>CM026066.1:5384339-7856839 GCA_014839685.1 Anableps anableps | reverse complement strand
CTTTTTAAACACATTCAGTAAATCCACTTCAAATAAAGAACTTTATGTTTACTAGATTAATTAATCATTTACTGGTCAATATTACCTTGATTTGATTGTGATTTAAAAAAGTGAACCGTAAAACTGCGATGTTAAATAATGCGATGTGGTCGAAAATTTAGCCTAACTTTTGTTAGGCGCACCAGTGCAACCAGTGCAAAAAGTTAGTCTAGAGCCCTGCATACAGAAAATGTTTGCTAGAAAAAAAGCTATTGTGCTGCACTTACCTCGGATTATCCCCCGTTGCCCGCCGTTTTGATCCTGGTCAAGCCTTTCTGACTTTTGTGTTTTGCATTCTCTCTTTCATTTCGGCTGTCTGTGTTTACCCTGTTTGTTCCCTTCATCATCTGTTGGACTTTCGGAATCCCCCTTGTACGATTGCCCTTGATTTCCTATTCCCTCTCTTTTATTTTTCCCTCCATTTTTCTTCTGTTGTCCACCGAGAGTTGTTTCAAAGGATCAAAGTCCTGGTAATTTAACCCAAATCAGTCATCCACTCGCTGTGTCCTTCAAGGAATAAAAACACTGAAAACGCTCCTAGTTTCAATTCAGCTGAAATTCCATTTAATTCAAAAATACTTTATTAATCCCAGAAGAATATCAAATAAATAAATGAATAGTTTGAAGAAGTAAAAACTCCTCAAAGGTCTGCAACACAGTACATTTATTTCTATGAATTCAGAGCAAGGACAGATTCTCTGTTTCTGCCTCACTGTAAGGTAGCTGCTAAAATGTCTGCTTCATGTTTAGATTCCATTGATCTCATTGTGTTTTTGTTGGTGTTCACTTCTGCTTGATCACTAATCAGCACAAAGGCCGGTTTCTGTACAATATACACACATACACGCGTTACCCTGCACACAAACATTGATGACCTACAGCTGTGGCCGGTCTTGCAGCTGTTAAGTAGACGAACCCACACTCTAGCAGATTACAGCCTCTCACACACGCATACACATGTCACGTAGCCTCAGGCTGACACAGTGTGGTGGCAGATGGTAAATGTGTCTGGATGTATTGCTTAATGACAGAGCTGATCTGATTACTTTAAAAAAAAAATGCATTCAGTGCAGAACCTTCACTCAGACCTGATGGTGAGATGCTGAAGTCACCGAGCAGGTTCCCTGGAGAGTAATCGAGGCCTGCATGCTAGTGTGGATATGCAATGTGGTTTTTAGCTTGCACATGAACTGTGCACGTTCAGTGTTGGCACATGAGTGCAGATGTGAACTGTTTTGTGTGTGCGTGTGCCTCAGCAGTACATCTCAGGAGATTTTTTTTTTTTTGCGTGGCTGAGTGGAACATGGCAGATGTGCTCAGTTCTCCCCTGAGGATGTTGCTACTCTCTTCACTCACTCTCATCTCGCTTCCTCATCCGCACATGCCCTCCGATGTTTATACGACGCTGCTCTTCAGATAATAAGATGACTTCGGTACTTATCCCCCTTCCTTCCTTCATTTTCTCAGGCCATTCTCTCCTCTGCCTCTCTCCTTCCGCTCCTCAGTACCTCTTAGGTTTTAATTAAACTCAAACTTGTCCAGTTTAGGAGGTTTGTTTAGTCTTGGTGCTCCAGATAGAGCTTTTGCAAATATATCACGGCACATTTCGCTCAATATAAACAGTACCAGTCAAAAGTCTGGACACACCTACTTATTCAAGCTGTATTGGGTGTTTCCAAACTTTTTTTTATTGCTAGTGTGCATAAAAATGTTTGTTTGAGATGCAGCTAAAGATTACTTCGGCACGCAAAAGCAACTGAACTTTTAAAGAAAACAAAGTAAATATACGCTTTGATGTAGTATACAGTTACCTTTAGCTCACTAACTTGCTTTGTTCACTTTTTACCCCAGTCATACTGTTGGATATCTCCCATGTGCTTCAGTTGCATATGAATAGACAAAGCTCTAATGGAACATTTTAAGAGCTGTTTTTTTTAAAACATCTAAGTATCATTGAGATAAATTACATATATTGCACGTATACATGAGTAAACTGGGTAAACTGCTACTCAGTTTACCCAAGTACTACTCAAATGTTGCAGCACTGATCCCATAATAGTGTTCCCTGATTACAAGATGCAGTATGCAGACACTTCATCTGCACTGATGAAGGATCAGTCACCTCAGCATAGTCAAAGCTTTAAGTGGCTCCAACATCTGAGCAGTCTGACCTATTTTCTCATTAATTTGACTGTTCATTGTTTGACCACTCGGGAGATGACTAGTAGACTGTGGAGAGCATTAAAGCTCTCTCCTTAAAGGAGCAGTTGACCATTTTGAGCTTTACATCATGTTCTAAGTTATTCCCTCATCAAAAACATACCTGGAGTGTTATCTTGATTCTTTCATGCATGTTTGAGAAATCCTTTCATCTCCCATGGCAACCATTCAATCTGTGCAAAACGCCTGGATAGACATAGCGCCGCCTTTGAGACCCAGCTTCTCCTTAGAGCTTCAGTTTCTAAGCTCCCGAGCTTCCGCAACACACAGCACCCCTCCCCCACAACTTCCCCACTCAGCTCCTCCAGACTAGCCAGCAGCATTTAAAAAACACTTAGTGGAATTTCACACCTATTGAGCTCATTATATGAGCTACTTCTCAGTTCAACACTGGTAAAAACGTTAAAGGGTTAGCTGTTGTGATGACTTTCTGAGTTTCAGAAAGAGCAGGACTTTTTTAAAGAGGCAGCGGCCCAATTTCAAGGCGTTAAATTATGAAGCCAAATATATATAGGATTTTTGTAACAATGGAAGGCAACATAGATACTTGATTGTGCTATAAAATGATTCTATGTGCCTGGAAAACACAAAATACTGCCCCTTTAAAGTGTCAGGCAAATATTAGGTATGGTACCTTTCATACCAATACACATGCCCTATACAGAACTGACACAAGTCAGAAGTGATACACATACAGTTCTTTACAATTCTGCACTTGATTTTTCACAAAAAATCATTTGCTGATGTTGGGACCTGTGTAAATACAGGTTTAGAGATGCCAAAACACAGGGTAAGATAAGATGAGCTCTAGTAATTAGAAGTGATCCCATTCAAGATGCAAATTTTCTCTCAGTGTCTGAGATTTAAAAAAACTAAAAAAACTTACCATCCCATGTATGACTGTAAGTAGCCAGGTTATTTCTTGTCCTTTTTTTGGTCTGAAATTACCAGTACACATGATTTGTTCATAGAAAAATTAATCCATTAAAAAAATACATTTCTAGCAATCTTTTTCAACAATTTTAGCCGCTGACAAAGAAATCACACTTGTTGATACACATTTAGCCGTACCACTGGTCTGCATGTTGAGTTCTGACAGCTGATCTGATAGCGGCGGTAGAACGCAACACCCAGGGCACCATTTCATCAGCAGGCAGCGCAAGCATTAAAAAAGTGAGTTTTCTGTTGCTTATTTATATATAAGGAATATAAAAACTGAATGTTGAAATTCTTGAAATCTTTATTCTGTTTGTGTCTTCATTTATGCAATAAGTGTTGCAGAAGGAGAGGCTGGTGGTTCAGACAGTAATCTAAGAACTCTGAAAATGTTTTCTTAGCAGTATGTTCAACTGACCACTAAGAGATCTTATCTGTTTGTTTTGGTTTTTTGTGAATTGTGGTGTCTCTTGTGGTGACAGTGTGTCACTGCATTTACTGTTACAGTCACAAACCTGAAAAAGTTTTTCTTGTTTTTAACTGAAATTACTATTCATTAAAGTATTTTAAAAATCCATTTTCAAAGCAGCAAATAAAACTTGCCTCCAAGACAAAATACTTATTGTGTGTGAAGAAAAAAAACCTTGAAATTTAGTGGCAGCAAGGGTACATGAACAGTGGAGATGTTACATCATGTTTACAGCTTGCTTCCAGGTTGTTCAATCCTGCTCACTCTTTTTGTTCCCACAGATATTCGCACACACTTAGACAAACACGCACCCTGTTTGTTCATCCAAAACAGCCTTCTCTTTTTCGTCCCAACTAGGCCACCGCGTCACATGAGCACTTAGTCACACAATAAATCACACCAGTTCCTGCCACTCTCTGCGTGGATTTCAGCTGCTATTTTCAGCTGAAAAATGAAAGCATCAAAATATGCAAAAAAAAATATATGTTATGCGGACGCGTGCCTTCGCCTTTGTCGTTGATGTTTTGCATGTGTTCTTTGCACCCAGATAATGTGGGATTTGGAGCGAGGAGGAAAACAAGGTGACATTATACTACAACCAAAAACAGTGCAGAGAATGAAACCTAAAATGTGTCCCCTTTTTTCTTTTCTGCCGTCTCTGTCTTGCTTTCTCTTTTGCTACGCAACCCTAGTTTGTCTGTATGCTAATGAGGGCATCAGAATGGCTTGTGGGTATCTGTGTGTGTGTGTGTGTTTGTATGTGTGTGTTGGGTGGATACTAAAGAGTGAAGAAGCGGGTGCATCTTTTTGATATCTTCACATAAGAACCTCAGCTTTATTTTTTTGTTTGGTTTTTAAGACGTGCAGAAGGGATTATGGAAAGAACATTCTCTGATCCTCTCAAACTAAAAAAAAAAAAAAAAAAAAAAAAAAAAACATAAATTGATTCTATTTTTGTCAAAGCAATAACAGGGTTTACAGGGCAACGAAGATAGAATTTATTTTCTAAAGGAACAGACTGAAAATAGTAAAAGCCCCACCTCTTTATATGAAACTCCAACCTGCGTAGGTATGTGGAGACAAAGACAATGAACAATCTAATCACTGGTGAAGATTTATACTCGTTATTAGCGAGCATTTACAACCGCTCCTGTCCTCTGCATTCTGTTCATGTTGTCGCTTGGATCTCAGTTTCTTCTTGCAATAATGCCTGTAGGTCCAACAAATGCATGTGTTGTTGTGTTTAGATGCTCTGTAGAGCCTGGAATAGGCTGCTGTGTGTGTGTTGTGTGTGTATGGCAGGGAGGGGGGGGGGTTAAATGCTGCAGTGCTGAGATTTAACAATCTCTGCTCTGAAAGGTGCATTTAATTTAGGCAAATCACAATTTATGTTGTTTTCTAGAATAAGTGTAGTCGATTTTCTTAATATGGAAATTACCCATCTTAATGGAACCTTTATTGAACAAGTGTATGAATGTGCTCCTTTTGGCATGTGGCTCAATAACAAGCTTGCCTTTACAACGCATTAAAGCTCCTGCTTATTGAAGCTGTTGAAAGTTAGTTTGCTTTAAAGTGAAAAACAGAAGTGATTTTGCAGATTGTGCACTCTTTTAATGGTGATATCTTCTATATGCTTCAATATATATTGAATTTAAGAGCCCTGGGTTGTGAAGAGCTGTGCTTTCAGACCTATTACTGACAGCTGAAAGGCTACAGACCACTGCACTCTTCATTAAAACAAGAGCTGCTCTGAGAGAATATCTTTGCGTCTTGTTTATTTGCACAGCCGTTCTAAACACACGATCACCTTATCGCACTTCTGAAATGAAGATCTGGAACTTATCAGACTTGCCCTGAAGACAGACTTGTACTCCAAGTTTTTAAAGTAAACACAGAACTTTGGAAACTTTCCATGCAGAGCTTCATCCTGCAGGAATCATTTGTCACACATGCTAAAGAACTTCAGCTATGTTGCATTGAACATAGCTGTTCAATGCAACTTTTTTTTGCAATAATCCACAAGGATCCAACAAGACTTTCAGTTCACAAACTGAGATCAATATTTGCAAATATTCATACCTTGCTAAAGTATTCATACCCCTTTAAACTTTTTTTTGACATTTTGTCACATCACAACCAATTAATTATTGCATTTCATTGGGATTTTATGTGACAGACTAGAAAAATGAATGAAAAGGATAGGACACAAGATTTTTTTAAAGATTTATTTTAAAAAACAAAATCGGAACGTTGTGGTATGCATTTGTATTCAACTGATTCCTCTAAATAAAATCCAGTGAAGTATAGTTTGCAAACAGACTTCAGTTCAGCAAGGAAGCCATATGGGACATTGTAAAGATATATATATATATATATATATATATATAAATATATATATATATTCCATATATATATATATATATATATATATATATATATATATATATATATATATATATATATATATATATATATATATATATGGGACAGGGAGACTGGAGACAAAGGATCACCTTCCAATAGGATAGTAATCCTAAACATACACCCAAAGGTACCATGCAAGCTACCATGCAATGGTTTGGACAAAACCATTTTAATGTGTTAGAATGGCCCAGTCAAAGTCCAGACCAAAATCCAATTTAGAATATGTGTGAAGACTTCAGACTGTATTTGCAGCAAAAAGTGGCAAAAAGTCTACAAAGGTTTCTCTTTTCTCAGAGGGGCTGAATGCAAATGTGGGGGCATTTAAAAGAGCTTGCTGGGGGGAAAAAAAGACTCTGAATTTTCTTCTCTTGTTGTTTCACAGATGGGAAGGTGACAAAACAGCCAGTCGACAGCTGGCACAGTCAAAGTTTTGTTGTATTTTCCCTTCTGCATATTGGCTCAGTAAATCTTGTCCTTCACTCTGAGACTAATCTAGTTTGTTTAGAGCTGTTATTCAATATTGTGGATGGCTTACCTCTAATACCCAAAGCAAAAATGGAACTTGTTATTGTATCTTACCTCCTTGGTATCACCATGTAATTTCAGTTGGAAGACCACAAGATCGCCTTTCTGAAACCAGGCTTTGACCACGAAACAAAAATATTCACCTTTTATAAATTTTTATTTAATTTTCAAAAGCCCCCAAACGAAATATTTGATAACTGTTTAATTTATAAGCAAGTTGTCATTGTTATGGTTCCAGACTGATTTAATTTACAAAGTTAGTTTGCCAAAGGATGTACACTGCAGACATTTAGCTAACGTATTACTTTCTCTATCAGTATGCACCAAGAGAACGACGAAAATTAGCAAAGTTTAACGCAAAACATTATTACGGACAGCTTTTATTCTCTAAAAACTGCTTGGTTGGGGTTTTTTTTTTTTTTTTTTTTTTTTTTTTTTTTTTTTTTTTTTTTTTATGCTAACCAGGTTTGACCCAGAATTCTGGGTTAAGGCTACAATTTAGAAAATGGGTCAAAGTGACAAACATTTAGCGTTAAGAAGAGTAGTTTGCAAAGATTTACCCAAAACCTGGATTGTTAAACAAGTGAAAGTTTGGACAAAATGGGTTTCATTTTGAGTTTAAGTCTCTATTAAAGATTATCAGATAAAAGAAAATAGTCAACTTCACAATGTGTAATAACACTTACTGACAAAAAGATTAATTTAGATAATAATTCATATTTAGTATTTCATGCTGCATAACATATTATCTTTATATACTAACTATATGACCAATTCTTTAGTCAAAGTGTGAATGCTAAACATAGCTAGCTGTAGCTTATTTTTAACTACTTAGCATATAAAAGGCTAATATTAGCCTTTTATATGGTTAACATTAGCCATATAAAAGTGTACAAACTGGGGAACTAAAATGTTTAACTCAGTCTGTTGGCATTAATTTTGGGTTAATACACAGCATCATTTAACATTTCATATTTCATCCTATGGAAAAGGTTTAGAGAAGTCTGGTCAGGCTGTTCAAAATGGCGTTCAATGAAGGATGGTGAGGCTCCTTCTTGTTTCCAACAGGCTGGATCACAATTTTTGATGCAATTCAACCTCTGTCCATTTGTTGAGAGTGCTTATAGTCTCAAATGTTAGAAATAGGTTGCGTAACTGATCTGGATGGAGTTCTTCAGCAGATTGGCTGGCCAATGTGCAGGACCTGGCACATCCAGGAACTGTTTGGATGAGTATTTGAAAATTGTGGAGTGTACATCATTTATTTTCCAACAGAAGAAGAGATGGATCACACTAAGCTATTTACTAAAAGGATGAAACATAAACAGAATTTGACAAGCGAGCTGTAAATGTTCCTCTCCTGTTAACTCCCATTGGGTTAGCTGAAGGCATGGATGTGCAATTTAGTAGGAATTCATCATCCGAGGTGTAAACTAATGATGTATCTTTGTGTCTTTATCCAGATGGGCTGGACAGCATGGCGAGGTTCAGCGTTCAGGGAGTGTTCAACTACAGCATGCTGACTCTGTCTGACCACGAGAAGGTTTTGTACGTCGGCGCCCGTGAAGCGCTGTTCGCCCTAGACCCTAACGGCATTAGCAGACAGCTCCGACCACAGGTAACACATACATAAATGCACATCAAAGGCTGATTTGAATGGAATCAAAGCATGGCAAAGTTGAATATATACAGGAAAGTATTTCTATTAAAAATAATTACAACCTGGCTGTCTGCAAGCACAACAATTCTGAAATGTCTTTGTAGCAAGGCAACAAATTAAATGATAAGGCTACATTTCTTGTCTCTGGGACTTGTGATGGACAGTTCAGGAACAAAAGCATAATTCACGCGGCTTTGCTGCAGAGATAAACGTTCATTCTAGATTTAATTAGGACATCAATTTTAATAGAATTATAACACAACATTTAAAAGGTTCTTGGATAAGGAAAGTGGGAAGCATAAAACATCCTCTTCTGTTTCACACTTTTGTTTGCTCCCTGTTAACACACAAAGCAACCTTCTTTTGAAGTTGTTTTTCTTTTTCTTCTTTGGATTTGAGGACACTGAAGAACACCCACAATGTCGACTGATTTATACTAGTTGTTGAATCGTCTGTCGGTTTAATTTATTTTGTGAACACTGCAATCCTTGAAAAAGCTCAAATTGAAGAAATAACTTCAGAAAGTACCTGCAGATAGGGTGAAATATGTAATAACATGAACTCCCCTGCTGTTAGCTAAAGGCCTAGACATCTACAGTTTTAGCTTTTTAGCTGCCATGTCTTTAAAAGGTGGAGAAAAAGCAACATTAAAAAAAACTTATGAGATATGTATTTCAGCCTACAGAGATTCATCCACATGTGCTGCTAAACTGATTTAGAGACTTTTCAGTTTAATTAACCACCCAGGTTTCTCTCAGAAATTAATCCATCCATTCATTGTCTCTATCTACTTCTCCTGGCCGAGTTGCTGAGGCACTGGTGCCCTATCTCCAAATTAAAAAACTTAAAGAATGTTCATCTGTTGCCTAAAGCTGCACTAAATCTAATGTTGTTAATGATATAAATGATAAAACAAAACATTCAAAGCATCCACATGTGTGTTCATTCTGCTGAAAATTCATACATTCTAAATTATTTTCAACATTGTTAAATGGGTTTAAAATGTAATTGAAGCTATCAGCATGAAAGAAGTTTGAATAAAAAATGATTTCTGAATATTTATCCAGATCAGCACCTAGAGTGTGTGACTCAACCTATGACTGTGCAAAAACCATAACAAGTCAGTTCAAGTTCAACCTTCTGTGATCCACTTAAGCTTTGAATAGGAGGAAGAGGACATCAAAGAGGGCAGGGTTTTCTCAGTCTTTTCACCATAATACCACAGTTGTCTAAGGGAAGAAGTTTTGGAATCTAGATTATGCCATACAGTCTTAAGTAATCACACAGTTTTAATGTATGTAGTTTTTGTCCCTCGATGCTGAGTCAGAAGCCATGAACTGAAAATTATGAAAGAAGTGGAGTAATAATAATAAGAAACCTGCTAAATTATAATCGGTTAACTTTTGCATTTTTATTTTAAGCTATCATCTAATGATAAAGGTAAAACTCTGAAGCTTCATGACTCAGCATAGTGTAATTTAGATTGTAATATATATATGTTATTACCTCTTAGCATTGTCCTACCTTTAGTCAGTTCTTCTAGCTGAAAAAATAAAAACGCCTGTTAAAAAATAAGATTCATCAATCAAAATCAAAAACAGTTCCAGTATTTCTTCTGACTCATCTTTCACGGTTTTTTTTTTTGTTGTTGTTGTTTTGTTTTTTTTTTGCACTCTGTGAGGCGTAATACTCGGTGAAGCCATTGTCTCCCATATTTTTCTTCTGTCAGCACAAAAAAAACTGCTGTGTGACTACAAGGTAGTAAACATGACCTCACATCCACCTGTACATAAACGTCCCCAGACTCTGCTCATGTCTCTTAGTTTAGGGTGCACTCATTCAATCTGTTTCCTCCTCCGCACTCCTTGTTTTATTGTGTTTTTGTTTTTCTGCATCGCACTCAGGGGGGATACCTGTTTCTCTCCATTAATCCCCTCGACTTGACCTGCTGTGCACACTCCAGCACACAAGGAGACGTGAACCCCTCTGGGACTCGGTCGGGTTTTGCTTTGCTCCCTCAATAATTGGTCTGTGTTGCAATCAATACAGTTGCAGCGATGCAATGAGGGTGTAGTGAGCAGCCCACAGCGGTTTGGGGATTTCTATCTGATTTGCTGCTGTAATGAGCAGTTATTAGATGCACACATAACACAAACCCCGTGCACACTGTGGCACACAACAAAGCCACCGGGTTGTTTGAGTCAGGGTTGTGAGTCTTACAGTAATGATAAGGCCACCTGTTGTCAGCCCCCAGCATGCCGTGCAGAGAGAAGGAGCGAAGACAGAAAAATGACTGAGCGTGGATGGGGAAACAGTCCACCCATTCTGTCACCATGTCCCCCTCATCATTCTCTCACTTCTGCTCCTCCTTTCTTTCCACTAATTGCTTCTCTTTTATGTCTTTGCTGTCTTCCTTGTTCTCCGTCTTCATTACTTTCATCACCGTCTTCCCTCCCTGGATATTCTCTGGGGATGTTTTCCTCAGAATTTTGTAAACAAGCGGTTTTCGCTTGTGTTTGCAGCGCACGCCTTCTTCTCCTATTCACTTATTGTCCTTGTGACGACGGCAGGCCCCATTTTAATTCTCCGTTTCTTTCACTTTCATAATAAATTTATGCCTAAATGCACCGGTTTCCAAGTGTTCCAGCATTAAGAACCACCCACACACTGGAATCACCACTCAGCTTTTAATCTGAATAGCTAATGAAATTTTCTAATTCAATCAAATTTAATTCACAGGCTGTACATTTTTTATTATTATTCCAGGAAGTTCAGCTCACAGTCTGAGCAACTTGCAAATCAGATTTCTATTTTTATTCAAATGCTAATGGCCTAAACATTGCCTGTGCTATTTGTGCTGACGTAGGCGGGGATTTGCAGAAACTCTGAAACCAAGTGGCCGTGTAATAGCTCTGAGGTCGTTACGAAAATAAATGTTTGCACTGCATTTCATCTTTACTTTACCTATTTTAATAACAGATACGCTGAGGTGTAACTGAACACAGTGATTTGATAGAACTGCATTAATGCCGCTGCCCCTTATTACCGCTATACGTCAATGTGAGGTGTGTTTATTTTGGGGTATCATCAATGAGAGCTCCTCCTATTTGATGTGTGCTACTCCTACTACTGCATGGTGTTATATTTAGCATAGCTGTGGATGTGCATGGATAATGGGGTGGGATTTTATTTTTAATTAAGTAATTTTAAAAACCATGGAAACAAAATTAGAGGCAAAAATAAATGCTTCGAGCTGGTCCTTCATTAAAATCCTAATCAAATTAGTTCAAAGCTCAGGTCTTGGACGTGATATTCCACGGCTTATTATTCATTTAGATTCTACTCTCGATAATTAGAACTTCATCAGCTTTCAGAGAAATTCTCTGAAAATTAAATTAGATTTAAGAAGCGTGGGAGGAAGAAGTAAAGTCAGTTTCTTGATGCCTTGCGAAAGCAGTCACTGGCCTTTAAGCTCTGAACACATTTTTTCACGTTACTCCCACACATTTCTTTGTATTTTCTTTCTTTCTTCTAAACAATTAGTCCATAATTGTAAATGGGCAGAAAAATGATGTTACTGCCTAAAAAAAAATCATGTTTTTTTTTAAATCTAACACATTTAAAAAGTGTGCCGTGCCTTTTTCTCAGCTCCCTTTACTCAAATGAACCACAAATTCAGACTGTTTGTCACCTTTTGAGAACATAGATTCCCGCTGTCTATAATTTAATGTCAGTATAAATCCAGCAGGTCTGTAACGGCCTCAGAGGTTTCTTAGAGAACATTAGTAAACAAGCAGCATCATAAAGACCAGCAGACAGATCAGGGATAAGATTGCAGAGAGGTTTAAAGCAGGGTTAGGCTATAAAATAATAACCTAAGCCATTCCATGGTGTCTCTCAGAGTTCTCTTTCTGAAAATAGAAAGAGTATTGTGCAATTATAACCCACCGTAACTTTAGAGGGGCTGCAGAGATCCACAGCTTTGGTGAAAGAATCTGTTGTGCAACACCAGGAAAAAAAAAAAGTAACTGCGGATATTTAGCCAACTTCACCAAGCCTATAACCCGTTCATTCATCCAGCAACCGATGGCACTGTTATAAAAGTGCTGGCTGTGCAAGGCTGGAGTGGAACTGTCTGCCTTTTGTACATCCCAAAACTTGATGAAAACTTGATATGGAGTTACCAAATTAGGTGAGTTGCTTGACATTCAAGTTGTTTGGATCCTTTTGTCAAAGGTTGTTAATTTTACCACTAGGATTTGTTTTTAGGTCCAGTTTTGTCTATTTTACTACTTCTGTGTTCACAGAACGGCACTCCATAGGGGGGTTTGATTATTTTTGATAAGTTTGTGTGTAAAACTATTTAAGATCCTGAAAACGGACTACTTATTATTTTCGGTTAACGTTTTAAGGGTCCTTAACAATTTGGCTAAACTGCCATTGACCCATTTATTTATTTTTATGGGGTTTTTGACATCTTTTGAAACACTAATGCTTGGGGGATTGTTTCTGTCAATGGTATAATTTTGTCTGCTAATTATATGAATTTATTTCTTCAATACATTTTTGCAATGTAAATCAAGTTTATTGTTTTGTCTAGGGGGGAGGCAGTTGTTGATTTGCTCTCCAAGGGGAGGCTAGCGCTCCTGAACTTTGAAAATACTTTCATATTTTACTATATCACAGTCAAAGTTCAAACCTAAATTCAATCAAAAATCTGTCTGACTCAGCTTGAAAATTTTCAGTCTTTAGATGCGCAGAGCTCGTAGAGACATACACAAAAAGATCATTGCATGAAATCTCAATAAAACACATTGAGGTTTGTGGTTGTTGCATAACAAAATGTGAAATTTTTACTGGGCATTGATGTGTTTGCAAAGCCTTACCTTACCTTCATGTATTTAAAATGGAGTTATAAAAATGAGAATTTAAATTGTGGATTATACTACCAGTCATTGTGGCAAACAACCTGCTGTGTGTTTTATTTTTATTTCAAGACCATTAAAAGCCATAGTTGCTGTAGCATATAATGACCATTCTGTATTTTAAGGTGTGGTTTATCTACCAGCACATTGCTTTGTGAAAGTCCACTGTTTGATTATAGTTGGTTTACGTCCAGTGGAGGTTTTGCAGCAGCTCTGTCGCTTTAATAGCCATTATAATTAGAGCTAATGGTGTGTAAAACGTCTGAGGAAACATGGTAGATTCCTCTGACCTTTGCCCACAGAGCAGAGTTCAGCCAGGAGTTCTTGAGGAAAATGTGTTTTAACATCTCCCCCTCCACATGTTTCAGTAGTACACCATGATATTCTCTCCACAGTCTCTCTTTGATACTTTCAGGGAGCTGTAGTGTTTAATCATCAGATATATCCCTCCAGTAAAGCTCTCATAGGGTCCAACTCACTACTAGTACTGGGTTTAATGGAGCCAGAGACAGAAGCAACACAACCATGGAATGAGTCCAAGTTGCTTCAGTGACATTTCTCGGTTTTTACCCTCAACCACCCACAGCTCAGTCTGTGAATTATTTTAAGCGACCTCAGTGTATGTGGATCAGCAAGGTGAACCTTTCTGCAAACACGGTCATGTGAAAAAAAATGACACCCTACAACAACCTGGAAATATGAGTTTTTAATGTTGATAAAACTTCAAGACATATACACAAACCATAGAAACCAAATAAAATTCTGTTCAAAATGTTCTGTAATATGGAATAAAAATGGCCATTTCTGGTATCGTTTCAAACACAATCATATCACATCTAGAGAATATAAAAAGAATATGGCTACTCAACGTATCTGAGGAGATGTGGCCTGTTTAAACCCCCAAGATTTAGTCTGGTGAGGTCCTGACTGCTGAAGTGGGAGTGAACACCACAGTGAGATCCAAAGAACTCTCTGAGGTGTTCAGAAAGAAGAGTCTAACAGCCTATGAGTATGTTGGAGGGATTAAAGAGGTCTCAAAAGATCAGCCATTTTCAGGAAGTAGCCCACAACTGGAGGACGTTTAAATTACCTTGCAACATGCCCAGGTCTGACAGACCAAGCAAATTCACCCTAAAAGCAGACCACAAGATGCTGAGAGGAGTCTCCAAAAACCTTACATCAGGCTTTGGCTACTGTTGATGTAAAACTGCATGCCTATACAATCAGAGAAGCTTTGCAAGTATAACTTTCTTGGAAGGTGTGCAAGGAGAACACCTTTGCTCTCCATGAAAAATCATGAAGGCCAGGCTAAAGGTTACCCGAGAAAACATAGACAAAGACTACAACTTCTGGAGGTCTCAGGGTTTGTGGATGCTTTTCTGTAACAGGACCTGACCAGCTCACCATCATGGAATCTAACATGAATTCAACCATGTATCTGGTGTCGAGTCAAAGCCCAGATCTTGATCTCATTAAGATACTGTAGACTGACTTGAAACAAGCCATGCATGAAAGAGATCCCTTTAAACATCTTATAGCTAAAAGTGAGGTGTGAGGCAAACCTTCCTTAGACAAATGTCAGAGACCAGTCGATGGCGATAAGCCGCATCTCATCTGAAGTAATGATTTCTTTTTTTTTTTTTTTTTTTGTCCTGTTCAGCAGTGTAGCACACAGAATTGCTGTCTAAGTACCAAGGAGAAGTGCAACAGATTTACTTTAACAAGTGGAGCATTACAGCTTTTGCAATAATGCTGCACTTGATATATAGATAAAAAAAACTTGATTAGAAATTGCTTTGGATTTATTTTATATGGAATGGACACAGAGACAAAAAAATGGAAAAAAGAGAAAAAAGTAAGAAAGAGAGGTGGTGCAAAAAGTTAAAAGGGAAAGAAAGGGATAAAAGTAGAGGAGAGAAAGAAGGATAAAGAGTGCAAGGAAACACCTCGAAGTCTGCTTCCATACCTGCAGAAAGAGAGAAAAAAAGAATAGAACCAAGAAACCACACCGACAAACAACATATGCACATATAACAACAACACAGTACTAATTAGTACAAGATGTATTTAGTGACAACTGCAGCCCAAGATAGAATGTATCAGCCAAAGCAGGGTAGCACTAGAATCAAGAGGATAGGGTGTCCCAACTTTTTCCTCAGCTAGAAACATGCTTATTTTTGTTGTCTAAATGCAATTAAATCACTTCTTTTTCCAGATAAGATGAGAAATAAGATTCGATGCATGTGTGAACATTTCTTCATAAAGAACTGAATATTTATTGGGGTGTCCTAATTTTTTTCACATGACTATCTATAGATTTATTTAGTTCATCAAAGAGGGTGTAAAACACTAAACTTTTCAGCAAGTGAAATATATCTAAAATACATTTGTTAACATACAGTTTTTACACAAGTCTTGGTTAGTTGCTATGGTTACAGCAACTGGTGGGCAATAGTGTAGAGAATTGGCAACGCAATAAGATGTCTCTTTTTTTCTTTTTACTGTAATGTGTTTCAAAGTGCATCTCATAAGAGACTAGGGAAGGGATTTATTTTTCAGGCGTTATGTATTACTACACAACTCACATATAGATGTACTGCCTACAGGTGAAAGGCCGACAACCGTCACATTTGTCTCTGTCTTTTCCCCCCAGATCGACTGGCCGGCTCCGCAGGATAAGAAGAGGGAGTGTGTTGCCAAGGGGAAGAACAACCAGGTAAAGTGGATCTTAACTCACACAGCCATTATAAAAATTTAATTCCTTTCGATGGCTTCCTCCGTTGGTGAACAGCATGGCACTTGTTTTGAAAAATAATAGCTTATACTGTAAGTGCAACATTTCTCAGTTCACTTAATTACATTTTGTTAAGTCTGCTAGGAGTTTCCAAATTGGAAACTTTCCAGTCATTCCATTAGCACACAGAGAAGTCTATCATTCAGACAGGGTCAGGCTCAGCAACTTTTTAAAGTGCCTGAATTCAGCATGTCTTTTGTCTTCAGCTGTAAAAAGCAGATTGCAGCGCTGTTCCAAAAAGGATAGAAAGTGAGGAAGGGTTTGATAACACTGCAGTCCAACACAACAGGATGTGACTGCAGTCAGAACATACACACAGCTCCACATATCTGATTGTTCGGACACAGTTTGCACAACCACCGATTAATTAAACTGGATTAAATTTAAGGTAATTTCTTCATACTTAACAGAATAGTTTATAGTTTTTTTTTTAACAGAAGGGTTGTCCAGAGGTTATAAGTAGTTAATATTTGTCCCCTCCAGTCTCAAAAAATGCCATAGTGGTTTGTGCTAACTCTGTTTTATGAACCTTTAAAACTGTTGGTATGGTTGCATTGGGTGGTTATTTGCTAAGAAGCTACTAAGTCTTTACACAAGGAAATTGAGTTGTAAGGTGGTGCATCACTAATGGTCTACCTGAGTGAAACAACTCCTCAAAACTGAAAATGTAAAGCATTTCTGGTTAGAAGAACTTAGTGATTTAAAAGCAAAGAGGTTTTAAAAAAGTAGAAAATATAATAATGATTTCTATTTTATTTTCTGCTCTACCCAACTTTTCTTTTAAGAATTATTCCCAACTGGAAATGGTCTACTTGTTGCCTTCCCAGTGTGTGTGTAACACAGGAAGATCGTTAGGGTCGCACGATCCAAGCTCTATTTCCTGTATAAATTATCAGGCCTCTCTGTATATAGCTGGCCAATGCAAACATGATGACAGATTTAAGATTAATAACACACAGTTTCCATAAACCACTATAATGTGTTTGTCATCTGAGTTGTTTTGAGACAAAGTTGTTTCGTTAATTTTGGTCTTGACCCCTTTCAGACTAGCCATTAGCTTCAACTAATTGCACTAAATGAATGCACTAAGACGGTTTTCTACTGAATTTAAGATGCAAAACGCTATAAATCTTCATTTTCTTAACTTTTCATTAAATATGAAACTATACACTGTCAAATTCCAAGTCTCATTATGACATTTTACCTATCCAAGAATTCCTTTCTCTTGGATTAAACTGTAACAGTACATTCCGATTCTCCTCATCAGCTGAACACATTAGCAGACACAGACAGTGAATTTTCCAGAGTCAGGTCTGCACTTAAACATCATCGGGAGCCTTCATTTGCTTAGACTGCGTTCTGTCCATGAGTAAGAAATCCTTCCTTAATATTTTATAGTAACTCACTATAGTGCATGCACAACAGCAACTTTTGATGTGGTTTTCGGTTGAAAGGGGAAATAGTGCATCAGAGCAGCAGAAGCAGCAGTGCTTTGAAAATGGCTCCAAGTAGAGTAAAAAATACATGTTGTTCAATAAATTTAGGTCAAGCAGAAAAAACACAGAGACTGTTTCATGTAGCTGTTAAAAGTTGATGCATATGAAAATATATGCAGAGTTTAATTTCATTCATATTTGGCACAAACTGGTAAAAAGAAAAAATGCAGGGCTGTGCTTGAAATTTGTGTATCAGGCCTTTAGAGACCAATGTTTACCATCACAGGTCTTAAAAGTATTCATATTCCTTGAACTTTCCACATTTCTTCATGTTACAACAGCAAACTTAAATGTAGGTCTGCACAACTCGGCATAAATACCCCTCCCCCCATTCCCTACCCCCTCCGACACACACTTTGATGTCCTAAAATAAAATTGAAGTAGGATGAATAAATTTTCAAGAAAATGTAAACTTTGGTTAAAAAAATAATAATCTGGCTGTTATTCCAATTACTGTTTTGGCTTACAGAGACCAGCGCAGGCAGATTTGCTAGTTTTTCTGTATCATGCTGAATTGTCTGGCCTGCTGTTGCAGAGACAGTATCAACTAGATGTACTGAATTATTCATTCCGCTGGTATGCATCATTTCTGAGCATCTGTTTTCATTTCCATTCAAAGAGCTTCATTCTTCATTGCTCACTGTGCAGACATTAAAGGGCACTCCCCATAAAGCACTGCATAAATTATTCTGTTAATTATTCTCTGGAACTGTCACTGACTTTTTTTCTTCATTTTAGATTATTCAGATAATTTGTTAAGTGATGAAGTCAAAGGGACACTGAACGCTCGTGCTCCTTCCTTCCTTAAACACAAAAAAATGAAAAAAAAAAAAAAAATGAATGGGAGCTTGTTTGTAAATGTATTTTCAGTGACTATGGAAGCATTCACTTCATTGAAGCTTTAGAAAAGTCCTGCTGGTAAAAAAGTCTTTACTTTAATAAATGACAAAGTGACTCCTAATGCACTTTTACCTTTGATAACACCACTCCAACTATTCATTCTCCTACTCTTCCCTCGCAGACGGAGTGCTTCAACTACGTTCGGTTCCTGCAGAGCTACAACCACACACACCTCTACACCTGCGGCACCTACGCCTTCCAGCCCAAATGCAATTACATTGTAAGTGTTCATGTGTTTTTTTCTGGATGGAGTCATGGCAAGCAGTGGCTGACAGGTGTCAACCTGGCACATCTGACCCGGGGGCCATGTAGCCATGTGACAAAATGAAAATAAATACAACAGAAGAGAAGTATAGCACACAGGGGTCAGCTGAATGATGTGAATGCTGCCGTGTGGGTTTCTAAGTGCATGCATGCATGTTACACTGATGCGATAGGACAACATGGCAAGGGGGTTCGTGCACCGGATGGATGAGGCTTGCAGCTCTGTCATGTGGGTCATCATTCAAACTGACCATGAACCACCTGCGTTCCTTCATGGTTTTTTTGTTTGGGAATTTGTGTTTGCTTGCAGAAAACGGATGATTTTACCCTTAACCCAGCAGCTCTGGAGGATGGGAAGGGCAAATGTCCATATGACCCTGCCAAAGGCCACACTGGCCTGATAGTGGGTAAGCTGAAATAACTATATACTGCAATGTACTGTACACCTCCCTTTTTTCATCATTTGCTTGTAAAGAACAAAGGTTCCTAGTTCATTTTCTTGATCGATAGTTCTTAAAAATGGTCCTGAAAGTGTTTCAAGGCATCTTAAGGCATTGAATAATTTTTCTTTTATTTTGTTATCCAGTCGCACTGACTTTTGAGTCATTTAAATATAAAAAATACATTTACATTGAGGAATGAATCAGAGTCTACACAGAATGCCTTGCACAAATGTTTGTACCCTTTTAACTTTTTCACATTTTCTAACACTACATAATAGTTTTCAACATCTTTTATAAGTAAAAGTCTGAAAAGTTCAGTATGCATTCAGTATTCATGTATTCAGCCCCCCTCAGTCCCCCACTTTTCACTGTAAGTACGTCTTTACCTGCTTTGCACATCTAGAAATGGACATTTTTTCATATTTTTGCCACAAAATATCTCATGCTGTCAGGAGAGTGTCTGAACATCAATTTTCAAGTTTTACCACAGGTTCTTAATTGGATTTAAGTCTGGACTTTAACTAGGCTATTCAAACAAATGAATACGCTGTAATCACCATTCCATCATAGCTCTGGTTGTATGATTAGGGCTGTTGTCCTGCTGGATGGTGAACTTCCACCCTAATCTCAAGTGTTCTGAAATTAGCTCCATCTTCACATCAAATCTAATGAGTTTCACTATCCGGGCTAAAGGGGTGCCCCCAGCATTTCTCCTACATGGCCTATGGCAATCTGTAGACAGAACCTTTTAAGAGTACCTTTCAACAGTGACTTTCGTGTTGCCACTCCAACAAAGGCCAGATTTGTGGAGTCAATAACTAATAGCTGTCATGTGATTCTCTTGCCATATCCTCAAGAGTTACTGCAGGCCACTTGGCTGCTTCTCTGTTTAGTTCTGTCCTTGTCCAGCATGTGTTGGTAGGTTTACAATTGTGATATACTCTTTGATGATGATGATAATGATGATGGATTAAACAGTTCTCTATGAGGTATCCAAGCATTCCTTGGGTCTTCATGAAGCTGTCTGTTCACTAATGTATGCTAACAAACCTCTTAGGACTTTACAGAACAGCTGAATTTATCCTGAACCTAAATAACACATAGTTGCCATCTATTCTCTGAATACAAATGCAAACCACACTTCTTAGAGTTTATTTTTTTAAAGAAAAACACATTTATACTTGTCTTTCCACTTCACAGCTATGCACTATGAAGTGACATTAACACTTTTGTACAGCACTGTAAGGAAAAAAAAAGCTAAGAACCTATTTTGAACTGTATTTTCAGGCACTTTGTCAAACACATAATTTATTTCTATTGTAATTGCTGCATTTACAATACAATATCACCACATAACATAACTTGACAGCTGAAAAATAATATTTTTGCCAAATGCACAAAAGTCCAAATAAAATGTCGAAAGATCTTTTAAAAAGTCCATACAACTTTCTCAAGAATGTTTTGCACAAAAACAGTCTGCAGAGAAGCATAATATAAATAACTGGAATGGCTTGTGCACAATAATGTATACATAAAGATGATTTATTTTACTATTATTCTTAAAAAAATACATATTTTGTCTGAAGTCTGTTAACCCTATCAAGAAGACTCTCACTGCCGTGTTGCAGCTGTTGCTCCATTTTTGGACCCTAAATAAATTAAAAGAAGCATTAAATTTGTACAAAATTCTCTGGCAGAAATTCTCATTGCTTTTGTAGCCATGCAATTGCACTGAGAGTCCAGAGGTGCAATTTAGCTTTTATGCTGCATTCACTTCATAGTGAGCAGCTTTAGTGACCCTACAGACAACCATTCTCACAGCATTTTTGTGCCTCCCAGCTGAAACACTGACCCTCTTTCATTCTACGCCTGCATAATTGTGTCTGGTGGAAAAAAAAAAAAAAAAAGCTGATTTAATGTAAAGCTTGCACTTTTTACAGATAAGGAGCTGTACTCAGCGACGCTAAACAACTTCCTGGGTACAGAGCCAGTCATTCTGAGGAACCTGGGTCAGCAGCATTACAGCATGAAGAGTGAATACTTGCCTGCCTGGCTAAACGGTGAGTGTAAAAGACAATGTAAAACATGTAGAGAAGAATACAGTGGTCACTTCTAGGAAAATAGAATTATGGAGATGAAAATTTGTACTGTCCTCCTATTGTTGCATTCATAACACTTACTCTACACTCTGGGGCATTTAAAGCACAACTATAATGATAATGTACGATTTCTAAGTAGATTTTTACCCCTACATTAAAGGTTAACCACCACTGGTATTATCTAATGGCTCATTACCCATATACTTTGCCAACTCATTAGAAAAAATCATTGACCCAGGGCAACTTCTCATTGTCCAGAAAAGCTCTGTGTGGATCACCATAACTGCTTTTCTCAGTACAGGTGAACTGGAGAAATACTGGATGAACTAGAAGTAACCACTTATGAGATGTATTATAGACATGGTATGATTAGAGGTAACAAAGGAAATTGGGCTATATACAACAAATATACTTCTTCTAGAATCTTCTTCTGCTATTACTTGTTGGATGAAGGCAAATTTTATCTATATCGACATGTGGAGATGTACAGAACAGCACCTGTCAAATCTCCTGATACCCAGGGAGCAGTAGGAGTTACCTAAGAAGTCAGTGAAACTCATTGTTCTGCAGTGATGTTTGTTCTCTGGTTTGTGTTTAATCCCTAGGGTAACCAACTCTTGTATTGGCCAGTGGGTGGTTATAGTCTTCACAACGGGCATTATTGCATTGTGTATTGAATCAGATGTTCACCACAGCATCAGGATATAGCAGTTGGCCCACTAGTTTGATGTGTGGATGGCAGAATGTCACATGCTAGCCTACCATGTTCAGTTAGATTGAGACACATTGTTTTTAAGATGGTCAAAAAGTCCCATATTGAACATGCTGTGTATGTCCTTGCTGCTGTAAATAATCTGTGCTGCTACCCAAGAGACAAACATTAGTGGTAGAAAGCAGTGGTGTAGTTGTTTCACGGAGTTCACCCCTGAGCTGTACTTGGCTAATAGCTCGACTGAACAGACACTACGTTCTGTGCATTCTCACTTTAATATCTCAGCTAGCTGAGTCACTTCCCATACAACCCCCAACTCCATAATTGGTCATACATCACTGAAAGTCGTCCATTAAAAACAAAATGACAAAAACTCACAGTGCCAGTGCTGAAATTTTTTTTTTTTTAGTTTTTATGGAGCAAACAAGACCACTGTGGACATAAGCACAACCATTCTCAAACTAGTGAAATACTGAGGAAATACAAGCTGTTCTAGTCTGTTCTTACTAAAGATTAAAAAAAAGCTTACTAAAAACTTGAGGGCACTACACAAGCTACTATGAATATTTTTAAATAGAATTATATATTTTTAAAAACTTCTATTCCTTCTTTAACCCATGAAATATTTTTTTTTTTCTGATATTCTCTGTGTGTCATATGAAACATTTTTCTGCATGGTTTGTGGAAAAACGTGGGACTGACTTTAAGCCAATGTTATGGCTAATTTTGAAGACTTACTGTTTACCTCTGTATGTTACTGTGATTAACTGTATTTTATGTGTGTTATATATTTCTAGGCAGCTCTTGATATATGCCTCACCAGTTGTACAAATATAATGCTGCTGCAGCTGTAGTAAGCAGTAAGTTAGCTTGCTAATGTTAGCCTATGTGTTGTTCTGGTTATGGTGTGGTAAGAAAACCCTGTGAGAATTATTTAAATAAAAGCACATGTAATGCCTCCATAGGCGGTAAAAATTGGTCTGTATTTGGTCTAAAAAAGAAATGGGTTTTTTTCAACATGTTGTTAGAAGTCTAAATTTAGGCATCTTTCGGCTGAGCTTGGAAAACATAAGAAAAAAAATCGCTTATGCCAGGGGCAAACTTAGGATATCATTATTATACAATTAAGGACGTTTTTGGGCTTTTTTTTTTACAAATACAAAGAAACCCCCTTTCCTTGTCTGCCTGAGTCATCTTTGTGTTACTGCAGCTCATTCAAAGAGATTCTGCCTCTCTATGAGCAAAATTTTATTTTTGCTGTAAAGTTGTCTTTTTCATGGAAACAAACATAACTTTGCCTCTGGTGATATGTAGAAAGCATCTTGTCAGTGCATAACTTTTACTTGTTGAATCATTAACAACCCTTTATATTATGATTCATGTTCCATCAGTCCTGTAAAAAAATCAAACATGTTGCTATATCTACCTATATATATTTCTGGTTTTAGCTCTTAAATAAACAAAATATCTTTTTTCTGTTCTATTGATAATATTACCACAATATCCCAACTAAAACAGGATAAAATTATTTGATATTGAATCAAATGAAGCTGTTTTTATGTTGCTGTTCATCCATTGTGGTTTTTTTGTGAAACTTACAAGCTTTTTTATTTCTAACTCTAAGTTTTGATTGCATTTAGACCTGACAGTTTTGCTTGGTGTAAATATAAAGGAAAATATATAGGTCTAAATCACAGCTACATTAACATTGGCTCAGGTCTAAATGAGGTCTATGTGTAGCGTCAACATTGAAATCAGGTCTATTGCTCTGTGGAAAGGCACTAGAACTGGAATTCCACACACACACTATGGACGATTGTAGCATAATCACTCAAGCTAGTCTTTTAAATTACATTAAGCGTTTTGGTTTAGAAAAAAAACTTAAAATATGACTGATTAACTCAGGTTAAGGAGTAAAGTTGAGCTATACAACAGTAGAAGTTAATGAGGTTGTTTAGTTTTTATCAAGCTTCATGCTGTTTAAAAAAAGACTAGTCTGAAATTTGAAGAAAAAGCGAAGCTTGCTCTTCAACTACAACAAAGGATTGTTATCATTTGGGTCAAAGAGGCGGGGGAGAGAGTGAGGCACTTGGAAAGAAATGAAGGGGAGAGAAGAGGATGAAGTCACAGCAGGAAAAATGGAAGATGGAAAAACAAGACATTAGGAGTGGTGATGAAAAGTCTGAAAGAGAGGTGAGGGGAGACAGGAAGGTACATGAAGAAAGGAGGTGCATACAGATGAGGCACAGCTTCAGCCTGATATATCTGTTTATTATTCATACAGACACAGAAGTTTTTTTTATTTAAAATCAGACCTGTGATGAAACTAGACTCACCTCAATTTAAGCAGTTTCTGACCAGCCTAAAAGCCTTCAATTGGTTACACCATCCCATTATAGCTGAAAATTCAGCTTCTGACTCTTCTACCTTAAAAAGAACAGTCTGTCTGGGCAGCCAGTAAATTCATAGAATAAAAAAAAAATACTTTTTGGCATAAAAATGAATTTGAAGCCCCAAGCAGCTAAGATTTTTGAAAAAGCCTGATTGTCTTGAAAAAGCAATATCTACAACCTAATGAGGCCCAGATATAAAGACATAAAAAAGACAGCAGTGACTGAGGAAGGAGAAAACACAAAATGGAGCATGAATAGTGAACAGGGTGGAGAAAAAGAGTGAGAAATGACTGGTGAAGAGGTGAGGCAAAGGGGAATGATGAAAGAAAATAGAGGAGGTGAGAAAGGGCGATAGAGAATAAGATGGAGGTGTCAGTCTTGAGCGTGGGGTGTGATTCAGGCCTGCAGGCTGAGACCATCTCTGTTCACTTGTGATGTATGTCTTCTAAGTAAAAATACACCCTCTGATCTCCTTTTTGCGTGTGTGTGTGTGTGTGTGTGTGTGTGTGTGTGTGTGTGTGTGTGTGCCCACAGAGCCGGATTTTGTGGGTTCAACCCTGGTGAGGGAGAGCAGCGGCAGCAAAGACGGGGACGACGACAAGATCTACTTCTTCTTCAGCGAGCGAGCGCTGGAGCTGGACTGTGACACCGAGCTCACCGTGGCCAGAGTGGCTCGCGTCTGCAAGGTAACTGATCCCTGAACAGATTCAATTAACGGCATCCCAACAGCAGCTCAGGCTTGGTAAATATGCTGTATACACTCTGGAGTTCATTAACGCTGAAAGCACTGACTCAAACATTAATCAGTCTCAGTTAATATAGGAGTTAATACAGGAGCGCAGGGACAGGTTTGATGTGAAATCATGGTTTTGTGCACACTTGACTGGTACTCAGCTGTTTTCTGCTTTCTCCAGCTGTGTTCGCAGCTGTTAATAATGTGAGGCCGTATTTGCTAACAGTTTTGGGCTTTAGTTGCATATTTAGAAGCAACTGATAGCTGCTTTAGGAATAATCACAATGGGAATAATCTAATATAGAGTTCCTTGCAAAAGTATTCCCCCTGTTTTATTTTGATGATAAACAATCTACAAAAAATAGAGCATATCTTGAAGCGAGAGTATAACAATAGATGGGTTTTCAAAAGTTTCTACAATATTAATTCAGCATTTGTGTTCATCCTCTTTCACTCTGATACCCCATTATGAAATACAGTACAACTAATTACAGCCACCTAATTAGGTAATAGAATTTACCTGTGTTTAAATTATTACCCCAGAAGTTTGTTTGAGAACATCATGAGCAACAAGAAACAATTGGAAATATAGTTGTGGCAGCATTATGATGTGGTGATGCTTGGCTTTAGCTGTCACACAGAATGGATAGAAGGATTAAAGGTGGCAAGAAAATAATTTTGAGGCAAAAAAGTTGAGACTTGGTTCCAGATGGAACAGAATGGTTAGAATGGCCTAATCAAAGTTTATTGCAAGTTTTGTTTTAATTGTTCATTTAATTTGACTGAGCTTGAGCTGTATGGTAATGGAGAATGGGCAAACCATTCAATCTCTGGTTGTGTAAATCTGGTACAGACATGCCATCTTTGCACTCGCTGAAAAGAACAGAGCGGGGGGGTCAAAGTTCAGACCTAAATGCAACTGACAATCTGTGGAAAGAATTGAAAATGTATATTCATAGATGCTGTCTATTCAACATGACTGAGACTGAGCTATTTTTTTAAAGAAGGCAAAATATTTAATGTCATTTTATTTCAGAAATGCAGAGCTGGTACAGAAAAAAAAACCCAAAAGCCTTGTAGTTGTAACCAAAGGGTCAAAGGGTTAAAGGCTCAGGGTCAATAGGAACCAAACAGCCTGACGTCTTCTGCAGTAAAACATATAAAGAATAAGCACAGTGGAGATCTTATGTTACCAAAAGAAAGGAGAAAGAAGTGAACAGTGTTAAGAAAGTAGCTTTTAAATAATTTATTTTAACACAAAGCAGCAACAACAGAATCTCGGCTCATCGCCAGCTTACTTATATCGGTCTATGTGGAGACAATTACATTGACGTAGACATATCTGCTAATTAATTATTCATTTTCTAAATAAATGGCCTCATTAGAAAAACTAATTAGTTTTGATACCACACAGTCGTTATGGCCGCACATCAGAAGTGGCTTCTCTTCTCTTCTCTGAGATGTGTGTAATTATTTGAGCTACGAACTTGGTTAGAAAAAGTGTTCTTTAATGCATTGTGCACTGATGTTCGGAGACACTCTTTGAATTGTATCACAAACAGATGTTCACACATGATGTGTTCTGATAGTTTACCACATATTACAGCTGCTGCTGCAGCAGCACGGTTTCTGTTTTATTGCTCTACCACATGCATTTGCACCTTTTAAGTCCTGTTTTATATCATCTGCAGTCCGCAGAGGATGATAGAAGTAATAGCAATTCACCAAATTGGCCTCCTTTGAGCACAAAGAAGAATACAACCCAGTACCACCTGTCTACACATTTACTGATTTTTTTTTTTTTTTTTTTTTTTTTAATAAACATTATTATTTTCTTCTTTTTGTCCTTCATATCAGACTTCAATATCTGAGGGTGAGAATGAATTTGAAAGCCTTTACGTGCAATTACAACAGTTCAGTCAGCAAGGGCAAATTGAACAGATTTACTACTGAGCAGATAAAGAGGGAGAGTAAAGATGATATTTGTCTTTGATGGGGTGAAGGGGAGGCTAATGAAATGCAATATAACAAAGCACCAGACAAAAGAACTGGGAGCTCAAAGAGCATAACCAGGTTGAAAAATTTAGTTCAGCAAAAATCATTTGGAATTGTATTTCTGAGTTTAGCACTGAGATACAGCTGTCTGCTTTTCAGTATTTTCAGTATCGGTATAGAGAATTTAAGACTCTGAGTGGCTCTTGGAACATATTTATGTTTTGTTGCAGGATTATTATGTTGATCAGTTTGCAAAGCAAAGGTTGACCATTTCTTTCCTCTTTATTGACTTTGAAAACTCAGTAGAGCCATTCATTTAGTTCAGTAACATCTATAACATGTAAATAAATAAAATTCAAAGCCATGTTCTGCCTTCAGAAGTCACCTAATTAATACATGAAGTCCATCTGTGTGTAATTTAATCTCTGCACAAGTCCAGCTGTTCTGTGAAGGCCTCTGAGGTTGGTTAGTGAACATTTGTGAACAAAGAGCATCAGGAAGACCAAAGAGCCACAGCAGACAGGTCAGGGATAACACTGTAGAGAAGTTTAAAGCAGGGTTAGGTTATAATACAATATCCTAAGCTTTGGACATCTCACAGAGCTCTGTTCAATCCATCATCCGAAAATGGTGAGTATAAACTACATACAATTGCAAAACGACTAAGATATGGATCTGTTGGTCCTGAGAAGACATTTCTTGTTAACTGGGGCTATATCAATACGCTAGATTGAATTGAAGTAAATTCAGCTGCACTGATGGAAAAGTAACGCCTGCACATTAAGCTAAACACAGCATCACCATAGTGATACATTGTGGTGGCAGAATCCATGCTGTGGGAGGTTTTTTCTTCAGCATGGATAGAAAATACAGGGAAAAAACTATAATCGCTGCAAAAGACTTGAGAATAGACTGGAGATTCACCCTCCAGTAGGAGAAGGACCCCAAAAACGCACTCCGAGCTACTAAGGAGGGACTTAGATCAAAACATATTCATGTGTTAGAATGGCCCTGTCAACGTTTGAACATAAATCCAACAGAATCTGCAGTAAGACTTGAAATTTGATGTTTATAGACACTCTTCATTCAATCTGATTGAGTTTGAGCTGTTTTGTAGAGAAGAATGAGCAAATAATTCAATCTGTAGATGTGCAAAGCTGGTAAGGCAAGGGAACTTTATTTGTATAGCACCTTTCGGCCAAAGAGTGCTTATACATAGAAGGTGATGACAGCATACATTAAGGTAAAACACATTAAAACAGATTTAGATTAAACAGATTGAAAAATAAAATTCAAAAACGAGGTTAAGAGTAGGCAACAGCCACCCTGTCAAGCTTATTCCAAATATTTGGTGCATAAAAACTGAAGGCTGCTTCAGCATGTTTTGTTCTGACCCTGGGAATGGAACTCAGAACTGGACTGATATGCTGATCTCTTTTTGTTTTTCTAAGAACTCTCTCAGCAGCATTTGAAGAAGCTGAAGCTGTCTTATTGATTCTTTTTGATAATCTAGTGAAAACAGTGTCGCAGTAATTGAGTATGCTAAAAACAAAGTCATAAACAAATTTTCAGAATCCTGATTGGATTCATCTAATTCTGGCAATATTTTCTCTGTGGTAATATGCTGCATTTATGATAAATTTGATGTAATTGTCGAGATTTAGATCAGGATACATGATCTAGATTCCTGGCTTTGTCGGAGCATTTTAAACGAACAGACTGAAGGTGAGCGCTGATTTTTAGGCTATTCTCTTTTGGTCCAAAAACTAAAACTTCAGTTTTATCTTTATTTAGCTGAAGAAAATTTTCACACATTCAACAATTAATCTCTAATGCATTTACTGAGTATTTGCGCCTGGGCAGAGACATGCCCTGGTACACGTGCAGCTGTAAAGGCAATGAAAGGTGGTTCTACAAAGTGTTGAGTCAAACGGCTGAATATAAATGCATGCCACACTTTTTTGATATCTTTGTGAAAAATGTTGAAAAAAAGTTAAAATATTTAAGAAGTAGAAATAATTTTGCACAATGCAGCACATATGCGTTTGATGATGCAAAGGAACGTGCAAAAAAAAAAAAAAAAAAGAGCAAAGTTGCCTTGGGGACTTGGGTTTGCTCAAAGTCGGCTCAAGTATGGCCCTCATCTGGAGTAAAATTCTGTCCCCTCACATTCTTTCCTTCAAATAAGCTGAGAAAGATCTTCTGTGTCCTCCTTCAGGGTGATCTGGGTGGTACCAGGACCCTGCAGAAGAAGTGGACCACCTTCCAAAAAGCCCGCCTGGAGTGCTCTCTTCCGGAGCGCCACGTCTCCTTCAACAACCTGCGGGCCGTCTTCACCCTGCCAGGGCAGGACTGGCGGGGGACGACCTTCTACGGCATCTTTCACGCTCAGTGGTGAGTATAAAAAGTCACGTAGCAAAGGCTGGGGATGCATTACACCATTTTTAGAATCAGTGTGAGATAATTACTGCATTAGTGATCCGCTGCCACTTGCCGACGTGTCAGAGCCCGAACTCTTAATGAAATCACTGAGCAGGGAGTCACTCTGATAAGATGGCTCCTCTGATGTACTTTGTGTGATTAGGTATTTACAGCGTAATTGGAGGGCTTTAATTTAAGTTATTACTGTTACAAATGTGAGCCATTTAGAGCGCGCATAACTCAAGCGTCCTCGGATATGTTTTATTGCTTTTATTAGACTGAATGTCACACAGATTTAATGTAGTTTTAAATGGCCATAAATCCATTTTCTAACGAGAACCATTGACTTGACCTTGAAAGATTCTGCGACGATGATCAGCCACAACATTAGGACCACGCACAGTTCAGGCCTTATTTATAGTCTCCACTAAGAGAAACGTTGAAAAAGCTGGAGAATAATGTCATCTTTTATAGCGGACGCGTAACATACACAGAAAAACACTCGATAAATCCAACATTTATTCAGTGGGCACAATTACTGGCCACTGTAGAGGCATTGGAACATCTAAGTCCAATATAATAATAAAACACATTTTTAAAAAAAGAACGTTTGCCCAATGTCCTGTATAAAAATGGGATGGAAAAAAAGAGAGAAATCCAAGACATACAAAAAGCACACATTAAAATAAGGAGACGTTTAAAAGACCAACTTACTCTGAGCCAAACGCTTCTGAAAAAAGATGTGCTTTTTATTTTTTAGGCTCCAGGGGCCTGTATTTCACAGTAAATAGAGCAGAGAGAAAACGGCAATACATGCAGCAAACGGCCAAACCAGGAATCGAACCCAAGGCAACCATGTCGAGGACTACAGCCCTTGCATGTGCTGCGTGTGCTCTACCGACTGAGCCACCCAGTGCCCAGACAAAAACGCGTTTTTAAAAGGAACTGTAAAACAAGAAGCAAGGATTTCTGTCTGATATTTAAAGGCAATCTGTTCCAAAGGTTGGAAGCCACGACAGAGAAAGCACAATCTCTAAGTTTCACCAGGATTTTGGGATACCTAATGGAGATAAGGCTGGAGTAAATCAGAGAAGTAGAAAGGAACATTGCCATTCAAGTATTTTTTAGGAAATATTTCAATTTTAAAAATTAATTCTGTGATGGATTACAATAGCTAAGACCAGTTGAGATCTAGCCAAGTGACCTGGAGAAAATAATACATGGTAGAGGTGGGCAGAATGAGCCAAAACATTGATAATATCTATACCAAGTTGATATTAGTTTCAGATCGATAATAGCATGGTAAGATCGATACTTTCAGATTCCCTCTTGAAATTTTGTTTCATTTTTTTGTATTGTGGTTTCTCAACTCTACCTCAAAAAAGGTTTTGTTTCGATTTGTCCTCAAATGATGATTTTTTTTTTTTTTTTTGCACTTTTTTATTTATAAAAAAATGCACATAAATCATGTAAATATCTTAAAGTATTTTGTAGACACGTATAAACTTTGTCCAAATTCTGTCCTAGGTTTGAAAAAATCATTCAAAGGAAAAAAAAATCACAAATACACCTAAAGATCAGAAGTTTGATGACATATAAATTTCCCCACCATGGACAATAAATGATGTTTCTATTCTTCTTTTCTCTATTCTATATCAAACTTAAATAAAAAGTATGAGTATCAGTATTGGTATTGGCGATATGGGCCATGTATTTACTTGGTATAATATCGATACCAAAATATGCACACCTCTACATTATCTCAAGAGTTGCAGTTATAGATGTCCTTCCATTCACTCTCTTTTTGGCATCAACCTTAGGGAGAACTACCTAATCCTGGTAAACTGGCACCATTTTACCTCTCACTAGTCATAATGTTCAGACTAATCTTTGTGGAGGAAGGCTGTTTTTTTTACTGCATTTTGAAGCTTTCAGTCATAAATATGAATATGACAGCAATTTACAACTATTAACTAAACTATAGAATAAAGATTCCAGCTGACAGAAATACTTTCGCATCACAACCCAGCTGCTTTATTTTCTCCTGGAAGCGAAAATCCATCATAGCCTTGGTAATTTCCTCAGTAAATTAGATCTCTTAAACATTTATAAGACATGCTGGAAACATCCTCCTCTCCGCCATTTAGTGGACTTATTTAATCTTTTATGTGTTGTAACCACTTTGTTAAAATTGTAATTTGTTTGACCAACTGTAATACATTAATGCAATGCTTCAGTGATTGCTTATCAGCCAGGACGCCATGGGGGGGGGGTTCTTTGGGAGGAAAGTTTGAGATGTTCTCTGTCTCCAGGCGGGAGCCTTTGAAGTGAGCCTTTTGTATTTTTCAGTAAGATATCACATCACCAATCAAGCCAGCTTTGAACCGCGAGCTTTCTTTATTCATTCGGGGGTTCCTTCAGCTGCTGAAAGGCATAATCCCCCACCCTCTGCAGGACTCACAGGGGATACCTTATAGCCGCCTGACTTTGATAGAGATAACGTTAAGATAACGTTAAGATAATGTGACAGTATGGAAATAATTTCTGGGTTCAAGTCAGAAGGTCGCCGTTGACGCTCTTTGTTTAACTCATTAGGAATTTAACGCCATCGTTGGGGTTTGACGTTACAAAATCTGCAGCACTGCTCCAACTTGACATTGCTGCACCCCCCCCCCCCCCCGCCGGATAAATCACATGATATGAGTTCAGAAAAACAATCTTTCCTAGTCTGTTTGCAGCTTTGTGAAAGCACAGCAGTGTGCAATCCATTTTGCAGCTAAATCTAGAACCATGTACGTCAATAAGTGTTTCCAACAATAACAAAAAAAAAAAAAAAAAAACTGCAGGAGGCTGAAAATTGTGACTTTACTGTTCCCTGGGTACAAGTGCACAACATTTTTTTAAACGATATTGCCTACATGTCAGTGTCTGAGTGTCTCAGTTTGGAAACTGAATAAAGAAAGAAAAGAAACTCATTCCCTGTGGATGAGGATGGAAATCAAATGCCATATGATGCCCACAAGTGTAATTTAATCTACCTGGGTCACAAGTCAACAGTCAATTTTCGTCCCACTTGCTGTGTGAGATGTGTATGTAAGATTAATGCATGTGACGGCACACCCCGAGCCTCAACGGTAAATGAAACACAGCTCTTGCTTGAGTCACAGCAGCCGCCTACTGATTTCAAGAGGGTGTAATTCATTTACATGCGTTTAAACATCAGATGCATTTCCCACAAAAAAGGAAAATATATCAGTGTGGCAGTTTATTCAATAGAAAAACTACAGCGACATAAATAATGCAGTTCTTACCAACACAATCTATCCACTTTTTCACATTTTGTTACCTGCCGACCACAAATGTGAGTATATTTTTGTAGTATTTCATGTGACAGAGCAACACAAAGCAGCACGTCGTTGTGAAGTGTTAGGATAATGACGGAAAATGTTCAAAATCCTTCACAAATAAAAAAAAGAAAAAAATCAAAAGTGTGGCTTGGATCTGTGTTCATTCCACCCTTGAGTCAATGCTTCATATACTGCCATCACAGATTTTTGAGTTATGTCTCTATCAGCTTTGTACATCCGGTGATTGAAATTGTTGTCACTTGTTTTTTTCAAAATAGCTCAAGCTCAGCGTGACTGGATGGAAATGGAAGAGGATTAAGGCCACTGAAAAACAAAAACCAGATTTCTGGCTTTTTTAAAAAAAAAAAAAATGGATGACTGTGAACATCAGTTTTCAAGTCTTACAAACAATTCTTGATTTGATGTAGGTCTGAACTTTGACTAGGCCGGGGGTCAGCAACCGTTTCCATTCAAAAAGTCACTTTTTCCCCTGCTACTACAAAATTAAAAGCTCGCCTAGAGCCGGAAAAAATTATTTTCAAAACACATCTGGCTAAAATGTTTTATTATGAAAGCTAACAAAATTGAGCAAAAATGTATTTCTATTTTCAGATTTTAGAACAAAATGAACCGCCATTTAAAAAATGAGAATGAGGTGAGCCTTTTCTATAAATAAGGAAAATGAAGAAAGATAGGTAGCATAGTTTAAAATTTGTTACTTTTAAAAACCTGTTGTAGATATTAAAAGCAGATTTTGCATAAGAACTTATGGAAAAACTCAAAAAATGACCTTTTCTTGTCGCATACATAATCAAAAACATTTCCTTTTTGGTTCTGTAAGAGCCACAGTGGAGGGGCCAAAGAGCCACATGAGGTCGCAGACCCCTGGACTAAACCAATCTAACACATGAGAATGCTTCGATCTGGCTGTTTGATGCTGTTGTCCATCTGGAAGGTGCACCTCCCATTCTTGCCATCAACCCAATAATCCTGTTGCATGATGATGGCTCTCTCTGGGGATGGTGTGTTTTTCCCCACACATGACTTTTTCGATGTATGCCAAAAAGTCACGTATAGAGCACCTTCTTCCCTTCATTTAATCGCCTTTTGGAAAACTGCAAAGAAGTTTTTTCATAGCTTGTTTTGTTGTCCTATCAACCAATCCACCTGAGCTGTGTATCTCTGCAGCTCTTTCAGAGTCACCATATGCATCTTAGCTGCTTCTCTGACAAAAAAGCATTTTGTTACACTGGATTATATTGTGGGGCATTAGAGTAAGGGGGGATTTGTTAGTTGCAGTTAGATTAAGTTTGAAATGATATCTTTCCTCTCTATAGAAATGCGTTCTTTTGCTCCCATTCCATGCACTTGACATGCCAGTGACAGATGTATTTCATTCTATTTTCACATGCTCCATCCCGTTTAGGATGTGCCAAGCATTCGGCAGACAGATAATTCATCCGTCACTTATTCCTGCCACACATCACTGACTCCCTTCCTCTCTGCCGTGTTTCAGGGGAGACGTGGACGTGTCAGCCGTGTGCCAGTACCAGATCGGCGATGTGAAAAAGGTGTTCGAGGGTTCCTACAAGGAGTACAGGGAGGCGTCCCAGAGATGGGGGCGATACACGGGCACCGTCCCCAGCCCGCGGCCCGGATCGGTATGAAACTGACAACTCTCTCACCACTGCATATGCAGCGTTTGATAAATTCAGAGTCCAGATGATTTCAGGAAGATGGGGAAGTAATGAGGGAAGAAGGGGGAGAAAAAGAAGCAGGTGATATAGAGAAGTGTGGAGGTGGAAAACAGTTGAACTGGCACATCACAAAAAGCTCAGGGCATAATGGTCCAGGATGGAAAGGAAGGTGAAAAAAAAAAAAAAAAAAGGAAGGAGGGTAATGGAGCAAAGGAGAGAAGGTAGGGCAGTCACCTCAAAGCCAACTAACCATGCCAACCTCTGCCAGCACCAACTAAGAAGTCTCCTTTCCTTCATTCTCTCCTCCATTCTTTCTCTTGCTTCATTTTCCTCTCCTGTCTCTCCGTTCTCTCCCTGCACTGCAGTGCATAACTAACTCAGACAGGGAGAACGGCTACAACAGCTCTCTGCTGCTGCCTGATGCCACACTCAACTTTGCCAAGAAACACCCACTGATGGAGGACAAAGCTCTGGGTCGCCCCCTGCTGCTGACCAAGGGCATCAACTTCACCAAGCTGGCGGTGGATCGGGTCAGCGGCCTGGACCAGCGGGCGTACAACATGCTCTTCATCGGTACAGGTATGAGAAAAGAAAACATTGGTGTTTTTCATGGAAAAGTACAAACTGATGTTAAAAAAAAAAAAGGGGGGGGGGACAGTGGCTGATTTTCAGACCTTCATAGAGGTAGATAAGATCGGTGGATAAGATCAGTTTCACATGTAAGTATCGATTGCCGATCTCTCAAAATTAATGAAATCGGGGCCGATTTATTAGTGCCCTCCTAATATTATGTAATAGACCAACACAATGTTTAAAAAAAATGTTTAGGCATTAATAGGAGCTTTCAAATCAGATTTGCTGGAGCAGGGAGACGTCAAACACATCCAGGACAGTTGATCCTTAGGAAACACCCTGAACACACCCTCTCTACATTGAAACATGGTGGTGGGAGCATCATGCTGTGGGAGCTTTTCGTCAGCAGGGATAGAGAAGCTGATCAGAGCTGGAACTTGATACAATCCTGAAAGAAAACCTGATAGAGGCAGCAAAAGGCTTGAGAGAGTAAGACTGTAATTCAACATCTGAGTCTTCACTCAGAGGCTTCTTCAGAACCACTGCACCACAGACCACAACAGGAGAGCCTTCCCTCTCACTGCTATAACCATTTAGAACGACTCTCTGAAGAAACTTAGGTTGCAAGAGTCACGACATCTAATTTCTCTTTGGGATTTTCGAATTGAGTTAAACAGAATCATTTTAATGGAGCTGTGTACATTTGCATTCACAACTTACATTTCAGATTCTTTACTATGCTTCTTTTTCATTCCTCTTAGCAACTATCCACTACTTTGTCTCACATAAAATCCCAATTAAAAAGGTTGTGGTGGCTAATTCTTACAACATGTGAATATGTTTTAGATGTGGGAATACTTTAAGAGGCGCTGCACTCCTGTGACTGAATAAATGCACTCGTCAAACAGTAAAAACTTCTGATCAAACTTTCAGCCTTCACACTTCAGCTTAGAGTGCAACTCATATTCATCACCTCAGATTCAACATTTACCACTCAGAGACGTTTTGACGTGAGTTTGATGGTTGTAACTGCAGGCGCGCTGATAAAAAGTGCTCTCTGGTTGCAAATCATCTTGATCCTTGCAGAGCAGTGCCACCCGGGAGAACATCCTGTTCTCCATCTTTAAGGAGGGGGATGGGGGGAAGCAATAATGTTGAATCTTCTCTGTTATCTGTTGTACATGGATGAGTTAAGCCTTACAAGCTTAGGCGAAAGCTGGAATTTTCCGCATGCTTGTTGTGTTTGATTGCTGAATGTTGTATGACGTTCTTTTTATTTGGTTCTTGTGATGAAGTGTCGTGTTTGTGATGTGGCAAGAAGAAAAAACTCACAGTCTGGAGACATGTTCTTGCTTGACGTTGCTCCTGACTGAGTGTGTGTGTGTGTGTGTGTGTGTGTGTGTGTGTGTGTGTGTGTGTGTGTGTGTCAGTGTGTGTCAGTGTGTGCTGAGAGGAGCTCTACAGCATTTGTTAAAGAGGTAAGAGCTTCCAGGCTGTGGCAGCAGGGAGGGACAGCCACTGGAATTAGGTATGGTGGCACATAAACAACACACCATATGGTCAGACTTCAGTCGACTTTCAATTAAGGCCTTCATTTACATGCTGAGAAACACCTCCATGCATCAAGGGAAACGTCTTACCTATGTGCAACTTAATTAATATCTCCGGTCAGCAGGAATAGGGGCCCATATGCTCGCGGCTCTGATCAGAAACGGCTCATCCTCCCAGACTCCTAATCCTGAATCACGCGGGTCCCGACAGTGGATTTCTGGGGAACGGGAATTTAATAAGCAGCAAAGGCTTCACTGCTTACCATTCAGATCAGCGCGCAGGCAGAGACGGCGTGACAACAGCGAAGCCCGGGCCAAACCGGACACGCACGTGCAGCACGCAGACACACACAGGTGCACACGCTTCCCACTCGCCGAGCCAAGCGCGGTCATCCCCCGCTTGCCGCGCCTCACAGCACAAACCCAAAAGGGGCCCCTGGCAGGCATTCATAGTGCCAGTCGGGCTCCTGGCTAGATTAGCTATTAGCTGCGGCGTGGTGACAGCTGATGTCAAAAGAGAGCAGGAGAGAAACAGGGAGAGATTGTAGAGAGACGGTTTTCTGTGAAATGAAACTGGCTGCAGGATTGAGGGATTAGCTGACGTTGCGAGGGGCCGGCGTGATGATATGCTTTCTGCTGCCGGGTTAGTTTCTCATATTTTTTGCGTGACGCTCTCTTAATCGCCAGGACCTCACAAGACAGCGGATTTCGGCACGTAAAACCATCTAAACATCAAGGTCACCCCACCAGCTGTGCCCGAGATGATTTTCATCACCGGAGCTCTAAACATGTTTCACAGCGCCCCGCATGAAAAGAGCGCAGAGACCTCTCTTCCTCCTCGAGCATCCCATTTCTCTGGTGCTACTGTCCCCCAGAGAGCTAAAAGGCAGCAGAAATGCTAATCTTTTAAAATCATCTTGAACTAGTTTTTGCTGCTGAGGAGCTCAGAAATGAAGCCGGACGTTCCAGCGTTACATTTTTAGTCCAGCTCCCCTGTAAAGTTTAGACAACTTGATGACGCTCCCTCTCTGCAAGCTCCACGTCTCATCACTGACACCATGTTTCACAGTTATTATCCCCTTTTTTTCCGCAAACTTTAACAGGTGGAATTATCATCATTAAATTTCAGAACTTCTACTTTTACAGAATGAGTTTTGTGGAGCAAATATGATAAATGTTGAGAGCTTCACCTTGTGCTTAAAAAAAAGCCTTAAACATGTTGAGAATCTGTGCTTTTAGATCGTTTTAGGCCCAAAAAGGAACAGCAAAAGCTTGAGGTTCCCAGTGTAGTTTCATAAAGGGTCACAAAGTACAACAGAGGAGATTTTTTTTCTGCACATGATCATATTTCATCATTAATATTTAAACAAACTTCTTTGGAGTTGCAGGTGTGAATTTATTCAGCTATCATGAATATTTAAATAAAAATACTCTGGTCTGTGCTCTGATCATGAATAGTTGATATGCTTGGTATAAAGTCATGGATGAATGGGTCATTTTATTGTACAGGATCATTATTGTACAAGGGAACCGCGGTGCTGTCGAAATGTTCCAGTATTAGACTGATGAGCCTTCAGCCAGTAAGTCAGTTCGGCTGCATTCTGGGAAAGGATGGGGGTTGATTCCAAGGCTTTCCAGGTCTGGAGAAGTGTGGAAAAAGGAAAGAGTACGGACCAATATTTTTATTTGTTCTCTGTTCCATTGTCTAAATGTTGTGTCCATCTATCCATCCATAAGTTTCTCCATCCTTTCCTCCATCTATTATCTCCATCCTTTTATCCTTTAGCCCCTGCCTTCCACCCTTCCTTTATTGTGTCCTACCCACTATTCTTCTGTTTACCCTTTCAACCTTATTTCCTTCTATCCACTCTTTCAATCCTTCTTTCCATCCATATTTCCTTCCTTCTCTTCTTTCTACCATCCATTCTTTCCTACATGCCTCAATATTTCTTTCATCCTTCCTTCCACCCCTCAGTTCTTCCTTCCTTGTCTGCGTTCTTGCTTCCTTTTCTCTTTCGTCCTTCTATTCTTTCCTTCGTCCTTCCTTGCCACTGTCGTGTCTTCTATTCTTCCAGTCTCCCTTTCATCCATATTTCCTTCCTTCCTTCCTTCCTTCCAGCAGTCATGTAGGTTTTGTTTTTAAAGCCTGTGCTGACGTTAGCATCTGCAGTAAATTCACTGTGAATCAATATTCTGCCATCATGTATCCCAATATGAGGTTAAATATAGGTGTTATTGATATCAAAATCGACATTACATGGGACTTGGAGGAAGTCTACCTTTGTTGGAATGTAATGCTTGACTGAGCAGGACACAAACAAACGGATCTGAGTCTTTTTCCATCTTCCTGGTTGTGTTTCAGCTGAAGGCTGGCTGCAGAGAGTAGTCATCCTGGGCTCTGAGGCCCACGTGATCGAGGAGATCCAGCTGTTCGACACAGCCCAGCCCGTGGACAGCCTGACCATCTCCCACGCCAAGGTAAGAAAATGGCCACAGGATTTGCTTGCAGTTTAGGATCAGTACCTAAAACTCTACATATGAAAACTCTTTAGCCTTACACATCAGGTGTGTGTGAAAACTGTGACAAAGCATTAAATTAACATAATTTTTTGACTATAAAAACAGTTATGAAAACATTTCACATCCATTTTAGTCAAAATGGAGGCAGATTTACAACAAAGGGCTTGCGAAGTAATATCTGTCATGGTGCTCGTGTGAAGATGATGTTAAAAGAGCAGATTACCTGCAACGTACCGAGGGAGAAGTGATTTTGATTTTTAAAAAAGAGCTGTTCCTGTTCTTTTATGCAATTATTTAAATATGAGCTTCCAGTTTCCCCCATGTTGAGAGGCACTGAAAGTAATAGAATGAACCCTGACAGGTGTGCTTTTTAGTCCCTTTTTCCATTGGTCTCTGGGGGTAGAAACTATTTTCTGTTTTGCTTCAGGAATCTTCTTCCTCCTGTTACATTTATCAAATGATTGTGCATGATCTTTTAGTTTTGGAGATCTTTTGGCTTCTTTGTTGTTTCATCAGAAGTTCATTTGTATTCCTTGTCAGCCTAATTCCTCTGTCTGTGCTGATCTGTAAATACCCTCTGCCTGATGCTCACGATTATAGATCAGCTGTCACCAGACTGAGTAAGGGCGTATTTATCAACACTGTTTCACCTCATGAAGCTGAAACGCTGCTGTTATAAACACAGTAGTAATTACATGACTTTAACAAAGCGGGGAACTGAACCTCTTCCACTTCAGCTGAGCCTGCGCGCACACGTCTCTCTACAGCGGCCCGTCCGCTGAATCAATGGACTTTGGTCAGGGTGTTCTCAGCGCTAAAGCCTACTGCTTATCTCATTAATGTGGGCTTAGCCGCGGCCAGATATATTTTATAACGGCTTTTGCGAAAAGGCCGCAAACCAGATTGGATTGGAAGAGGGTCAAAGGGTGTATGTTATTGTAATCGAGAGCGATTATCCCATTATCTCCTCTAACCCATAACTCTGTCACTCTCCCCTTTTCTCTTCCCTCTTCTCTCTGTGTTTATCTTTCCTCTTCTTTCCACCTCATTTCTGGCTTCTTTCTCTCCTTTTCTTTGTAGAAGTACTTGTACGTCGGATCTCGTTCTGAAGTTCTCCAGCTGCCCTTGGCCAACTGCAGCCGCTATCAGTCTCAGCCAGACTGTCTGCTCGCCAGGGACCCCTACTGCGCTTGGGACAACGAGGGCCGGGCCTGCGTCCGCATTGACCTCCACCGAGGGTGAGACAAGTTTTTTTTTTTTTTTTTTTTTTTTTTTTTTTTTTTTTTTTTTTGCCCCTGTTGGTTCAATCCATGTTTAACGAGTCGTCCAGTTGCTATTTTAAGGAACAGTTCTGTAACATTCTTTGAACCTAAACTTAGACGTCATCAGGACACATTCTTAGCTTGGTCCTGTGGTATTTGTTTGGTCATGTGACAGTGATTTAGCACAGGATTGTGGGGAGTGTAACGAAAGCAGAGAAGTAGTGGTGAAATCAGCATTTTGTCATTTTGTTTAACAGGTCGAAAGGGTAGTGAAATATATAGAATATATAGAATATCGGTAAATATCGCTTGTCGGCCATAATAGCGATATTAATATCGGGTATCGATATCAGCCCAAACTTTCATATCAGTGCATCCCTAATGAAAACAATGTAGCATTTTCCATTAAATTCATTATTATGCACTACTTTATCTTGGTGCATCACATAAAATGACATGTTTGTGGTTGTGAAGTGACAAAATGTGATAAACATGTATTGATCTCTTTTCAAGGTGCTGTATGTAATTTTTTGCATCTACTATTCCATAAACCCCAACATTATCCTAGTTTTCAGCTGTCTAAATGTTCCCTTTTTTCATTATTTTTCCAGGTCTACCTCCTCCCTCTCCCAGGACCTCATGCTGGAAAGGTTTAGCCGTGGAAAAGCCAAATTTGATAAGCCTGTCTCCATCCCAAGTCCTGGTGAGTATGAGCTACACCTTACGAGTGCCCTCTTGTGAGAATTAACTGTCAATGCAGGAGCAAGTTAGCTTAAATATAGAAAATGGTCTTGTGATCATTTTGGTGAATACGTTAAAGTTAAATGGAATAAATTGAAATTAATATGCCAAAGCACAGATTTATTATGGATGACTTGTAACTCAGCCTCCTGTCTTTTCTTCTCTACACCCTCCAACCCTTCTGTTCCACTGCAGAGCACTCCCGACTGAGAAATGTAACAGTGGTCGTGGGGTCTGACATGGTGCTGCCTTGCCAGCTTGTCTCCAACATGGCCCAGCCTTTCTGGGAGGTCAACGACCGCGAGCTCCAGCTGGGTGACCCTGAAGCAGGAGGACCCCGCTTTGACCGAACCCTCAAAGCTCTCATCGTCCCCAATGCGGGCCAGATGCAAGCAGGTCGCTATATCTGCTACTCCGAGGAGCAGGGAGTCAAGTTTCAGACCGAGCGCTACCAGGTGGCTGTGGTTGCCAGTGCCCCAGTGTTCATGGAAGCCCGGGCCCCAGACAGCAGCATGGGGCTCTTCTGGGTGCTAGTCATCACACTGGGAGCGGCATGCCTTCTCCTCCTCATAGCAGCTCTCTACCTGCGCAGGAGGCTGAAGCTGGCGTTAGGGAAGGGCGCAGACATGAAGCCTCTGGAGAGCACCCTGGTCTACCCTATCACCCTGCCCAAGGAGCCACCCACCTTCGTGCCCAGCAAGATGCCCAGTGACGAAGACCGGTTCTGGGAGACGGGCGCCAACTACTACTACTCGGACGGCTCGCTGAAGATCGTTCCCGGCCACGCCCTGGGCCCCAGCAGCGTCAGCAGCACGGCGTCACCCAGCGCCATTCCCGGCCAGCCCATCCACTCCCCAAGCCGGCTCAGCCTCACCAACATCCGAGGCTCCGGTAGCAACGGCTACATCCGCCTCAACCTGAGCACAGCGGGGGAGGAGAGGGCTAGCGGGGCAGGTGTTGGGGGCGGCGGGCTGGGAGGGTTGGGCGTGGGTGTGGGCGTGGGCGGGAACGACTACTCCAGTCCCTTCAAGGAAGAGCTGAGACGCACTCTGCAGCAGAGAAGTGTTCTGCCTGATGCCAACCCAGAGGAGTCGTCTGTCTAGGCCTTTCTCTCCTCTGTCTTTATTCCCCGAGGTGGAACAAGAATCGAAACCAAGCTACCTCCCTCCTTCTGAGGATGCCTGCTCTCTCTGTCTTTTAGTGACATGCTGTCCACTCCCATGCTCTCTGTCTCACTCTGCCAATGCCTGTTTGGCTCTCTGTAGACTTCTATTAGCACTCAGCATGTTCAGCACACACACTCGTATACCGTGTTTGCCAACAGTTGCTGTGTTTTGGGCAACATCGAGTCTTGGTTGTGACTGTCTCTGCTTCCACTGTGCAACTGCCACTCATGTACATTTTGTATTTAAAAAAAAAAAAAAAAAAAGGAGAACGCAGAGGAGACCACCTTAAGCATGGAACCTAACAAATGGTGTTATTTTCTTCTCTCAGATGGGCACAGCTCGTTCTTTTACATTGAGCTTAGCCGCTGTTCTGGGACCAGTTAACAACAAGGGCGACTAACTGGAAATATGGATTTTTTTTAAAAAAATTTTTTTGTGCTTGTGTTCCTAGAGACTTTTTCAGCTTACTGCACTTAAACTTAAAAAACTGGAAGCCTGTCTTCCCTTGCTTTTGTACTTGTGAGCCAGGAGTGAGAGAGTGACTTAAAAAAAAAAAAAGGACTAATTAATCTTCAAGCAAGATGACAATCATGTCCCCGTGGCAGGAGTTGTGTGTGGGGCAGAAAGGAGACAAAAAGAGAGGAAATTAGACAGAAGATGAAGTGAACTGGAAGGAAAGACATGGAGTTTGTAAATGAAGGACAATCTCTCAAGACTTTTTCTGCTCAGTTTTAATTTTTTCACCTCATGTCACATTTACCGCTGGAGGACTCCTTCAATTTCTTCCAATTTAATTTAATGTGATGCTTGGCGTGAATTTAGGACATTTCTCATCTCTCCTTTTTGTTATTGTTTTGTCTGACTTATGGACCACAGCAGTGTTTAAACGGTTTGTTGGTGACTAATAGCTCACCTCTGCAAAAGACAGAGTGGGGGCGACCTGCTTAACGTTACATTACTCCTCGCTCAGTCCTGTATGGTGACCTTCAGATCCACTCTGCTCCATGTGACATTTATCGGAGTTGCAGTGTGTAACAGACAGGTGTCTGGATTTGGACCTTTTGAACTCTTGTTTTTGTCTTTTGAAAAGAAAGAAAAGCTTTGTTTGTTCAGCTCTTAGCAGCGGAACAATAGTTTGCAGAGCTAATTGCTAATTGACGCTGACATGAAGATGTTCGGCACAGAGAATGTAGTTGGACCCTTATTGTTGCGACGGCTGTGGATGTCTCAGTAAGTGCTTTATTTTTTTTTTTTCCTGAGTTTTTTGTGAGGAGGGTGGTAACTTGCACTGCCAAGAAGGAAACTACCACTCCCAACGCATACACACCCACATAAACACACACTTGTTTAGGATTATTAAGGAGCCCAGCCATCCAGGACAACAGAGCGAATGTGAAGCACCCTTGGAGCCCATGGAACCCCCACCCCTACCCCTTTACTGAAGCCTAGAGACTGAGCCGGGGCTACTGTGGACCAATGCAGTGGAAAGACACTGAAACACACACCTACACAACAAGAACTCACACAGTGTTACTGGAGGAATGGACCGACAGACAGACTGATTGCTGCCATGCTGATAAACTACTGGCCCCAGGCGGAAAGATGCCATGAAGACGTGAAAGGTGATTTTTTTTCTCCCTTTTAAAATAGGATTTTGAGTACAGTAAAGCTTTCCAGTACAAATGATCTCTTCAGAAAAGAAATAATAGTTTTCAGAATTTTCAGTCAGGTATACAGTGCATCCAGAAAGTATTCACAGCGCTTCAGTTTTTCCACATTTTATTATGTCACAGCCTTAGTCCAAACTGTATGAAATGAATCTCTTTCCTCACAATTCTACACATAAATACCTCATTATGACAATGTGGAAAAAGGTTTTTGAATGTTTTGGAAATTTAATAAAAATAGAAAACCCATGAATAACCTTTACGTAAGTAAGTATTCACAGCGGTTGTTTAATAATGTTGATCCACCTTTGGCAGCAATTACAGCATCATTTTTTTAACTGTGATGCCACAAGCTTAGCTTACCTATCTTTAGGCAGTTTTGTCAAATGAATACAATGTGGAATAAGGCTGTGACATAACGAAATGTGGAAAAAGTGAAGCGCTGTGAATACTTTCCACTGTATCTGTCTTTAAGCCCATTGGTCAATACTCTGTAGAATAACATTTTTACAGCTGCGAGTCTTTTGGGGTATGTCTCTACCAGCTCTGTACATCCAAAAAGTGAAATATTTTCTCACCCTTTTGTTGCAAAATAGCTCAAACTCATCCAGAGTGTCTAGAGCGTATGTGAACATATATTTTCAAGTTTTGCCACAAAATCTCAGTTGGATTTAGGACTGCAACTTTGACAGGGCCAGAAATACTTTCATCTAAAGTGGTGTCCAAAGTCAGTCCTCAAGGCCTGGTGTTCTGTATGTGTTAGTTCTTTCTCTGGTTCAGCACACATGAATCAAATGATTGTTCATTAGCAGGCCTCTGCAGAACTCTGACATGCTGAGGAGGTAGTTGGACCATTTGAATCAGCCGTGTTGGAGCAGAGAGACATCTAAAACTGGGAGGATGCTGGCCCTCGAGGACTGGAGCTGGACAACCATAATCTAAACCATCCCATTGTAGCTCTGTCTGTATGTTTAAAGCTATTGTCTTGCTAGAACCTGCTAGAAGGTGCTAGAACCTGCTCCCAGTCTGAACCTTTGGAAGAGTCTAACTGGTTTTCTTCTGGTATTTCTCTATATTCAGCTCAGTCCATCCTCTCGTAAAAAATAACCAGCTTTTCCAGACCAGACAGTTCAGTTTTGGTCTCATTTACCCAGAACACCTTTTCCACAGGTTTACCCCCTACATGGCTTGTGGCAAACGGTAAATGGGATGTCTGCTGGGTTTTATCAGACTAAAAGACGGAGAATACAAATGTGCAGGGGGTTTTTTATTGGTAAAAAAAATAATAAAACCATGTTTCATTATTCTTACACTTCACAGTGATGCACTTCTTTACACTGGTACTCACATCAACTCTCAATAGAAGTCGATAACAATAAAAGGTTCAAGAGGTGTGAATACTTTTGTAAGTGTAAAGTGTAAAAGATGAAGCTGCAGGCCAGATGATCCAGCCTAAGTTCAATGTTTTGTTCATTTGCATCTGTTGTTAAAACTTTGATTAAAAATTTAATTGAATTTTATTTTATTCTTGCAGAATCAGTTCAGTTATTTTCTTTGTATTTCTTCTAAGTCATGCTAATTGTATGCAGGTGCTAGCTTCATGTGTGTTAAACAGGCATTGAAGGGTGTTATCTGGTATCTGTCTGTTTCTTGAGGCAAGACACTGAAGAAAAAAGAAATATTTCCTGAAATTGAACCAATGGAAATCTCCTCTGTCACTGTCGCTTTGATCAAACCAATGTTACATCACAGTAATCCTAGTGCTATAACCTTGTGGCAAAACTTGAAAGAAACTTTTTTTTAGTTGCTCTGAAGTAGGTGGATTCTTAAAGTGTTTTCTGGTAAAAAAAAAAATAAAATAAAATAAAATTGATCAAAGACAGTCCAAGGATGGAGAGAACACTTCAGAATCCCATTCTGAAACCTCTATTCCCCATTCCTGTGAGCTTTTGTGAATGATCTTACAAGCTTACCAGCAACACAAATTAACCAGATTAGGTTGTATTTTCAACATACACTCATTATACCAATATATTTACAGACAGAGGGACGGTAATATGTGGTCAACTAATTTTGTCATCCAAAAACTGACATAAATCTATAAACAGTTCCACTATCACTACTTTTTATGAGGCAGTTATGTTTTTTAAGGTCGAGGTTGGCCTGACTTGTCGTAGTTTCCAAGCGAGAAATCTAACTTTGGGTTGCAATCCAGCTAAAGTTTTCAACTTGGATTTGTGAAATTCCACGATTAAATTTCCTTTTAGCTTCATCAATATAAGCCTGAAAATATGTTGATATTTGCATTCAGTAGACCTGAATGCAAATATCAAATATGCAGAACATGGTGTGTTCTGTTGGACTCTGCAAGTTCCTAGTTGAAAATACAAAAGGAGCAGCATCTGACATTAAAGTTCTGACTTGTAAAGTCTGAGATCTCTGAGTTCTTTTTCCAGTATGGCTCCAATGATTACAATACCTTGTGGAAGTTGTAGCTATATAGTATTTATTGGCACTTCTGACAGTTCAGGTATATGTTTCTTTCGTGTTTGAACACATAAAATAGAGAGAAATACCTCATTATTTGCTTATATTGCTGCAAGTTGTTAGCAACATAGCAGTTACCCAATCCCACTAGTTTTCTGCTCTACTTGCCGACAGTTTTGCCAAAGCTCTGCTAACGATTTAGAAACAAATTCTTGCGTCTTAGTTCCTGCACCGGTTGATCAGTCTCTCTCACTTAGAAGGTTTCCGTGTGCATCCTTGGAGAAGGAAGTGCATCTGGCAATATGACAGATAAAATGGAGCTGCATACAGCTTGAAGTGAGCAAATTGAGAACTGAATTGAACAGGAAATGTTCGCATTCTGATAAGTATCAAAACATATTGACCCAAGGAACCCCTTGGCTGAATCCACTCTTTATATTGACAGTATTCTTTTGCCAACCTAGAAGACATAGATTAAATATAATGATGTTGATGCTCATACAGTAGCTTGGAAAATTCTTTATAATCATAAAGTTTCTCACATTTTTTGTTACTTTACAAATAAAAATGTGTTTTACTTAGATTTTAAGTGAAGTGGAAGAGAACTGAAAAAGTTTGAGAGGTGCGAATACCTTTGTAAGAAACTGCCCTTATAGCCATTTTTAATCTCTGCATTTAAGCATGGAAATATAGCTTTTTGGTGTTTTTAACTTCCTGTATTTGTTTCCTTGCAGTGTTTTTTTTCATCATGTATTTTATGGATGTGCCTGTGGAGACCAGAAGAACGCACGGAGGAGCTGGAAAGTAAAGTACCTTGTGTTGTTCCCACTGTGTACAGAGCGATGAAAAAGAAAAAAAAATCTAAAGAACCCTACGACTGAGGAGGTCGTCAGCCATCAGCACGTCATCCTACTGTTGCATGATCTTCTCTGCAAGCGGACTGCACATCTTTGATATGCTCATCCCTGTACAAAAAGTGAAACATTTCCATCCCTTTTGGACGTTTTCCAGGCTCTGATGTTGTGCAACGCTAAAGATCTCTTGAAAAAGACAAAAAAAAAGAAATCTAAATTTCACGCCTCAAGAGTTGTACAGTAAATTCATGGCTGTATTTCGACATGTTTACTTTCTCTGTGCCTCTTCACCTTTCTGAAAAAAAGCCAAAGTAGACTGCAGTCGCTTTTGTTCCTGTTGAAATTCCCAAATAAGTTTTATCTGATTCCAGATCAATATCCAAGTCTCAGCAATCCGTCCACTTTTCTGCACTGAGCTGGTGTCAGCAACCTTCCTGCATATTTTATCTGCGGCTAAACTTCCCCTCAAGCAAAAGGCAAAACATGTTTAAAACTGAGGAAGCTGCTGTTTGTTTCCTGTTTACATGTCAGTACTGATCTCCTGGGCCGACATATATTTTTTAATCTCCCCGACATTAAGAATTGCTGAAATTGGAAAGCATTTTCAGCCCCTCTATACCGAATACAAAGCTGCTGACTTGAAGCACATCAACAAACTGCTCACTTTATTTTTAATCTCTTGAGGCAAAAAAGATAAAGAATAAATTAGCTCTTTACACTGGTACTTGGTTGTGTACTTCTCCTTTTTACAATCAGGCTTGTTATTTTCACCACATAATGTTGAAAACTTAAAACACTCATGAAAACAGGTCTAAAGCTTGAAAAACATGCATGTGTAACGTTCTTAATGTGCCGTTCCTCAGCAGCTCTTCAGCATTTGGATTATTTCTCCCATGAGGCTTTCGGTTCTGCTGTGTTCTTGCATTATTATTTGAATTATTTTCACCCCCTTTTTTTTTTTTTTTTTTTTGCTTGTTATTGTTCTGTTTATTTTTAAAATATCTTAAGTAACTTATTTCACTTGTACAAACTTGTCAATATTTATTATCATTGTACATATGTCCTTATTTTTTATATGTGTATATACATACACAAATAAAAAAATAGACATACTTGTTTGAGTGTTTGTTTTGGAGGGAATGGCTCTTTTTATGACTATCAGTTTACAACTGGATAAGACCTTCATTGGTTTTATTTAATGGAGATTAAAAAAAAGTAAACTCAGTTAACCCATTAATGGATGGTTAAGACAAATGGATATTGTCTTTAAATAAGTGGTAGATAAGTGGAATAGTGAAGCAGTGGATGACAACTCCAGGGGTCCAAAACATATTGTTTATAAAAGTTACATAGTGTAGCTTTGAAGAAAATATGAGTTACAACATGTAAAAGTGTTTTAAATTGAATTTGAATAAAATTCTCATTCAGCATGATTAAAATGGACAGGATTTGGAATATCAAGAATGTCAAAGAGAGTTAAGGTTGAGCAGTTGTTTTGGACAAAGTTTTAGAGGCAAGTTTTAGATGGTTTGAACATGTGCAAGGAAGAGATAGTGGATGTGCTTGATAAAGGATGCTAAATATGGAGCTGCCAGGGAGGTAAAAAAGGGAAATAACAGTGAGGAAGGGCTATTGTGACAGAGGAAGATGCTGGGGACAGATTGAGTTTGTGGCGACTGCTCAAAAAGACAAATATCTCCTGTTAGACAGTATTGAATTGCTGGAAATTATCTAATTTTCTAATTTTGTATTTATTTATTTATTTATTTTTTTTTTTTGCAATTTTACATAGTCTGAGACCTAAGATAAAATAAGTGTACTGGGATCATACCCATCAAACCTGAGTCAGGTGTTGAATCGAGAAACCAAGAAACAAAAAGTGTTTGATACATAGGATCTGTGATTCAGTGGAAGAGCTGTGAGAAGAAAACTATTGTTTTGGCCTACAAAAGCAACACTTTCTCTATAGGGGAAAAACTAACAATTCATATCACCCTGAAAACACCACCCCCACTGTGAAGCACGGTGGTGGCAGCATCATGCTGTGGGGGATACTTTTCCTCAGCATGGACAGGGAAGCTGGTCAGAATTGATGGGAAGATTAATGAAAATAAATACAAAACATTAACTGAAGAAAACCTGTTAAAGACTTTGAGACTGGGCTTAGAGGTTCACCTTCCAGCAGCATAACAACCATACACATACAGCCATAGTTACAATGGTTTAGATCTAAACATATTTATTGGTTGAAATGGTTTAGTCAAAGTTTTGATTCAGTGCAGATTGTAAATCTGTGATGCTCCCCACACAACATGACTGAGCTTGATCTCTTTTGTAACAAAGAATAGACAAGCATTTGCAGATGTGCAAAGATGGTAAAGACAAAACTCTAAAAGGCTCGAAGCTGTAATCTCAGGAAAAGGCCGAAGAGTAAAGGATTTTTCCTTAGATTTCAAAATTATGCATTATATTTGTTAGTCTTTGAAAAAATCTGTAACAAATATAAATTCAGTGGTTCTGAATATTTTCCCAAGACACAGTACAAACAGAGACAACAGCGAATAAACAGAGGGCCACATTAAAACTTGCTTTCATGTGTTTTATATTAAACTACCTCAGAATTTAGTACATGTGGAGCAAGACAATTATTTATCAGAAACATTCATTGACAGGAATGTGAAGGCTGGGAACTCCTCACATAAAATTCTCCCTTTATTATTGTCTGTTAATCTCAGTTCTAATATCAGTCAATCTGCTACACAGTTTTTACCTAACTTGAATTTAAAAGGAAAATCTCGTCAATATGGGCGGCTAATAAACCAACAGAACTCAAATCTTACATTATTTTAAACAGATGATTGTCATATAAATATATTTTTAAAAATTCTCAGCTTTGTCTTATGTGTTGTTATTTAATTTCATATTGTTTAGAAGTTGTTTCATGTCCTCAGTAGGAGTCAGGCTTCTATTCACTTGCACAGCCTTGGCTGGTGTCAACATAGGAAAGCACATGCTTCATGTGGTCAAAGTCCCAGCTGTGGAGAGAGGCTCACTGCTGCATCTGATCTCAGTGTACTCAGCTGCAGAACACACTCTAAAACCTCACAAAAGGAGGAGCTTTGAGTGTGTTTCAGAGTCTTTGTGTGTAGGCTTTACAGAGATTTCCAACAGTGCACAGTAATGCACCTGTTTGGGCTTACAGTTTTGTTTCTTTTGGGAGGTAGGAGGCTTACAGTGCTTCCTTTGAAGGTATCAGATAAACAAAATAATGAAACTGTAATTACATTTAAAATTCTGTAATAATTAATTTGCTTTCCATCAGTCAAAAACAAAGTAATGGATGACAAAAGCCTGAAGGACAGAAAAACACAGCTTTTGTAAAGTTTACAAAATGCTGATTTTGGTGATCACTAGCTTCCTTTCTTGCCTGTGACATCTGGGAAACAAGTTCAAGGAGGATGCAACCAAGTTGCAATTGCAGCCACCAGCAGAGGGAGCTCTGAGGTGAATGTAACTAAGTTCTTCTTCGCCAACATGAAAAAGTTTTTTTTTTTTTGTTTTTTTTTTGTGTTTTTTTTTTTTATTATTATTTTTATTATTCTCTATCGGAACAACAGAAAAATATTTAATTTACTTATTTTTCTAACACATTTACGTTGAAAATTTTGATTTGACTTATGAAGGCAAAGGTCTTACTTTCAGTTTGAGTGTTATCACGTGGTAGTGAACTCTTCGTTTCTATTGGTCAGTTTGTATTTTGACACATTCAGGTTCTTCTCAAGCCGTTAAGCAAATGCAAAATAGTTCCTCTGAATATTGCACATTTTACATGTTATCGGTATTCTTTGTCGTAGTCTTGTTTCAGAGCTTTAATTAGGTTACCTGACAATATAATAAAACGTATTATACCCGTTTTTTAGTCTATTGTTTAAGAAATTCATTAGCTGCTCCGCGGAGGGATCTATCAGCGACGCTTAGTTCAACCGTGGAGGGTGATTTGAATGCCTTGCTACTACGACAGTCATTTTTTTAAAGAATAATTTTTGGGTTTTGTCGACCGTATATAAATATATATTTAGGACCTTTTATACATGTTTTAACTTAAATGTTCAAGGTAAGAGTTTGACTTGCTGTCAGTGAGTTGTTTTCACCAGTTGTTACTGCAGTTAGCCAACTTGTTGAGATTAGGATGTCAAAACGAGATAGCACTGGCTAATAGCTTTGCTATTGCAGTTTTTTCGGCTAGTTGAAACAACGCTACAGACAAACACAATGCTGCAACTTATACGTCTACAGTAAATCATGTCTGTACTCTGTATTTTTGCTTACGTATTTGTTACGTTGGAACTGTGTTGTGTTAAAATGAAATAAAAACGTTTCACCTGCTTTGCTAGAATCTACTGAGTCCGATGCTCTGTAGAAAAATGTATTATAAAAGGTATTTGGACTTTTTTTTTCTGTTTACTTGCTCCTTATGTGATGCGCCAACATTTTGTCAACACAGATGGCATCAGACCAGGCAATCACTATAGTCCCGAAGGGAGATCAGGAGAACATGTCTCCCACAGAGGAAGATGCACCTACTGTTATAAATGAAATCTCAGGTCCGTTGAACTTTTCTGAGCTCACACCACATCAGTTTGGCATCTCTGTGGAGAGTTTTATTCCATCCTCAAACTGTAAAGGTGAGTAGACCGGGCTGATTGTTCAAGCTTTGCTTTCATGGATGGACAGTTATATGTGATCTAAACCATATTGGGGTTTTTTTTAATCATTGCAGAAATGAGAGATTTAGCAGGGGCATGTTAACAATATCCTTTGTTTCTATTCCTGGCAGCATATAATTGGGTGTCTGAAACCTAATTTTAGCTCCTCCACTCCACATGAGCCACCTTGGTTAAAAATGTCATTCAGTGAGTAGTTCAGATGTGAAGGCACATCACATCCAGCTCAGAGCAACAACACCCACCCTCTACAACTATATCGCTGCTCGTGATACATGCTTTGGTAGAGATGTTTATAAACACATTTTAACCGCAGAGCCTCATCAGCCCTTATATACAGTGCATTGTTGAAGTATTTGTGTCCCTAAGCTTTTCTGTATTTGTTTTTTGTTAGAGTACAAAAAACAAATTCAATACAAAATAGCTTATAAATGTGAAGTTGAATAAAAATATATAAAAACGTGAAAAGTGTGGCCTTCATTTATATTCTACCCCCATTACTCTGAGCATCCTCCAAAAAGATCAAGTATAAGGTCTAAGACAATATCGTAAGCTTTGAACATCTCACCAAAAATGTATCTTTGTAGCCTGCATGCAAAAGATAATGTCTGTGGAGGAAAACCTAACACTGTATATAACCATGAAAACACCATCACCCTGGTGAAGCATGAAGGTGGCCGAATTATGCTGCGGCTGAGGCTTTTCCACAGCATGGACAGTGAAGACGGATGGAGTTAAAACCTGAGAGTTCCAGCAGGACAATTTTTTGAAACATCCAGTCAGAGTGACAGTGGAACGGTTCAGATTATTAATGTGTTCAAGTGATCCAGAGTTCAGACCTATGTCTGTTTTCAAATTCAAAATGCTCTCCATTCAATCTGACTAAACTTTTAAGTCTCTAGATACCTAAAGCTGGAAGACATACCCCAAAGGAGCTCCGACTAATTACAGCAAAGAATGGCTTCTACACAACATTCACTAAGGAGACTGGATATGAATCATGCATGCCACGCTTTTTAGATTTTTATTTGAAGAACAGCTTAAAAACCATGTGTCCCATACCTTCAAATTTGCATTTCCACGCTGTTTTGATTTGCAGTTGTGTAAAATTTCAACATACCCCCCCCCCAAAAGTTTATAATGTAACAAAATGTGGAACAGTTCAAAGGGTCTAGGAGGGGTCAGGGAATGTGGTGTTATTTTTTTTTGTGGCCTTTTGGTAACTCTTAACAGCAGTGACTCAGTGCCACACTGATGTCTGCTACTTTTTAACAAACCAATATCACAAAATGATCTCTGTGTCAACAGTGTCAGTGGTTGGTGTTGAAAGCTGCTTCATGAAAGCTGCATGATCCATCCTTCCCATCCTGGGAAGGATGGATCATGCAGGGTTTATGGAGCCTGTATGAGATAAAAGAATTATGTGAATCTGACTGGTATATTAAATGCTCAACTGGCTCTTAAGTTAGAATCAGAATAGCACGTGTGAAATTAAAAGTAATTTAAATGTGACCTAAATTACATAAATAAAATACAAACAAGAAGTATGTACATGGAAATATGTGAATCTATAAATGAGTCCAGAGTAAACTTAAGGACATAAAGAGTTGGGCGATGTATAGTTTGATGTTTATATGACCTGAAATCAGTCAATGCATTGCTTGTTCTGAGGTTGCACCTAAAGATTAGATCATGTTTTATCAATAATCATAACCAGTTTGGAGAAACTCCAAACAAGCAAATGTAAGTATTCTGAGATGAAGCTGCCAATAATCCAACATTTATCTGTTTGTTGTTGTGGAACAGTGACTCTGCTGTAGTTTTGACCCCAGCATGCACCAGAGCTTTCATTAAGGACCGCAGGAAATTGTCTCCAGTTACAAAAAAGGCCCTTATGTCCTCTTTAAACAATCTACGAAAAATGAACCGACGCATGCAAGCATGCATGATAATTGTCAAAAGAGAATTTGTTTAATTTTATTTTTGATACCAGTCAAGTACTACTTCTCTCTCCTTCTCCAGGCACGTCTCGTCTTGCACAGGTAAAGGCCAGGCGGCGATCCAGCGTCGGTGTCCGTGGCTCCCCAGAGACAAATTCCCTCATCCGTTTCAGGGCACAGCAGAGGATGAAGACTCCACCAGCCTCACACACCCTAGAGGTGAGTTAGATGCTTCCCGGTTTGCAAATATGACCACCTGACCCTGTGTTTAGATAGCTGAGTCTCAGTGATCAATTTATTTCTCTATTTTCTATTGGTTCATCTGTACAGGGATAAACGTCTGGTATTAAATATTGCACACAGCAGCATCCATATCACAGGTTTATTTGCATTGTCTGTTGCAAGATGGGCCTTTTAGTCACATACAAGATATAAATCTCAGGTCTGTCACAGATCTGACGGCAGACTTAATGATTAATTCGTTGATTTACTGAGGGAGATTTCTTCTTTTAATTCAAGGACATAGAAGTTTGATTTGTGTCAATAAATTTGTAGTTGGGAGGCTAGCAATATGTGAGCCTAACACTACAGTCCCAACCAGCTTTGGTCCCACTTAGTTTTGAGTTTCTGTCTAAGACTCTGCCAAGGAGCAGCCGCTGCATCTACAGATACATCAAAAAAAAAATTAGACTATTGTGTAAAAGTTCAGTATTTTTCTCATTTCAAAAAGTGAAAGTCATGTCTTCTATAGATTCGTCACACACAGAGTGAAATATTTCAATCGTTTTTTTTCTTGTAAATTTGATGACTATGGTTTACAGGTAATGAAAACCCAAAATTGAATGTCTCAGAAAGATATTGCATAAGATAAATTAAAAAAGGGATTTTTTTAAAAACAGAAATGTCAGGCTTCTGAAAAGTATGTTCGCTTCTTTGCACTTCATACTTGGTTTGGCCTCTTCTTGCATGAATTACTGCATCGTGGCATGGAGGCGATCAGCCTGTTTCTGCTGATGTTTAATAGAAGCCCAGGTTGCTTTAATAGTGGACTTTAGGTCATCTGGATTGTTGGTTCTGGTGGCTCTCCTCTTCCTCCCGACAATAACCCATATACTGTCTTAAGTGGTTCAAGTCAGGACAGTTTGCTGACCAGTCAAACACAATACCACCATGGTCACTGAAGCAGCGTTTTCTTCTTAGAAAAAGTGCCTTGACTCAAGAAAAGCAACATTTATGGCCCATGTGTTGGATTCTTCTTTCTTAGCATAGTAGCTCTTGAGGCGCTGACTCCAGCATCAGTCCACTCCTTGTGGAGCTCCCCCGAATACTTCAGTGGATTTTTCTTGACCGTTATCTCAAGACTGCTGCGATCCCTGTTCCTGGTGCAACTTTTCCTGCCACACTTTTTCCTTCTACTCAACTTTCTATGAATATGGTTTGAGACAGCATTCTGTGAGCAACCAGCTTCTATAGCAATTATTTGTGGAGTTTCATTATCTGTAAACCATAGTCATTAAAATGTTAAGAAATAAGGGCTTGAAATATTTCACTCCATGTGTAATCAGTCTGTACAATAGGAGTTTCTGAAATGAGTGTAAGATATTCACATTTTTTAGCCTATATATATATCCCTGAGAGACACAATACTTATCTTTTTATACTTGTACATTTTACGGAAAAGTATTTGACGGATTTCGGTGAAAACTTAAATTAGAAGCTTTGAAACGCTTCCTGCTCCACCTCCAACAAAGCTGAAGATGGCTTTTGACTAGCCAATCAGGGACAGGAGGTGGGGACTAGAAACCATCAACCAGTGACATTTGCTCATCTGCTCTGATGTGCTAGTGATGAAGAAAAGTTAGCAGTTTAATCAGTTAATTGCTGTACTGTGACTGGTTTTCTATATGGTAGAGAGGAGAAGTGAATTATGCTGAACAAGTGGTTAAAAAAATTTCTGTCGACACTGAGGACCTTCTTTCGCTCTGAAAGCGACCAGGTCTCCAGTCTGCACGGGGTGAGTCACAAAATGAAGTGAGCAATTTTTCTAATTGTGTTTAACCCGTGGTGCTGTGTTCCTGCTATCTGTGAGGAAATGAAAACGTTCGAGCGGCTCTCTTTAGGCAAACCATGCACTCCAGGGTTGTGTGTGGAGACAGTGTGTGATCGATGTGCTCCCTCTCAGTAATACCACTTTGGTAATTTCAGAAGTTTATGAGCTGCCAAGATGCATCACCGAGTAGATGTGTTTACTTCTTTGCCATCTCAACCCTCAGCTTGTCAGAAGTAGTCCCTTCTTTCCTCGGGCCGCCTCCACACTGAGGCAGAAGATGGCCTCCTTCCAGAGCCTGATGGATGTGGTGGAGGGTGGCGCCTGTGATCCGACGCCAGCGCAGGACAGCGACACTGGAGGATGCATCTCGACGAGAGATTATCTGTCTGGTGAGGCAGCCGTATCAAGACAGGATTAATAGTTTCATTTCTCCATGGAGATCTATGCCAGGAAGATTTCTTCCTAACGTCTGGAGGCACAGTTCAAAAGCTCTGGATTAATACATTGTACAGCATAAGCCTCACTCTGACATTTACAGCCAGTCATTTCTGCTGAGCTTGGTCAGCTTTGGAAATGGGCCACTTTCCAAGTTAGTAGCAGCTGAAGCGAGACTTATCTGCTTTCCTCTGATTGAGGGTTTTAAAGTTGTTGTTTTTTATTTTTTATTTTTTAAATTCTGGTTTTTGAGATATTTATTTGATATCACATTTATATTTGATTGTTGCATCCCCAGGTCCTATTTGTTTTTCTGTGTTTATGTAATTCATCCCCTTTTTTTATTCTTTTGTTTATTTATTTTTCAACTTCTCAGATGGGCTCAGCTGTAGCGAAGAGAAAGAGAACAACCCACCAGCTACACCCCCGCCCAGTAAACACCGGCGCCTGGGCCCCCCGGAAGGCTGCTGCAGTGTGGAGATTAGAGAGGGGAATATCTCTATCCTTCACTCCAGTTTGGAGGAGCAGGAGGTACACACATTTTCACACACACTTGCATAACTACTGCTTGCTTACATAAAAAAAACCCATCATTTTTGAATGAAACCTATTAGTGCAGAATAGTCAGTTATTAAATAGAAAAGCCCGGTTTAAAAAAAAAAATCTGTTTGATATTTTTCTGTTTTTTATGTTTTACACAAGCAATTTTTTAAATCACTAACAGTTTTTGGGACTTTTGAATTTAGGTATTCCTTGGAAAATTTGAATACTTTCTTTTCTACCACAACCTGAAGTTGTTTCTGAAGGTATCATCTTAAGGCAACCAGTGCTTAACTATATAAAAAAAAAAAAAAAAAAAAAAAAAAACAAGTTTCTGCCTTGATATTGTTACATTTTCTCTAAACTGTTTTAAAAAGAAGAAAAATATATTTATTCGTCCCCCAGGGGGGGAAATTACATTTCAGTACAGCCCGTCCAAAAGCAGGGCAAAGCACAGAGGGAAAGGTTTTACTTTGACAGTCACTTCTTCATTTGGTTTTATCTGCTCATCTCTAATGTTCTTCCAGATTAAAATTTACATGAAGACATTTCATGGAAGTTTCATAACACATTTCTCTTAATTAAAATACTGTTTTTTTCTCTTGTATTAACTTATAGTATTAGGCTCATAAAACTGATACAATGTTTAATACCCTAGTGATGTTACGATAACATATCTATACCATATAAACTAAAACATAGTCGAGTTACTCAATTTTATCTAAACTTCGTTGTTCAAATAAACTTCCAAACAACACCAGCGGACTTTCCAGTTATTCTTTTTATCAAGCTTTTCAAAACTTTACTTAATACTCATTTCATTGCAGTGTAGTTTGAGACCATGTTGACTACTGTCTGAAAGTAATAAGAGATTGATTGTTTAATAATCTGGCCAGTCTGACAGGAAAGTACGATGGAATAGCAGATCCAGCACGACGCGTTTTGGGTGACTAACTTGCAGCATAGATTTAAACATTCATCAATATATTTTATCGTACTTTTTGCATTAATGAAAAAAAAAAAAACAAAGATAAAAGTACTTAAAGATCTACTGAAGTCTCTTTGCAGTTTTTTTTTTTTTTTTTTTTAGTAGTAGTGTGATTCAATTAACATTTTTTTTATTAAGTTAATTCCAGGGTCTGTAGTTGATTAATAATAGAAATATCCTTTTTATTGTCCCACAGTGGGGAATTTTCTGAGCAACAGCAGCAAAGTGACAGGCTGTCAGAGCAAATAGACTCCCACAAAGAATATAAAATATATAAAAAGAGAATAAAGAATAAAAATACAGTACAGTAAGGGCAACATTTCAACATAAATACCGTGCAGTTATAAAATAATAGTGTACTCCAGTCCAAAGGAATGTGCTGCTGAGTTGGTGAATTTAGAAATGTCCAAAATGTGCCTGTCTATTTGAGAACTAAAAAGACAGACTGTGCAAAAGTAAAGCTGCATGCATGTAAACACTTATTGAGCTTGTTGGGAGCTGTGATGCTTATAGAGTCAAAAGGATCTATGGTAATGCTCCTTTGTTAATTAAACTAATTAATTTCATCTTAATGGAAAGCCATTTGTCATCAAAATAAGCAACATTCTCAATTCAGAAACCCTTTTTGCTGCTAAATTGTTGAATAGATAGACATGTGAGCAACAACAAAGATATTTATTGTTTTTAATCTGTTATTTAGGTTATTTAACCTTCAGATTGGTGCAAAGTACTGTTAGACCCATTTAGCTTTCAAGTGCTTCAGGAACCCCTGATCACTGGAACTGCTTTGAAAATACCTCTTTAGAAATTTGGACTTTGAATGCATATGAATACCTGTGTATGTATTTATCTTAGATTCTACTTGTGTGTGAATTTGTACTTTTACAGCTGTAGGTTAGTAAATGTAATTGTGTGAATCTGATGAGAGTATTTTAGTTAGCAACACTAAACACTCTCAGTCCACTAGGTCTATAGAAGAAAGCACAAACTCTGCTTTTTTTTTTTTTTTAATTTTGTCCAAACTTTTCAAACTTTTCCTTAAGCAGAAACCATCCACACATGCTGAGAACCATAACATCCAGATGCAGTGTTTACATGTTTATGCACCAATAAGTAAAAGCAGTGTTTGGATGGTGTTGCTGTTCAGCGAGGACAGCCTTGGTCTGATCTGCTGTTAAATTGACTGCAGTAGTCATAGGTAAGGAAGCATGACAATAGTAACATGTTACTTTGTCTGCTTCATTCCAGTTCTTTAAGCGTGTCTATCTGCCTTGGCTTGTTGGTGCCACTTGAGGGCAATTTCCTGAACAATCTCGTAAGGCTTACTTCTGCTCGGTTTGAGGCGGTTATTTGTGCTTTTACTCTGATGTTCTATTGAAAAAGCAGAAGTCAAAGGAGACGCCTGTTTTTTTTTTTTTTTTTGTTTTGTTTTTTTTTTTTTCCACTCTGGGATTGTTGGTTTCTTTCATGCTTTGTTCTTTTTGTTGTGAAATCTGTTCCTTTCAGCCAATCAACCTTTGTGTTGTGTCAGCCCCTGAACTCCATGGACTTTTAAGCCTGTTTGTGGAGGTAAAATGCGTAGAATCCTTCACTCCGCATGGTGTGATGTGGATCAGTTAGACTCAGGTTTAACCAAGCTGTAATCATTCTGGCAGTCAGATCAGCCACAGTGCAGAAAGGTAAAAGGATAAGTATAACATAAATTGGGCTACTTCAATGAACGCTGTCTTTAAAGGCCTTATCCCACAGGCTTAGAAAGCACACGTATGTATCAGCAAGGAGCAAAACACTTATTAAAATATGATTTAGCTACAGCTGCACAGCAGGTGTGACTACAGAGACCTTTATACTGCTGCTCTACTTTAGAGCTGGGCTTAATAGAATAAGATCAACAGAAGTCTTTCTATAAAGTGCTCAAATGTGAAGTCACACAGGGAACCAGAAAGAGTGCTACAAATTTAGAAATATTGCCGTGTCAGCTCTGTGACTCTGAGTGGTCTTTTCCCCCCTCCTACCTTCCCATTCCTATTTTAATCTAAGATGAAAAGGTCTAAGTGCTCTCATCATTTCCACGGCCACTCTGCAGCTGGATGCCTTGTGTTGCGCGACCACTCATGCCAGCTCAGTGTGTCCTGGTCAGGACTTCATCTGTATTCAGGTTTCCAGACTGTGGATGTCAATCATATTGTGCAGCTATGTTTTTGTTGGTAGTGTAACGGTCACAGTCAGGCACTTATTTACAACTTGTACACCGTTCTACAACTACAGCCTTGTAGTTTAGAAGCCTAAGAACAATGACTTCCATCTGCTCACCTTATGCACAAGTTTAAAGATAAAACTCTGATGATTCACTGATGAAACTTTGGTGTCTGTCAGGAATCTGCTCATCTGGTTTGTCTGAATATATTTTGCTTTTGATCAATCTTTCGGTTTATTAATTTACACTTTAGTCGGAGTCTCAAATGGTTGTTTTGGATTGTTTTATTGCCTATGAAAGAGCTGATCTTGAGGGATTTCATTGTATTGTCTTTTAGAGCTTTTTTTCAAAGAATTGTTTTATTTCAACTTTAACTTTTGATTTAACCACAAATCCATTTATTTATAAAGCATGAAGTCAAGAGGAAAAACACCTCAAAGCCATGTTAATTAAACCTGCTCTTTTTTTCTCTGTCTTTCTTTTCTTTCTCTTTCTTTCTTTCTTTTTTTCCTTTTTTCTTTCTTTTTTCCATTTTTTTCCTTTTTCCTTCCTTCCTTCCTTCCTTCCTTCCTTCCTTCCTTCAACAACTAAAGTCTGTCATACTAAGAAAAAACCAAGGGGGAAGGTAGTTAGTATATGCAACATAACACCAGTCTAAAAAAACTAAAGAATTAAAGGAGTCAATAAATTACCATTTATAAAAAAATTGATTGACATAATCGACAGAATAATAAATTTTCTCAATTTTGGGAAGTGACGTAACATCTTTAAGCCACTGAGAGATGGATGATGATTTAGGTGATTTCCATAGCAACAGCATAGTATCTATCAAAAAGATGCAAAAGAGAGTACTTGGTGTTGCTGAGAGGTTGTTTGTAACGGAGAATGTGAAACTCCAAAGAGATCAATAACATGGTCCATAATAATATGTTTTCTTTGACCTTTTGACATTATGAAAACAAAAATCTGACCAAAATTTCCTGGAGATATTATAAAAGCAGAACATGTGACTCAGATTCCAGGAGGAACCCTGACGATCTAGTACACAAGGATCTATTTTTGATAACTTTTGTTTTGAAAAGTGGATTCCATCTTGAAGTGAATGAGCTGTAACTGAGCACAGGGAGGGGTTGATCGGCTTCATCCATCAGGCAGTTCAGTTCCCAGCTCCTTTACCCAAGCAAGTTTATTTTTGAATGTAGTAGTAGACCATGAATATATAATCTAGATGTAAGGAATTTTTGATTGACTCCAAAATGCAGAGGAACATCCCGTGGTTGCTCAGCAGGGAGCAGGGGAAAACAACGGAAGAGAGACGGGGTAAGATGTCTAATCTGAAAATAGAGAAACAAATGGGAAGTGGACAGATTTAAAGTCAGTAGGAAGGTCAGAAAAATTTACAAAGCTACCATCCTGATAAAAAACAAAAAAAAAATCACTGCCACCTTTGAGCCCTTCATCACCACACTATAAAGAAAAAGAGCCACGAGTAAAAGAAAGTGGAAAGAAATGGTTTTTGAACAGAAGCATCTTGTTCAAGGGGGAAGCAAACTTGAAATAATGCGGCAATCGAGACCAACTTTATATTCTTTTTAAAGAAAATCACTGGTTTTACTGCAGCGAAAGTTGGTTCCTCTGGTACATAAGCAAACGTTCATCTTATCCCACATCAGGGCATGAAAGCATTTGGCAGCCAGAGAGGGAAACTAATGTTCCAAACCGGTCTCTGAGAAGTAGTCATTTGCAAAAGGAGGGGAATGATTGAAAAGGGGCTCCCGTTAGCGTCGACATCATATTGCAGACACTTTATTTGCCATCTTCCAGCTGAGGGTATATTTAAGAGATACACATTTAGGAAATGACTCTGCTGTGATAGAAACATAAATGCTTGTGCTGATAGGTTTTTGTTGCATCAGCCAATTTTTATTTTTTTTTTTTGCTTACTTAGTGCGCGACGCCTTTACTGCTTGATTGTTGCTTGCTGGCATTTTACTTGTAGAGCTATCTGAAAATAAAAGCACTGGAATTATTAACTGTTATTCTGTGTTGAAATAGGCAGTATTTAATCTACAGTACCAAGCAAAAAGTGCTCCTTCATTCAGACGATCAGTTTGAAGTTTGTATCTTTGAACTAGGGGTGGCTATTTATCATATCGTTTATCATTTATTGGGATAAATTTCTTATAACGATAGGAATTTTGATTTGTCGTTGTCACTGTAAATTCCAATTGATGATGTTTAAAATCGCCCAAATCTGTCTGTATTGTCGTGATTGTTATTTTTTATTCTTTTCTCCACTGTTTGTTCAATGGGGGGTATCAAAAATATTCTTAGAACATTTTCTTCTTTTTTTAGATTAGAAAATATTAAATGCTAACTATTTTTAAATGGTATCCAAAAGAAATACAAATAATTTTCTTTACATTATCACGAAGAGAAAACACAGAAAAAGCAAACCCCAAATGGTATCAGAGCCATTTCAAATAGCAGGCATCTCACACGATTTGGTAAATTTTTGTTTGCACAGTTAAGAATAATACCAAATATACCATATAGATGGGATCATAAAAATCATATTTTTGCACTGGCGGGATGAACAACTCAAAGATTGTCAGAAATACAGATATTTCACATATTTTCCTCTGTAAGGCGTTACAGAAAAATCCCTGTTTTTACAGCAAAATACAAAGAGATAAGTGATAAAATCAGCACCATAAATGCAGGGCAGTGAAAAAAAATTATTTCCTCTTACAGATTTCTTGTTTTTGCTTTTTTTTTGTCACATTTAAATGTTTTAGATGATCATCAAACGGCTGTTAAAATCACTCAAAGATAACTTGAGCAGGATCCCCCAACCACCCCCTATATTTATAGTTTTTATATTTGACCCATCAAAAACTAACCTCAAGAGGTGTAGGCATGACATTCATAATGTTTTGATTGGCTGCTGCTCCCGATGAGCCCACCCCTGGCTTCTGATGAGGCGGTTATCTCCTGTGGCCCAGCAGCAATCGGTTCTTGATTTAAGGTTTTGTCTTGGTTGAAACGCAAAGAACTGGTGCTTAGGAAGCACTAACACCAGTTAACAACCTTTTTTCTTCGATTATAGATTAATTATTCATAAATAACATGATGGTTATTAAATCATTATTGTAAAAATGCATAAATTCCCTTAATTTTGGGAGCTCAGTGATCGGCTGATACCTGAAAGACTGATCTTATCTACCTCCGCAAAGGTCTGAAAACCAGCCACTCTCACGTTTTGCTCTGCCATGAGAGAGCGCTGATTGACAGACCCGCCCACCAGGTCACGTCTGCACGTGCACCGTTAACAATAGTCACCCCACCGTTGGAAACTTAGCGACTTTTCAGACCAAAAAAAATCGGCATCGGACAAAATCGGAATAGGCAGGTCAGGCTTTTTAAAGATCGATGATCGGCCAGAAAACTGCAATCGGTGCAGCCCTAATTAAGGTAATTTTATTCTGAAATAGACACACTGCAGCAGTGTGTGCCCCCACACACACACATACACGCACACACACCACTTTATCCAGGAGATAATGTTCCAACATCTCTCAACTGCAACCCTGTTTCACTGAGCATCCCGCACTTTCTGTCCTAACAGAATGCTTTCTGTAAACACCAAACCCCGAGCCGAGCACCCTCTGATGACCCTTCAGCTGTTTCACCGGCCCAGCAGTCCCATCTTCTGCACATCCCCTCTCTTCCTTCTCTGTTGGAGATGAAACCCACAGGTAAACACACACACACACACACACTGGGGGAAGCTGGCCTTTGATCTTGGTTTAGTCTAGCCTTTGAGGTTTAATGCTCAGTGCAGGACTTTTTTTAACTGGAGCCTCGTCTGCAGGGCTCCATTGTTATGTACCAAGCAGAAAATATGAGCAGATTAAACTCCCTTATATGGTGGTCTTATTTTAAACTGTTTCCACACATCCATGGTAACTGATATATTCAATTGTACATAAGTGCTCATGTTTTATGCTCACAACATTAACTGAAAACAACAGCATTGTTTGTAAATTGAAGCTTTTGCTTCTTTGTTACAGTAGACGCAGACAAAACGCCTGTAGTGAAGAAGAAGAAGCAGGTGCGCTTTGGGGGTCCTTTATCTCCTGAGTTCTTTGATAAGAACTTGCCCCCCAGCACTCCATTAAAGAAGGGGGGTACCCCAGCACAAGCACCCACTCCTGGCAGGGGCTCACAGCCACGCTCGGTGCTGAAGACGCCGCAGAGGAGGGAATCAGACGCACAGCAGAATCAGCTGGAGCTTCTCAGCCCCACTGGGTTTGGTGGCTCTCCCACTTTCTCAATGCCTCCCAAACACAGGATGTCACTGGAGAGAGGTGACAGTAAGGATGGAAAGGTAGACGGTGTTTATGTTTGGTGCTATAATGGAGATTACGCTAACAACTAGGTTCTTAAGATGACTTGAAAAATGTTGTATTAAAGTTTAAAACTAAATATTGCATTTTTTTTTTTTTTTTTTTCCTTTTAGATTGTTTTCCCATCTATGGAGGAGATCGACTCAGCTGTGTCCAGTGACGCAGGTTGATTAGAACTCTTTGCTGACGCCTCTGGTCATGAAGTTAAAGTTTTCATCCTGCTGTTTATGATAACTGCTATTTCCATGTGTTTTTGGTTTTGTTTTACATTTCTAGAGTGTGCCTTTAATGCTCAGCCGTTAAATTTAAACGTGGCTTTCCATGAGGAATCGCTCTCTCACGATCTGAGGGGTAAACTGCTTTTCATACTTTCCACATTTTCATCTCAGCCACAATAATGAAATAACTGCCCCAGAGGGAACAGGAGGATTTGACAGTGCTGTTTAACTTGTTTCTCTTGACTCGCTTAAGCAGAGGCTGCATAAAAATAACAGATCCTATTTTTTATTAGGTTATCGTATCTTTTATTATTCCAGTTTAAAGTGTGACTAGCAGACTTTGTTTTCCTTGACATGATCCTATTTGATGCTTTCTCTTTGCTGCATTACCTTAGAGCTCCTGCCTCCAGTTGTTTATTTCAGATTTAAGGTGCATTATAGAGCATTTCTCTACCTTTTAAGCTTCAACTTATTCTTATGTCAGGATCATCTTTAGGAGGCATGTGTTCATTTATTTATACATTTCTTTTCAGCTCAGTGATGACATAAATTGATGCACAAATAGTTGGTGGAATGTTTCGATCTTTTACAAGAGTGCACAAGTATTTTTCATCAGAAAAGTTGTCCTGAAATTAAGAACGTTATCAGCCGTAGTTGAAGGCTGGTTATTTAAAGCCTTTTTCAGTCTTTGTTTTTTCACCCGTTTGCCTCAGAATCTGACCTGGAACCGAACCAAACCTCTCAGATGGATGAGTGCGAATCCGCGGCCAAGGAGAAGCAACCTAACGACGATGGTGAAAGCTGCACTCCGACCCAGTCCAGAAACAGAAGAAGAGTAAAGGTCTGAGACGGTTGGAATTAGATTCGATCCTGACTAAATGTCCTGATCAAGTACTTGTAAAAGAGCAGCCTCCTCGATTATTTGAACTGTAAATGTTTAATTCAGTCGGGGGTACCATAAAAGCCTAAATTTGGTGTAAATCTTTTCAATGGTTCCCTATTGCATCACAATTTCTACTTTAAAACAGCTCCTTTCTACGGACGTGTTCAAGGTGTCCGCGCATCCGGGTGTCCGCGCATCCTTAAAATGTCTTAAATTCATTTTAAAAAACTTAGTTGACCTTAAATATGTTGATCAGAGGTTTTAAATTTTCCTGTGGCTGGACTTTTTAATCTCATTTATCTATCTTTTTTTTTTTTTTTTTTTTCTTGCTGTATTTTTCTATCAGGCAAAAGTTGGAGTTGCACGTAGATGTCTTAATTGTGTTCTGTGACTCAAGCCGGTTGAAGCTACCGGTAACTAGCTGCTAATATACCCTTGCTAGCTAGCGTCTTTGCGTCTGTTACGGGTAAGTGCAACTGTATCGCCAGTTGGCAGGACGACGTTTGTTTTCACCTCTGGCTCTCTTCTGTTGCCGACCCATACGATGCCAGGTGCGTTCTGTGGAATAGCTTGACATTATGGGGGTTAAGGCTGTAGAGAGCCAAATGCAGTGTGAGAAGCACAAAGCTGCTGCCAAGAGCCACAAACAGACCCCAGAAATGTCACTGTTTTTGTTATGCTTGATTGTAATACAGCAGGATCCCCCAACCATCCCCTATATTTATAGTTTTGTTTGTTTTTCCACTGAGTTAAATTTTGTTTAAGGTGGCATTAAAATGTTTTGAATTTACCTTGGTGAAACCCGCATATACCCTGGTGTCAACATCAAAACTGAAGATGCTGCAGTAAATCAGCCACAGATTAGAAGCTGCCTAATTTCCTTCCGTCAGCCCTGATCAGAGATCTGCAGCTGAAAAAATACTGAAAAATCCTACAGTTTTTCCATTAAATGCGCCACCAGTACATTAATTAAACTCCTTATAACCAATGGCTTGTTCCTTATTTACATTTTCATTTGAGTTTAATAAAATCTCTCAAAGGGTTATGGATAAATGCTTTGATGCAGGAATGGGTATAACCGCTCAATTCCTTCATTTTCTGTTGTATTAAAGACCACATGTGGCGCATTTCATGTGTTTATGTTGCAGTCCTTAGTGGGATATCAGTATCTGCCAGGAAAGGCCTGATCTCTGCATCTCTGATCAGAAATATTTTCGCACCCCCTTAATTATCGTGTCAGGGTCTGCAACTCTGAGAGCAATCGTTCAATAATTCTTTTATTGGGACCTTGATCAAACTTTTGGGATTGTACTAGGACATCTTCCTTAATTTACTTTCTGGAGAAAATGCATCCAGTTACAATAGCTTTATTTTCTCTATATAATCCCATGTCGTAAAGCTTTTAATTTGTTTATAAAGGTGTGAATTCATCTCTCCTCAGAACAAGGAGCCATCTGAACGTGAGCCTCAAGAACGGCCCGGCAAGCGAAAGAGGAAGGTCTGCTCTGCTGCACTTACTGTTACTGCTTGGTCTTATTTGTAGAAGTCTTTGGTTGTCAGACAAGATCAACTTTTTAATAATTCAGGGGTCATAACCCTATCCCATCTAATCTGCTGTTTAATTCCTCCGGATATGAAGCTAATCGCACACTAAAAATTCCACTTAGTGAGTGGAAGAGTGTGGCAGAGACACAGTCCATATGATTTATCCTCAGGCCAACTGTCTGTTCTTCCAGCTGCCAGAGGACGGCGAACCTGTGAAGAGGTCGACTCGATCCGCTGCCAAGTCGGCCTGCAGGAAGATGAAGGTGGGTCTGCTTGTTACATTCCTCTTCACTGAGGATTCTGCACGTCACCCTGAAGGCCAGTCGTAGACTTGATGTGTGCCCGATCTCACTTCAACTTACTTTACCCAAGTTTGGGAAAGATGTTAATGTTTATATCTTTATATAAGCGAGCATTGCACCTGAAGGCATCCGTTCCTGCATAGATCTGTCATGTGGAGCATTGCCTGCTGTTCTGCCTCTTGACTCCAGGCGATCCTCATAGATAGGGTTGAATTAGTGTTTGCTAAGAGTTTTTCTGTTCTGACACACATTATCTATACATCTCAGTTACTACCTACCTTGGCCAGTAGTAGCCATGGTAACTGGTACTTTACTTTTGTCCATATGTGTTCGTTTATTTGTATTTATTTATATGTCAAATTTCTTGCTTAAAAAATGACCTGTTACTGAAATTCGACAGCTCCCATATAGGGCCGCAGCTAGTGATTATTTTAGTAATCGAGTATTTTTTGATTATTTTGACGATTAATCAGATAAGAAATTTGCACACTCTGCAGATTTTTCATTTAACCAATTAAGCTTATTTTACACAATATTAAAATACATAAATGCCAAAAATGATTAAATTCCATTTTTTTAGTTAAAAAAAATTACATTGCCTAAAATGCAGTAACATACCATTCCTTTAGTGTTTCTTTGATCATTTGTAGCAGATGATACAAGTGCAGCTAAAAAGACACATCAACATGTGAAAAGTTCAGCATTTCTGCTTGACTTAACATCAGCATAGAGTCAAGCTGATATGTTGATTATTTTTTGGATTAACCGATTAATAATTGGATAGTAAAAGGTGCTTAATAGGAGATTTTCTTTACTCAGTATGAACCAAATCAAGCTAAAACTGTGCCTCTTGAGGAGTTCTGGAGAGAACATATTTACATACAAAGAATGCAAAATGTATATATTTTTTGTACAGTTTTGGCTTAATTACTGGTCTGACTGTTCTTTCAGCAAATGGCCTTTTAAGAGTCTAAATACTCCAGTTAAAGATTATTCATTTGCTAAATTAGTTTACAGTTATTTCAATAATCGATTCATCATGATTAATTTGATTTATTGTTTTTCTTTGAACAATTAAAAACTTTCTCATATCTGCAGCACTGCCAGAATGTGTGTTTTTGAGAGGGAGGAATGATAGGATAGTATGAAGAGTTGAACACTTTCAAAAACTTACTTTAAATAATTTTAAGGCTTATACCCGATGTGGGCAGTATGGACAAAATATTATTGTGATATTGTTTTCTGTATGGATCAGTTTAAATTATTATCAGGATTGGTTATAAACATAAATCACAATTTATTAGAGATTTAATTTCCAGAAAAACACTCAATTCCCGTAGGAACTGCTGGTCTTTATGGATTAATAATTACATGTTCTCAACTTGCAATATATTGATGTACAAATCCCATTTGCAATATTGGTTCAATGTGGGAAAATGTTTGAATACAACCAGAAAATGATGCAGATCAGGTTCACACCATGAACTGTTTGAGATCTCTTCTCCAGCTTATAAATTACAGTGATCCCCGCCCACTGCCTGTCAGGCCATGTCTATCATTTGTCTTATTGAATTTTAATGTCTGTCATTATTATTTTGAACATTTTCTCTGTCTTGATAAGTTATTAACATTGTTTAATTGCCCAGCACTTGCTTACTTAACACAATATATCTGTCGATCAGTTGCCATACATACCCTGTTAATATGCCTCAGTGACCCAACCAAGAATAGTTACTGTGTGCGGAAACATCTTTTAATGTGTCATCCACTAAAACTTATGACTATATATATATATGAAAGCCAAAATTACTGGACGTTATTGATCCAAAAAACACTGGTTGTATTTTCCAGGTCGTTTGCAGCTCTATTTGCATTTGTACATTTTCAACTTAAACAAAATCAGTCCTCTCAGTGCAAGAATCTGAACATTTGGTTGAGTATTTCAGCTAAAATGAAAGAATTTTCTGCTTTTTTCCCATCTTAACTATTGTGCAATAAATTTGACAGTCTTCTCAGACAAACGAGTAAAAAAAAAAACATGGCAATCATAATGTCAAAAAATCAGAAACGAGCAAGTTTTTCATGGTATAACACTCTTGTCCCGGCATGCAGCACGGCAAGGCGTTTTATGTTGACAAAAAGAATCCAGTTCCAATCTTCTCTCTTGATCCATTATTTGAGAAGCTGCTTTATTCTGCTGCCCTGGGAAAAAATACATAGCGTCAGGGCTGCTGTGGCTTATGTGACTGGAATATGGTTGGGCATGTAATTAATCATTTAGTGATAACAGTCTTTTTTTTTTAAACCTGGAATCTGACTGCATTTCAAAGTAGAAAATATACAGATAATCAACTATAGAACAGAACTTTAGGAAGAATATCAATTTCTACATTTAGTACTTCATGCTGCTAAGTAGAAGAAAAAGTTAAATGTCATTTAATACTCCCAAATTAAAGTTTTTGTTCAGAATCTTGGCCTAAATTGCTTAAATGAATGAAAAATATTCATTGAAACATCTGGTCATCCAGCTTGTGATGTAGGAAAAAGGTTAAAACGTCATTTATACGCAGAATTGGGTTCTCAGCTCAGGCATCCTTCCTCTGTTAGTGTTTCTTTCGGGGTCCTACCTGGGGTCTGCAAACTGTTAACATTTTGCTCAGCTTGTTTACCTCCAGATGGAGGAACGTGGACGTTCATGTTCATGCTACCGCGGTTTGACATCACTGCTTCGCATACTTTGCAAACAAATGTAGTCGTGTGTATCTCTGCTGTTTGATCTCATGCGTTTCTAAATGATGAAGGGAAAAGTATTTAGGGACCCACCCTGATGAGTTTCAGGTCAGCGTGAATATAACAGCTCTGTGCTGGTAATGCAAGAGATGAAGAAGCTTTGTTTTGTTTTTGTTTCCATGAGTTTTAAAGTAAATTTAAAAATCAAAATAAATCTGTACATGTTTCTTCTTGAGATGATGTAAGTGATCTCCTTGACTCTATTTAGTGTCGTCAAATTCCTTAGTAACAAATGTTGAGTGGATCTGGCTCTTTCACGCATGAAGCATAAGCTCACTCAGGAAGTGTTTCCAGTCGACTGTAGGCATGAAAAATAAATGTGAAAATGTGAAATGATTTTTTTTTTTTTTTTAACCTTCTTTTTTTTTTTTAAAAAAAAGTGTCACTCGGGTAAAGAAATTGCTTGTATCAGGGTTTCCCCCAGAATTCTTGCTGAGCCCTATGGTGGGGGCGCTAGGGCAGTCCACCAGTCCAGTGTTATATCTATATATAAAAAAAATTAAAGGGAACACTAAAATAACACATCCTAGATCTCAGTTAATTAAATATTCTCATTGAAAAACTTTATTATTAACACAGTGGAATTGACTGAGAAGAAAATAACACAAAAATTATGAATGTAAATCAAAATTGCTACACCATGGAGATCTGGATTTGGATTCATTCTCAATATGAAAGTGGAAAATAACATGACAGGTTGATTCAATGTCAGTGAATATTCCTCAAGACAAGTCTAAATGAGGCTCAGTAGTGAGTGTGTCCTCCATGTGCTTGTATAAGCTCCCGACAGCGCCTGGAGGGCATGTTCCCGATGTTCTCCCGAGGGATCTCTTCCCAGAGCTGGATTAGAGCATCAGTTAGCTCCTGAACAGGCTGTGGTGCGACGTGGCGTTGGTGGATTGACCGAAACATATAGTCTCACTTTTAGAGGTCCACATTGAGCTTGTGCACGTCGAGCAATATAATAAATATATATAATAATATCATATAAATGCAAACCCACTGATTTTTCAGGGATTTTCAGACTTCCGCAAAGGTCTGAAAATCAGTCACTTTCCGCTTTTGCTCCGCCGTGAGAGAGGGCCACCAGGTCAACTGTTGTCAACTTAGTGACTTTGTCACTATATTTAGTGACTTTTCAGACAAAAAAACAAAAAAACCAGTATCGCCCAAATTCGGAATTGGCAGGCCAGGCTTTTTAAAGATAGGTGATCAGCCCTAAAACCCAAAAATAAAAACAAAATGGTGGCTCTTTTAAAACGACAACAAGTTTCTTATAGTAGATATGTATAAAAATGCCCGGGGGTGGAGGGGGGTTGTTGTTGTTTTTTTTTTTCCCCCAAAAGGTGAGAAGAAAACATTCGCTATTCCAAACGGGTTTTATTTAGCTGGACTGAGGGGTGAAAATGGCTCTTCGGATAGTAAAAGTTGCTTTACAAACCTTATTACAACAATCTCTCAGTACAGCTTAAGAACAACAACAACAACAAAACACAGATGCAGATAGTAAAATCAGTTGTTTTGAACTCGAATATCCAAATCCTGCCACAAGCATCACCTCAGATATTTCTTGATTATTTCTTGCTAAATGTGTATTTTATTATTTTTTTTTTTCTTCTTGGTTATCATACACTGGTGTGCCAGTAGGTGGCAGTGTATAGAGTCTCATCCTAGAGTCCACTAAAGAGGCTTCTGTGCATGTACACCATCAATGCCCACACACATCCAAGAAAACAGCTTAAAAAGGAAGTTAGAGGTATAAACTTCACAACACAAGTGGATATTAACCAGAGTGCTGGATTAACTGCTTTTTTTCTTCCTAACACTGTTGCACAGATGGCCGCCTCAGCCACTGGCCGCTGGAATAAGGCGGTAGATTACTCTCTGTACGGCTCACGAGCGTATGCCTCCAAGAACCCCACTCTGAGTCCCATCAGAGAGAGGCTGTCCTTCATCAGGCGGTCTCCAGCTGTACAGCAGACCCCTGAGAGCCCCACAGGTAAAATCTGCGCACTGGAAGGCTGGGTGCATCTTGAGCTGCAATTACTGATTTTATTTGTGTTTTTGGTTCAGAAAAATCTGAGAGAAATCTGTTTGGGTTTTTTTTGTCTGTTTTTCAGTCGTAAAAGTTCTTTACAGAAAAGGCAGAAGTAGAAGCATCAGTGCTGAGATTTTCTCCTGTTTTTTTCTTTCTTAACAGCCACACATGAAGGATCTGTTGTCAACCTTCATTCTGTCAGGCTTCCCACCTGTAGTCCAGGGAGGAGCACCAGGCAGCCAAGGTCTACCGTCGGGAGAGGACAGAAGAGCAGGAAGGTCAGTGTCGCTGACTGTGAGGTGCTGCAGGAGGAAAACACAGAGCAGCACTTAGAAGTCGAGGTTTCACAGGGAGCCCCATCAGTGCTCACCAAGTGTGAACCACGCGGAGCTGACCCAGAGGAACCCTCTGCCCACATGCCTGCTGCTGATGTTCCCCACTCTGACTCGAGCAAATCAGAACATCATGCGAGTCTGCCGGCACCCTCCTCCAGCTGCGCTCCTTTAGGTCAAGAATCCAGCAACGCAGAACCAGCAAGAAAACAAGCGAAGCAGGGCAGAAGGAGCTCAGCCCTGCTGGACTGTGGGGGGACTGGGAATGAAGCAACAAGAGAGCAAGGCACCACCCGGTCCAGCTCTAAAAGTCAGGAGGAGGGAGGAGGACCCAGTGTGGACCTTGCTCCTTGGCAGGCCGATTTTAATTTCGAGGATGTGTTCAAACCTGTCGCCACTAGAAGGCAGCGCTCGGTCCGCCGCAGTCTGAGAAACCAGGCGAGCTCGGAGCTCTGCGCCGTCAGCGCTGGACTCGCCTGGGTGCCTCACACCTCCCCCAACTCGATTAAAGAGACTCGCAGAAGGACCCGGCAAAGACGGCTCAGCGCGGCCCTCCCCGAGGAGACGCGGGAGTCCTCGTCACACCAGCCGAGACCAGAGAAGGAGAGCTTAGAATTTCTACATCTCCAAACCGTTTCCCTGAATTGAATCGATTTTTCGAAGGAGACTGATTGTTGAACATCAGCTGGAAAACATCGACAATTTAGTTCCGTGTGAATTATTTGATCTGAGTTCAGTTTCCCTCATGTAACGAAGTCGGTCAATACACTAAGAGCCCAATGATCTCTGCAGACCACCTCCTGATCAATATCGCCCACTCAGCTGGTAATCACAGTGCATCTTCAGCCCCCCTCTCTGAAGTCACCAGATCAAGTATCTTCTAGTCAATACCGACTTTGGACAGATAAAAATGGCTTTATGGCTAATATGTGGGATCTGTGATTTTATTTTTTTTTTATTTTTTAACAGCAATAGATTGTGATTAAATAGTGTTCAGCTCCTTTATTGTCTTTCTTTCTTGAATCAAAATGTGTTCGGATAGATGGAGTTGATGTAAAACATTCCAAGCGCTCCTCTCTCCAGTTCCAGTAAAGCAGTTTTTTCCTCTCACGCAGCCTCAGACCTCTTCCTCTTTAACAGAACAAACTGCCGCGTAAATGACTGTTCACGTTCCCATTTTGAAACCGGCCAAACGACTGGAGACGTATTGACCCGTAACATCGCCGTCCGCCGGGTATAAATTCAAATCAGCTGCTTGACGCTTTCCCAGTCCGTCTATCTGAGAAGAACGGAGGGAGCAGTAACAAACTGAGTTTCAAATTCAGTTCACATCGGAAAATTGGCTTCCCACCCCTCCCCGAATGATGCATGACTGTAATCTATCCATCATTGGGTAATTGACTACCTCCCTTTACATCAAGTCAGTCACTTGGCTGAAGGACGCTGGAGGTTTCCAGCTCCACAGAGTGTGTGCCAAGGTCCCTTCTGTCCCCCCCACTGGAAGACGGATGGACACGATCAAGAGCTGGAAATGGAGGGGTGGTTGCAGTGTAGCCACACTGCCATCTTGTGGACACTTTGATGAGTTGCAGCCTAACTTAAACTATAAAATGTTTTCGAAAGAAGTCAAATCACGTGGAATATTTTCCCCTCTTAGTAACTTCAGATCTTTAAGTTTTGTTGACTTTATTTTTGAGTTATTTTTAACTTTAAATTCATATTTAAAGAAGTTTTTCTGATGTTTAAATCTACAACAAAACTGCACGTTCGATACAAGTGGGTGTTGGGTGTGTTGCCTGTTTCAGAGCGCGGGAGAGAGAGAGAGAGTGTGTGTGTGTGTGTGTGTGTGTGTGTGTGGAAGCAGTGTGAAGCCCCTCTCCCTGGCAGACGGGCATAGTGAAGACGGCTTAACACCAGAACAATGGGGTCCTTTGACCAAAACGACGCCCCCAAGACATGTGGCCTCCTGTCACCTTGGCAACCCCCCATGGGATGGAGAGTGGGGTGACAGCTGGAGGGGAGGACTTACAAAAATGGAGTCTATTTCTTTCCACTGAATCTCTCCTCCTCTGTTTTTCTACCTCGTCTTCCTGGACGCCAGGGCCCTCATGAATGTGGGTTACATCTCACTTTACAACTTCATGGGTTTGACCCCAGGGGCCTCGCCTCGCCAACTCACCAGCTCAGGCAGAAATCGAAAAATAAAAGCCGCCTATAAATCTGCTCTTTATAGGCTCTCGTCAAGGATAGGAGAGCGTTAACAAATTTGGGGCTGCCCCGCAACGTCTTCCACACTGTACGCTTGATTTTACGCCTCATTTTAAACGCGAGTTACACGATCCTCCACCGTTAGAGAGCTGCTTCAATTAGTTCATTAGTAACTGAATGGTATTAAGTCGTCTGCCCTTTTTCTGAGCTCATTGCTGCGAGCCTCTGTTATTGATGCTCCGAGGCTCGATGTCTAAGCTCAACACCGCTCTGCTAGGGAGTGGAAGACAGCAGGAGGAGGGCAGCGAAACAAAGGCAGCGCAACAACAAGAGAGCCTGGAGCGCCGCTCTTTGGTTTGCTGTCACAGTGAGTCTCTGTGCGTACAGCTGTGGCTGCTTTAGACCTGCTCCAGACAGCTGCCGCTGCTGCAGCAAAGAGCACAATTACTTTTTCACGTTTACCCAATAACTGCAGCACAGTTTTCTTTGGGTGGGGATGGTAAACGTTAGGCTGTGGGATGCAGCTGGTGTTTTTTTTTTTTTACACAGTGCTTTGCAAAAGTATTCACACCCCTTGAACTTTTCCTCTTTTTTTTTTTTTTTTTTTTTTTTTTGCACAAACACATTTCTGGGGACTTTAAACTGGTGCATCAACAGTGTTTTTTTTTTTACAGAGAAAACTTTTGAAAAATGTGTTTTCCATTTGCCTTTATGCCCCCCCACTTTACTCTGACACTCCAAGATAATAAACGGTTCAACCGAATGCTTTTGGAAGAACTCCAGTTTGTCATGTCGAACATGAATGCGACAGTTTTGGTACATACAGAGCATTATGATGTGTCATAACGGACACTGCACATCACCTGAACACACCATCCCCACATTCAGACACAGTGGTGGCAGCATCATGTTGTGGGGAAGCGTTCACTGATATGAAATTACACACAGGTGGACACTGATTCTGAGGTGAATTCTGAAAGGAGTTCATTGCACCGAATTTTATTTCGGAGCAGCAGGGAGACGATAACTATGCAAATGCACGCCACACTTTTTAGAAATTTGTGTGTTTAAAAAAAAAAAAAAATCATAGCAATCCCAATCATACAGTAATTGTGATGGTGTATCACATAGTATTTCATTAAAATTCAGAAGTTTGTGGTTGAAACATTTGGGGATAACGGCTAACGTTTCCGAGGCAAAGTAGTCTGCCTGTATTTATACAGAGATGACTCTCTAATTGTCAATAATTATAATTTGTGCCATCTTTGAAGTCCAAAGCTAAACACTGTTCCAGTGCGGTCTGGAAAAGTTTGGGATTTGATTTATATATTTCAAACGTAGGGGGAAAAGTCTGCAAAAAGAAAACAGAAGGAACATATTTGGATTTCCAGACGTTATTTCCTGTCTCATTGAGCATCCATGCATCCATCTGCACACCTGTTATCCATTAATCGGTTTGAAATGAAATCTGTGGAAATTTGGCTCTGGAAAAAAAAAATTAGATTTTGACAGAAAAACTGGATATAAACCTGGTCCGTACCCCTGATCTAAAAAACCAAAAGGAAAAAGTGGTCCCAACAAGAGAAAAGGTGGAGAAAAGCTGACCTCTAAACCCAGCGGCTGTGCACTCGGGTGGAAGTTGTCATTTAAACATCTGTCCATATTGTACCCGTTTATCCATGCAGGGTAACAGGGGAGCTGGTGCTTATCTCCAGCTGTCACAGGGCGAGAGGCGGGGTACACTCTCTACAGAGCTCTAGTCTATCACAGGGCAACATAGAAACACACACAACAAACTGTTTGAAGACACAGCAACAAAGTTCGTTACTGAACTTGTTCTAAGTAGAAGGTAAAAACTGTTTTTGTGCGGAGACGGAACATCAGAGTCCACGAATGTCTGGACATGTCTGAACTACACACCTGGAGGAGCAGCACCTGTCTGACTGTTCTCTCTGATAGTGAACATCTTCACATTGCTGCAGATTTGCTCTGTGTTGCAGGAGAATGCTGATCTGTGAAAAAACTCCCAACAAAAGTCTGCTCGTGCAACTTCTAAATATAAAATCTCTTCACTACGCATATGTCGATTTGATTTTCATGTTCGGGCGAATGGCGGATTACCACAGTGAAACTGCCTAGAACATAATTGTATGTTTGCGCGCTGCTGGATCTAAATGTCCTGAAACACACCTCGTTCTGTTTCCTTTCTGTCTGACCCCGCTTCTGCCCCTGGGCTACATGGAAGCAGGAATGACTGGAAAAGAAGGTCAAAGTGCTACACAGCAGTCAAACGCTGTCATAATGTTAAACCTAGGTAACAGGGTTACAGAAGCTTTTTTTAACAGCATTTTTCTATGAGACAGCTAAGAATTCTTAAGCAGGAGATTGAAGAAGTTGTGTTTTTACAAGCTCTGACACTTTACTGGAATTGTCCCCGATTTTTACGAGCTGAAAATGACATGAAAAGTTAGATTTCCTAAATTGTTTGCTTAAGCAATTTTATGGTTACTTTTCCAGTAAACATATATATATATATATATATATATATATATATATATATATATATATATATATATATAAAATTCCCTTCTCACCCTCCACGGGTGGTCTTTCTCAACCTCTGAGCTCGGGTCCTCTACCAGAGGCCTGGGAGCTTGAGGGTTCTGCGTAGTATCTTGGCTGTGCCGAGAACTGCGCATTTCTGGACTGAGATGTCTGATGTTGTTCCTGGGATCTGTTTTAGCCACTGCTCCAGTTTGGGGGTGATTGCCCCGAGGGCCCCGATGACCACAGGCACCACTGTGGTCTTCACCTTCCAGGCCTTCTCCAGTTCCTCTCTGAGGCCCTGGTATTTCTCCATTTTTTTTTTTTATAGCGGCTGGGTAGCTCAATGGGTAAGTCACCCGACCTTCACCTGGGAGACCGGGGTTCGAATCCAGGCCGGGTCGCTTGGTTGAGATATCCAGTGTGGGTCCTTAGGCAAGATCCTTCGCGCTACTGCCTACCTCATGATGAGTGATAAAGGAATACACGCCATGCCGGCTCAGACGTCACCCGGCCAAACAAGGTCTGCGTCAGGTGCTGGGGAACCAGGGCACCTTCACGAAAAATGGGTTACTGGAACAAGACGGAATTGGGCGAGAGGTGAAAACTTGGATCTGTTTATATATATATATATATATATATATATGTGTGTGTTTTTTTTTGTTTTTTTTTTTTAACGGAAGTTGCCCACACTTTTTCATGCCGATGAGTTGGTCCTGGATGACTGAAAAAACCTCATCAGCATCAGGTCTCCAGAGTAAGAGGAGCAGTCTGCTGTGGCAACTTCTCTCTGATAGGTCCCTGAAGAAGACCTCTATGCTCAGCTTTAGGATCAGGCTGAAGGGCTCCAGAGCAGCTGCTCTACTTCCTGAAAAGATGGTTGGATAGATTCAATTTACCAAACTGAAATCTCTAAGAGATGAGAATAATAATGTATATGACATTAACCAAAATTATAGCAGTATGTATTCATTTAAAGCTTCTTCATGGATATTTTATAATAGACCAACACAAAGTAGTGCATAATTGTGAAGTGGATGATAAATAGCACATATAAAAAGCTGAAAAGTGTGGTGTGCATGTGTATTCAGCCCCACGTCAGGTAATACTGTTGTAGAACCACAACAACATCATCTTTGGCACTTTCTTCTTTGTAAAAAAGCTTCTTCTACATCAGACGGAACGTTCAACTTTTGTGCATATCAATTTGCAAGACATGACAAATGTTCAATGGATTTAGGTCTGGACTTTGAATGAGCCATTCAAACATTAATATGCTGTGATCTAAATCATGATGCTGGGATCATTTTCCTTTTGGAAGGCGAGCATCCAGTCTTTTGTAACTTTGGGCAGATTTTCTTCTACCTTCTATCCTCCATTCCACTGGGTTCAGTTTTCCTGTTCCAACTGGGGGAAAAAAATCATCACCACAGCATTATACTTCCACCACCAGGTTTCACTGCTTTTCTTGGTATTTGTGATGCTGTATGTTCTTCAATGCTCTCTAATGTTTTTGTTTTTTACAAAAATCTGACCAATTTGGTGTTCCTCAATATTCAGCCCGCTTTACTGTGATACCCTGACATAAAGTCCAGCACAACTAGTGTTTAATTAGGGTTTAAATATTGTTTTAATTATTTATTATTAATTTTTAGCTTACATCACATGTTTGTATTCTGGTTTTGTACTTATTCTGTAAGAATTGAGAAATACCTATTTGGCTAACCTCGCAAGTACTAAAATGTTTCTTAATGCTCCTATGTAATACACAAAAGAAAATTACAGCGGGTAACATGGCAGTATTGCAAAATGCAGCGCCATCTCTACTTTTATGATGGAATCATTTCCAGTTTTTATTATACTAGGACTAGGCAAATATTGTAAGATGGTAACTATTTTTGCATATCTAAATCTAGCTTTAGCTCAGTGCAGCCTCAACTATAACCTTTGTTTAGAACTAACCATTAAACTATTTTATGCTATGACAGAACTATGTTTTAAAAAATTTAAAGAACTTTTAAAACATTTGACCTCCAACTGGTCAGTATTGTTTCACATTTTCACATTTGTAAAGGTGATCCTTAAAGTCTAAATACTCAAGACCCAACCCAACCTGCCTACAGTATTCTCACTGGTGTGCTATTTTTGCAGAATACAGTCGGCAACAGGAAGCAAATTGAAATTTGATTGTAAGGATAAGAAGGTTTGCAAAACGTAGCTCAGATTAAAAGTTGCTATGTAACTGGGAACCATTTGTTGTGACAGTGGTGTCCAAACCTGTTGCAATAAGGGGCCAAATTTGTCAGTTTTAAAGTCCTTGCTGATCACAGTTTTCCCCACAATTAAACACATGCAACTTTTTTTTTTTTTTTTTTTTTTTTTTTAACCTGCTTAGCAATATTTTAATTAAATCACCAGCGGAGTCATTTAAAAAAAATATATATATATTTTGTTGGTCTAAAAAAAGTTTTTTAGTTGGGATGCCTGATCGCCATTAACATCGGTATCGGCTGATGTTAGCCATTTTTTAACATATCGGTATCTGTCTGATAGGTAAAAATTTGCCGATAATAATAGCCAGTAGTTATTTCCATTTTATTGCTGTTTGTGTCTGTGTTTTGGGAGGGGCAGGGGGTTGTTCATGTGGTATTTGTTTGGTCATGTGACAGTGATAGTGATGCAGTGCAGGATTTGGGGATGTTTAAGGCAAAGAGGCAATGTCAGTGGTGTTGAAAAGGTAGGTAAGATATTGGTAAGTATCAGTTATCGCCATCACAGTGATACTAATATCGGATATCAATAATGGCCCAAATTTTCACATCGGTGCACCCCTACTTTTTAGTATCAACAATAATGGAATATGAGTCAGTCTTTCTCAGAGAAAGCTTAATGTATTTTGAGAAGTTTAATGAATATATGTTACTAAGTCTGTTCTTTAGTTAAAACTGCCAAATGTATGTGGTCCCAGTTTCCGTTAAATTACAATTAAAACCCCTCAAACATGGTTAATAAAAAATAAAACTTTGTGTTGTTCCTAACTATTTTCATTTTAAGATATAGAATTTCAGAGAAAATCTCACCCTAAAAATGATAGAAAGGTGTCCATCTACATCAAACTCCTATGCTGGAGGGTCAAATTTTTACCATTTTTAAATTAACACCCCTGGTTTCTGATTTTAGAACCCCTCACAGGTTTCAGCCTTGCCTTCTAGCTTTGTTTCGTACTTCTTTATTATTTTCTGTTTATCTGATTCAAAGTTATGTTTCTCTTGTTGAAATTAGACAAACCCAAGTTCCAGTCTGTAGGAGTGCATTTATGCTCAATGCAAAAATAAATATTTTTTTTTCTGTGTAAATAATTAAATAGTTAGAGGTGCCTGACGGAAATAATAGTCTGCAGCATAAACACAGACCATCCAGCTCCTGGCATACAGCCAGTCCTAATGTAGCAGAGAGTATCTGTAAACACTGAACTCCATGAAAATCAGGCTGGCTGAGCCGATCTTTGGGATGAAACCTGCGATGCACGAGTCGTCAGGGTAGGCTGCCTCGCCATATGCTGCATCATTAGTGGGTCTCTGCTGGAGAGGAGGAAGCGAGAGGTAAAGAAAATAGTGGCGACAAGATTAATGAACATTCTCATTTAGTGTGATTCTGAAACAGAGAATGGTGTCATATAGACCGATATAATTACTCTATTTTCAGTTTTCAGATTTCTTAAGATTGAGCCCTGATGTCTCAGTGAGATTTGCCTGTATAAATATGAAAATCTTGTGCTACTTTAATCAATTCTAATATTCAGTCCCAGTTTCCATGTAAAGAGGAATGTTGGTGAATGTTTTATGCACCGATGTTTTGGGGATTTTTTAAAAGTTTATTTAGGTAAACTGGCTTTCATTCCCACAACTTATTAGTCAGATTAAGGTCTCACTGAAATTGAATTGAAAGAATGAAAGACCCCAATTCGCCCCAACTTTAGCGACGGTGGTAGGAGTTCGTCCTGTAATCGGCAGGTTGCTGATTCGTGTTCCATTCCGTCCGTCTCCATCGTTGTGTCCTCGTGCAAAGCATTTCACCCACCTTGCCTGCTGGTGATTTTTATACAATTTACTGAATTAGAATCTGATAGCACAGAGATTGGAAGCATCTGAATCATATTTTTTATTTTATTTTTTGCATTGTGATTTGCAGAGAAAGTCTTTTTAGCTAACTAATCTCAAGCACAATGCAGGGATGTGCACAGATAGACACTTGGTGGTGCTAGAGCACCTGCCCTTTTTTCTGTGGACAAAAAAGTGCCCTTCTGAAATCATTTTTTGTTTTTGTTTTTTATGCAGTGTACCCAAAATATTTGTGCACACCACTGCTTGTAGTCTTTAAATAAACTGCTGAATTTGGCAGTCAAACTGCAAACAAAATCAGTAATACGATACGATCTGACTGCCGCACATGAATGTTCGATCCATCTATACTGTTGCATTTAAATCCAGCCAATATACAAGAACCGTGACGCAGTTACTTTGACTCAGCTCTGTTTGCAGAGTACTTATCTGTCCACCAAACCCCTCTGAGTGCCGGAGGTGACCCGATCAAGATCTGCGCTGGCTTACTGGCTCCTGTGTGAGAAATGAACCAGGCTGACATGTGTCAGCCATGATAAATGAGCAGGTGTTTGGGTCGGTGTTAAGTAAATGGAGTCATTATTGATGACCTCCAAGCTCCCTAAGTGTTACCAGTATCAGTGATGACTTCCAGGCCCCCGCTCGTAGTAAAAAAAAGGGTTTGTTGTGCTGGGATTCTGTGGGTCAGGGAAGGGCTCACAGCCTCGAGGGCCAAGTAGTGCCGACTGCCAAAAGTGGGGTTAAGTTGACTAGCGTGGACCGATGACCTCAATGCGGGAAGTTCATTGGCACTGGAGTCCTGTGGCTGCCTCCGAGTGGACAGGCTGTGACTTGATCCTGTCATGATGGCTGCTGCTGATAGTCTCATCCAAATGTTGTTTCTCACAGCCAGCAAGAACAAAAAGTAGAAATAAAGCATAAAATAACTAACACATCCTTATGGTTTAAAGATGGGAAGTATTATTTGCTATAAAACACAGTGTACAGCTGTGATCAGTGTGCATATACTCATAGGCATGAATGTCATATTCATGTAGGTCTTTTATAGCTGCATTTAAACTGGGAGGACTGATCGTATAATACACATCTTCAATGTGAACATGAATGGTTGCCGAAAACTAAGCAATTTTTGTAGCCATCAGCAAATGTTTGGCATAAGTCTGCCTTAGTATGTAACCAATTCTTGTATGTAACTGGTGGAGCTAATTTAAATTTGTTAGCTTCCTGACACAGATGCAGCTTTTACACACAATTTGGGGAGTGCTAACATCAAGACAAAATCTTAAAGGAGTGGTGACATCACTGTATAAACTATTTCATGTAGTTGATATTGCTGCATGTGTAAATTCTAAAAAGAAATTTTTTTTAATTTTTTTTTTTAAAGTCACCTTTTTGTAGAGGATTGCTTTGGTAGGTCAGATTTCCCTCCTTGGTAAAAGGGTTGGGTACGGTAATGATATGTGGCTCTACCTATTTGACTTCACTCTGATTGGCTACAACCATATTTGGGAAACTCCTCAGTAAATTGCGTTGAACATCGTCTCAAATTGAGGTTATAATTGCGTGGTACCTCCCCATTAATGAACTTCAGCCACTCTTCTCTGATTCTTTCATCCTTCAGGAGTAAGTAGAAACTTCCATCTGGTTTTGAGCACCCTCGGACATAATGAGGACATAACAGCTCCGCTTTTTAGTCGCCATACTCTTCTCAAGTGGAGTAGCCAGACATGCCCTTAAATTAGCTGGTGTATCAGCTAGGGGGGAGGAGGGAAGGGGGAAGGCTGTTTGCTTGATGGTGTGCTTTATTTAGAGAATATGAATTGCGTAGAAAAATAATCTATGCAGAATGATAAACTGTTCTCTGATTCGTCCATTTTTGAGCAAAGAAACAAAGCTGACTGCCTTTGAGCAGGGCTTTTGATACCAACGCTTGACATTCACACGGCCTCATCAGTGCACAATAGATCATATTAAACCCCCAAAACCTCAGAAAAATTAATTTTTTTGTTGTGACCCCTTTAATGTTATCCTACTTTCTCCATGCATAAACCAGTTTTTATGAGTTTAGGATGAATCTCCTGTTTGAACACCAAGCTGTGTTCAGGCAAGAGGGAAAGGATACAAGAACATAATTTTTAAATATTTATGTTTAGAGTAAAGTCAGTTTTGTCAATAAGTAAGTGTTAAATTAAGCAAAGCAAACCCCAGGAAGACAGTCCTGGCAAGAGAGGGGAGGGATCGACCCATTACCCCCCGAATGCACAACAGCCCCTCAGCCTTTATATAGGGGTGAAGAACCAACTCAGGTATGTCCAATTAGTCTCCACTCCAGCCAATGAATCTGCTCCTGCAGCAGCTCAAATAGTTATCTGGCAGGGTCGTCACACATTGACAACGGTAGTTTGGGGGTTTTTTTGTAATTTGAAAGCCCTAATTTGACGTCTCTAAACATTCCTATTGTCATTGTGGGCAAATACATCAATTTTTGTGTTGTCTGACCATAAAACCAGAAGATACTTGGGTTGTTGTTGGTGACAGCTGCAAATTTCAGCGGAGTTTGAAGAGGCCAACCTTAGAGCAGGAACTTCATTCATGGTCAGCAGTTAGTGATGGTGATGTAAAATTCCCTCCAGTATGGACAGGTGTCCCAACATCTCTTAAAAGACAACATCTAAGTCTTTTAAGAGATTATTAAAAGTAGAACTGATTGAACCTGCTTCAGGCATATATATTGGGATTATTCCAACATTAGGGAATCCCAAATATAGGGTTCAAGGGTTAATATAGGTCTAAATCTGCCAAACAGAGGTTGTCTAAGAGCTACATCTTGCAAGCAATTTTGGAGACAATTTTATCGTGTTGCATTCAAACAACTGTTTGTAAGCAGAAGTTATCCAAATGTGTCATCATTTTGCTAAGATCCAAACTGCCACCCAAATGACACTGGTAAGGATATTCTAGAACAACTCAGGAACCACCAAGGTTCTAGCCTGCCATGAACTGAAAACTGACTGATTTTCACTGTCTGGTCCACAGTACGGTGGGTTGACAATCTAAATGGACTAATAGGATTCAGACTGAGGAAGAAGTTCCTGCTCCTTTCAAACACACAGTTTGCAGCTGTTGACATGGACAAGGCTCTTGAGAAAAGCTTTATGGTCAAGAAAGACAAAGATAAAGAGATTTGTCCATACTGACAAGAAGTATGTTAGGTGGAAACATGATGAGACTTTCAAACCTAAGAACATAGTACCAACTGTCAAGCATGTTGGGGGCAGTATCATGCTGGGGTAGATTTTTGAGTAATAAATGATGAGGACTTCCTCCAAATTCTTAAACATCACCTCAAATCAGCAGATAGATAGTTAAATCCTTGAGAGTGACAATTGGGACATTGATCTACAATACTTATCCAAACTGGTTTTAGAAAGGACCATGCAGGCTAAAATTTAGCTTCTGGAATGACTCCAGCCTCAACCAAAACATGAGAAAAAGCTTGGTCCCTTTTTGCCCAGCAAATTAAAACATGTGCTCCTCACTTTTGTTTTTAAAAATAACTCAAGCTGTTTGGCAGAAAAAAGCTTCTGTCCTAACAGAACAGCTCAAATAAATCATTAAAAGACCAAAGTTATTTTAGTTTTCATGCCAGTGATGAAAATATGAAAACTTCTGGTCACAACTGTAGCTGTCTGCAAGCATTAACCCACAGCTGTGGCAACGCTTTGAAATCTTTTTCAAAGGCTGACATGAAAATGAACCGTATAGTGATGGCAAGTTCAGCACAACTGTTTTCACATTTCAAACCTGGAGAACATCTGCTTAACCAGGCCCGGACTCTCTCCTCAGTTCCTCATCCTGGGTTCTGCTTGTCATGGCAGATGATCCTTCATGTGACACCCTGCAGTACTCACACATGTTTTTGCTCTGTCTGTATCAAATGTTGTAGACATTTGTCGTGGCACATGCAACAATCGCAGAAATGTCTTCAGATTTATTCTCTTGGAGTATTTTGTTGCAATTCACTCGAGATGTGAGTTTGAACTCCATTGCAGTGAAAACTTGGCCATTTGGCCTTGAATAAACCACAAACCTCAGTGTAATTTATAAGGATTCTATGTGATAGACCAGGACAAAGTAGTGCTTTTTTTATCTACAAAAATGTTGTACTCACCTCCTTTCTTCTAATTCTACTAAAGAAATTCCATACAATCAACTCCCCCCACCGTCTGTCTTTGTGTGTTCTTTCACCTGAACTATGCAGCTCAGGTGGGAGAATCTGTTAGCAGGACAACTACTAGTTGTGCACTAAACAAATCTGGCCTTTATGATGAAAGCAAATATTGAAACAAAGCCATCAGAAGTTCTGCTCGTAGTTCACAAGTGCACATCACCCTGACATCACTGACATGTTAGTAGTAGCATCTTGCTGTGGGTTACTTATCTTCAGCAGGGAGAGCAATACAGGAAAACCCATGAAAGGCTGCAAAAGAGTTGAAACTGAGGTTGAGGTTCATCTTTCAACTGGACAGCAGTCCTAAACATACAGCCATTGCTGCAACAGTATGGTTTAGATCAAAGGGTGTTCATGTGTTAGAATTGTCCAGTCAAAGTCCAGACCTAAATCCAATAGAGATATATAGAATGTGCAAGATGGATGACAGCTTCTTCTTAGGATCAGATCTCAAGTCAAACTCTGAAACAGACAAGAAGGTGGTATCTGGGAGGACAAACAGGAGGTAATGTGTAAACAGAAAGTTATAGATTACCAGGGTAGTTTCCTTGGAGATCCTCTTCAGTGACTGGGATATTAATAAACTTATATCCTCGTGGCTGTAACAGTAGAGGATGGGGTATGTCCACTTACCGGGGATTGTTTTGCCCACAGGACCATATTGAGAGGGACACTGTACGTTGGAACCCAGAAATGATGATGTCACGGAGTGGGGTGGGGAGGGTCCGGCGTTGGGGTAAGTTGATGTTGACAGATCCTCTTCACAAGGCAAACCATGGAAGAATCAGGTGTTACAGTGTCAACAATCCAAAATTCAAGGGTAGAGGAAACAGGTCAGCAATGGCGCAAGGCAGAGAAGGAGGCAGAGAAAGTAGAGAAGCAGAAGAACGGATCCGGAGTCCATGAGGCAGTAATCAGGATCTAAATACAAGAAGCAGGGTTTAGAGCCAAAATCAACCTCCTACTCACTATGCTTCCATCCAATTGTCATGTGAATTTTCAGAAAAATTTTTAAAAGTGGCAAAAAGGAAAATGCAAATTAGGTGTGTTTCCATCTACTAGTTTGGAGTGAATCAACCTGGCTACGCAAAGCATAATTTCGTCAGATGTTGACCTTACGCATGGCTGTAATAAACAAGATGGACTACACATCTCAGAAAAATGGAGCGAGTCCTCCCCTCCATGCTGGAGGTTTGAACTTAGAAATTTTCCAAGCCTTCCACCCCCACCAGTGGATGGGAATGATCCACCACTCCCATCCCAGCCTGCAGTCCCTCTTGCAAGCCACTCTCTAGTTCTCCCCTCCATGCTGGATGTTTGGACTTCGAAATTTTCAGAGTTTTGTGCTTCTAGTAAGGCACAGACCCACCAGTGGATGAGAAAGTTTGCTACGCCAGAACTTATTCAGCAAATGTGTTTCCATCTCCCCTTTTGTGCATGAACTCTTTTTCGGAAAGCCAAAACCACCTCTAGCGAGTGAAAAATTATTTTGTGAAATTGTGGAAGTTATTTTGAATTTTGCCATTTCGATCAACCGTTTCTAATATGATACTTCAAAATGCACATAAAAAAAATACATTGGAGCAGACAAGGATAGCGACAGATGATCTCGCACTGAGTGAGTGCAGAGCAGGAGATTATATAGGCAGCAGATCAGGTGGGAGCAATCAGCAGCCAGTAGGAGCGGGAGGGGCAGAGCAGAGGAGCATCATGAAACAAGGCAGGAACATGGTAATCATGGCACAAGGGGGTCTGAATACAAATGTAATGGACATTTTTCGGATTTTTCCAGATTTTTATTTGTAATATTTTCTGTTATTCTATAAAATCCCCATAAAGTCCATTGAAGGTTGAGGCTGTAACAAGACAAAACCTGAAAATGTTTAAGGGGTGCAAATACTTTTGAACAGCACTGTAAAAAGAAAAAAAAAAAAAAAGGTGGAATAAACACCTGTAAAAACCTGTGAAGCATTTCATCACATGCCAAAGATACTTTACCATACCGTACATACCAACTGTTCCACTGAACAGAGAAAAGGTTTTTCTTAGTCAAAAAAAAAAAAAAAGCTGAAAAACTCTTCAAGCAGAGCTCATACAGTGCTTCATACTGTTTCCAGGCAGCAAATGTTCATGTGGAAAAACCAGGATGGATGAGACATGATATCATCATCACTCTCTGCTTGCACTTACTGTTGTCTTTCTCCACACGGAAAACACAGCAAACCCCTCTGTCACTGCCATCTGGAGCAGATACTGTTATCTGAACGCACCAGAGGTGTTTATCACCTTCAGCATGATACGTATAAGCATGTCACGTTATTGCATGTCTCTCAGGAAAATCCGTAATTTTCATTTAAACCAACACGATTACAGAATGTCCTCCATCTGTCGCCTCTTGCTACTGTAGGCCAAGGGTGGGAGACAAATATGCTCATCTTTACTCACACACACAAATCTAATTATTCAATTAGGGGCAGTATTGAATGAATAACTGATTCATCACAGTTTACATAATAACAGTGGAGATCATTACTGCCTCCGTAATGCAATTTAGTTCCACCATGGAGGGGAGATTATTCATGGGAATGTACACTTTTTGATCCCATTACCCTGCAGTGAGCCCAAAGTGGCATCATTAATATAAATGACTATGAAGTGACCTGCTTTTAATACATATTGCTCTGATTAGATCAAGCCATCGCCTGTCGTTTGCTTTCACGTTGGCATTAACCGACACGTCCTTCCTGACATAAATCCTGATCCGGACTGCTAATGAAGCAGATTGAAGAGGTCTTAATGTTCTGCTGTGAGAACGGCTTGTTGTTGAGTAAATGAGCGCACGAAAGGTCAGGGTAGCAATGGAGGTGGGGGAGAAGTGGACAAAGCCCGCTGAGCTGCAGAGCTTAGTCCCCCCCACCAGCACCACCGAGGAGGACCAGACCCACAGGAATGCGTGTGTGTGAGAGCTCCGGAGGCCGGCATTGTTGTCTGCAGCGCATCCTGCTCTGCAAACACTGCAGAGCTGCTGCTGCACTCCAACACGCTGACACTCTGGGAAGGAGCCTGTGATGTGGGAGGTCTGGAGAGCCAAACAAGGCATCATGTGAGATGAGTTCTGTTTGTTGTGTGAAAGCAGAGCAACCTTCTGTGGTGCAGTTCTTCAGTCGTAGAAAAACTTCTCTCCTGAATCTAACATAACCGACGTCGCCAACATAGAGCAGCTAATTAAAGCCCGGCCGTCTCTTTTATTGATCTTCCTCCCCGTACTTATTGTACCAAACAGTATGGAGGACTTAAACTGCATGTGTATGTGTTGTTTTTCCTTCTTCAGTGTCAAACCTGCTGCTCCTCGTACTGAGAAACCACTGGGAGAACGAGGCTGTCACACAGCGCGCTGGGGAATAGTAACACAAAGCAGTGGCTCATGTTACAGCAGTAGTGATCAGCACTGTAAAAAAAAAAAAAAAAAAAAAAAAAAAAAAAAAAAAACAGAAGAAAAAAAGTGGTGGGTGTGGGTGACAGAGACAGGAAGAGAAGAAAGAAAAGGAAACCTGAAACCCAGCTGTTCAAACTGGAAAAAAGTTAACTGGAAAAATCTGATGTTTTGAGAAAAACAGAGTTTTAGGCTTGACTAATTAAGAAATTTGCATGAAACATGTTGCTGACAGATTTCATTTTTTTGACACACTCGACAATAGAACTATGGATGTACTGGTTTAAACCAGTTACTACAAACGCCTTGCAAAAATGCCCTCAACATTTGAGCTTTTTTACATTTAACAAACACAAAGGTCCATGCCTGTTTTTGGATTTATAGTTATATAACAAAAAAAAAAAAAAAAAAAAAAAAAAAAGAACAGCCTCACTTTTATGGAATAAAAACATGTGGTTTTCAACATTGTTTACAAATAGAAATCTGAGTAAAGAGTACATAGCACTGTGGAACCCGTCATCTGGTCATGGAAAGAGTCTGGCACAACTGCAACCCAACCAAGACATGGGGTGATCGCCTAAACTAGCAGACTGCTGGGGAGAGAGTCAGAGAAACAGCCAAGAGGACAATGGTAGCTCTGGAGGAGCTGCACAAACTCCAAACTCCGGTGGGGCAATGTGTCAAGCTGGACAACATTTGTGCAATAAGCAGGATTTTAGCAAGCAGAACTGGAAAGAATAAGAAGTCATGATAGCTGTTAATACCTCACAAACATTGTAGGAGGAACCGCAAATCTGAAAGAAGGTGCTTTGCTCGAATGAGAACAAAACTAAACTTGATTCAAGACCCTGATTTTTGTGCTTTTAGTGAAACCCTCTGTTTATCACTCTTAATTCACAATCCCTAAGATGGAATATGTTTGTGGCAGCATCATGCTGTTGGGAGTTTTGCCTTCAGCATGCAGATAGGAAGATGGACGGGGCTAAGTACTGACAGAAAACCTGTTGGAGGCTGCAAAAGATCTGAGACTGGAGCAAAGGTTCACCTTTCAGTAGGACCCCAAATATGCAACCAGAGAGCTACGATGGAATGGTTTCGACCAAACACTATTCATGTGTTAGAATGGCCCAGTCAAAGTCCAGAACTAACTTCTCCATTCAGTCTAACGTTCTTCAGTTCTGACTCAGGGAGTGTGCTATTAAATGCAAATATTTGTGTTATTCTGTCACATAAAATCATAATAAACACTGAATGTTTGAGGTTATAGCTCAAAAAATATGGGAAAATTGAAGAGGAATGAATATTTTATGTTAGGCATGTAGGAAATGCTGATGGAGCTTTATTAACTGCAGGAAAACAAAGTCTTCGTGTATCTAAGGACAGAACAGCAGTTTCATTTTTAAATAAATGCAATACAACAAATTAAAGCTCCAGGGCTACTCTTAAGCTGGTGGTCAGCTTATGACCACCTTGTTAACCTGCAGACATGCTGAATTTGTTAAGCTTTCAGTCACCTGAAATGTCAACAGGACAAACCTGGTACCATTTAGTTCCTCTTTTGTGTGGCATACAGGGGAATGTGACTGAAATGTCTTCCTCTGACATTTTACACTGACCCCACCCGGATCCCCGTCTCATTCTAAGCTGCACTCAGAAGTTAACAGCCCTGCTCACTGTTCCTGTACTTATTAAAGTCAAACATTCAATAAATTTTGCAAATCTCCATTTTCTCATAAGTTCAGCTCATCCTTTATTATCCGTTTACCCTTAAATTTATCTACTCCATGCAGACACAACAATGGCTTCTGTCTTGTCCATTTTTATTTTCCACCTTTCCTGCTTCTTTTGCCTTTAAAATCTGTGTTTTTTGGGGGTTTTTTTTTTTTTTTTTTTGTCATCTTTCACTTTTAGACCCACTGTTTTTCAGGATAGGTGGTGTCTTGCGGCTTTAGAAGTAAGAAGCAGATGTTTCTTGGGTGTTTCCTTTTCAGCTGTCTGTCAGAGCAGGCAGTTCCTCCTCCACTGTACTTACTCCTCAGAGCTATTTGTTAGTGTTACAGCCTTGATCTAAGCCCTGGCTCCGAAATCTACATCCACTTAAAACAACAGTTAACCACCAGAGAACAATCGATTTTGTAAACAAAGTAGTCCTCTACATTTCCCTCCCTGTCTCTGCTGCTGGAGCGGAGCAGAAGTGTACTCTGCGGCCCTCTGAAGCACCTCCGAGTAAAAGTGAAGGGGTTGGTGTTTTTGTTTTAAGCGGGAGGGGGGGAGGATTTAAGATTGGAGGTGTCTGGTCTGACTTTCAGCTCAGCGCCAGCAAGCTGCACTTCACCTTCCAGCTGCTCTCTGTCCCTTCGGATTCATGGCAGAGGGAAAGAGCAGGGGCCACAGGGAGGAAGGGAGGGAGGAAGGAGGAGTTGGTGGTTGGTTGGGTGTTAGCGGACGGGTGGAGGTGGGTTGAGGTGGGGGGTGGAGGGGGGGGGCGCTCCTGGGCGTACAGACCCTGGAAATTTCCGTTGTGTGTTTCAGTTCTTTTCAGGATGGGAGGGGAGGTGAGTTTTGGTTTTGGGGGGTGGGGGATGGCTGGAATGGTTGGATTGGGGTCTGGGGACCTGGCAACCAGCCAGTCCCAGCAGGAAGCTTTTTGCTGGTTTCACACAGAAAAGAAGGGAGTCCCGGACACTGGCTGGCTATCTGAGCACAGCACTGCAGCCGCGGGCCAGAAAAACAGGAACTCATTTCTGTGCTCTGGATTGACTGACTGGTGCTTACTTACAGCTGCACACATATTCATAATTCCCTATTTTATGAAGACAAACTAATACAGGAGAAGGCAAAAAAGAAAGCGATTCCTCTTTTTATTCATATGTTGCCAGACTGATTTGATAAGTTCCAGCACTTTGGGTCTGATTAATTAAAACTTTAACTGTACAGGAAGAAATCAGAGTTGCCAAAGATTCAATTTCAGTATTAATTTGGCCAGATTCCAAGAGGTCTTCGTGATATGGGAAACATCTTTTCAGATTCAATTTGTAAACAGTCTCATTTATTGAGTTTAAAAGGGAAATTGGTCCCTCCATATTTTATATGCATTAGCGATGAGCGATGACCAACAGCGAATGCTTTTATATCCAACTTACAATTTATAAGTGCACCAGCAACAATAAAACAAGCTAAGATGAATTCATATTATTTTTTAAAAAGCAAATAAGTTTTGTTTCTTCAGTCTGGCAAATGTCCAGCTGTTAAACCGGGGTGGAGCAGAAACCAGTGCATCAGGTGGATGGACTGCGTATGTGTGTGTGTATGTGTGTGTGTGTGTGTGTGTGTGTGTGTGTGTGTGTGTGTGTGTGTTGGAGAGGAAAAGGGAGGGCCACAGGGGGCAGGTGGACACTGACGGGCCTCGCTGGGGGCTCAGGGCCCCTAGCAGGTGGATGCTCAGAGAACAGAAATTTAAAAAGGCGGATTAAGGGGATGAAAGGAAGCGAAGGATTACCCGTCTCCCTCTCTTCTCCGAAAAACTGAAAACAAGCCAAGTGTCTCGAGGACTGGCTTCCAGTCCATTGAGCTGTATTAAGTATTTAAAATTAAAAACTAAAGAAAGTGCTCATTTATAGAAATGTTAATTAATGTGCATTGACCCTGCTAAGTAAATTAATAAATTTCAAATATTGTTCTTCTAGTTTGAAACAGAACATAAAACAAATGTCCCATTTCACCCTCCAATCCTTGGAATACAGTTATGTAATGTTGGGCAAACTTTGTGATATGAGCTGCCTGGTGAACTATTTATGTGTTGATTTTTCATATGTTCTGGATCATTGTCCTGCTGAATGACCCAATAAAGATCCATTGTTAAGTTTCAAGCAGACATGACAAGATTTGTATTTAAAACATAAAAGGTATTTTTACAAGTTCATGGCTGCACCGTGGTGCAATTGGCAACCAGACAGTCCTGGGTTCAAATCCATGCATGCGTGCACCTAGCCTCGGGTTGGCAACAGAAGTGAGTTGGTGGCGAAAAGGAATGTCGTCCAGCCAACTGGCGATAAATTTGCACTTAAAGGGCTCAACACACCGGAGGCAAAGTCGCTCCTTCTCCATTCTCCACAATGGGTAAATTTCTGTGCAACAGCAGCAAAGTGGCAGTGACAGGCAATAACAGAAAACAGACTCACACAAAGAATATAAAATATATATAAAAAAACAGAATAAAGAATAGAAAAAAATACTGTACAGTAAGGCAAAATTTCAAATGACTATTGTGTAATTGTAAAAAGTACTCCAGTCCAGAGGAATGTGCAACTGAGTTGGTTAATTAAAAATGTGCAAGATGTGCATGTCTCTGAGCATTAAAAATACAAACCACACAGTAACAAAAGAAAAAATGGTAGCGTTGTACAGATACCAGCATGGATATAAACACTTATTGATCTTGTTGGGAGCAAAGATGGTTGTAGAGTCTAACAGCAGCTGGGAGCAAGCATCTCCTATAACGCTCCTTAGTGCACCTAGGATGCCGCAGTCTGTCACTGAAGGAGCTCTCCAGCTCAGCAACAGCTTCATGCATGGGGTGGAAGACTTTTTCCATCAATGATGTTATTTTAGCTAGAGTCCTTCTATCTCCCACCACCTGCTCTGGGTTGAGGGGGCATCCTAGCACAGAACTGGCCATCCCAATGAGCTTATCTAACCGCTTCCTCTCAGCTGTAGATAAGCTGCTGCTCCAGCATACAGTCCCATAGAAGATGGCTGATGCCACCACAGAGTCAAAGAAGGTCTTCAGGAGCGCCCCCTGCACTCCAAAAGACCTCAGCCTCCTCAGCAGGTAGAGGCTGCTCTGACCCTTCCTGTAAAGCACAATGGTGTTATGAGTCCAGTCCATTTTATTGTTCAGGTGAACACCCAGATACTTATAAGAGTCCACGATCTCAATATCCATTCCCTGGATGTTTACCGGTGTCAGTGAAGTGGATCTGCGCCTGCAGAAATCCACCACCAGCTCCTTGGTTTTAGCAGGACTGATCAGGAGCTGGTTCTTCTTGTGGCACTTGTCCACAAAGTCCTGAGTCCACTGTCTGTACTCTGAGTCGTCCTCACCTATGATGACGCTGACTATGGCAGAGTCATCAGAGAACTTTTGCAGATGGCAGTGTGGGGAGTTGATGGAGAAGTCTGCAGTGTAGAGGGTGAAGAGGAATGATGCCAGCACAGTTCCCTGAGGGACCCCCGTACTGACAACCAGTCTGTCAGACACATAGCCCTGTGTCCTCACATACTGTGGGCGGCCAGTGAGGTAGTCCAATATCCACTGGGACATGTGGTGGTCCACTCTTAACAGCTCCAGCTTGTCCCTCAGAAGTTCTGGCTGGATGGTGTTGAAAGCACTGGAGAAATCAAAGAACATGATCCTCACAGTAATTCCAGGTTTCACCAGGTGAGTCAGAGCTCGGTGCAGGAGGTAGATGATGGCGTCATCCACCCTGATGAAAGGCTGGTAGGCAAACTGAAGCAGATCCAATGAAGACGTCACCAGGGAGTGTAGATGTTTGAGGACCAGACTCTCGAGTGTCTTCATCAGATGCGATGTCAGAGCGAGGCATAGAGCTGGAAGTGTCATGGTTTGGGGATGCGTCATTGCAGCAGGACCTGGTCTGTTAAAATCCATCATGAACTCTGCAACATGGCAATGACCCAAAACAAACAGTATCAGTAAATCCACCAATGACTGGATGAATTTTAAGAATTGGAAAGTCCTGGGCCCAGTCAAAGCCCAAGCTAGATCTCAGTAAGATGTTTTGGGGTGAGCTGCAACAGGCTGAGCATACAGTAAACTCCTCAAACATCTCCAAGCTGAAAGTGGAGTGTGGGGCAAGCTGATGTCAGTGGTAGATGGTTGTAAGAAGAGTGTCACTGAAGTTTTTTTAGCCATAGGGGTAAAACTAGCTGTCAGCAGCTAGGATGTCATAACTTTTCTCAGTTAGGGTGTCCTCAGTTAGAAAACTGCAAAAATGTTTTCCTACCATTCCTCAGTTTAAAGTCCTAAGGATGAGATGCGAGCGAAACACTTCCCGTATGAAACATAAAGCAATAATGCTTCCTCTCCCCCTGTTATTGCACACTGCCAGTCAGCTGGTTGAAAGAAGGTTGCAATATTTCCCCCATGCTTATAACAAAGACAAATTTAGCTATTTAGAAACATTTATTATTGTGTAGAACACAAACAATCAAAGTGTGCAAACTAAAGGAACTCTCATATGGCTCTTATTAAGGTTTTAAAATTACAGCTTGGTGTGCTTGTCATAAGAAAAGCAAGAAATTGTAATATTCCAGTTGGTGTAACTCTGTTTCAAAATTCAATTCAGTTCCATTTGTTTCTATTGCGCCAATTCACAACAAATGCTGCCTCGAGGCACTTTATCAACAAGTCATTTCAGTTCAATCCCACATACATTCCAAATAATCCTGGTTATCAAACAGCGCATTAAGATCAGTTTATTATTCAAATTAGTTTTAAAAATTTTCTGTCTAAGGAAACCCAGCAGATTCCATCGAGTCATTGACTTGCAGCATTCACTCCTGGACAAGCACATAGCAACAGTAGACAATCGCTTGGATTTTGTGGTTGACTTTCCAGCAATCCCTCATACTGAGCATGCATGTAGCAACAGTGAAGAGAAAAAAACTCTCCTTGACAGGAAGAAACCTCCAGCAGAACCAGAACGTATGAGCGGCCATCTACCACGACTGACTGAGGGTTTGAGAAGACAGCAGACACTCAAAAAAGAAACAGAAGAACTGATGTAGGAGTACTTTTTATGTTACTGAAAAGTAAAAAGTTAATAGAAGGAAGGACAATGTTTAATTATTAGCAGCAGGATCTCAGCTGATGCCCTCTCCAGGAAGGCATCACAGTCAAAAAAATCTCAGACCAGGTGTAGCTTCTATGGAGAGAAAAAAAAGCTAAGAGAAAACATAAAGGTAAGAGTTGAAATAACAGAAAATAATGCAAATTGGAGAGTAGTAGAAGAAGAAAGTGAGTAAAAGTGGTCCATTTGTCCTCCAGCAGCCTAGGCCTATAGCAGAATAATCTTACCTCTTAGAAAAAAATCCCAATAACAACACATGGATGACATGATTATAACCGTAAAATTAGTGTCTTTTTTTTCAGCAGCAAAAGGAACAGCTTTTCTGTTTCAACAGAAACAAATACAGTTATAAATTTAAAAAAAATTAAAAGAAGCATTTGGATCATGTTATAAATTGTTTTAAATTAATATATCATAATAAATGATATATTAAAACTGCAATTTATTTACTCAAAGTTATCACACCATGAGAATCTCATTTTGTCTCAGCCTTAATTAAAGGTGAGAAACGCCGGCAAATATTGACCAAATTTCACACTTAGAAGAGAACACTTCTGACGATCAGGTAAGTCACTATGACCCTGTCACTCATACACTGACACACCTGTACGCAACACTCCAGCACCCACATGCCCATCTCTGCTCAGCCCATGTCTGTTATGGTGCAATGGTGAACACGGCCTCTGCTGAGGATCAGGATACAACAGCATTATTTATTCATGGCCAGCAACGATGGTTGTGGTGCGAGCTTCTCCTGAGTATTGTCCATCTGTTTGCTCGCCTACTGTACATTAAACGTAATGTGAGTCCTCAGGAGGTGCACTAATAGCTGCTCAACTGTTAACGCTTCACACTATTTATCTCTGTAATAACACCACCGTTAATTATAATTAGTGTCCTGTCATTGGGATGTGATTTATCCGTCCCTGAAGAAGCAGAGGGGGATAAACAGTGAGGTAAAGTGTGACCTTACCTCGGTTTTATTTGATCACCGCCTGTGCTGACTGGGTTTCACCCTCTCACAAGACACTTCTAACATGGGAAAACATCAACTCTAATTGTTTCCTATAAGGCACCGTAATCGGTCTCCGAGGACCGCTGTACACATTATTTTACACAAAGCCCGAGATAATTTAATTTCCACGGAGAGAGCATTTGGCTTTACACTGTAATAGAAAATGAAGATAGCTGCCAGATTCCCTAAACAGGTGCCACTGTATCAGGATAAGCATTAGCGAGAAGCCGAGAGATCACTGGCAGCATTTTATTAAGCAAAATAAGTTGAATGTAAGTTATTCTAAAGTATCCACAAAATACAAAAGCCTGTCATGATTACAAATTTTACTGGATGATAAATTGTCCCAGAAATTATTGCAATAAACGATAATGTTGTTTTTAGACCGTTTTCAAGTAATATATTGGCACAATGATGCAAGTTCGCCCTCTCAAAGACTAATAAACTTTAATTTTGTACAGAAAACTCCACACTGCAACTGGAAGACATTTTAAATATCCAAAATAAAACACAACAGCCAAAAACAATAAATAAAAATGAAATAAAAACCACACACAACTGAAGCCATAAACAAAATTGATTATGAAGTCAAACAAAATTGTCTTCGAAAAACAACAATCACCAGAATGGAAATTATTAAGATCATTTTAATTTACCATGCAATTAATTAAGTAATTGCTTATTGCGACAGGCTTAATCAACAGCAAATTAACCACTTCTGAGGTAGTACATGTGTTATTACCCATTAATATAAACATATTCTTTGTTGTGTTTGCTTTAAATCTGAGAAACACATAATGATTTACAGTATCAATAATTTATTTGCAGAAGCGGCCCAAGCTACAATCAAACTTTGCAACTGCTGAGGCCCCAAGAGAACTTGAATTCACACAGAATAGGTTGACAAATGCACCAGTTGTATACACATAGCTTACTGTTTTCTGCATTCAGAAGACTTATAGAGGGTAGGGAGGAGAAGCCAAATTTAATGTTGTGTTCACAAGCAACCATGGAAAAAAGCCTTTCACCTGCTGATGTATTTATGAACAGTTACAGTGCACATTGATTGTTTTCCCCGCCCAGACACAAGAAGCACTAATTTTTAAAATGATCTTTAAATTGTGACTCTGTTAACGTAACTTTTAAGCTTGGAAGGTTTTTCTTTGTATGCGTACAACCTGTACCGTGCGAACGCAAGTCCTCTGCTGTTTGTAAGTAGACTAGCAAATAATAGGAATTACTGTGTGCAACATAACAGAATGCAAAACTGAGGAAAAGAACATGGAATCAGTTTGAGGGCTCTTTGATGGATATTACAGTTAAATCAAGCACAGCACATATTCATATGCAATAAAATCATGATCATTCCTTTACATTATGCTGCTTCCATCTCCCACCAGATCTGTATTTGATGTTACACTGACAGCTTTGAAAACTTTCTCCATTCATAAATTTTAAATAATAATAAACAATATAAGGTGTATTGAAACTGAAATATACCTTGATGGATCAGAAGTATATATATATATATATATATATATATATATATATATATATATATATATATATATATATATATATATATATATATATATATTATTTTATTTTATTTTATTTTTTTTGCATTATTTTTTATTTTCACTATGATCAGCAGTGCATCAGCAAACATCTCTGCACTGGCAGATAAATAACATGCTCCATCATGTTTACTGTAACACATACCTGCACACTGCAACATCTGATCAGCCCAGCTAAATAAACCTCCACAGGTTCTACAACACACTGCAGTGAGGAAGTGTCTTACTTTGATCTTTAAATACCCTCTAACGTTAACTTTTAAGAGAAAGGCAGACGCTCCCTTGAATCTCTGCTGCATGAACACCTAGCATCTCTTTTTATTTTTTTATTTTTTCATTCTTCCTCCAACACCACCACCATCTGTCCCTTTCTTCCATTTCATGTGCTCAAGCGTTATCCACACCCCTCTCATAGCAACAGCACGTCGCCCCCGCGCCTTGCAGTGGATTTTTCTTCCTCTGGATCTGCGCCTCGCACCATGCAGACGGTCCCTCGGCCCTGCCTGACGGCTCAGTGTTCCCCCCTCCCCCAACAGCCGTGCTCCTATTTCACTCAAAGATGGCGTCGGCTCTAGAGCCCCTGGTCCTCTGGCTGCATTTTTAGCCTTGTTGTTGTCTTCGTTCCCCACGGTTCTGGCACCTTCTTCGCAGCGTCTCGACACGAAATTCCGGTGAGTAGCAGCGGAAGTCGGAAAGGGTTTGAGGAGATTTATTTTTTTCCCAGGGTGAGCTTTACCCGAGCTTCCCTCGCTAAACCAGAACCGGACCAGCTTTGGCTTTCAGGGGAACCGCGAGAGGTAGCGGGAGAGAGGGGTACGGAGGGATGGTGCTCGCGGAGGTGGGTGGGTGGAGGGGGGCTCAGAGAGGAGGGGAAAGCAAAGGCCTAGGCGCTCCGCTGTGGCGGCCTTGTCTCTCCACCTCACCGCAGGCTTGAAGCGACACAAGAGGGCGGTTGGTGAAGGGAGGAAGTCAGCTTAGGTGGAGACCCGCTTTGCAGGGACGATGTGTTAGCGGGCAGAGGCTGCTCCCCCGTGCTGTGTGCAGAGAACTAGGCCGCGTAGCATAATGCTGCAGAGTCCGCCGCTCAGATACCTTCAGTGTTGCACTTGCCCGCTAGCCGAGATGGCCGTCTGCAAGTTGCATTGTGCCTCTTATATAAAGGCCGCAATCTCACGTTAGTATCATGACATTCAGAATAGCATTACTCGTCTTAATTATGTTGCTGGAAATTGAGACCAAAGCGGGAATGTTGTGTTTTTCTGTGCTGGAGCGTTAGCTGTCCTCTTGTTACATGCTGTTTACGTCTTGGGTTAGCGAGTTACGTTAGTAACAGTGTGGTAACGCTAGCTCGCTGGCTACAACGTTAGCTTCCTAAACAGCAGCGGTTAACGGGGACTCTTGTTTGTAAATACATGTCAGACTGGAAATATGTCATTAAAATTGAACAACGCAGCTTAATAATAACCATTTAACAAGGCAACAATTGCCTTTGTTCGGGTTTTTTACCTAGCCTCTAAGCTAATGTTTGCTAGCCGTGTGTGCGTTTGACTACACGGTGTTTACATTTAGCAACCCAGCTGACCAGGTGGCTTGACCTGGTTGTCCAGGATTCAGGAGTGTGTCGTTTATTCTATTTGTCCCTGGGATGCAGGTTTCTGTGCAATACTTTTGTATAAAGTGACGTTTAATGTTAATCACATTTGGACTCAATTATAGGCTTTGTATTGTCGAGTAATGACGATGGTTTTACAGTAATTAGCATGTTTACAGGTATGAGAGCTCTGCTTGCAGCTTTGAATTGTTTATGTCCGAAGGAAAGCATGGCTTTGTTTACTCTGATCAGGCATTACACCTTGACCACTCACAGGGGAAGTGAACAGTGCTATCTTTCCATCATAGCAACCATTAGTGAATACGATTTATTATGCATATTAGAAGCAGGAAGCTTAGGAACTGAGTAAGTTTGATGTGGTCCATATGCTTTGATCCAGCAGACGTGTTAGTGTAGCTCAGGCTGCTTAAGAACTTTTGACCATTTTTAAGAGGATACTATGAGCATCAAAGTTTTCTCTGAGCTACAGACCATTCAGGGTATGCATGCTGGTCATGAAGTTATGCCTGACAGAAGGTATCTCCTGGTGAATCTTTGTGTTTTTGAAAGTAATAGCTGTGTTTCATGTTATTCTGTCTGGAGGACTCATGACTGGATATACTGCCATATTTTTTACAAGCTCAAACGTTTGCTGCCAGTTTTCTGACTTTTTTTTTTTTTCCCCCAATATTTCATACAGTTTTCATCAGCTGTTGAGGCAAAGTGGGCCTGAAGGTGATCAAACCTGACCTCTTCCCGGTGGTGAGAGATCTCTTCCTCTCCAGAGATGAGAATCCCACATCAGTGAAAGAAGAAGAGAGAGGAAAGAACAAGTGGAGACGAGAAAAACGTGGATTTGGAGATATTTACTCTTTCCCCATTTACATTGTAACACTAATTTCGTGTTCTGGAGACCTTGATCGAATCTGTCAACTCACACTAAGAACTGTTTACTTCACTGGCAGAAAACTGACTGCACATGTTTTTGTGAATTTTTTGTTGACACTTTAAAGGAAGAAGGACTCAATTTTTGTGATTGTAAAAGCTACCCTCATCTTAAAAATCTACCCTCTTGTGTCTTGTGCACTGTGGGAGTATAACTTGTAAGAAAAAAAAAAAAAAAGCAGCTGTTGCTTTTTCCACTTCCTCCTGCTTCCTGCCAGGGACATTTACCTGGCTAGGAGTGGGTGGTGGGTGGACCATATTTTACCAGATAGTTGGTTGGCTCGGGGAGATTGTGCTATGATCAACTGCTCTTTTCCGTGTTGCTCATACTCAGCTTCTGAGGGACTCTCTGTGCGGCCCCAGGACAAGGGATAGTAAGCTGGTTAAGGACGAAGAGGAGGAGGCGGCGCTACGGCGCAGGCCAAGTGTTTACTTGGCGCACGATTTATCTTTTTTTATTTTTGTTTGTGGTCCTTGCAGTAAGGCCTCTGGGCCACTGCATCTGCCCAGGCCGCAGCGATGGTGAAGCTGGCAAACCCGGTTTACACCCAATGGATCCTAGAGGCCATCAAGAAAGTCAAGAAGCAGAAGCAGCGACCGTCGGAGGAGCGCATTTGCAATGCGGTTTCTATGTCCCATGGTTTGGACCGCAAAACGGTTCTGGAGCAGCTGGAGCTCAGTGTCAAGGATGGCACGATCCTTAAGGTCACCAACAAGGGGCTTAACTCCTACAAAGACCCAGACAACCCTGGACGCTTGGCTCTGCCAAAGCCCAAAGGTGGCAACAGCAGCAGCAGCACTGGAGGAGGAGGAGGAGGTGCAGCTGCATCAACAGGAGGAGGTGGCAGCGGTGGCAGCAACAATAACGGCGGCAGCAGCAGCAGCAGCAGCGCTTCTCATTCCCATTCCGGCAAGAAACCCGGTCTCGACTGGAACAAGCTGATCAAACGGGCGCTGGAGGGGCTCCACGAACCCGGCGGCTCCGGCTTAAAGAACATCGAGCGCTTCCTCAAGTGTCAGGCGGACGTGGCGGCTTACCTGTCGAGCAGCGGTTCTGTGGGAGCTGGCCTCTTCCACCAACAGCTGAGGGTGGCTCTGAAGAGAGCCGTGGCGCACGGCCGCGTGGCCAAACAGGGACAGATGTTCCAGCTGGTGAGCCGCAGCGGCTCCCAGGAAGACGGGACAGGGACGGTGTCTCTGGAATCGCTGCCACCCGTGCGATTGCTGCCTCACGAGAAGGACAAGGTAAGGACACCAAACACGTCACAATGTGTTCATCCACGTTGGACGTAAACACCTGGTTACTTTGAGCATTATGTAAGGTCGTATCTCACAGTTTAACTACCCATTATGTTTAGTTTTTTTTGGTTTTAAAGGACAGATAAGTGTTGCTAATAACTCAGGCAGTGTTTAATATTTGGCTGACATGAAAACAGAACCTGATGTGAAGCACTGTTGCCTCCTGGTGTCCAACTGTTGTGATATGATCATTGAAAACGATGACCGAGTGTCGGTTCAGACGAGTTGGAGCAACAGAAGGAATGTGAACTTGATCTGTAAAACTGACACTATACATGCTGGCGTTGTGTTCATCAGGTTTTTTAAAGCTTATTTAACGTTTCAAGTCGACGAGACTTTAAAAAAAATTTTTTATTTTTTAAAGTTAACTGTAGTTTTGTTTGCTAATTTTGAGTAATTTGAAAATCAAGCACATAAACTAGGAAATCGATGTTTTTGGTATCAAGTCTGTGTTTTGAGGGTTTTATACCACTACCATATTGTTGTTTTGGATGGATGTGTGAGGTATGTTTGTTTTGTTTCTTTGTCCACGGCCCTAGTGATGCGCCGGCTGCATGGTTGGCGGACTTGTTTTCACCCGTTAAAGAGGAAGATGAGGTCAGGGTAGGGAGTCATGTGGCTCCCAGCCTCCTGCAGGGAGTTCAGACCAGCTGCAGGGCTGCTCCCTGTCAGGATCTGTCAGGATATGTGAAGAAGAAAGAAAGAAGGAAAGCGAGGGAAAAAGGAAGTAACATGGACAAGAGAGAGAAAAGGAGGTGGTCTATAGCAGAGCCAGAGGGCGAGGCCTGGATGATGCAAGCTTCTGGCCTCTGGAAGCAGAAAGAGGGAGAGGAAAGTGAGGGAGACAGAACAAGAGGGGGAGGCAGACATGCAGGCGACAGAGGAGAGAGGGAACACACCCACCTCTGTAACCTGATCAGAGAGAGCAGCCGTCTGCTAACCTCCAATTGTAAGGTTAACAGACCTGTCCATACAGAGTTTATCCCATGTTATTGTGCAGCTCTGGTGTCTTAAATCTACCCGAGTGCTTTCCTTTAACAAGAATATACCAGGCTGCGTGGCAGGGCGAGCTAGCCTAGCAGCCTGTTACCCAGACGCTGTCATTAAAACCGGAGGCAACCGGGCTGCTTCTAACCAGTGTTTTGGCTAGCTTCGAGCTTTGTCTAGGATCTGTAGGGGGTGTGAGCCAAATGGGCTCCTGGTGAAGATGCTTATAGCCGTACATGTAAACACAGAAAAAAGGATTAGCCTAGAGAGCAAGCTGCGAATCGCGTGGGGTCAGCCCCACGCTGTGACCTGATTGGCTGCAGATGGTCCACCTCTTAGGACAAAACAGAGGTCCACCTTCCTCTTTGATGCTAAACAGGCAATTGGAACTACAAACATTAGTTCAAATAATACTTTTGTACTTTTATGATGCTGATTGGTAGTTGTAAAAAAATATATGAAATTAGTGAATCCACAGGTTGTTACAGGGTATTGCTTGTAGGTGTAAACTTCAGCTAAAAGTGAGCAGAAATAACTTTTGCTCATTGGCTCAAAAGCTCTACTCAAAAGATACGCCTTTGTTGTTCTGTGGTTCTCACAGAACATTCACACTGATATTAGGATGCACCGATCGATCAGCCCCAATTTCCTTAATTTTGGGTGATCAGCCGATATTTACATGTGAAACCGTTCTCATCTTATCGCCGCAACGGTGAAGTCTTATAACGCCTGGCAGTGTCAGTTATTTTAAAAAATGGGAATCAGCAGATCGGGCTTTTTAAAGATCCGTGATCGGCAAGAAAATTGCAATCAGTGCACCCTTAACTGATATTCCTTTTGTAAGTGAGCTCTGATTGTGAAAGATTTTTACCTGCTAGAATAAAGGTTAAAGTATCTTCTGGTCCTTGTTAGTGTGGTTTAAATCAGTGCAATATTCCTTTTATCTTATTGGTCAAGGAAAAGTCTTTGGGGTAGCAGGCACATGTTAAAGGAAATGAAAAAGTTGCTGCAGCATTCAGGATGTTGACATTTGTGTCTGGCATTGGCTTAGTTTAATAGCTTTTCTTGTCTTTTCACACCCCCACCCCACCCCTCATGAACCGCTCAGTTGTGTTATCAGCGTCGCTGTCGACCTGCCCTCGGTGTGTGTGTGTGTGTGTGTGTTAGCCTGCGCTGGTGTAAGTGGCATATGTGTCAGAGAGATTAAACTGTGCGCACAAAAGGCAGAGATTGCTGTTGCGTAATCACTCCCCTCTGCTTGCTGGTTTTCTACCAGTGCATCATTGCCTCGCATGATTGCTGGCAGTTATGATTTCCCAAGGAAAGTGAGAGAGGGAAAGCGAGTGAGATTGTAAAAGTAGGGGGGGATCAAAACAAATGGCTGAGCACTAGCTTTGACCCCATTTGCAGGGAGATTTGTGTATTCAGTACACTGATGGTTGCATCAGGGCTATTCAAAAGGGATCCCAGACCCTATTTCTAGCTCTCTGTCTCCCCCCCACCCCTACCCCCACCCCTAATAGGGTGCCATTGCCAGGTCATGAAGGGAGAGGCAAATGGGTGAGGGAAGTCAACTAGGGGTCATAGATATATAGGTGGCAAACCTCATTGCCTCCCTGAGCACCCGTTAGTGGTATGGAGCTTACAGCCATTAGGTGGGATGGGCTTGACGTGGAGCTGTGTTTTATTTTTGTCTCTTTGCTTGTGTCTATGTGGTTATGTACTTTTGTGTGAGTGTGTTGTTGTTGTTCATCCAATCGTAGTAGGTGACGGCAGCCTTCCTGCCCGGCGGTTGCCCTCTCCCGAACAGCTGGAGCGGGGTGAACCAGAGTTCTCTACGTAGTCAGGCGGTGTCACAGTGAGGACGTGTGAAAAACCTGACGTTAGCTACGCAGACCTCACACTTTCACCTCCAATGCTGTGGCGATTTTCAGTGTTTCCCTCCAAACTGTCCCACTAACCTTCCGTGATGTAATATTTTCGTTCCTGGTGGCTACAGTACCTCTGTAACTCCTGGAGCTATCATGTCCTGATCATGAATGCTAATTGGGAAGTACGTTTTGGCTGCTATCTGCTTCCACAGTTTCTCTTTTCTCTCTTCTGCTGCAGCAGCATCATATTGTTGGAAATTTGTTTGCTTGGTAAATCCAGTAGTATCGTCCCCAGGGCTTGATTGGCCACCGATTGATCAGGAAATGATTAAACTCGGTGTCATGAAATGGTTTTCCTTTGGTTTCCTCGTATTTTCTGTATTGGATTTCAGAATTTTTAGCTGATAGTTTTTGTTGTGATACTTGGAAAAACATCTTGTTTTCTTGACAAGTTCGTTTCACTTTCATGTTTTTTTTTTGTTTTTTTTTTAATCTAGCCATTGTTTTTATTGACAAATGTGTAAAAATGAATAGGATGGAAATATCCTATATTGTCCCAGACTGGGGAAATTCAGGTGTAACACAGCATCAAGGTATGTAGGTTCACACAAAAGATCAAAAAGTGTTTAAAAATATGTAAAAAAAAAAAAAAAAAAAAAAAAAAAAAAAAAAGAATTAACAATAATAATATATTGTACAAGATTATAGCATGTAAATGCAATTCAAATTCAATTCAAATATACTTAATTGATCCCAAAGGGAACTTAAATGTTGTAACTCATTTCATTAAACAGTTATTGTAGATGGTGATGGCTGTGGGCAGGAAAGATCTCCTGTAGCAGTCTGTTTCACAACAAATTGGAATAAGCCTCTGACTGAAGACACTGTTTTTCAATGACATTCTCATGAAGAGGATGGTCAGGGTTGTCCATAATTTTCTTGATTTTATGTAAAATCTTTCTTTGCATCATCTCCAGAGATTCCCCAGAACAGAACCAGTCTGCTTTATCAGGTTGTTGAGTAGGGATGGGAAGTAAGAATATATCGATATCGATTCCATTATCGATCTCACTTATCGATTCTCATTGAGTTGGGAAATAAACTCTTTATTTCAAAATATGCACCATGTTGTATTCGATTCAAGCAAAATTAAAGCTGGCTTAAAAAATAAGACCACCTCAGTCAAATTAACATTTTAACATGAAATGCAACTTACTGCACATCAACAGTTTTTGTGCAGACAAATCTGCATGTTTGTCTTTTCAGGAAGGATCTTTCAAGACTTAAAGGTTGTTTTCAAAAGGTGCTTGTAATCTGACAAACGACTCATTGGAACCCATATTCTAATTTATTGAACTGCTGAGTAGCGGTTCTTGTAGAGAACCGCTTCCAATCCAAGGGATGTAGAATTACTTTTTCTCTCTCTCTCTCTCTCTGTTTTTAAAGATTTGTGTTTGTTTGTTTTTTTTGATGATTATTAATCAAATAAAGAGTTCTTTATGCAGCGGCGCCCCCAAGAGGGGTCCGGGGGGCCATGACCCCATCTTAAAATGTGTGATGCACTTGTTCTTTAGAGGTGTGGAAGCATGCGATCAGTCAAAAACATCACATTTTTGGAAAATCTTGATTTATATACTCTTGAGGCTTTTATAGTGATGTCAGCCCGCCCAGGGCCTGCAGTCTTGTTTTACAAGCTTGTATTCATTTGGACTTTGATTTCAGGTCATTCCCCAGAAGGGATTGGAATGAAAGCAAGTTTTCAAAATATTTTCTGTGATTTGTAATTTCTTTTTAGGAAGGGTAGAGTGAAAAAAATCGATTGAAACTGGATTTGGTATGAAAAAATCTGAGATATCTCTGACCATGATTTATTCTCTCCGTAAATGTCTCGTTGCAGAGGTGTTGGTACCTTTTGGTTTTATTCCCATATTTTGTCAGGTCACGATCGCAGAGTTTAAGGTGTAATATTTAGATTTTATGTGATAGACCAACACAAAGTAGTTTATTGGGACGTAAAAGGCTTTTTTGCTTCTTTTATTTAAGAAACAACACTGGAGGAGGCTGTTAGGGTAGGGTTAGGCTGGAAAAGACTCTCACTGACCCGAAACATCCAACCAGAGCTGCACTAGACTGGTTTAGATCAGGGGTCTGCAACCTGCAGCACTGGAGCTCTTTGGACCTTCCACAATGACTGTTAACAACTTTGGCTAAAAATGAAAAGGAACCAGTTAATGCTTTTAAATATAGATATAATTACAAACAGTTTACCAATTTTCCTTTTTCCTGCAGTATTTGCATTGAATTCCCACAAAGAATGACACTGATGGTACCAGTAATATGTCTTTAGATCTGTTTTCCTTGTCATTCGGTTGGAATCTATGTGGGTTTTTTTTTTTTTAAACAAATATCCATCCTCTTATGTTTATCTTTATTTATTTTAATTCCTAAAATTAGAAATAAAATGCTGGTTCTTTAAAAATGACAGATTTCCTATGTTAAACATTTTTCTTTTTTTTTCAAGAAGTCACGTGACGTTTGCGGCTCTAAAGAAGTTTTATTTGGCTCTCCTGAGAGCAGAATGGCTCTTTAGGTTGTAAAGGTTGCAGACCTGTGGTTTAGATCAAAAACAATGACCTAGTCAAAGAAAATTCCATGGGGTGCAGAGACACGTGGAGGTCCTCCAGGAAACGATGCAGCTGTCCGCATGTCTATCAGAGCAGCATTAGATGTTGTTTTATCACCCCGGGGGGAGCATTTACCTTGAGCCCACCAATCGGTGAGCGTAATGCGAGCGGCATCTGGCATCGGCCGCGTGTCTGCACAAGGCCCACCGTACAGCTAACCTGAGCGCCCCGCTAGCGGAGCCAATGTGCAGAGCAGCTGTGGAAGTAATGGCTGGGGGGCTGGCGGGAGATGGGGGAGCTTGAAATTTCATGAAGTTATAGAGTGTTTAGAAGTTATTAGGGTGCTGGTTGCACTACAGGAATTTAGGATTTTTAATGATTAGTTTTACTCTGCTGAACATTTATTATTGTTTCGTCTCACAGCCTGTTGCAGTGATCAGTGAGTTTGTTTTGGGGGGGCAGCTGAGATCAGGCTTCCATGAGATCCTTGACTTAAGAGGAGATGAGGACAAAAACGGCGTTCCCTCTTTCCTTTTGCTTTCATTGCTTTTTATTCTTTCTTTTCCTCCTATTTTTCTTTAATTTTATGAATCCCTCCCTAATTGTTCTCTTCTTCTTTTCTCTTTTTTTTTTTTAAATCCTATTTGTTAGGTGTTAGGATAAGAGAAGCCAGCACCTAAAGGGAGTATTGGCTCTCAGTTCAGTGTTTTCTGTAACTTATGTGCAACATTTAGCTGCAAATATTAATTAAAAAAAAAAAAACAAACAAACAAAAAAAACTTTTTAAACAAGCTCCTCCTGAGCCATAGTGCTGTAATATTTCCTTAAAATGACATTATGATGAATCAATTTAGGATAGTTTTTTTTTCTTTAAGTTTAATGTGACATTTGTTTTGAACAATTTAACAGAAAACTGGATTCTGAACTCAGAAATGTACATTTTCCTCTCATCTTGTCATTCTTTTTGTGATTTGGATTCGTGCTTGGAAAAAAAAAAAAACCCACCTCAAAACACCTGAAGGCTTTGGGGCCAAGGTCTTTCACCTTGTGAAAAAGTCTTGCTCCATCTGAAGAAAAGTACAGTGGCCCAGAAGGGTGAGCAAAGTGAAAAAGTGATAACACAAGTGATGCTAAAATGTTAGCAAAACTTCCATTGTTGTTGCGCTGTGGCTTTTGCATTTTGTTGGACCTTCTGGACCACCGTAGAAAAGTTTCTCCAGAGCATGATGCTGCCACCATCATGTTTTACAGTGGGTATGGCGTTCTGTTGGAAACACTTCGTTTCCTTTTGAAACTGGGCCCAGTAGTTCATCTGGTTTTATCAGCTTGTAACAAATTCTGCCTACTGGTTTATTGGACGATTGTAGCAGGGCCTGGGAGGGGGGGGTTTAGGAGGGCAGTTCATCGCTCATTTGGAAAATACATGAAATTATTGTGACATGTAGAACACAAGCAGAAGTTGCCATCAATCCCAGCAGCTCCTTCAGTGCTGCAGTCAGCCTCTGGTGTCTTCAGAAAGGACCAGTTTGTCTAATGTCCCTGTTGTCCCATGTTATTGGTGTCTCCTTTCTGTGTCATGTTAAATAGCTACTGCTTTTGGAATGTATTTTTTTTTTTTTTTTGTTTGTTTCCTTCTCCTGATACTTTTGGACATTTAGATCTTTGTTGATACTTTTGTATCTGCTCTGCAAACTATGATGTTGATAAGAAAATTTATTTTAATCAGATATCCTGTAACTGTTGGCAGGTGTGAACTTCGTTTAGTCTTTATAACAAAGTTTTAGTGTAAAGGTGGACACATTTAGGCAAACAGGTTGTTGCATCTTTTATTTCTTTGTGTTTTCCTATATTAAATGTCTGTTTTCTAGTTAAATCCTAGAGCACGTGTCAAACTCAAGGCCTGGGGGCCAAATATGGCCCACCATAAGTTTTTCTGTGGCCCGCTGGACTCTACAGAGCCTCCAAAATAGAACTTATCAATCAAATCAGAGGATTTTATTACCTGTATTCTGAAAAATTACTTGAAAAAATGTTCAATATTTAATTTCAAGAAGTGCTCATCGAATGCAGAAACAGCTATTTATGAATGTTTTTAACAGTTGGTTAATGGGTAGTTTTGTCAATACATTCTGCCATTACCGGCCCTTGAGGAACATTCATGATCTCGACATGGCCCAAAATGAAAATGAGTTTGACATCCCTGCTCTAGAGGATCAGTGTCACATTAATGATGCACAACAAAGATTTTTTTTTTTTTTAATCCCCAAAACCAGGCATGCGTACAGGGGCGTGTACACTTTTCAGAGCCACTGTGGGCGGTTGCGTCAGGTAGGTCAGACCAGGTTGCGCTCTCCCGCCGTTTGCGTCTGGGCTTGTATTTATAAACAAACCAGTTTATCTGCCAGAGGGTTTGAATTCATTCAAGGCGGCATTTTGAAGAGTTCCCTCTTGGTGCAGCCAGTTGCTAACCGTCACCATGAGGTGTGACTTCAGGAAGGATTTGGTTCCTGAAAATCCTTAACTCTGCAAAAACATTCCCCCACCAGCGTAAAGCTCCTGCACACGTACACGTTTGGGGGAGATGTCGGCCGTGACGCAAATCAAACGAAATCAAACGGTCACTGTGGGAAATTTTTGGAGTGGCGTTGTGTTATAACGGCACTCTTGGCAACCAGGGAAGAAAAAGTCTGAAACAAGGAGGAACAGCTCTCAGGAGGAATGTGTTTTGCAGTTCCTCTATCCCTGCCATAGAAACAGGATTAGCTTTTCATTTTTTTAGTATCTGCTGGGGATTAATTTCCAGTGGCAGCCTGTAATCTGAGCCTCGCTGTAGCCGGTGTGCGTGAAAGGTGACGCTCGCTTTCGCTTCAGTGCTCAGCAGCGTAGGGGTTAAACGTCAGGACAGGAATGATTGAGGTGTTGGTCATACACAGGCTGCTACTGCTGCAGATTTTCCTCTCTGTTTAGATTTTCCTTTTTTTTTTTTTCCTTTTTTGCCCTCTGGATTGTTATTTTTGTCCTCACCGTGTCTCTCTTTATTTTCCCGCTCCACTCGTCCTCCTTTTTTTTTTTTTTTTTTTTTTTGCGCTCCCCTCCGTTTCTTTTTCAGATTGTGTGGCTTTGTTCTGTTGAGCTCCATAATTATTTTCACAATGTGTTCAGATCATATGGAGAGTTTTTCAGTCTAATTGCAAACCAGCGCAGGATTATAGTTTAATATTCTCCGTTGTTGAGGGGAAAAATCTGAAAGCTTGTTCACCTCTCACTGTTAAGCCCCTGCTTATCCTCCTCTTCCTCCTCCGTTGTGTGTTTACCTCTTCCTCCTTTCACCACGTCTCTCTCTGTTTCTCAGGTGCTGTGCTGCATTAGGTGTCGCGGGAGGGGGTGTCGCGGGAGGGGGTGTCGCAGGCAGCCTGAGTCAGAAGGAAATGAACCTAATAAATCAAGTTCTTGTCCCTGTCTCTTCCCAGCCAAAACAACGTGCCTACCTGTTTCTTTGCTGCCGCACTGTTTGGAAAAGACAACCTTAGGACTTAATGAGTTTCTCTGTTATTAATCCACTGGGTTTTTATTTTTTGTAACAGAATCTGTGCGTTGCACAGAATTGTGCAGTTTTGGTTTGTTTGAAATTTGCTTCTATTAAAATCGCCTTTTATCTTGCAACAACATTGGAACCCATGTGCAATAGGGCTGAATGATATTGGTGAATGCTGTCATAACTACGTTGCAATAAATAAATGATAGTAAATAAGTAAATGATGTTAATGTCTTTTTGGATTTGGATTTATAGCCAACATAGACCCTGGATAATGATTAGCCAGCTTACTACAGTCCAGGCAAGTTTTTAACATGTTGTGTATAGTGATATTGCTGTAATGATAAATCTGCAGCTGTAATGTCCACATTAAAGATCTTATCGTTTTGCAACTGTAAAATTCACAGTATTTAATGTGATAGACTGACAGAAAATCAAAGGTGAAGTAAACTGGAAGAAAGGAAAGGAAGTGTCATGAAGAGCAACCGTGGGTCAGACAGCTTAGGGATAGCTGTATGTGTAAAATATGGGTGCACCGAGTTCTCTGGCCGATCACTGATCTTTAAAAAAAACTGACCAGCCGATACAGATTTTTTTTTTTTTCTGAGAACTTGCTAATTATGGTGACAAAGTTGCAAATTTGTCAACAGTGTGGTGACTGTTAACCGTACATGTGTGGACGTGACCTGGTGGGCGAGGCTATCAGTCAGCCTTGTCTCACAGCAGAGCAAAAAAATGACCACGTGTCATTTTCCTTCCACTTCACAGCTTGCGATACTGTGATCTCTTATCACATAAAATCCCAGTAATATGCTTTAAAAGTTGCTTTAACATGGCAACCTGTAGAATTTGGGGAGACTTTTCCCCAGATGAGCGCATTTCACCGAATACCATCACAATGCTGCTGTCTGCTTGACGAGCCTCGGGATCAATTGACTGCAGATTGCTGACAGCTCAACAAACCTATGATGACATTTACAGAGCTGATTTTAACATCAGCTTTGTGCTTTATGTAAATACAGCTGAGTTTTTACTGGAGTCTCGACTTCCTGTGGCAGGCGACAACTGAAACTGTCTGAGATAACAAGACGCTTGGGTGTCTTGGTTTCACAAGCCTCATAAAGGAGGCCGAGCAAAGGCATTATCAGCTTTTTGTCACAGTCTCAGAACAATTTAATATGTTTAACTGGTAATGTGGAAAATGTTAGAATTTTTTTATTTTTTTTATTTTATTTTTTTTAACCCTTTTATGCAGTATAGGTAGGCTGGTCGCAATTAGGCAATTAATCGCATGATAATCAAAAAGAGCTAATTAATTTCCATTCTGATTAATGTTTTTTGAAGGGCAATTTTGTTTCGAGACATAATCCATTTTATGGTTTCGGTTGTATGTAGTTTCTATCTCCGTTTTATTTATTATTTTTGGTTGTCATGTTTTATTTTGGATATTTTAAAATATCTTTAAAAATTAGTAAATAAAAACAGAATATGGAAAAAATATACTTAATGAAAAAAATTGGCGATTTAAAAAAATTACAAAATTTAAAAACACAAAAATTAGAAAAAAATAGATAATGAAATAAAGGCAACCAATGTAACAATAAGAATGGAAATAAAATGGAAAATTAAATAATATTGATTAAATAACTTAGGCATTCTTTACCAAATTAAAGTTTATTGGTCTTTGAGAGGGCAAACTCGCATTATTGTGTCATTATCTATTGAAAAATTGAAAATGGTCTCAAAACAACAATATTAACGTTTATCGGGTTTATTTCTCAGACAATTTAGTGTTCAGCAAAATTTTTTTATCATGACAGGCTTAAATATAGTCTTTATATTAAATAACTTTAAATGTGTTATAAATAGTTAATACTATTAAAGAAGACTGAACACAAATACTTAGTAAAAACGGATGTATGTTGATCATTTTTACCATAATTGGAGCAGTTTTTGAAGCGGCAGGATTTCTTGGACTCGGCGTTATTTTTATTTTTTTAGCTCGTTTATAATCTGAATCTTTTCGCTTTTGTTGGAACAGAAGCCGTCCCTCCAACGTGAGTTTTTTTGCACTCAAACTGTGGGAATCGGACCAACATAAAAGCAAACTGATCAAAAGCTTCACTTTAGTGTCGCCAGATTGTTGAAGACATTTCCTTCCCTTTGTTTTAGATTTTCCCCACATGGCTGTTAGCAAGCACCGGTCCAGATGTCATGCAACTTGTTTTTGCCGGTGCCTTTTCTCTCCGCTGCTCTGCTACAAAGCAGAGCCTCAGAAAACCAGCTGGTCCGAGGCTTGCTTTCTTTCTTTCTTTCTTTCTTTCTTTTTTTTTTTTTTTTTTTTTTTATAAGACAATGTTCGCCATCTTACCCTGAGAGCTGTGTAGCTTTTCCAAGTCTCCATCATTATTGCTTCTCTAACTCAGATTCTCACTGTCAGACAAGCTGGTCCAAAATGTATCCCTTTTTTTTTTTTTTTTTTTTTTTTTTTTTTTTTTTTTCTGTCTTTATGAGTATTTTCTACTGGTGTTTATTTTAAGCTTTGGAAATAATTTGGTATTTTCCCTTTTTCCCCATGACACTTTCTGCACATAAAGAGTCTTTGTGTTTGAGGCCTTCACACATGGACTGCGTTGGATTAACCACAGAGCTTCGCTTGCAGTTTACAGAAAACAGCAAGTAACTGCGTTGCGTTGCAGGGTTTTATACTTCGGTTTGGTTCGGTTCAACAATCTGCTCATATTTAGGCTGCTAGAAAATAGGATTTTTGGCATAGTGATGCAGAAATCAGAATTTTGTGGCCATTTTCCAGGGTTTGTGAAGCGTTGATCTGCCAGTACTGATTTTTGCTCATTCTGATTTTTCTTTAGAAGCTAGAATATTTGATATAAAAACAGTATTTTTTTTTTTTTTTTTTTCTTAAATGCTTAGACTCAATAAATAGGTGGATGGTGGGCAGTTTTCTTCAAATACTTGAAAAAATCCTGAAGTACTTTCAGCTTTTTTCTTTGGGCGTCTTGGTGCTTTAGCAAAGTCCTCATATCAAGTCTCTGCTTTTATCATTTGAGAATTGTTGCTAGTTAACTCCCTTGTCTGCTGTCCTGAACTGGAAGTGATCATTCATGCTTTCCTGGATTGTTGTAATGCACCTTACACATGTGTAACCCAAGCCTCCCTGGACAGGTTACAGGGTGTGTAGCATCCCTACGTCCCCAGCAGGTCCCTGAGGTCCGGAGATCAGAGCCTGCTGGTAGTTCCTCATACTACACAGAGCCTTGTCTTCAGTTGCTCCAAAACTCTGGAACTCTCTGCCTTTGGGCATGAGCTCAGCAGCCTCTGGTGCTTCCTTTTAAAAGCCGTTAAAACCACATCTTGTTTTAATGTTGACCGAGGAACAATTTATGATGTTTATCTCTTGACAGGTGCTATAGAGATAAAAGTTTTACTTGCTTACCTTGTGTGCTTGTGAGCAGTTGCTGTAAAACAGGGTTTTACTGTTTTCAGGGTTCATTGAAAATGCTTGAATTTCAGTTAGGTGTTTTAGAGATTTGGAAAGTGCTTGGTTTTTGTATGAAGTCCTTGAAAGTGCTTGACATTTAAACTGCACAGCTTTGTAATAAAGTGTAATCTAATGTTTGATTGAAAGCCTAAATTTGGAAATCGTTATTTAGAGTTGAAACCAGATATTTTCATACACCGAGTAAAAAGACACAGACACTTTTACTCACCGTCTGAAGTTAAATCAGACTAAACTTCTCCTGATTTAGCTCAGTTAGAAATGCAAAAATGATTTGAGACATAAAATTTTGTTATATTCTAGTTTAGTGTAGAATGTCAAATATTATGACAAGACATTATTAACTCTAATAAATGATATCATATGGTAGTGTATTGAAACTGTCCTCTTTAGTTAATTTGTTTGGGGGGTTTTTTTGTCTCCAAAGTGTGGTGTTGGGAAAAGTTTGAAAACTTACCTTAAAAATGCTTGAAAAGTTCTTGAATTCTACTGTTGGAAAAGTGAAAATCCTGCATTTTAAAACCAGGATTAAACGACTCCAAAGTTGTTTGTTATTTTCAATTATTGTGACTAGCATAACTAAAACGGTGCTCTCTGTTTGTATTCTTGAGAATATAGCTCGTAAACTGAGATTTCCCAGCATGTTTCAGGAAAGACAGGTTGAGAACTCAAAAGGAAAAAACTGTACTCCGTTTAGCCTTCCTGTTATCTGCTGAAAGTACCACTCTCTTTCACTCTCTCGCACCCTGAATGCGCTACAGACGTGTTTCAACTTGCCCTATTCGGCTTGTTCCATTTCTGTGCTTCTTCTGACTTGATTTGAAACACCTCACTGCTGCCGAACATTGGCTGAGCTCGCCATGCTGCACGCGGTGTGTTGTTTGCATCAAGTTTTTGATTTCCTGATCGCTGTTGGGAGTCGAGCTAGAAATCAGCTGATTCCAGTCGCCACACCATTTCAGCTTGTCTTCTTTCTAGTTTAGTGTGTCAAACAATTGCAACTTGTTGTCTTCTTGCTGCTCTAACATGTTCAGTGATGATTCATCTCACCTGAACCATACTAATTATTGTTTATTATTTTAGAATTATTAAGTAGCTTTAAAATATCTGTTGAAACAAAACTGGATGAGAAATATAAGCGAGGGTAAACAAAAACAAAAATGTGACAGTCACCGCTGTCGTCATTCTGCATGTTTTTTCTTTGTCTTGTTCTTTGCTGTAAATTTAGAGTTTCCTTATTCACTGAGCAGCCCAAGCTGTCAGAAGGACCCACATGAACCACTTCAACTAACAGAGTTGGTCAAGTGAGCGCACTGCCGTCCTGTGATGAACAGAGACTCTGACACATGTCGGCGGGCTCTTAACGCAGCACGCTCCATAAATAATACAAGCTCAGTCGTCATGGCAGCTCTCACGCTCCTCATTACCCTGAACTAGCCACTCAAACACAGACACACTGTGGTGTCAGTGTAGTTTTCAGTCCGCTGTTGGCTCGCTAATATACGCAGCGACACTCGTTGACTGTGGCCTCGGTGTTGTTTTCGTTTGTACGGTGAAGCTGTTAATTTGACAGACGGTTGTGTCCTTCCTCCAGCCCGTGGCGGAGCCCATCCCCATCTGCAGCTTCTGTTTGGGGACCAAGGAGCAGAACCGCGACAAGAAGCCGGAGGAGCTCATCTCCTGCGCAGACTGTGGCAACAGTGGTGAGTGGTGGTCGCGACTCCTGATTCAGTGTTGTGACGAGCAAATATTCAAAAAATGCAGCCTTTAATTTCAGCGCAGTTATTCAGCGGGGGAAAACTTTCCATGTTAAGAAGTTGTTAACTCTCCAGGCGGGTTTGATGTGAAACAAAGGATGAATATGTAGAAAATGATGTCATGCCCGCTGTTTAGCAAGGTGTAGGATGTGTGATGCTGTGGGACTGCTTCTCTTCCAAGGGTTGAAGTGCATGATATCATCAAGCCGTAGAAAAAGCAAGATTTAAAAAAAAAAAAAAAACATCTTGTCTGCCACTGAAAATGTTTTTTTTCATTCAACAGAGTAAAGTCCTAGAGCAAGGGTGTCCAAACTTACTTTTACTTCACACCACATCAGGATCCTGAATATCCTCAAGGGACCAGCTGTGGCAAGCTGTATTGCTAACACTACCTATTAACAAACTTAACATATTATAACTTTCTCTGCTTTTGATGAGTACTTCCTAAAATTAAATATTTAAATTCTGTTCACATTGATGTAATTTGGCTCTATACAAGTAAAAACTGACTTGATTTGATGGATAAAATAATACTTAAGCACTCAAATGTTATCTTGAAGTTCTATTTATGTAGCCCCCCAACGTCTAGAGGGCCACATAAATTGGTATGGCGGGCCGGATTTGGCCTGTGGGCCTCGAGTTTGACACATGTGGTCTAAAACATCTGGCAGATATTGTTGACCAGACTCAAAATCAGCCTTCTTTCATAGTAATCTCAGTCCTTAGATCTAAATCCTGTAGAAAATCTACGAGGTGAGAGGAGGAACCAGGATTCCTAAAAGTGAGTTTTTCCCTCCGCTAAATAAATGTGCTAAAAAAGAAGCTGTTGTTCTTCATTTTTTTCTGTGAGGTGATGCAGATTAAAAGACTTTAAAGCTGTTTACACATCTTCACCAGGGGTGCGGATAAATCTTTCCACATCTTTTATACCTTTGCTTTCCACCCAACAGTTGAGCTGTTCTCAGTTTTTTCCACTGAACTGACAGTTTGAATGCTCCCTTCTCTTGTTACTTCACTAAGAGTCTGTCAGATTCCCTTCAGCTCACACCTCTAATCACAGTCGACCAATCAGATGCCTCCAAGGACTTGAATCTCTGCATAAATCACTACTTTTATTACATCAGCAGTTCATCTCAGCTTCCCTCTCTAGTTACACAAACTTTACTAGCTTTCCAACAGTTTTTTTTAGTGAAAGTAGCCGTTTCCCACAGCAGGAATGAGTTTCCTGTAGAGCTATTGTTTTCGCCATTGTTCTCTTTGTTTCTGTTTTAGCAGTTTGTGCCACTAAAGCAGGATGCACATCTTTATCTGAAGCAAATCAATCTTTTACTCTTATAGTCTCTGTATGATCTTAAAAAGGCAATGTGATTGTTTCTCCAGCTATCCTTTATATTGGAGGTGGAGGATATAGTTTCTGCTGAAGCAGAGTAGCGACGGGGTCTTCCACTTCCGACCGACTGTCATTTATGTCCGATCATTAACTTTGCAGTCAAGCTTGATTCTCTGGTGGCTTTCAAATCCAGAAAGTCATGTTTACAATGATGCATCTGTGTCAGAGCTGTCAGTCACAGCAAGCAGAAATCAGTGTGTGATGTTGATGCAGTTGTTTCTGTCTGCGTGTGTGTCTACCTGCAGGCCACCCGTCCTGTCTCAAGTTTTCCCCTGGGCTCACTGCACGAGTCAAAGCTCTGTGGTGGCAGTGCATCGAATGCAAGACCTGCAGCAGCTGTCAGGATCAAGGAAAGAATGCGGTGAGTGGAGGAACAAACATGGCGGACTGGCAGCCAGACAGCATCCCTCGATGTGATCCTCTTCTCTTCAGTGTCAGATAGCGTCGCTGATAGACATATCTGTGGTGCCGAGCTATTTTTGTCTGCAGCGGCATCATTTCTCTCCTCCATCATGTGGAGCGAGGCGACATTTGATGAAATAATTTATTTGGGTATCTTAAAACGTGCGACCAAATTCACAACTTAGAGCAAAGATCCATGAGAATTAATGCTCTCCTCTCCATGAATATTCAGGTGGTTTGTTTCTGTTATCAGGTGTCGTTCTGCGTAGAATTTAACACCGGCCCTACTGGCTGACCCATATAGATGTGATGAGCATAGATTTAGCAGTAAAACTGATGCTGTACAGCACATCTAAGGTGTTCATATTTATTTTTGCAGGATAACATGTTGTTCTGTGATTCTTGTGACCGGGGCTTCCACATGGAGTGCTGTGATCCGCCTCTCACACGGATGCCGAAAGGTAAATAATAGAGACGTAGTGATCGGGCGTCCCTGGCCGATACTAAGTTCCGATTATTTCTTATTCTTCTTTTTAGGGCCGCAACAAAGGATTATTTTAGAAATTGATTAATATATCAGTTATTCTGGCAGTTAATCAGTTAATCAGATACAAAAAATTGGCAGATTTTGAAGATTTTTCTTTTAACTGCTTAAGCTTATATTGTACAATATTAGAAATACATAAGAAAATGCAAATAAACAAATAATTCATTTCTTTTTTTGAATAAGGAGATAAACATTTTATTGCCTAAAATGCAATAACACTTGATCATTTGTAGTAAAGGATGCATCTGCAGCTAAAAAAGTACTTCTAACATCAACGTGAAAAGCTTTCTGCTTGACTTGACATCAATACAGAATTACAAATTCATGTTGTTAAGAGCAAAAGTATAAACGCACCGATGAGTTATTTCCTGTTTCCTCTGTTACTGTTCTAATTAGCTCGAAAGATTTAGTGCCATAAGTGACCTATCTCTTGAAATCCAGTTAGTCTGCTTTGCTTTTTAAGAACGAAACAAGGCCCCTACATTACCGCACCGTCTGATTGGTATACGAGCCTGAAAAGAGAAAATGAAACTAAACAGGGAAAAAAGAAGTTGCGCAGGTTAATGGAGGTTAAACCATCTCCTGAGTTCCAGCTGCAATCATTCGTTGCTTTCTGCTTTTTCTTTCTCAGGCATGTGGATTTGTCAAATCTGCCAGCCCAGGAATAAGGGAAAGACGCTTTTACATGAAAAGGCGGCACAGATCAAACGGCGATACAACGCACCACTGGGGCGACCCAAGAACAGGTACAGAGAGGAGGCTGGCTGCAAAATGTTGTCCACAAAAACAAAACAAAACAAAAAGTTTTTTCTTTCAAGTTTAATGACATTAAAACTGCTGTATTCAATCTGGTTGCTTCAGGAATTTATGCGATAGACCAACACAACAGTAGCCTGTTACTGTAAAGCAGAAGGAAAATTATTCAGTGTTGAGAAAAATATATATAAATCAAAATTGGAGTGGCATGCCCTTTTTAATCTAATACCCCTGAATGAAATCCAGTGCAACAAATTGAGTAAATAGAACAAATTGATTCGGGAAGAAAACCTTGCGAACCAAAAACCATAAACGTACATCAAGAGATGCAAAGGAATGGATTAAAGCATATACATGTGTTGGAATGGCCTAGTTAAAGTCCAGATCTGAATCCAGTTAAGAGTCTTGATATTCACAAAAACACTCCATCCAGTCAGATACAGTTTGAGCTATTTTGCAAAGAATGGGAATGGGAAGAATTAGAACATTTCAGCTTCTAATGGTGTTTTCACACCTGAGAGTGCTGTAGACTCAGCTCAGTTGGAGACCAAATTTGCAACATTTGTTCCATTTTCAGCTGGAGCGGTTCACTTTCACACCGCACCATGTCAAACACACTAAACCCTTCGAAAAACCTGTCCCCCCCCACCTCGCCTGTGGTGGCGCTGCACCAAGAACCACTGAAGGAAACGACACAAAAACCTCTGAAGAAGACACTGAGCACAACTTCCTTCTTCACAAAATGTAAATAAATGGAGTAGCGTCAGATTTCTCTTTTGACTTTGACAAAAGACCACAACCCTTTTGTCCTGCAAGCAGTAGCCGCGCGTTTGTTTTGGTTGGATTTAACCAGAATGCCCTGTGCTACAGTCCGCTTCCTGCTTTTGGAGCAGTCTCTGCTCAGCTTGGCATTCACATGTGGCTTCGAACCGTGCCAGACTTTACTTCAGCCGAACTGAGACCAGGGTTTGTTTTTTTTTTTTGGTCTGCATCAGAGTTCGATTGCGCGTCCACACCTCCCCAAACGAACCGGACTTTTTGGGCAAACAAACTAGAGTTCGATTAAAGTGGATTAAGCAAGGCTGGTGTGAATAAACCTGCAGCGAAGGGGGGTTCTACAGAGTGACCTGCTGCACAACACACCTTTCAGATTATTTATATGTAAAAAAACAGAAATTGAAAACCCTGTACAATTTTTTTTATTTTTTTTCCTACTACTTCACTGGTATGCACTAGTTTGTGTTTGTCTACTGCATAAAATCCCAATAAGTTACATTAAAGTTTATGGATATAATTAACAAAAGTTGCCTAAATAGCTTTCCAAAGACTGTATATGCTAAAGAAAGCTAACAGCTACGACACACTTTGCAGAGTGAATATTACTCTTTAGTCAGGCTAACCTCAGCCCCCTACCGCCCTTTTCCCCCCACAGACCAGGGCGACCCTTCAAGAAGCTGGGAGGCCGAGGTCGGAGAAAGCGCTCCACCTCCGCCAACTCTTCCTCTAGCTCCTCCTGCGAAGGTTACCCTGGCGACGACCGGCTACTTTTTTCTATGCGCGGGGACGATGAGCAGTCCAACAGCAGCCTGCACTTCAACAGCAAGACCAAGGGCCTCATCGACGCCCTCACCAAGTTCTTCACTCCGTCGCCGGCGGGCCGTAAGGCGCGACAGGAGGTGGTGGACTACTCGCAGCAGTGCCGCATTCGGAAGAAAGCGGGTCGAAAAGGAGAAGGAGACGACGGGGGTGGTGAGGATGAGGCTGTTGTAACCGTTGGAGACATCATACCAATACTTTGCTTTCAGTCTGTCAGCAAAAACCTTTTTTTTTTTGTTTTTGTTTTTTTTCTTCCTCTCTTTGAGATGTATCTAAATCTTTTTAGGGTTAGGATTTTTTAAAAAAGCCATCCGCAGTTAATTTACTTTAATCTTGTGAAGTTATTGCTGATTATTTAAAGTAAATTACTTTGTAATTTGAAGTGGGAAACTGCAGCTAATCTTTAATTAAACCAAACACAGAGTAGAAGGAACACTAAGGTTTCCACCAGGAACGTTTTCCATCTTTCTTTCTGAATTTAAGCGGACCCCACAACTGTGTTTCGGAAATTAATTCAGGCTTTTCAGCTCCATCATCTATAAAACACCTCATTACCCACTTTAATTGTTTTGTCATGAAGAACCGTGCGTATTCGTTCATCTTTCTGGAAATGTTGCACCAGGAGTGTTGTTGGATTCGCATTCATGTCGGCTCGTCGTTTCGATTCGCAGACAATCAGGACGGCAGTGACTGGCGGGAGGACGAAGACAAACTGCCTGGACACGAGAACCTGACAGAGAAAGACATCGAACTGTTCAAACATATCCAGGAGCTGGCACTTCAGGTACGCGTCGCTTACTATCTCAGAGGGGAGATCATGAATGCACCATATGCTGAAAGTCAAACTAGGACAAAACGCTGTGCTGTAAGCTGATTTCGCTGGATTGTTGTCCTGAATTTGCCTGAACTGTCTTGTTTCTTCTTGTGTGAAAATACGTCCACTCCCACTTTTCAGTTAGGCTCTTAAAATTTACTGGCCTGACAGGTTAGACAGTAGATAAAGAGACGTAGCATAAATTCTGCTCCTTTTATGCCCTGGGTTTATGTGTCACAGTAAACCTATGAGATTGTGGGTGTTCGGCTGGCATCATCGAGGCCTTAATAAAACCTGGATTCTGACTGGAATACCCACATTGGTGTCGAAGTGTTTGGTGCTGACAGAGCAGTTATTTCACCGTAGAAAGCGTAATTAATCTGGATGAGTAGCAATGGAAAAGACTTCATGATTGTCATAAACTGCAGGCAGGGCTCGTCACACTGGTCTGTAAAGATTTAATGGATTGAAGTTGTAAGGTAGTGTTAGGACAAATCCTGGTCCTCCTGAGGATCCTAAACCTGTATGTGTGTTTCTGCACGTCTTAATATGCGTCCATCAGGAATATAACAGTAAATATGTCTGTTAGACAGCAGTGGGCACAGCTAACTAAAAAGTTAGCTGTAATAACCTTAAAGCACTAATCTTAAAAACTAGCGCTCAAGCGCTATACTGACACGGTATTTAGCGGAAGCTAATCCGAAAGCGCTAAATTCAACCATGTTCCTCCCCACCATGTGTCAGTGACACATGTACTACTACATAATGGATCGTCCTCAACAGCCTCAAATTTGTTCATGTCCACATGCCGTTCCATTCAAAATAAAACGGCCTTAATTGTTAGAGTAATTTTCAATTTTTATTTATTTATTTATTTTTTTATGTAAACAGTTTGTCACATCTTTCCAGAATATTCTTGGTTTACAACAATCCAAAACCAGATAAGATGTTTAAAAAAGTGACTTTAGTAATACAGAAATTTTGTGTTATGAACTTTTTCATTAAGTGAAAATACCATAGTCACACATCCAAACATCTGAAACAAAAACTTAATTCCATATTTTCCTTAAAAGCAAGTTTAAATGCTAAAGCCATTCAAATTATATCTGCCCTAGAAAGATTACAATCCTCAAGCACAAATTTAATTTTGACATTATAATTTAAATGTTCGATAATGCCCTTAGATATTGTATTTATCTCTTGTTCTCTACTGTCTGTGTTTTAATTTGTTCCTGTAAGTCTCTTGTTTCAAATACAGTTATTGGAGGGGAAAAAAAAGAGCATGAGGAAACGGGGGCGGGCTGGGGCTGAAATTCAGGCCGGGAGTTTGGTTCGGAAAGGCCTTTTATCCGATCGCTCAATGGACCAAAGTGGAACCAGAATTTGAAAACAAAAAAAACTTTATGATAAAACGCTACGTTTTTATCCAACAATCAAAACTACTGCATGTATGTATTTAATGACAAAATTAAAAAATAAAAATCAGTCAACAAAAATATATTAAAGCAGCTTATAAATATCATCAAAGAAAGTATTGGAACAAAAAACAACCACCAAAGCGAAACAGACCTATTAAATCATTATGGGAAACTAATAATTTTTTAGATTGTTTTCAGACGTCAAAAAGCCGTGATTTAGACCACAAGCCTTTGAGTTTATTATAATCCTAACGAAAGACATCACGCCAACCGAATCCCGCTCGCTGTGCCTGTACCTGGTTCTTTTTTAGTGGTTCCTGCTCTGCTCTCCTCCTCCTCTGTCTCCTCCTTCTCCTGTCCCTTCACATCCATCTTTTTCTCCTCACTCCTACACAGACCGGCATTATCGTATCCCTCTTTTACAACTCGCCGACCACAGCTGACGCTGTCCTCGTCTGCTACTTAACAGCAACATTGATAAACTTTGGCACTTTTGCAAAGAATTCATAGTGTTAGAACACAAATGCAATCAACTTGAGAAAAGCCCTAAACACACAGGAAGTTAATTACTGACGTTATTTGTATGTTTCTTGAGCTGGTAAAAAAAATTAATAAAGCTATATATTAATGAAAAAACACAACAGTACAACTAGATTTAGTCTGTGTATATATATATATATATATATATATATATATATATATATATATATATCCTTTTTACTTTGAACTCAGACTTTCTCCTAAAATATTTTCTTTTGCAATATAGAAATATGTGCCTTTTGCTGGTCAGACAGCATGGCTAGATTTTAATTGATCAAGCAGATTAAACATTTATGCACCTATGGAGTAACATTGCTGGTAGGCTGCCTTTAATGTTCTGTGTGCCCTGAACACACCCAAAAACACAAACGCGTATAGGCAGTGCTTGCTAACCTGCTGTAGTCGTGCTGCTTGGTCCCGTGTTGTCACTGACCTTGGCCCCTCCACCACAGAAAATATCGGTTAATGTTCATCCTGCACTAACTTTTACTTCTTTTTTTTTTTCCCTCCTAAGTTTTTCAGTCTCTCCCATCTCTAACCCGCTCCTCTTTCTGCCGTTCTTTTTCAAATTGAGAGGGGCTGCTCATATCTCCTCTTAGACTGGGTCAGTCTGGTATTTTGCAGACTGACATTTCACTGTCTATGAAGCACCAAAACGGGCACGAGAGTATGGCAGGCAATTTTAACATAAAATCAATTTCGTCTGACTGTCCATAATTACATTCTCGATATCTAAAAATTAGTTTTGACTAGATACAACTACATTTTAACTATCCTGAATGGTAATTTAAGATACCTGCATTCCCATTCTGACTAGTAAGAAGAATAATTCAGATATCTTAAATTACATTTTGATGAGTCAAAATGCCTTTCAAGATAACTCAAATAACATCACCAGATTCATCTTGAAGGGTCACACATCCGTTATTACAATTCAAGATATCTCAAACTTAATTACTTGTCAAACTTACCTTTTAAGAAATCTGAATTAAGAGATTGTGCGTAAGCCCCCCTTGTGCTGCCATTGAGGTGTCCAAACAGTTGCCTGCAGAATTTGGATGTTCTGCACAAAATTGTCAGAAAATGCCACAATTCAGAGAGAGCTCTGCAGTATGTGTGGACAATGCAAACTTCATAAACTTGAAGACTGCTTCAGAAATCATAAAAGAATTTTCTATTTATTCACACACATACACAACCAACATAAACACATTGCACTTAAAAATGGCTTTGAAAAACTAAAAGGGCTACTGTCAACCAATTCCCAAGCTGAAAATAGAGCATTTTAAAAATCTGTCTTCATTTTTAAAAATGTTTTTGTTTCATTGAAATTTCAAAATGCCACATAAATCTGGGACAATTTGACAAGGCATAATAATAATAATAATAATAATAATAATAATAATAATAATTAATCATCATCATCAGTGACTAGTCTGAGTGTTAATTCAAGATATCAGAAATAGAAAATATGTCTAATTAAACATATCTCTTCATTTAGAGATATCTTCAAAGGAATTGTAACCACTCAAAACTGAAATAACTGTCTTAACTAGAGCTGCATGACATTGGGAAAACATGATTACGAGGCATTTGTTGAATATTGTGATGATGAAATCAATTACAATCAAGTCATTTTGTGAGAACTGTGAAATTTCCAAAAGATTATCGACATTTCCACATCTTGTATTTTTCATGAAACATAGAACTAAACTGAGAAGGAATAGAAACGGAGCGATGTAGTATACTCAGCTTCCTTCCTGTTATTGGCTGAAGTCTCTCTTCCTGTTGAAAAGTAGCAGCATGAAGTATGGAGATGCCAGCGTACACCTCCCTCTCACCTCCTTTTTAAACATCAACAACTTAATGCTCTTTACTTGGTAACAGCTTGCACTCTGAAGAGTGTTTTGCTTTCACTATAACCTGTTAATGGGTATTTATGGTGTCCTCACTGCTTGGAAAAGGATCAGATTTCTACTTCCTGACTGGTTGACTGCTAGGGTCTATGTGAGCAGTGATAGACAAATTGTGATTAATTTCCCTATTTGTCACTGACCCAAACAGAAAGTTGGAGTGACAGGTCCACCAGACCCACAGATGCGCTGTCCATCAGTCATTGAATTTGGCAAGTTTGAAATCCAGACTTGGTATTCATCTCCATACCCACAGGAGTACAGCAGGTAAGCCAACACAACATAAAACAGGAGCACAGCACGTACCTGACTCACAGCTGTACTCTGGATCGACTTGTTCCATGATTAACCGCCAACTTCATATCTGTCTTCGTTTTTTTCCCTTTTCCAGACTCCCCAAACTGTACCTGTGTGAGTTCTGCCTGCGCTACATGAAGAGCCGCAGCATCCTCTACCAGCACATGAAGAAGTGCAGCTGGTTCCACCCTCCAGCCAATGAGATCTACAGGAAGGACGAGGTTTCTGTGTTTGAGGTGAGAAGGCGTTCAGGGAATGCGACTGGGTATCATTCTCTGAATTCAAACTTTGTGTTTATAACACAAAAAGAAATACTCTTAGAACTAGTATAGCCAAATACTCTGGACAGCAAAGATAATAGCCTTATTTGAAGTTCTCTCCCCTTGCCTTCACTCTCTATAGGTGTAGTTTAAAGATCAGCTGGGTTCTGCCTTATAACAAAAGTTCTAAACATTGCTGTTTTCCTTCTCATCTTGCCACAGGTTGATGGAAATGTGAGCACAATCTACTGTCAGAACCTGTGTCTGCTGGCCAAGCTGTTCCTGGACCACAAGACCCTTTACTATGACGTAGAGCCCTTCCTTTTCTACGTTCTCACACAGAACGACAGCAAAGGTTGCCACCTCGTTGGCTACTTCTCCAAGGTACGCAGGATTCAGAACATCCCTCCTCAAGCTTCTTTTTACTCAGTATTCTACATCTCGCTCTATTTTTATGAGATAAATACATGTACACTGTTAAACTGGTGCACAAACAAGCTCATACAGTTCCTAGCTATATCCTTGAACCTTTCTACGTTTTTGTACAGCCACTAACTTCAATGTCTGCATAATTGAATAGAACAAAATAATAGATTATTTTTTTCTGTTTTTCTGTTTTGTTTTGTTTTTACAAATTAAAATCTGAAAAGTAAATGGTGCCTTTGTACACAGCCATATTTAATCTGACTCCCCTATTTAAAATAAAATCCACTGTAAGCAATTGTCTTCAGAACTCAGCTAATTAGTAAAGAGAGTCCAGCTGTGTGTAATTTATTCTCAAAGTTTAAAGTGAGGTTTAGTTATAAGCACCGTTTAATCCAAAATGTGAAATACCATATCTCGAAACGTTATATGAACTGCTCTTGACATTCTAAATGGTTCAAAACAAATGTGCACAACAGAAATGCAGAGTGCAGGACTTCCAAAGTTTGTTTTTCCGGATCTGTGATCTGACCCACCCCTATAATTTCTGTCCAGTGGGAGCAGTGATCATCACCCGCGTGGCTTTGTTTACAGATTATTGTATAAACAAAAAAAAAAATAACAAAAAGCAAACCACACCAAACAAAAAAAAAATCAAGTTTCCTCTTGTTCTGGACAAAACAAGCAAACCAAAGGACTTTCCTGGTGTAAATATAACCCATAGAATAGACCGATCAGATGCATGTCACACTTTTCAGATATATGTACCAAAAAACCCTTCACAGTTGTCCACTACCTTAAGTTGATCTATCCCATAAACTAGATTAAAATACACTGAAGTGTGTGGTTGTGACGTTATACAATGTAAATGAGTTCAAAAGGAGTAGATACTTTTGCAAGTGCAGTAAAAATCTTACCAGATGAAATGAAACAAATGCTGTAGCCCAACCCTACAATCTTGCAGATATAAATCTGTCGAGATCATACTGAAGGTTCACTCAACTTTCTACCTCTTGAAAAACAACAACATGGAATCGAACCCCTGATGTCCATCCACTCCAAATATTATTTTCTAATACTTATCATCTCTTCTTCTCCAGGAGAAGCATTGTCAGCAGAAGTACAACGTATCATGCATCATGATTCTTCCACAATACCAGCGCAAGGGCTATGGACGCTTTCTCATCGACTTCAGTACGGACGCCAGTCTACAAAAATCCAGTGATAACACCTAATAAGGTTACTTATCGTCTTACAACGCATAAAAATATTTCCCTTTTTTCAAGGCTACTTACTGTCAAAGAGGGAAGGACAACCAGGCTCCCCAGAAAAGCCTCTATCTGACCTCGGCCGGCTGTCTTACATGGCGTACTGGCGCAGCGTGGTACTTGAGTGTCTCCACGAGGTCCGCGACCGACAGCTCACCATACGACAGCTCAGCAAAAAGACGGGGATCTGCCCACAGGACATCACCACCACCCTGCACAGCCTCAACATGCTGGAGCAGCGAGGAGACAGGTCAGAGACGACAGTTAAAACCTTCACAACTTTCCACATCTTGAGTGGTTTGAAGCTCCTCTTGTAAAGAATCCGATGGAAGTTGTTGCATAGAAATAAAGTGAGAGGGGGTCTCGTTGCCAGGCAGCGCTCACGCTAAAAGAATTTAGTGGAAAGATGAAATGAGAGTCTGTGCAAGTTTTAGTTTAAGTTTGCATTGAAGCAGAGCTGTAAAGCCTTTTTTAATGTTTGCTTGCAGGCTTGTGTTGGTGCGAAGGGAGAAGGTGGTGGCTAACCACATGGCTCGCCTCAAAGCTCGGCCAAGACAGCTGGAAGTTGACCCCGAGTGTCTTCGCTGGACCCCGGTCATCGTCACAAACACTGTTGTCTCTGAAACAGATGGAGAGGAGGAGGAAGAAGAGGAGGAGGAAGAAGAACCAGAAGATGACATGCATAAGGAGGTAGGCATGATGAAATTGTGGAGTTGATATGATTTCCTCGATTTCTTTTTTGATCGCTGTTTTTTTTTTTTTTTTTTTTTTTTTTTTTTTTTTTTTTTTGCATAATTTGAGCAGATCAAACCAAGCCACAAGGTTCAAACAGCACCCTGGCAGATGCAGCAGAGCGTAGAGGATGAAGAAACAAAGGGCTTCCTGGGGTTTCCCATTAGCAAAAGCTCCCCGGCTTCCCCTTCTGTCCACGGTCCACCGTCTGTCCCAGATCCAGCGCACCCTTCACTGCCAACAAACGGTGAGCGTCGGCCACGGGGGCGTCCACCCAAAAACTGCCCTTGGGGAAAGATAAAAAACAGCACACGTGTCGGACGGCCCCCCAAGATCCGCCACGTGGAAGATGAGGACGACGAGGATGAGGAGATACCAGGGGAAGGACGGACAGCAGCCTCTTCAAGCAGCCCACCGTCCCTTTTCTCAATGGATAGACAAGGAGACTCCTCAGCTTTTCTTTCACAGGACTTGGCAAGGCACTCGTCAATAACCCCTACGACGAGAAGAGGGCGGCCACCGAGAAAGAAGAGGGGCCCAAAGCCTAGGCTTCCAGACGCGCCTGGAGAGGGGCTGACGCAGTCTGTCCTGTCCAGGTTAAATGATGCACCGTCCATCGACAGAAGCTGTTTCAGTGAAAGTAGTGACGACGACGAGGAGGATGATGAGGATGATGATGAGGAGAGGGCATGCTCCCCACCCATCCTCACCAAGCCAGCAATAGGGCTCAAATCCAAGGTAAGGAACTGACTAAAGCTGTTATAATTAAAGATGCACCAAGAATTTCAGCCTTGATTGCTGACTAGCCATTCAGAAAGTCAAAAATCAATGCCTAAGCCCCACCAGGTGCTGTTGACAATAAAACTCTTCGCTGTGGATGCTTTTACTGAGGGAAGAGTACTCTAAAGTTAGCTGCTTTCAATGTCAGTGAGGTGTGTAAAATTTAAGTCAGAGGAAGCACAGAAATGAAAGAAGCTATTCAAGTGAAGTTTGTATTTTCTGACATGTCTGTGGTTCATTCAGCGTAAGACAGAGACTTCAACTAAATAACAAGCAAGCTAAATAGACTTTGTTTTATCCTTGGACCTGTCAACTTCTGTAATGAAGGATGCTTGATTTAGAAATGTTGATGCCCCTTTTTGGAAATGTCAGAGATGAGGGATCTACATTGTCAGGGATGTTTAGTAGTGCCATGCACGCTAACCGTAGTGATTAATATAACGCGCGAAAGACATTTTAAGGCTGCTTTCTTCCCAGATCTGTTTGGTCTGCTCTAAATGGACCAGAGTTTGACACCTCACTTGAACTCGCTCTGCTTGAAAACGTTGGTCTCGGTTGTCTTACAGCGGGAAAGCAAACAGACAGAGCAGCAAATCAAAGAGAGGGAAACAATGTCCCCTAAACATATGATTTACTATCATATAAGTGATCTGAAAACATTTAAATCCTTAGTCAGTGTCTGTGTGAGCACAGCAGAGCATTTCACTGCCTCATCTGTTTTCAGTTCTGCTGCATAAAGCAAGCAAGCCAAGACTTTTTAACATTTAATAATCAGGGAGGATTTCTAAACCGCAAATCAATTCTTGGTATAAAAAATGAACATTTCAGATATCTGGAATCCAAACTTCTTAAGTAGAAGGCAGCTGGGTTTCTTTTGAAGTGAAAAGGACTCCAGTAGCCTTCTATTTATGCACTTTGGATTGCCATGTCCTGGAGTAATAAGAGTCAACAACTGCTTAAATCAGGTTGCCATACTTTCCTGCTGCTTCTACTGGAAAACTTCTGGTAATAGTGCCACAGCTAAGAAGCTACTGTAATTTATGTATTTATTTTTTTCACATTCAACCAAGTATATCATGTAGTTGCCTCTGCTACTTAAATAATTAGTTGCTTTTTTGCAGGAAGGCAAATAAAAAATGGTTTGAATCCTTTTTGCATGTCTGTTTATCAAATTATAGATCTTAAAGAAAAATCTGAATCAGCCAAAATCTGCATTGGCAAAAAGCTGAAGACCAGAACTCAAAAAATTCTGACTGGTGCATTTCTAATTTTAATCCCCTACAAACTGCAGTTACCACTTTAGACAGAGATTCACAGGTATGTCTAAATAAATTGCATTGTTTTTTCCTAGAAGTCCCTAAAGAGGCCTCGTTTTCGTCGGAGCAGTCATCCACAAAGCAGTGTGGTGACAGAGACCATTTCTGAGACCACAGAGGTGTTGGATGAGCCCTTTGTTGACTCAGACTCTGAGAGGCCTATGCCCAGACTTGTAGAGGAAACGTCCCTGGGCCACCCACTGCGTCGCTATCCGCCAGCGAGATCTGCTCTGAGATTGTCTGAGCCAACACCCAAGAGAGCCCGCCACTCCAACCTCTCTGATTCAGAGGAAGATGGTAAGGAAGCTGGGTTTTTAATGGAAGACATGGGTAGTGTAGTATAGATAACTACATACAGTGGTATATGTTTCTCTTATGGAATTCTGACTTTTCTTCTTGCCTTTCTAGAACTAACACCTGTGCTGAAACCCATATCTGCTCTGGCAGCAAGACCATCAGATTTACCAATGGTCAACCCCAACGTCCCCGTCAAGAAGAAGAAGGGCTGGCCAAAAGGAAAGAGCCGCAAACCACAGCACTGGACGAAACGCGATGCCGGAAAAACCCCCGGCAGTGGGCCCAACCAACAAGACAGCCAGGCCCAAAGCGGAGATTCCCACACCCCCAAAATCAAAATGAAGCCTGGCCGCAAACCCCGGGGCTGGTACCTTCAACGGGAAGAGGCTGAGAAACAGGAGAAGGAAAGACAGCGGCTGGACAAAGATTCCCAGCTGCTCCAGACAGAGGATCACACTACCACGAATCTGCGAATCAGTGAAACTACCAAACAGAAAGACTCCGATGACGACGACTATTTCCCTAAACCCACTGAACAAAAAGTGCCCAAAAGGCGAGGGAGGCCGCCAAAGAACCGTTCCCTCCACCAGCCGCCGCAGCCTGCCCCCAAACCTCCTCCCACTTCCGAGCTGGACGAAGAGGATGAAGAAGATGACGATGAAGACACTGAAACCGCATGGGTGGAAGACAAGCCCAGCCGTCCACCGTCCCGTCCCCTGCTGTCCCCCTCTTCTTCCTCGTCAGCGTCAGGGCCACGGGCCTCACATTCCCAACCTCAGGACACAGAGATAGCAGATGGAGAGGATGATGATGACAATGACGACAGAGAGGAAGAGGAAAATGGCAGCATGGGCAGTGGAGGCAGTAGTGTCACCAGGCGAGCAGCTGTCACACCGGGTTCTGGCAGTAGGCGGAGCGAAGAGCACGATGCAGATGATGAAGGCGATGGGCATTTAGAAGACAAGAGCAACAGCTGCAAGGTGAGAAAAAGACAAGACTCAGACGATGAAGAAGATGAGGATGAAGAGGAGGAGGAGGACGATCCCACCTCGCGACCAAACTCTCCTCCAGTCAAAGAAGAACCCCAAGGTGGTGAGGCTTTTTTAGACATGGACAACAGCGTGGTGCCAAACTATGTCAGCAAGCAGGAGGAAGAAGAGGAGGAGGAGGAGGAGGCTGAAAAGGAGGTGCAGGAAGCCAAGTCTCCACCTCTTCCTTCCACCGACCCCCTGCAGGAGGAGAGGCGGCGCAGGGAGCAGGAGGAGTCGGCGGCAGCGGCTGCAGCAGTGGAGACGGTCACCGCCATGTCCGTCCCTTCTGAGAACATGCAGCTGGAGTCGTTGCACCCGGATGACAAAGACGTCACGCTGTTGATGGAACCCCAACATGCACACTCCCACCCCCACCAGCACTCTGAGTATAAAGAGGAGTTGGCCCAACACCATCCACACCACCAACATCAACACTCCAACGAGTTGGACCTGGAGACGATGCAAGCTGTGCAGTCGCTGACGCAGGGGGAAGCCCAGGAGGAAGAGGCTGAGCCTCAGCCACACCATGGCGCTTACCAAGACTGTGAGGAGACCTTAGCTGCCTGCCGGACCCTGCAGAGTTACAGCCATACAGGAGAGAACGAAGAGGAGAGTCTGACTTTAGGGGAGGATTGCGGGGCTTCACAACACAGCAGCCCTGTCCCAAACCCCCCAGTGCCTCCTTTGCCCAACCAGTCTGTCCGCTCAGTCAACAGCCCGGGGTTGTCTTCAGGCGTTGTGGAGACAACACCAGCTGGACAGAGGGGAGGAACGCCTGGCCCCACTGGATCCACAGGCAATAGTGGCAGTGCTGGGAGTGGATACACCCAAATCACTCCAGAACATCCTAGTTCACTGTCCGCCCCATCCCAGCAGAACATGGAGACGTCCCCTATGATGGACGTGCCTTCAGTGTCGGACCACTCGCAGCAGGTCGTGGACAGTGGCTTCAGCGACCTGGGAAGCATCGAAAGCACGACGGAGAATTACGACAACCCCAGCAGCTACGACTCCACCATGGGCGGTGGGGGCAACGGAACAGGAAATGGGGGTAACGGAGGGGCAATGTCTGGTGCCGTTGTGGCAGGACCCTCTGCAGCTTCATCATCATCATCTTCTTCCTCCTCCACCTCCGCCACTCCATCCTCCTCGTCTTCACAGTCCAACAGTTGCTCCTTTGTCCAAGCGCCCAGCCTCACGCCCTCCACAGCCAATGGGGGGTCCCAGTTGGGGATGGGCAGCTGTAGCCTCATTCAGCAAACCGGACCAGGAGCTGGTAACGTGGGTGGTGCCGTGCCCCAGCCTCCACCACCCCCACCGCCCTCCAACACCCCCAGCTGTGGTATCAAGTCCCCTCAGAGCTGCGGTGTGATCGAGAGGCCTCCCAGCACCAACCAGCAGCAACAGCCTCAGTCACAAAAAAAGGTTCCCCAGCAGCCTCCTCAGCAGCCGCAGCAAACCCCTAACCCTCAACCCCAACCATCAGCCCCACCGCCACCACAGCAGCAGGCTTTGTCCCAGTGCAGCATGGGCAACGGTTTTGCATCCACACCCATGATCATGGAGATCCCAGAAAACGGAGGGGGAGGAGGCCGTACCATCTACGAGCGGATGGGCCAGGACTTCGGGACAGGAAGCTACCCTCAGTCCACGGCAACGTTCAGCCTGGCAAAGCTCCAGCAGCTCACCAACACTATCATGGACCCTCACGCGATGCCCTACTCGCACTCCGCCTCCGTCACGTCATACGCCACCAGCGTCTCCCTGTCCAACCCAGGGTTGGCCCCCTCACCCCACACTCTTCCTCAGGGCCAGCCCACCATGACCTCGCCTGCCAACCTTAGCTCCAGCTCCATGAATCTGGGCTCACTGCAGCTTCAGTGCAACATGCCAGCCACCAACATCAGCCTCGGGCCTCCACAATCACACCGGCTGCAGGGCCAGATGGCGACGGTCAAAGGCCACATCTCCATCCGATCCAAAGCCACCCAGCAGCTGGCGCCGGCCCCGCACCAGCAGCAGCTCTACGGCCGCAGCTCGGCCATGCAGGGCACCACCCGGACATTGACGGTGCAACGTGGCATGATGCCCAACCTCATGCCCACGCCGGCGGCGTACAATTCCATGAACATGACTCCTCTGAACGCCATGTCAGCCGGTTACAGAATGCCTCAGAGTATGATGAACAGCGGTTACCACAGCAACCCCCCCTACATGAACCAGCCAGCTCAGTACCCCATGCAGATGCAGATGGGCATGATGGGAGGGCAGGGTTACCCCCAGCAGCCTATGCAGCCCAATCACCATAGCAACATGATGTACACGGGCCCTTCCCATCACAGCTACGCTGGAGTTCCAAAACAGTCGCCGTACATGAGCAGATGAGCATCCGAGAGTGGATAATGGAAACGTGGGACCAGAGTTGATGCTCGTTGTATTTTAAATGCCCATCACTCCCCTTCGCCTGGTCCGGCTGCCTCTGTAGGCAGCAGAGAGGCTAGGTGATCGGAGGCAGTGTGTGTTTGGATTTCCTGTTCCTCTGTGCAGTCATTTTTGTCCAGGTTTTTATTTGGGCTTGGTTGTCCCTCCAGCTGGCTGTGTTTGGGATTTGGGACGTGTACGTGGGGGCTGAATCAGGGCCCCGGACGTTCAAAGAGGCGAACATGGGTACAGTTTCCCCCTTTTCCTGACGCCCTGCTGGAGAGGTCAAGAACGACCAAGGAAAAATGACCCAGAGAGACAATACAGGAATTCCTTCCTCCAACAGACTGCGAATGAAATAAAAAAATGGTTAACTGAGTATATCCAACCATGCACACAATCTTTTAATTGATATAGGAAGCCTTATCTTAAAAAAAGAGACCATGAAAGCTTGTAGGTGGACTGTTTTGTTAAACATAATGTTAAATATTATTTTTCTTGTCGTTTTTGTTTTTTGGAATACTTGTGTGCAGTCCAACCTCTTATATGCTTTTGTCTTTATATGTGTGACATTCTGAAACGGTGACACACTCTGCTCGGCCTCCCCAAAAAGGTCGAGCATCTCCGAGGCAGCTCGGTCAGATGACAGTTCCTGCAAAAAAAATAATAAAAGAAGAAAAAGAAACTGAAGCCTCGGACGTCCAACACGGCGTCCGAGCTGTTTCCGGAGTCTCCGTCTTCCCCAGATGGACAGTGTTGTACCAAAAAACACGGCAAAGACAGAGGAGACGAGCGTGTTACTGTCTTATTATATATCCATAAAAGAAACAAGTAGCATTATTTTCCAGTTTGCTGCCACTTGGAAACATTTTAAATGTAAATATTCTGGTACTTCCCTACACACACACACATATATATGGAACATCCACACACTGACTAGCCGTTGCCAATCAGCGGCTAGCTCAGGAACGTCCAACATTCAGCTCTTTTTGTCCACACTCCACTGACCGACGGTGTACAGTGTCAGCTCTTTTTTAGCAGCTTAGAGAATGCAGAATTGACCTGCTCAAAATCAAGGCTGTCCTTGCCTTTTGTTTTTTTTTTTTTTTTTGTTTTTGTTTTTTTGTTTTTGTTTTTTTTTTTTTTTTTTGTTAAAACCGTTATATTTCTTTCTGCGCTCCCATTGACTAGACGTTTGGCAGCAGACATCCAGCCTTTCTGAAAGGTGTGCCTAAAATGCCCGATCTAGTGCTCGGATCAGCCCTCGGACGGAGGCGCACTTAAGTTAAAGCAGGGTCAGAGACGAGTGAGCGCTCCTACTTTCTGTAGGGATGGTGTTCAGATGACAGGTGTAAACAGATTGCTTCACGTACCAGTATTTAAAGTCAAAAGGGTTTTTTTTTTGTTTGTTTTTGTTTTTTTTTTCACTTGCATACTTTCGAGTGTTTTTTTTTTTTATCTCTGTTCTGTACTCGTTTCTGTTGTCATTTGGTTTCTGAATTTTATCAGACTGGGCAGCTTTCTTTTGACACAAGCTGACTCTTTTTGTCTTTAGAAAACTATTGTAGAGAAGATGTTTTTTTTCTATAATATAAAAAGGAAATTCTGACATTGATATTGGTACTGTCATTTTTTTCCCCACTTCTGTTTCAGGAAACAACAAATAAAAAAAAACATTTTTTTAGCTCGCCTGTTGGATAATTACTAAGAAATTCAAAATGTAAAAAAAAAATTACCACTCACTTTTAGTGACTTTAAGATGCCTTTAACCTCTCCATTCCATCTCATCTCTAGAGTTTTTCTATCTTTGTGTAGTATATTAATGCTATTTTAAACAAAAGGACTACAAATATCTAAAGGTCACTTGGCATTCTTTTCTTTTCATTTTATTGTTTTTCTTTTTTACTTGTGTGTATGTGTGTGCGTGTGTGTGGGTGTGTATAGGATGACTTCCTTACATTTAAGAGGCATGTACAAATGAGCTCGGTATATTTGTCTGTTTATATTGCTTCCCTTTTTGTATCCTTTGTAATTGTACATGTTGCGTTGTATGCTAAGAGAGAGCGCAAAATAAAGAGAGGGGGTGACAGCAGAGCACACAGTGAAGGTTGAGGCGTGCTCAGCCACCTCAGCTCTCTACTCTGTCCCTGTATGTATTTCAATTTATTCATTTGTTTTTTTTGTTTTTTTCTTTCTTAGCAAGAACTCTGTACATTTTAACATAAAATGGAAATAAATTATGTTGAGCCACTCATGTTTTTTTAATGATGAACCAGTCCCGGAAGGATTTTATGCTTGGTTAAGCATGTTTCTTCTACATTTCCCAACCGTGAAGATAAACTACATGTTTAGAAAAGAAGACATTTATTTTTTACTGAAGTTGCAGTTTTTGTGAGCCAGTTGCTAAAGAAACCACAAGGGCCTTGTTCCTTGCTCAGACCAGGGGTCGGTGACCTGAACCACCCTGAGAGCCATTTTTAGCTTTGGTCCAGCTGAACAAAATTTGTTTAGAGCCACAAAAGCGATGTTAAACAAGTTAGCTTATTTTAACAAAATAGGGGGGGGGGAATCTAACAAATTTGTTTTTTTTTTTAAAAGAAAGGAAAAACTTATTTTTGTTTCAGATTTTAAAATCACACTTTTACACAAAAGGAATGAGCTTTTTTTTTATATAGAAAATTGTCCAAAACGTTCATACTTTGCAACCAAAAGACACAAATTTATGTTATAAAAAAGAATATTCCTAATGCTACTAGTCATTCTTTGTGGAAAATCTTAGCATATGTTGCATGAAATGCCATTTTTAAAATTACGTTGTAGAATACTAATTCTTCAGCATTTTTGGCCAAAGTTAAGAGCCACATGTGGTTCCAGAGCTGCAGGTTGCAACCCCCTGGTCTATACAGGCAAAACTAAGGACACCCTTTCTGCTTCCATAGGATTTAAGAGGGAGAGGGTCTGGTACATACAGGTACTGTTGGAACAAGATGTTTACATCCACAGAATAAGTTTTTGTCATCGTCTGAAGTTAAATCAGACCAAACTTCTCTTGTTTTACGTCAGTTAGAAATACCCAAATTATTTATATTTGCTAAATGCCAGAATATTCATAGCTTTAAAATCAGAAGCTTACATACAGCATGATTACTCTCTTTAAACAATAAGGGAAAGCCCAGATGACGATGTAATTGCTTTGGAAACTTCTAATAGGTTAACTGCCACATTTGGGTTAACTGGGGACACACCTGGAACTCACTGCTTTCTTGTTTGACATGATTGGAAAGTGGAAAGAAATCATCCAAGATGTCAGGAGGAGAATTGTGGAGCTGCACCAGTCTGGTTCATCCTTGGGAACGATTTCCAGACGCTTGAAGGTGGCAGGTTCATCCTTTCAAACAGTCACAAGCAAGTACTGACATGATGGGAATGTCTAACCATCATACCACTCCGGAAAGAGATGGGTTCTGTCCCAACGATGAATGTGTTTTGATCTGAAATGTGCAAATCGACTCCAGAACACAAGCCAAAGATCCTCTGAAGATGCTGGGTGAAGCTGGTAAGACGGTGTCATTACCCACAGTGAAATGTGTGCTGTACCAACAAAAAGCCAAGATTGCAGTTTATTAATCCAGACAGGAACAAAGACCTTCATTTTTGGAGAAAAACCCTGTGGTCTGATGAAACTAAAGTGGAACTGTTTGGCCATAATGACCTTTGTTACATTTGGAGGAAAAAGGGAGACGCTTGAAAGCGTGAACACCATCCCAACAGTGAAGTATGGTGGTGGCAGCTTCATGCTGTGGGCTGTCTTGTTGCAGGAGGAACTGGTTCACTTCATACAATGGATGGCATCATGAGGAAATATGTGGAAATATTGAAGCAACATCTAAAGACATCAGGCAGGAAGCTGAAGCTCGGATGCAGATGAGTCTTTCAGATGGACAGTGACCCTCAGCATCCAGCCAAAGTGGTGATAAAGTGGTTTAAGAACAACAAAGTCAATGTTCTCGCGTGGCCATCACAAAGCCCTGATCTCAATCCTATGGAGAAGTTGTGGGTTGATCTGAAAAGGCGTGTGCGAGCGAGGCGGCCGACAAACCTGACCGAGTTCAGCCAGTTCTGTCAGGAGGAATGGGCCAGAACTCCAGCAAAACTGTTGTGAGAAGCTTGTGGAAGGTTTGACCCAAGTCATACAGTTCAAAGGCAAATACTGAGGAAATGTATGTAAACTTCTGATTTTGAAGACAATAATATATACATCTCTGACATATTCTTTCCCTCATAACTGTGGCATTTAGCAAATAATTTTGGTGATTCTAACTTACCTAAAACAAGAAGTTTGGTCTGATTCAACTTCAGACAGTGGAAAAAAAAGGTTTGTGTCTTTTTATTCGATGTATATAGACTTCTGGGGTTTAACTGAATGTTAACACGACGATCTCAGAGCAGCAATTGCTTCAGTCCATAAATCGTAATCAGAAAATCCAAAAGTTCAGTCACAAGACAGACAGACAGACTTGAAATTGGGATGCTGCTGACTGAATGCTGGCTCTTTTATTCAATCAGTCAGGGGTAAAATTGATCTAAAGCTTCACAAATCTCTCAGTAACTAACTGAACTGCTTTGGCAAACTACTGCCACTAGATGTCCCCTGTAGAGTGCATATATATGCTATAGCTCAATAATATTCAGACCTCAAGAAGCTCATGTTTGATGTATAACCTTCAATCACAGCTAAAAGTCTAATCTGAGCGATATAAGAGCTCAGCATCCAACCGGAACTCTTATGAGGATCAGAACCTTTGACTGGAAGCAATGTCAAAAAAGGTGGTGCTGTAACATATATGCTTCTACCAGCTTTGTCTGGTTTATTATGCTTCTTCTTTGCATCCATGAACACTGATTTTCAAATGATGCTACAGAGCCTCAATCAAATTAAAGTTTGGACTTTGACTGGTCCATTCTGACACATTTGATCTAGCTCATTCTCTGCTGAAGAAAAGCATCCCCTGATTATGATGCTGCCACCACCATTTTTCACCCCTGGGATGGTTTGTTCAGAAAGAGCACCTTCTTCCACATGTTTGCTGTTTCCTCTACATGGCTCAAGGGAAACTTTAATCAGACTTCTTAAGAATAAATTTTAACAACGTTCTTCTTGCCACTCTTCCAAAAAGGCTAGATTTTTTGAGTAGATGACTATATTTGAAAACCATGTATTATTTTCCCTCAGCTTCACAACCACCATGCTTTGTGTCTTTAATATTAAGTCTATATAAAACATCTTGACGTTTGTGGTTGAAACAACTATATGTGAGAAGGTTCAAGAGGTGCGAATACTTTTGCACAGAAAAATATTTCTGTTATTCGGACTGATTTTATCATAACCCTGGTGCGTTTTCCTTTCACTTCACTACATTCATAAAAAATTGTGAGGTCAGAGACTATGGAATAAAACTCAAATTTGTTTGACATGTAAAGATGTTTACTTAAAATAAATTGCTTCAATTAAAACATTTTTAATGTAAAGGGGTATAACATTTCCTTCTGTTAAGTATTTAGAAGATCCTAAATGTTTCTAAACAGTATCAAAATTCGGCCATGCGATTCTGAAACAGAAACTTCTGCAGTTACTCTGCTGAATGGCCTCCTTAAAGTCAAATCCTGTTTGAATGGAGAGCAACTCCACAAGATGAAATCTGATACTGGAAACAAAATGTCAGACCAGCCACATCTTAAACCAATCCGCGAACAGTTTTTCTAATATTTACCGATACGGGCCAATCAGTACCAAATCTCTCACCACTCGCTTCCGTGTTATTGACCTACCGGTGTATTCAGTAGGCAGGACTTTGCGCGCAAGCTTGCCTGTGATTGGCTGTCTCAACATTTCCATCCTGTGCGGTATAAGGATCTATTGCTCCACCTAACGGGAAGCAGCGACGACTGTTTAATCTTTCTGTGGCAGAAAAGGCGAAGGGCTCTTCGAGAGAGGCAAAAAAATATCACTTCGGTAAGTCAGTGCTAGCTTTTGAGTGATTCGGCTGGTAATTTCTGTATTTTTAAGCTCTAAACGCGTTGTTTGAGTGGGTCCCTGTTGACGGAGCTTCCCCGCTGTCATGAGACTGAGGAGGAGGGACGGATAGAGCATCCTGATGTGTGCGGATGGAGGCCTTCATTTTCTTGTCGTTACAGGGACACCTAGCTCCTTATTCGCTGCAGACAATTTTGTTTTGTGATAATTTATGCGAATTGTAGTTATTCTCACTGCCTTCATGCATATCCGCGATGAACTCGATGCCTTTTGTCGCATGTTTAATGAATGAATCCGGTGTCATATTCCCCAGGCAGCAGAAGTGTGTCATGTGAGGAGAGGAGGGCTTTTCTCCTTGGGATTAAAACATGATCTTCTCTTATATTCTCTCGAAAAGTAGATTTTAGTTTGGAAACTGCTGTTTTAAAACTCTGATGTAACTGGCACACTCAGGGTTTACTTTGTTCGTATTTAAAGCCACACGCCAGATTTTTCTGTAATATCATTCCGTTCAACTTCAGATATACTTGCTCACCCATAGAACATTTTTCTGTTATTGTTATTCTTTTTCTGTTATTGTCAGGTTTTCCTCTATTTGTATTTGTAGTCCTTTTTAAATCAAGATAATCTCTATTCCCAAGGCAAACGCCTCCAGTGACGTCACACAAGGCATTTTATGAGAGTGCTTCTCAGTATTTCAGTTTTTATTTTTGCTGTTTTTTTTCCCCTCATGTTTTTAATTATATTCCTCCTTCAAAAGTGTTTATGTGTATTTTGTACAGCTGCAGCAGATTATGTGAGACCTTTAAGTGAAAAAAAAACCAAAAACCGAACAAACCAGTAAAGCACCTGGAAGTGGTTTCTTAAGATGACCACAGTATGCTAAAATGCACCGAAATACTCATCCGGGAGCTTGGAGATTGTGCCAGGGACATCCGGTTGATGCCATAGTGTTAGAGCTGTTATAAGATGCATTAACAACCCTGTGATATTATATAATTATATTATTGAACTAACCTCTAATTTTATGGTTAATCTTCATCATGGCTTCAGGCTGTGACCATTTAATAGCAGTTTGTCGCCACAACTGCAGCATCATGCTCATTTTTGGAAACATTTTTTGGATTATTGTTTACCTATTCTTTGTTTTCTTTTTTTATGATTACAAATATGAAAATACTAAATACATCTATCTATAGAGATGAATCTCTGTGACCCGTAAAGCAAATATTTCCAATTTTATGAATTCGTAGAACAATTTAACTGTCTCACCAGAAAGTTTTTCCCTTTTTCCGAGTAAACTTTAAACTCGGATAGAAGAAAAGTTTGACTTTTCAATCAACCTTCATTACGTGGAGATTCTTGCATGCAGCTTTCAACCATAATCCTATTTATTATTGTTATTTCACAATCTGCCTTAATAGTGACTGTACTTACAGTACATTTAAGTCTCTTAAATTCTGACAAATATATTTCATAATTAAAGACCATCCGCCAACATTTCACACCAAGTTTTTATGAAATAAAATGGCGTGGTTGATTTGCTCTATGAAGACATTTTTCACATTTTTTTTGAGTGCTGCAACACTCCTCATCATTCTGTTTCTATGAGGCCAGAAAGAGACATGGTTGGGAAAGGTAAAGTAGTATGAATTCTAGCAAATGAGAAAACTGTTGCAGATAATAAAGCCAAATATTGCATTTATTCATTTTTCAAGTGGGGAATATGCACAGAAATCAATCATTTACTGAAATGCAGCAGAAAGTCACTTATCTGCCACATTGTTTACTAATGGCAGTCGATCAGTTGGGTTCTCGTGCCTCTTGTGATGTCATTAACCCAAATAAACACAGACCTTTTGGTTTTTAGTGCTGTTTTTAAAAACCTTCTAACGTATGAAATCCTGCTGAAACTTCACTGCCCAGCTGCGTCAGTGTACAAAAGAAACCGTTTTGTGTACATCCCAATAATCCAGTCTTCCTCCTTTTACCCTCAGCCTCTCCAGCCAAGATGATCCACAGTTTGTTCCTGATTAACGCCTCCGGGGATATTTTCCTGGAGAAGCACTGGAAGAGCGTGGTCAGCCGCTCCGTGTGCGACTACTTCTTCGAGGCCCAGGAGCGCGCCACCGAGCCGGAGAACGTTCCGCCAGTGATCCCCACGCCGCATCACTACCTGATCAGCGTGCTCCGGCACCGCATCTACTTCGTGGCCGTCATCCAGAGCGAGGTCCCGCCTCTCTTCGTCATCGAGTTTCTGCACAGAGTCGTCGACACTTTCCAGGTCAGGAGCCTCTCGGGTTGTTTGCTTATTTATTTTAGCTCACTTAACACACACCTGGCTTTGCACACATACGTCTGCGCGCTCTTTGTCTCCAGGATTATTTTGGAGTGTGCACGGAGGCGGCCATTAAGGATAATGTGGTGGTGGTCTACGAGTTGCTGGAGGAGATGCTGGACAACGGGTTCCCCCTGGCAACGGAGTCCAACATCCTCAAGGAGCTAATTAAGCCTCCCACCATCCTCCGCACAATGGTCAACACCATCACAGGTCCTCGAGCAATTCTTAACACATGCTATAGTGACGACAACCTAAAGAATATGAAAGTTTTAATGTCTTTGTCAATACAGAATAAACTAACACTTACGAAAAGAAGGATTCAGACATGGAAGACATGGCACAGTGGGCAGAGTAGTTGTCTTGTACTTGGAAGGTTGTAGGAGCGATTCCAGCTTTCTCCTGTCAGATGTTGATGGGTCGATCTGCTTGTCAATACATAAATGTAAAGTGGTCAAAATGACTGCTACCAATACAATATTTACCAATACAACCCAAACACTATCCTGTGGAGAGAAGTTTGCTGAAAACCAAACAGACAATCCAGACTTAGGAAGCATGCCACCACGACTGTTTGCTTGATGGAGGGCTGATGATGTGGGCTTGTTTGGGCTTCCCTGTACAATTCACAGGATTGGCCTGTTTTTCTGTGGAACGTTAACTACAATTGTTCATGTTGATGAATTCTTTCATAGAGAAATGTCAAATATTTGAAAGAAAATGCAGCTCGGGAAGCTGAAATGCCGAGGCTACTTGCTACACTATTGACTGACGTTTACAAAGCAGCCAATCCAGGAGCGCTGTTCATTTTGCTTGATGCTGATTGGCTAAACTCCCAAAAGCAGAGCTAAGGATGTTTAGCCATGGATGTTAGCTTTTGCACTAGTGCAAAGACAATTTCCACTGAGCATATTAATGCATTTTAATGAATATTTAGTGTTTGAGCTATTAAAATAGGCAGCTCCTAAGTGTTTTTAGAGGGGGTCTTAGGTATTTGCTGATTTTAGCGACTCAAGTCGAATTTAGTCAATTCAGAGTCAAATGTCAGCCCATCTTTCTGACAGTCAAAACTGGGTCATGCAACAGGATAATCATCCCAAATACAGGAGCAAATCTACAGCAGAGTGATTGAAAAAGAAAAGAATCAAGGTGTCGCAATGGCCCAGTCAAAGTCCACATGTCAACCCGAATTGAAATACGGTGGCGAGACCTTAAGAGAGCTGGACATTAAAGGACTTAAAGGAATGTTGTAGTGAGAAGTGGGTCAACATTCGTCTGCAACAATGTGAGCATACAGAAACATCTGCTTCAAGTTGTCGCCACTAAAGATGCTGTTGAAATATGGGGTGTACTTAGTTTTTCCTGTGACTTTATAGTCAGTTTTGGAAACATTATTTAGTTTTGCGCTATATTAACATTTTATGGCTCATTTCCTTATATTTAGCTTCCAAGAAAGCCAGACTTTCCTGGAATGTTTAGAAGTTGTTTTTATGAGTAGTTTCCCAGCCCACTAACTTTCTATTATATGAGGTTTTGTTTTTTGTTTTCATCACTGGTTAACGTTGATGCCTTTCCAGGCAGCACCAACGTTGGTGAGCAGCTCCCCACTGGCCAGCTCTCGGTGGTGCCGTGGCGACGCACTGGGGTCAAGTACACCAACAACGAAGCTTATTTCGACGTGGTGGAGGAGATCGACGCCATCATCGATAAATCAGGTGCGGCTCTGGAGAGCTGGCGTGCCAAATGTTCACGCTGCGTTCAGGATCACTCAGGATGCGTCTTTCAACAGGGTCCACCATCACAGCGGAGATTCAGGGAGTTATCGATGCTTGCGTGAAGCTGACGGGCATGCCCGACCTGACGCTCTCCTTTATGGTGTGTTTAGGCTTTAAAAAAAAAAAAAAGTAAAAAATCATGTCTGTGGAAATGGAGAGCAAAAGACTCCCGTTCTTTACCTCACCTCCTGCGCTGCTCCCCTCAGAATCCTCGGCTGCTGGATGATGTCAGCTTTCACCCGTGTGTGCGGTTCAAGCGTTGGGAAGCCGAGCGGATCCTCTCCTTCATCCCGCCTGATGGAAACTTTCGACTCCTCTCCTACCACGTCAGCTCCCAGAAGTCAGTGTTCGTTTTGTCACATGGCAGACGCCCTTCACAATGTTTTACACTGAGTTCTGTGCAAGCCTTGAACTTTTTCACGTTATGTTAAAACCACAGACTTCAGTTCATTCTGTTGGGATTTTATGTTATAGACCAACACAAAGTAGTTTATAATCACGAAGCAGAATGAAAAGGATGTATGATTTTAAATCTATTTTTTTTACTAAACAAATCACCTCTGCTTTAGTCTGTACTTGAAAAAAAATTTGCTTTTACTGTCCGTTTGTCTGGAGCGCCGTCAGCTTGTATGGAGAGCATCTGTGAACAGCAATTCTTAAGTCCTACCACAGTGTTTTTTGTTTTTTTTTTTCTTATTGAATCTGGGTCTGAACTTTGACTGGGCCATTCTAACAGGTGAATGTGAGCCTCTGCCCCAATCTGAAATCCTTTACAGCCTTTAACTGTCCCCTCCCCCCTTGACTGCTCTGTATTTAGATTCATCTGCCTCCCAATCAACTTGGATCAGCTTACCTGTGCCTGGAAAAAACCACAACATGCCTCAGCATGTTTTACGGTGCCCTGCCGCTTGAGTTTTTCACCGCAGAGCGTTTTGCATGGAGGTTTAGCGTACAACATCCATTCCCCATGAATGGCAGATATGAGGAGTTCATAATTCATAGTTGTCCCTTCAGCACATTCTCCCACCTGAGCTGTGGATCTCTGCTGCTCCTCCAGAGTTACCATGGAGCTCTTGACCCCTTCCCTGATTGATGCTCTCCTTGGCCGGCCTGTCAGGTTAGGTCTGGGGTCCGCAACCTCCGACTCTTTGGACCTTTTATGATTGCTCTAAGTAACTTGATAAAGATCCAACTAATGTTTTTTAAAATTAATATAATAACAACTTCAGATTTTAGCAGTTTTTTTCATGGAATAATTGCATTGTATATCCACAACAGCATAACACTAAAAATATCAGTGATTTTCTTTATTTTTTTTGATGTGGTTTTCTTGTCATTAGGTTGGAAACGATCAGCTTTTTTTTTCTACATCATTTTCCACAAACATCAACATCCCATAGAAGAAAAAAAACCCATCCTCTTTTTGCAAGACTTTTAGGTTTTTCTTTATTTTAAAACTGAAAATAGAAATAAGGAGTCGCTTCTTGAAAAATGACGACAAATTTCCAATAATAATTTATCAAAGATTATAAGTTTTCTTTTTCTTTTTTTTTTTTTTTTTTTCAAAAGTTAATGTAACATTTTGGGCTCTAAGGGGGTTTTATTTAACCAGACTGAGGGTAGGAATGGCTTTTTGGACTGTAGGGGTCGCAGACCTCCAGGATCAGGTGGACGCCTGCGTTATCCCCCAGTGACTGAACACGTGTGCGCCTCTGAGTGCGACTGGGTGAATGTGGCTCTGGCGTGAAGCACTGTTCCCATCAGGTAGAAGATACCGGGTTCCACAGATTAATAAACTGAAAAATGTTTATTTTCAGGCAATCCTGAAACTAAACATGGAACCAGTGTGGAATGCCATCGTCCACTCATTCTGCCATGTGTACTTTTTATTGGATTCTGTTTAGGGGTTTAGGGGCAGAGTAAAGGGGGCTAAATATATATGCACGCAGCACTTTTTTCTGATTTCCATTTGTTTAAAAAAAAATCTGCAAGCCACGCATAATTTCTCTTTCTGCTCTGTCTACTTTGTTTTGGTCTATCTCAGAAAACCCCAGTAAAATACGTGTCTGTTTTGCACCGTAGTTTTCATCTCTCTACGCCTTTTGCTTTAAACGTCAGACTGATCTTCTGCCTGTGTATTTAACCACCACAGCCTGGTGGCCATCCCCGTTTACGTCAAACACAACATCACCTTTCGGGAGGGGAGCTCCCAGGGCCGCTTTGACCTGACTCTGGGCCCCAAACAGACCATGGGTAAAGCTGTGGAGTCAGTCCTAGTCAGTAGCCAGCTGCCACGGGGGGTCCTCAACGCCAACCTCAACCCCTCCCAGGGAACCTACACCTTTGACCCAGTCACAAAGGTAATGAGAAACTGTGAATTTTTAACTGTTTTGTTTTGTCTGTTCTAATCAGCTCCTAATAGTTTTTTTTTTAATCTCTTGTTTTTGTGCATGGAAGTTGTTGACATGGGATGTTGGAAAGATCAACCCACAGAAGCTTCCCAGTCTTAAAGGCACCATGAACCTGCAAGCTGGAGCCTCTAAACCTGATGAGAACCCCACCATTAATATCCAGTTCAAGATCCAACAGATGGCGATCTCAGGTAGACCCATACACACACCTGTTGCTCAGACCGTTTCAGTCAGTGAGATAAGCTCTCCTCCTCTACTTCCCCTCCAATCACATTCAAGCAGTTCTCAGCTGACAACCACCTGTTTTGATTTGATTTCTTTCACAAATATGACTCCATGTCCACTAGGGGGTGCCAAAACCTACCGATACACCCACTTGACAATATAACAGGGATGTTCCAGCTGTATGGATAGAAGGGTAACATATGACACCCTCCTTGGTAAAGATGTGGGAAAAGCTGTAAAATAAGTTCATCTTTACAGTTAGAAACTTAAACTTACAAATTTAGAAAAATATTTTTGTTTAAAATCTAATTTTTTAGAGTTTATATTGTCTTGCACTCTAAAAAGGTTCCTGGGGCCTTTAAAAGAAAATCAGGCCCACAGCATTACACATCTTTCGTCTTACTTTACCCTGTGGGCATGACTTACTTTTTTACATATTTGTCTTTAGTTTCTTGCAACACCCATTAGGGTTGTTGTTGAAAAGCTAAATCTTAGACACACTTCACCAGAGCACACAGTTCCAGTTGATTTCCCAATAGAGTTTAACAAACTGAACACGTTTACATTTGTGACAGTAGGACATAAAAGATTTTGTCCTTGCATCATTCCCAAACAAATGTCTGGCATGTTGAAAGAGTTGTTATAGAGGCTTTGTGACCCCAACATTCCACTTTTTGCACCTTTTTTTTTTTTAAGTCAGTTTTTATTAGTTTTCCTTTTATCAAGCAGAACAAACTAAACAACTGTCATATTCACATTCTGCTATGAAAGTCGGGCATAATTGCAGATATGAAACCACGTTTGGGTTTAACCTTCATTCATTATTTGAGCAGCATACATCAATTAAAAAGTCTTTGACATACCACACTAATTGTTCCCAAGAAATCTAATCCATTTGCACCATCTTATTTTGCAAGGTTCAGATTGGAGTTTCAGTATGAGTGTTTTTTCCGTTCTAATTTGTGGGTTTTCTCAACCAATTCCAACCAGCCCTTAAGCACTGGTGCGTCAAATTGGAAACCATTTTCCAGTGGTTGTTTTGTTTTTTTGTTTTTTTTGTTTTATCTGTTGCACTGAGGATTTTCAATAAGTATTTGTCACTCATCTTCATCAGGAATTGCACCCAACAATAATAACAAAGTGGGTTGTTCACATTTTGTTTATTCTCAGCAGTAAAAACAGGATCTAGGTCAATCTAGTTTTGAAAACACTTGCTATATTTAGTCAAGTTTTAATGCAGCAATTAAAAGCTAATTTGGGTGCACCAGGGTGTACTTTAAAGTATATGTTGATGAGTAGCTGTGGCCCTACTTACCATAGAAAACAGAAGGAAACTAGAAAGCTTGGAAAAGATGATCACTTTGTGTTGGATCTCACATTTTTGGAAGTAGATTTTAATTAAAAGTCATAGTTTTGACCTAATTTATCCAAATTTTTGTTGAATTGTTGTCGGGGGGCACAAGATCAGTCCAGGGGCCGCAAATGGCCCGCGGGCCCCACTTTGAACACCCTTGATCTAGAGCAGGGGTGTCCAAACTACGGCCCGCGGGCCAACTGTGGCCTGTGGTCCATTTTTAATTGGCCCGCAAGAAATTTTATAAATAGAATAGAATATGGCCCACACTTCAACTTTTGCTTGAGTGTATTACACTTCTTAGTTTTAACACCAGGGGGAGCTAATGTTAATCAAGGCAGTTGCTCCACCAAAAAGGACAATCACCAAAGAAATTTACCAAGTTACTAAACATGGCAGAACCAAAGAAGCGAAAGGTAGAAAGTGAGTGCAGAAAATTTCAGAAACGGTGGGAGAGTGAATATTTCTTTAAGGAATTCAAGGGGAAGTGTGTCTGTTTGATCTGCACTGAAACTGTGGCAGTTATGAAAGAGTATAATGTACGACGACGTCATTATGAAACCAAACATCCGACTTATGCATCCTACACTGGTGCTGAACGAGAGCAAAAAGTAAAGCAAATGGTAGCTATCCTGCACGGTCAGCAACAGTATTTTTTTCGTGCTCAAAAAGTCCAGGAAAGGGCTACAATAGCCAGCTATGAGGTCGCAAGACACGGCAAGCCTTTTTCAGATGGAGACCTCATAAAACAATGCCTCGTTAAAGTCGCCGAAACAATGTGCCCTGAAAAAGTCCAGGACTTCAACAACGTCAGCATGTCCAGAAATACAGTTGTGCGACGCATTGAAGACTTGTCAGCTAACGTTAAACTGCAACTGTCTGATAAAGCTTGTGCTTTTGATTTTTACTCCATCGCATGCGATGAAAGCGCTGATGCCACAGACACCGCACAGCTGCTAATTTTTTACGGGGAGTGGACGAGAACTTTGGAGTTACAGAGGAGCTGCTCGATCTTAAGAGTCTACAAGGCACAACAACGGGTATGGATATTTTTGAAGCTGTGTCAGACTCAGTTGACAAAATGGGACTTAAATGGGACAAGCTGTGTGGAGTTACAACAGACGGGGCTCCAGCTATGGCAGGTGCACACAAAGGAATGGCCTCTATGATGTGCGCTAAGGTGAAAGAGACTGGAGGTGAGGCTTTTAAAATGCACTGTATTGTTCACCAAGAAGCTCTTTGTGCCAAGACAGTCAATCTTGGAGATGTAATGAACAAAGTTGTGAAAACTGTCAACATAATTCAAACAAGGGGACTGTACCACAGAGAATTTCAGGCTTTCCTTTCTGATGTCGATGCTGAATATGGGGATCTACTCTATCACTCGGATGTGCTGAAGCGTTTTTACTCCCTGAGGACAGAAATTGACCAGTTTTTGAAGAAGAACGACCGACCTCTTCATGAGCTGAATGACCCTCTATGGTTGGCAGACCTAGCATTTTTAGTTGATCTGACTGATCATTTAACCACCCTGAACAAGAGCCTACAAGGGAAAGAGCAGCTTGTACCACAACTTTATGCGCACATGAAAGCGTTTTGTGTGAAGCTCAATCTCTTTAAGACACAACTGCGAAACTTCAACGTTGTGCACTTCCCCACACTGTCCGAGATTAGAACTGCTTATCCACAGGCCAACCTTTCTGCTAAAAAAGGGAAATATGTGTCTGTGATTACATGTCTCGAAACGGAATTCAGACAGCGCTTCCAGGATTTTTCTGTCATTGAAAAAGAAATCAAGCTACTCGCGACTCCTTTCTTGGTGGATCCCGAAGAAGTGGAAGAGAATCTGCAATTAGAACTCATCGAAATCCAGTGTGATGATTCTCTGAAGGATCAGCATCAGCAGCTTTCCCTCCCCGAGTTCTACCGGTGCTTGGAAAAGGAAAAGTTTCCTCTGATGAGACGCCACGCGAAAAAAATGGTCAGTCTATTTGGCTCAACATGCATTTGTGAGCAAACATTTTCGCTGTTGACACTGAACAAAAGCAGATTGAGAACCAAAATGACCGACTGCCATCTCCATGATGTCCTTCGCATCTCAACCACTAAGTTGACTCCAGACCTGCCAGCCATCCTTCGGTCCAAAGCGCAGCAGCACTGCTCCCACTGAGTGCAACGTCGTTCCTACTTTAGGTGAGTAAAAAATTATATTCCACAGTACCCATGAGTTAATGCATGTGCAAGTACACATGCTTCAAATATCAATAATGCGCACCAATTCCCTGCTTTTGCGCATAACTTTCTTATATGCGTTTTTCTTGTTAACACACAGAGTACAAAGTCAGCTGATCTCATCTGATGCAGATGTGCTACTTGATCAAGTGACATCTGTCCGGATTTTTGGCACAAGTTGAGTCGGATCAGCACCACAGCTGGATGGCCCGATTTACATACCTAGCACAGCCGATACTCACCAGAATAGTTTACTAAAATTATATGCACTCCTGTTATTAAATCCAGTCCATCTGTTAATGTTCATAACCGTTTCAAACGAACGTTAATAACTTCAATAACAAGTTTAAAATTTACCCGTCCCATTTTCCCCTTTGTTGTTTTTTCTCTGTACTGTAAATCTTCTATCTGAGTCTGCTGTTCTGAGAAATAGCTACCAAAGTTTTTTCTGAATAAATCAATAAAGATTCATTTATGGAAAGCTGTCTTTAATTATGTTGAACAATATAAAATATTTGACCATTTTTATTTAATTTTTCTAACTTTAATACACTGAAGTTAAGGCTATATATCTAATTTCTAGTAAGTGGCCCAACCCCTCCTATATTTTTATGTATGTGGCCCTCAGTGAAAAAAGTTTGGACACCCCTGATCTAGAGACTAGTTGAACTATCTCGTTGGGCTCTGAGATAGAACCTTTCAGTATGTTCAAAAAAAGATTTTGTATGAATTGTAAATATTGATCTATATCTGTTATATTTTTCCCCCGCTGGTTAAATGTGCTCAGATTAAAGGATGTCTTTTTTTTTTTTTGTATAAAATTATCCTGCCACAATAAAAAGTCATTTATTTTAAGCCTTTAGGGCCTTTTTTTTTTTTTTTTTTTTTTTTTTTTTTAACCAGGGACGTTAATATTTCTGGTCACTGTAAAGAACTGCTAATCTGGGGTTTATAATTGACTGCTTCTTTAGACATATTCAGATGTGGCGATTGTTTTGGGAGTTTTGTGTGCCACTCCCAAGTCAAAATACAAACTGAATGCAATAATTAAACTGAATGAACCTTGTTTGTGTCCCTGAGCAGGGCTGAAGGTGAACCGGCTGGACATGTACGGAGAGAAGTATAAACCTTTCAAAGGCATCAAGTACATGACGAAGGCTGGCAAGTTCCAGGTCCGAACATAAAGACTGCTGCTCTCTGACTGCTGGACCAAACCACCATGAGACCGTCCGGGGGTGGGGTGGGGCGAAGGGGGGAGCTGGTAGATTCCTTGGGTTCCTGCATCTACTCGAGGTTTACCCACTCAAACCGGGGGGGGGCTCCTTGTAGCAGTAAGGAGGGGGACCCTTCCACACAGAAATGAAACCTCTGTCGTCTGATGCTTTGAAACTGTTCAAGAAAAAGCTCCTTCAGTCATCATGTCTCCAAAGTGTCCTCACTGCTAATTCCATGTATTTTTAATCCTTCGGTTGTTTCGTTGATCCTTGTTTTGTTCTTTTTCTCAAACATCTTGTTGGTCACTCACTATTTTTTTTTTTTTTTTTTTTTTTTTTTCTTAAACACTGGAGTATCCTGACATGTGAGAACGCAACAACCCAACCGTCCTCATTCGTGCACGTTTACATCTACTGGTACCAACGTTTCCTTGTGAAAATGAAAATAAGATGGGAGGGGAAGAGCGATTATTTATCACTGTTAAAGTATCACAGAATACCTGCGATTCATCTCCAGCTCTTTTAAATTCAGGCTGAAGGATTCTTTCTTGGGGTTTTATTTTCAAGAAACCTGATTGGATCAGAGAATTACACGTCTAAGAACTCAGTGTTTTCCTATTGTCATATTTGTCACTGCCAGGAAAACTGCATAATGTGTGTGTGTGTGTGTGTGTGTGTGTATATATATATATATATATATATATATATATATATATATATATATATATATATATATATATATATATATATATATATATAAACCATTCTTAATGTTGCCACAGCAACTGAGCTTTTAGACATATTTGCATATAGAGGGAGGTGATTGATTGATGCCTCTGCATCCTTACTCTGCTCCCTTCATGCTGGCATACAGATTCATGCTTGGTACAAACATGGTGGTGAACTGACCAAAAAGGATCCATTTCTGTAATACGATGAGTACCTCCAAGGAAACGATGATGGTTTGCATTTTGTGTTGACAGCATTCTGTTTTTCTTGTTTAAAATACAGCCTCCAATGGAGTGTTATGATGATGGAATAAAAGAAATAAAAGGTGTTAAAGCTGAGTGATTACACTAACAGATCTTTTTGTCTTTTTTTTATTGTATTAACTATTTAATCAGATTGCTTATTGAGGATTTCCGCTATAGTTTCTGTCTGGTCTGGTACAAGCATAATTTAGTAGGTACATCTAACTATGCTGGCATGTTTTGGCAAATAGAAGAAGATCCTGAACAGGCTGTGAATTTATGGTCTTGCCACCCGTCTGACAACCTTATTGTACAGTTCTGGAGGTTCACAGACAGGTAGTTTGACCATTAGGTGTATGTAAACTTCTGGTTTCAAATGTATGAACTAAAGCAGCAATATTTCACGTGTTTTGGGATTCTTTCCGAACAAGTGCTGTGATGACCCATTCAAGCAACTTAACAGAAATCAACATTTTGTCTCCAAACAATCTCAAAACCAAATGTTATCTAAATTATGTGGCAACATTCTTCTATGCAAATACACTTTTTTTTTTTCCTTAAGTGCGATAAAAGTTTTTATAAACTTGATGAGGAATTGCGTTAAATATGCGCGACTTCAGTATTCACCAAAAGCAGTGTGGTTTTGACTTTTATTCCCCCTCTAACCAAGCAGCTCAACTCAGTGCTGAGATAAATAGTAATAGTCAGGATCTGAGAAATATATCATCATATGCAAAGAAAAAAAATGTGCTTTTGTTACATTTTTTGTTAGGTTGGAATGGTAAAAAACAAAGAAGCCCCTCTCCGAAGTTAAAAACACCATAAAAAATTGCAGCTTACAACACAGGCAGAGCAGAGCTTCTTGAGGAAAGCTTTAGACCAAAATGGGCAAAGATTGGCCAACCTACTTCGAAGAATGACTGGAAAAACTTAAGTCATGCTTCATGTCTCAATCCCACCTGAACCACTGTTAGGCAAGGTGGTGGTAGCGTCATGTTTTCCTGCAGTTAGAATTTATGTAGAAGGAAGATGGAATGAAGAAAGATGGATCTCTGTGTTATTTTTGGCGAGACTGATCGTTAGCTCAGTGTTGTAATAATTAAAACAAACAGAAAAATCTGGTTTTGTATCGGAAACAGGAAACCATTGTTAAAGTTTTTACAAAAAAAAGTTAATTCGGTCCAATCTTACATGCATTCCAACTGATCGTAGTTATCAAAAAAAAAATGCAGTTTATTCAAACTGGTTAGAAAAGTTTTTTATCTAGAAAAACTCAACAGAGTGCATTGAGTGACTAACAGTGGAGTCAGGACTTTGTGGGCTGGTGCCAGCAGAGCCACCTCCTGATCAATGCCGCTAAAACCAAAGAGCTGGTGGTGGATTTTCACAGGAGCAGACCCTCCCCACTGTCACCAGGGAGTGGACATTGAGATTGTGGACTCTTGTAAGTACCTGGGTGTTCACCTGAACAACAAACTGAACTGGGCTCATAACATTGATGCATTTTACAGGAAGGGTCAGAGCAGAGTCTACCTGCTGAGGAGGCTGAGGTCTTTTGGAGTGCAGGGGGCGCTCCTGAAGACTTCTTTGACTCTGTAGTAGCATCAGCCATCTTCTATGGTGGTGTCTGTTGGAGCAGCAGCTTATCTGCAGCTGCGAAGAAGTGGTTAGAAAAGCTCATCAGGAAGGCCAGCTCTGTGCTAGGATGCCCCCTTGACCCAGTGCAGGTGGTGGGAGATAGAAGGCCTCTAGCTAAAATAACATCTCTGATGGACAATGTCTTCCACCCCATGTATGAAGCTGTTGCTGAGCTGGAGAGCTGTGACAGACTGTTGCATCCTAGGTGCACAAAGGAGCGTTATAAGAGATCCTTCCCTGCGGCTGTTAAACTCTATAACTCATAGCTCCCAACAGAATCAATAAGTGTTTACATCCCTGCTGGCATTTGCACAATCGTCTACTCTGTTCTTACTCATTTTTAAATAACATTTCCACTGTTATTACACATTTGTTTTTCTGCACTGATTTACTGTATTGTAAATAGTCTGCATCATTTTTTAATGTTCAATACACGTTATGCACATTATGTGCATTCTGGGAAAAAGTGATCCGACTCAGTCGCATAGCCCTAGGATTGTGAGTTTGATATGCCTATTTCTAGTAACTGCACAGTATTTTCTGCTAGAGTCTGTATCGTATATTATTATTATTGTTATTGTTAATATTGTTTTTTAATTAAAAATTGTTTTTTAAACTTTAAAAACTTTTTGTGTGAAATGTTATATATGTTGCTGCTGTTACACCTGAATTTCTCCTTTGTGAGACAATAAAGGGTGTTTCTATTCTATTTGACTTGCAGCATTCAATCTGCGTGGAGGAGCACATAGTGACAGTAGATAATCACTTGCATTGCGTCGTTGACTTGCAGCAAATAAAATGTCAACAACAAATAAAGCATATATAAATGCAATAAACCAAATAAAACAAGGTGTCTATATTCTATAAAATTGTGAGTCATAAATTTAAATATGTAACATACATCTTAATCTAACACCTAGTGTCAACACCATCCTTGGAATACTCCAGAGATAAGCAATAACCTGGCTTTTAAAGACATTTAGAGATGGAGCCAACTAATATTGAAAATTAAATTGGTCCATAATAAAAACACCTGTGTAATATAGCCAGCTTCCAGCAGTAGTACTACTTTTTCTAGGTACTGTACAGGAGCAGCCGCTTATTTGAGTGCAGATGTTGGGAATGCATCGTCTGAACTCACATAGAGATATACTGCGATTGTCCTATTTGTGTTTGTAAATATGCCGCATAATTCAGTTTTAGCTGGTTTACACGCTGCTCTGCTAGAAGCATTTGAATTATTCTAAAAAATATTTATCTCCAATATGAGTTCAGGAGGAAGTCTGAAAGTGACAAAGGCTCACAGCATCACTGATCCTCTCAGTTTTTTTTTTATTTTTTTTTTTTTTTTTTTTTTTTTTTTTTTTTTTTTTTTTTTTTATGTTTTTTTTTTTTTTTTTTAAACCTCCCTTACCTGCTCACTGTGCATGGAGGCAAGATAAGTATGGGTCCTTGTTGCCCAGCCTAGAGGCCGGTGGTTAAAAGAAATGGGTCTCTGTGTCATACCATATTAACACGCCAACAAGTCATCGATTATTAAACAGACGTCCCTAGAAATTCTAATCAAATCAAAAAGAATAGTAGACATTGAACTGATTTGTCTTTCTCCAGTATCATTTGTTGACATTTTACAGTCGCAACAATCTTTAAAAATAGACCCACCCATTGTTCGACCTCAGAATTCATGCTGACTCAGAAGCTGAAGTATCTAAACTCTACATCCCCTCCTCTGACCACCGCGAGTCATTTCATTCCTTTCGAGTCACCATATGTAAAAGATCCGGTGCAATGATATCTGGTTAAAAACCCACTCATGACATCACAGTTCACTTTTTCATACCCCATCATTTCCCCCTTAAGAACCGCAGAGAACAGCATCATCAAAGACTCCTTCAGAGCTCTTTTCGATCATCTGCTGATGACTTCACCACGTCCCCCGTCTCGTGGGGCCATTCGGACCCTGATCTCCTCGTCGCGTGACGTCATACCTTCCCCAATTTGCTCCGGCTGGTGGGACTCCACTCCATAATTTCCTCATGACTTTAACCCCTTCCAAAAGATCTTACATTTCCTCTCTCTCATTTAACCACAACATCGACCAGTTAGGAGACTGAAAGCAGTTATGTCACATAGGTCCGAACTTTATCCTCCTTGTTTTTCCCCCCTCGTGAGAAAGTTTGTTTGTTAGTTTAAGAAAACAACTATTCACTGAGCTCCGGCATTCGACAAATATATACCTTAAAGTGAAACTCTTACATGAGGAGGAACATAGAAACATTTAAAGGTAAGATTTGTCTTTTTATTGTCAATTACTTTTTCTATTTGTTTGTTTGTTTTACATGTTAGCATGAATGCCACCAGTTCACATCAGCGGTGTGAAATAGCAGTTTATAATAATATTTATTGAAACCCGTAAGAATGGAGTTTGATTTATAAATATGAAAGCTTCAGAGCTTTGAGAGTAATCAAACCTCTACTGCAGTGTGAGGCAAGCTTGTGTAAATCCCATTGTGTACGGACGGTGAAAGTGCGATTTCTGTCACCTGGAGTAATGAGCCGCGTGCCCTCACTCAGTTCTAAATGCGTTTTGTGTATTCGCGCGCAGATAACAGGCGCGCGAATACACAATGTAATCTAATGTAAAATCTGAGGGCGGGGTGTTAGCCTTTATCTTATTGCTTTGATCATCACGGGTTGCCTTGCACCCCCTGCAGCGATCTCTGTTGGAAAGCACGTGGAAGTACTGTAATCATAACAGTAGCAGAGGGGGGAGCTCATTACTGAAGTGACAGAGGTGGCGTCGCGCGCTCATTACCGACTTTTCAACACGCTAGCAGATGCGACCACGTGCTCAGTGATTTACTGGTTGTTGTTAAGTGCCCCAACCGTTGAGTCAGCGATTATCTAGTTGTATTGTTGCAACATGTTGGCCCAGATAACAGTTTTACGTAAAATTTTGTCGAGCCACCATTGCAACATTCGTTATAACAGTGTTGCAAGGGAGGATATGTTATTGTATGACGTTGTAGTAGAGAACTTAGATGTGGTGTCATTATAATAAAGGTCCAAGACGCTTCACCTTAATGGACAAGAAGACGCAGGTAAAATCTCATAGCTATATCTTGACACTCAAACTTTTAATCATAATGCTACAACAGTTGACAGGTGTTTGTCATTTAATTTTAAGTTAGCTCATTAGCTTTGAAAATTGACCCTCACACAAATTACAACGTTTTAATTTCCTCTAAGTTTTACTGCTCACTCAGTATTTACATATAGGGCCCAAATGGACCCCTGTTTTCAGTTTAGTCCCTACCCATATGGGATCATATGTAAATATTAGTTGGAAAGTAAAACTTAGCAGCCTAAAATGATGGGAGTGTTTTAAGATTACATAATGACCCCAAGTTATTTGTCTATGCACATTTAATGGAGGACAGCTAGAAGGATCCCTATGGGTCTGACATGTGCTGTACAAATTGATACCAACCTACACATGGTGCCCACCAGATATATGTTTTCTTTTAATATTATTTATTATTGTTAATATATTCCATCTAGCTGATGTAAGCAGAATATAGATAACGATTTCAAATCACTGTCTAAGCAGAAGGGAAACAAACAACTGGTGGGTACAGATTTAGTGTGAAAAGTGGTGAAGGAGCAAAATGATTAGCACTCATAAAAGATAATAATTCAGCAGTTAGTGAATATGTCATGTGACACTCACAAGTGAAAGCATGCATAGGGACAAAGTAATTACACTTGGTAATATCAGGATCCAATGAAACTGTGCTCATTTTAAGTTAAGATTTTATCTTTTATCCTTTGATTGAAGCCTTTAAATTGGATCAGGTGTAAAAGTAGCAACTTCTCACAATCAGGTGAAGTAAAATGCACATGTGAAATAATTAGCAGAGTGGAACTGTTTGAAAAGGAGGAAGTTTGAGGTTCCCTTCTTCCATCTGGTAACAAAAATGCTGGGATAGTTTCACACAAAAGCCATTGAGAGACTTGCATTTAGTGGATTACTCTACAGCACACTGGAGACAAGTGAGATAAGTGAAAAAAAAATGTACTACAAGCTGCAATGTTGCTACCTAAAGCCTTCAGATGGTCACATATGTCAGAATAGGGAAATGTTGTTAAATTTTACTTATTTCGTCCCTCCTTTAATTGTTGAGGCTCTGGCAGTGGTGGCAATGAAACCACAGATAATATTAATGAAAAATGTAAGTGTTTGTATCATTTATCCAGACTTGTATTCACCAGAAACTTAGTATTATAAGTTACCCAGGTGGTGGTTCCACAGTTCAACATTGAAATTATTCCAAAACTTTAACAAACAAGAAAAACTGGCTTTACTACACAGGCTTTAGAAATCAAACACTGGGTTTTCTTTGCACAATTCACTTTACTGATGCTTGACTGGAGTGCGCGACCCCCAAACAAAGGGGACTTTTCCTGGCATTAGCCTATCATCCCCCTCCTTCATTCAGGGAGACATAACCACCCCGTCGATGTGCGCTGTGCTAGGAAAACACGTCTTCTTAAACTGTGCACGTAGGTGCTGTGTGGCTATGAGCCAACTTGATTCAAAGCCCTGACAGCTGGTTTTTAAAACCAGACGATGTCCAGACAGGAGTCACGAGGGTTTGTATGTGTGTGAATTGTAATGCGGTTAAAACTAGAGGTTCTAAGACAAATACAGTGTAGACAAAAAGACTGTGACCAGTAGAGATTTTTTATCCTAACATCTTGTGATGGAAAAAATGGAACCAGCTACCTCTTTGTGGTTAAGTAGAAAATGTCTTACTGTTGTGTTTCTTTTTGATCTCTGCACACTCCCAGACAGTACCCAGGCTGGGTAGACAATGCCTTGAAGCTCCAGCAGTGTGCCCAACAACGTGGTTGGTTGCCAGAAGTTTCTTCAAAGCAAAGAGATGGAATCCAGACTCAAAGTTAGCGCTCGGATCCTCCAGGGCCACCCGGGCGACTGGGAACACCGTAATGCTTTCATGTCTTTCTGGAAGACGACATGAACACTAAGCCAACTCTTCTGGTACCATCCCACACGTTTAGGAAGACTGCAACTTTCTCCATTTTTTTTTTTTTGATTATCCAGACTCAGCATTCTTCCATCTGGCTGTTTGGTTTTTTTTAGGGCTGACATTTTGCAGTCGTTGCAGTCAAATCGTAAAGCCCCATTTACAGAATACACAGTTAAGATTTTAAACTTTTTACACTGAACTGTCTTTTATCCATGTGTTTTAGTCTCCGTCTTTTTTCGCAGTAGTAAAAACTAAGACAGGAAAGTCATCATGCCCAGGCCGAGGGCAGGATCAGGCCCGCCACCTGAAGACGTGTATGAGCTCTCCCTGGACAAGGAGGAGGCTCGGTCTCTCTATTTGCAAAGAAAATGTTTCAAAAAGAGATCTCCTTTGAGCAAATACATCGAGGCCGAACACCAACAAGCAGGACTCTTCTCCCTGTCTTCGCTGGAGGCCATCGCTGATGTCACTGCTGATCTCCAGAAGAAGAGGAGGAAGAAATGTGGCACCTGCATTCCCTGTCTTCGCAAAGAAAACTGCGGTACCTGCACAAACTGTCTGAACCGCAAGACAGGCAAGCAGATCTGCAAGGAGCGCAAGTGTGAGCAGCTGAAGAAGAGACGGAGCGACTGCAACGCAAGTGAGGTATGATATCCTTTTGGTTTGATCTTTCTAGCTTTATTCGGTATCGCCTGTAAGGATATTGTATTAATGTCGGGGTAAAAATCCCAAACAACTGATGTCATTTAAGAGTCGTTGAGTTCTCCAACTGATACGTTCTCAACTTTTAGCTGAAAACCTTATAACGTTTTAATGCCACGCCTACAGTACTGTTGCTGGGGACATAAAGTGATTGGAGACCGCGTCTTCTCCTCTTGGAATGGATAGATTCACCATGCACTGTTCCAGACATCAAGCACATCCTTTCAGGGATGATCATTTAGACAAGCAAATGTCAGCTGGTCTTCCCACTGGCAAGTCAGGGCCTGCTTCTTCTCAGGCTGGCTCTACAGAGACAGAGCAAAGCTGCTAGTGTGCAAGTGCAAAAGTCCTCCCATATGTGAAGAAACCTGGCAGTTAGACTAAAATTTGCCTTCTACAACTGAAAGTTTTCTGTTCACAAATATAGAGTAGTTTTTTTTTCTCCCTCTTTGTGGCAAACACACAGAAACAGCTTCTGCTACTATTTAATGGTGCCAGAGCAGATGGAAGTAGTAGTCCTGCCAACTCAAATACAAACACGCAATTTATACAGCCATAGAACACTATGTGCATTGCAAAAATAGTTTGAAATGTTTTTTTTTAAATCAATTATAATTTGGTGCACAGCAAATTAATGAATTATATAATTTGTCCAATTTGGAAAATGTTTTGAATGTTTGTTTTGGAGATTTTTTTTATTTATTTATTTTCTTTAATATTAGACTGAAGGAACGGTGTTTGGATAAGTGAGACTGTTAGAGTTTACCAAACAGCAACGGTGGAGAATTCCTGCCATTGCCTGCGCTTTGACCTCTGCAGCTTCCAGTGAGGGTGGGGGTTAACCTTAGGCCGTTTTGTGTGTGTGCGCATGTGTGTGTATAGAGGGGTGTAAAGAAAGAGAGAGAGAGTGCAGTTCCCTATAGTGTTTCTCTTGTGTTTTAATGGACGTGTGCATGTGTGCCTATGTGTGTTTGGATGTGCAGCAGCATCTTCAACACCGGGGGATGGACTGTCAAACCAAGGAGGAGGATAACAGGAAAAACTAGAATTGACTACAAAAGCATGTCCAGAGGAGTGAACACATACTGACACCGCACTGGCTGATAAACAGCAAAACAAGCATACTTCTCAATTCAGGTTACAAAATGTTCTCTCACTTATAAAGAAGATTCTAACAACAAAAAGCTAATGAAGGTAATCTATAAATATTGTCTAAACCAGCGGTTTCCCTAAAGAAGAAAGAATAGCAAACCTCAAAATCCAGTATGGCTGCTGTGGTTTTAAAACATGGTGATAACTGCAGGGATAAGAAGCGTATTTGCACTTCTGGCAGTTTGTATCTCAATAAATCTTTCCTGCACATAAACACATTAGCCTGAACGTCCAGTGGTAGTCATCCTGGTCATTAAGTATGATGACCAGTATCTTGCTGGTTTCTGATTTTTAGAAAATGGGCTAGTTGGGTTTGATGTGATTCCTTCATCCCGTGTCTTAGGTTCACTGTTCTTCCCTTTTGAGTAGTATCTGTTTGAATCAAAGGTCATTGTGCTTAGTCATTCTGTTTTAGCTGTTTACTTTTGTGCTGTAGCTTATATACTTTGCATTTGAAAACTTAAAACTCTCTCTCCCAGATAATGAAAGTGACAGGAATATGATGGATACTAGTGTGTCTAGAAGTGGGACGTAGTGTTTGTTTCTGTTATTGCTCTTCCAGTTTGGCTTGTCTTGTTTGTTTAGAGGCTTCAGAAGTGGCAGCAAGATATGTAACTGACTGACTGTTAAGGTGGTGGTGTCTTGACAGTTTAGTATCATGTGTTTGCTTCATGATTTCAAGAGATAATACACTTGTTTTTTAGAGATCTTAAGATTATAGAAACCTTCACCTCAAGTGTACTTCCCTTATTTTCAGCCAAACCAACTAATTCTTAGCAAGTCATTCCGTTAGCATTGTTGCATCTTGAATGCTGTGAAGATCCAAGAATATTTTATAAAAGCCATACCACTGAGTTATTCTTATATTTCCTCCATGTTTCCAATCTGTTACATGAACTTTTCAATTTATAGGGCTTAATATATGCACATGGAGTGGGTGGAATATTTTTTATTACTGTAGCCAAAAGCTACCTTTTTCCTAAAAAAATTAACACCCTCTTTAAATTCTAAAGTTTTATGTATTAAGTCATAATCAAAATATTTGTGATCTTAACAAGGTTCTAAAAATATTTAAATCTAATATTAAGTTTATAAATACACACTCAGATTTTACCATGCCATTATTTAATAGACAAAGCCAATACAATGAACCTCCAGTATTCATTGGGATTAGAGACTACAGCCGTCCAGGAAAAGCTACAATCTGTGAATACTTGAGACACCTCTAAAAACACTTATAAATGCCTGTTTTAATAGTTCAGACACCTAATATACATTAATATGCATTAATATACATTAATAAGCACAGTTAAAACTGTCTTGGTACAACCACAAAAGCTAATACCTATAGACTTCCGTATCTCCGCTTTTGGGAGTACAGTCAATCAGTGGGATGGAAAATAAATGGCACTCCCAGATTGGCTACTTTATAAACGACAGTCAAGTGGCATTGCATCTCGATATTTCAGCTTCCTTACCTGCATTTTCTTTTGAATATTTTAGATATGCTTTACAAAAAAAAATCCACGAATAGGAGAATGGCCGAACACTGAACTGCAAACAGGCGGGGGTTCACTGTTTGTCATTTTACTATTAGATGTTACCAGTCTCTCACGTCATTTCGCAAGAATTGCAGCCCAACCTTTTCCACAACACTACATCAATTCATTAGGGTTTGTTTCTACATAGCTGTCGCAGGTCCAACCTCATCATTCTAGTCAGGCTGAATTCTGAACTTTGACTGAACCATTGCAACACCTATGTTTTTCCTTTTTCAGGCTTTCTGCTCCAGAGTTGATGCTGTGTGACCATTGTTCTGCTAAATGATCAATTTTAGGCTAAGCTTTAGCTGCTGAACAGATGATCTTACATTTCACTGTAGAATACTTTAGTACATAGAAGAGTTAATGGTTGACTCAGTGACTGCAAGGTGGCCAGGTCCCTGTGGCTGTTAGACAAGCCCAAATAATCATAATCATATGAGGTATTTTTGCTCTGCTTTGGTCTCATCTATCTAAAGGGTATAGTTCCAGAAGTTCTTGTGGTTCAGAGAGATGGAACCATGCAAACCTAAATAGTTTTGGCATTTCCTTTTGGGAGAAATCAACCCCTCTGAGTCATACTTTTTCTGTCTTTCTCTAATTGTCCTGCCAGGAACTTTAATATTTCACTTGCTAACGGTGGCCTGTGGCGTCTGAGATAAAACTCTTGGTTTCTCTGAATTTCTCCGGTAATTTCATGGTCTATCCTTGGGTTGAAGTTGTTGAGATGACCACTGCTAGACATTGAAAGGTTTCTTAAATGTTTTCCACTTGTATGCAATATTTCTTATTGTGAAATGATGAACTTTAAACTATTCAGAAATAGCTTTATAACCTTTCCCATATTGATTGGGAACTATAATTGTTAGTCTTTGTAGAAGTCGTCACACTGGCTGATGACAAGGTAATCAAATGAATATGACCAGCTTCATGTGGCTACTTCTTACCTTTATAAATCCAGTAGAAGCAGCAAGGGTTGGGCTTAGTTTTTCACACACAGCTTTTCCATTCTGTCTTCATTTCTGTTTAATAAATAATGAGAACATGTGTGCTGGAGGAGGGAGCCATTTCTTTTTCCTATGGATGTAAATTAATAATCCTTAAGGTAATAAATAATGCTCAAATTGTTTATCCTCTAAATTCTTAGACATATTACATTAGTAGACAATTAGCTTGGAGTGAGGATGTCTCCTGAAAGCTCCCGCCTCCCAAAACCCCCCAAAAAACAACAGATACAAGCCTCTAATGTAAGACACACTAGCTTACTTATTTACACATTCACACGGCTTACTTTTTTGTGCTTTGGTAACTCAAAAACAATGTTACCAGATGCTTTGACTCTGGTTTGTTTGCATCTGATAAGACTTCATTTGCCCAACATAAGTTCTTAATTAAAAAAATGAATATGTCTGAAGTAAAGGAGAAGCGCTGTGGTAACCCCAACGTCAGGGCTACTGCAAGTTTCAGACTGTCTTCCTATTATGCCCTCTGAGCTGCTTTGATACAACCCAGAAGCTAGAAAATGTTTTCATAACTGTGGTCTTTTCAAGATACAAAATATTACATTACCTAAACTAAAATTTAATTTGAAATGTAGATTTCTTTGCATTGCTTCTTTTCCTCCATCTGTTGAACTGTGTTCTCTTGAACTAGTGGTTGCGGTAATACTGTTTATGGTTGTTTTTCTTCAGCCAGAACAGGGCCCTTAGTTAAGATGGAGGGAAAGTTCTAAATACCTGTCGATATTAGCACAAATCCTCCCGGCTTCTGCTAGAAAGCAGAGGATGAAGAGGAAATGCATCTTTAAGCATTCCAGTGACAGAAAGCATTAGTCTCGATCAGCTAAAGAAGATGAAAGTTTTTGAAATATCTTGCTAGAACCCAAACCTCAATTTGATCGGAAATCTGTGGGGTGAACAGCAGTGTTGTCCAGAGGAGGTGTCCTCGCGATCTGACAGATTTGATTGACTTCTGTAAATATAGTCAAGTCAAGATTTGTCATGATGACGTACTCCTATAAAAAAAGACAGTGCTGTAATGAAATTAAAAGGGGTTTCAATGGAGGTTGAGGGTGTGCACACATATGTAGCCACATTATTCTAGTTTTTTTATGTTTCATTTCCCCCCTAAAAGACTTCAGTTTGTGGTTCAATTATGTTGTAAAGGTTATAGGTCATGGGTGGAAAAAGTTGTGAAATGTTTTATCTTTTTTTCAAATATATTACAAAAACCAGGCATTTCTCGAATGAAGTTCCCTTGGGTTTGGCTCATTCAAGACATTTAAACTTCTTAACTCTTATTCTGACAATGTGGCTGAAAGGATGGATGCGTTAAAGCTTCCCATGCATGTACACACCATTATTCTGCAGTGCAACTACTTTTTCACGGTGACATTGAAGAGTTGTTGATGCTTCATCTGGTGGGTTATCCAAATAAGATCCATGTGCATCCTTTGTCAGCACACATGGTTCGCTTTCTGGCTGCACATGGCTGCAGAGTGAGACTGCATACACCGTACTGGAAGGCACGGATGACAGAATTTATATTAGATAGGCTTTAAGCACCACTTGACATAGAAACCATGAATTTAACCTACGTTTTTCTAATGGACAAAGTGTTGAGAGTTTTAGAAACTGGGCATTTTCCTCATAAAACTGTGCTGAAGCCAAGTTTTGTTGCTTACATCTGTATCCCTTCCCCCATGGTCCTTCCACCTCTGCCCTCTGACATCTGTGTGCATTCAGCAGCTAAGTTCTTCACTTCTTGCCACCCACATTCTCTTGTCTTTTGCTGTGAAAACTGCTCTGTAGGTCACAGCAGTGTTAACCACTGCCTGTATAAGATCAGTTCAATGTCCATGAACTCTAAGGACGATGTGAATGAGCTTATCAATCTGCAGAGACCAGTTGGTTGTTAAGTGTTTGTGGGTTCTTTAGCGCGCAAACAGCCTGAATGAACTGAGGAATAATTAAGATGTGTAAAGATTCCGTGAGTCTGTAGGAATATTTAAAACTGTTATGACTGTCCTGAATCAGGGATTGGCTTGTTTTTTTCTTGATCCTGTAGCATTACACAGAAAAAGTAATCTTAATTTACCTAATAGGTAAATGAAAATATGATCTAGATGCTGGAATATTTCCTCTGACTATTGGCTATTCTGCCTTGCAAAAATATTCACGTTTGTGAACTTTTTCACATTTCCTTTCACGTCTTTTGACACTACAGCCACAAACTTTGAAATACTCCACTGGGATTTAATGTGATGCACCAACACAAACTAGTTCACAATTGTAAAGTGGAAGGGCAATGATGCATGTTTTTCAAATCTTTGTATAAAAATGTCTGAAAGGTGTGGTGTTCATTTGCATTCAGTCTGATACCCCTAAGTAAAATCCAGTGCAACCTCTTGCCTTCAGAAGTCACCTGTTTAGTAAATAGAGTCCACCTTTATGCACTTTATTCTCAGTGTAAGTCTCAGCAGTTTGTTAGAGAACATTAGTGAACAAAGTTTAAATGTAAACCAGTTTCCCAACCTACAAACATGTTATGGGCTGCGTTTCTATCACAAATGTGTGCAAAACTTCTTCGATATTCTGCTAATGTCGAAAAAACAAAACAAAAAAAAATGTTTCCATTGCTTTTTGCGAAATACACCAATTTCTGTACGGCTGAAAAACTACCTCATCCTGGCGTAATAACATTTTTATTGAAAAATGTGAGTTTTTAGAAGCAAATTTATTTTCGTAATTCCAATTTGCACAATTTTATGGTCAGTGGAAACACAGTTATGGATCCCTGCTCAAAGAGAGCATAAATCACAGAAGCAGTTAAGAGGCATGCTAACTCTGGAGGAGCCCCAGAGATCAGGAGTTCAGGTGGAAACATCTTTTGACCGGATAGCTATTAGTAATGGACAAATCTGGCCTTTATGGAAGAGTGGACAAACCTGTTAGAAGCTGCAAAAGACTGAGGCAGAAGTTCAACAACCCTAAACATACAGCCAGAGTGTAATGGAATGGTTTCAATTAAAGCAAAGACCTAAATCCAATTGAGAATGTAGGAAGACTTAAAAAATGATGTGCAAATATGGCTTTCATCTAATCTGACTGACTTTGAATTATGTTACAAAGTTGTTATGGATGCATGATTTTATGGCTTTTTCTAATCATCTCTTTGCTGCTCTAATTAAACATATCTGCACTGCTTAATTGCTTTTCTGCCACACTGCTCACTGCTACAGCTTACACAAGCCGCTGATATCACATAAAACGCAACACATAGTCAAAGATAAACTGATACAAGAGGATGACTCCCTATAGGAGGGTTAAGAGTGAGGCATAGATAAAAGCAGGGCTCACGTTCCATTTTTGGCTCCTCTTGGTTCATCCTTAAGATGGGCTGAGGGGCGCCCGGTACCGAAGGTGAATGTCACTCTTTAACTGTTCATTTGTATAGTCTGTACACTGATCATTTTTGGCATTAAATCTTGATTTTATACGTAACCATTTCTCATTATTTCACAAGGTAAATACTTTGCTGGTTTTAGTGGTTGAATCTTGGAACTGGAGAGAAACGAACGTGGTGGTGCACAGAAGGGGAAAGAGGGTGAACTCCCAAACAAAGTAGAGAAGGCAAAAATTTCAGTCAGCAAAGTGGGTAAAACACTTTCACTTCACAATTTTGAGCTACTTTATATTGGTTTATCACATGAAATTATGATGTTTATGTTGTAACGTGACAATGTTGGAACGTTAAAAGGGTATGAATCTAACTAGTGCTAATTTTACCTCTTAAATCTGTTTATTCTGCAAAGACGCTGAGTAGCTCCGACTGAAGCACAACAACTACCCCTGTCCACCTATAGGAAAACATAGAGAGGCTCTCGCTGTCCAGCTCACAACAATCACACCTCTCTCACACATAAACATCTCACACACACACACACACACACACACACACACACACACACACACACACACACACACACACACGTGGTCCATCTGACGTCAGAGGAGAGGATTTCCCGTGCCATGCAAGAGCGTCAGACAGAGACCACAAATGCAGCGTCACTGTGCTGCTGCCTTGCTTCACTCTGCCACACTTCAGCTCCCTCCTTCTTTTCGGTTCTCACACAGTCTATCAGCCTCTCGCTGTCTGTCCGTCTCGCCTCGATCCACCGTGTCTTCACCGGCCTCTCTGAACTTTTGCTGACTTTCGCCCGATGCTTTGCGGTCACTGCTTCTTCATTTCCCCCTCCTTCACATGTCAATGCTCTTCTTTAAATCTAAGCACTGTTTGTCAGAGTAAAACTTCCCATTTCACTTTCAGGAACGGTTGTTTTTCGTGGCACTTTGGTTGAAAAAAAAAGATTAACTTCATCTTCATTGCATCTACTGATTACTACTCGAGAATAAACAAAATTTCCGCTGCACTTTTTGTGGCTTGCGCTCAACAGTTAAAAAAAAAAAAAAAATAAAGTATGCCAATAAGAGTTGGTCTTTCATCTTTGGAATGTAAACATTTGGAACGTAAATATCAGGCCTATTAAAATATTCCCGGTATGTCACTCTTACAAAGAGTGTACAAGAAAAAAGTGAGTCCCCGGCGGTGTTTTCCATAAAACGAAGGATCGAGACATGTTTTTCCACGTGTTTGCTTTGCAGATCACAGATATGCGGATGTGGTCCCAGCTGACAACCTGTTGGGACGGCTTCCAATAGCGTTCGTGGAAAATAAGTATCTGCAGCAGTTCGTGTTGCCTTCGCTCGCTCTGAGTCAGCACTGAAGGGTTTTTGCTGTGTAATTGTGCTTTTCGCCTGTCAGACTGGCGTTGGTGGTCTCGTCGAGAGGGACTGTGTGAATATGTGTGTGTTTGTGTATGTGGGGCTTTTACTGTGCAGTCCAGTCCAGTTATTGCAGGCAGCCCTAACACAGATGGTGCACAGCGATACCACATACCAGAGGCATTGTTTAGGGAAGGCGAGTTCGAGGAGATAATTGACAAGCATAGAGACGACCCATCCCCCCTCCCCCTAAAACACACACACACAACTCCCACCTATCTTCACTTTGTCTCTTTATGTCAGCCTTTCTTTTATTGCACTGCACAAACATACACACACACATATATACACACCCACACACACACAAGGGCCTTTTTTTATTTAACCTCCTCTTTCTACTGTTCCTCTCAACACCCTCGACTGCTCTCCTTCATTTTCACCCTAGCAGCAGAGCCCGGCCCAGCCTCTGATTGGTGGACAGACCGCCTCTTTGTGTGCTATCTGTAGTGTGACGTCTCTCGGGTGAGGTCTGCACATTTGTGTGTGTGCTATAGTTCACGAGCGTATATGTTTGTAGATAAATGGGGGGGCAATGGGCGGCTGTTGGGGACATCAAATATGTGGGAAGAGAGAAGGAAAAAGCAATGAACGATTGGGAGGAAGGAGTGATAACAGTCACAGAAAAAAAATCCCTCAGATGTGTGTGTGTTCATGTGTGTGAGGTAGACCTATTGGCATATGAGCAAGAGAGTGGGAGGGAGGGGGGAAGTGCGAGAGAGAGCAAGCGCGTCGAGAGAGAGAGAGAGAAAGAGAACGTGTGTACGAGGGCTCATGTAAAACCCGATTAAAAACACAAGATGGCTTCCTGAATGGGCTGCTGGAACGCAGACGAAAGACAGACTGAGAAGGAAGAGTGGGGAGACGCGGAGAGAGAAGAAAGGGACAGAGGGGTAGGGGGCGAGGACGAGAGAGGTAGCCAGAGATCCTCTTATGGGGATTCGGTCAGTGGACGGAGGAGTACGAACCGAAGAAGTCCCAAAGCTTGGAGGGTAAATATTCCTCTCTCCAGACTATTTTAGGATTGATAGGTGGGTGGAGGCAAGGAAGAGGGGATGAAGGGGGGAGAGTATGTGTATGTGTAGGCTAGCAGGACTGGGGAGCAGCTCAAGACAAAACACATCATTTACCACGGAGACAACCGGGGCAAATGAAAACAACAGAGACATGCTGTGCAAAATAAAAAACACGCTTGTGTTTCCATCTATTCCACCTCTTACATCCCATTCACTGACACTTGTGCGTGCTCTGCTGTAATATTTCCTGTTGTGAAATGAACGTACGTCCAGAATCTCGCACCGGCGTCTGTATGGAGACATTACATAATTGTACAAGCGGCAGCAGAAGGGAAAATGCCGGCTCACGCTGAGCACAAATCAAAGAAAAGATTTCCGTTCATGCTTTTTCATTGCCAGGAATGTTAGTGGGTTGGCGTCATGCAGCTGTTGGTACTTTGACATAGAATAGTCCCATGTCGCATTGTTCTGTTGATTGTTAATCTTTCAACCCCCCCTTCCCATTCCCCCCCCCCCTCACAACTGGCTGTAAAGGTGGGATATTTTGAAGACAACAGTCAAGACTGTGTGGGACCCCCTGGACTAGCAGTTGAGGTAAGAGAGGTCACTGGGTTTTGTGTTTATCTCTACATTTGTCATCTCTTCTCATCTCTTCTCATGTTGCTGCTGGGTTAACCCATGAGCTAACATCGAGCTTAGCCAACACAATGACCAGTTTCTCATTTCTGTCTGTGTACAAGTTTAGTTTAGTTTGTGCGTCTTTGCACACAACGGGTTGACAACTACTGCACAGATAAAGCTGTGATAGTCTGTGCTGTTGGGTTGGCATTCGACTACTTGCAGCACTCTGCCGCGAACATGCAAGCTCATTATTTTATCCTCCTTAAAGAATACAGGTGGATTAGATCAACTAAAACATCTGATCTCCAAACAAGCCAACTCTTTGAAAGACGTCACCTCAATTTAATCTGAGCGCCTTGGCGATGGTGCTGCGGCATCCTCAGTTTAAAGCGTCCCACGCTGCCCGCTGATTGGTGCCAGAGCCAGGCATGTGTAGATACTACAAGAGACCAGGAAAAGGAGGGGAGGGAGTAAGAAGGAGGAACCCTGCATGCTGGCTCGGGAGCCGGGGAGGGGAAGCCGTCCTGCTTCTCCTGGGTTCTGGAGTCAAATGAGGTAAAGGGAGTAAAAGTTAGTGGGTCACGCATGCGTACGTGTCGGATTGCTGGGCGTAGTAACCTGTGGCGTGTGGCTGCTGAGAAATGCGTTCTCCAACATGCCGTGTCGGGACACGCTCGTGTGTTTTGTAAAGAGGAAAAGCGGGGAGATGCGACAAAGAGAAAACGAATAACTGGAAAAACACAATGTCAACGAGAAAGACCATTGGCACTGCTGACGTCTTATATTTGTCATTCATCTCTACAGTGAGATCAAATCTGGATTAGTCTATCACCTTTAAACATCATAAATAGGTCCTGCTCAGATCTTTGAACATCCATCTTATCTCTAAGCCTGCTTAATCCCTGTCCACATATACTCAGTCCTTTTATCTTTAAAGTATAAATCGCCATCTGGTCTACAGGGAACACAATCATCTGTGTGCTTTCCTGTGTTTAACAAGTCAGTGTTCTTTTTCCTCCGGCTCTCCTGTTCGCAGAAGTTGCTGTGCATGCCCGGGGTGGAATGTTTACCTCATTAAGATCCGTTTCCTACTCAAACATGTCCCCGGTTGTACAAAGATAAACACCGCATACACCCGCATGCAGAGGGCATTCATTTAGACGATCCAAATAAGCACCCGTACAGTATCATTAAGTGTTTTCCGCCCTTGCATAACAGCGTCAACAAGTGGAACATTGTGAGAAAAAAAGTTGTGGTTGCATTGCAGACAGGCAGCGTTTTTTATGACTTCTTTTCAGTTTTTTAACACAGTTTCTGTGCTGTTCAGGAAACCAACCTGTATTTAATGGGTTTACCACAACAGATTACAAGACAGACAGACAGACACGCAGGACTTGCAAGAATTTTCTTGTCTTTCCACGCCCATGCACAGGATTTCCTCTTCATACATGTGATGAACTTCACACTTTGCACAGGTGGGACAGAGCAAAGCAGATGCCGCTCAAAGCAGCAATGGCACCTGGGATACTCACTAATGATACATGTGGAATCCCCGGCCTCGCTTGCAAAGGGTTAAACACTGACCTAGTTTCCGTGGCAACACTGAATGTCTGATGACATCATTGCTATAATTTTAGCACAAGCATTAAAGGGTGGTCACATGACTTATCTAGCCAGCTCCACGTGTTTGTGTGTGTGTGTATATGTGTGTGTGTGTAGTAAGCAGTTCACTATATGGTACAGATTCAGGAAGTGGAGGGTTTGACATCAGCTCTTCCATTCAGCGGCAGCTTTTGATGTATTTGCTACTCTGTAAGGTTTCCATTCTTCAGTGAACAACCGCAACCTGCTTACCTACCTACATTGAGAAATCTTGTGATCTAATAGATGGTCTTAGGCTAAGACATGCGTTACAAATTGTACAATCTTTTCCTCTGATCTGAAAGGTTTTCGGTCTTCATCAAAGGTTTATGTAAAATGATACAAACGGGACACATTTCAAGATGTCTAATAATGAACAAACCTAAATTAATTCAAATGATTTGATGTTTCTGACTAGAGTTTCATCAAAAATGTGTCATTTTTTTATTCATTATTCATACCGCTTGAGCTTTTCCACATGGCTTCTGCATGAAGAAGGTACTATGTTCAGATGGAACCAAAATTGAACTGTTTGGCAAAAGCTAACATGGCATAGCACCCCTACCATGAAACATGGTGGTGGCAGCATCATGGTGTGAGAACACTTTTATTTCACAGGAACAGGGATGCTGGTCTGGTCAGGGCTGAGGCCCTGAGTAGCATGAAGAAAGCCATTGTAGAAGAAAGTGTTCTGGTAGGATGAGACCAACTTTTTGGAAAAACGTAGAAGACAGTTGAGGCACAATGCTATCACTGCATATCAACATGAATCCAAACTGTAAAAGACTGGTGGCAGCATCATGCTGTTTGTATCCTTTTTTCAGCAGAGAGAAGATTTAAATAACAGGTTCCTTCTGAAAGAAAACCTGTTAGAGGCTGCAAAAGAATTGAGGCTGAGGTAGAGGGACATACAAACATACAGCCAGAGTTAAAATAGAATGGTTTAGATCAAAGTATATTCATGTGTTAAACTGTCCCTGTCAAAGTCCAGTCCTAAATCCAGTACGGTGGATCCCTGGTATTTGTGGAGGTTAGGAACCACAACTGCCCCAAATACTTGAGACGCCCCTCTGAAAATGCTTATAGCTGCCTATTTTAATTGTTCATATACCGAATATACCTTAATATGCATTAATACACTCAGTGGAAACCATCTTAGCACTACGGCGGAAGCTGACATGTACAGTCTTCCTTATTTCTGCTCTTAGGGGTACAGAACAATCAGCCCTAAGGAAAATAAATACAGCTCCTGGACTGGCTGCTTTGCAAATGACAGCCAATAGTGTGTAAAGTAGCATTGCGCCCATTTATTCCAGACTTTTCAGGTATTTATTCATAGAGAGTTTTGAAAACCATCAGTTGAATTCAGTTTCACAATTATACTATTTTGTTTTTATCTATCAGATAAAATCTCAATAAAGTTTGGGGACAGAAGATAACCAAATGTGAAAATAGTTCACATTGCCTTACAAAAGTATGAATACTTTTACAGTAATATTAAGGTCAAGATTAAAATCAAGGTTAGCTGTTAGGTGCTGGTGAAAAACAAACCTTCAACTGGCATCCTGTTTGAAAATGAAACAAAGAAAGAGAAGTTTTATAGCTTGAGAACAGCTGACCGCTTAGTTTCCAAAGAACTCTTTTATCAAAGCCCTTCAAATGATTATGAAACTTCTCACCCTACACATGCTCCAGTACAATGTGTCACGTAAATGTGTACAAGCAGTTTCATTTTTAATCATTAATATTTAATTTTGTTCTAGCCTATAAAGTACAGGATTTAACAGTTTACAAGTTTATCAGTTATGTCCTTCTGCTCTTCATACACTATGCACCAATTCTGGACTGAATCCTGCAGCTGGATCAATACCCTATATGGCAGCAGATGAGTAATGGCTAGCGGGTAGTTGGCGTCTTTGGTTATGCCTGGGATGCATGTTGGAGGGAGGTTGTCAGCCGCCTGGTGCCGCAGTTAATAAAAAATGAATGGAAAGACAAGGGGGAGGAGCCCTCAGCTGTTGCTCTGGCTCTTTAACTCTCACTTCCCTGGCGCCTGCTCTGCTGCTCCCACTGGGCGCACGGTGAACACAGTCCTGAATCCCTCGACTGGCACACACTGCCAGGTTTTATGTAATACAGTGCAACAGCTGTTGGAGCTTTCAGTGCCTACTATAGAAACACACACTTGAAAGTCTTGATTGCTGAGGTCTATTTAAATGAGTTCGGGGGAACCTCTTTATGTTGGAGGATTGAGCCTGAGCTTGAATATGAGAAAACGTAGAAAGCTGGACTGAGTTCAGTTCTCAGCCATCCTATGCTGTGAACATGCACACATCTCTTTATAAAGAGATGTGTGCATAGTTGCAGAGGATAAGGTGGCGGACTGGTCCCTTTAAGTCCAGCAATGCCAGACTGGAGCATATGGGAAGCTAATCTTAGCACCAGTGTGGAGAGACAACACTGGCAAACAGCCACAGTAGAGGCCACAGTGGAGGCCTGAGGGAGGGCTCTCTTGTTTTCTCTCTTTTCTCTGAGAAACTTGTGGTTAGGCTCCAAAATATTGTTCCTCAAAGCATTTCACCCAGCATGTGTCATCAGTCTGAGAGCTGCCACTGAATGTTGTTAACAGGGAAATGATTGTGCAGTCAGATTTGACACAGTGCATTATCTGGTGGGCAGCAGTACATAGTGTACCTGTTTCTATTTTAAAGCATTTTGACTCCATCTGTTCCACCTGTTTCCCTTCTGCCTGTGCTGCTCTTTGTCTCACATCCAAGGTTCCCCCTGCGGAGGCTGATCTGGATCCTGCTCTTTCTTTTCATTTCCCAACCCTTAAGCACAAAGAGCGGCCTCCTAAAAACAGACCCCATCTTTTTTTTTTTGCTCATTAAATTTTTTTTTGTAGCTCCACCCCAGCTGGCCACTCCACCTATCACCACCTTTCCATTTAGTTTCCCTTCCTCCTGCCCTAACCCCTCCTCTCTTTTTCTTTGTGAGGAGAGGTGTAAGGGTTTGAGAAAAGGGGGCAGGGGCATCAGAGGTGCGGGCTTGCCCCAGCTGAGCATATCGTGCTGACTTGCACGTGCCGATTGTCAGCAGATATGACTCAGAAGCCTGGATACACACACCTTGAACCTAACACTGTCTTGCCTGGGAGCCTGGGAAGACATGGGTAGCAAAAAAAAAAAAAAAAAAAAAAAAAAAAAAAAAAAAAAGACAAACAGACAGTTTTAAGGACAAAAACAACAAAGCAGTGATTATTATGATAAGAGATCAGAGTACCATTGTTGAAGACTTTATGTTGCTGTTATTTTTAAACCCACCATGCCCTTCAGCCTGACGTCACACCCACCACTGAACCCACTGACCCTCTTGAGAACAATCCACTACTGTGTGTGTGAGGGAGTTGGCTGAATGCATGGAGAAAAATCACTGTAGCTTGCCTTCTGCAAGAACATATAACTTCGCATGCACGTGTGAAATGGATGTTTTCGTTATGTGTGTGTGACAGAAAGATAAAGATATGTGGGGGAGATGTGGGAAGCAGGGGGAGGCGTGTCGGATCAGATGACCTTGATGCTGTTTGACTGCAGGACAATGTGCTTGGGGAGGGGACTGTACAGAGTTAGATCAGAGCGATGCAGGAAGAAAGAGTCAGCTGACAGGAAGAGGGTAACCCTCCTGACATGACTGTAAAGTTCCTGAGCCGACTTTTAAAGTGTCATAAAAAAGAAAAAAAAAAAACCCCGAAGAGTATATTTTCTAATATTTAAATGACGTTAAAAGGAAAAAAGAACAGTTTGTTCTTTATGGTTTTTTTGCTTCCTTCGTGCATTTGCAGTGTGCTGGTAACATTTCAAAAGCTTCCTTCCATGAGAGTTTTTGTTTCAGTGCTTAGCATCGAAGAGAAAGATGAGTCAGGCTTTAGTCATAAACAGCAACTCACACACACTGCTGAGAATGGACTTCTGTTCTCAGTCATCCCTCCTACAGTCAGAACCTTTCCTCTCTGCTGCTGAGAAACACCAAGCCTGAGGCAGAGAAGTGAGAGAGAGAGAGAGATGGAGAAGAAGAGGCTGAAACGAGGGCGTGAGACAACTTATTTGGATGACAGTTTGACTTCTCTGTGAGTCGAGGTGATCGATGCAAGATTAGGAGTCTCTCTTGTGCTTTCCACTCACTCTTTCTCAATGCCGGGCTACAGCAGTTTTACCGTAAGTGTGATTTCATTTTCACTGTGAAAAGTGAAAAAGATTGATTTAATTTTGGTGTTTTCACATAGAAGGTTTGGTTCTCGTGAAGTGAATGCAGTTAAATCTGTTTAGAAGATAAGCCTCTAGGGTGCTTTTAGTTGAAACATCATTAGTCACAGTGTTCTGCTAGTTGAAAACTTAATCGTCTAAAGTGTTGCTGTACAGATAATCAAAAGGAAAGTCACCTTAAATATAAATTCTTACTCTTGTTTCCAAAATCATTTGGTTGGGTGATGAATTTCCACTTTCTTTAGCTTTTGAGATAATCCGACCTGAGTGTGGTACAGACTAGAAACGTTGAGTAATGTTTTATGTGAAATTACTCCATCTTTATGCTGATGTCTGTGAATCACAGATCAGTGCGTGTGTTGGAAACAAGTTGTCTCACTGCAGTTCAGTTCAGTTCAGGCTATTCACACAAGTTCATAACAAAAGTCACTTCAGTACAAGATGCAGAAACATTTCCAGCTCAGATTCTGCTATCTATTCCCTCTAATTCAGTCCAGTTGTAATTAAATCAATTTAATAGAGTTAGATTGTAAAGAAAATGTAGAAGGTATAAAACCATCAGTACCATTAAAAAAAAAAAAAAATAAAATAAAATAAAAAAAAAAATATTGATTTCTTTAAATAACTGAATTTTCAGTATTTTGCCATAGTTTTAAAACTGAGAAGTATCCACTTTACTGGGTTCCTACACAGTTTGTCCAGATCTGGGATTTGGTTTAAGTATATATATATATATATATATATATATATATATATATATATATATATATATATATATATATATATATATATATATATGTATATATTTCATACCTCTCCAAGAGGTATGAAAGAGGAAATGAGTCCTTGGAAAAATATTTATATTCCCAGACTTTATTATCTATTGACCATCAATCTGTCCACTTAGAGTATATTTGTCCATCAATTAACCCGTTTCTTCCAGTCTGTAGTTTTTTCAGGATACATATTTAAGGATTGACATTTTCAGAAATATTTTTATTTAATATTTCATTTTTTTAAATTATTATTTTATTTTATTTTATTTTTTTATTATTTTTTTTTTTAATTTGAACATAGAAAACGGATAGAATAGGTATAAAAAGAACAGTAACAGAATATCAAAAGTCTTTTTTGTTTTTTGCTTTAGGGTTAGGGTTGCCGAAACACATTCTGCAAAATTTCCTCCTGAAAACAGTCAGTACAGGAGAACAGAAATTCTAACCTGGAAATGACTTGAGTCTCAATTTTTCTTTTACCATTCCTTCCTTGTTTTTAGTGACTTTATGCAGAATTCTTTTTTATTTATATTTTTAAATCTCGTAAAGACAGAAAAAAGGGAAAAAGTAACAGAGACCTAAACAAAAGAAGAGTGTCTCAAGGAAAAATGCATTTTCCATTTTTTCTTGATGGCTTCAAATTTAGATTGCTGAAGTCTCATTGAGAAAGTGATTCTTTCCATCACATATATCATAGATGATATACCATTTATCTATACTTGGGATGTCAGGATTATGCCATTTCTTTGTAATTGCTTTTGTTGCAGTTAAACTCAATATTACAAGTACATATCTAGTTTTAACAATTAAAATAGTTGAGTGTATAAACCCAAAAAGAACTTCTCAGTTAAATGTAATTTCTGTTCCAAACACAGTCACCAGTTCTGTAAAAACCTGCTTCCAGACTTTTGGAGGGGCCCAAAGTAAGTGGAAAAGATTAGCTTCTTGGGAACGATACAGCCTCCAACAGCTGGAAGAACCCGCTTTGCTGAACCGGTGTAATAAAAATACCAAAGGAGACATTTCTACCCAAATGCTCTTCATTAGTTCGAACATGATATCCTCAACTAAAATCCACAGTATTTCCTCCAGGTGTCTTCTGAGAGGTAGAAGTTGGATTTTTCCTGTCTTGTTTTTGTTTAATGTAAGTGGCATTTATTGTTTTTTTTCCTGAAGTCCTTATGCTGTCCAAAAAAAGTCCAGTCGCATCCCCATCTTCTTTGGGTTGGCTTCATAGATGCATATAAACTTTTTCAAAAGTTCGTTGGATCTCTTTTACTTTGTAATGTACTGAATTTGTTATGGTATGGGATCCTTAATTTGCCTTTTTAAATTGTTAGTAGTAGCTAGTAATTTAGCAGAATTCCCTCCTGCTTCAAAGCACTTTTGTTTTAGTTGTTTTGTTCAGTTTAATTTTGTTCAGTTTGATTTTTATATTGCTAATTTCCATTTTTGGGTGTCTTGTTTTTACAAGACTGGGACTAGTAACTTAACTGTGTAGGAACCCTGACTATTGCCTTTTACTGTTCAAGCATGTACCCATATTAATACCCACAAACTGGCATGCCCTAACATAAACTACATATGAGTTTTTATATCATAAACTGTCTGTTTTACCTTTGCCCATGCATGGACAGGATGGGATACTGGACTGACCAGAAGGGATCTCGGACAGGTGGGACTTGAGCAGTCATGGGGCCTCAGAATGGTGTTTGCTCTCTGAAGCTGTATATTATTGTTCTACATGGCTTAAGTTAGGCATTAAAAAGGGCAAGGTTACAGTTACACATTAACTACGGGTGAAAGAATATACTCAGAAATTAAACACAGTATTGGGTAAACAAAAATGGCTCAAGATGTCCGATATTTTGTGGAAAATTTAGTCCTCATGTTTTATGTTCACAGCTATTGAGTGAACTTAAAATCACAGACTGTGTATGAGTTTAGAGGGATCCGTATTTAAAGCCTGTCAAGGCTTGATTTGTCCATATGTTGCATTTTTTTATGTTTATCTAATTCTAAGGTGGGTTAAAAATACTAACAAAAGCATTGGACATGCTCTTTCTGGTGTTTTTTTTTACAAATAGATAAAATAATTCCGAATCTGGAAAATATGTTTTAAAGAATTTTTGTTTAGTACAGATTTATTTTGTTAAGGTTTAATCGTTATTGCAATGTCAGTGTGTGCAATATATCGCTAATATATTCCAAATGTTATAAACATACATTTTTCATGCTAATGTCATTACGGCAGCAGATGCTCACACCGGACTCTAATGACGTTTCCCAAAATGCTAAAGATCACAGAGTGATGGAAGCAGAGATGAGAACGCGGGGAAATGAAAAAATAGGCATATATTGTAATTAATATCATCATCACAATATTTACTATTATTGTCATCGCTACATCTTATATTTTTCAGCCTTATTAAATATGACTGAAGCCAATTTAATGTAGTTCCCTTAAAGCTGCAGTATGTAACTTTTATGAAAAATATGCTTTTAACATATTTGTTAAAATGATCATTATGTCGTGACAGTATAAGACAGAAAATCAGTGAAAAATTCAAGCCCCTCTGCCTTCTCCTAGTACGCCTAGTATTAACTGCAGAAATACACATCTCAGTCAGAAACAATCAATCAGAGCCAGGAGGTGGGTCTTAGCGCTGTCAATTACCCTCACATACACACTGCTCACACACTCCCCCTTGCTCTCTGCTACGTTACAGCTGGTACATTTCTTTAGATGGCAATAGTAGCTCAGGGAGGAGGTTGAGGAGCTTGATCTTTTCACAGATTATCTGTCTCATCTGTCATTCAACCATACTGTTTATCATATAGGATATTGTATTTGTCAATATATTTATCTAACCTTAATTTTCAAGAATTTTTGAGAATTGAGAAAACACAAAAATAGGTCTATAATTGGAAAATAATTGTTTATCCCCATTTTTATAAATGATTGTACTTTTGGCAGTCTTCTTTTAATCAGGGGATTCACCAGTAATAAATGATAAATTGTAAATATGGCTAAGGGGCTTTGCAATTTCATTAATGACTTGCTTATTTAATATAGTGTCTAACTCATGCAGTCTGTCTTTCCTCTCTGACTCTGCTGTTCTTTCTTTAATCATTTTTTATATAGAGTAGATTTTTCTTTTTACAAGCATTAATTAGGCCTTTGTCATCTATGGTTTTGTTTTAGCATTTTTAATTTTCATTAGTTTCACAGGGCAATGTTGGTCATAGATTAATGAAAATTTTCTAGAAGGCGTAGTACGCTACATTAACATTTAATTACTTTCCAGTCTTGTTTCAGTAGACTTTGTTTGAAAGCTGTTGTCTTAACTCTTAAATTTTGCAGTGTTAATTTTGTTATGGTTTCTTTCTTATTATCACCTATTTTCATAGTTGTAAATACCGAGAAGTGGTCACTTAATACACTTATTAATATTCCAGTGGAAATGTCCTTGTTTAATGTATTAGTAACTATGTTTTCAATTAGTGATGAACTACGCATGGTGATTCTAGTTGGTCTTGTTATTTTACAATGGAAGGACATGCTATACATCAGATTTATGAGGTTCTCTTTGGGACTATGAGACATTGTGTTTAACAGATTTATATTAAAATCGCCACAGATAAACATCTTTTGCTACATATTTGTATTCAACTTATGCATATATACTGTAAACATTTCAACATTTGATCCAGAAGATTTATAACTGGAACTAATTAATATTTCTTTTTTCCTTTACTAATTCAATAGTAATACACTCCATCATATCTTCTATTTACCTGTTTCACATGTAGGTTTTTATCCACATATGATGCCATGCCTCCTCCATTTTTTGTTTTCTGTTTTGTTTATACATTTCATATCCATCTATTACAAAATTATCTGTTTGGTCATTTTTTGTTCAAGTTTCTGAGATTGCTAAGATGTAAATGTAGTATCCATTTAATACAAACACTCCTTTATTTTTCCAAAATTTGCGTGAAAGTTGTGACTGTTAAAGTGAAGAACTCAGAGAATGTTTGATAAGGTTTAATAAGTGCCGATATCAGTTGGTAATAAGTGCAATTATTCTTTATGTTCATATAGATGTATCAGGACCCACATCATCTATAACATTTTGAGTTTTATATTCATCATATTGAAAAGGGCTAAATTGAACATCTTGAGTAATACTGTCTTCGCCATATGTAAACAAAGTATTATTAATCTTTATGTCTATCACACTGAGTTAAAGGTGTCTTTGTTTAGTTTACCTTTTGTGAATTATCATTAAAAAAGGAAGTTAGAAGACATCATTGCCTTAAATTCTGCAATGTCACTTTATCCTAAACTCCTAAGACTGTCAGCACAACAGAGAATGTCCTTTAATACTCCAAAGTGAGTTTCAAGCATAAATACAACAAGGAGTAAAGGTTAAATCACTGGCATGTCTGTAGTTTATAACAATAGCTTACATTTACATCACCAGATGAAGTCATATGCTAATAGAGCTCTGCAAGACAGATACTAAATATTGTTGGGTTATAATATTGTGAGTTCTTGTACTATGAGAAAGATTACAACCAAAGAAACATTACAAACTACATTAAAACAGACACTGGAATGCATTGTTCTTTTTTACTGGCTGCTGAGTTTCATTTCCTAAGATACCCTAACTAAACATGCTGGAATCACAAATCTAACATCTGATGAAAACTTGCTCTAAAAGCTGTGCTGAATAGCTGAAGGAGAAAAATGTATGTTTTTATGTTTGTTGAGTGAGTCTTTCATGGTCTTCTGTGTGCTGGTTAAAAACACATTCCTATCATTGAGACTTCAACCTTTATGTTAATATTTTGGTCTACGTTTTTTTTCACTATACATTGGCAGAGAGATTTTCTGGGGTTTGTGCTGTGTTGATAGTCCTGATATCTCTGCTCATGTTTCTAAATCTTCATAATAATAAAAAAGAAGCTTACTCAGCCATGTGATATTTGCTTTGAATGACTTTATTTGCTTTTGATCCTAGCTGAAGTTCTTTTTTCCTTCCTAATTAAACTGTAAAATAACAAACTGGCGATAAGAACACAGCGTTCCAAGACTGAAAAATGGACCTGTTGTTTACAGCATTCGAGCAGGGTGTGAGTGGAGAGCATGTGGTACAGAGGTTAATTTGAGCCTTGAGCTAGAAACGCTGTGTCACCGCAGCTGAGGGAGTGAGTGAGCAAGTGAGCACAAACTGGTTGGGTGTACTCAAGTGTCGGTTGGTGTGTGGGCTTGTTGATAACATCAAGTAGGGTAGTTGAGCCAATATTACTTATGCCCACCCAGTGGTGGAGGCAACATCCTGGTGGGAGACGTCGATGATGAGGGAGTTGCGTCATCACGATCTGTGTTTCTTACCTCCCTTGCTCTCTGCTCTCCTTCTTGCCGATTGGTAAACAGTGGTCACATGACTCAGCATTCTACTTCTCCTCTCCTTTTCCTTTGACAGTTTTGGCTGCGCCGTGTTTCTCTTTTGGTTTGATGCTCATCTGTGTGTGTTTATACGAATACGTGTGGCAACAACGGGACAGACGGTGTTCAGTTTAGATCGGGTGCGTGAGAAAATGTCGGAGCGGTAATGCAGTGAGCTGTTCAGGAGGAGAGCAGGCTCAGGAAACTGAACAGAAGAACTTAGCGAGAAAGGGAGTCGGAGGCTGTTGAAAAAGCATAAGACAATGAGAAATTAGGGGAGACCAGGAGAGCTAGGGAAAGCCAGAATAAGTAAAGCAGGGATAGACGACTGAAGTTAATCCAGTCATAGCAGAGTGTGGCTGACACGCAGAGTAATGTAAGAGAAACACCAAGCAGGGGTTCTGAGCGATCTGCATGGGGAGACAGCTATGTCCCTTCTCTCTCCTCCACCTCTTCTTCCTTGTTAAATCGGTTCTTTAAACTCAATGTAGGAGAGAAGAGAGGACGACAAGGCCTATCAGCCAGCAAGTGGGCGAGAGGAAACATCCTGCTATCACGACGAGGCTGATAATGATAATGGCAGTGAAGCTAAGGCAGAGCAATATGAGGTGTGTGTGTTATTGTAGGCTGGATGACCGGCGATGACAGAGGCTTTGGGTTGTCTCTATACACAATTGTAATGGGTTGGTAACCGGAGACAGCCGTCTTCGTTTGGCTGTAAGCTGACAATCCTGTCTGTATGTCCTCTTTATGCAAAGCTCTTGTTTCTAATTACAGAAAGTCAAAATCATAGCTGACCAGCTCATCTCTACAGACTTCCCTCACCGTCTTCCTCCAGAATCATCTTTCTCCCCGACTCACTGTTGTCGGAGTGTCCTCGGAGGTTTTCTCTCTGTTGCCCAGCGCACTTGCTCTTTTACCAAATCTTCATGTATCGCTCTCATCAGGTTTCCATTTTCTGTCCCCAGTATGGATGGATAAGTTGACCTCACTGAGTTTTGATGCATGATATTAACATCAAATGATCCAAGGAACCCATTCGCCTTAGCTGCATCCTTTGGATGGTTGAGGACGGGTCGGCAAGACCACCAGCAAGACAGCTTGCTCTTTATCTACCAGCCCGCTTGTCCAGGTAGCTTCAATTAATAGCATGTGTTTCAGCCACAAGTGGTAGACTGAAGAGTTTGCAAGAAATAGGGAATTGATATGAACGCAGAATATCGAGACGTTACTGGCAGCATCTAGTTTTGACGAAACTAGACGCTCCGACGGGGAATGAAAAAATCAGTGAGGAAGAGGGGATGATGTTTGCAGCGGGTAAAGAAATAATGTTGCTTTTCTTTGCTTCTTTTCCTTTTGCCTTTTAATTGAGATCTTCTGTTCGCCTGGCAGCCGCTGTTTCGCCTCAGCTATTGAAAGCAGAGATGCTTGGACAAAGCCAAAATGGTCATTTTTGAGCTTTAGCAGATAGATACACTTAGCCTGAAATGTAACGCCATCGAATACAGCAGAGCAAGCATCGCTGAGGGGCGTGGATATAGTCAGAGAGAGGTGTTCTCATTGGTAAGAGCTCTGCTGTACCAAGCTGTTTCCTAGGCTGCTGCTACCAGCGTCTATCCCCCACTGCTCTCTGTGTTTCTGCTCACTGCACACTCCTCCATTGCATTGTACGTGCCTGCTGCGGCTCAGATAATGGCCTCTCACTAAGCACACACTGACGAGAGAGAGGAGAGGAGATGGAGGGGGAGGCTGCACGAGAGGGAGGGAGGGACGGAGGGAGGGAAGCAAAGAAAGGGGAAGGTGGGGGCTGCGAAGAGAAGCCTACTGCATGTGTAGTCAAGTGAGAGAAAGAGGATATTGAAAAAGGGAAGGGAGGAGCAGACATAGATAATGAGAAAGGAAAAAGGACAGAACAGAAAGCTTTGGCTTTAAGACGAGCCAAGAGAATGAGTAACGTGCGTGCCGTGCCGGGGGGAGGTGTGGGTTGCGTGCATTGCTGGCTGCGTGCGCGCGTGTGACTGCGTGCATGCGTGTTTTGGTGCCCGCCGTGTCTGTGTGCCGCACAGACGACAAGAAATAATAAAGGGAATACAACCCTGCAAGGACAGATTGCTTGTGGACCACTGCACCGGCAAGCAAGTCTCATGCCCCTGTCCATCTCCTCCTCTGGTCTTTGGCAGCTCCTCTGGTCTTCCTCCGGCAGCTCTGTCTGGACACCTAGGACAGCGTAAGTATGCGTTGTGGATCTTCAAGGGCTCTCAGCCGGCTTAATTTTGTCAGGGTCTCTGCTTCATGTTCCTGCTCGTCACGCCAGCAGAGGAAGGGGTGGGGGGAAGAAAGGGGGAGGGAGGACGAGGTGATGTTGTGTATGTGGGATTTAGGTTCAGCTGTCTACTCACTAGCTGAACTTAACCCCCTCAGCGCCACAACTAGTATTCTCCAGTGCTTTGTCTCTTCCTTCCATTTTTATAAACTGCACTTGCTTCACTCTCAAACAAACCTGGCAACCTTGTTTAAATGGATCCCAGTTTGTCTGGTGTACCAAGTTTAACTAGATTTGATCCAGTTGGATGGAAATGTGTGTGTGTTGTGTGTGTGTGGTACTCTGTGGCATGGGTCAAGCCTGCACAATGGTTTATGTGTGTTTGCAAGTAAAATAGAGGGAGGCATTTAGAAAAGGATGAAGACTCGCAGCTCTGTCGTGGTATAAATATTTGGCACGTGGTGTGTTCAGTCAGTTAAGGAGCATCATAGGTGAAAATTAGAGCAGATGTCAGCACATTTCAATTAGAGTTCCCATCAAATACAATTAAAGCTTAAACTATGAGAATTCGGCATGCATACATTGAATATTTGATGAGGTGTACCATTCTCTACACTAGTTATATAAATTCCATTCATTCTAAACTTACAACTGAAGAGAACTAAACCCCCACAGGTTTGTATGTGTAACTGAGAAAAACAGGAAAGGAGAGTGTCAGTGTGACTGACAGTGCATGGTTGTGGGATGTTAGGCTGTGCAGTGTTGCAGTCAGCTTGTTTCAACACACTGCAGTTCTCATAACTGCCGCACACTGCCACCCTCCTTCCTCTTTCCCATCTGATGCTGCTGATAGTACAGACATGGGGCCTCTCACGTATTACATGCCGGCTGTTTGCCGCCACCCCTCCCCCCCGCTCCACCACCACCCACCCACCCAGGAACCCCCAGCACAGAAGGTGGATTCAAAAGACACAAGCACACCGCCTGTCCAGTAATTACCCACTTCAAAGACTAATTTCAATAATATTCAAATGATGGGGAAGCTGGAAGTCAGACTCACTTCTGCTATCATATATTGCTAGATTCGCTGTCTGTTCCAGATGGACGTGGAAGGATATTAATTGATTCACCTCTCTCCACATCTCTTCACATTGATATTGAGTGTAAGACCTTCAGTGGGAAGTTGGAGGTTAGTTCTTGTAGATGTTATCATAATTCAGTTTATGTTGTGTTTTCTGGCAGAGAAACTTGCACTAGCAAAATGTTTCTTTGCTTTTGGTAAAACATACAGTTAATGATTGCTTAGGTTATCTTGGTGGTTTTCAGTACACTTTAAGAGTGATGATAGATATTCACTGATCATAAATTTCTGGCCAATTTATGTTTTCTATAACAAATATAATTAACAACCTTGTCAAGATGTCATTAATTATTTGTATTAGGAGGAGACGTCACACTGTGTGAGAGGTTGCTGTAAAACAGGGTTGTACTAATTGAAAACACAGACAATAACCATGTTTCCATCAACGTTTTAGTAAGAAAAAGTTAGTTTATTAGAAAAAGTTGATGGAAATAGCAAAATTTGAAATAACCTCCTCAGTTTCGCTTGCTTGAGGTGGTTTCTGGCTTTTCAGAAAACAGTTCAATCGCTAATAAACTTATTAGGCAAATGGAAGCACATTTGCCTAATAAGTTATGATGTAGTGAACATTTACCTCCTATGTAGAGCTGGGCAATATGGCTGAAAAACATATCACGATATAAGCATTTCTTATCAGTCAATATCGATAATTATTAATTAGGTTTTTTAATATCCAAAATACTGCTAAATTGGTGACATGACCTTTCCTCTTTTATTCATGTCTTCTTGAGCTGTTTCCCTCATTTTCTCCTTTCTCTCCACCTTAGTCTTTTTTTATTTTTAAGCAGTTATGGAGCATGGTGGTAAACATGAAACTTTTTCAGTGGCAAAACCCACTGACTGTGGAACCAGTAACTACATATAAACAATGAAATGAAACTATCACACTTATTTATGAACATGGACTTGAATTGCGCATAATAAGATGTCTCAGGGTTTTGATGCTGATCTGCAGGCTGAATACGAGCTCTGCTGCCATACTATAAACTGGAATTACAAGCACCACTTCAGCCAAAGTTTTGAATTCTGGGAATCTTTTCTCCATTTGAAGCAATCAGAAGTCAGCATAACTCTAAACGAGGGGCAGCAGAAGGAAATCTCCCAGAATGTGGTCCTGCACCAGACGCGCTCCAAAGCCTCCTGTCCATAACTCCTCAAGTTCAATATCCAGGACAAAGACAATAATCGGATGGCATTTCTTCTTTTATTATTGGTTGATTTAGTTACCTCTGCGATATTTTCTGTGCATAAAGTTGCATCTGCACCATGTGATCCTGTGTGTATTGTAATCCATCAAGGATGGCTATCAGATTTTTTTCGTCGCGACCCCTGCTGTGTGAATTCTGTGAACCGCGCAGACTCCACAGTTGAGATTTCATACTCGAGCGCACAGATTGTCTACATTTCTTGTGACAAATCCCTTCATTTCCCACAAATCTTCTTCTCCATCAGGTCAGCCACCCCACACCTGTCAGTGCAGTACAGAGAATGCCATTCAAGCTGCACATCCTGCAACAGGTTGTGCTGACTCTCAACATTATTTTGGTGTCGCATACAAAACAGTTCGATGTGAACACTGTTTCGTGCAATGGTCGTAAAAATGTACCTTTGTACAGATGTGTCCAGTGGACGTCTAATTTAACTCCGCATTGTTCTGCCTTAAGTACATGCGGACCTTTGAGTGAAGTAAGTTGGGGGCAACAGGAAAGTGCTGTTGCTCATGTTACACAACACCTTGTTGCTAAGTAACCATAGAGTGAGTAAGTTGATGCCACCAACCTTTCTTAGCTGGGCCCTAGAGGTTGAGTGACTAAAGCCTTTCCTCTGCCTACATCCCCCAGAATACCGTGCGGTTCTGGATGGCGTTCAGTGAAATTATTGAACGTATTTTCTATTGATATTGATCATGTGTTTATCGCAATAGATATCGTTATCGTTTTATCATCCAGCCCTACTCCTATGACTGATCAACTGTTTACACTGCCAGCGTCCATTAGAATTTGTAGTTGAGATGACAAAACAATTATAACTTGCCCGATACCAACACATTCCTGAAAACCTTTCTCCATTTTTCTGAGATGTGTGGTCCATGCTAGTTTGGAACTTCTACTTCCTGTTTATTACAGCCATATGTAGCATCAACATCTGACAAAGTCCTGCTTTGTCAGATGTTGGTTGATTTGCTCCAAACCAGCAGATGGAAACACACCTAATCTGCACTCCCCCCCTACTTTTGCAGCAGTTTAAAAGATCATTCAAAATTCACATGACAATTGTATGAAAATGAAGTTAATGATTTGGAGTTAATATTTAAACTGACTTTGGAATTTTAGAAAGAAAGTATCAGTTTAGCAGATAAACTGTGAACACTAGTCAAGATATATTGCCCATGTAATAACAGACTAAGATGATCAAATCTGTTTACACACGTGCTCCTTCTCAAAGGAAGTGTGGTACAGAACAGCATAAGAATTTTCCAGCTGATTCAGGGAAAGAAAAGAATTTCGAGAGGTATATTGACAAAAATGTAGGATCAAGAAACCAGCTCACAGGTCTTTATAAGCTAAGTCTTGAATGTGATCCCTGTACAGAAGTATGAAAGAACAAGATAGCTAAGGAAAGAAATGGCCGACATCTGCCAGAGCTTAGCTGTCTGTTGTAGCAACCTGAAGGATCTGCCAACATGCCTCTGCAGAGTACAAAATTCCTTTAAACAGATCTTGAATATCTGAGCTTCATCTGACTAAATTTTAAACACCCCACTGATACTTAACAAAGCTAACGTTGAGTCTTCTTCTCACAGTAACAACTTCCACACCATAGAGTGTTTGCTTGCATGCCCTGGCAGTACATTCATTTACTGGAGTTTTAAGTTTCTAGCTCGCCTGACAAGAGTTAGCGTTATTAAACCTAAAGGTTGATCAAAAGACTTTCCAAAACATTGAGTAGCTCTGCAGTCTGCTTGGCCTTTTGTGGTAGTGCTAAAGTAACTTGTAACTGCCAATGTTTCCTTTTCACAAAGGCCGTTGAGCATGTTGGAATACACTGTTTAGACACAACATGAACTCTGTCAATGATTTCTGAACCTGCCCTTGAATTATATTGCTTTGCTGGACCTCTAGACTTGGAGATTATAATCTAAAATGAGTGAGACTGGGGTAAACACTGCAAGAAACAGTCTAGGAGACAAATGAAACACTTTGAAACTTGGCTACATAGTGACTTACTGGTTTTGAAATTAAGGGGAAGTTCGATATGTGGCTTTACTGTCAGCTCATGATTAGTCTCACACCTGAAAAGAGATTAAACCAGCTGAACCAGTTTATGAGCTGTAAAACGGCACATTACCTGTTGCTTGAATAAAGAAAATGATTTTCCAAGTGTATTTCTCAAGATTTACTTCAGCACTTCTGCACTAAGTAAATCTTTTTGAGGACAATTATTACAGTGGCTGAAAATGACCTTAACATGAGTTGTGCAAAACTTGCCAATATTTATCATTAGAAATCTTACAGCTTGAATTTTCATTTGAATTCCTTGTATTGTTGAAGGAGGTTATTTCTAAAACAGTCCAGTCCAGTCAAGTTTGAATGATGAAGTGGAGGCCTTTAGAGTTAGGTGACGCAATGATATGTAATACACCATTCTCACTTTATCAGCTTCTCCTAATAATTCATCTCAGGCTTTTTTCATTTTTTTCAAAGAAAATGATGTTTTGTCATCATTGCTTCCAGAAGGCCAGTACCGGCTGAAATTCTTTTTTAGTACTGTTAATTTGTAAGTTGAGGTAACATATTTATTAACCGTGAGCATCAAGTAGAACTTGAGTGGATAATCGTTCAATGAATGGCTAATCCCTTAATGTTAGTGTCATGACTGAGTAACAGTAATATTTCAACACAAGGCTGTGCTCAGACAAAATGTTCCTTAATTGCTTTATCAAGAATTCCACCTGTCATCTGGGATTGAAAAATCTACGTTAGACTGCTATCACTGTTGCTTTGTAACTAAGGTGATGATGTTGATATAAAAAGCTCAAAAACTGTAAAGAAAGTTTTATTGCTTATTTTATTAATTATTAGTTGTAGTACATCCTAACATTATTGATACCTTGGTAGGTTTAGGTTCAAAGCAGTCTTTTAATTTTAGCAACATGTTTCTTCTGACGAGAGGTAAAATTACCTTTCTTTTGAGGGAACTAGACAGATTCCCAACTGATAGAGAATCTGAGGGAGCTAAAGATTTGGGCAACTCAAAGAGGCCTTCCAGCAACACACACTTTGAGCTCATCACTGAAGATAAAACAAAAAATAATGGAAAGTGAGCTGTATTCATAATTGGTATTATTACTGCAATTTTTAGAAATATTATTCCAGTTATATATTTTTCTTTTATAGTCCAGTCCTCGTTTGATTTATGTAATTTCTTATGGTCAGACTGAAGGCCTAGGCAGTGACTGGATGATGTGAGTGTTTTTATTATTTTGACTTTACACTCCTGACAGGTAGTTTGAACTAAGCTTGAACTTTAATTCTACAAACCATCTATAAATGTTTGTTACTGCAATAATTGTCTTGCTGTTGATAGTAAAATTTCTCCTAATGAGAGGTTGTCTGTTTAAACATCTTAGCACTCTGCTGTAAACAAATGGAGCCAGATTCTTTCTACAGTTAAAGCCCTAACCTTGCCATCTATAAAGTTTTGAACTTTGAAAGGAAAAAAGGAATTTAGTGGATGAGTTGCATGTTTATTTACTGCCTTACTTTTAACATTCATGCAATAGCACTGTAATACTACAAGAGTTTCCTATTGATTATTGAGAAGAGTATATTAATTAATAGTCATCTTACATTGTTTTAGTATCTTTAAAGAGATGTTCATCTCATTTCTTAGCAGAGACAAATTTTGTGGTTAAATGAAAATATGTTTGAGTCTTAATGTGCTAGCAGTATGAGTAATTTTGGCCTGTAAATATTTTTTTAGCTGTAAATAAGAAAATTAAGCAGGTGACGTCAGTTTACTTTTCTGTCCTCACCTTTTATCATTGTGTATCTAGTGCCCAACCTATGCCACACTCAGCTTCTTTATATTTTCCAACTGGCTGCTTTGCATAGCCCAACTGATCTAAAGCACATTGTCCAACTGTGAAACTGTGTTGTACTACATGTGAGAGTGTGGACTCCGTGTGTGCCTGATGTAAAACCACTCTATGGTGGATAATTTGGCTCAAGTTTCATATTCTTCATTGAGCTGATCCTGAAGTAGTTTATGGTACTAAATGTATTCCCTTAAAGAAGGGACTTACTCTTTTATTTGGTTGTCCCTGTGTTGATGATGTACAAGACATGTAAAAAGATAGCACATCCAAATTTGTGATAAACACAACTGGACATCGTCCGCTCATTACTTCTCATTTATGCCACTTCATTTGTCAGTGTATTATGTTGCTTTGCTTTGTAGAGCTTTACTTACCACTCTGCATTTTTGTCTTTCAGACTGTTCACAAAGTCACTACAGTGGATGGCCTCACAAACGGAGGCCAGATGGAAATTGGTTCACATGACCGCCTCCAGGAAGGCGCGTTGAGCCTGGATTTGGCCAATGGGGTGAACCCCTACCATAATGATGATGAGGCATCTATGGAAACAGATGAGCAAAAGGCAGGAGATGTGCCTAAAAGGCAATGCTGGGTGCCAGGACATAGCAAGGTCAATGACACCCAACAGCAGCAATCATGCTGGAGCAGCAGTAGTGGTACAACCCCTGCTGAGGGGGTCCACTATGCAGATGTAGAAGATGCCCAGAATCTGGTGGCTTTTTCTGTTACTGCTAACTCTTTGCCTCCTTCTTCCTCTTCATCTTGCCGTGTCCTCCAGCCTAATACAGCCCAGCTATATGAGAAGTTCACCCAAGAAACATGTGCTGATGGTGCCCATTCCAGAGTCTCTGCAGGAGCTCCTGAAACAAACTGCGAACCTCTGGAAGACCTTGACATCTTACAGACAGCACTGAGCCAAGCTAAACATGGGCACAAGCCCCCTAATTGCAACTGTGATGGGCCTGGTTGTCCTGACTACCTGGAATGGTTGGAGAAGAAAATTAAATTAGCAGCTAGAAGAGATCAAGGATCTCACAAAATGGTTGATGAGGCCCCACATTTGGAGCAACCCCGTTTGCAGCATCAACATCAGACCTACCAACAAGTGAATGGTTCCCACCATATATCCACTTCATGTTTGCAGCAGCAGGTTAATCAATACTCTCACCATGACCAAGTGCCCTCCTCCAAACCCCCTATTCCTTGCTCCCCCCAGGTGCTCTCCATAGCCAAGGAGAAGAACATCAGTCTACAGACTGCCCTTGCGATAGATGCACTGACACAGTTATCCAGCCCTCAAACAGTCAGTTCTCTAGGTCAGGTGTTCAGAAATAACTTCCATAACCACCAAAACACACAGAACACCACGCCTAGTTTGATTCCCTCCTCTCTTAGCGACAGCTCATCATCACGGTCCCAGTCTGTCCCTCCAGGACTGATTACCAACCAGCAGGCTCCACCATCATATGAACACCACAGGCCCCAGTCCCAGGGCCAACCAGCCCATGCTTCTCCTCTCCCATCCTCTACCTCTCCGTTTCCAGGTCAGGGAAAAGCTCCAGGTTTCAGTCCTAATCCCCATCAGTGGAGGCAGGGCACTGACAGAGATCCTGAACAGAGGAATCCATGGATGTACATAAAGTCTGAGTCCCATTCTCACTTTGCAGCTGCACCTCCAAATAGCTCAGACCCCATGTCAGAGCTTAAACAGCTGCTTGGTAACACCAAGTTCAAAAACGCTTCTTTTAAGCTTCCACTAACACAGCAGCTTAGTTTGAATCAGAATGGTGGAATTCAGGTCCAGGGCAGGATAAAACAAGAGGCAGACTCTGGTGAGCATTATCGTCACACTGCCTCAACTGGACATTATGAAATGTCTAATGGTCAACAGCAGGGTCAACATTACCCTGGTAATCCTATGTCTCCTGGCCAAGCCGCCATACGTCACTCCACTCAGGCAGCTCTGCAACTTCACCTTCATCACAAGAGGAACCTGTTCTCAACCCACCCCCCTGGCTTTGGAGCACCAGGCCCCCGTGCACCTATGACTTGCCAAAACTTGAAAAAATGGTGGCCACAGATGGATGCAGAAGGTTTGCCTTTTCTATCAATCAAGCAGGAACCCAAGAGGAGGAAAAGCACCCAAGGGTCTCCAGTTACAAAATCAGTGGGTGGAATGGTTATGGGTCCTGCCCTTCCCAAACCCAAACAGATAATCATCAGGAAACCCAAGCAGAAAGCCTCAATGCCATCCTTCCTCCCTCAGGCTCAAATTGCCATACAAAAACCACCAGTTCACATGATGGAAAGATCCAAATCCCTGACCAATTTGCAAATATGTTCTCTCAACCCTTTGGCCCTCCTCAGTGACTCCACTCAGGCTTCTGCTGCAGGTCTCCCTGCCCCAGAACTATCTCAGGTATCCATTTCCAACACCTCACCAACTCCTTCTTCCAATGTTACAACAGAAAACGCTCCAGCTCTCATGGACCCTTCGTCCACACCTGTGGTTCTTGCAGCCATTACAAAATCAGAAGAAGCAGGCATCATTTTAACCTCCACCAACACCAGCAATGCCACACCTGTGACCTCCACAACTCCATCGAGCACCTCACAGTTGCAGAAACTCATTAACATAGATCCGAAGTACGAAGAACTGATCCGCCAGTTTGAGGCTGAATTTGGAAATGTAGCCCCAGACACGTCTGTAAGTCCGCACAAGGAGGAGACCACTCCAGCCCCTACACTAGAGAATCAATCCCTGATCAGTCCTCAGGACCTCAGTCTTACATCATCTAAAACCACCCAGTCTGTTTCCTCAATTCCTACTCCTCAAACCAACACCACACCTCATTCAGATGATCAGAAAATGGAAGTTAGCAAAAGTGACTCAGATACCCAAAGTGAATTAACAGTTTGTCAGGCTTCCACTGAGGGCTCTGTGGGCCATCAACATATGAGGCCTGTTGATGTTTCTCAGTACCAAGAAACGATTTTGGACAAGCAGCAGCTACAGCAAAGAATGTTAGAGGAAGCATTGGGTATGCAAGACTCTCCACTATCTAAGCGAATTAAACTTGAAGCTTCAGGAGAATTAGCGGTACTATCCACCACATGCTGTTCTGAGGAGGGAACGCCGGTAAAGGATGGCCTAAATTCTTCACCATCTCTAAAAGGCTTTCTAGAATCCCCCTTGCGCTACCTAGACCCTACTACCAAGAACCTGCTGGATACACCGATCAAGGACCCACAGTCAGAGTTTCCAACCTGTACCTGTGTGGGTAAGTGTGTTCACTATTGACAGCCCATGGTTGTGTGTAGACAGATTTATATCCACCCATAGAATAATATTAAAATATTGCAGAGAGACATCTAGATGCAGAGATACATTTAAGTGAGAGATTTAATGTTCGTGAATACAGTTTCTATAGTGAGGCACAATTTTTTGTCACCACTTGTAGTCTTTTACTTCTTGGTCTTTATAAATGATCCACCCTAACACCAGCTCTTGCCTGGATGCTTGTTGTCAAAGAATGTGTGTGTTGCTGGGGTTTAAGGCTGTGATCATCCAGACAGCGACAGCGTGAAGCATTGAAGGCAGCAGGCTGGAACAATAGCACTGTTGGCAGAAGGAGCCTTTTGTGGGGGGGGGGGGCTGGCAGGCAAACAGATCCAAACCTTTGTTAGTCAGAGAGCAGTTTAGTCTTATACTGTGGTTGGCATCCTGCTTAGTATGTGTATTTACAAGACTGTTGCTGTACAGTAGAAATTAATAATTTACAAATGTAAATTAATACTAATATGAGAAATAGAACTAATTTAGATTTTTGTGAGAAGGATGAATTGAGTTTAAGGTAACTGGCTTTTTTTATTTATAGCTGTAGAATATTTTGAATTGCAGTCATCATGAAAATATAAATAGGAGCAAAATTATAGTTGCAAAGCACTACTTTGGATGCTAAATTTTGTTAGCTATTGGATTTAAAATGCCAGGCATTGACTCTCTGCTTCGTAATAATACATTTGGCCAGTTGACTATGATTTCCCTGCCCTTGATTTCCACATACTGAGAGCTTTTCTTAAAATCATGCAGCCTCTTTATTAGGATAATTGCTATTCCTACTGTCAGAATAACTTAGCTAACATAGCTATACTTGCTGAATTCCCAGGAAAAGTATGAAGAAATTCACAGCATTTTATTGAAGTTAATCAAAGTTTAAAGGTGGGGTATTATGTAAAATCAACTTTTTTGACCTTTATATCCTGTTGTAATGTTATCAATTCATCCATCCATTATCTAGCACGCTTATTCTTGCAGGGTTGCGAAGGGGGCTGGTGCCCATCTCCAGCCGTCATCGGGCGAAAGGTGGGGTACACTCTGGACAGGCTGGCAGGGCAACAAAGAGATAGACAGGACAAACAACCATGCATGCACACACTCACACCTAAGGAGAATTTGGAGAGACCAGTTAATCTAACAGTCATGGTTTTGGACCATGGGAGGAAGCCAGAGTACCCAGTACTCCACGCATGCACAGGGAGAACATGCAAACTCCATGCAGACAGACCCCAGGCTGGATTTGAACCCAGGACCTTCTTGCTGTAAGGCAACAGTGCGACCAACTTCCTAATCAAAAACATACCTGGAGTGTTGCTTTGATTCTTTCATGCATGCTTACTCATACAAAGCACCACCTATTTATCCAAAGCTCCACATCCCCCGCGGCTCCCCCACACAGCTCCTCCAGATTAGCGGCAGTAGCAATCAGCAAACACCTGGTGGAACTGCACGTCTGCTGAGCTTACTATACAAGCTAGTTCTCAGTCCAACACGCTGAAGAATGGTTGTAAATGTGCTGAAGGCAGAGTGTCGGAAAGAGTAGGAGCTTCTTAAAGAGACAGAGGCCAGTTCAAGGCATTAAATTGCGAAGTCAAATTTGGTTTAAGTCATGTTTGGTATATACAGCATTTTTATAACAATTGAAGGTAACCTAGTTACTTGATTGTGCTATAAAATGGTACTATGTGCCTGGAAAATGCATAATACTGCCCCTTTAAACATTTCAGTTATGTAAAGTTTCTGGATACAGTATCTAATCAGCTCTCTGCAGCTTTTAGAGACAAAGTTGTACCTTTTAAAACCTTAATTTGAGTGCACACACACACCTCCAGTATTTTCACATAAGAATATGGTATGACTCCTCCACTTGGTCCTATGAGCCACGCCTTGTTTCCTCTATTCACTGCCAAGAGTATGTGACCTCACTTTGCCTTTTTAACCAGAAACACTCACCATCTCTGAGTGCTGCACATTGCTTACATAATCATCTGATTTTTAGACATTCAGACAAAATTGCAGAGTTAGCTCCTATACACTTGACACATTGGTGAGAGTAAGGCAGTGGTTCCAACAGGTAGCACAGTTTTTAGAGAAGTCCAGTCCAGTCTGAGGTAGAAATTCACCTGGATAGTGTATGATCAAGCCTCGAATCAAACACAACGCAAACACAGAAGTACGTCATTCACACTGACACTGAGTAAGCTTCTACTTTACAAAGTATCAAATAGCCGACCGCACCCTTCATTCACAGACCACTATCTTTGCATGGGGGAGTATATAGACGTGTTCCTTTGTGTTGGTTTGAACTGGATGCTGCAATCAAGTTCACACCATTTCAGCCTCAACTTCAAAGATGATCCTACTGAGTTATTTAAGGTATACCAACTGCCGAACAGTAAAGACAATTCAGAATTATCTTTTGCTGCAATTATGGCTGATTTTACAGCTGATGAAAAAGCTCAAGTTCATTCAAACTGGATGGATAGCACGATTGTGCTTTAATTTAAACTTTTCGATTGTAGTTCTCACTGAATGTTTAAGGTTATTGTTCTGCTGGAAGGTGAACCTCTGCCCCACTATCAAGCCTTTCACAGCCACTAACAGATTACCTTGTATTTACCTCCACCCATCCTTCTATCAGTTCTTATCAGCTGCTCTGTTTCATGCTGAGGCAAAACTTGCTCCCTCAGCATGATGCTGCCACCACTATGTTTTATAATGGGGATTGTGTGCTCAGTGATGCATAGAGATTTTCTGCCACACACAGCATTTTTCAGCTAACCCTGCACACCTTACTCTCTGCTGTGCTCCTTGGTCTCCATGATGCTGTTTGTTCTCTAATGTTCTCTGACAAACCTCTGAGGCCTTCACAGAACAGCTGTTTATATTGAAATTTAAATCACAGGTAGACTATTTACTAATTAAGTGACATCTGACGGCTTTTGATTGCACCAATATAGGGATATCACACTTTTTAGAAAAATAGTTTTTATCCAAAAACATTATTGCAATTAACATATTGCAAAGCAAACCATAACGCCATCTGCTGTTCACAGTAGTGTAAGGAAAATAATTGTTGTCATTTTAAATATTTTATTATAAATTATGCTAAAATACATTTTGTTGTGTGATTAGATATATTTGTGTGTGTATACCTTATTCTGTATTTTTTCTCTCCCAAGAACATATCCTGGAGAAAGATGAAGGGCCGTACTACAATCACCTGGGATCCGGACCTACAGTAGCCTCCATACGAAGTTTGATGGAGATGAGGTGTGCCATTTCTTCTGTTGTGCCCTCCTCCTTTCTACGACTTAATCCTACATGCTCTTGCCTCCCCTTCCTCTCCTCCTTCCCTCCTCCTTCTCTTGTTTTTACCTCGGGGAATCCATGACCCAGAATCTAGTTGGCGGAACAGGAGATATAAGCATCATCAGCATATTAGTAAGAAGTGTGTAGAGTAGCAGCAGATAACAGCTGAGAATGAGAAGAAGAAGGCAGGAAGGATGGATGCTGAATTTCAGAAAAACAGACAAGAATTTGCGAAAACCGATGCATCCTTGTTAAACAAACCATGACTTTAGTGATGGGGTCACATACACTGGAGTCACCTTATCCTGGTATGTAGTAATGATTTGTATTTTTATTGACCATGGCGTGGCCACAGCCTGTGTGGTGGATCTGTTGTCTTGTCTGTGTCTAAATGATAACACAGATTAACGTTTTAAAAGATTGAAGGGTTGATTTCAGTGAGAGCAGTGAGTCATTAACCTTCAGAACTGAGTGGAGGGGGGTTACACCAGAGCCCCCAATTTGTTGTTCCAGAAATGACGTAAGATGCTCAGACCCTATTGTCCTTGCCTGACCTTTGACCCACCTCTGAACTGAGCAGGGCCATCGCTGTGGTAACAGCCATTAATCCCCAGGCCTTCTCAGCTACCGCAGGGTGACTCCTATTCAGCGGGAGCCCCTTGTCCTCACTGTCACGCCAAATCTACTCAGGGCTGAGGTTTTCACAATGGCAGGTATCCAGCTGAGGGGAGTGGGGGTGTGGGTGGGGGGGTGACCTGATATGAGCTGTGAACAGACATGTGACAGGTTCTGATGAACTGACTCTGCCCCAGAACAACCTTCGACCTCCCTCCCTCTTCCTGAGGACCTAAAAGGAGAACACAAACCTCCCCCTGAAAAGAACATACATGTTGGTGTCAACATAGAAATACATGCATTTATATGTCAACAAAATCAGCATAGTCATGTCTCCACAAGTAGGCCTGGTGCTGGCTGTTGTGCAGAAATCTGTGGGTTCTGGTTAACGCTGCCATTTTTGTGTGAATATCACAGTGTCCTGTGAACACACACTTAACCCCAGCTACTGTAGCAGATTTCAGTCTTGTTATGGTGGCTGTATGCTTCTACCCAATGTTGTTCTGTTTTCTGGTCATAACCAGGCAGGGTCAGAAATAACAGGGCTTTATTTTCATTTTATTTATCAAAACAATTACAAATTCACATTAGCTGCATCTAAAATTATTTAACACCCAGTTTACTGGCAAAATTCTAAATTGTTCAGGTGTTACAACAGTTTCAGTAGTTTAATGAAACTAGTATTACAATGATTTTATCCAAATTCACATTAAATTGCTACTTTGAAAAACTACCACTGTCTAACAGTTATTCTACCCCCTAAATAGAAATCTTCGTAATAGCACACATTTGACAATCAGCTGTGGTCAAAGCTTCATATGTTGCATTAGGTGTTCCTCAGATGCAATCGCTCAAATATTTGTGCTGCTGATGGTAATGTTTCTTTGCATGTTAGAAATATGACTAAGAGAAGAATTGTTCAAGAAATTCAGAGAAGTGATCGCTGTGTTGCACAACCATGGAAAAAGGAAACAAAAAGATAGCAAAGACCCTGAAAGATCCCGTCGGAAGCATAGTACCTGCAAATTTTAAGCTTCCGGGAATAGTGGCTATACCATGTAGAGATGACAGTATTAACCCCCCCCAAAGATCTACACTATTACTGTGCTATAGATAAAACAGAAATTAGCTCAGAGTTGCCTGCAATTGTTTAAATGAGCCAAATAACTTTTTGAGATTTTGTAGTGGAATTGTGAGAAAAAAAACCCTGGAATTTTTTGGGACTTTAGGTCATTGGTATGTCTGGAGGAGGAATGAAGCATATCCTAAATAGGACACCATTCCTACAATGAAGCATGGTGGTGACTCAGTAAAGCTCTGGGGCTGCTTTACTTCCTCTGGCATTGGAAAACTACCCAGTGTGGGGGATAAGGGTGCTCTGCTAAGTCCTGAACTCTTTCTGAGGGTGTTGAATACCTTTGAGACTGCATTAGTCAATAAAAGTGTCATTTTTTGTTAAATTTGAAGGAACAACCTGCGATGTCAGTTGCATCGAGCTCTTTAAGTTGTTCTTGTTTGATTTGTTTTGCCAGTCAACCTAACCTTGTGGGAGTTAAATCATTTTAGATGAAATCTGTAGACATGCATATAGCTTTTCTGTATTGTCAAACAAATCGCCCAAAATTTCCTCTTCTTTTTTGAACACTGAACAAAAGAGACATATTCCATTCACATATATGTATTCACATCATTATTATCCTTCGTAAGTCTGTAGCAATAAATAGCAATACAAACAATAAATCAGTTAATCGCATGATAAATTAAAATGAGCTCAATAATTTTAATTCTGATGATTAATATTTTGTAGTTTTGTTTATTTATTTTCCAGTGGTAAGTGTTCTTAACCTGATTAAAGTGTATAGATCTTTGAGAGGACAAACTTGCATCATTATGCCATTATCATTATATTACTTGAAAACGGTCTCAAAACAACAATATTATCGTGTATTGCAATAACTTCTGGGACAATTTATTGTCCAGAAAAATTTGTTCTCATGACAGGCCTCCTCCTTCATATCCCCTCTGTGAAATTAGTTTGTGACAATAATACAGTGTAACAGGTAAAATGTTCTGAAGTGAAAAAATATAAAACATACAAGTAATTTAAAAGGAAATTATTCTATCAACCGCTTCTATAAACAATTATGTATACATAGAAAAAGGAAATTTGTAGAAATTAGGCTTCCAATAGTCTGGTAAAAACTAAATAATCCAAGATTATTTAACCTTTTGTTTAGATTACTGAGCTATATGCTACAACACTGGAAAGAAAACACAGGGTTCTGCAGTTGTAACTGGTTGCTAACAGAAACCCATTCTTATTTAGAGAGCTGTCTAAGATAACGCTTTTATATTCTCAATTTTCACAAATTAGGACTGAGCTTGGGTGCTTGATGTCTCAAACCCAACAATCATTTGACTAGATGTGTGTCCAGCTGACCTAAATCAGTTCTCAACAGGCTCAGGAAGCAATTATTTTTATAGGTGAGATTGACAACTGGTCTTGGATCAGCAAATCAACTGAACTCTTTGGCTGAAAGCTGTTTCCTGTGGTTACTGTTTTGATTGACAGGATGAACTTCCTATCAGATTTGGTGTGCCTACTGAGCTAGCCAATGAGATTTCAGCCATTGTATGTATAACTAAATAGCAAAAAAATCATTAAAAAAAATTACAGATTCTTCTAAATTATTTTATCAGTTTATTCACTTTGAATTTGTTGATTTTGTTATATTCATTGAATAATACTAGAGAATTGCAGCTTTTTTCTTAGTGTTGATTCTAAAATATGCAAACATGAGTTTTTATATTTACTGTAAACATACAAACACAGAACAAGCTAACGTCATCTTCTGTAGCAGTGGCATATGACATCAGATATGCTTTCTACTTACTAATTCCTATTAAACCTCATAGTTTTTGTGCAATAATTCATTTCAAGATAGCGTTAGCCTGACAGATGGCTGCTTAATACTCCTGTAGGCAAACAATACATTTTATGTGCCTTTTCCAACCCTTCTAAAAATGTACAAACTGACTTTGTACTTTTTTTTGTACTTTGTTTTCTGATAAAAATATTCAATGACTATAATCTAGCATTCAAACCGTTTAAAAATATGACCATTTAAAACCTTGGTATATCTTGTAAAATTGCGTTTTTCTCTTAGGCTAGTCGGATTCAGGTGATGAGGTGTTATCCAACTTAATATTGACTTTTCCATTCTGCCATTTGCAGAATGGCTAAACTGTTTATTTTCTACTTTGCAGATATGGAGAGAAGGGGGAAGCGATTCGAATTGAGAAGGTGGTGTACACAGGCAAAGAGGGGAAGAGCTCCCATGGTTGTCCTATTGCCAAGTGGGTATGTATAACTACATCACTTCCACTGTGTAGTAGAAGCCAGGACACTAGTGATTTGTATGAAAGGATTGTGTATTTTTGGATATGTTGGGGCATGCAGAGGACCAAGTTTGTCCTTCTCTTGTCTGTAGTCTTAAATTAGTCACCCATCTAAATTAGTCCCATTTAGAAGGGTGACTGAAATTCACATAAACTGAACTGTTTGGAAAGCCCAGAAGATGAAGTTATAGCTTTATAAACTTCTGATTAGTTAATTCACGACAACTGAGTCAAATGGAGGCACACCTGTGAATTTATTTTAAGGCAACATCTTTAAGCCAACACTGCTTCTTCATGTCACATGCTGGGAGAAAAAAAATCCAGGAAGTTGTCAGGAAGAGAGCCGGTTCATCCTTTGGTGACATCCAAATGCTTGAAGCTCTAATATTCATCTGTTCAAACAATTACATCAAAACATAGACACCACAGGAGTGTCTAGTCATAAAACAACAAATGAGAAAACATAGGAAATGGGTTCTGTGTCCCAGGTGAACGTATTTTGGTGTGCAGATAAAAAGCAAAAGACCTCATGAAGATTCTGGCTGAAGCTAGCAACAGACTGTCATTACTCACAGGCCACTCTGAAAAGAGGAAGCCATTATTGCAAAAGCAACATAAAAAGCCAGATTACAGATTGCTAATGCAATCACAGACTAAGACTTTACTTTTTGCAGACACATCCTGTGGTCTGATGAAACTAAGATTGAAGTGTTGTGCCATAATGACCGTCATTACGTTTGGAAGGAAAAGAGGGCACCTTTTATGAGTAAGAACACCATCCCAACTTTAGGGGTGGAGAAAAGTACTCAAACACAGTACTTAAGTAAAAGTACAAATAAACTGACAAAAATGTACTCTAGTAAAAATAAAAGTACCTCACTGACATGTTTACTTGAGTAAAAGTAAGTACTTGTTTTTAAAAATACTTAAAGTATTGAAAGTAAAAGTACTTGTTGAATATATTCCCTAGTCTAGAATATATATAATTAAGTGTGTCCACTGTATGTATATTGTCTTTAATACATCAATAGAGTTGTGCCATTTTAATGAACAATGCTGCAGATAATGCATGTTTTTGTAGTGTTTGCTCTCTGGGACATAGTTTACTCTTGGACTTGTGATTTTGTGCATCAGAATTTCAGGGGTGACCTGGAGAGTTGAGGAATGATTATACCTTTGAAAGGTTTTATTTAACACAAAGCAAAACTAATGTGTTGTTTGCACTGCAGCAAACTCTTTCAAGTAAAAGTTGTCTGTCTGAAAAAAAGTGACATTAGACACACCTAACAAAGGAACAGCAGACAATGATCATTTCCGCTAACATTTCAACTTCAGTTTCTCATCAGCTTCACAGTTCAAAAATACTGTATAGTCAACCTTGTAATAGGTCATCAATAGTGAGCAATATTTTACTGTTCTGACATCATTTTCAAAACTGGGGACCAAAAGCGGTTTTTTTCTTTTTTCTTTTTTTTTTTTAACTCGAATAAGTCATTGATTACTTTCAAACTAATAAACAAACAAACAAAAAACCCACAATGTAGATTTTCGCTTTGACTTTTTCATTTTAACTGACGATGTCAAAATAGTCCTGTCATAATCTATTTTTACCCACCAATTTTTAAAATGATAACAATGACATTTGCAATTCATTTTCATTCTGTTTAATTGATACTCAACAACCTGAACAGATAATCCACAACGTGTCATCATCAAGCTGAATACATTTAACTTTTTCTCTGCAGTGACAAAGCTTTTAAAGGTAACATTTCACCAATTAAAGTGATCAGAAGTCAGTAAGACTCTCTGAACGTTACCTGATCCCACAAACACTCCCCTCGGCGGGAGAATAATCCCGCAGCAGTGTCAGCTCCGCTAGATGCGCTCCAAAGCCTCTTCCCCATAACTCTTCAATGCGCCGCTGTCAGCTCTCAGACAGCATCCAGATCAGAGGTGATACTCTTACAGAAAGTTTTCTTATATTGTTTTCTTAGTGACCTCTGCGATGTTCTCTGTACGTAAAGTTGAAAATCTGCACGTCAGCACTAAGTGGTCAGGTGTGTGTAATCTGTCAAAATGATGGATGTCATCATTTTGACGTCAGATTTTTCCATCACCATTTAAAAAACCCCAGTGAAAGACAGAAAATATTCGGGTAATGCGACCCCTGATGTAATGTGAATGTAACGTGTAACACAGTACATTATAGAAATGTAGTGGAGCAGAAGGTACAGATACTTAATGTAAAATGTAGTGGAGTAAAAGTAGAACATACCCACAATTAAATCTAGTTAAGTAAAGGACAGGTACATGAAACATGTACTTAAGTACAGTAACGAAGTACTCACTGCCCAACTGTGAAGTACGGAGGTGGCATCATCATGTTGTAGGGGATGTTTTGGTACAGGATGGACTGATGCACTTCATAAAATAAATGGAATTATGAAGACTGAAAACATTCAAGCAATATCTTAAATCATCAGCTAGGAAGTTAATGTTTGTGTGTGAATACGTTTCCCAGATGGACAATGACCCTAAATATGCCTCCAAGTTAATCACAAAGTGGTTAAAGGATAACAAATCCAAGGTTTTAAAGTGGCAATCATAAAGCCCTGATCTCTGTCCCATAGAAAATTTGTTGACAGAACTGAAGAGTTGTGTGTGAGCAAGGCAGGCTACAAAAGACTCAGTTATTCCAGCTCTTTCAGAAAGAAGTCATTCTACCAAATCCTAAGGAAATGTGTGTGAATCTCTAATTTTAAAGAAAGAAAAAAAATATCTAAAAGGTTATGTTGTTTGTAGTTCTGACATTTTGCAAGTAGATATAATTTTAGTATTCCTAAATGATCTAAAGCAGGTGAAGTTTAGTCTGATTTAATGTTACAGTGTTGAAAAAAGGCTATATATATATATATAATCCTGTGTATGTATATATCTGGGTTCAATGGTGTAAAATGCCTCTATATGTTTTAGTGTAGAAGCTTTTGTGTAATCGTGATCTACTCCTCTAATTTATGTGTGCTGGACATCTACTGGACAAACAAAGCAACTACAAAACTAACACTAGCTTCTGAAACTTGGTCATTTAATTACTGCGTGTTTTATTTTTGAGTTAATGGATTAAAAATGGAATTAAAGTTATGCCGCATTCAATCTCTCGCCAGGTGATTCGTCGAAGCAGTGAGAAAGAGAAACTGCTGTGTCTGGTGCGTCAGCGTGCTGGCCACCACTGTGCCAACGCAGTCATAATCGTAGTCATTTTAGCCTGGGAAGGCATTCCAAGAGCCCTGGCAGACAAGCTTTATCACGAGGTGACAGACACCCTCACTAAATATGGCAACCCCACCAGCCGACGCTGCGGGCTCAATGACGAGTGAGTAGCCAAAAGGAAATGCTTGTAAAAGTGAAAACACCACACAGAAGTTCTGTATTTCAATGATACTGCAAATGCCATATTCACCTCCCATTGAAGTACTACAAGTGTTTGCTAAATAAAGCAGATTGAAGAGGTTTCTGTTTTTTGAAAAATAAGAACACAGCAAATTCAACCAGGGATGCCACAACATCGATGTATTCTATTAGAAAATATGAATAAACCACATCGGCAGTGTCATCTGTACCGCTGAATGTTGTGCAGAGATGTTCAGTTGTCTTTAGAATTACAAGCATGATTCTTATAGTAAGCTGTTGAACCTGAATAGATTGTGTGTTATTGTTTGGGGGGGTAAAGGTGCTTCTGACAATTATGGGAGTTCAAAAGAGCTTCTACTGTCAACTCTTGGGCTCTATTGGGGTTAGAAATTATTGCAAAATGATCTAAAAAGCTGCTACACCCAACAACAAAAGTGTAATTAAGGCAGCTGACTTTAAGCAATCTGCCAAATCTAAAAATTGCATTGATTAATACAATAAGAGTTTCTTTAATTTTTTTTATGAGGTTGCAGTTTATATTTTAGTTTTGAAATGTGCAACATTTTTAGCTGTAAGTTTAAATGTTCAGAACCAATCAAAACATGACCTCCAGTTATACAGGACAGCGTTGTCTTGATCAGTGGCCTCAGCCATATATCTGAATCAGGAATGACATCAGTATCAGGGTTGTTGTCGATACTGAATCGACCCAGTGTTCTCCACCTATGTATTTTAAGGTGTGAAGAATAAGTTCACAGTGCACTGAATACCTGACATTTCTGAGTGAAGATGAGAGTTTATGGTCTCTGTCTCTTGCAGTCGTACCTGTGCCTGTCAGGGTAAAGACTCTGAAAAATGTGGGGCTTCCTTCTCATTTGGCTGCTCCTGGAGTATGTACTTTAATGGCTGTAAGTACGCCCGAAGCAAGACACCACGCAAGTTCAGGCTGCAAGGAGATCATCCTGAAGAGGTACACATCAAATCAGAACTGTCCATTTCAAAGCAATAATATTCTAAACCTAGAAATCCCATGGTCTGTGGAGTTTATGATATTCTTAATGTTTTTGCATGTCAGGAGGAGAAACTCAGGGATAACTTCCAAAATCTGGCAACTGAGGTGGCTCCTTTGTACAAGCGACTGGCACCACAGGCATACAGCAACCAGGTGTGTTGCATAGGCAAACCAACTAATCTCCAACACCTGCTCTTCAAGTCTTTGGGCTGTCAAAATTCAATTCCACTTTGTTAGATTTTTTGTCAAACATGAAAAACTAAAACAATAACTAATTAGGTGTCAAACTCAATACTGCGATGAAATTAAGTTCAATAAATGGTTTCTTCCTTTAATGAGTTTATAAGTTGATTTTTTTCCCTCTACCTCAGTGTGCAGCAGAGCACCGAGCTCCAGAGTGCAGGCTGGGTTTGAAGGAAGGCCGTCCCTTCTCTGGAATTACAGCTTGTATGGACTTCTGTGCCCACGCTCATAAGGACCAGCACAACCTGCACAACGGCTGCACAGTGGTAAAATTACTCACCATCATCTGGAATCTGTTGTGGTTTCTGATGGTGTGAACACGGTGCCTTGTAAAACTGTTCATACCCCTTGAATTTTTTTCTGATTTGGTCACATTACAACCACGAATTTCAATCTATTTTATTGGGATTTTTATGTGATTGACCAACACAAAGTAGTGCATCATTATGAAATGGAAGAAAAATTACATGCATCATAGGGTTAGGGTTAACAATAACCCTAACCCATCTTACAATGGCAGACCACCAAAAACAATAAATAAAACAGAAATAAAAAACAACCAAAACCAGAAATAATATAGATTATGATGTATCTAAACAAAACTGCTCTTAAAAAAAATCAGAATGGAAATTATTGAGCTAATTTTAATTCATCATGCAATTAACTGATAAATTGCGTACTGTGCCAGGCTTAAACAATAGTGCAGTAGTAGTTCTTTTGCCACACACAACATTTTGAATATATAGTTAAGCCCAAAAGTATTCATACACCTGGCAGATTTAGGTTGGTCATGAGAAAGAGGCCTTTTCATTACCCTAAGCTAACATTAAAATACCAGCGGAAACATAAAAAGGAGTTATTTGCTGTACACTTCTTGGATAGACAAAAAAAAAAATAAAAAAAATAAAAAATTGTTTTTCAGATATTTCAGGCACATTCATTTATCAGCCTTAACTGTCAGCCATAGGGTTCAATTTTGGTCTCATTTAAAGTGCTTTTTTTCACACATTTGCAGTGTCTTCGACATGACATTTGGCAAATTGCAAACAGGACTTCTTATGGTTTTCTTGGCTCAAGATCTGTACAATGCACAACCAATTGTCTTGTTAAAAGATTCCCCTGTCTGAGCTGCACACCTTTTACTCTGCCAGTGTGACACGTGGTCTCTCAGGTAGTTTTCTTGTTCATTTTCTCCTTGCCTGGCCTGTTAGTTCGGTTGAATGGCCATGTCTTGTTAGCTTTTTCAGTTTTCATTTCATGGTCCATGAGATGTTCAAATCTTGGGCTATAATTTTGTTATTCTTCATTAAACTTCTCCACAACTCTATCCCTGACAGCTTTATGCTGAGTTCATATTACACACATTTGGACCCCATTTATATAAAATTTTTTAATTGGTATCATGGTTAAAGGGACTGAATACAATGCATGTATCACTTTTCAGAAACTGTATACAGTCTTTCTCCCACTTTAGAATTATGGTTTTTCATATACATTGGACAAAAAAAAAACAAACAAAAAAAAAAAAAAAAACAGTGTTTAGTCAGCCACTGATTGTGCAAGTTCTACTTAGAAAGATGAAGTCTGTAATTCTCACTATAGGTACACTTCAACTCCAAGAGGCAAAATGGGGGGGGAAAACCCACACAACAGCAAATATTGTGGGATTTTTAAAGAATTTTTTTGTAAATTGTGGTGGAAAATAAGTAGTTGGTCAATAACAAAAGTTTAACTCAATACTTTGTAACATAACCTTTGTTGGCAATGACAGAGGTCAAACATTTCCTGTAAATCTTCACCAGGTTTGCTCACGCTGTAGCTGCCATTTTGGCCCATTCCTCCATGCAGATCTCCTTTAGAGCGTATCGGGACTGTCGCTGGGCAACATAGACTTTCAACTCCTTCCACAAATTTTCTGTGGGGTTAAGATCTGGAGACTGGCTAGGCCATCCCAGGATCTTGAAATGCTTTTTAACAGAGCCACTCCTTCGTTGCCCGAGCGGTGTGTTTGGGATCATTGTCATTCTTCTTCCCCCAAACACAAGTTGAGTTTTTACCTAAAAGTACCATTTTGGTTTCATCTGAACATACAATATTCTCCCAATCCTCTTCTGGATTATCCATATGCTCTCTGGCAAACTTCAGACAGGCCTGTAAATGTAATGGCTTAAGCAGGGGGACACGCCTGGCACTGCAGGATTTGAGTTCCTCTCAGCATACTGTGTTACTGATGGTAGCTTTTGTTACTGTGGTCCCAGCTCTCTGCAGGTCATTCATCAGGTCTCTCCGTGTAGTTCTGGGATTTTTGCTCACAGTTCTCATGATCATTTTGACCCCACAGGATGAGATCTTGCATGGGTCCCCAGATCAAGGGAGATTATCAGTGGTCTTGTATGGCTTCCATTTTCTTACAATTGCTCCCACAGATGACTTATTCACACCAACCTGCTTGCCTATTGTAGATTCACTCTTCCCAGCCTGTTACAGGTCTAGAATTTTCTACCTAGTGTCCTTCAACAGCTTTTTGGTCTTGGCCATGGTTGAGTTTGGAGTCTGACCGTTTGAGGCTGTGGACAGGTGTCTTTTATACAGATAACGAGGTCAAACAGGTGCCATTAATACAGGTAATGAGTGGAGGACAGAAGAGCTTCTTAAAGAAGTTGTTACAGGTCTGTGAGAGCCAGAAATCTTGCTTGTTTGGTATTGACCAAACACTTATTTTCTACCATAATTTACAAATAAATTCATTAAAAATCCTACAATGTGATTTCCCGGATTTTTTTTTCTCAGTTTGCCTGTCATAGTTGAAATGTACCTATGATGAGAATTACAGACCTCTCATCTTTTTAAGTTGGAAACTGCACAATCAGTGGCTGACTAAATACTTTTTTGCCCCACTGTATACTCCCACTAAAATATACTGATGATTGTTGTAACATGACAAAATATGAAAAATTTCAAGGGGTGTTGATTCTTTTGCAAGGCATCATATATGATATAAAGCGCTTCATAAACAGTTCTTGCACAACTGACATTTTACTTTTTTATCCTTTATTAGGTGTGTACCTTGACTAAGGAGGACAACCGAAAAGTAGGAGAAATCCCCGATGATGAACAGCTCCATGTGTTGCCACTGTACACAGTATCACTGACAGATGAGTTTGGCAGTGCAGAGGCCCAGCGCCGCAAAATGCAGAATGGAGCCATTCAGGTACTTCAAGCTTTCCGTCGTGAGGTACGCAAGTTGCCCGAGCCTGCTAAATCTTGCCGACAACGCCGACTTGAGGCCAAAAAGGCTGCCTCTGAGAAGAAGAAAAGTAAACTCACACAGCAGGCAGGGGAAACACCAGAGAAAACAGTGATCAAGACTGAACTTTGCATGAGCAGCTCCCCAAATCCCCCGGGCATTAACGGTTAGTCATTCTCTTGGATTTTTTGATTGTGACACAAAATTTAATTTGATTGTACTTAACTGCAGATGTAATTGATGAGGTTAACTTTTCCCTTTTTGTGACCTGAGGTGAACTTCAGTTTTAATCTACTATCAGTATGATACATAAATATAGAGTGAAAGGGACATAAATAATTAAATATCGATCCTGTTTGAAAATGTTTAATTTATTTATAATCTGCTTTTCAGAAATTATGAAGCCAAACATCAAGAAGGAGCCCCTTAACGGATCAATGGATGGATACACTGTGCAGGCAACAGACCCATTCAGTAACATCTATCAAAATCCTGCCTACTATGCAAGGGGGGGCCATTCCCCAGCCGGCCAGCCCTCTGCTGCAGACACAGTAAATGGCTATCACCCCAGTCTGCCTAAAATGCCCTATGGCTACAACTACTCCCCCAATCCCCTTTTCCCTCGTCAGTTGAGGACCTATGGAAGTCGAAATAAACTCCCCCAGGTAGAAAGAAAGTCTGATTCTCAGAGCCCTCAGCACCAATTGTCCTCCAACAGCCACCCAGAGCAAAACAACCAACCAAACAACAGCGCTTACACCCAGCCTTCAAACTATAACTTGTCCCGTCCTCCTTCTGTCTCCTCTGAAGCCTCTAACAGAGGCACTCCACTCATCAAACAAGAGCCTACGGATGTGCCAGTTTATGAAGGCGCATTGCCAAGCCAGGCTTGTGCCAACACATCAAGAAGCACCCCCCAGCCTGTGCCGTGGCCTGGATATAAGATTAATGGAAGCATTATTTCAAATAACTGGGATGGCCATCTAAATCGTAGACAAAGTCCTGATGTCTCTTCTTTAAACTCGGAGAAGCTGCAGTTTCACCAGCATACCCAGCAGCGCCATTCCTCTCCTTACCCTCAGCCGTGGACTTCCCTCCCATGCTCAAACCCTCCAATAGCTTCCACCAATTCAGCACTCCAGGTACCTGTATCTCCACCTCCATCTCCTCACCTTGGCACAGGGCTTCAGAATAATCTATACCGTGGCTCCATACGCCATGTCACTTCTCCCCACTTATTTCTGGAGAGTACACCACAACCTGTTACCTCTCACTCAGGTTCAGTAACTCCAAGGCCTGGGACCCCACGTCCAGGCACCCCAGTCACTGGCATTTCAGGTCCACCCACACCTGGTCCAGGAACCCCAGGTCCAAATACCCCAGGCTTAGGCACTCTACGAACAGGCACCCCAGGTCCTGCCACTCCAGGTCCAGTTACCCCAGGCCCAGCCACCCCAGGCCCAATAACCCCAGGACAAATTACCCACAGGCACTGGGCGAGTCCTACTCTTAGTCCCCAGCCAAATCCTTGGGCCATTGGACCTGCTGCATATAGCCCTGGTTTGAATCACAGCAATCCTGCAGGAGCCTATCCCGACAAGATTTGGTCCAAGACCGGGGAAAATCGGTGTTCCACTCCCCTCGGGCTCCACGAAAAGGCCTGGAAGTCTTGTGGAGGTTCATTAGCAGGGAGCACCCCGTCTCCCGCTCCCGAGGGTCGCCTATTCCCTGATGTGCTGCAGCAATCTGATCAGGCCCATTGCGACCCCTGCCGAGTTGAGAGTGACATTGAAAGTTCAAAGCATCGTGAAGTAGAAGAGGATGAGGTGTGGTCTGACAGTGAACACAACTTCTTGGATCCCACAATTGGTGGCGTAGCAGTAGCACCAGCCCATGGTTCCGTCCTGATTGAATGTGCCCGTCGGGAACTGCATGCCACCACTCCACTTAAGAAGCCTGATCGTTCTCATCCCACTCGCATCTCCCTGGTCTTTTACCAGCACAAGAACCTCAATCAGCCAATGCATGGCCTGGCTCTGTGGGAGGCCAAAATGAAGCTGCTGGCAGAACGAGCACTGCAGAGGCAGCAGGAGGCAGCTCTCCTTGGCCTCTCCCAGGAAGACATCAAGACACTCGGGAAGAAACGCAAGTGGGGGTCTATGATAACAGGCGCAAGTCCTGGACCTGGACAGTCTAAAGACAAGAAAGATGGGCCAGTGACACGGTTATCTCACACGTTCTACACCACCTCTATGGTTACTGTGTCTCCCTATGCCTTCACTCGCGTCACTGGGCCCTACAGCTACTTTGTCTGAGGCCAGACAGACACAGAAGGACTGAAAGCACCAAAGTGGTGCAGTGGACAAGTAGAGCAGGCAATGAGCAGGAGAAATGTCTCTTTGCTGTTTCACAGTCTGGCATCTCTCCATCCAGCCTCCTCCATAGTCTATAGGGAGGAGGTGGAGACGTTTTTATTGTTTTTTTACCTCATGTCAGGCAGTGGTTTGGGCTGCAGACACACTGCCTGTGGTGCTCTTCCTCTCTTATTTCTGGAGAGGAACTCCATTGCTTTTTCTTGTTTATAAAATTTTAATGATTCTAATTATTGCTATTATTATGATTGCTATTGTTACTGTCAATGATGTTATTACAGGTATTATTATAATGAACACTTGTTTTTTATTATTGCTGTTTTCATTAATGTTATTATTAATGGGATAATTGTTTTTTGTTGTTTTTACATTTTATTTTTTAATCAATCAGTCTGAGTCACTCAGACAGTTGCTTTTTCCAAGTTTGGAAAAAATGCACCCCCCCTTTTTTTTGTTTGATTTCCTTTCTCCTTGTCAATCTAACACTCTATTTACAGGAGGAGCAATAATCTATCCAATCAGACAGAAAAGTAATATTAGAGAGATTGCAATCATGGTTCCATGCAAAAAAGTATATTTGATATGAGATTTCTATCAGAAAATGATATTGCAACAAGAATACCAAGAATGATCTTTGAAGCTCAAGTGTTTCAGGAAGAGAGTTAGCTTCGTCTCCTTCTGATGTTTAATGAAACAATAAACCTAAGAAATCAAACCAATCATGAAAATAATCCATTAGAATTGAATGGCCGTTTGAAACGTGAGCATGGTGAAAGCAGACTCACTCAACCATCTGTCTGCGGTTAGGTGATGTGCTCCTCCTGTTTATCTGCACTCCTTCAATTTTTGACTGGTGCTCAGCTTCTCTTTCCGATCGGTTTTCCATCAGCTTCTTTTCGTGGCACTTGATGCTGTATTTTGGTGCTCAAATGTGGCTCGAGTAGTGTTTGCAGGGGGTTAAATATTGTTATTTGGACATAGGTGGGACACCAAAATAAAGGTTTTCATTGTCTTAAAGACCCTGGGGAAATAATTATGTTGTGCAAAGAGAAGTTTAATGACAATGCTCTTTGCTTGACATAATTCCCCAGTCTTAAAACTGAGATATCACTTTATTTCTTCACAGAAGTAAAAATAAAACAACTTGCAAATGCTCTTCGAGTCAGATCTGCAATTTCCACATGGGTTTGAAGCAGGTGGCGCTCCTTATCTTCCTACATCTGTTTATTAGGGATGAAAACTTTCCAGAGTAAACTCTAGAGGGCAGCAGTGACTGCCAATTTAACAAGCACTTGACATCCATTCAGAAACCAGGGAAGCCTTGCTTTGCTGCTCTAACCACCCAAGGCCAGTAGAGGGGGCCTTTACTCCCTGTTTGGTGGCCATAGGTAGGAAGGACTCAATAAAGCAGCACATTTTTTGCCCCTTTTCAGAACAAATGGGACTGAAGTCTGGATAAGCATCTGAAAAGTTCATCCTGAGTGATAGCAGAAGGAAACAGTGTTGGGACTGCAGTGCTCTTGGTGCTCCTACACACACTTTGGTGCTGTCCTTTTAAACTTGATTTACTACAGAGGGCCCAGTCCTTCCTCTGTATGGTGCTGTCATCTTTGGGCAGAGCAAGGCGTGTCCATCTGCAGGCACCTTGTTACCACAGAGCTAGCCAATCAAATTGGTTGTTTTGGGGTTGCAGCTTTGCCTCTGGGCTCAAGAACAGGTTCCTGTTGAGGAGTCTTTAGCGTTTATGCTGGCAGAGTGTAACATAGTCCACTGTCCAGGGCAGAGAAAGCACAGTCAGTCATGACATCTCTTAGTAACACATCAGCAGCGCTTTCCACTGAGAAAACAGTACTGAGAGGTAAAGGCAAACCATCGTACATTACTGTAGCTTCAGGGAGTAGGCGCCAAATGTAAAATCAAATAATCTCTCACTTTGTGTACTGTAAGCGTATGAGGAGGTGTGTCTGAAAGAACACATTTCTACCCAAAACCAAAGAGAGAGACTACTTGATTGATGAGCATTTTCAGTACTTTGAATCACTTATTTTTTACTTCCTTCACAATCCCATAGTTTGCTTGTTGAAAATGAGAACGAGCAACTGACAAGTCTATAGAAGTGTTTGTTTGGGTCAAGGCTCAGGTGAAGGATCCTGATCCCTCCCCCCGAGGCCTCCAGCTCTCTACCTCATGCTGTAGAGACACTGGTCACAATCCCAACTTGCTACTGAGGGCAGAAAATCCTGCATGTCCCTTTGTGTGCTCTAGATTTCTACACTCATTTTAACTTGCTTTTTTTTTTACGCTTATTTATTACTACATTGTGATGATGATGATGATGATGATGATGATGATGATTGTCTTTGATGTTATTTTCTTTTTCATCTTTTTTATATAGCTAATACAAATTGTAAATAGAGAAGAAAAGATTTATAAAAGCACTTTTAATCTTGATTTTAGCGACAAAAGAAAGAGCCGATTATTGACAACTTGAAGCTTAGTTGTTTTTTTTTTTTTTTCATTTTCTCAAGAGAGAGATAAAAAATGTAAATATTAAACTATTTAGGTAAGATTATTTAACTGGTGAGGAAAGTAAACTAAACCATGGACAGCAATGGGGGAGGGGGAGTGTTGAAGTCTCAGAAAGCCCTTTACAACACTTGGTCTCAATGTGTTGTGTGTAATCTTTTTGCTCAGTTACACTGCTGTTTCGCTTTCAGAAGTACTGTACCCCATGTCAGTCTGTAAACGACAAAAGTGTGGTCGCTTTTAGAAAATTAATTCATGAGCCCAGGTATCTGTTGTGTGGTATGTGACAGTTAGCTTACTCCCTGTGGAGCCCCCCGCTTCCCCCGACTCCACTCAGTCACTCCACTAAAAGGATACACATTAAACTGGAACCCCTGGATTACAATTCGGTGCCCACATTTCATATGAGCAAAATTAGCGACATTGTCAAGCGGAAGTTCAAGTTTAGCTTCATATTGAGAAAAGGAAGGTGAGAATCAATGGCGGCAATACTCTGAATCAGAATACAGCACTTCAATAAGATAAGTTAAAGCCTGCTAATTGTTCTCACTTGAGTTATAGACCATCAGGCAAGAGGCTGCTTCCCTGCTTGTGTCGATGTGTCTCTAATTAATTTGTGCTGCATTGCTTATATTTAAGGATGCACACAGCAGAATTAGCATGATGCTAGCAGGAGTTCTACTGGTGCAACTGTAGGGCTTGTTTTACCTTTTCACCATATTACATAACCCACATTTACACATTCTTAATGGTGCTGAGGATGTTGTGTCCAACATTTCTTATCTAACTTTGTAAAAATCTCTAAATGTTCTGTTGGGGGTTCTCTGAGATGTGGGGAAAAAGCAGGGTGGGGGGCAGGTCAGACAGGTGGTGCTAAGATGTTAACACCTTAAAAATTCACTGTGTAAAAAAAAAAAAAAAAACATAGGAAAAAATGCAAAATGAATACATTTGTTTTCTGAGCTCCTCGAATGTCAATAAAACTGTATTTTTAATCCAAGCAGTTTCGAAGTTCACGAAGCTGCCCCTGGTGCTGACTTTATGAATAAGTCTTGTTACAACGCTACATATTTACATCTCTTTCTGCCGGGCTCAAGGGGCTCTCAGATGGCAGATCACTTCCTTTATTAATACTCATTCCATAAATATACTTTAAGCTGGTAAAACTAGGATGAGAAGTAGAATCAGATTATATGAGGACTGTTATCTGGGGGTTTATATTTGGTACAGCGAGTACCAAAGGCTATTAGAATAATCTTTTTGAGGATGTTGTAAATGTACATGTTAGATGAATGCTAAGGTATTTGAACAATCCCAGAATTGTGTACTGCTTCCCTCCTTTACTCCCTAGTCATGCACTTCCTTTTACTCACGCTCACCTTTTACTTCTAAACCTTGTATAGTTTGTTGTTCTGAACCACACAAATACAGATAAAAATGCATCTCACTATCTATGGCCCAATGTTGACAAATTATGAACACCTAATTTACTGAAGACTCTCCAAAGTAGGAACAGAGACTTGAACCCTGGCCCATATGAAAAGATGAAAATGAACCTACATAAGTGGCAGCTACATTCCTTTTTGATTTGTAGGGTTGTTCTTGGTTCTTTATTTTTTATGTCAATGATGCAGTATGTAAAAAAAGAAGTGTTTTTGTTCAGTCTCTCTCTCTCTCTCTTTGTAGCTGTATGGTGTATCATGTGAATACATAGTGTATGTGGTTAAAAACCCCACAATATTGTTTTATGTTGCGCGATAAATAAAAAAATATTAAAGTGAAATGGGTGTTTTTGCTTCATTTCTTGTTCAAGCTGGAACTGATTTCAAGTTTAATTGAAGCATCACAGTAATAGGAAGGTGAGCAATGTGGAGCTGAGCATTTAGCTCCAGCTGGAGACAAACATGCATCATTTCACTGATTCGTTCCTGCACACTGAGAGTAACCAGAGTGGAAGCAACATAAGGATCTTATTTTAGACAGGCTTTTTATAGCAAACATTGCAACATCAAGAAAATTACCAAAAAAGCTGAAAATGTAAATAAAACACAAAAACTATCAACTGAAAAGTCAGAGAGATATACGTGTCAGATATAAATTGGGGTTTAAGACATATAAAAAATATTAATCTGAGTCTATCTTTACTTAAGCGAAATAATAGTAAAACAAATAAATAAACATATGGATGGAATACAAATTTAAAGAAATACATTTTAATAATCCCAAAAGAACAAAAAGGAAAGGTGTGGTGGCAAGTAATGCTTAATAATTGAAGTGATGATAATGAAAGCCTGCACGAAGGGCTGGCTGAAGTGTCTCATTTAAAAAAAAAAAAAAAAAAAAAAAAAAAAAAAAAAAATCCTCCTGGAAAAACAGGAGCTGCATAAAACCAAACAGATAAAAAATATCATTTAATATTCAATTCAGTTTATTTCTATAGTACCAATTCACAACAAATGTGTCAAGGCACTTTACAAAAAAAATCATTTCAATTCAATCATATATACATTACAACTGATCCTAATTATCAAACAGCTAAACTCAATTAATTATTCAAAGTAGTTTAAAAAGTTTCTAAGGAAACCCAGCAGATTGGATCAAGTCATTGACTTGCAGCATTCACTCCTCCTGGATGAGCACGTAGCAACAGCAGAAAATTGCTTGCGTTATGTCGTTGACTTACAGCAGTCCCTCATACCAAGCATGCATGTAGCGACAGGAAGAAACTTCCATCAGAACCTGGCTAAGTAAACCGCAACCGACTGGGAGTTTGAGAAGATAGAGCAAAATGCACAAGAAGAAACAGATGAACTGATGGGAAAAAGATTAGTTGACGGCAGCATTATCTCAGTTGATCCCCTCTTCCAGGAAGGTATCAGCCAAATGGAATGCCAGACCAGGTGTAGCTTTTATGGAGAGAAAAATAACTGAGAAAACAACAACTTAACAGTTGAGATAACAGCAAATGCAAATTGGAGAGTAATAGAAGAAGAAAGTGAGAAAAGGTGCTCACACACCTGTTTGTCTTTAAGAAGCTGTCCTATCCTTTACCTATTACCTGTATTAATTGCACCTATTTGAATTTGTTACCTGCATAAAAGACACCTGTTTATGGGGCAGTTACTAGGAAACAGAAGGAACTCAAGATGACAGCCAGTCTCCCTTGAGCTGGGGCTCCATCCTAGATCTCGCCTCATGGAATATCAATGATCATGAGAAAGGTGAGGGATTAGCCAGAACTACATGGGAGGACCTGGTCAATGACCTGAAAAGAGCTGGGCCCAAAGTCTCAAAGGTTACCATAGTAACACACGACACAGTTGTAGATTAAAATCCTGCAGTGTGTTTGCACGGTCACCCTGCTTAAGCCAGCATTATGTCCAGGCCTGTCTGAAGTTTGCCAGTGACCATTTGGATGATCCAGAGGTTGCATGAGAGAAGGTTAAGTGGACAGATGAAACCAAATAGAACTTTTTGGTGTGAATTCCACCTGCCATGTTTAGAGGAAGAAGGATGGAGAATACAAGTAACACATTCCCAGCTGTGAAGCACAAGGTTGGAAACATGCTTTGGGGGAGCTTTTCTGCACAGAGGACAGGATGACCATCCATCCATTGGGCCATTTATCAGGGGATTTTGGGCAACAACCTCCTTCCCTCAGAAAGAGCATTGAAGATGAGTTGTGGCTGGGTTCTTTTAGCATGACAATGACCTGAAACACACAGCCAGGGCAACTAAGGAGTGGCTTCATCAGAAGAATTTCGAGGTCCTGGAGTGGCCTAGCCAGACTCCAAACCTGAAACCAATAGAAAATGTTTGGAGGGATCTGAAATTCTGTGTTGCCCAGCAACAGCCTCAAAACCTGAAAGATCTGGAGAAGTTCTGTATGGAGGAGTGGGCCAAAATCCCTGTTGCAGTGCAAACTTGATCAACTACAGGTAAAGTTTGACCTCTGGAATTGTAAACAAAGGTTTCTGTAACAAATGCTGTATTAAGTTCTATATTTCTATTGTATCGACAAGTTACACCAGTGGATCAATCAATTAACCAAGAACTACACATTTTAGGGAATATCTGTTCTTTTATATTGAAGAAGTGAGGAAGGAAAGGTACAACGGAAATAAATGCAAAGAATAGAAATTAAATGAGAAAAGCAAGTTCAGAAAGGTGCAGCTAGGGTGTTATTCTATTATGAAATTGACAGTGTGAAGAAAAAACATGTTTGGCCTGGTGGCAGTGGAGAGGAAAGGTCCATGCCTTTTGGTTTCTTTAGCTTGCAAAGAAATAAACACGTTTTTTCAGAAACAAACATGCTTTTAACTAGGTTCAATGTCTTCTTTCTGAATTGGCCTGCCTTCTCTTCTGTTCGTCCAAGGATCAAGTCAACTTTTCTTATAAATCCATTATCACACAGAGATGCACTCAGGGAAGCGAGCAACATAATATGTGCACAAGTTCAAAAGATGTGTTTTTGGTTCTTTAAAAAAAAATCTGGCTGAGCGCTTTGAAATACAGATATTGTCAGATCAAGGACTTTTTCTGGGTTGAATTTGAGTTGCAGTGTCCTGAGCCTTCAAAATCTTCTCAAACTCCCCTTTTTGCACTAAATGGATGAAAAAAATAAAAATAAAAAGGTTTGTCTAGCTTGATAGTTTGAAAATGTTGTTCTGTAAGTTAGATAAGAGTTCTCAACCGGTTGCAGTAAATGTTACACCACTTGTATCTTAGAAAGAAAGGAAGGTGAAAGAAAGGAACTAGCTTTTCCAAGTATTTTGCATAAGCACAACATTCTTTTTTGTGTAAAGTTTGTAGCAGTTCTTTTAAGTCTTGGTGTCAATTTTATAAGCATTAACACTGACTGAATATTAAGTCAGACCATGATCGGGGCACATCGACCTTTTTGCTTTTCTCCAGTGATATTGTTAGAAACTGACTGCAGCTATGATTCTAGCCTGAGGCTTGCTTAAATGCATGGAGTACTTTGTGTATTTGCCTGCATCTTATATTTGAATAGATCAAAGGGAATGAGTTGAAGGTTAAAGTGGTGGGTTGTGGAGCTGGATGCAGATTAGCTGACTGACAAAAGATCATTCTTATGCAACAGTATGGTCAGATTTTCTCAGTCAGAAAACCTCTCTCTCAACAAATATTCAGCACAGCTTCATCAGGTGTGAAAAAAATGGTTTGTTCAGTTGGTTTGTCCAACAATACAATTTCAGCTTTCTTATACACTAGTGGGAAACTAACACAACCCTAAACTATCCTTGAAGAGTTTGTTCAACAACCCCACGCAAGGTTTCTCTAGCTGAGAAGGGAAAACGTGATTCAAGGTAAACAGTTTGTTTACATGTCAAAAAACATTTGGCTTTTTGCCATCTCCAACCAGATGGGTGAAATAATAATCAGTTTCAATTCATTTCTGTTTACGTAAACATCAACAGCTCACAGCCAAAGTCATCCCAATATTATGATCCAGAAAAAGGAAAACAGGTTTAGTTCAAATTCTTTTCAGTTCAGTTCAGAGTGCTTTGAAAAAGATTTTTGGCTTCTTACAGATTTCTGTTTGTGGGGTTTGTTCCTGTAGGGGTGAGGTGTCCATTGTTTCAGCACTCAGTGTATGCAATACAGAAAGCTGCATTGGATACTTAGTTCTCACATAGGAACCCCTGATCATTCATGTACTTCTATGAAAAAATAGCTCTTTAGAAGTATGAAATGTGACGCTGACCTTAGCATTGGGGACGTCTGTGCTGCTGCTGCAACATGTTTTACACTGAGATCGTATTTTAGGCTTGAATAGCTTCAGTGACAGGCCAACTACTTTTTGCACAACGCGCACACAATAGTCTTTTCCAATGTCCCATTAAATTGTTTTTTGAAGCAAAAATTAACCCCCAGTGGGCCGAGAGAAGTGGCTTTGTCGTCTATTGCTGTTAGTTGCGGATGTCGCTTGTGCGTCAAATTTATGGCTGTACGATAAACACACAAATACAAAGGTTCCGGCTTCAGGTCTTTTTTATGTAAAAAAAAAAGCAATTTTAAAATTTTAATTGCATTAAAATCTATGTCATTAATTAATCAAAATTAACACGCTAAAATCCGGACCCTTGTAAAAATACATGCACCGTCACACCCTTCACTGTACAAAGAGTGTACTGGTGTGATTTTCTACCTATGGATTAAGATTAGGATGTTATTAAAATTCATGTCTCTGAAGGAAAACGATGGAAATACTTTAGGCAATATAGTTTACTTCCTATCCATATTAGTTTGTTAGGCTCATCAGGATCTTTAGGGAAAACAAAGTTTGGGGAGCAAATATCCAAGTTTCATCGAACTTTCTTGAGGTTTTACAGACATGCTGAAAATAATGTCCACATGAAAATATGCCAGTCTTTTCCTGCTGGTAATGTAGTCCACAACATATGCAAAATGTAAGCTTCTCTTTATTTTCCATATGAGTTATGTTGCAAACCTACATAGTGATATGCAGTCTATTGAGTTTTACTCAGTCTTCATACTGAGTGACTAAATTAATGCAGTTGTCAAGAAAGACAGAAAACAAATCTATATCCCAAATAGAACTTTCAAGTTGAGCCTTACAGGCTGTGGTTAAGCAGGCTTAGCAGACAGTGTATCTGGGGGCTCCTCCTAGCTTCCTATTTTCACAGCATTACCTCAAAAGCTTTTTTTTGTCTTCCAAACTGAAATGGATCTGAATTAGCCTTGCGTAGAGAGAAAACAGTCCAGGAGGAAATGCCTGCAGCACACTAAAATCCACTTACTGACCTGAACATAAGTTTTGTCAGCAGTTGCTGCTCTATCCTGCCAAAGATACAATTCATATTTTTTTTTTTCCTGTATTGAAAAACCAATATGAAACATATTGTATTTTGACTCCATCTGGAGGGGTTGGTCTTTTTCAGTGTGTTCAGTGTTTTCTTATTGTTCAAACAGGACATGCATAAAATCTTAGGTGTGTGATGAGGGTGAGGGAATTGAGGAGGGCTTATAGAGGAACGAGGAAATATAATAAAACGTGAATCCACTCATATCTGGTTTTTAACCTGCTTAACATGATCATAGGCTGTTTTTTTCTCCCCCCATGTTGTAGAATATAGCATCACTGACACAACCAGTCAGTGTCATGGTTTTTTATCTCATGCTGCAACAGCACTGAAGAGAATATGGACCAAACGGATGATCTGATAGACCGTGCAGTTATATATATAGAAACGTATTAATGCAAATATTTGATCTGAGTCACAGTGAAGGTTTATTCAGCATTAGCATTAATCGACAAATTATTCATACCTTTCATTTCTACTGTGAGATTTTCTACTGCAGCTTTTTTGATTTACTCTCTCAGCCTGTCTACGTCTTCACATACAGTGTCTTTCAAAGGTATTCATATCCTGACTCGTGAAAGGTATTTTTATTCATACCCTTTTTTTTGAAGATGTTGCCATGACACAGCCACAAACTTCATGTATTTTATCTGGATTTTCTGCGGTAGACCAATACAAATAAGAAGAGAATTAAGAAGCGGAAGGTAAATGATTGAGAGTTTAACTCTTCTTTTGCAAATGAAAAATCAGAAAGGTGTGTCTTGCATTTGTATGCTATCCCCTTTACTCTGACACCCTTAAATAAAATCTAGGAAGAAAGCTATTTTTTAAGAAAGGAAACCATACACAGATTGCCACAAGCGGTGTAGGAGATACAGCAAATGAGAAAGAAAGTGCTCTGGTCAAGCTTAGGGGTGGGCGATATGAATTTAGACTTGGATTGGGATATTTTGTGGTACTATTGAGGTAATGATAAAAAAAAAAAAAAAAAAAAAAAAAAAAAAAAAAAAAAAAAAAAAAAAAAAAAAAAAAAAAAAAAGACACGCCATCTATTACTTCTTTTTTAGGTAACTGTATGTCTGGGACTGCATGGCACAGCGTTCATAGCGCCCTAAACACAAATACTGTTGTTGAAAAACATTCCCACTCCAAGTGACATTTATATTTATAACTACACTTATAACTGCATTTAATCATATTTTCAAATTTGCTGATATTTATTGATGATGTTGTGGAGCAAACAGTGAATAAAATAGTAAAAATATTGTTTCAGTCAGTTTTTTTTCAACATTAGTAATTGAAATTTATTGAGATGACAATAAATCAAAATTCTTATCATAATAGGAAATTTTTGACAAATGATAACCGATACAAAAAATGCCCACCCCTAGTCAAGCGTCCCTTTCCTCACTGAAGAAAAGCATCCCCACAGCATGATGGTGCTACCACCACGTTTTACTACATGTAGGGCTACTTTGTGTCAGTTTGTCATGTAGGATCAAAATAAAACTAAATACTCTTAAACTGTAAGAAATAGTTGCAGTCTTTTTAACACAGGGATAAAGACAGATGTTTGATTTACTGCTGAGTAGGCAAAAACAAAATAATCCACAATTAAATAATTTTGCATTTTTAATTGAAAATAAAAAAGTTATGGCCTTTGAGTACTTTCAGCTTGGCAATTTTAGCCTGCAGTGCAAAATGTTTGGACTGAAAAAAACCAACAAAACTCTTGCATGTCAAGCAAAATTTGAAAATGTTCAAGTTAAGCAAGAAGATATTATTTCCCACAGAGTGAAAAGCTTAAAGTCTAAAAGAGAATAACAGCAGAATATCCTTTGTCAGCAGTTAAAAGGAGCTCATTAACAGGTCCCAAGGGTTGAAACCCGACTGGAATCCTTTATTTGAAACATTGCTATAAAAGATTCTGAAACTATCTGGTGATTTCTAAAACTCAGGAAGGAGACTGTAATTTTGCAGTTCACCTTTTATTAAGAGGGTGGCCAGTGGCATGCTTAGAACACAACCTGATGAAAAAGACATGTTAATCATCATAACAATATTCATATTAACAGTGTGAAAATGGCCTTTGAAAAGGCGTGAAAGAAAACTAGCTGGCGCTGAATTTGAAGGCTGTATTTGACCTACAATTTCTTTTGTTTCAGAAAATGGAACTGGCTCAAACTACTAAAAACAGCTGAGTACAGTGGAGGTGAGCAGGGATCTGACTTATAATGAGTAGATGAAGGCCTCATCGTAGACATATTTTCTATATAAAGTTCCAAAGCTTTTCAACATCTAAATTTCTCATAGAGTTACAGACATTGAGATGAACCTGTTGTTTGACACTATATTTGACAATCAGCTCAGCAGTTTTAACAGCTCTCTGGTGTTTGTTACACAGCATTTCCAAAAAAGTGAATCCAAGGTTGTGTCTTCTTCCCTTTTGCTACAGTGTCCTCGTACATGTTTTCTCTGTTTTCTGTCACTCAAATGTTTCAGATAATCAAGTGTTTCTGTGGCATGATGGTGACAAAGACACCTGGGTTAAAAGCTTTCTAAATCTTTTTTTTTTTTCCATTTGCAGATTGTCATTGGTGAGAGTCCCAAAGATTTAGAAATGACTTTGTCACACTTTCCAGACTGATAGATGTAAACAACCTTATTTCTCATTTGTTCCTGAATTTTTTCACATTTGGACATGATGCGTTGCTTTTTGAGATCTTTGAGCCTACCTCAGATGGTACTGTTTATGTGTTTTCTTTATTCAACATATATTGAAACTGAACCAAAGAAAGTTTTCAATCCGGCTTGCGGTTACCGCAGTATTAAGCAAGACAGACAAGCAATGAATTTAGATTGCAGTGTTAACCTAGGAAGGGTTATGCAGAAACAAAACCTGAAACATGTATGAAATATTACTGTAATCAGAATTCAAGAATAAACTATGAAACTAGGCATGAAGAAATGAACTGCTATGACCAGACTTGATGAGCAATAATAAATACAGGTTACTGAAGGATATGTAACAAGACTCTAAGCGAAATGAACGAACAAAGAAAATTTCATTATAACACAGCAGATTGTGGAATAACTTGAAGGAAAAATCCAGAAAGGGGAATACCAGAATAAAAACTATAACAACTATGAAAAAAACTATGAAACAAATGACCCACACGGAAAAATGGTCACAAACCAAAAGCCAAAACCAAAACACTCAAAATTCATGTCAAACACGTAGGAATTGCCTGATCTGCCTGGAGGCTGCTCGAACCCAAGACAGAGGCGAGAGGAACTCACAAAATGAGGTTCTCAAGAAGTAATCCAAGAGGCCACGGGAACCCACAAAGATTGCTCATAGGGGCAACAGTCGCCCACCTTCACCTTGGATATGGAGATGACAGGATCATATCTAGAGAACTCAGATATAGAAACACGAAACAGACACTCCTGTGTCCCCTCAGAGAACTTGGGGACTGGAAATTGGAGGCAGAGCTCTGGAAGTCTATTCACGCCCTGTGTCTCAAAATTGGACACGTGATCGGTGTCCTGGGAAGACTTTGGAGGTTGGTCACTCTGAGACTGGAGAAGTGCCATTATTTACACATCTATAACATTATGAAGGTCCTGGAGACTCCTGTTGGCCTACCTGAGTAAGCAAACCAGCACATATCAGGACCCCCTGCAGTTTGCTTATCGCTGTGGAGTTAGAGTTGGAGTTGGAGACACCATTATGTGCCTGCTTCAACAAACCACTGTTATCTGGACAAAGCAGGCAGCACTGTGAGGATCATGTTCTTTGATTTCTCCAGTGCATTTAACACAGTTCAGCCTGATCTGCTTCGTCTGAAACTCCACAAGACTCAGGTGGAAGCCTCAATAATCACCTTGATCATTGACTACCTGACAAACAGACCACAGTTTGTGAGACTGAAGGACTGTGTCCTTCCAGGTGCTCCTGTGCTGCTGACCAGGTGGTCAGCAGCACAGGAGCACCACAGGGGACTGTACTCTCACCATTCCTTTTCACTCTGTACACTGCAGACTTCCAGCACAAGTCAGGCTCCTGTCATCTACAGAAATACTCAGATGACTCTGCAGTGGTTGGATGTTTCAGGGATGGACAAGAAGCTAAGTACAGAGAGCTGGTGGACCACTTAGTGGCATGGTGTGGAAACAATCATCTCATCTTGAATGTGAACAAAACAAAGGAGATGATTGTAGATTTCAGGAGAAACAGGTTTGGATTAAACCCTATTTCCATCATGGGAAAAGACGTGGAAGTGGTTGAGGAATATAAATACCTCGGTGTTCATCTAGACAACAGACTGGACTGGAGACTCAACAGTGAAGCCGTCTACAAGAAGGGACAGAGCAGACTGTATTTCTTGAGGAAGCTAAGATCCTTCAAGGTTTCCAGCAAGATGCTGCAGATCTTCCATAAGTCTGTTGTTGAGAGTGCCATCTCCTCTGCCATCATCTGTTGGGCAGCAGCATCAGAGCCAGGGATCTAAAAAGGCTCAATACCCTGATAAAGAAGGCTGGTTCCGGTTCTGGGGACGACTGTGGAACCTCTGGAGATGATGATGCAAAGAAGGATTTTGCATAAAATAAAGAAAATTATGGACAACCCTGGACATCCCCTTCATGAGACTGTCATTGGAAAGCAGAGTCTCTTCAGTCAGAGGCTTCTTCAGATTCAGATCAGCCTTCACAATCTATAATAACTCCTTCACTAAATGAGTTACATCAACATTTAATTTCCCTTTGGGATAAATAAAGTATTTTTGAATTTTCAATTGAATTTGATGGAGGAGAATAGGAAGCTGAGAAGCTGAGAGAAGGTATAGAGGCCCCTGTATTTAGTTCCATCTCTCTTCACAACACTGATGAGTTTCCTAATCAGGCTGATGAAAAGCATCCTCACAGCATGATGCTGCCAGCACCATGTTTCACAGTAGGGATAAGCTAGCTCAGAACACTCAGTTTTGATCTAAGCTGCAGCCCTACATGGATTGTGCCAAACTGTAAATGGGACATCTTTTGGACATTTTCAAAAAGAGCTTCCTTCTTGCCACTCTTCCACAAATACTAGATTTGTAGAGAGAACTAATAGTTGTTGTCAAATTGACAGAGTATCTGAGTTGAGGTGTGAATCTTTGCAGCTCCTCCAAAGTTACCATGGACTTCTTGGCTGTTTCTCTGATTAATGCTCTCCTGATCCAATAAGTCAGCTTACGTGGACGGCAACGTCATGACAGCTTTTCAGTCATGCCGTAATCTTTCTATTTTCAGATGATCAATTGAACAGTTCTTTTGAGATGTTCCAAGTTGTTTTAGAACCTAACTCTGCTTCTGCTTTAAAAGTCTCAGCAAATTTCTCATTGACCCTGTCTGCTGTGTTCCTTGGTCTTCATGATGTTCTCTAACAAACCTCTGAGGCCTTCACAGAACAGCTGGATTTATTCTGAGATTAAACTACACACATTGGGACTCTATTTAACTACTTAGAGGACATCTGAAGGTAACTGTTTGCTCTGGATTTTTGTTGTTAGGTTTAACATGTGTGTTTTAGAGATAGTGGTAAGATCACTCAGTTAGCAGAAACAGCACGATGGAGACAGCTCTTTACGCCTTCCCACGCTTCATTACACTTTGTTGTCACATACTTCCTGGTTCTTGCTCACATGTCACAGAGATAACCAATCAAGAGCAAGGCTGAGTGAACTTAGAGTAAATGAGAGGATTAACCAGAGCAGATTCAAAAAGTTAGAAAACACTTTGAAAATCTAAACATAGTTGATTAAAAGTCTGAATATGTAAACATCAAATGTGAAAATATAAATTAGCGATTAACTAACTGCATAACTATCTTTCAACCTCTTTTAACAAGTTAAAAATAAATCTAAGAGTTAAATATTGACTCTGATAGAGGTATAAACGTTGAGTCTGAAAAACATGTAAAACAACCATGTCAGATTTTTATTTATAACAGATATGAAAAACAATGTTGTCAGATGAGATAGGATGAATTATTTGTCTCCTGTGGAAGAAATTTGTCTTAGAAGAAAGGGAACAATGCTGCTAAACAACAAGGACATAATACTTGAAACAAAATCTGTAACAACACATAAAAACCAGAAGAAAATATTAAACCAGAAGAAAATATTATTAATATTTAATATTAAATATTGTCTGTTTAATATTAAAGAAAATATTAAACAGACATACTTAAGTTTTGTGCAAGAAAGAAGCACCATGGTGCACAATATTGATGTGCAAGAGAGGAACATACTGTCTTCAAATGGGCAGTATATCCACACATACACGTACACATACAGGACATGTCCACATACATTTTAGCCCTTTCATACAATTCATGATCATCATCATCTGAACCTCCAAGTTCTCTGTTTAGGCCCAGCTATTCGTTCATTAATCAGGCTGATGAAGAATGGTACAAACGAGCGCTTAAGGCGGTTGTGTTTACACAGAGGAACTCTAAACCTCCTCCCTGAGCTCATAAGAGCATATTCTGATGCAAGCACATGTGATGCATCAGACAGAATGTTCTCAGTCTTTTACTTCTACTTCATAATTTTGCAGCACTTTCTGCCATGTAAAATCCTAGTACATAACAATAACGTTTGGGACTGAAGACACAGCAACTGGCTTTTCCAAGTGGGTTAATGAAATTAAAAGTATTTTAAAAAACAGACATAGCCATTTTTGATGTACTGAATCCAGATGCATGTTTTAATAACTGGGATTCTATTCAGACATTCACTCTTTACAGTAAGACCAACAAGCAGAATCAGCACCCTAAATCAAAAATAATCTCCAAAGGTAAAAGCTGCATAAACCTCATTTTAGCTGCATAAAAGAAGATTGGAAAATCTAAAAAAAAGGGTATTAATACACACATCTTTATGCACAAATTTACATCACTCAGTAGGAGGTCAAATTAAAGCACCTTTACCAGCATTTACAACAGGCCTGCCTACGGAAGGAATCACCACTGTCACACTGAGCTGTTGTGACCTCACCTGTTTTCAGGCTGATTCAGAGCGAGATAAAAACTGTAGTGGAGAATGATGAGGGAAAAAAAGTGTTGGCTTGTCAAGGGGACGAGCTGATGTGCTCAGACTGAGGCATTTCAGATTATTACCTCATTCAGCACTTCGTGCACGCCTCAGAACACAGCTCATTATCACAATACAAACAATCCTGCAACAGGTGCTACAGCCTGATGGTCCCCTTGACATATATTTGAGAGATCCAGGTGGCTGCTTGTTTGAGGGGAAAAAATGAACTGAACTGAAATATTATGCTGGTGTCATTCGCACGTTTAAAGGTGGTAGTGGTGTTTTTTTTTTTTTAAATGAATGAAAGGGGGGGTTTCATTCAAAAGCCTGCTTTTATAGAAACATCATGACCACCTGCCTAATAGTTTCATGGTTCCTCATTTTGCTGCAAAAATAGCCCTGACCTGTCAAGGCATAGGCTTGAGCAGGGGTTCCCAAACGTTTCCATGCTGTGGCCCCCTAAACAGCATAAGCTTATGGTATATCCATTTAGCATAAATGCTGCCTCATAACTTCTGATTTTAGTTGACCATGAGTTCTTAGGGTTTTTTTTTTTTTTTGCAGCAGCAGTGTTGTCCACAGCAGGGCTGCTGGACAGTTCCTTCAGTCTTTTTCTGGTCAGAAACTTCTCCATTTGCTGCAAAGCAGATTGATGAATCTGACTAAATAAATGGTAAATAACTTTTCGTACATTTTTTTTGCATATATTTTATAGTAATGATTAAAAAAGCCAATGTGATAATAAAATAAATTATGAAAAAAGAATTATTAGATGATTTTTCATTTATTTTTGTATTTTTCCCCCATCATTTTCCCTCCAGCTTTCTGAGGATCCCCTGGTGCCCCCTGGCACCTCCCTAGGGGGGCACAGTGCCCACTTTGAAAAACACTGGGTTAGAGTAGACCCCTGAAAGTGTGCTGAAGTGTCTGGCAACAAGATGTTGCAGCAGATCATCATCAGAAGCAGCAGATCATTTAAGTCCAATAAGTTACAAGATGGCGCCTCCATTGATCAGATTTGTCTGTCCTGCACATCCCAGGATCTGCAACCTTAACCATACAAAGAGCTATTTTGGCCCCCAGTCCAGCTAAATAAAACATTAGGGCCACAAGTGTTACATTACCTTTAAAAAACAAACAAAAAACAACTTACAGTTTTTGATAAATATCTACTATGGGAGATTTGTCATTTTTAAAGAACCATTGTTTTATTTCTATTTTTAGAAATAAAACAATGGTTTTATTTTTATTTTTATTTTTATTTAAAATAATAATAAAAAAAACAAACAAACTTTTGAAAATTGGGATGGATACATTTTCTTCCATGGGATGTTGATATGTTTTCAACCTAATAAGAAAATAAAAATCTAGAGAATATTACTGGTCCTTTTAGTCTCATTCTGTTCTGAAAATCCAATGACATTATTCAGTGAAAACACTAAACAACTGCCAAAAGCTACATTGTTTTTATTATATCTACCTTTTAAAAGCATTTGTTGGTTCTTTATAATTTTTAGCCAAAGTTATTGAGAGCCATTGTGAAAGGTTCAAAGAGCCTCTTGCGGACCCCTCCCATAGACACTTGATTGGATTGAGATCTGGGGATGTTGAGAGCAAAATCAACAACTTGAAATTATTATTGTGCTCCTCAATCCATTCCTAAATAATTTTTTTTTGCTTTATGGCAAGGCACATTATCCAGCTGAAAGAGGCCACAGCAATCACAGCATATTGTTTTCATGACAGGTTGTCTATGGCCCGCAGCAAAGCTTGGGTATAGGGAACATCTCCCAGTTAAACCACACTGCTACCGCTGCCCTCTCTTCTGCCCATAGTGCATCCTGGTGCCATGTGTCCAAGAGGTAAGCAACACACAATCACAGGTACAACATATGCAAGGTTTTTAGGTAAAGATTATATTTTATCTTTAACTCTTAAGCTATTTAAACTACAGATTTGTTTTTTTTACATTGTAGAAGCTTTGTGAAAAAGAAAGTCTGACAAAAGCTTATTTTAACCGATATTCCAAGCAACTTCTGCATTTTTCAGCTCAATACCATTGATGGACATGAATAATGTGAATATATAAGAGGCATATTTCAATGTTATTGGCAAGTGTGTTGCAAGTGGTCTAAAAAGTTGAAGGTCAGATGTATCCAGATATAAAACTGTTTCACATAAATTAAAAAGTATGCTTAACGAAAAATATAGCAGGGCTAAGAAAAAATAGTTCAGAAATTCAAATAAATGACATCAGTTTATCCTGCTTTTCAGCAGAATAGAGATTGAGCCTTGAGGCACGATTCAGTTAACTGTGGAAGCAGTCCTAGTTTCCTCATCTCCTCATCCCTGGTTCTAACCACTGAAGCTGAACTATTGCCATGAACTCAGCTTGGAGGTAAAACAACATCAGTATATCATTAAGGTGGAACTGGAAATAATTTTGAGACAGTTCGTGCAACCTCCCCAGTCGAATGTATCTTGTTATTTGAAAAAAAAAAATCTAGAAAGTAGCAGTAAAACCCTTGGGAAACAAAAGTTACGTGTCGGCTCACTGTCACCTCTATCCTGAGGTTGTTAAAAGAGTACAGGTCTGTGTAACATTGAAAAATAGGAAGGAGCTGGTGGTACATGTGTTTGTAGGTCAGGACAATATTAATGAGTCACCTACAGACCATCCCTTAGCAAGTTTTTGGATTGCAGCCACCGGCCAATTTATCTTAACTTGCAGTCTTTCTCCTGTCACATGTAGCCACTAAATAGACTTTTGCAGGGATGGCCTCTTGAACCATTCCTGTGTTTTGTTGTTCTAACATCCATTTTTATGGAGGGTTTCCAATGGCATTAGATTTATAAGGAACATTTTTGCATCATTCAACATTCTCTGGGAGGCCTGAGCCAGCACATAATCAGCGATCTCCATCTGTTTGAGTTTATTTGAGTCTGATGTTGTCCCAACTAACAAACCGTGTAAACACTAAAAACACAGCTCTGATTAGAAATTTACATCCACTAATCATTGGTGTGAATGTCAGTTTTGGGATTTTACTTATTTTTTGGACCAATTTTTTGCGATGCAGTGATTATACAAACTACAATCTTAATATTTATAAAACAAGAATCAGATCCACAAGTTGGAATTTCATGCGGAGGAGTTCTAGCTGGTCTATACAGCTCTTTCCCATTGCAGTACACCACCTTCTTACTTCTCTGACATCACACAAAAAAGTGACGAGAATATGCAACACCAACAAGATGCAAGAACTCCAAAACCAGGCCTGCATAAAAAGGATGATGTAATTTTGATTTAATAGCCCTGGAACAGAGATCAATTTTATATGTCCTTGCAGAGTAGGTATAGTCTGTAAAAAGAATGGTAAGCGTGGGAACTCCTGCTAGACCCTCTCTGGGAGACACATATGTGGGCCTGTCTGGTTAAGCAGTTTTGGACCTTTCTGTCTGTATTTTCTAGAAGTTTTAGAGTGCTATTGATCCATTTTGAATTGTGTTAATTTGCATGAGTCAAAGTTAAGAACGCAATCCTCCCATCCTCCTAGATAAGACACATTATTTTGGTACCATAACGAGGCAGGATGCCTTCCGTACAATAAAATCATTGTAAACTTTGCTAAGCTTGAGAAGGTGCTGTAGAGTCCCATATAGGTCCTGGTTTAAGATCTGGTGCTGACACCCTCTGGGCCGGCAGACCTTGTCCAGTTTAATTGCTGCCTCTTCACTTAATGGCAATAGATGTTACATGGATGTTAGAGGGTGGTGGTGGAGTGTATTAAGGCCCCGACATACTTCATCCGAAGTGCCGAAGTCGGCTCTCATTGACGTAGACATGTGACGAAAAGTGTGTCATTTTGTTCGCAGAGAACCATCTGCCTGCTGAACTTGACACCAGGCCCAGGTCAAACTATTTCGACAGGGCTCTGTGTGAAGTGTTGTCTGATTGGTCAGAAGTTTGTTGCTGTGTTTTATGTGGAAATGTGCTCTGACAGCAGTGTTGATATTTCTCTTCAACTAGTCCCCTTCTACTATCCGGTTTTTGTATTTCCAAGAGACATGAATACTTTTGAGGAATGTTGATTTGATATGGTGAAGAATTATGTATGTTTGTACGATTCTTCACTAAATAACTACTATAATGATGACTGGCAAATCTCCTGGATGGAAATTGTAACGCTGTTGTCCACGGAGGAGGCTTTCTGCACAAAATTGTGGTGCTCTCTCTGTGAATGTTTCATAAAAGCAAAACAGAAAATGCAGGGAGGGAGGGGGTAGCCCTTACCTGCTACCCCAGACTCGGTAATAATAAAACCATTGTAAATTATGTCAGTCTAATCTTTCAAAACAAGAACCTGTCACTATGCTTTAAACCACCATTACTCTCTTTAGATAGTGCATCTGCAATCCAAGCAGAGGCTGTAGAGGAGAATAAACCTGCTTAACTGGCTGGAACTCAATAAAAAAAGTAATATTAGGAAGTCTTTTACAATGAAAATCTGACAATGTTGAAGCAATGGTTCATAGTATGAAGAAGTAGAACTTCACAAAGTTCTTATTGGGAGAATTATGACCAATGCTGATGTAATCTGGTCCTCTGACTGACACATACTAACAACCTGAATCCCTCTTTGTAACAAGAATGACTTACTCATAAAATGAGCGCTGTGCCTCTCTCATTCTAAAGTGTTTAGCATCATCATTGTCACTAAGGAAACTACCCCTGGCTGAAATTGACTAAAATACTCTATTCAATTCAGTTTTCAATTCAGTTTATTGATATAGTGCCAATTCACAGCAAATGTCGTCTCGAGGCACTTTTAAGAAAAAAAGTCAATTCAATCATACATACATTCCAATTGATCCTAGTTATCAAGCAGTACAGTAAGCTCAGTTAATTATTCAAAGTAGTTCAAAAAGTTTCTAAGGAAACCCATCAGATTGCATTGAGTCATTGTCTTGCAGGATTCACTCCTCCTGGATGAGCATGTAGCGACCACATGGCATTGTGTCATTGACTTTACAGCAATCTCTCATATCGAGCATGCATATAGCGACAGTGGAGAGGAAAAACTCCCCTTTAACAGGAAGAAACCTCCAGCAGAACCTGGCTCATTACAAGTGGCCATCTGCTATGACTGACTGGGGGTTTGAGAAGACCGAGCAGAATGCACAAAAAGAAACAGATGATCTGATGTAGGATTATTTTCAATGTTAATGAAAGTAAAAAGTTAATAGCAGGAGAAGGTGAATGATTAGTTAATGACAGCATTGTCTCAGCTGAAGCCCTCCTCCAGGAAGGCATCACAGCCAAACAGAACTCCAGGTGTAGCTTCTATGGAGAGAAAAATAACTGAGAGAAAACAAAAAGTTAACAGTTGAACAAACTGGAATCTGTCTGACAGATAAGATTTAAACCAGCCTATTGCTGTTCCTTTGATACCTACAATATGTTCAAGTCATTCTAAGAGGATATTGTGGTCCACTGTATCAAAATCAGTACTGAAATCTAGCAAAACCAGAACAGACACAAGTCCATTATCTGATGCCAAGAGAATATCATTTGTAACTTTCACAAGTCCTGTTTCAGTGCTCTGATGAGCTCTGAAACCTGACTGAAACTCCTCAAACAGGTCATTACTTTTTAGATACTCACACACCTATCTATTCCCATTTTAGTGTTACTTGTCCATTGTGTAATAATGCCAAGAAACGATGTGTTTGACACCTCCCACTGTGCTGATCTTGGTGTGATATTTTTTGTAAATCTATTGGTCAGCTTGTTATACAGACCATCTGACTTTACTACAGCATATCCTCAAGTACTGAAAGTCAGGTAACATTTACAATGGATGACTGTTAAATGGCTGAATTACCTCACCTACATTGTTTGACTTAGAGGAGTAACAATGGGTGTTTGACTTCAACTGCCTCTCCAGCCCCAGTCCTCTCAGATAGTAAAAAGATATTAAAGTCTGTGCTTGAAGTGTTTGTGAATGAGGCTGTGGGTTTTGGACCATTTATGAACATTTTTATTCAAGTCATTGTGCAGTGTACAGTTTAATGCAAAACACTTACCTAATCTACCATTTCTTGTGAACAAGGTATCACAGAACAATGTGTTGTGTTGCATCTCCAATCTTGAAGGTAATAATCAACAGAAGATATTGAAAAGCCCTAGAATTAAATCCAAGAGTATAAGAAAGCAGATGGTAATGCAGGTAATGCATGAGTGCATGATCTTGGAAAGGTTTATCAGTATAAAAAAATAGATACCACCTAAGAGAGTAACGACACACAATACTCACAGTATGGTATGTAGTTTGACCTTAAAGTTATGGTTTGGTATGTTTTCAGTTCTTTTCAATCAAGGGACACAAATAAAAAGTGACCACTATAGAACTGACTGGATGGATGATATAACAAAAAAAAAAAAAAAAAAAAAAAAAAAAAAAAAAAAAAAAATCACATGAAAATGGACAATGGTGTTTTTTAAGATTTTTTTTTTTTTTTTTTTTTTTTTTTTTAAAGACTGAAGACATTTCAGAATACTTTAATGCACTCTAAATGTGTAGCTGTTAAGAAATCTCCTCTGGTCAGAGGAACTCCTCTCCTTACTTCTCATGTGCTGTGCAGCATTTTGGACTGGCTGAATGCTACAGGCAGCTGGATTTGGACTTGAGCTGATTTTTCCTCCAGTACCAGTGACGTTTACATTCAGCTTGACATTGTTTCAGGTGAGTAATTCAGCTAAGTGCTGACCAAGATACATACTTTATTGCTGATGATGTACGCTGATATAAAATTGTGGTTTGGTCCAACTTTCTTTCTCCACTGGAACTGAATGAGAAGCCATAATGTTTCCAAATGTTCTGTTTTGGTGTTACTACAGATTGCATTGCATTGCACACATAGTATGTTGTACATACTTGTAACTTTACACTCCTAATACCACTCAACTTTATTAGGGAGCTTATTATTGTTTTTCAATCTTGATCACTCATCCCACTCATTCTATTACAAAAGCTTCATCTTCCTATGTTTTCTCATCAATTGGCACATGATTTACTAAACATGAATATAATTGTATGCCTTTTTAGTTCTTATACAGATTATAGGTCCTTGGATCAAGAGCACTCTGAGTGTTGGGATCTCCCAGTAACACACACAACAACCACATGCATGGTACCACAGTGAAGGACTTCCATAAGCATCACCTCCAGCTTGTACACATTTGTTCTTATCCCTCTATCGCCTTTCTGCAAAAATCATTAACCTCTTACTAACTTGTAGGAGCCATAAAGAGCTTACAAAATATTGGCTGTTGGGCTTTAATTTTCACACACAGAGACACACAGACACACACACACACACACAGAGTTGATGGGCCTTGATAAGCTGCAGGCTGCTAGAATTAAAACTGTAAACACAGAAATAATGTGCACAGACTCTAGCCGATTAGTGAAAATATTGCCACACTTTTAATGTGCTCTTCTTGAGTGATTATCAATTTAATCCTAACTATTATTGTGGTCATAATGATAATTTTCATGAGTAAAGTATTGTAAAGAAGGGAAGGGGGCATCAAGGATCTCTTCTGTTAATCATTGCAGGTTAGAGCTGCACAATACATTGCAAATTTATCGTTGCTGCAATAAAAGAGTACACAAAAAAAGTTAGTGTAAATTTTATTGAAGAACTGCTTGAACCACAACAGATGTTTGCTAATTATTTGGGTACCATGTATTCAGGCCCTCAGGTGTTTAATGAATCATAAAAGGCTTTTGAAGATAAAGAAGTGGTAAGGATGTGACATCATTAAAAAATTACAGCTACGTTGTCTCAATGAGAAAATACATACCAACCAGAAGCAATGTTTGTTTGTTGTGATGGAAACAAGGACTTTTTCATCCAGTAGGTAGATTCATTATCTGATATCTATATTTGTTGTGCACCCAACATATTGCATGTATTGCATGTTTTCTTACATAATGCAACCATCCACTGTTATAAGCATATTATTAGCTTGCCTTAATAACAACTAACAGTGGAAAATGAATAAGAACATTTTTACAGTGAAGTTAGTTGACAAAGACAAAAAAACACTTTTGTGTCTTCAAAGATAAAGAGTTCAGCTGACTCAGGAAATAAAGAATAAGAGAACAGAATAGGAGACAACCTGTCCAGGACAAACAGAGAATGGATGCCCATTTGCAAAGAGGACACAAAGAAATCAAGCATTACAAAGCTTGTTTTGGACATCAGGCCTTAGAGAAGACAAAGGAAACCCAAGAAGAGCAAGAAAACTAATATGAAGACGAAGACGGAAAGAAACCAACATCTGCTGGACCTGTTGGAGAAGATCGTTTCTTAAAACAGATCAGTGCTTTACAAATGTGGAAGGTGAATAATAAATGATAAATAAGATGGAACATGGGAGAGGACAGGAAGACAGCAGGATGTTAGTGGACATAATGTGGGGGCAGTGAAGAAGGGGCTCTTTAGAACAGACTTGGGTTTTAGAAGTTCAGAGTAAATGGAACTCCATCTGATCTTCATCTGAAGCTGTTCTAGTCTTGTTCTTCTCTGTTTTATGTCTTCTTTACACTCTCTTCTGGCTTTATGAGAACCCTTGAGCATACTTATGGGGCTGTATACAAAGAGAATATAAATACACATGAGCACCCCCCACCACCTCCAACACACCTCAACCTCTCAAAAGCCCACCATCCATTACCCCTTACATCAAGCGCAACAAGCCATTCTATCAGTTTTGACCATTAATCTCCTGAAAATATCTGTTCATCAACAAAGAAAACATTAAAATATTTTGAAAGCACAGAGTAAAAAAAAATCCTTAAAGATAATCATATGTAAAAAAAAAAAAAAAAAAAGTTGAAACAGCTGGACTTTTACAGTGCTTATAAAAAGTATTCAGCCCTTTGAATATTTTATCTTTATTGTTGCTTTACAAATCAATCATCAGCAACTTTTTTGACAAAAAAAATTACAAAAAACCCCACTTCAGTGTGAAAGTGAAAACTGATTTCTACAAAAATAATGACAACTACATAAAAATATGTAACATAAATAACTGACTGGATAAATATTCACCCCTTTTAAAGTGACTACCCAATCGCTGCTAGTAGTCTCACAATGAGTGTAATGGAAATCACCTAGGTGTAGAGAACAAACCAGGGAAAAAATTATTGAAAAGTATAAGACAGGGAATGAATATGAAAAAAAAAAATCTCAAAGACTCTAAATTGCAGTATCCCAAAGGAGCAGGCCTGATTGAGACCTATCCACACAGACTCCAGGATGTGTTAAAAGCCAAAGGTGAATCTGCTGAATACTTTCAGTCTTGAAGGGGGTGAATATTCATGTAATTACTATACTTATTTTATCTTAAATATTTTTATCTGTCATTATTTTGTAGAAATCATTTGGACATTATAAGTTTTTTTTGTAAATTACTTTTTGTCAGAAAAGCCACATTTTGTTGATAATGACTGATTTGTAAAATCAATAAAAAGGCTAAAACATCCAAGGGAGTGAATACTTTTTATAAACACTATATGACCAACATTTATGAATTTTTCACCTGACAGCTGATTTAAACTCTGATTACAAAGATAAATGCTGACCAAGACCGTCTTGATGTTTCCCCACTGCCTTGTTCATTTACTGTAGTAAATAAGCATCATGTAATCAGTGTATCCCAGTAGGCATGAAGCGCATTCACATGTTGGTGATGTCTTCCTCTTTTTATTACTAAGTTTTACACTTTTATTGGCCCCAGGCATCTCTGATGCATTTGAATTTTTTATTAGATCGTGACTAACTGATGTGTTTTTCAAAGGGTATACTTGATTGTACAAGAAATACTCCTACTTGCTACCTCTTTAAGCCCATTTAGTTTAAAGGTCTAGTATTGATTCAAGCAACAGCTATACATTGCTGGGGTTGGCTGAATTTATCTTAGCTTTGTGTATCTGATCCAATATATTGATCCATGTGGTGTATCTAGCATAATCTACATAAAAAGACTTGAGTAGCTATGGATACGTAAGTGGAAACTCTGTTTAGAGCTTGATTGTGATTTTATCTGTGTAAAACATCATCACTGTGTGTGAGGTCAGGTATAATGATGCAACAATGGTTTGTTAGTTGGAGCAGATTGGATGTAGGCACACATGCTGGATAATCTGGTTTTATATATAAAAAGACACAAGGTTAAAACAAAAATATAGACCATAAATATAATAAAATTATATAAAATGAATGGTTGATTCTAGTGTCCATCAGACAACCCAACCTTTCATTACTGAATGTTGTTGGTCATGAGTTGGTTAAAATGGAATAACTGAAGCCTCTCTACTTGCCTGTGCTGTATGTCTGACCCATAGACAAATCAATCAAGGTGCAAACCTCCCCCTTCAATTTAATTTTAAGGGTCAAAGGCATTAGCCTGCAAGTAATATTCTTACATACAAAGCAAAGCAAAAGGTGTAATAGTGAAGTTTACAGCAGACAATTGCATGAGCCTACAATGAGCCTCTATCAGCTTTGTGGTTCTTCACAAAGAGAATTCTATGCATGTAGGCAAACAGCTGAACTTTGCTGCTCTCACGCACAGTAAAACTGATGGCAGCACAAACGCACAAATGTTTGACACCAGTGTTGTTTAATTTGGGTAATGTGTGAGTGTGTGTGTGTTGGTAGGGGGAGGTGAATTTACAAGGTGAATTTACAAATTCCATTAATTAATTCCATATTTTATACATATTTTTATATACTTTGTATGAGTCTGTTTTTCTGTTATTGCCTGCCACTGCCACTTTGCTGCTATTACACAGAAATGTTCCCATAGTGGGACAATAAAGGATATTTCTATTCTATTTTATTCTCTGTTCTATTAGTCGGTGTCAAAAAAGAGGAGAAAGTCAACCTGATGTTCATCAGGTATCAGTAGCTTCTGGTAGACAACCGTTCAACTTACCTGCTTCTGGTGACAGCTTCTCCTTCATGTTCAGCTCTTTGCAATGGCCTGTACGTGTATAGTGTTTTATCAAGTCCAGAGGACTCCAAAGCGCTTCACACTACATTCAGTCATTCACCCATTCATGCTCACATTCACATGCTGATAGTGCCCTGGGGTAGTCTGACAGAGGCGAGGCTGCCATGCACCGGTGCCCCCAGACCAGCTGACCTTCACCAGCAGGCAAGGCTTGCGAAGTGTCTTGCCCAGGGACACAACGACAGAGGCGGACGGAGTGAGGATCGAACCGGCAAGGATGAACTCCTACCACCGTCGTCGCCATATCTACCCCAAACTTAAATGTTATTACAACATTTTAATTCAGTTATTGAAAATGCAATACTCTGTTTCAGTCAGAAAGATCATTTTGCTTGACTTTATTCTTTGACTTGTATTATCGGCTCTTTTTTGTCAACAAAGACCGTTAATTTATCATCCTTCTACTTGTCAACCTGCAACTACTTTCTGTTGTGCACCTTTCCAACATGTGCAAGCCCAGAGCAGTGTTATAAACAGGAGTCTGAAGGGTTTAGGGTGAATGAAGCCTGGTAAGAATCTAGAATAACTCATACAATTATGTCTGGTTAGACAACCAGTTAAGGGCTTTGCATTTCCACCTTTTAAAATCAGTCTCAGGTTATCATCTACATGGACTGGTAGTAAACTCGATTTGTTAAATGTTGCATTGTGGTGTTTGTAGAATTTTGTTGGCTTTTTTCTTTTTCTGTTTTTATCAGAGGAAATCTGAATAAACTGGATCCAATTTTCAAACTAGAACATCTATAACAAAAACTTTTTGTTGCCTTTTGTGCTTCAAATTGAGCACAGTTAGGTCTGTTTAAATATTGCATTCCTTCAAACTTTCTACCAAATTTATCATTGCCTGAAGAGTTTCTTAAATCCTGTATTTTAAACTTTGCAGCATAATCCTCTATGTGTTCAGGTTAAAGTTTTCATACATTTATTTTAGCTGTTCCATTGAGATTTTCACAGAACTTTGGCATTAAGCCTATATTGACATCACCTCTTCACTTTCCTTTATTCACCCGAAGCACAAGATACTGTTCTGCTTCTGAGACCAACCTTTCTGTTCTTTTTCAGTAATTTTTGTGCAAGGTTAAGGTAAAAAGCAATCTGATACAGACTGTTTATAATTTTTTTTGTTTCATTTTTTGATGTTTTGTAATTATTTTGTAATCACAAACCGGCACAAATTGGCATTAATTATGTGTGAATCATGTAACTCTTTGCTTGCATATGTTGTGAGGGCGTGAGTAAAACTCCTGCCAACTATTCATATGCAGCATATTTATACACAAACCTTGGAAGTAAAACTAACAGCACTTTCTTTTTACCATCACTAAAACTCAATGTTCTGGTTTCAGTAGAACAATTTTACTTGCGTTTATAGTGTTTCAAGGTGAATTTAACAGTTTTATCACTGTACTGGAACTTCAGGTTCCACAACCACATATTGAAGTGTTCCCAGGCAAGACACTAATCCGAAAGTTTCATTCTAATGTGCATATTTGTAAATAATTGTGTGAACAATGCTATGACTAAAAAGTCACAGTCCATATGTTTTACCATATACTGTTGAAAAACTTTTCACCACATGATCTTTAGTTTTAGGATTTTTATGTGCTGGTTGTGTTTGATCAAGTATTGAATGTAAAAGATTGAAATAATGATGTATGTGTGCAGTTCTGTAGCCTGATTCCACTTGTTTTTATCAGGGAGCAAAGGAAATTAGCCAGTATTCTAGGCTCTGAAGCAGAGGTGTGTGATAGTGCATATTTTGGTGTCGATTCAATACCAAGTAAATACAGGGCCAGTATCACCAATGTCAATACCGATACTTTTTATTATTTAAGTTAGAAAAATCACCCAAAATCTTTGGGTGTTTTGTAGTTTTTCTTTTAAATTATTTTGTTAAAACCTAGGACAAAATTTGAACAGAGTTGATAGGTGTTCACAAAATACTAATACTAATACATATTAACATGATAAATAGAAACAATAGAAAAACAGAACTAGCATGTGCACATTTCCCCCCAAAAAACAAAGTGCAAAATGTCATGATATAGATGGATTCAGATAGGTGTGAAAAACATTTCTGTAAGGTTTTGGTCCACACTGACATGACAGCATCGTGCAGTTGTTGGAGATTTGCATGCTGCACATCCATGGTCTATACTGTATACTTCAAAGGTGCTCCGTTGGATTGAGATCTGGCCACTGTGGAGGCAATTCAAGTACAGTGAAGTTTTACGGTGTTGTTTTTACAGTTTTTTCTGAGGGTGGCAAAGGTAAGAATGTTCCAGCAAAGGGAAAAGCTTATTATCATAAACATTTCTAATTCCACTGATGAAAAATGCACACTTTGAGGCTTCTTATTTCCTCCTGTTGCCATGGTGAGTCACGTTCTCTACCTTCTATTGATGAGGACTTTTTAAATCCTCATGCTTAACTCAGGGGTAACTTGACTCAGAACTGAGTTACCTTGTTGACATCCCCTGTTCTGAAACCCAAAACCCTGAGTTTCACAGACCCGGGTAGGTTTATTCAGAGTATCTGGCTTCTATTCAGAGCTTGTCAATTCTGCTTTCTGAAACGGGGGACTGGCATGTGATAAACAGGCCCAACACCATCGTGTGAGAACCATAACCATATCATGAAAGGACTTCTTGCAGGTAGCAAGGTTTCATATCAGCATCTTCCAATAGTTACAATATTCACTCGTAACTCTTGATTGTCTTTATAAGCCTAAAGTAAGTCTTTGTCTTTTTGGCTGTTTTATGATCCAGTGGAGTGATAGTTCTCCATTTTCTTCCTCATCTTTGTGATTCTGATTTTAAAGGTTTTGAAAAGATTTAAGCTGCAGTGTTTATCATTTTCAGCATCACTTTACATGTTTTCCCATCTCCAGTCAACTTTTTATTCAGAGCATGCTGTTTCTCTGAACTGAGAGTCATGAGTGATAAACAGCTTGTACATCATTTGCAGCATCATGACTATTTTGTGTGTTGATTTTCTGTAACGCAACAATTAACACTATTACTATTAAACGTTATCTGATAGTAGTAGTATTAATAGTAAGCAACATTTGGCATTCAAGAGTATCATTTCTCCTGTAAGCTGTGATTAATGTGGCTATTGATGTTGGACTGCTATTACTTGAACACAGCTGTGGCTTAATGTGACGTTTAAGTTGAAACTTTGAGCCAGACAACACCATCAGCAGCAATGCAAACAAGCATTAATACAACTAAATGATGTCAAATTTAACTACAACTCTGTTTTAACATACTTTTGATAAGTTTTGAGATTATGAACATTTAAAGAGCATTGCAAATTGTTAAATAGATATTGAAAACACAATGTTCACATAAATTAGCAATAACTGTGAAGAATGAAACCCATCTGAACACAGTAATTGTAAAACACTGCAGCCTAATGGACTAACATCCTTGTAACAGTCCCTATGATATCATCTTCCAGTCTAAATAATGTAAAGATCACCAGTTCTACCAGTTCTTTAATTTCAACCCAGATTTGTGGGCATAAAATGTTATTACTTCACAGATGAATTGATAAGAAACCAACTTCACTGTCACTAAAATGGATTTTTGCATTGAAATACTTTTTATCCACAATGCTTTCTTAGCAACAGAAAATGTTAAATTCAAAAGATAATTCAATCAAAATTAAAACACAACCATTAAAAAGTGAAATATGTTTCAATGAATTATGGAAAACAGCTCCAGAAGACAAGCATCATTTGCCGTGTTGCCATGGTGCTTGTGCTGGTTGTTTAGACAGCATAGTTCTGATGTTACACAAGTATAACCCAACTGGTGTCACTTTAATACCATAATGAAAAAGCGGCTTTGTTTTTTGCACTGTCAAACCCTTTATATCCACTTTGTGTATACCTGAAACTTTCTCTTGGAAAAATGCATCCTTTTTTGTCTTTCAGTTATTGTTTAGCTTAACCATCATTCTCCACCAACTGGATTTTAATCTGATGTGAATATACTGATGTTTACCTTCTAATGTTTGCTTTAGATTAGTTTGACTCACTTTAGTCTTTGTGTTTTCACCTGAAACACAGTAGAACTATTCCGACAGCTCTGTAATGTTTTCCAGGTGTTTAAAGTCCAAACATTTGACTCCACAACAGACTCAGGTGAGGAAATGTTCATGTTCTATGTGCAGTTATGTTTCATGTTTGTGACTGCATAAGCATGAAAAACACTTATTTTATCATTTCCAACAGGTGATAAGGATGATGTTCAGATGTGAGACACCAACAAAACAGAAAAGGAGGACTTCATTATGGAGAAGTGAACCTCATCAAAAAGGTACCCGAGGCTTCCTCTTTGCCAGTGCTGGACAGCAAACAGCAGGAGACACACAGGTCAAAGGGTCAACGCCAAAAAACTCCTCAACACAGACTGCTGGCAGTCCAGAGAATCTCTACGCTCAAGTGCAGAAAAATTAACATTTGTTTTTAGACATGAAGTATTAAGTTTTATTTTTTACACAGTCATTTAGTTCATGTCAGAACTTAAGAGATTCGACTGTTCTTAACCGGCTGATCCTTTAGATGGTTTTGTCACTTTTGATTCAAAATCTAAAATCATACTAAAATCATACTTTCCAATGGTTTTAGATGAACGAATTACTTATTTTTGATATTTCACCAAGATCAAAGTTAATACTTAAATATTCCTCAGTGTGAATACAATGCCATGTTGCATGTTTATCAATTAATACAACATGAATACAAATCTACAAGTTATGTAGACAAGAAATACCTGTTATATACAACTATAAGAAGATATACCCACACATACACAAAGACACCACCTTATTCGGTGAATATGTCTGAAAAGGGGTATGAAGAATTAAAACTTGTTTAATCATACCCCTTCTCCATCTTGTGGTCCTTAACATAAATAATCTTCCTGTTTCCTGCGTCCCTTCTGAGTCAAAATTGCTTCAAAGCCAACATGTAAACAATGCATACATATTCACCCCCTGATGTACATAGTCTCTGGTTTCACACACACACACACACACACACACACACACACACACACACATATATATATATATATATATATATATATATATATATATATATATATATATATATATATATATATATATATATATTAGTGCTGTCTAGCACTGTGATTATGTGATTATTCATGATTACTCACTATGCAACTTTGTAAGCTTGAAATATTAAAATAATATAAAAATGCGTGCTTTCAAAAGATGTTTAGGAAAATGTTTTATTGTCTCCAACCAAACATCTCAGTTTTCCAGGTTTTCATATTCTGGAAGGCTTTAAAAATGCCATTTTCTTTCAAACATAATTTAGAAATGTTAAGTCTAAACTGGTTGTGCTTCGGTGGAAGGATAAGTCACTTCTGCAATGAGTCAGCTACATACTACCTCAGTTTTATCCAAACGTCCATCACAGTTTTTTTTTTTTCTTCCTAAGATGTTTTTGGGCACAAGTGCCCTTTATTTGACACTCATCTAACAGGAAGGGGGGTAAGGAGCCAAGGACGGGATTTGAACTCAGGACACCCACATACAGCTCTATAGCCTCTATATGGGGCGCCTGCTCCAACCGCAGTATTTTAAAGCAAAATTTTCCGCTGAGCACACCAGTCTGACTCTCATCGCTCATCAAATTAAGTAATCCTCCGCAGGAGAGATGTTTTTAGGTCAAAATAGGTAATGCAATTAATCTGCACTATATAATATTAACACATTAAAATGTTTAGATTAGTCGTATGCGTTAACGCATTAACATTGACACCCCTAATATATCTATCTATCTATCTATCTATCTATCTATCTATCTATCTATATATATATATATATATATATATATATATATATATATATATATATATATATATATATATATATATATATATATATATACATACACACTCACACACACACAGAAAGCCTACATGGTGTACAATAACATAAAATCTAACTATGAGGCTAAAATTTGAGCCTGGGTCATCATTAGCCACAGTCTATGAAAGAAATCACAATTGTTAATATTTCAAAGTGCTGTGTTTCAATAATTAGAGTAAACCTGTGGGCTTGTCGCTGCAGCTCCCTGGAGCTTCTGCAATCTGGCTGGTTCTGTTCCCCCTGGGGAGCAGGTCTGTGGCTCCTCACGCCCTCTACTGAACATTTCTATGGAGAACACTTATATACACATGCCCACTCACACACATACACAGACACGTTGCTTTTCTATGTTTAACATGTGCCATAAATAAAACTTTAATTTATTTTATGTTGAAGAGAGCTACAGGTTTTTCTCAATAAACGGGAAAATGCGATGAGGTTCGTTAGATTAAAAGTACATTTTGAAAATATCAACTGTTTTGCAGATGTTAAACATACTTTTCATTAAGCAAACATTTCTGTTTGAAAACTGCTTTTTTATTGTTCTGATGCAATAGTCTAATGTTAAATGTGTTTTCATTTGCTGCAAGTGAAAATAAAACCATCATTATTAACAGAAATAAAGGCTTGAAAGCATCAGTCTGTCTGTAATTAATTTATATAATGTGTTTCACTTAGTGAAGCACTTGACTTCCCTCTCGTGTGTGTCATAGTCAGCAGTGACCAGCAGGGTTTTCTAGATTCAAGTGTTTGTTTAGTTTGATAAACTAGTCTACTGATTCAAATGCCATATTTTTAAGAAGCTGCATACATCTGAAAAATTATGTTGGACTGTTTAACCCTGATTTACAACATTCTTTCGCAAATGTTGGATTCACATATAAAATATCATCATGACAAAGTATATAACAGCTTTTCCATTAATGTAAATACCAAATTTCAATAATCACAAATAAGACCATTTCCCACATGCGGTGTTTCCACTGCCTTGTTTTGATAATTGAACTTGTGTAAGGTTAGGGTATACTGCAGCGCTTTTTAAAATATTTTCTGGTGAAAATCTAAAAATGTCAAACTTTGTAACATGAGGGAATTCAGACGTACTCACATTATATTCACTGTCTTTGATATACTCTACATTTATTTTTTTTTAAAGCCACCACAGCAAGACAGATAATTTTCAAAGATATTGTAAATGTCTGCAAAGAAAACAGTGTGGCTTTGATTGAAATTTGCCCAGACCACACACATTATACATATAACAAGCTTAATTGTTTCAGACATTTGCCCAGTTGGTGAATAAAATCAAAGAAAACACAGAAACCTAACCTAAACAGCTGTTATTTTAATAGTTAGTCTCTGCTTCCACAATGATTGCAGCAATCAAGCCTTCCTTCTGAAACTAATGAAAAACTAATACATTATATTCCCTGTTAAAAATGAACAGGGTCTCATGGCTTTATCAGAACAAATCAATTTTCCAGAATGAGAAATAAAGATAAGAAAACACATGTTACTGCCATTTTAATTAATTTATTAATTAAAATAATCAAATTAATCATTTATTTAATTTCCCTTTGGGATCAATAAAGTATTTTTGAATTTGAATTTGAAATAATCTACTGATGGTAGGGGTGGGCATCTATCCTATTGTTTATCATTTATCGTGATAAGAATTTTGATTTATCATTGTCACAATAAATTCCAATTAATTATGTTTACTCCCCTCCTTAAAGAAAAGAGTCTGAATTGCTGGAATATTTATCGTTAATATTTTCTCTTTTTTCATAGATTATCTGTCTCATACCATACTGTCACAACATAGTGACAGTTTTAACAAATATGTAAAAAACCTATATTTTTTAAAAAATACATTACATACTGCAATTTTTTGCCTTGCTATCATCCTTAACCAGTTTGCTCTCTCCCCTGAACTCTGAACATTTCGTTCACATAAATGCTGCTCGCTGCATGTTTTCCCTCTGTTTGCGCATTCTCTGTAAACCTGTGATGGTTATGTGTGAAAATCCCAGGAGATCATTAGTTTCTGAAAATCGCTGATACCACCAAGTTGTCTTCACGTCATCTAGATGTCTGAATGTACTGAACTGCCACCGTGTGATTGGATGAATTGCTATCAATGTTGAGAAGCAGTTGAACAGGAATACATGTCTAATGAAGTGGCTACTGAGTGTAATATGGTTAAGAAAACTTGTAATTAGTCACCTCTTACCTATTTTTTACTCCCTTTATGCTTGAGTCCAAATACCTGGACTCCCATGAGAAAAGAAATATTTTCCATACATAGGTAGTAAAAAACATGTTGGACAAGGGGTCTTCAGACCAAATGGACGGAAGTAGAAGAAAGTGGATTGAAAGCATCTACAACTGCTCTGAGAGATATGAAGCAGGAGAAAGGAGCTGAGGAAAGGTAAGTTTGTAGCATAAATCATTTAAGTGGATGAACCGATACTAAATAAAACAACTTCAATGATCTGGTGGTATCATAAGGCTTCATGTCACTGTAGGGAAAGACATCAGCACATGAAGACTGCATTATTAAAAGAAAGAAATTAGAATGAGAGAGGATTGTGCCCACAGAGAGAGTGGAGGTAGTGGGAACGCCATCCTAATTGTTACATGGAGTCAACATGATCCTTTGATATCCAAGATAAAAGACCATGAAAAACAGACCTCTGCTGGACTCCAACCCCCACTGAAACTTCTTTTCTCAAACCCATAATTATGTTTTTGGATGTATCTGAAAAGACTTTACAAACCAAAAGTCGATATCAGTTTGCCTTTTGTCAGAAATCAAAGCTCTCATTAGTCAAACCCACTCAGTTCAGTGATTGACTGTTGAAAGTAAAAAGGAACAAAAAATACATTTTTAAAGCCACTTCAGTCCATTTCCAAAACACACATGGGCACTTCAGATATATATATATTGCAGCACTCAGAATTTCTTAGTCATGAGGTTCAGGTTTCTCTCTCTGGTGGTTGGCTCTGAACAACTTTAAATGCCGGTGTCCACAGGCACAGCTTAAGTAGGATTGGTTTAGGTCTACTCCAAATTCAGTGTTACACACACACACACACACACACACACACACACACATAGAAAAAACTGAAGCAAGATGCATTAACTGCTTTTAACTGAATGCAAAGCTACGAACTATAAGGTAGATGACAGATCTCACAGTGATGTTTTAGATGACTCATCACTGAATTAAAGGAACTTAACTTTGTATTATGAGGATCAAATACGTTTAAAGCTTCTATTCTTAGAGTCACTATTTTAAATGAGGAGTTTGCATATTCTCCCTGTGCAAGGGTGGGTTCTCTTTAGGGACTCAGGGTTCCTCCCACGGTCCATATGACCGTAAGCTTAATGGGTTTCTCCAGATTGCCCTTAGGTATGACTGTGTGTGCATGGTTGTTTGTCCTGTGTGTCTGTGGGTTTCCCTGTCATGGACTACTGACCTGTCCAGCATGTACCCTGTCTTCTGCCCAATGATAGACATCAGCCCCTGAACAGAACTACAAGGGAAAAGTGGGTGTAGATGATAGACAGATGGATATTTTAAATAAAAATTCCCCTTTGAAAGCTAAAACTTTAACTTAAATTGGTCAAGATGATATCACACAACAGTTTTGTTTTCCATTCTGTGAGAAAACAGATAGCTTATACTTACAGACACAAGCCAAAGGAGCATTACCTTTCAGTAACAACTGTACAGTCATAACAAAAACTAAGTTGGATCATAAAGTAGAAGTTTCCACTGCATGGTCACATAAAAATTCCAAATTGTGTGTAGCCACAGCAATGTCAACACAAATTTAAAACATTTTTAAAACAGAAATGTGGCCTAAATGAAAAGTATGTTTAAGGTTATTTTTAAAAGGTACTTTTAATCTAACAAATCAGCCTCATCGGATATTTTGATTTCTTAAATATAACTTTGCATCAAGTATGTCGTGACAGGAACTTGTGCAAAAGATGCTGAACACTCGCCTGGAATTGCAGATGCCTGACAGTACTACAGGAACAGACATGGTGAGGTTAACTGGTAGGATTGAAAAGTAATTTTCATCCCCAAACTTTTGATGTAATTACCATATTCATCTGTTCATACCAGCAAGAGAATACCAGAGTATACAAACTTTGGTAATGCTTGTCCTCTTTACAATGTGCCCACATGTTTTTTTTTTTGTTTCTTTTGTTTTGTTTTTATTTTTGTCACTAAACAATCCAGAAATGCTTGCTGTATTCTTATGAAGGTTTTAGACATTGTACTGCAGCCTTACAGAGTTCAAATAAACACTGAAGGAGAAATTTAATTGAAAACAGAAGAAAATATATACTTAGATTGGTTCAGATTAGTTGATACTTGAGACGTCACCAGATGAAATAAAAGTTTCTTTAGGAAGGTTAGAATTGACCAAAATTTAATAATGTGTTACAATGAAACAGTAAAGTTTTGAATATGACGTTTTATAGACGTTAAACTGCATCTCAAGTGAATTTTATAGTGAAATCTTAGTGGACAGAAAAGTCTGGTGAGAATGCTAAAATTGTATCAGATCTGTCAATAAAGACAAAACCATTTTTTAACCAGCTCACATCAGACACTTCTTTTTTTTTCACTTCATCTCAGCACATGATCACAGTTTCAGGTCCTCACGATTGTCCACAGATTTTCTGTCAGCAATGATCACGATTGCCCCAGGCATCATCGGCCTCTGTCCAGCAGAGGGGGTCAGCAGGTACTCACCTGAACATCACAGCCTCACCCGAAGAGTAATACAGCTAAGGTCACCACTGTATGGTGCCACACAGCATAAAATGTGGCACCATGGCATAAAGTCTTATCAGACAGGTTTTCATAAACAATAACTGAGACTAAAAACTATTTGGCGATTGTTTCCCAATTATCAGGTGGTGCCCCGACTAATTTTGTTAATAATTGTCTTTAGTGTTTATTAAATCGTTCATAGCTAAACCAAACTTATTGTTGCACAAAAGCGATGACCTGAACCTCAAACTGGACTCCAGGAGCAAGCTGGTCCCAATCAATAGAAGTCACATTGTGGCCCATGAGCTGGTTCCATTCCTCCCTATCTACAGCAGTAAAAAGTCATATTCTGACAGCTTTGTTTATGAAGAAAGCAAGAATTGTTTTTTTTTTTTTTTTTTTTTACATGAAAGTCAAAGTGTTATTCATATTTTCAGTGCATTTCATGATCAAAAACAATTCAGTTTTAATCAAAAGACTACTGGAAACCATGCTGACATGAATGCAATGAGCTGTATGGATCTAAAGTTGAAGAAAAAACATTAAAGAAGTTGTGGGAAACAAAGTGTGTGTCAGCTTCATGTTGCACTAAAACACATTCAAGATGTCACAATCCACTGTGATTAAAGAGAAGGCCAGAGGTGACTGCTGCAGTGCTCTATTTTACAGATTAGCATTTCCAGCTGTCTTGTCCACCTTACTGAGCTATAGTTATGGAGGAGATAAGTGTTTCAAATGAGTCACGCTGCACAAAACATATACTTTATGTAGCATTTATGATTTACTGTAATTAGTTTGCTGAAAAAGGAAAGCTGAGCTCACATTAGGACATGAAATAAGGGGCTAATTATTATGTTCACAGTGTCATTATATCCTTTATTTATCCAGGTAAGAGTCACAGTCAGATTACAATCTCTTTTCTGAGAAAAACTTTAGTCTTATTTCATGCTACTGTGCAGGGATCTTTACGAAGCGATGTGATATTTCTTTATTGTCAAATCAAGTCTGAAATTTATTCTGCATCACAGCACGGTTCTTTACACAGATTTATACATAAACATGAACAAAATCAAAAATTACATTGTAAGATAAGCAGAATACAACGTTTGACTCTGGTTGAAAAAAGTTTTTTTTTTCTCATGTTCAGTTTCAGGATTAATTGGTGTAAAATCATTCCTCAGTTTAACTTTATTAAACTGTGGAACCCTGCATGTTCGAACTGACGGAAACAAGCTGCATTCATGGTTTAGAGCTTGGTTGGGATTATATTGGATGTTTTTGACTAATCTCACCATATTGTGATGGTAGGATGATTCATACAGTTTTTTGACTGGGTGGTCTACAATCTAGGAGAAAATTTTAATTTGATGCAATAGTAGATTTTTCAGAAATGGACATACTTTTGTACCACATGGTATTAAAATTCTGCTAAACACTCATCACTGAGGTATAAAACAGAAAAAGAGTTGCTTTACTTGCTCTGAAGGATCTCATGCATTTAAGTATATAAATCCTCTGTTTTGTCTTTTTACATACCAGTTTGATGTGGTTCTTCCAACACAACATCACTGTACTGGAGTTGTTGTTTTCTCTGAAATAAAGGCCATTTTTTGAAGTTTAAGGTGCTTCACGTAGAAAAGCATGTCAAATGTATCTTTAATGATTTTCAACAACAATGCAACAGGTGTTTGGAAAAATAAAAACAGAAAATGTTTAAGTAATATTTAAGCAGAATTACTATTCCCCTTATACATCTCCTGTTGCAAAGATCGCTTTTTGATCTGATTTATTAAGCAACACCCTCTTTATTTAAAATGAAGAGACTATACATTGGACTATTTTGAGAAAACTCTTCATTTATGATTCATTGCTTGTGTAATTTGTTGTAGAATAAGTTACAGTAAGCAATTCATAATAAACCAGTGTTGCATTATCCCCAAGTAAAGACCTGGTTTAAACTGACAACAGCCTGAAAAAGGATTAGAAGGCTCCGCCATGAATGTTAACCATCTGCAAAGAGAAACTTCGAGATTGGGTTCAATTTGAGGCAGTTGGCAGGTGAGAGTGTTGGCCTTGACAAGCCTAAAGTGTTGGCATGTAATCTCATCCCTGGTATTTTTTGTTTTCTAACAAAGCTTTTTTGTGTGTGACTGATAATCATTACAAGAAGTGAAAATAAACTGTTTATTACTGCAGATATCACCATGTTTTATTCATGTGGCAGCTATTTTGCATTTTGAGGTCGGTGTGGGTAAGAAACTTCTCTAATCTGAATCTTTCCTTGAAGCAGTAAAAAAAACAAAAAAAAAACAAAACTATTTTCTAAATACAAATGTAATGCCTCAGCCTATGAATATAATCCCAATATAGCAGTAAATTTACACCTTCTTGAGGGCAGAATAAGTCATCCCACTCTCTCTTTTTGCAAACCTAAATTCGGTTTCAAATTACACCCAGTAGACCCTTGAAGTGTGTTATTATACGTGAGTAAATAGCACCTCAGCCTGAGAGCCCAGTCTGCAGCTCACTACACACACTGACTTCTATTTTGATTTCTATTCCCTCTTATACATTTTAGCCATCAAAGGGTTTTACTGATCCCTCCTAGACCCAATCCTATCATGAACTTTTTTTGTTGAACACCAGTTATTAATAAGCTCCTATACAAATATTATTATTTTTCTTCTATCATTTACTGCCTATACAAACCCTCTATTGCAAAATGGAAAATACAGGAAGTAATTTGGTTCGTTAACATTTGTCAGTAATTGTTGTAGAAACAGTTTGTGTGTTTTTTTATTCAGGTATCTGTGACAGTGGATGGAGGGTTGGGATCACGCCAAAGAATAACATAGAGGCAGAATATGAGGGTTGAGTATGCAGGAAGGGTCGAGCTGCAGCTTGGGGGTGATTGTCCGGATGTCATCCGCCTATATTCATGAGTTGCAGTGCAGGGTGAGCCCGGGGCTGAAGTTAAGGTCCAGTCTGAACTCTAGATTGGGGAGGATGAGAAGTGCTTAGCCTAAAGCACAACCCATGTGTCCACAGAGGACAGTCAATCCGGGGCTCTCGCTGGATTATTGGTGGCTATGGTTTGTTTAGCGGTGGAAGGAAAATATTAAACAGAAAACCAGCAACACACATCTTAGGTGAGGCTCTGTGTAGAAGTAAGAAAATTTGCATTTGGTTGATTTTTTTTCTTTGTTCTTTCCAATAACTCTTATACTACAGAAAATGATTTTTTTTTTCCTCTGAAATTGTGCCACATTTGTAATTAAAATGCATTTGTGGGTTGCACCCATGAAAAACTTGCCAAATCCTGTCTGGCAATGCTGGTGGAGAGAGTGTGATTTTGTGGGGCAGCATCTTCCTCACTGAAAAAAAAAAAACAAGGCTTGTCACTACTGGAGGCAATCACAATGCAGAAAGATGTGAAAATGAGATTCTGTAACCCAGGGGAATCCCATATATACACTCTTAGTGACCATACTCTGTCCTCCAAGATTTCAATACAACCCAGGAGTAGGGTTTATCAAAAGATCAAAAATATATTCTGTCCTGATTTAAAGAAGCCAAGAGTTTCTGCAAATCTCAGGTTTTCAGGGAGTTTGCTCCAGAGCTGAAGAGCATAGAAACAAAATGTTACCTCACTCTGTTTGCTTCTAGTCCCAGGAACATTGAGTGAGCAGCTTTTTGTACAACTGAGGGGTCCACACGAATTATACTTAACAAGATACTCAGCAATCTATTTTGGCCCAGTACTATTTTGGGCCCTTTAGACCAATAGTAGAATTTTTAAGCCTATTATTTGACAAAAAGGAAGCCAGTGCAGTGACTTTAGAACTGTTGTGATGAGACCCTTTTTTTCTGGAGTAAGAACTCTACTGGCAGCGTTTTGGATGAACTGCAGCTGCCTCACCGATTTTTGTTTTTTTTTGACAGAAACCATTAAAGACAATGTTGCAATCTGTGCATTCTATTGTTCCCTCTGCAGGATCCTGGAATTACAAAAAGTTAACATAAACTGTTAAGTTTGCCTTTTTATTATTCATTGCTATCATAGAAAAAGTATTAATAGTGGACAAACCAGAGACCATGTGCAAAAATTATGCAATTCATCATGCTAGTGGCAACAAAAGGAATTTGTTGGCTCATCAAAAGAGACACCAGGTCTTATTGACTTGAGGATATAAGGAGAAGGAGAGAGTAGGGTACAACTGGTAATAAAACAACTTTTAATCCCAGACAGGGTAGAAAAACCATAACCATATGCTTCATAGTGAAATATATGCAACACTGCCACTTCTTGATTTTAAGATTGCAGTCCCAATGCAAACAACACTTGCACGCACCAACACTCTAGCCACAAGGTTGCTAAGATGTGTGAGGAGGAATAGTCAAAGAGGCATCAGACATATTAATATATAAACATTACATATAAGGATATTAATATTAATCAGGGATACCACTGGAATTACTGCTTACCTTATCTGCAAGAGATGCAGGTGCAATAAAACACACTAGACTCCTTGTTTTGAGGGGAATTATGCCAGAAAAAAATAACTCAGGGAAACAATTTTCTGCATCTGGGAGAGTTTGACAGAAAATTGCACATCTTATAGAAATGTAGAATGTAGACAAAAATACCACAAATGAATGTGTTTATGAAGACCTAATTTCTAAACCTTTAGAGACAGTCCTTTGTCTGATATATTCAGAAAAGAATCTGTGTGAACTCAGAGGGTGACCAGGCATGAGTTCTCTGTGTTCTGGTCAGATTTTATAGGAAACTAAAAATCCTGCAGTAATTACAGACACACTGAGTGTAGACAAAAATACCTGTGTCTGGTATACATTGCTTATGGAGAGTAACATTTGTGGAAAGAGCTGGTTCAGAAAAGTTGTGCAAGTTGGAAATCCTTCCCAAGTTAATGCATGGGTTTTGATTTTAAAAGGCAAGCACTTTCATGTAAATCACAGCAAGAGCCTGTTGTACACTGTTAAAACTGACAGCCTTCTTAAGTTCAACACATTTCATTTTTCTCTTAGTTTTTTGACACAGAACAAAAGTTCAGGAGTTTTCCAATGTCTGACTTACAGTTATAAATTATCCTATTTTTAGGCTTGTTAGCACTGATTTAACTCTTGTCTGAAATTTGACTTTACTCATATGTAATATTAATTCAGCTTTTAAACTTTGGTTTCCAAGTTAAAGGACATTAAATTTATTACAGTGTAGGTCCCCTGATGACAGTTTTAATTTGTGGAGCTTCTTTTAGCTTCTTGCAGTCTGCTTTGAGGGTTAACTTGCTTGGAGAGTCAGACTCTGGGATGAAGGCAGTTGCTTTGAATTCTCTTCCCTTGTAGATTTTTTCTGTACAGTGGAATGGCTAATTTAAAATTCTTTTGAGATCTCTTTACGTCATTTACCAGTTACCAGACTCATAAGCTGCTACCGTCTTCTTTCTTCAGGCCTCAGATTTTCATGTTTTTGTTGTGTGTGTGTGTGTGTGTGTGTGTGTGTGTGTGTGTGTGTGTGTGTGTGTGTGTGTGTGTGTGTGTGTGTGTGGTGTTTTTTCCACTGACCTGCAGATTTTTCTCATCTGGAGGGTGAAGCTGAGTGTTTCTGCACTCCAGTTCTCCAGCCACACTCATCACTTGCAGTTAAAAGGATCTCCCTGCCACTGCTCTAGAGCCTCAGTGACAGCCTTAGTTATAACCTCAAGCCCTCTGTGTTCTACCTGTGCCCTTAATGACTCCCAGCCTTATTTACCTTGCTTCCTCTGTGGAACCAGTTGATTCTCCTGGTGTCTCCTTCTGTAAGATCCTGTATACAAACCTTTAAGATCCTTCTTGCATTTACTTTCTGGAACATTTGTCTCTACTACTGGCACAGGCTACTGGCATCCCTTCACTCCTTCCATTTCCTTATGTCAGTGTTTCTCAATTCCAGTCCTCAGGGTCCACTGCCCTGTATTTTTTAGGTGTTTCCCTTCTGCCACACACCTGACCTTGACCTGACCTGACCTGACCTGACCTGATTAACATCCTTCTGCAGCACTTGATGGCATGCAGAGGAGGTCATGCAATCATTTGAATCAGGACACATCTAAAATATGCAGCGCAGTGGTCCCTGAGGACCAGAATTGAGAAAGCCTGCCTTATGTCAAGCTCTGACTTGGCCATCCTCTGATGATCTAAGATCCCTTTAATGTCATCGCTTTCTGGATTTCAGCTCACCCCATCGATCGATAACTCCCAGACCCTGTTGGTATTCCTCCAAGCCAAATCTTACTGAACCTACAGGGAGATCATTTTCTCCATACACTGTCTCATCTCATCATGAATGCCTCCTACTCGCAGCTTGTCCTGATGTCATTTATGTAACATCCCCTGACCAGATTTCAGATTCAGATTCTGCAACAATAAACACTGTAAAAAGTTCTTAGCGTTTCTTTCTGTTTTAGCAATGTGGAAGTGGTATTTAATGAAACCATGAAACGGCTTTTTCAATTTTCAGACTTATAAAACATTATAAACGGTAACCCAGTAAGGTAATTTCTTTTGTAAAGTGACAAACATATACAACTACTGCTGAGAATTTTCATTAAACGCAAAGCAGAAACTATAGAGTACAACTACATGCTGCTGAATACTCTGAAGCTTGGTTTTTGGTTAGTTGATTGAAATGTAGACTGTTGTAGGAGAATTGCATTGCTTCATCAATGAGAAGCATTAAGGTAGATTAAAATACAGATACATCTGAAATTAATAATACAAGATTGCGTGTTTAAATCATTTTACTGCAATAAACATTTTCTTGTATTTAGTAGTCTACATGTGGTTAAAACATTTTTATAGATATATGATTTATAAACATTGGTCTGTCTAAATTTTCCTTATACAACCATGTATATACACACATACCTATAGATGTAAGTGTGTGCGTGCATACATGGTTGTTTGTCCTGTGCGTCTCTGTGTTGCCATCATTTGATCCAGCTGTGTTGGATCAAATGATGGCTTGTTAGCAGGCCTCTGCAAAAACATTGACATGCTGAGGAGGTAGTTACAACCACAGTGTTGATTCAAGGAGAGAACTAAAACATGCAGGATACCAGCCCTTGAGGACTGACATTGGACACCCCTGACCTACTCTGCTCTTTCCTGTAGAGGGCTTCAGTATTATCAATCCATTCCAGTTTATTATTGAGTTGCACCCTGAGGTACTTGTTGGTTCCCACAATCTCAACTCCCTCACCCCTTATTATAACAGGGGTATGGGGCCTCTTGCTGCGTCTGAAGTCCACCCAGCTGCTCTTTGGTATTTTCCTGTGTTAAACTGTAGGTGATTACTGTCACCCCATCCAAGTTGAAACATAGAATACAGTTCATGATGTTCCAGTTAGTGTTTAAAGGAAGCTCTAAACAAGTGAGTTTTTGGCTTTGTTTAAAGAAACTCAGTGTTTTAGCATTTTTGCAGTTTTCTGGAAGTTTGTTTTAGATTAGAGGAGCTCCATGTTTGGTTCCGATTCTGGAAATGTAGAATGTATTCTCTGAGCAACAGGGAACCAGTGTAAGGACTTTAGAACTGGGATGATATGCTTCCCCCCCCTAGTTTTAGTGTGGATACGAATAGCATTGTTCTGGATCAGCTACAGCAGACTGACTTTTTTTTTTCTTTTTCTTTTTATAGGGAGATCTGTGAAGACACTGTTGCAATAATCGATTTGATTAAATATGAATGGATGAGTTTCACATGATTATATTGGGATATTGGTCCTTTAGAAACTCATCCATGCGTTTATCTTTAGTCACATTTATTATTGCAACAATTTCTTAACAGGTCTGCCTAAAAAAATCAGTCAGACAGCTGCAGCTGATCCAGAACGCTGCTGCTCATATTCTCACTAAAACCAGGAAAATAGAGCACATCACCCAAGTTCTAAAGTCCTTATACTGGCTCCCTACAGCTCAGAGAATAGACTTTAAAATACTTCTGTTAGTTTATAAATCATTGAATGGCTTAGCACCAAAATACATTAAAGACCTGTTGTCATTGTATCAACTCTTCAGACCACTCAGGTCTTCTGTTTCTGGTCTGCTCTGCATCCCCAGAACCAGAACCAAACATGGAGAAGCAGCTTTCAGTTTTTATACACCGCTAATCTGGAACAAACTTCCAGAAAACTCCAAAACAGACAACACACTGAGTTCCTTTAAATCAAGGCTAAAAGCCCACCTCTTTAGAGCTGCCTTTGAATAGTAGAAAGTGGAACATTGAACTATATTTGCTTGATGATATATGCTTAATGATCCTTATGATTTTGATGCATTGATATTTGCTTGATGATTTTGATCATTTTCATGTGTATTTGCTTGATGATTTTGATGATTTGGCTGCATACTTGCTTGATGATTTTGATGTTTTTGCTGTATACTTGACTGATGTTTTTTTTGTGATGTGAAGCACTTTGAACTGCCTTGCTGCTGAAATGTGATATATAAATAAACCTGACTTAGCTTTAATCCTGGAAATGTTCTTCAGCTAATAGAAGGCCGACTTTGTAATTGTCTATGTGACTCTGAAGATTCAGGTCTGAGTCCATAACTACATCCAGATTTTGGGGCCTGATCACAACTTTCTTGCTGTAGAAGCTGAAGCTGTGTACTGACTCTTAAGCATTACTCTTTTGGTGTAAAAATATTTACTTCAGTTTTGTTTAGATTCAGCTGAAGAAAGTTATGGCACATTCATGCCATTGATTTGTTTTATACATCTGCTCAATGCTTGAATGGGTTCTTTGTCACCTGGTGACATTGTGATGTAGAGCTGTGTATCATCTGCATAATTATGGTTGCTAATTTTAGTACTTGTAATAATATGTGCAAGTGGGAGCATGTAGATATTAAATAAGAGGGGCCCCAAGTTGGGACCTTGGGGCTACCCTGTATGTGATTTTTGTCTGCTCTGATGAAAAGTTACCTATTGACATGAAGAAGTCCCTGTTCTTTAGGTAAGACTCAAACTATTCAAGTACTGTACTCGAGAGTCTGACCCAGCTCTCCAGTCACTTCAATATGTCATGGTTGTGTTGAATACAGCACTGTGGTCCAACAGAACCAGCACTGTGTTTCTTCCACAATCTATATTCATATGGAGGTCATTGAACACCTTCACAATGGTAGTCTCAGCACTGTGGTGAGCACAGAAACCAGATGCAGAAGTGGCCGATCATTTTTAAGAAGCTATTTAACTGTTGAAACAAAGCTTTTTCAATAACCTTGCAGATAAATAGAAGGTTGGAGATTGGCCTGTAATTCTGCAATTGCAACCCGTCCAGTTATTCTTTTTTTTTTTTTTTTTTTTTTTTTTTTTTTTTTTAACAGTGGTTTGATAACTGTTATTTTTAAAGCCTGGGGGGAGGGTTAAATTTACTCAGATTAGATGCAATGACAGGCAGAACTTTCTTAAAGAAAGCTGTAGGTAGGAAATCAAGACAGCAGGAGGATGAGTTTAATTGATGTCCAGTTCCAGTTTTCTAGATTTACAATGTTAAGTTAAACCTTAATACTGGAAATCTGTAGAAAAAACAATGATAAAAAAATATTGTCCTTGCAACACCCTTTTCATATGCTTAAATAAGAAGGATCTTGACCACATCCAGTTGGTACAAAGTGTTGATGCAAGGCTTTTTTTTTTTTTTTTTTTTTTTTTTTTAACCAGTATACGAAAGAGACAAGCACATTATGCCAATTTTTAATCTCTTTACATGGACTACTGGTACATTTACAATCCATTTTAGGACTAGTTCTCACTGTTAGAGCTCTATGTGGTCAAGCCTATATCTCTGACCCTGTAGAAACCTACATCTCTTCTCATAGTCTGAGATCTTCCTGTCAAAGGCTGTTAATGGTTCAACAAACACATTTTAAGATCAGAGGTGATAGAGCTTCAGAACTGGAGCCCCCAATATTGTGGAATGTGGTGCCTCCATCTTTGTGCTATGTTGATTCTGTAGATTCTTTTAAAAAGCAACTGAAGACTCATTTATTCAGACTGGCTTTTAGCAAGTAAGACTGTATGATGTTATATGTATTCTGTTTTATCTTTTCTTTTGTGTTTGTAACACACTTGTGGTTTTTGACCTATGAAAGGTGGTGTAGAAATAAAGTTTATTTTCTTGTTTACTTACTTTATTTTTGATGAGACTTCACCAAAACTTTGAACACAAATGAGCTTCTGAATCTGTTATCCAAAAATTGTTGCCCTGTCAGCTCAACTCCTCTTGAAACCCTGTGTAGTTTGGATTACAATATACATTTGTCTGCAATGGTTTGACAAATCTTTTCCTATTTTATTTCATAATGTATTATACTGTATTGTAATCTTTTTAATCAACATTCTCATGGTTGCTTTAGTTTGGTTGTTATTTTTTTTAGTATGCTATTTACTTTTTTCTTTTTTATCTAGGTACCTAACTCTGACCAATGAGTTTTCAGGCTCACATAAAATAGATCTGAATAGTGAATTTGTTGGAATTTTCCTGTATTTCTAGGTCCAAATTACTATCCAGAAACATTCAACAGGCTGGAAATACAGCAGAGGACTGGCTGGAAAATGAGCAAAGAAGGAAAACATTCTCCTTAAAAGATGTCAAAAAAAGTCAAATTCCTCAGAGGGAAGAGAAAATAATTAGGTTCCTCAAAAATTCAGCTATTTCATTTTTTTTAAAGTCTCTTTATACTTTTGACAATTGGATTTAAGTAGACAACAAAGTGATAAAGATAAATATTAAAATTAAAACTCATAAGGTCAACAGTTACGAACCCCAGTTTATCAGCATTCCATTGAAGATTCTTTGAAAATGATCTTGCGCTCTTAGAGGATAATCTCCTATGGTGAGAGGACCCCACGTGTAAGGCAGCCAACCAATTTGTATGGGATACACCCTGAGCAACTTGTTTGTGTGGTGGGAGAAGGTTTTAGCCTTGTTAGGTCAACAGAGTCATCATGTGTGTGGACTCTGTTCATAAGGAAGCATCTTTCAGGGGAAAATCTGTGAAAGATGTGATGCAGAAAATCCAGAAACTACAAGAGTAGTTGTCAAGCGTTGAGCGTGTGCCAGAACACTTTTGAGCGAGCATTTGTGAGATTTAAACGCAAACATATCAAATTATTGTTCGTTCACGTACGCCCAGATTAGACTCACTGCGCGCTCAACCTGGTGAAGTCTCTGAACGTTACCTGGTCACGCAAACACTCCCCTCAGCGGGAGCAAAATCCCGCAGCAGCGCTTCAGCTGCGCTAGAAGCGCTCCAAAGCCTCTTGTCCATAATTCTTGAACGTGCTGCTGTCAGCTCTCAGACAGCGTTCAAATCAGAGATAATACTTTGAATCTGTAATCTGTCAAAATTACGGATGGCCATCAGATTGTTCCATCTCCAATTAAAAAAATATTAATATTTTCCGTCTTTGATGGAGTTTTTAAAATGGGGGCGGAAAAATCTGACGGTCATCCGTCATTTTGACAGATTACACACACCTGACCACCTGGTGCAGACGCGCAGTTTCAACTTTAAGCACCGAGTAGATCGCGGAGGTAGCTAATTAAATCAATACAAGAAAAATTTCCATCAAAGTATCATCTCTGATCTGGACAATGAACTAAATGCATGTTGCTCTCCAGGATCTGACAGCGAGTTGGAGAGTCATTTATGCTGCCCCCGTCTCCGCCCCGCTGCGCCGGGCACTTAGCTGGCGGAGCAGAGCTGCTCCTGATCACCCGAATCATTATGTACGGCTGCACTCCAGAAGTGCTCCGAGAAGCAAAAATTATAGAAAATGATGGGAAGTGACAGATCACACAAAAAAGCCAGTGATAAAAGGGATGCGTGGTGTCATATAAAACACTATAGTTCTCAACTTCCAAAACTAGTATATTTTCCCTCCATTGCTCTCTCACTTTGTCTGCCTTCGACACTCCTACTTCAACTGAGCAAGACAACTTTGGAGTGCGTCTGATGGAGCAGCGCATTCTGTAGGATTTCCTCCTGCTGCCCCGTATTCAGAGAGTAATAAAAACTTCTGATCACTTCAAATAGAAAAATGTTCCCTGATTTAAAAACTTTAGCTGAAGTGGTGCTTGTAATTCCAGTTTATAGTGCGGCAACAGAGCTTGGATTTAGCTTGCAGATCAGCATCAAAACCCTAAGAGTTAACACACATGCGGGTCCATGTTTATAAATTAAGTGCAACCGTTTCATTTCATTGATGCAGTTACTGGGACCAGTCAGTGGTTTCATTCACAGAGGAGAAAACATTACATGCATTTACCTGCTTGACTTTCCATTCAGATTGCTGAATATTAATTAAACCGAATGAAAATGAAATGCAATTTAATATGTCATTATCATTTAAAATCTGAAAGGTAAAAATAGATCTTGACTGGATTTTTTTTTTTTTTTTTTTTGACACCTTCTGTCACAATGATGGGCACAGAAAGTCTAGAGCAACCTCTGCTCTGCATGAACCCCAGGAAATTGTCTGCAGCATTTGCAATAAACAGCATCCTTTCCTACACAATGCTCAACCCACTTAAAGTCATTATACCAACTTGAAGAAAAGCAGAGGAATTTTTGCCGATATCACGGTTCCAGGAAAGCTTACCAATACTGGCTGAATCTCTGGTTCGTCAATAGCAGATAAATCTGGTAGTGGTTCAACACCTTCCTATTTGAATGGGTGGACCCTGCTACAAAGTGGGTGGGCCTAGAATCAACCAACCCCACCCATAGTCACGCCACTGGCATGTATCGAGTTGCCTTCTCATTAACCTGAACAGCTGTTTGGGGAAAATACGAACAGGATGAGCCAATCCACTGTGGGTCCATCCAACTCTTTCTGCGCTCATTCACTACAATGAAGTCTCAGGTCTTGGATTGTGATTTCAGCAAGGGAAAGGAACAGGTTTACTCATGGAGCACTGAGAAAAAGGTGTTTTTCTTTTGTTTGTAACATGAGAAACCACCAACATGAAGAGAACGTTATTATAAGGGGTCGGATTAGTGCATGCTCTCCTTCTTGTCCTCATGTACATGGACACAGAGAGCAGAACTTTGATCCAGGACAGTTTTTTGGCAAAACTTTGCATTTCAGCTATAGTGTGGCATTTACATGCCAACACTTATCTGTTGAATAGTTTCTTTAACCAGATCTCTGCCATTATCTCTAGATAATTTTATTGGCAGCTGACAATCCACCATGAGATGTTCTGGAGGGTGTATTGGCAGTCAGAGCACTACTTATGTTTTCAGAGGGGTTTTACCAACATGGTACTTATTGGTACTTGCTGTACACATGTCACAGATGTGGAGCAGAATTTGTCAATAGAAATGAAAATATTCCCCTAGGTAACAGTTTTGTGTTTGTGTGCTTTCTATTCTGTTTCCAAATTGTGATTTAAGTGATTAATGTGGTAAGAAGTGAGATGGGAGTTGAGGTACCGGTACTTACAGCCAGAATGAGCCTGTTGTTGGTGTTAAGAGGAACATACAGCATCTTCAGTGCAATGAGTTAGTAGAAGGATTCTTTTTTAGACACAGGGTCAGAGGAGTTAGAGTGGGCATTTGCATGCAGCAGTGGATGTGGGTAACATCATAGACTGATGGAAGTAACACAACCAGACTGTTGTGTGAAATAGGTTTTCTATCTGGTTTAGGGAAGATTGCAGGTTTCACCTTGCACAATGAGCAATTAGTAAACACAGGAAAGCCTATATTGTTTTTTTCCTCTAATTGAGACTCAGCATGCAGAACCATCTACATAAAAGACAAAGTCAGGATTATAGGCAATGTGTCAGAAATGTCATGATATGGCATGTACTGAAAGTGTAATTCAGCCAAACAGTTGTATTCCTCATGTCACCTTATAAGATAAATCTGGGTTATGGGATCAAGCACCTTTAACTATCACACCTAGCATTTCCGCATTTCCCATAGGCGGAAATGTGTGGTTAAGAGATGTGACACCTTTCTGGTCCTGAAGAAACCGCATACGGAACTAGGATGGTGATATCACTATGGCTTCATGGGAGAAATTATCCATCCTTTACGTTCATTAATTGTTGGACTGAAAGGTCATGAGGTGTCAGGCCACCCTTAAGAATGAGTGGTCTGTAATTCAGGCCTAAGGTCAAAAATATCTGTTCAGTTTTAGGTCAGTAAGTCATTTAGGCAGACATCTTCCATCATGCTCTTCCAGGGATAGTAAACAGCCGCCAAATAAGTCAGAGACAGAAAGTTTCTAAATTAACTGTTATTTTAGAACATATTGAAGTTTATAAAACTCTTTAGTCAGATTTGGGGCATGTTCTCAATTTAATTTTTTTATCTGCACTTTAGTCAAAGACATTATTTCACTTATGATGTAAACAAGACAAATGAACTTTTCTGTGAATCTGGACCATGCTGAGAGGTTTATGGTATTCATACTCCGCTGTTAAATACATTACACTTACTCTGGAGTCAGATGACATAAGAATCTTATAATGTACATAAAAAATTATTACCAAATAACTTTCATCTGGATATGGCTGAGAGAAAAACATGAAGAGAAATTGGTACATTTAAACTGAGTTGTAAAGGAAATAGCAGCTGCACACCAGGCATCATGCCAAAACAAGTGGTGTGATTCTGTGTCTAAGATTTAAACTGAGACCATGGCAAATCAAAAGTTTGATCAAACCCTGAAGTGCTCTTGATTAGAGGCAGAAGAGCAGTTGTGAATAAGTGGAGGAAAAAAAGGTTGTTGTCCCAAAAAATCAAACATGATTGCCATTAAAACTTAAAATTTGCAACTGTGAAATGTGGTCACTAAATACCTCGAGAGGCCTTATCTGTTTTTGATTCCTGGAGGTTAGCACCATGTTTTCACCTGCTATTTGAAAGCACAAAAATTGTTTTCAGTGTTATAAAATTTGAACCTTTATTAGATCTTTTGGATTCTTCCGACTAACCCTGCTGTGCTCTGGAGTGTATTGTTCATTGGGTTGCATGGTGCTCTTACTGTAGACAATAAGGACATAATCTTATGCAATATATATTCTGTTTTATACATCCAAAAAGAAAGTATCTTTTGGGATGTGAGCTGTGTTGGGTCCAGAATGCACTTGCATGTAAAAAAAATAGAAATTACAAATGTCATCCTACTATTGTAATTTCTGAGAATGTAAATAATTTACCATAGTCATTAAGCATGGATACAGGGTATAGCCAAGGCATAGACAGCCACTCAAATGAGGAATATTTTAACTTTATATAAATATAAAGATCACTGCTCAGGGCCTGTCTAGTGGTTCAGAAACCTGTTTGCAGTGGATTCAGGTAGCCCCGACTTGGTGATTTTGATCTAAATTACTCATTTTGTTAATAATTCCCTTTGGCATTTATAAATAATTATTCATAGTCAAACCAAACCTCCTGTTGCACAACACCCTTCCTTCTTTTCCTGCTCCCTATCAGTCTGACTGGCTCTAGCTCTTTCTCTGTTTTGTTGGTTCTCTGTGTTGTCCAGGCATTTGCTCCTCCTATGCCCATGTTTTCCTTACATGAGATAAACAAAAAACAGTTTGCTGCAGTTATAGTTTGTCCGAGCAGCAGTGCTGAGTTTGCAACTGACTTTATCTTACTTTTTTTTAGTAATTTGTATGCTATGCTGAGCATGACAAGCATATCAGTTGAGATCATTAATTAAGACATCAATAGGTTCACCATAATCATCTCCACTTTGGTAGGAAAAGAGATTTTCTGCTTGTCAACCAAAGTATTTACTGCATTATAATAGCCAACATTGTGTAAACAATGTTAGTTATTTGTAGGCTTGGATCTGGGAGATGAGTTGCCCACCAAACCTTTGTCCAGAAGAAGTGGGGTCCAGCAGATGATCAGAAATTTTCGTCACATCAGTTGCAGTCCAAGAACAGTTCAACAGAATATCCTGTCAGCCATTTCAACCATGGGCATCATACAAGTCTAGAATTCTACTTTTTTATTATCTTTAATTTTTCTTTTTCTGTCTGTCTTACATTCAGAAACTTTATTCTGAAATTCTACCTCATTCTCCCATTCACCATAACTTGTTTTCTCTAAAGTAGGAAGAGTTAGGTGAGTTGTGCCAGTTTTTACTTAAAGTGACTTGAAAGCAAGGCCTTGACAGTAGTGCTTCAAACTACAATATCTACATATATTTCAAGATGTAATGCTTCCCTTGGAACAATCACTTTGGATCTGAAATATAGTATTTAAGAAATAGAGCTTTCTGAAAAAAGTTGTCTTGACGTGGGGGCAAGTTGTGCCATTGGAGAAAATGCATTGGGGAAAATTGTGCCGGTGATTATTTAAGTAAAAAAAGTATAATTAGATTCCAGAAACTGTACTGCTATATAAAAACTAGAAATATTTAATATAAAATTACTCATTTAAGCTTTTTGAAATTTAATTGACAACATCAAAGGCCAATTAACTGCAATTCTCTTCACAGATCTGGAGTACTACTTTATCATCCACTTGTCTTTGGTACAGGGGAATATAAATTTCTGCTCCCTTTTGGCTGTACCACCAAGTTATTTTGATGTTGGTAGTTTCTTATGCACATTTTCTCAAGGGATGACTCCATCATTTTCTTTGAACATGAAGATGGGCATTCCATCGACAGGCCTCTTACTATGTCTGCATTATCAACCTTCTCAGCAAACCCAACGTAGTTGTAAGATTTGGTTTTGCCTGCAAAGTTCACAGTGAGAAAGTCCCCAGCAGACAGATCTTTATCATCATCATTCTGAACATCTAAACTCTCATAGTAGGTGGTGTCTTTAGGTGAAATGGAAATGTAATTTACTTTTTACCTTTTTGGGACTACCACTAGCTTTTTTGGTTTGGACCAAAACCCCTCTCTTTTTATTTTTATTCATTTTCTCCTTTTTACCCCTTTTATTTTCTCTGTCGTGTGTATTCTCCTGGTCATATTCTGCCTCATAATTAGTAGTGTCATCAAGCAGAATACCCATGGTGCTATGCTCTGAGCGACTGTACACAACCATTTTTTCATGAATTTTGAGCAAACATCATGCTAACTGTATAGCCTCATAGTGTAGCTTAACAAAGCACCAAATCATGTGTGAAATGTTTTCAAACGTATTAAAAACTGTTCAGACACAACAATCAAAAAATCTTGATCATAGAAATTTTACTTTGAAAGGCACAGCAGTTTTTTGAACTTTAATATGCCTTGATGTCATGCATTGAGGCTCTCTTATTTGCTGGATGAGTTAAATGATTGATTCTTAAAAAATGTGTGGTCACATAACCAATTTCTTCAATGGTTCCCTGTTTGGTTCCCTGTTTGTCCCAGTGGGTAAGTTGTGCCACCCCCTGTTCAGGGGGTGGCACAACTTACCCACTGGGACAAATCACCCCACTCTCCCCAAAGATCAAAAAAAAAAAAAAAAAAAAAAAAAAAAAAAAAAAAAAAATCAGCTCCACAATTCTTTTGCATTACAGTAGGACTAAATTTCCCCCCTTTGGAAAACTCACAGATTTAATCCATTTATTCACACACTCACACTCACCCAGGCCCATACTTCCTTTCCATAAAATCAAAATTTTTCCCTTGAGTGGGAGAAAAGGCTTTGAATCTGTGGAATCCATTGCCCTTGGAAAATATTCCTTTTACTCTGTGAATGTCTTCACAGAATCCAGGTCGTTAGTCTACCTGGCCAATCTGCCCTGCTTCCTTCCCTCAGTAAAAATCTTTGAAAAGATCAACATTGATCTTTTATCCTAGATGCCTCAAGGCTTTTATTTCTTCTGTTCAGATTTCAACAATCTTGCCTCTGCCCCTCTTTCCTCACCAATTTTAATTTGATAGTTTTAAAGATATCTTTCTCACAAAATGCTTCAGGTGGAATAATTAATTGAAAGCTTGGACTCAACGAATCAGTCCTTTCTTCTCTTCAGTTGATGTAAGCTTGGAGGCTGGATTTTCTCCAGACTGATCTGACATTGAGTTGTTGATGTCCCCAGTGGCCAGACATGGAATCTTACCAAGCAATGGCAAATTGTTATGTAGAAATTATTATCAGTTTTGATGAAAAAGATCAAACATAAATTCATTCAAGCTCATACTTAAGGAGAACAAGCTCAGATCACAGCATGTGCATCTGTCTCTTTTATAGGTCCTTTTCAGTGGACCTTGTAACAGTAAGTTGTTTTTCCTACTACGGAACTGATAAACTTGCTTCTGTGACTAAGTACTTACAGCAAACTTGTCAATGAAGACAGGAACATCACTCAGCTTAGGTTTAAGGGTCAGAGAGCTGATTATATCTTCTGACAGTACTATTCTGCTGTATGCACAAAGAACAGAACAACATTTTCTATTGTATGTGACTTTACAAACAGCAGGGCCCTGAATCATCACAGGTGACAAGTCTCTTCACAGCACCGAGTCAAATTCTATCCATATAGATCAATTCAAGTTGGCAGATACAACCCATATCCACTAGAATATGTGGTGTTGCCTGTTTTTGGTGGATGGTGATTTCAAACTGGCATAATTTGACATCAGATCCTTAAACCTAAATGGCAGGAGTGTCCAACTCCAGGCCTCAAGAGCTGGTTGTCCTGCAGGCTTTAGATGTGTCCTTGATCTAACACAGCTGATTTAAATGGCCAATTTACCTCCTCAACATGTCTTCAAGTTCTCCAGAGGCTTGGTAATGAACTGATCATTTGATTCAGGTGTGTTGACCCAGGGTGACATCTAAAACATGTACAACACTGGCCCTTGAAACCTGGCTTTGGACACCACTGCCATAAGGCCTTACAACATTCATATTCTGAGTGGCATTTTGACCCCTAATGGATCTTACAAAAGGTCTTGCTGGGGAGTCACAAATAAGATAATTGACATGGAATTCCTTTGTGAATGCCTGTTAGCTGAAGTTGTGGAAATTCTTCTACCAAATCTTAATCATACTGCTTTTGGCTATAATAGGGGAATGGTGCTGCTTAGGCACATAATGCAGATAATTATTGGTTTGTGTGCATGTATGACACTATTCTTTTGTATTCCCACAAAACTTTGCAGCTCAGCATTTTGACATGCTTCCAACAAAACTAATGAGCAAGCAATCAAAAAACAAGTTTTTTGTTTTGCTAACAAAAAAAATCACAACCCATCCATATGGCTCACTGGGCTAGAAAAGGAGGTTTTGACCTCCTGGAACGCCATTTTCCATAAATTGTAAGGAAAGGAAGTTTCACCACCTGAAAGAAAATATTCTATTCCAATTTTATTTCTAAAACACAATGAGAAAAACAATATATTTACCCAAAGTTCTGTACAGTAAGGTTAACAAGATAACAATAATGACAAAAATAATACAAATGAAAAACATAAAAAGCACAATAGAATGTACTAAAAACAGTGGGATGCACAGACATTTTTGGGGGCAAGTGTTCAAGGGGAAAAAAAGGGCACCTTGTGCAGCACATGGAACCACTGGCTCCCTTAGTAGTGTTCACAGCTTGAACATCATATATATATATATATATATATATATATATATATATATATATATATATATATATATATATATATATATTTTAAAAAAAAAATTCCCTTCTCACCCTCCACGGGTGGTCTTTCTCAACCTCTGAGCTCGGGTCCTCTACCAGAGGCCTGGGAGCTTGAGGGTTCTGCGTAGTATCTTGGCTGTGCCGAGAACTGCGCATTTCTGGACTGAGATGTCTGATGTTGTTCCTGGGATCTGTTTTAGCCACTGCTCCAGTTTGGGGGTGACTGCCCCGAGGGCCCCGATGACCACAGGCACCACTGTGGTCTTCACCTTCCAGGCCTTCTCCAGTTCCTCTCTGAGGCCCTGGTATTTCTCCAGTTTCTCGTGTTCCTTTTTCCTGATGTTGCAATCGCTTGGTATTGCTACATCCACCACAACGGCTTTCCTCTGTTGTTTATCCACCACCACGATGTCCGGTTGGTTCGCCATTACCATTTTGTCTGTCTGGATCTGGAAGTCCCACAGGATCTTAGCTCGGTCATTCTCCACCACCTTTGGGGGTGTGCCCCACTTTGATTCGGGGCTTCCAGTCCATATCCTGCACAGATGTTTCTGTACACTATGCCCGCCACTTGGTTATGACGTTCCCTGCCAGCATCTTGCACCCTGCTGTTATGTGTTGGACTGTCTCAGGGGCCTCCTTGCACAATCTACACCTTGGATCTTGTCTGGTGTGGTAGATCTGAGCCTCTATTGCTCTGGTGTTTAGGGCCTGTTCCTGTGCAGCCAGGATGAGTGCCTCTGTGCTGTCCTTGAGTCCAGCTTTTTCCAGCCATTGGTAGGATTTCCTGATATCAGCCACTTCAGTTATTTGTCGGTGGTACATCCCATGTAGGGGCTTATCCTCCCATGATGGTTCCTCCAGCACCTCATCCTCTGGTCCCCATTGTTTGAGACATTCGCTGAGCACATCGTCGGTTGAGGCTTTGACCTTGATGTATTGATGGATCTTGGATGTTTCATCCTGGACAGTGGCTCTCACACTCGCTAGTCCTCTGCCTCCGTCCTTACGGCTCATGTATAGTCTCAGGATGCTGGATTTAGGGTGGAACCCTCCATGCATGGTTAGTAGTTTCCGAGTTTTAACATCCATGGTCTTTATCTCTTCCTTTGGCCAGCTTATTATTCCTGCAGGGTATCTGATTACTGGCAAGGCATAGCTGTTTATCGCACGAATCTTGTTCTTGCCATTGAGCTGGCTTCTCAGGACTTGCCTTACTCGTTGGAGGTATTTGGCTGTGGCTCCTTTCCTTGTGACCTCATCGAGGCTGCCATTTGCTTGTGGTATTCCCAGGTACTTGTAACTGTCCTCAATGTCTGCTATTGTTCCCTCTGGGAGTGAGACCCCTTCTGTGTGGATGACCTTCCCTCTCTGTGTAACCATCCGACCACACTTCTCTAGTCCGAATGACATCCCAATGTCAGTGCTGTAGATCCTGGTGGTGTGGATCAGTGAGTCGATGTCTCGTTTGCTCTTAGCGTACAGCTTGATGTCATCCATGTAGAGGAGGTGACTGATGGTGGCTCCGTTCTTGAGTCGGTATCCGTAGCCAGTCTTGTTGATGACTTGGCTGAGGGGGTTCAGACCTATGCAGAACAGCAGTGGGGACAGAGCGTCTCCTTGGTATATGCCACATTTGATGGACACTTGTGCAATTGGCTTGTAGTTGGCTTCAAGGGTGGTTTTCCACATCCCCATCGAGGCTGCAATGAAGGCTCTTAGAGTCCTGTTGATGTTGTACATCTCTAAGCATTCAATGATCCAAGTGTGTGGCATTGAGTCCTAGGCTTTCTTGTAATCAATCCAAGCTGTGCACAGGTTGGTGTGTCGGGTTTTGCAGTCTCGGGTGACTGTTTGGTCTACCAGGAGTTGGTGTTTGGCTCCTCTGGTATTTATGCCGATGCCCTTCTGTGCTGTACTCATGTATTTATCCATGTGCCCACCTATCTTAGCTGCTATGATGCCTGACATGAGCTTCCATGTTGTAGAGAGACAGGTTATTGGCCGATAGTTGGATGGGACCGAACCCTTTGAGGGATCCTTCTGGATCAGGATTGTGCGCCCTTCAGTTAACCATTCAGGGTGAGTCCCACTTTGTAGCAGCTGGTTCATTTGAGCTGCCAGTCGCTCATGGAGGGCAGTGAGTTTCTTTAGCCAGTAGGCATGGATCATGTCAGGACCTGGTGCTGTCCAGTTTTTCATACCTGAGACTCTTTCTTGGACATCTGCCACTGTGATAGTTACTGGGGCTTGCTCAGGGAGGTTGCTGTGGTCATCTCGTAGAGAGATTAGCCACTGTGCATTGCTGTTGTGGGTCGCCTCCCTTTCCCATATGCCGTTCATTATATATATATATATATATATATATATATATATATATATATATATATATACTTATTTCAAATTAATTGCCATATGCTGTCTGATGCAGATGTTTAATAATGTTCCAACACTCTATAGGTTGGTTTCTCTAACAATCAAATTGGCAACAGCAGAACAAAGTATAGGAATGCCACATTACTAGTTCAAAGACCAGAGACTTGACATAGACAGTCTTTTGCTCAAAAACTTAAGTAAGCATCATCATTCTCTTTCTCCTGCTTTAAAGGAGCATCATCCTTGGTGCCTTCATTCTGTACTTTTGTTACGAAATATCCTCTTCACCGTATAACCTTATGTTGTAACACAGCAGGCTACCCTGGAAAAACTATCCGGTAGGTCACACCAAACAAGTTATCTTCATTAACCTGAACCAGTGACTATTCTACAGCTTAAATTAATTATACCCAGAAAAAAAAGTTATAAAATCTTCATAGTACAATGTAATTGTTGAGTGCAACACAAGTGTATATACGCTCACCAAAATGAACAAAAGATGCTTGAGAAACTTATTTAACTTGCCCTATTAGTAAATAAACTATAGCTACTTTGCACAGTAGTGAAGTCCTCCTATATCCTACAATGTACATGTGTACAAACCTCCACGTAGCTTCGGAATGAAACCAACAGCACAGAATATGGCAATAAGAAGAATCATCTATACTTCTGCATGTAGCCAGTGTGATATGACGGAAATGATTGTTAGAGTTAAGATCACACGGATTACCTACAAGCAGGGATGGAGGTCTCAAGACCTATCTTGGTCTCGAGACCTGTCTCGACCGGTTTTTTCCCCAGTCTGGGGCTCGGTCTCGGTCTTGGATTGTTTTGCCTTGGTCTTGGTCTTGTTCAACAAATTGATTCAAGACCGTTTGAGACTCAGTAGTTTTTGTCAAAATTACAAAAAGGTAGCTCCCTTTTATCTTCACCTGCAGAAGCACAAGCAAATCAGTGAATGGAGCACAGCGGGAAGTTGCTTTATGCTACAAGCTGCAGGTGTGGAGAAATTCAGTGACTTGTTTGCCCCAGTGAAAGCAGGATTATTTAAAGGTTGCTGCAATGAACTGGCAACCATCCCAGAGTGCCGGTGTACCTATCCTATCATCCACTAGCACCTGACTTTTTGCACAACAATTCGACATTTTGAGAAGTCACAACAAGTAGTTTTGGCACTGCTAATTTGAGAAACTAACTCCATTAACAGTTTAACTGCATTATGGGAAATTACTCTTCATTCAGTTTTTTTAGAAGCTTTTATTTTCTATTTCTGTTTTGATGCTTGAAACAACAACAGCAGCTGTTTAACTGGCTTTAACAAAAAGACTGAAGCCCATTTAACGTCTATAGTGTAATACAATATGATAACTGTTATGGGTCATTTATAAGATTCCAATAACATTATTGTCTTCTAATACGAGACCAACTGCAAATGGTCCAATAGCTAAACCCAGACAGCCCTGCCCTCAGCAATCAGCTCATTTCACCACCCAGAAGGCATTAATAGTCCCCACAGTGAGAGACTTGCTTTAGTTATACAGGGACCATAAACATGACCCTGGACCTCCAACTTTTTGTCAGTGTGCCCTACATCTTAACCACCTGAATCCTGTCATAAACTTTGTCCTGCCTCACAAAATGTATGACAACTTAACACAGTTGCTCATAAATCTACACTTTTTCTTGCTTAAGCCTTTTTTCCAGCATCCAAGTACATGTTAGAAAATAGGCTCCCAGAGTATCATTACTAGCAAATCATATTTAATGTATGGCTGGCTGTATTACAATATTCATAAAAAGTCATATTCTATTGGTTCAGATTAGCCTCATTTGTCAGATTAAAAGTACCTTTTCAAAATAAGAACCATTAAACAGGTGTTAAACATAATTTTCATATGGTTTTTATTGGTCTAATGAATATTCTAATTATAAATATTCATAAATCATAATCAACTGAAATAAAGACTTGAGAATATCAGTCTGTGTCATTAAGCTATATAATGATTTTCGCTTAGTAAAATGATGAGTAAAATACTGAAAAAAAATTATATTTCAACAATTCAATAATTTTCAAATTTAGTATGTCTTCAGTAAAAGGTTAATATTATGCTGCAACATAATTTATCCCTCATGATCCATAGGTCATCCTGCTTAGTTAGGTTTTCAGTTTTATGTATATCAGTGAAGGATGTGCTCTTGTTCATGTTCTCCCCATTCATGCGTGGGTTCTCTCCAGACTCTGACAGTCCCAAACTCCACAAAATGCCAGAATGCTGAATTTCACTCTCTTTTTATCTATAGGGTGCCACCATGAACATTAATCAAAATTAACTTCCATATACACATATGAAATTAAACTCTTCCACATACTATACTGAAAACCTTGCACAAAGACAAGTGAAAAGCTCTCACATAAACTATTGAAAACATTTACTTCTTATATAACTTACTTTCATACAAACTAGTGAGAACTGTTTATATAAACCGGTGAAAAGCTTTACCTTTCATATACACCAGTGAAAAGCATTCATACACACTACTGAAAAATGTTCATACACACAACTGAAAAACGTTTATACACACTAGTGAAAAGCATTCATATACACTAGTGAAAAACATTCATACATACTTCTGAAAAGCGTTCATACAAATATTTGCTGATTGCAATTGAAATGGAGGGCATTTCAGTGAAACGGGAATGCATTTTTTAGACCGTAAGTTGTAGCTTTAAACGGGAGGCATTCTGGTTGGCTACACGCATATTTTGTATCTGTAATCTCTGCCTCTCTGGCCGATATTTTCCCAATCAAAACATCGATGTCTGCTCATCTACCCGCTGAATGGCTTACAGAAGCAGTGGTATTACTAAACAATATTTTGGCTTCAACAGAGACTAGCTTAGCATAACACTGCCAGCGCAGATTGCAGTCAAGTGAGCTGACACTTGGGAGTTTGTTTTTTTTTTTTTCAGAAAACATACTTTATTGAGACATATTCCCACTTCAGTCCTGTAATCTGTTGTCTCTGTGTCATCCCTTTTGGCTACATGTTTTTTGTAAATCCCGTGGATTCTATTGGTTCTCATAGTTTTGAAATACCCCTCTGTGAGGCAACTTGCGTACCTGCATGGACTAATAATAATATTAAAATGCCTAATAATTTATTAATATTTCCAGCATGTGTTTTTTTTAACCAGCTGATGAATTGCTTTTATTCAGATGATCATAACAGGAAAGATCTTTTTAAATATAACAAATCTTTATCAGCCTGTTTTTTAAATTTATCATACAACTGTGGTGCAATGTAAACTGATTCTTTCAGTTTAGAGAATGTATATCAATGTATGGCTGCATTTAATAATATAAGTATTAATTTATTATGACCATTATTAATTTAATACCAAGAAATGGATTTCTGTTTTTTGGAGTTGGCGGCTACCTGGCATATCGACAAATTCAGAATGTGTTGGCAGCTGTTCTGGCCATTGTGAGGTTGCCTGGCATGTGTGATGGAAAATACTGAGCAATCAACACTCAGACTCAGTTGCGGTATGAGTAGAATTGCAAAATGAATGCGATCCTTGTCCAGAATCACAGGCTAATTGAAAACAAAACAATTGTTGTTATCTGAATCTGGCTCCCTTGTGTCAGCCTTGGAAGGCTGGCTATCTCAATTTCTCCTGGATGTTATGTGAACTAGACGCTCTGCTCTTGTTCACGCTCCCTTCCCCTATGACATCTGTGGACCTCAATCAGAACTCTACCGAAGCCGGCTGATAAACGCTCCATCACTTATCAAGGACCATGGCAGGGAGGCTATCTGGGACAGTGTTGACGGACTTACAAACACACACATGAACTCACACACACGAATGCTCATAGCTTTAAACACCTCAGTTCAGCTGGCCCCCATCGTCTTGCCTCCCGGTACAGCAACCAAGGTCAGATGTGATTCGCCAGGTGGCTTTTTTTGTTTTATGATGTTGTTTGTATGTTGCTTTTTTGTGCTGAGGTGTTTTTGGTAATCTCATACTGTGTGCTGTTAGAGATATAGTGTGAGATATGATTCCCCCCTCCTCTTCTCTAGTGTTCTTTTTTCTCATCTAACAAAAAGGCCACGCCTTCCCATGGCTGCACCTGTCTACCCATGTCTCTTGTTTGTTTTTTTTTTGTTGTTGTTAGTCGTGCTGTACTGAGATGTAATTTCCCGCCTGAGGGACTAATAAAGGTATTCTTAAGAGGTTTTGGTTGAGTAATTACCTGTTTTCCATCAATTTTTGCATTTTGTGGTATACAAAAAGCAATGTCCTGAAATATTTGTCGGTGTTCTAAACATTTGGCCTCAGTCTTGGTCTTGGTCTTGGAAGAACCAGTCTTGACTCCGTCCCTGACTACAAGTCCTGAGAACTGATAACAAGATGTCTGCTGATATTATTTACTTATTAATTAGATCATCATTTTTACATGCACAAAAATAGAAAATACAACTACTACTTTGACTGAACAGAACTTTGTTAAAGGTTAGTAGCGTATGAACTGTAATGGTCCAAGCTCATTTGGCCTTATTTATGTATTTAAATAAAATGTTTAGAAGACAGTGGTAACTTCAGTGGTGATGTTGGCCACCCCCAAGAGCATCATGTTTAGGGTTATAGAAAGGCATACAGGATCATCTCCAATCAAGACCAAAATGTAAACCCAATAAATAAATAAATACATTTTTATGATAAAAATAAAATAAAAAATATTGAACTAACTAAATAAATAAATAAATGTTGTTTATTTATTTATTTAGTTAAGCTGTGCCCCCCTAAAGTTTTTTTTGGCCTGGTCTGGCCACCCTTATGAAAATTTTCTGGGGGTGCCACTGGGTAACTTGCGCACTGTATTTACAATAAAACAGACTGGAGTCAAATAGAAGTCATGACGATTATAGTAAATGTAATAACTACATCTATGAGACATGTTAGAATTAATTATTATTATTAACTCTAGAGCTACATTTTAAACATTCTCCTGGTGGCGGCCATAGAAGACCTTTGGTCTGCTCACTTTAGACAATATTAAGGTGAGTGAAGTTTTAACTTCCTTGTTATAAAAATGCTGTATGTATCAAACATAACTTTAAAAAAATTGACTTCACAATTTGATACCTTGAAATTAGTCTCTGTCTCTTTAAAAAGCTACTGCTCTTTCTGACACTCTGCCTTCAGCCTGTCATGACAATGTTTCTCCATTATGCCATTTACAACCAGTTTTAGGAGCGTTGGAGAGAGAAGTAGTTTATTTATTATTGTTTTATGTAATTTTTTGTGATGTATGTAATAGGTCTCTCTTGTAAATGAGACAATGAGTTTCAAGAGATTTTTCCTGTTTAAATAAAGGTTCCAATATGATAAGCTCAGCAGACTTGCAGTTCCACCAGGTGCTTGCTAATTGCTTCTGCCATTAGGCTGGTGGAGCTGAGTAGGGAAGGTGCAGTGAAGGGGTACTCTGTGAAGCCAGAAGCTCAGCTGGAGAGTGGAGGCTCCAAGGAGGACCTTTTTTAAACAGACAATGCTTTGTGAGAGCAAATGTGTAGGCACCCCTGAATAGCTGCCATTCAAAGACTCCTTAAACATGCCTGCAAACATCAAAGCACCATTACAGGTATGTTTTTGATGATGGAATGGCATTAAAACAAATGGTAAAGAGACTTAAGGGATTTTTGATCATGAAAACACACCAAAAGATGAGGTGGAGCACTTACTGTGATTAGCTTGGAGCCCCACTGGGACAGTCCTACCATTGGAAAGGATCAGGAGAAAAAACTAATACTGAACACCAAAACACACCAGACAATATAGCACCTAATGCCATTTCTATTCTGCTTTTTAAGTTATAGAATTTGCCAGACCTTATGACACAAATGGTATTGAAATTGTAAGTAAAATCTTTGTTGACAACTCTACACAAGAAAAAATGCCTCAGTGGTAAAGTAAATGATGAAGTGAATGAGAAAAACACACAGCACTTCTGCAGAAGCCTTTTATTGACCCATTCTTTCTAACTAGGTATGCTGAAGCAAGGGCACATCTACTTGCACAATTTCAGACTCCAACGTTAGGAGATTGACTCTATTGAAACTGAGGCCCCTGAGAATATGATGAATTCTCTAACTAATAACTATTCATTCTTCAATTAACTAATAAGATGAAGTATTATGCTATTCACTATGCTATTCAAAGGAGCGTTATAGGAGATCCTTCCTCCCAGCAGCTGTATGACTCTATAACCATCATTGCTCCCAACAAACTCAATAAGTGTTTATATCCATGCTAGGATCTGTATAACTTTTCTGTAGCACCATTTTTTTTTACTGTCACTAATTTTAAATAGTTTGTATTTTTAATGCTCAAAGAGAGAGAGTATTTTTTTTCTAACTACACAGCATTTACTGTATGTTGAAAATTTCCCCTTACTGTACAGTATTTTTATTCTTTTTTCTGTTTTTATTTATATATTTTATATTCTATTTTTGTGTAAGTCTATTTGCTGTCACTGTCACTTTGCTGCTGTTGCACAGAAATTTCCCCATTGTTATCCTTTATTGTACCATTGTGGGACAATAAAGAATAATTCTATTCTATACTATTCTATTCTATTCTGTTCTAAAACACCATTAGGTAACATATACATTGCCTTGAAAAAGTATTCATATCCACTGAACTTCTCATTAAAACCACTAATGGCAATGTAATTTATTGTAATTTTATGTGATAGTCCATCATAAAGTAAACAATTCTGAAGAGAGAGAAAAAGAAATGTGGTTGCAATGTAAAAACCTTGTAGATAGTGCTACATGCATAAATTTACATAGACAGGGCTTGTTATGGCTTTTGTTCAACTTTTGGTTATAGTGTCTCTCTTGCTTAGTATGCTAATTACATTTTTACTGTTTCCAAATAGTGTGGTTTAGTCAGGTATGCTCCAATCACAGCAATGATTTTTTTTGTGCTATGCTCCAAAGCTTTCTGTTTTTGTGACAGAACACCTGATGTTCAGTGATAAAAATAAACTGTAGTCTAGACAAATTCACACCTGGGTGTCACAAAGCAGCTTGAGGTAGGTGCAGTGTGTCTCATTTTTATATCAAGGTTTACAGCTGTTATTTGTTATTTGTTGTTTTACTTCTGCTTTTTATTTGTAGAATCAACCATTAAAATGTCAAGGGATGTCAACAGTCTGCCATGAATAATGACACAGGAGCAGGTTAACAACAGTTACTCTGTCAAGACACAGCTGGCAGGGGCTCAGAAATTTCCAGTCATGGATAATCAGGAAAAAAAGTGAAGGAGGTTAGGGGTGTTTTCAAACTTTGCACTACACGATTCTGATCTTCTTTCACATTTAAAAATAGATTTTATTGATCATTTTTTTAGGGTAAAAGTATCAGACATCATGAGGGAATTACTATGTCCACTGAGTCATAGTATCGCCCTCCTGTTTGTGTGCCGAAGCATAATTAGTTCAGTCAGGAAGAAGTCCTGACTGAAAATTGTCCTTATTGAGATCATGTTGAGCTTCCAGTTGCTGTTTTTAAGCACAGCCCCATGCGGCCTAAACTTCTGTTGACTAGAGTTATACAGAATATGGTGTACTTGGAGTGAATGATTATCAGTCAAAAACAAAAGTAGCAGCAGAGCTGAAGGTTTCTTGGGGTTGCTACTGATTTTGTGTAGTTTTCTTCTTTTGAACATTTCATTCTCCATCCATCCATCCATCCATTCATCCATCTATTCTTCCTTCCTTCCTTCTCCATATAGTATGACCATCCTTCCTTCCTTCCTTCTTCATACAGTATAACCATAGCTAAGAGTTTTGAGAGCTTTGCCTTTGGTTAAACTTTCCACCACAACAAAGCAGAATAGGCCCACAGTGCTGCAGATGAGACCCTAATTAGCCTATCGATTAGCCTAAGACACTAGATATTTACACTCCTCTGCTTGAGGCGCAGACTGATCTGAAAAGAGCAGACTTTTTCTTTCCACTTAAAAACATGACTTCCGACTTAAGGGAACTGACTTTCATCTCAGCAGCTTCCCACTCATCTATGAATCGCTCTAGTGCTCACTGAAGGTCATTGCCTGTGATCACTTGTTGCTCATTATTCAAATGTGGTCACTTTTCAAATCACTCTATCTAGTATGACTGTGGGAAATAATTGCTCAGTGCCTGAGCTCATGTTTGGGTGTCTTGGGATAAAGTTTTTGCAATGTATCTTTTGTTTCTTTCTCCAGCTGAATTTCTTCTTCATACAAACAATGTTAAAATAGTTTTCCTGCTGAAGCGTTTCCTTTTTGTTGTTGTTTGGCTCGCCTTAAGATATGTAAGCTATGGTCTTCAGGTCCTTTTTTTCATTATACATCATGGTAACTGCTTTGCTGTACTTCACTTCCTCCTCTTTGTTGGACCTAGATGTGATTTATCTTTTTATGGCAGGAAATAACCATGGAACTAACGCATCGTTTTCATCTTATTCGATGTCGTAAGTTATATGACTAAGATCTGAATGTTAGAACATGGCCTTTTCCAGTCTGTTTTCCACCCTGCTTCCAGCTGGGCCTGGCCATTGTTTGACACATGTTTCACTTGTGTTGATGCATCTAATAAATGTCCAGAGAGGAATCACCTCACTCGCATCTCCTTAATCAAAACCATGCAAAGACATCTGTTAAAAATTTAAAAATTTTTAACAGACGTCTTTGTACACAAGAATTTAGGTGAGCTGTAAGATTATGTTAAAGATGCAAGAAAAAGAAATAGGAGTAGGAGAAAAAACAGAGTGGACATTAGTTAAAAAAATCCAAGCAGTAAAGTGTCCAGAAGGATGACTTTGCAATAAAAAGCCCCAGTTTCCACTAAGCTGGTGGTAAAGACTTCATGAAGGACCTCCATGGTCTGGAACTGATGTCTGTTTTTGTAAACCTACTGTGACATCACCGTCCCCAACCTTTTTTAAAGGTCTTTAGATCTTTAGATCAGGGTGATCCAGTGTGGTTCAAAATATGGTCACTGTTCAGTGGAAAGAGTCCTTTCTCAGATAGGCATTTTGAACTGCAAAGCTGTCCTGTTAAAGAGAAACCGTCATTGCTCCACAGATGAGGACCCACAGTAAAGACGGATGCCCTCTGCGACATCTTCTCATAGCCAGCTAGAGTCGGATGCCCAAGCACAACCTGAAGCTCCGTTGTGCCATTGAAGCAATAGGCTCCTCCAGATCATGATGTAACCTCCCTCACTGTGCCGTATAGGAAACGTCTCCACTGGATCTCCTTATCATGCCAGTAATGCTGGAAGCCATCAGGACTGTCAAAATGATAGATTTTCTCATCAGAGAATAAAACCTTTTCCCATTTCTGGTGGTCCCAATGAGCAAATTTGTCATTACTTTAGTATGTAACTTTGCCGAAACATGTTGGACTCTATAATTTTCTCTGGTCCCCGGCCCGATCTGACCAGTGACAGCCTGTTTAGCCACATGCTGTCAATCAACCCCTGGTTGTCTAGGTGGTGTCCTGAACATGATGCGGGCTACACTGGTAATTGACGAACATTTTGAAGAAACAAGGTCTGATCCAGAGAGACGGCATCCATCCCACTTTGGATGGGGCAGCTCTTCTTTCTAGGAATTTGGCCAAATTTATTAGTCCTCCAAAATGCTGACAACCCAGGTTCTAGACCAGGAGGCAGAGTCGTAGTTTAACACACCTCTCTACAGCTTCTGTACTGTTACCCAACCATTACCCCATTCAGACTTCAGACAGTGTCTTCCCCACAGCCAAAATCAAATGGATTAAGAATTAACCTAAAAGGAGCAAATCATGAAAATATCAGAAAGATAAATGAGTCTGATTATAAAACAGTTAAATGTGGTTTATTAAACATAGGATCTCTCTCCTTAAAGAATTTGAATGCTGCCCACTGATTGGATACAAGACTCCAGTTCCTTTTACTGATGTTTATTAACACTGATCTTGTGTTCTGTTCAGCTGTGACACATTAGCTGAAGGGAGGCATTGGCTGAGCTACTATTGGCAACAACTCAATATTCTCCTTTTCTGATGCATCTGGTCCTGTCTTTCAGTGTTTAACCCTGTCTCTCTCTAAGACAAACCTATTGGCTGAACTTTTGCTGCGACTATATGTGCTATCTTTAGCCTTTAAGACCGCCTAAGAGCTTATCTGTTGAGATGTATTTCTCTCATGCATGAAGCCACTAAAGGAGCTACTACTGTCATTAACTTTTTATAGAAAGTACTCCTGGATCCAGGGGTTGCATTAATGGAATATTTTTTGTATTTGACCTTTTTTTTTTTCAAATGGTGATGGAAAACTCTGAAGGCCATCTGTCATTTTGACAGATTACAATTCACACACCTCACCACTTTGTGTTGAAGCGCAGACAAACACTTTGCACATCACGGAGGTAACAAAATCAATAAATAAAAATAAAAAATATCATCTGAGTATCAACTCAGACCTGGACACTGAACTAAATGCAGCTTGCTATCCGGGAGCTAACAGTATGTTGAAAAGTCATTGGCTTTGGTGTGTGTCTGGTGCAGAAGGAGCGCATTTTGCTGGATTTCCTCCTACTGCTCCTCCTTCAGTGTCTTGCCAGCTTCTGATCGCTTCAGTTATTAACATGTTCCCTAAATCTCAAAACTTTGGCTGATATGAGATTCCAGTATGCAGTGTTTCTTCAGAGTGCAGATTCAGCCTTTAGATCAACATCAAAACCCTGAGACATTTGATTACATACAATCAGATGAAAAATTCATGTCCATTCTCATAAATTAAGTGCAGTTATTTAGAGTTACATATATTCATCTGCTTGATGTGTGATGGCATGACGTGGATTCTCTGTCCACCCTTTTGAATATTAATTAAAATGAATGGAAATTAAATGCAATTGAACATGTCATCATCATTTTAAAAAACGATGGGTAAAAATAGATTATGACGAGAGTTTTTTTGACCACTTCTGTGCTTCTGTTTCTTTTTTGTGTGTATGCTCTGTATTCTCAAACCCTCAGACAATCATGGCAGGTGGCTGTTTACACTGACTCCAAGTTCTGCTGGAGGTTTATTCCTGTTAAGGGTAGTTTGTAGCTACATGGATGCTTAGAATGATGGATTGCTGCAAAGTCAACAACACCATGAAAGCAACTGTCCACTGTCACTGATTGCTCCAGGAGTGAATGATACAAGTCAGTAGCAGCATTTCCATTACAAAGGTGCGCAAATCTGTCAATTTTCTGCTAATGTCGACAAACACAATTTTGCAAGTTCGGTATTTTCATTAAATAAGAAATAAAATTTAAATCACACATGAATAAGCTTGTTCATGCGATAAGTCAATAAAAACATGCCGCACTGTGATACTCCAACTACTTCCTGTTGTCATCTTCTTTGTGGTTTGCACCAGTGGCAACATCTGGTTGCTGATCATGTGACTCGTGTGATACAAAAAAGTTGTTTCCATTGCAGTTTTGCGAAATATCCCAATTGCAATACAGTTAAAAAACCACCTCATCCTAGTGCCAAAACTTTTTCTCTTCAACTTTTTCAGTTTCAAGGTTAATGGAAATGCAGCTGGTGAGTCGATGCAATCCCTTGAGAGAAAACTTTCTTTAACCAATAATAAACTGAACTTGACTGCATTGCTTGATAACTAGGATCAATTAGAATGTATGTATGATTGGATTAAATTGACCTTTTTTGTAAAGTGCCTTGAGATGATATGTGTTGTGACTTGGCAATGTATAAATACACTGGATTAAATAGATATGGCCTTTCAAGTATTTTTTCCCTCTTAGATAATTTGTTATTGTTATTAGGCTGAAGTCAGAATCTGTTAGAGCCTCAGTTTGGGTTAAGGATCTGTTAAAGGACAGCCTGTTGGATGCTCTGGCACAATAAATGTTAGCTTGATTTTAGCCTACCACCTTGGTTTTTTTGTCTTGTCACCCTCATAATCTTTTTGAGAAATTTCCTGACTGTCTCAATGTTTCCAACCACCACATATATAGAGCATTTCAAAAGGACTTCATTCTACAGCTCAGCAATGCTACCCTGTTTAAAAACAAAAAGCCTTTTTCACTTTGTGAGCAGGGTGTCCATACAAATGGCTGACAAAAAGACGACACAAAAGCCAAATTTATGCACAAGCTAGTGGTCTTAAACTTGATCACCTGATGAATTGCAATTTTGATACAGCTTTCAAAAATTTACCAAAATTGTTTTTTCCCTAATTTCTGTTTCTTCTTTTAACATTTTGAAGCTCCACTTGGACCTAGCTACATTAACTACAATCCACCAATATGGAAGGAGAGTACTTCATTTTTCTGCCTCAGACCCATTTGGAGACAATAGGACAGAGATCCAAATTCTGAGTATCCAATAGATAAAGCTAGTTAACATTAGCTGTTGGCATGACCTTCCCAAAGCACAGATCTAAACCTTATTAGAAATCTGTGAGCAGTGTGTGAAAGCTGGAGCTGTGCCAGTTTATCACATTTCCAACCAGAATTATACCAGATATTGATTGAGGGTTGAAAGTTCTTGGTCAAGTTGTCGCTTAGCTTTTTAACGGGACACTACTACATATATTATTGTGGGTGTATACCCAGTTTATATATCTTTGACACTGTGTGAAGAACAATCCATATAAATTCAGACGAGTCCATTGAGTTCTTGCTTTTTTAAAAAAAGTTTGAGTTGTTTGTTGGATAATCATCGGGCCCTGAAAAAAACAACAATCTTTCAAGAACTAATTGAAAACCTCGAACAGAGATGGCATTGATGAGTGTAGGTAAACTTGCTTGAATAGCATATATTCCATAGGAGAATGTAATCAGTTCTATTAAATACTATCCAAGGAGTTTGTGCTTAACATAAAAAATATGAAGATGATACTTTTGGTATTAAAATTGTTCAGATTGTTTCCCCTTATTAGCTGTTAAAAAACACAAAAACTTAATAATACTGGAATAGTTGCAAAACTTGGAAGATTGGATTGTAATCAAAGTATACGTCATCATTTTAAATTGAGCATAAAATCTTCTCTATAACCATATAAAAGGTTCTAGAATAAAAATCTTTAGACTTTCAACGTGAGGAGGTAAGGTAAAGCCATTACATTCCGTGTATAACAACGTGTCACTGTAATATCCTTTATCTGGTTAAAACCAACAACACTTTTTCACAAAAGCTAATAAATTACTATATGTATGGAGTTTCATTTGAGGATTGTATTTGGTTATTTCTATGTGGTAAATGTTCTGAAGCCATGTGTTGTGAATATAACGATCCCAAAGGAAAATAAGATTCAATCTTTTTGAACCAGAAGCACTAATCAGTGCTTATTCATGGTTACCAAATGGAGGGCCTTTTTAGTAAAGGATTTACATTTGAAGTAAAATCCACATTTTGGTAAGGGAGCATAAACCACCGAAAAACATTTAGCAATAATTTGTTAAATTCATGAAGTGATAGGAAGTAAAACCAAAAGAGCTTTCTGTGGTTCCTCTGAATCAAATTTACTGGGGAAAGCTTTTTCTTTGATCCTTTTTTAAGGATGATTGCCACCCTGTAATAGCTTAAAGTAACCTTGTAAATTCTTGTGTGATGGTATTGCAATTGAATTTCTTTCCATACACTCTTCAGACAGAATTCTATAATAACACATATTTGTGCTTTTCAAGAATTTTACTCTCTGGGTTCCTTGGCCTTCTATCTAACAGATTATCTTTTGCCCTTTGTTGCCTGCTTGGCCAGGTGGTTTCTTTGAATCACGAGCCTGCTTTGGTTCTGTAAATGTTGTGAAGTTTTACATTTTCCTCAACTTTTACTCCACACTTTTCTCCTTGAACTAAAACCTTGGTGTAAGGTCCCAGAGCTCCTGTAAAACCTTATCAAATCCCTTATTGAATATGTACATTCTCTTGTTGCCAAGGAATTCTTTATTCCTTCTTTAGGAATAAAGAATTCTTCTTTATTCCTAAAGAAGAATCAGTACTGTAGATCAAGTACTTAAATATAGTTCTATTCAAGTACCTGGTAATCCTCAAGACTTTTCAGTCTATTGTATCAAAAGTTTCATATTCAGACTGATTTTTAAACATATACATATTAAAAAATTAAAGTGTGCTGTATGCACAAAAGTAAGGTAAATCCCCCTTTCCCAAAAGTATGGTAAGAAATTAGTATGAATGAATAAAACTGACGATACCATACATTCTAAGTGGATTTTAGTAAGCACCGGCCTAAGGTGGAAAAACATTTGAGTCAAAACTCTTATGTTCCAGTTTTTATAGTGGTGATTTTACTAAGTTTAGTTTACTGACAAGGGCAGTCTGATGAAATGCAATTATTTCCAGTTAACAAAAGTTAATACAAATGGACTTAATTTCCAAAACGAGCATCATTTCACTGATATGATAGTTCAGGAGGAAGTGTTGATGAGGAAAGTTTAATTTCATTCTAATAGAAATTACAAGAGGAGAATGGGTGCTCTGAAGATAAGGGTCCTTCACAGAATTGTTCTTTTCTCAACCAAGGTTACTCCCAAGGAAACACGCTTGTATAGTTGCTTTAACAGGCAAGGATATTGCTGACAGTAAGATTGCTCTCTAATCAACCATTCATCCAATTATCAAGAACTTCAAAGAGAGAGGCTTGATTTCTGTGAAAAAAGCTTTGGGGTGTCTAAGAGTGAGTCCCAAGAGTAGCTCATAAAAAAGGATCCGACTCAGGTTGCAACTAGGGCAGAGACCGCTCAGAAGCACTTCTGTCAGACTGCCACAGAAGAGTAAATGATTGCGGTAGAAGATAAAACATTTGAAGTGTGACAGGAAAGCTGTGGGCCAAAGGAAGATGGGATGTCACCGCATTTCACTCTTCTGGTGAGGATGATGTTGTCCAAGCAGAAGTTTATATAGACAGTCACACACTTAGTCATGCCATTGTTGTGCTCTTCATGTGGCTGGCACACAGTATCCCAGTTTTTTTCAGTTTCCTGCTACCACTTTTTCACAGTTCTCTTTGTTACAGGTTGCCTCTGAACAAGGGCAGTGCTTTCAGTGGAAAAAAAATGTCGGTACTCTCTTTAATGTCATAAAAATTTGGGACAGAAACATATGTAATATTTTATATACATCTGTCTATAGATCTATAGATCAATAGTTTTATTGTACAAAAATGATAAAGAACAAAGCCAGTTCTAAATCAAATACACATAAGTCAAATTCAAAGTATCTCTGAGCGCATAGTAAATAATTACTTTTACTCAGTTACATTTACTTAAGTAACTTTGGAAAAAAAATGTACATTCAGGAGTTGTACTTTTTACTTTTATTTGAGTAATATCACTATTAAGTATCATTACTCTTATTTGAGTAAAACTTCTGGATACTCTACTTGCTGTGATTAACTTCACTAAATAAAGAACAAAGATGTTTTAACCAAAAATGCACCAGATACTGACACACAGCTACAGTTTGTTAAAGTGAGAATTATTGTTTGAACACCAGCTTTGTTGATCTGATGTTAGTTTCTATCTGCTGAGCCTGCTGAGACATTTCAAGGTACAAAAGATACAATCAACACTATATATTGTCACTGGACAAATTTCACCCTATTCTCACAAACATATACATTACCTTCTATATTATTTGAATATGTTTTATACTGAAAAAAAGGGAAAGTCTTTCTCTTGCCTTAATTTGTTATTTTGTAATTATTTTACTTATTTGTATTTGTATTTTTTCCATTTTGTCTTTAAAATACCAAACTTGCTCATATATTTATACTTTTTGTCTGTCTGATGACATCATTTTTAAATATCAAATCTGGTAAGTTATGTTCTGGTAAGTTATTTAGTAGTTAACTAGCCTTTTTACCAAATACTTTTTTACTCTAACTGGAGTAATTTCTTGGATGTATACTTCTTGCTTGAGTAAAAATATGTTAAGGAGTGCTGTTCTTTCTTGCGTAAAGTACCCACCTGTGCATGTGAGTAATTTATGCTTCATAGCTTCTGCCATATTAGCTCTTTCCTTGAGGTCTATTTTCATAGGTTTTTGTTGTGTTCCCCTTCCTGAATATTTTTCCTATCATGATCTACTGTGTTTTTAATTCATTTATGGTTTTGCCATATTCTAAAAGTTGTCTGTATTGATTATTGATCAGAATGTCTTGCCATATAGGTTTTTCTTTTTCTATTTAGTTTCTTAGTTTGGATTTGGTTCTTTGTGCATTCTATGCAGTTTTTTTTTAGCTCAATGTTAACCTTTCTTTATTTATGATGTCTTCTTTAGCTTCTCTCACGTTTCTAGTCTGCCTCCAATTTTTGTTATTGTACTCTTTCTTTCAACCAAACTCTTCCAACAACTTGCCACTGCTTCTCAGTACAGTCTGCTCATAGTCTCATACTGTCTCATCCTTCCTCTTCTCCTCACACTGTCCTAAGAAATTCTCCCAGACAGTGGAGTAAACTTCCCTTGAGACGCCTTCACTGTCAACTGGTCTCTGAATGTTCATTTGTTCAGTTGTTTGCATTGTTAAATGACACCTACAATTGCAGTTTTTATGGACACGGTCACACTTTTAGATAATCAGCACCTGGCTGCCATCTTTTCTCTCAATCAACAAGGATTCAAAGTTTTTGGCTGTGAACAGTTTCATTTCTAATATCTGATTCTGTTTTGTGATTGCTGCACTCAAGATAAATATATCTCAAGATATATCTACATAACTTGATAAACACCAGAATGTTTTATTGTGGCCGGTCCAACCAAAAATGTGTAGATGGAACAAAGGAATGAAACAGAGATTAGATAAGACTATGAGCAAATGAGAACCTACATAACTTACCTTGCATTTATTTTAATTACTAAAAGGCAAAAACAACTACATCATTTTGTGAGTCTGACCTCAGGCTTCACAAAATTAAGCACTGTTGTAGGAGAGATAAGGAAAATAAATCTCTCCTAGCTCCCTTTTAAGAGAAGGAAACCTTGGGCAGGACCCCAGCACAGAAAGCCTTTCAACCTGAGGGCAGCCAGTCAGGGGAGGGAAGAAAAGCAGTGAGGTGGACAGGCATACATCTAGCATATTAGGAGAAGGATGTGTGATAGAAAAACAAAATTTAGAGGAAAGAGAATGCTGTAATTATAAAACAGGCTTTTTGTATATATATGGTGTACTGTGGTGGGCAGGTATGAGGACTGACAGCTGTGGAAAGTCAAAGGTAGCAAGGGCAAGAAACAGGCCACATAAATAGTGCTGCAGGTCTTCTCATCAAGAATGTATCTCCAGCCTCTGAGAAACTGCGCTGAGGTACATAGATAAAACCAGAAGATGGAATAAGATTTAATAAAGCGCTGGTAAATAGCTTGAGCAATCTGTTGACAAAGTACTGCAAAAAAAAAAAAAAAAAAAAAAAAAGGTCATTAATTTATGAAAAATCCTTTTTTACACAAGTATCTCCAGAGGTTCCAGACCAGATGCAGGAACAAAACCAGCCTTCTTTATAAACTTCTTTAGCCGTTTTAAAGTCACTTACCTCAGTGCTGATATGGAAAGATATGCAACATCTTAATGTAAATGTCAAAGGAACACAGTTCCTCAAGAAGAACAGTCTGCTCTGTTCAACACTGAAGACAGCTTCAGTGTTGTATCTCCAGTGAAGCCGTCTACTTCACTGAAGTCTTTTCACATGTCCAGTCTTATCTGTTACATTCCTCCACCACCTCTTCATTATCCCCAATAATGGAAATAGTGTTTAACCTATTCCTGTTTCTCTTGAATTCTATCATCTCTTTACTTTTGTTCACTTTTAAGATAAAAATTATTGTTTCCACACTATACCACAAAGGGGTCCACCAGCTCTCTGTACTCAGCTTCTTGTCCAGCTCAGATACACCCAATGACTGCAGAGTGATCAGAGTATTTCCACAGATGACAGTTTTCTGACTTGAACTAGAAGTCTGAGGTGTACAGAGCAAAAAGGAGTGGTAAGAATACAGTCCCCTGCGGTGCTCCTGTGCTGCTGACCACCTGGTTAGACACATAACCTTTCAGTCTCACAAACTGTGGTCTGTTTGTCATTATTTGGGAGAGGCCTCTGCCTGTGTCTTCTGGGGCCTCATGTATAAAGCGTGCGTACGCACAAAAAATGTGTAGCGTCACACTTTGAGAACAAGTCGGCATATATAAAAATGAATGCAGCTTGAAAGTTTGTGTAAATATATGCAAACTGTTTACCTCTCATGAAAATGTGTGGCAATGATGCAAACTTTTTCAGTGGACAATAACAAATGACAAAACACCAAAACTCTTCTAAATACACTGACATCTCACTCCATTCAGTGTTATTTAATCCAAGGAATATCAAACCCAGTGTTTTTTCAGGATTTTAATCTTTTATTGTTTAAACTTAAGCAATGAAACTGAACCACATTTATCATCATACAACAAGAAAACACACGCACACATTCAAAAGAATTTTAAAAAAGGATGAGAAAACCTCACTCGAATGTAAATAGTAAATATTCTGTTTTGTCACATATAGATGTAACTGTGCATTGGTCTGTGTGCCAAAGCACATGAAATGCATGTTATCTGTGGGGCACTTTCATTCTCACTGAAAAAGAAAATGGGGTCAGATCAGCAGATTAACTCCAAACAGGTTAGGTTTGATTATTCTTAAAGTAGACAAGGTGTAGACTATCACACATGGACATAAATAGCTCCACAAAGCAGTGCCTGATTGTGGAACGATGGCAGCTTTGGCACTGCTGGAAGACATCGCCAATGGAAGGATTCAGAGGTAGTGTGTGTTTAGAGATCGCACTGACCTGTTGGCACATGAGGATGACTGGCTTATCAGCCAGTTTAGATTGCCCAGAGCAATTTTGTTGGAGCTGTGCTTGGAACTGGCCCAGCATTACAGATGGAAACTAGAAGAAACTGTGCATTGTCGGTACCGGTTCAGGTTCTCTCTACCCTGGGACTCATTGCAACCAGAACATTCCAGCAAGAGTTAGCTGACAGGTTGGGTATTTCACAATCATCCCTGAGCTGAGCCATGCCAGCTGTATGAGATGGTCTCATTCGTATGTCACCCCGTTATATGAACTTCCTTTACACTCTTGCTGAACAGGCAAACATCAAAGTGCAATTTACAGAAAAGAATCTATTTCCAAATATAATCAGAGCTATTGACTGCGCTCATATTGCTATAAGGGCACCTTCTGGAAATTAATTTGCTTTTGTGAATTGGAAGCATTTTCATTCAGCAAATGTGCAACTAATCTGTGAGGTGCAAATGCGTCTCACAAATATAGTGGTACATTTGCCTGGTTCAACTCATGATTCCTTTATACTGTTGAATATATGTGATACAATGAGCTGATTATTCGTGGGCAGTCCGTTATTGAATGCACCATAGGTGGTAGCGTCCTGCTTTACAGCCCACAGAAGGAATGTTGAATTGTACTAGCATGTGGCGTGCTGCATAATGTGGCAAATCTTCGTGCTGTGCCTCTGCTTGATGTGGGTGTCCAAAATGATGAACTGGACACTGGGCCAGCACCTAAAATTGAGCTCAATGCAGCTGCGAGACAGCGTTGTTTGGTTTTCATATAGACATTGTAGAACAATACGAGTATGAGAACACAAATACTTTTTATTTTTCAGCCAATTTCTTTAATGACTTGCTGATGTTGCTCAAAAACCTGTTAGTTTGCATTAATTCAGCGCAAATGTCCCTGATTGTTTGGACAATATTCCTCTGTGATTGCAGCTGCCTCTGCTTCAGGCGCCTCCTGTTGGGTAGAGTCAGCTGCTGTGCATAAACTGGCTGAAAAACCAGGTTTTTCTGTGTCTCTGGTGCTGCATTCCCCAGTTTCCACTTGATCTGCCAATAAATAGCTTGAAAAACTATCAAGCTATTTCAAAATAGATCAAAACCTACACTTTCCTCCTGTATTTTGGACTATGTCTGTGTGTTTTCACCGTAAGGTTAGTACAGTGTCTCTGAATTCTCAAGGCTACAACCTACTGTGTTTAGAGATGATACAGTAAAGCGAATATGTTTACTATTCAGTTTACCGTGCCATTCACAAGATAACCTTTTCATGTAAGGTTGCTAAAAGAAGACCCAGCATCAGTTTTCTTGAAGGTGCTAAGGGAAACTTGCCATTTTATTGAAGGTGCTATGCTTTTAAATGATTATAGGTTCCTACACTTCTCTGCAACACCTTCAACATAACCCTCAATTACCAACAGCATATTTAACCAATACGATGGACAAATTCTGCCTTTTCACTGAACCATACAAAAACAAGACTATTGTACAGTGTTTATGCCAAACCAAACTTGGTCTGTAACACCAAAACTGAATAATGGGTAACAGCAGAAATTATTTTTCTTAGTATCAGATGTTTTCATATCAGAAAAATGTGTCTGTTGTTGTGATACAGGGCAAAGGCTTATAATTTCAGTCCAGAGTCCTGCAGATTTTTCACCAGGTCATTGGCTCAACTCTCTCTCCTGTTGTTCCTTGGGTATTTTATTTCCCAACAAGAGAAACTATGCTAACAGCTCACTGATGTTACATGAAGGGTCAAAGATACAGATATCAACCTATTGGAAGTTGAAAAATATGTTACCTTTGCAACATCAGACAAACCAGGTGGAGCTCTGCTACCAAGTTCTTCTCGTTGACTCAAAAGTGAGACAACATACGCTGTTTTGTTTGCAGAACCTTTGCTAAAACTTCTCTGTTGAGCCACAAACAGACATGATGGATTTTATTAGTTAAGAACAGTAATTGGATATGTGTTCAAACAACTAGTTCACAATGAAAAGTAGAAGTGAAGTTAAAAACATGATTTTGACAAAGTAATGTTCCCTTAAATAATATGCTGAAATAGAATGAGAGCTAAATATTTAGGTCCAAACTAAAGATTTAGCTCAGAGCTAAATATTGGTCTGCCTGACTGTGAAATCTCACAGAATCTGTGTGGCTCAAAGAATAAGCGCAGTACACCCGACTATGTTGGAGCCTTAACTGTCTACTAAATGTTTTCAAAGCACCTACACCCTTTCCTTCTCTTACAACATGGTCTCAGTCCGTGCTTGCATATGATGCATGGTGTGTTCATCAAAATAAAACCCTGCCTACAGTCACTGCAGCGCTTGGTTCTTAGAAGAGATGAGGTAGCACCTCATGGGGTGGTCTTTTCCCTTTTTTTGTTGTGATCCTGTACTGAATAAACTCACATCATCTTTTAAGAGGAGAAAGATATGTGGTGCTGCAGTGCTGAGCCATACAACATATATTACATCCATAGAAGGACATTATAAGTTTAGTACCATGGAGACCTGGCATGGTATGGTGTGGTTGATGTGATGTAAAATAAAGTGAAAGTGTGAAACCCATTATCCATGCTTTTTGCTGACTCATGAGAAAGACTACAGCTTCAGGCTAAAGAAACTAACCACCTGATGCTAGCTGTCTAACCTCGTACTGCACCATTACAATGGATTCTCGGCAGAGCTGAGCAGGAGGAGCTGAAGATTCAACTCTCTCTGTCAGGAGACAAGCCTTTTAAATCACTGCATAAAGTCAGCTCTTAAAGCCAACCCATTCAGAAATGACACATCACTAGGTAGGATCAATCAAGCTGAAAATCGAGCAATTCTGGTCACCATCCAGTCTCTTAGTTCATTGCTAATAAGAAGTGTAACACTTCATAAAATATTCAAGCTTCTCATGTTCTGTATTTGCTTAACAAATTTCTGCTGTCTTGGCAGATTGTTTTGGTCATTATGAAAATTGGATGTATGGAGTCTAAAGCCACTCTCATTTGCAGATGTTCTGAGCTGCAGTTTCATTGTAATTTGCTGTGCTCCATACTTCTGGTCCTAAGGGTTTCAGAGGAGTGTAAAATATAGCATTGTCCTGCTAATTGGAATCTGGGAAAAATGATTTTTTTCTGTTGGGTATATAAATCATACCTTGTGCATAAAGCTCTATTTTAAACTTGTTTTTCAGTTGGCGATAAAGGAGTCAGGTAAGTGTAGGCTATCCTAGGAGCTTAAATCAAGGGAAACTCCTTCCTAAAACATCGGATATCTCAACAGCAGAACGTTTCAGATTCATAATTTCTTGCAGTGACATTCACTGTTGTGAGCAGCTGAAGTCACCAGCTTCCCTCAAACACCTGCCAGTGTAAAACATGTTCTCATCTGTAAGTTGTTTACCTACCTGATCAGACTGTGAAATGACTGGGTCCTAAGTTTCAAGTTTGAACATTTGTGAAATTGCCTGGTAAAGTTCGACAAGGCTGCATTTAGTGTTGGATATACGGTACCTGCGGGACACATCTTCTGTGCAGTGCATATTTTGCAATTCAACATGTTTATTCTGCCTTTATTTATCTCTACTTCATATTGAATGTGTGTAACACAATACACAGATTGTATCTTATCCCTGAGATGTAGGTTGCTGAATTCAGACCATAAGAGCTGTTATGTGTGCTGCCATGTGCTTATAAAATGGTTCAGTTCCCCCTAAATATAGGTCTGCACACACCTTGCTGCACCTACACCACACTGCTGATCTCGTGATTAGATGTGATATGCTTGGGGTGAACTGCTTTCTGTGTGAAGGGGCCAAGTTTAAAGAATTACCGTTCATCGTTAACATCAGGTTGAAATAAAAGTACGGCAAGTTTCACTTCAAACTTTTCCAAGTCATTAAAATCTGATGTTTAAAAAAAAAAACAAAAACAAAAACAAACAAAAAAAAAAAAACTGGAGTTAAGCATTAAAAAAGTAAATAATTACATATAGCAAACATCTTGGCTTGCATTAAATTAAACTCAGCACTAAGCACCATCTGCCATGTCCAAAACCACAACTCCCTTCTCATTACTTCACTATTCATACTCTACAGAATATATTCATACTCAAGAACAATGCATTTCTGCTCAGTTTCAATATTCTTTTTTCTGTTTGTTTTGGACACTAGAGGCCGTTTTTCAATTTTTCGCACAGTATGTAGACAGGAAGAGGGTAGAGAAGGGGGGAGATGCCATGTGGCAAAGGTTCCGAGGTCAGGAGTTGAACAAGGGACAACCGCAGTGAGGTCTATAGCCTCCACATGTGGGGTGCCCATTCTATCCGCTACGCCCCAGTTTCAAGATTTTCTAATAAAATAGTCTGTTTAATAAGAGCCTAAGTTGACACGACCAGCATTTTGTTTTTGCCATCTTCTCTCCCTGCAGCAGCTGTGCTTCTTCTGTGAATCAGATATTCAAAATCTAATTAGTTAAGATTTGAATGTGTTGTTGTGAGAGAAATCCTGTTTTTCAAAGCCTGAGCTGTGACTGGTCATCGGGAAGTTGCTTTATGCTACAAGCTGCAGGTGTGGAGAAATTCAGTGACTTGTTTGCCCCAGTGAAAGCAGGACTATTTAAAGGTTGCTGCAATGAACTGGCAACCATCCCAGAGTGCCGGTGTACCTATCCTATCATCCACTAGCACCTGACTTTTTGCACAACAATTCAACATTTTGAGAAGTCACAACAAGTAGTTTTGGCACTGCTAATTTGAGAAACTAACTCCATTAAAAGTTTAACTGCATTATGGGAAATTACTCTTCATTCAGTTTTTTTAGAAGGTTTTATTTTCTATTTCTGTTTTGATGCTTGAAACAACAACAGCAGCTGTTTAACTGGCTTTAACAAAAAGACTGAAGCCCATTTAACGTCTATAGTGTAATACAATATGATAACTGTTATGGGTCATTTATAAGATTCCAATAACATTATTGTCTTCTAATACGAGACCAACTGCAAATGGTCCAATAGCTAAACCCAGACAGCCCTGCCCTCAGCAATCAGCTCATTTCACCACCCAGAAGACATTAATAGTCCCCACAGTGAGAGACTTGCTTTAGTTATACAGGGACCATAAACATGACCCTGGACCTCCAACTTTTTGTCAGTGTGCCCTACATCTTAACCACCTGAATCCTGTCATAAACTTTGTCCTGCCTCACAAAATGTATGACAACTTAACACAGTTGCTCATAAATCTACACTTTTTCTTGCTTAAGCCTTTTTTCCAGCATCCAAGTACATGTTAGAAAATAGGCTCCCAGAGTATCATTACTAGCAAATCATATTTAATGTATGGCTGGCTGTATTACAATATTCATAAAAAGTCATATTCTATTGGTTCAGATTAGCCTCATTTGTCAGATTAAAAGTACCTTTTCAAAATAAGAACCATTAAACAGGTGTTAAACATAATTTTCATATGGTTTTTATTGGTCTAATGAATATTCTAATTATAAATATTCATAAATCATAATCAACTGAAATAAAGACTTGAGAATATCAGTCTGTGTCATTAAGCTATATAATGATTTTCGCTTAGTAAAATGATGAGTAAAATACTGAAAAAAATTATATTTCAACAATTCAATAATTTTCAAATTTAGTATGTCTTCAGTAAAAGGTTAATATTATGCTGCAACATAATTTATCCCTCATGATCCATAGGTCATCCTGCTTAGTTAGGTTTTCAGTTTTATGTATATCAGTGAAGGATGTGCTCTTGTTCATGTTCTCCCCATTCATGCGTGGGTTCTCTCCAGACTCTGACAGTCCCAAACTCCACAAAATGCCAGAATGCTGAATTTCACTCTCTTTTTATCTATAGGGTGCCACCATGAACATTAATCAAAATTAACTTCCATATACACATATGAAATTAAACTCTTCCACATACTATACTGAAAACCTTGCACAAAGACAAGTGAAAAGCTCTCACATAAACTATTGAAAACATTTACTTCTTATATAACTTACTTTCATACAAACTAGTGAGAACTGTTTATATAAACCGGTGAAAAGCTTTACTTTTCATACACACTAGTGAAAAGTGTTCACATACACAAGTGAAAAGCATTCATATACACCAGGCATTTGCATGTGGTTAGCTCCATGCATATTTTGTATCAGTAATCTCTGGCCGATACCTGTAGCTAACCAGAACGCCTCCCGTTTAAAGCTATAACTTCCGGTCCAATAAAATACCTTCCTGTTTCACTGAAATGCCTTCCTTTTCAACTGAAATCAGTAAATATTTAACGAGTGTGTATGAAAGGTAAAGCTTTTCACCAGTTTATATGAACAGTTCTCACTACTTTGTATGAGAGCTTTTCATTAGGTTATATAAGAGGTAAATGTTTTCACTAGTTTATGTGAGAGCTTTTCACTAGTTTTTGTGCAAGATTTTCAGGATAGTATGTGGAAGAGTTGAATAAGGTTTCGGTATAGTATGTGGAAGAGTTTAATTTCATATGTGTATATGGAAGTTAATTCTGATTAATGACCCTGGTGGCACCCCATACGTGTGTGCCACCTTTCACTCAAACTGGACCATTTGGAAGGTGCTCTTGCAGAGCAAGTCCTCCTGTACTGGCATGTATATAATGCCTCTATGAGGGCTCATTTTTGAAGAATACTGCACCAACGTTCATGTCAACTATAAACACCACACCGTTTGCTCAGCTTGCGTATGCTCAACACGAATTTTGAAAAGCGTGACTATAACTCAGCCTTTAAGCAGCTCATGTTGGACAAACACTTTACAAAATTGAATGCACATATTTCTTTCATGTTTCCTGGACTAAAACATGCAAGATGCCATTGTTATTTTTCCTTTGAGGAAGCAGGTCCATTTGGTACAATAAACACTTCACATCATCCTAAAAGTAATGTGAAAAGCCACACAAAAAAAAATAAAAAATAAAAAAAATTCCAATTTCAGATAAAATCAGAATTGAGCATCAAGATCTGCAGTGTGAACGTAGCCTATGATGGTTGTTTGGAAGGGTAAATCAAAGGCGATAGATGATTTGTTGTTTATTTATCCATTATTCTTTGTTTAATCTGATTTGGAATGATACAGGATTTACTGTAAGTTTCAAAATAATATGTATATATTTTGAAATGTGGAAAATACCCCATGCATCCAGATATGTGCTGTTTCTGCTGCCATTCTAACCAAAAAACCTCCTGTGACAAATAGTCCCCCAGAGACTTGACAGTAATGGAAGCATACTTTTTCCTGTCGGGCTGTTGAAGCAGACTGAAACACCATCTCTGTCACTTTGCTACAATTCTTGGTAGTTTGACAGTTTTCTTCCCCCTCCCCTGCTCCACCTAATAATAGTATGACATGAAAAAACAGCAAATTCTAGAATGTTCAATGGAAGAGCACTTTTCAAATAAAACATGTTCCAGGAATGTCTGAACTGACTGAGAAACTCACAACACCTGCGACATAAAACTCTTAAAAACCTGACATCACAGCATTGTCTCCGGAGGACAGCTCATGTAGTCAGTCTACTCTCACCACATCGTTTTCTTGTCCTTAAGCAGACATTACCCACAGCTTTCATGTCAAATCCTTGAAAAATAGTGTGCTTTTACATGTTGAACCATGCACAATGTAAAGGATCATTCCAGTACTATGAACTTTTTTTAAAAACATGTATAGTACACAAGGTTTGCAGAGAATTAAAAATATATATCCATTCAGTCACCAGGAACTGTTTGATCAGGGAGCTCATGTACGCAAGGCTGAGGGTTATTGTTTGCACTCGGTAAACTCTTGACCATTGGATCTTTCATGTGTCATTCCTCCCACTATACCTACTAGTCTGTTCATCTGCGTCGCGTGAACTTAAGCCACTAGAGACGAAAAGAAATAAACATTTATTTCATGCTCATGTCCCATCCTTATCCTCCAAAGCATGCTTCATCCATGTTGATTTAGTTAAAGTAATCAAAGGATCTGTTCTTTCTTACAGTAAAATAAGAATATAGTGTGTTTCCCATCTCATGATATTATATCATCTTTAATACCTTACAGTCAGAATAAGACTTCCTTGTGATGATAGTTGCTTGGAGGACAGCTTTCAGCATAGGTTTGTGGACACTGAATGTGTTTTGCTCAACATGTTCTATATATGTATGAAATGTAGTCAGCAAGGCTGGATAGAAATAAAAATTGTCTCTTGATGTTGTTCCCCTGAAAATACATCAAACGGACTTTTTGTTGACTGAGACTTGTGACATACCATTTCATGGTTAAAAGATGCAACACTTAACCCTTTGAAGCTGGAATATTGAAAAAAATTAGCTTTTTGGTTGTTGTTCTTGAAGGACTCATACAAAAATAAAAAGCTTTCAAAATCTTATGCTATTGGCGAAATAGTAGCAATGCTGCTTCATTCTTTAGTTAACTTTGAAAGAGTGTAGTGTTTATGTCAACAAAATATACATGGATCATTCTAACATATGAATGTCCTTCAAGCTAAACCATTCCATTGTAATTCAGGCTATATGTTTAGTGCTGCCATCCTGATGGAAGGAGAAGCTCTTCTTCAGTCTCAACAGTTTTTCTCTTAAAGGTTTTCTTCCAAATTGCCCTGGACTTAACTCTCTTCCCATCAAATTTGACCTAGTTCTTTGTCCCTGCTAAAGAAAAGCAACCCCACACGATGATCCTACCACCACCTTGTTTCAAAGTGGGAGTGGTGTGTTCAGGGTGATGTGTATGTAGTACAAACAGTTATTTTAGTTATAATAAAAGTTATTTTAGGACTCTACGTGGTCGGGCCGAACTGCAGAAATTGGTTCTCATTGTTGCAGTTGCATGACGAAAATCACGTCACTTTGTTCTCAGCCTTATGTCGTCCGCCCCTTTTGGTCACAATTTCCCTGGCGAACTGTTCGGTCCCTCTGCATGCAAAATTATTGTGTGATTGGTCAGAATTTTGTGGATGTGTCTGTTTATGAAGAAAACAACCCCAACTAATCAACTTCCAGAAGCTGGTTTTCCAGCCAGAGAGCAGGATGGATAATTTTGAGGAACAATTGTCTGAGGCTGTGGGGAAGTAGATACTATTGGACCAAAACACTAAACTCCCCCTGCTCGGTTCTGGTCTGATGCAGCGGGCAAATGTCCCACGCCTTTCGTTCTTTTCTTTCCAATAACATGGAAAGTAAAACAAGATGTTGCAGCTCATCAAACATTAGTTCTTCTTCCTCCAAACTTGTGAATTTGTAATATTCTGTCCTCTCTGCCTTGATCGCTGTGTTTACTCTACTGTTGTAAACCACACATATGATAAAACACAATGATGTATACTGCTGTGGAAAGGGTTTCCCGGGAGCTCAGCTCGATATGTCTTATGGACCTTGAAGGGTGTGTGTGAGACTGAGCCTCCTGAAGCCATATGACCATGCAGTGACTTCGGCCCGACCATGGTGGGCCCTTCAGTCTCATTACATTTCACCAGAAATGAACAGCTTCTTCCACATGTCACTGTTGCTGTTGATGGATTGGACACTGCCCCATGGGAAATCCAAAGCTTGGGATATATCCTAACCCTGTTTTAAATTCCACAAGTTTATCCCCAACCTGTCTGATGTGTTCTTTAGCTTTCAAAATCATGTTTGTTCACTAATGCCTTCGAAGAACAGCTGCATTTATAGAGGTGAAATTGCAGATTGGTGGATTCTTACTAATTAGGTGACTGGAGTAAAAGAATGAACTAGTTTTGCTTTGTGTAAAAGAACACACAGTGCTGTGTGTTAAGGAGCCATATGAAATTATTATGAATTAACTTTTCTGCATTAAAACCAGGTATTTTCAACTATTGCAATGCAAATCCATCCTCATAATTTCACACTTTCCAGGGAATTGTCACAATACTGTCTGATAGACCAATCATGCTCCTAAATAAATAATACACACATCCCTTTAGAGCACTTCCATGACCAAATATGTTTTCACCTGTTCCTGAACATCTCATTTCACCAATCATCCTGCCTATTCATAACATGTTTCTGGCTGATGCAACAAGCAGTAATTAGGGACAACAAGCTATGTCCATTAGGTTGTTTGGCCAGCAGTCAGGATACACCAACAGTCGCAGTCAGACATTTCCATATACTCTCATCATAGGTCTGAATGTCATAATAAAGTATTGATGGACTGGAACCTTTCTTTGAAAAGGGTAGTCTGACAACAAAAGTACAACTTTAGTGATTTTTATTAACAAGAACTGGGTCCACAAGTTTGAGTTTATTTTGGATTTTTGCTAACCTACCAATGGTCAAAATGATGCACAGGCTCAAAGATAAATGTCCCTTAACAATTTGAAGAGCAGCTGCATGCTGCTGTGAATTTTCTCAAATCTACACAGACTCGCAGTTACAAATACAGGCTCAATATTTATTCTGAAGCCCCTTTGCAAGTTGCAACTTGATCACAAGCTTTTTATTAACAACAAGCTTCTGACTTAATCCTTGCTGAATTTTCATCTGCTCATCTTGTCAGAAATAGTAGATTTCTTAAATTGGTTGGTTTCTTGTCACAGACTCATCTTTTAAGCAAAAACCATACATTGTTTTACATTTTCAGAAGCTTAACCTTAGTGACCCCAATTCATTATGCATCAGTTTTTCTTTTTTTGAAAATGTTAGACTCAGTGTTTGAGAAAACATTTAGATTTATATCTTATACTCCATAGTTTTGAGCTCACCATTGCAGATTAAAAAAGAATATTGGTTGGCCTTTTTTGTACAATCATAAAGGGGAACATTGGTACATTCTTCTCTACGTAGCCAGTTCAGGTAATTTGCCTTCTTATCTATTTTCTCTTTTGATTTCTCACCTGAATTATAGCTCCTCACCAGGAACTGTAATAGTTGGTCAGATAGACAAGTTACATATGTCACACCTTAGACATACTGGTGGGGAAAGAGCCATTAAAGTATTTACACGCTTGTTCTACAGCAAGTTACAAAAAAATCTTTAATTAGATTACTAGCTAAGTGCGGATCATTTTAAATGTAGGGATAAAAACTGCTGGAGTTCTGAATATATGAGTCCTACTGTTGGGAGCTTCTGGAGATGATGGTGCTTTGATATGATTTGTCAATTAACTAGTTTTGCTTTGTTTTATGTATTTTGTTTCAATTTGTGGTATTTTTAATGTGGAACTATTATGATGCTGTCTTGGCCAGAACTCTCGATACAATTATTAATCATCCTGGTGAAATACAAGGTAGATTCATTGAAATAAAAAATCCAAAAACAGTCTTGATATGTGGCTGAGATCCCAGTCTTATTGGAACATGCAATTCTAAATTTTCACCATATACAAGTTGTTTTGAATTAAGGTTTAAGCTTTTGCCTATTTCATATTCATGATTCCATCCACTTTGTGCAATGCATCACTACCACTGGCACCAATAGAGACCCTCACCATGATGCTACCACCTTCAACACACCAAACAGTCAGGTTTGAAGGCTTCAGTTTGAATCCTCAAAACTTTTTTTTTTTTTTCAGGAGAACATTTGAACAGCTCATGTAGGCAACGACAAATTCCAGTCGTGTGAAAACCTCAGTCTTAGAGAAGGTATAAGTCTATGTCGACATTAACCTTGCTTAACTGTAGACAGTGAGGCTGATGTTCAAGCATGTTGCAGCTTACAGTCAGCTGCCTTGGGTTATTCCTGAGCATCTTGATAAATTTTCTTTCCTCTGAATGTGATAGTTTGGATCAGATGGTTGTAACTTGGACACTGTTGTGAATTACTCACACAGCAACAACAAAATAATAAACATGAAATTACTCAAAGAATGATATAGTAATATAACAGAATTTCTATGCTTAAATACCAAGGATTATATTGAAAATTTTGGGAGGAGGCCAAATTCCTTTAAAACTAAATAAGATTAGTTTAGACTAAGACTAAGTTAAGAACACCAATTAGATATGTGTTCAAACAACCAGTTCACAATGCAAAACAGAAGTGAAGATAAAAACAATATTTTGAGAAGGTAATGTTTCATTAAATAATTTGCTGAATTAGAAATCAATCACCTTTTTGACAGTTGAGCCTTAAGTTACCAGTCACTGCAGTGATAGATTCAATTTAAGTTTTTGTCTGATTAAATGTGTTTTGAGACGTTTGGGGACAACTTGGGCTGATGCATGGCAGGCTTGGTGATGTCACATCTGGTTAGCAGTTTGACCTTTGTCAACAAAGAAACTAGCTGTTTTAGGAATCCCTTTAGGTCCTATGTGTATTTTGAGCACTGTTAAAAACAGTTGTTTATGAGTGACAATAGTTTTCTACGACTGAGAGCGACATGAATGGAGAAACCCATTTGGTTGACAACTAAATCAATGATAGCTACCTAAACTTTGCATTAACCTCTAGGATAACGGAAACCATTCAGCATATTTAAGGACTGCTTTATGAAGCTTAGTGAGAAGAGAGGAAAAGAAAAATACCAGTAAAACACAATTAGCTCATGCGACTGGACTAAAAGTGCTTTAACAACTTAGGAATAAAAGTTGAAGTACTGATAGCCTCAGCTCTGGGTTGCCCTCGTCCTTCTCCTGCTTGGAACAGTTTTAAGCATCAACAATGCAAAAACACAATAAAATTCAGAGTACAGAACAATATTCAAATTATTTCATCCTAAGTTAATTTACCTCTAGCTAGACACAAAGCCTTTCATTAGACATTCTTAAGTACAAGGGAGGTCTTCTGATGAACAAATGGGTCATTGCAGAAAATGGGAAAAGTGGAGTTTTTGCAGCATTTGCCAGTTGAGTAAACAAAATGGGAAACAGTAGCTGGCTGGTTGGCTAGCAGTTGTGAAAGATCGACTTGGAGCAGGCGCCCTCATCCCTCAGGACATGCTTGGCAGGCGTGTGGCACTGCACCATCCTCTCTCTAGGGATGATGGGGCAGCAAAGGGGGAAAGCAGTCCCAGTATTATTAACCATGTCAGGTGATCACATAGTGAAAGTCTTCCTCTTCCTCCTAGAAACTGAAAGGGGGTTAATGCAGTGCATTCTGGGATCAATAGTTTTATACCAGTCTCCTTGGTCCATGTATGTAGTTCAGTCCTTCATGGCTGGGGTCCCAACAACACAATTGGATGTTTCAGTATGATGATGATCACAAACACGACTGGTTTGGGAATGGATAGGGCAGACTAACATTGTTATTCTGGAATGGCCTCCATCTTAACCCTACTGAAAATGCATAGTACATGCTTAAAAACTGATCTTTCGTAGGAAAACAACAATAGATTTTCTACCATTAATGATAAAAAAAAAAAAGCGCAAACCAGGACCTGTCAGTGTGTCTGGATAAATTTGTTTTGAAATATACCTCAAACATTGAATGTTGTTTAACTCTTTCCATCCTGGAAGAAGAATGACTGTAATGCATTATTAAAATACCCAAAGTCACATGAAATTCAAGATCATTAGGAGTGCCTGTAAACTTCTCTCTGGCACCATGTAAACTTGGTATTGAGATACATGACAAATATAAAACTGTTATGATCATTATGATCATTTTCATGCAATAAGACCAATCAGAACGTAAACAAGAAACATAGGAAGAAATCCCTCCAGCTCACCCACTTCAGTAAGTGTTTCCCAGAAGCCAATGACACCTATACTTCATAACAGCCAGACAATATATCAGAAGTGTTTACTGCCGGTGCTTCTGCTGTATGTGGCCTGCTAGGTGATGAATTGTGTAAACATGCCTGCTCTCTACTGAGTCACGTACAACAATCTGACTTCAAGGTATGGGCACCACAACCACACTCCAGGCAAACCATTAGATATTGAAAACATTGCTTTCAGAAACATTCAAAACCTCCTGTGGCCTGAATATTGAAGAGATGTTTTCTGATTGAGTCACATCTAAGAGTCCACTGACCTTATCTGACTATCTGGCTTGATGATTGATGGAATGTATTGCAGATAAAGAATTCCCAAAGCAGACTAAGGAGCTCACATACATTTTTATGTGTTTTTAAATTAAAATGTCCATCACTTTATAATTATCCAAAAAGGCTTCCAGCAAGAAGCAATTCATTACTGCTTTTCGTTCAGTTCCATTCTAAAAACTGATAGGTTATTTCTTATATCAAAAATATTTTGTTTATGGTGTCTGGATAGAAGTTGGGCAGTCTAAACACTGGATGAAAAACTCTGACCCAGATCGGTTAGGGTTCATACCAGTGAACTCTAATTTGTTTGCTGAGAAAGTCTGGTTCGTTTGGGGAGCTATAAATCAATATCAAACTCTGATGCAGGCCAAAAAAGTGAACTCTGGTCCACCTAAAAACTAGGTCTCGATTTGGTTGAAGTAAACTCTGGAACAGTTCGAATGCATATGTGAATATCAAGTGGACTGGAGACCGCTCCAAAAGCAGGAAGCGGACGATAGCACAGGGCATTCTGGGTAACAACACCAAAGCAAACACAAGAGTCTAGTGCTAGCGGGAGAGATGTGTTGTTATCCTTTATCAAAGACAAATGAGAAATCTCACAACTGCTAAAATTTGATGCCACTCCACTTCTGTTTACATTTTGTGAAGAAGGAAGTCATGCCTTTTTCAGAGGTTTTTGTGTCATTTCTTTCAGTGGTTCTTTGTGGAGAGCCACCACAGGTGAGGAGGTGAACAGGTTTTTGGAAGGGTTTAGTTCATTTGACATAGTGCACAAATGTTGTAATTTTGGTCCCCAATCAACCTGAGTCTACCAGACTAGGGTGTGAAAACACCCTTGGAGAGGAGACTAGTACAAAACTCACCATTTTCACAGGTCACAATTTTATAACATTATAACAGACATTATAACATTATAACAGACATCACTGAACCTCTTTAATAGAATGAGTTAGAAAGGGTCAGATGATAAAAACATTTTTTACAATCTTGTTCATTTCAGTGGGTTGTGTTATTGACTTAAGTTCCCACTAAACTAATTTCTTTACTCAATATAATCTTAATCATTTATCTGCTAGTGCAAACTAGTGCTAGAGTAGAAGGTTTATTATCCAAGTTAAATTGTTTGCCAAACAAAAAGTCTTGTTAGACATTCTGAGGTTGTTTTTAAAAAAAATTTTCATAATTTATTTATCACCAGATGGAGGCACATTTGTTAAAACTCTTGCCACGCAGCAATAAGATCCTGGGTTCGAAGACCACCTTGAGCCTTTCTGTGTGGAGTTTGCATGTTCTCTCCAGGTCCTCTGGTTTCCTCCCTGTTAAGTACTCTAAATTGGTTTGAAAACCTATCCCGGTAAGCTGAAGCCAAGGACTGGATTGGTGCACTAACATACCAGTATAAAACTCAAATTCAGTTGTTTTAATGTAATAGTTTTTAGAGAGTAAACATTAAATGTGGTGAGCATCATGATAATGCATTTTTTCACTTTTGGGACAATATTACTGTTTTCCAGAGTATTCATTGACCAACATTGTCTGGGACACAGCTTTTACTGGCTCCATGTTTGTCATTTTATATATTTTTTAAAAATTGTCCTGAGTTTTTGCTGAGTTTATTCCTTGCCCTCAGTTCAAACCATCATGTTTAGAAGGCTACTTGACTCTTACCTCTCGAACTTTACCTCTCAGCCTTCGTTCACAGAACTGTTCATTACTCTTAATTCCATGGGTAAAAACTGAGATTAGGGAAACGTTTTCACACATGCTGCTCCATTTGCCTGGAACCAACTGCGAAAAACCATAAAACTTCAAGACTCATTCTCACTGAAAGCCTGAAAGAAAATCATGGTTTACTTGAAATTTTACACATCTGTTTGCAGATGTTTTGCCCGTTTTTCAGAGCTAGATTTCATATGTCAGTTTAAATGAATGTATTGATATGTCTGTTTGTAAAAAGTTCAGCTTTCTTGGTCAGGACACCCTTATAAAAAAGATTATTAATCTGAATAATGATTTTCCTAGTTTAACAAAAGTCCAATACATAAAAAATAAAACAATAATCATGTGGGACTGTTTTATCAGCATCTCCATTTCAGCTCTTTGGTTCTCTGCCCTATTCTTGAGCTGCATAAGGAAGGAATCAAGTTTATTTTTTCTAAGCTACCCAAGAGAAATAATTTTCTTTTCAAGGCACTCCAACAATTTATTAACAGGTGAAGATTTAATGTCAAGAGCATTAGATCAAATTAAATGTCAGCTGTGGCATCTGTGAGATGCATGTGCATGATGGTCCTACACTTTTCCTTTGTCGGCTTAAGAGACCATCACTATTACTTAACCTCCTTCCAAAGAATAGCTGAACTCTGGGTTGAACCATTGATCTTTCCAGTTCTTTCTTTTTTCCATGAATGAAAAAAAAAATAATTTTTATCATTCAGAAGAGATATTATCTAAAGACTGAAGGGGGCAGAAGTAACCTCTTATATTTAATAAAGCAACTGTCGTAGAAATTGTTGTTTCTTTGATTCCATAAATTTTCTCTTATAAATCTACTATAAAACTGGATCTTTTTAATAATCTCATTCAGTGCTGCATTCTAAGTCAATTCACATTCGAAAATACTTTATTGATCCTAAAAGGGAAATTAAATTTAATGAGTCAGTGTAAACATGAATGTGCTGTACACCTGTGTTCCTGATTTGGTAAGATTAGGATAGAATAGCAAGTCATTGAATGAATAAAGTGGCATTGAAGCTGTTGAATAACCTCATTACTGGACTAATTCATTTTTGCAAAAGGATGGTAAAGAGGTAAGATAGAGATAACAAACTGAGAGATCTGAGCTCATGTGGACTCCTCGTTCAGGGTTGTTTTAAAAAGGAGAGTAAATGAATGAAAATTATCGGATTGGTCACTTCACTATCCAATTTATTCCTTTCTGATAGGTCAGTGTTACAGAAGCCAGAGTCAGCTTCTCTCTTCTATTCTCAATGTTAGCTGTGTGACTGTAGGGAATGTGTTAGGCTAAACCGAACAATAAAAGCTGTCAGCTACTCACCATAACATCCCCACATAGTCCTTTGACAGTTGTTAAAGGCCACAAACTAATTCTCTGAAAAGAGGAAGAATTAGTGGATAATAGATCAATGAGAATTGCACAATCAGGAAAAAACAGAACCCTTCAAAGAGCTCTGCTTCCAGGCATGTTTCATGAGCCATAAAAGGCAGAACATAAGCTACTAGAAGCATTTCTTTTAGAAATTCAAGCTCAGATAGCAGTAACATGCTGCAAAGGTGAAACAGTTTCTCCTGGTCAGAAAAAAATACCACAAATGGGTTAAATTAGTTGCTTCTGTTTGCAGAATGAGACATAGCAAATTATCTTTGCACCAGAAAAAATAACTGAAAAGATAAAGCAGATCCTTGGGATTCTTGGTTAATCTTCAGTTTTAAACCTTGGGATAACCTTCAACTAAGGTTTAACTTTGGAAAATCAAATCAAATCTCAGGTTCATTCCTATTTCTGCCATCTGCAAAATTTTGTCAAACTTAGCCCTATTGTCTCTCACCCAGAAATGGAAATCTTAATTAATGCTTTTGTTTTGTCTTGTCTATACTTTTGCAATGTGCTGTACACATTTCTAACCAAAACCTCCCCAGACCAGTTAAAGCATGTGCAGAATGTTGCTGCAAGGCTCCTGACTGGATCTTCAAAATTTCTCATGTAACTCCACAGTTCATAATTGAGCACATTTCAAGATATTTGTTTTGACTTTTAAAAATGTGCACAATTTAGTGAAATATTAACTAATTAAAATAATTTTTCCCATCTGTTTTAAAAGAAAGAAAGATAACTGTTTTGTAGCAAAGGCAGAACATTCTGCTGAAGTAGTGACAAACTTTCCAAATCTGTTGTAACCAGGTGTGATGTAAACGTATTTTTCATGACAAACACAGTTAAGATGTGCTGGTCATTGGCAACTATTGTTTATTGGCAATAACTCCCTCAAACTTGACTTTAGCATTAGCATTTTTATTGGTATGTGGGAAGAAAAGTAGTGACCCTGCGACAGGGTCATAGAGATGGTAATGACCACAGCCTATTAGGAAAGAATGTAGACCATTTAGGTTGCCCCTGCTGACCCTTATCCAATACTGACAGTGCCAAACATGAGCATCCAATCATACATTGCAACGCATCCTAGTCAGTTACTCCAGTTTTTGCGACTTTGCAATCACAGAAATACACGCAAAATCAACAGAGCCGCATATTTTTTTGCCCAACACCATAATTGTGAGTTTATTGCATATGTTCTGAAAAATGATCCAAAACATTGGGTTTAACTCACTGGTAACTTCCAGCTGCAGGTGACCATATTTCTTACTTCTACTACACTGCTTCCTCAGCCTTATTTGATGTCAAGTTATAGTCCATAATCGATATAGCGAGCAACAAAAATAAACATATGTAAGTTGTTTTAAGAATAAAAAATTTTGTGTCCAGTATGTCTGCTTGTTGTTTTTCTTCTCATCTTTTTTCTTCTATATGTAGATTTTGGAAGGAGTTTAATGAGGAAAAAAAAAATCACAAAATTTCTTGCAAGTATTCCTAAAGTAGCAACACAAAATCAGTGATTTTGACTGCCAAAAAAATCACAAAAACAATTGCAAAATCCTGGAGGGACTGCCTGGTTTTCTAACAGTGCAGTCAAGTTCAGTTCATTATTCAAATTGGTTAAAAAGTTTTCGTCTAAGGCAGAGGTCTGCAACCTGTGGCTCCAGAGCCACAACTGGCCCTTTGGACCTTCCACGAAGTTTTCATGGTGTCGAACTGGCGCATTTCATACGCCACGGCCAAACATTAGCAATTGGGTAATATCATATCCAATCGTTTAAAACTTCAACAAAAGCCACACCTCCAGCAAGCTACCGTTTGCTGGAGCTATCTCAATAGCTGAGAGCCCAGACCCTCTGTACAAAGCAAAGCATAGAACAAGGGGCTAGTTTATATATATATATATATATATATATATATATATATATATATATATATATATATATATATATATATATATATATATATATATATATATATATATATTTGTGTGTGTGTGTGTGTGTGTGTGTGTGTGTGTGTGTGTGTGTGTGTGTATGAAACAGAATAAAGAAAAGAATAAAAATACTATACATTAAGGCAACATTAAGGCAATATATATATATATATATATATATATATATATATATATATATATATATATATATATATATATATATATATATATATATATATATATATATATATATATGTTGTTGCTGTGGTTTCCCAGTTCTCTGTTTTTTATCTGTCTTTCTGCAGTGTGGAAGCAGACCTATTGGGTGTTCTCTTATTGTTTTTTCTCTCCTTTATTTTTATTCCCCTCTTTCTCTTTTAACTTTTTGTCCCATCTCTCTTCCTTTCATTTCTGTCTTTTTTCTTTTCTTCTCTTTTCCATCTCCATGTCCATTGTATTTGAAATAAATCCAAAGCAACTTCAAATAAAGTTTTTTGTATACAAGTGGAGCATTATAGCGAAAGCTGTAATGCTCCACTTGTGACTGTGAATCTGTTAGGCTTCTCCTTGGCACTAAGAACACAATTACGAATGCCACACTGCTGAAAAGGACACATAAAAAACACAAAACAGAAAAAGCACAAAATGATCAAAAGTGGCAGAAATCAAAAAAGGTTTATTATTGAAAGAAAGAGAAAATTTTGAAAATCAACAATGACTCATTGTGATCAAATGGGCTGAATATGTGCTCTGTTCAAAAAGCATGTCGGAACATTATTGTGATTTTGAAAAGATCTCTAATGACTGTTTTTCTACTTGAATGCCTGATGAATAGGGAAATATAAACTGCAACATACAAGCATCGATTTTGTTCACTTAGTAAGCTTCTACGATCTGCAGATTAGTGCTTCTGGAGCTCTCATTGCGAATGCTTGATTGTTTACTTCTTCATCTATGAAAGCTAACCCTGGAGAGACGACAGTTAAGTGGGAGGAACAGTTACCATATTTCTCCCCCTTTTCTGTATGTTTTTTTTCTTGGTGGTGTGAGGTCAAATGAAGAAAACTAAGGGTTGATTGATTGTTTCCATCCCATCATTCTGAGTCCATCTGCAGCTGGTCAGAACTGAAGCCAACTGCATATGTGGAAGATAGGAGCAGGTTGCAGAATCAACAAATGGTGGGGACTTTCATTTATCTCTTCCATTTGTTTTTAGCTTCAGGTTTGTTGCAGTTTCTTTTTTCCAAATTTTGCCTGATTGGTCCTTTTCTTATTTTAATTTCTGATTACAATCATTACACTCTCTAGGACCTTTTTATTATTGTAATCAGAAATCCTGGCAACAAAGGAAACTTGACAGAACTCTAGTGCCAGTATGCTGAAACTGGGAGTTCAGATAAACTAAAACCCTATTTTCAGCTCCCTTCAAAAACTCTTTAGATCCAGCCAGACTCCAAAATGGGAGATATTATCATCTGTAACTGTACTATTTTTTAAAACCACACTTCCAGAGAGATTCACATCCACTTTCAAGATCAGCCTTGGTGTCAGTGTTAACATAGCAACTGTTGAGATTTCTCAAAATAAGGCTGCTAAAACGACATGAAAACAATCGTGGAAACAACCCACCCAAAAAAAAAAAACACATTTTGGTAGCAGGTGCAAACAGAGCCACATAGAGCCATGATAACAGCCATGCACAGACGCTCAGACATGGGTCATAAAAACACCTACTTAAGAATTCAGTGTTCCTGACACATTCAGACCCTTGCAAAAGTCTTCAATTCTTCCATCTTTGTCAAGTTAAGATCACAAACAGCAATGAGGTTTTATGTGATAGACCATGACAAAATTGTGCTGAGCTGTTCAGTGTGATGTATGCTTTTCAAAGTGTTTACAAATAAAAATCTGAAAAGTGTGGCATGCATTTGTATCCAGCTTCTTAGTCAGTATACTATACAAACACCTTTTGCTGCAATTACAGGTCTTTTGGGGTATTTCTCCACCAGCTGTATGGAGAGGCTGAATGTTTCTGATTTCCTTTTTCTGAATGTGGACAGTCTTTTCAGATCTGACATTGGCCCCTCTCACCCCAGGTGGGTCATGCCGATTTGTGATACTGTTTACACACAGCTACTGTCAGTTTCTGTCAGTAGCTAGGTTGCATGTTGGTAGTTAGAATTAGAGAGTTAGGCAATGTTGTTGAGGTCTCAGATTTAATTTTGTCTTGAACTAATTTTGTCTTGAACTAATTTTGTCTTGTCTTGTTGTGTGAAGAGTTTCTTCTGAATTCATTTCTTTAGGAGAGACTGACAAGTTTGAGTTATGATTCCAGAGATACTAGAATTGGTGCCCTGATTTGACTAAAGAAACATAAACTTTATTAATAATTTCATTCATAAAAAATAATTAATCATAATTACTAATAATTACACAAGCCAAACATTTATATGAATTTTGATACCCAACATTACTGTAAATGCATTCTAGATTTGATCCCTTTTTATTTGGACAAAAAAATGGGAAAAACATGCATCCTTCTCCCCAACTGCTAAATTTTTGTCTCTTTGTTTTTGATTAATTGCAAATATTAGAACAAAGACTGTAAGTGTGTTAGAGGAGCATGAACACTTTTTGAAAGTGTCTGAAGACACATTTATACAGACTCACAGGGAATAAACAATGTAAGCTTGGCAACTGTGGCTGATAATGATTCATAGCACTGCCTTAACTTATCAAAGTGATAGAGCGCCAGCTGTCAGCTGCAGGTGCCCAAGCTCAAACAGGATCTGGCCCTCCAGAAGTCAGCGAAGAGCCTTTCCCTGCATTTCTGTGGTGGCTAACCTTCAGCGTATGGTCAGGGTCGGATGCTGATTTTCTGAGGAACCCTGGTGAATGCAAATCCAATTATGTTACATGCTGTTCGAAGAGCAGGACACATTCTCTGACACGCTGTTATGTCTTTCCTTAAGGAGTGTAGACTGAGTGAACATCTGTGCCTCATCTTGGAGTAGTGGCCCAATCAGTCTCATGTTTAGGTGCAGCTTATGTGGGGTTTTGTTTTTTTTTTTTTTTTACAGCCTGCATTATATTCTTTATTGCATACTGCTGCTTATAAAACTGTTTAACTGTTTAAGGTTCAATCTAGGTTTAGCAGAATTTACTAGTTGGTCATAACATAAACATGAACCTCAGCGGTGGTGCAATCTTTAAGAAGACAGCTAAAGTTTTAATAAATAGCAGTGAAAAACTCTGTTACCATGTAAATCATAAATTTACACATAATCATAACTGCAGTTTTCGAGTCTAAATTTGACCATAAAAGGAATGAGTAATTATATAGTTTCTTTCCATGTGCTCTCACAGGTGCAAAACAAAAGAAAAAAAACAACACTTCACCAATCATTTTTATCCACAAACACATTTAATTAAACATAGTTAACTGAACTTCTGGTGAGAATTTGCTGTAAAAGCAAAGTAAAAAACGAAGCTAATTTAAACTTAACCAGTGCAGCAAGTTGTGGAGATAGAGATAAGAAGCGTGTATAATTATAGCTGCTTTTAACTAGAAAAGAGAGTTTCTTTTCCCATCTTTGGTTCGTTTCCAGGATAATTCTGAGACTGAATGAGTTTCAGCCACCTAATTTATTCAGAACCAGAGAAGATTTTTTTTTTCCCAGCCAGGACACAACACACCTAAATTTCTCATTGGCAATAACTAAAAGGCAAATACAGTAGATTTTGTTGTAGAGATGAATGATTCTTGCAGAGTTCAGGTTCTCAGAATAACAGCAGCATCAGAACTAAAGAAAGCATCTATGTCACAGGTGTTTTAAAAATAAACTAATAAGATTAATTTCTGTTAATTACGTCCTTGGTGAAAACTCAATGCTTCAAATATATCACTTTCATTTATGTCGTACAATTACTTTGTTTTGAAAATTGTTGATTCTGTTTACTGAAGCACTAAAACATGGCAGCGCTCTTAACAGGTTACAGTAACTTTTATTGTTAAGGCACATTAAAAAAAAAAGGCTGTCACATGTTGTCGAAAAGTCAAGTCAAAACTAGTTTATTTGTACAACACATGTCAGCAGAAAGCCAGTTCAAGGTGCTTTACATCATAAAAACATCATGCAGTTAACGAGCAAGAAACATTACATTTTGACAAATGCTATCATCAAAATCATCAAGCAAATACACATTAAAAACATTGATCAATGTTCCACTACTAAACAAAGTTATCTCTAAACTGGTGTGTTTGCTTTAGTTTAAAGGAACTCAGTGTGTTGGCTGTTTTGTAGATTTCTGGGGAGTTTGGTCCAAATTTGTGGTGGATAAAAACTGAAAGCTGCTTCTTCATGTTTGGTTCTGGTTCTGGGGATGCAGAGTAGACTAGAACCAGAAGACCTGAGTGGTCTGGAAGGTTGACACAATAACAACAGATCTTTAATGTATTTTGCTAAGAATTTTCAGTGATTTATAAACTAATATAAGTATTTTAAAGTCTATTGTCTGAGCTACAGGGAGCCAGTGTAAGGACTTTGGAACTGGGGTGATGTGCTCTATCTTCCTGGTCTTAGTGAGAATGCGAGCAGCAGAATTCTGGATCATCTGCAGCTGTCTGACTGACTTTTTGGGCAGAAATCTGAAGACAGTAGCTGCGCTTCCATTACAAAAGTGCACAAATCTTTGTCAATTTTTTGGTAATGTTGAAAAAACACAATTTCGCAATTGTGGTGTTTCCATTAAAAAAGAAATTACATTAAAATCACACGTGAATAAGCATTTGCATGCAATACGTCATTAAAAAACATGCTGTGCCATTATCCTCTAATTGCTTCCTGTTGTCATTTTCTTCGTGGTTTGCACCTGTGGCAACATCCGGTTGTTGATCATGTGACTTGTGTGATGCAGAAAAAGTGTTTCCATTGCAGTTTCGCGATATGGTCAAAAAAACCACCTCATTCTAACGCCAAACTTTTTCTCAAAAAAGGAGTATTTTTTTCGAGAATAGCATGTTTCCATTAAGCAAATTTATTTTAATTATTTCAATTTGCATAATTACAAAGTTAATGTAAATGCACTTACTGTTACAGTAATCAGTTAGTCTAAAGATAAACGCATGTATGAGTTTCTCTAGATCTTGTTGAGACATTAGTCCTTTAATCCTGGAAATGTTCTTCAAGTGATACAAGGCTGACTTTGTAATTTTCTTTTTGTGTCTCTGAAGGTTCAGGTCTGAGTCCATCACTACACCCAAATTTCAGGCATGATCACTAGCTTGTAGTTGTAATGAAGATGCACGCTGACTCTAGATTGTTCCTCTTTAGGTCCAAAAATAATAACTTCAGTTATGTTTTTGTTCAGCTTAAGATAGTTATGGCTCATCCATGCATTGATTTGTTCTAAGGATCTGTTTAGTGGATTGGATTCCCAGGATTGAACCTTGCGGTACCCCACATGTGACTTCTGTTCGCTCCGATGAGAAGTTGCCCATTGACACAAACAAATCCCTGTTGTTTAGGTAGGGCTTGAACCAATTAACTACTGTACCACAGAATCTGACCGAGCTCTCTGGTCAGTTTAATAATATATCATGGTCAACAGTGTCAAATGCTGCGCTGAGGTCCAAGAGAACCAGGACTGTGGTTCTTCCACAGACTGTATTTGTGTGGACGTCATTGAACGCTTTGATGAGGGCAGTCTCAGTGCTGTAGTGAGCAAGGAAACTGGACTGAAAGACATCAAAGCGGTTTGACAATGTTAAGAAGCAATTTAACTGTTGAAACAGCTTTTTACATAATTTTTTATGATGAATGGAAAGTTAGAGATTGGCCTGTAATTCTGAAATAGGGATTTGTCCAGATTGTTCTTTTTTATCAGTGGTTTGATAACTGCTGTTTTAAAGCCTAGGGCAAAACACTTGATGAAAGGAGTTTACTATTTGAATCAAGTCAGATGCAATGACAGACAGAACTTTCTTAAGGAAAGTTGTGGGTAGGCTATCAAGGCTGGAAAAATCTGTTGGAACCCTGATTACAATCTGAAAAACAGGAAACAAAAAGTGAAAAAAATAAACCAAAAAGCCTAAAATGTAAAACACTTTGGCTAATTGATCTTTTTTAACCTTGTGGTGTAAATACATGTTTTTCCTCCTGAGTTTTGTGTTTTCTAAGTATCTGTTATGATTTCAAGTACAGTATTTTTTTTTTAATATAAGGCTGATTTCCACTGATCAGATACCCCAACTTATCTTGGTTCTGATTATGTTAGGAGTCAGTTGAAGCGGTTTCAGCATCTGATAAATAGTTTCAATGTTGAATGTGTTTTCAACATGTCCCATAAAAGATATTAAGTGAACCTGCACTGCAAAAGCACAAAATTTTACCAAGTATTTTTGGTCTAGTTTCTGGTGCAAATAGTGAAATATTCTGCCAGTGGGACAAGACATTTTAACTTATGATATGGGAAACATGTTTTGCCCCACAGGCAGATTATTTCACTTATAATTAGTACTTTTTCATCAATATTAGGGAATTATTGACTTAAAACAAGCTCCTGTATTATGCTGAAAAGTTGCTTGTAAATTAGTTTTGTCTTATTTCAAGTGTATTCAAGATATTTGCACTAGAAACTAGACCAAAAATACTTGGTAAGATTTTGTGATTTTGCAGTATATAACCCTTAGACCCTTTCTGGACTTGAAATACCATAATAATACAATATATATTATACCAGTGGGGAAGCAACTATAACAAAATAAATAAATACATCCATCCATCCATCCATCCATCCATCCATCCATTCTCTTTCGCTTATCCGGGGTCAGGTCGCAGGGGCCTGTGCCTAACGTCAAGTTGGTGGAGGAATCATTGTATGAATATAACAATCTGAGTTTTTGAGTTTTGGTTTTCTTTCGTATTAGCGTGTTTTGATCATTATCTTTTGGTTTATTTATATTCAGTAGGACTTACCATATTCAGTTCTCTGTATTCATTATTGTTTGAAGGGTGCTGCTGTAATCATTTCATTCCTTTTCTGTTTAGTCAGTTTGTTCATTTTTTCCTTTTCTCCTTGTACATTTGTATTTCTTTTTCTGAGATTGTTTTCAGATCTTTCCCATTTAGTTCAGTTCCATCTGTGTTAACTAGTCTCCTTTCCTTAGTTTCCCTGCTCTCATTCTTTGTCAGTTGTGCCACATCTCTTCTGATTAGCTCATCTGAGTGCTTTGTCATCTCCATCTCTGTATCAGTATAAGCTCATCAGTTCTTATTGTTCTTTGCTGGATTCAGTTACCTCATCCATCTCAATGCCTTTTACTCTGCCTGTTTGTCATGTCCTGTTCTCCTATAACAACTCAACAAGATGAACATAGCGTAATCTTATGAAAAGGTAAAGCTAGTAACAGGCTTTATACAAAAAAACAGGGTGAACATATCCTGGTTTTCGCTGAAATATACATTTTGAGTAACTCTAATATTGAAGATCTTGTCAAAGTGGTATTTTAAGCTAGTTGTGCCAATATTTTGGTTTGGCTATGAATAACTGCAAATAAGGTATTGTTTATGAATACCTGTCTGACAAGGCCCTGGTATTAAAATAACAGCAGATGAAGGAATGGGCCTAGCACTGATGCACTCAAACAGCAAAGCATTACACATATACAGAAATAAGCAACAATTTCGCTCCAATATACAAGAGTTTATAAACAACTTTCCAATTAAAACATTTTAATCTAACGTCAACAGCTCTTAATTCATTAAGATTATTTTAAGACTAAATGAAGAACAAAAATTGGTATTTGTTTAAAACAACCAGTTCACAACACAAAACAGAAGTGAAGATAAAATGTTATTTTGAGAAAGGAGAAAGTAATTTGTAGCATTAGAAGTCAGTAACCACTTGGACAATTGATTCTTAATCTATTGATCAGTTAGTGATGGATTTAATGTTAGTATTTGGGCTTCACAATATTAAAACAGCTTAAAACGGACATAAAGAAACATTTTGCAGTGTTAAACTACCTTTTTTAAATTCGACATGTACTTCAAGCACTATAAATAACATATTAATGTTCATGAGCGCCAGTGGTTTGCTTGAGCTGACCACAGCGCGAACAAAGAAAAGCTAGATTTTGGAATACTGAAGCATTCCTGCAAAACACAACAAAACAGTGAAGTAGACAATCAAAAACAATGATCAAGTTGTTCATCCTAACCTATCTTATCTCTGCCCAGACACAACCTCTTACTTCAGTCATCCTTAAGAACCAGGAAATTTCCAATGAGTGACGGAAGCTTGGTGGAGTGATTAGAGGAGCTTTTGCACTGTTAGCTGAGGAAACAAAGATGAGCATTTGCAGGGAAAAATCATGCAAGCATGGTGCACCTCCAAGGCAGAAAGGAGGAGGGGAATTGGAGTCCAGAGGTCCCAACAGTGGTAGCCTGTGAAGACTACAGACACAGGTAACTGAAAGTAGGTCAGTATACTGGTTTTGTTTGCCATGATCACATTGTGACACTCCTCTTCTTACTAAACTAAAAGTGGGTTAATACAATGCATTTTGGGCTTAACAGTTTTTATACTATTCTCTTTGTTCCCTGTAGTTTAGTCCTTCATGGATGGAGGACCAACATAGTTAACAACGAATATTGATATTATACGACTATGTGCTCGATTCTGAGAAGAAATCACAATGAAGAGGCTCAAAGGAAAATGGCCTCAGACAAACGTGGAAATTCATATGTTCATAGATTTTGTAAGTGAACAAATGAAAGATGAATGCATATAACACCTTTTCATTACATTTTTGTGGTATTATAAAATAATAAGCATTGTGGGGAAAAGACCTCCCCTAAACCACTCCAACCTCAGTATAAAAGCTTCTCAATCCAAAGCTTCTACATATGGAATCCCCACAGCCTCCTCCATTGCTTTCATCTCCTAATATTCTTCTTTTCAACCACCCTGAAGGGAGTTCATGGTTGTACTACTTGGACAGCTGCTTTAAAATCTGCCCAAATATCCTCTGTGCCCCCTCACCCTCTCCATTTTCTTTTCCATCTTGCCTTTACTATTTAGGTGTGGTCTGCATCAAATGTGCAAATGTGCACTGAACACTGCAGTTACACCTTGGGCATCACAGAACGTTGACTCTTTACCTCTGTGCAATGGTCCTGACTGTTTTAAATGAATTTTGCATTAAATTATTTACAAAAGTGGAGATGGAGGTGGAGATATTACATGTGAGGATGAACATCACAAATAATGAGTACATCTTTTTTCAGAGAAGAAAAAAGAAGAATCTGTTTAATGACAAGGATCATTTTAATTTTTTTTATCTTCTCAGGGAATTTGACTGGTTCTGAGGTGGTGTTTCATTCCTTAATTTTGCAGCTTTTAGCTAATGTTTAAATATCAATTATTAAAGTCATTTTCTTTCTACTTTAAGAACATGTGGTTAGGCGACTCCAGTTGATATTATCTACCAGCAGGAGGTCAGCTGCAATCAGATAACAACTTGCAGTTAAGAGCCTTGCCCTGGGCCACACCAAACATGTGACAGAGGATATGAAAATTTCTCTTTGAGTTAATTTTACCCTTAAAGTCAGCTAAAACAAATGGAGTATATCTGTTGAGCTGTTAACTTCCACCACACCAAAAATGTACTCTCATTTGGAACAACCTAATGGTGATATGGCATCATTCTATTACACGTAAGGGTTCTATCACTGATAATAAATTCAAAGAACCCCAGTTCGAACAAACCGAATCAAGCTTTTATGCCGTAGAAGTACAACTAGATGTTTTCACACTCTTAAGCGCAATAGCAACAAATTGCTTAACATTGTTTCACATGTAGGTGATGAATATGCATCAACAGCCTTTTGGGTTGCATTTCGACTGGAAGCTTCATGATACTGAAAACCCCTGATCTTGAACTTTCCTTAATAAGCCACTAATCCTGCTAATCCTGCTTTGTAGCAAATGGCTTTAAATCCACATCAGACAAAACACTAACATAAAAAGATTTAGAACTCAAAGTAAAATGAGGAGCAGCTCATTTTCAGTCTTGCAACTCATCCACATCTTTTTGAGTCAACATAGTGGAACTTTGAGTTTGGTGTCTAGGCTCTGATCTCAGCACTCCATGGTCATGCTGCTCAAGCCTTCAAGTCTTCAAGTCTTCCGCATACCAGGAAATGAGGGGGGTCTCTGGGTTGGTGGATGGACTGAGGAGAACCAAGCACAGGCTGACAGCAGCAGTGCATGAAATGCAGAACGCAGTGGATGTTTTGCAGCTTACAATATCAGAAAATCACTACTTTAAAATACTGAAATTCACAACTAATATAGTCTTAGAAATCAAGTTATATTTTGACCCCCATCCTTCATCCATAGCAGTGTAATTGACAAAGAAGCCAAATATGCTCCCATTTTAATCAGAGTCCAGTTTTTAAGGTCAACTTCCCAATGTTTGATTGATGAAGGTGCAACTATGATTGTACTATCCTGATTAAAGTGTATAAGTTGATATTCCCAGGTGTTTTAGTCCATATTTACTCAGCAAGAGAGCAGAGTCTCCCAATTCATGTAAAGCATCATGAATGAACACCTTTGCCTAATGAGGGCTATGTGGAAATTAGTTATTGCCCATTGGGTTATATAATTTTTGTTTAAACTGATAAAACAGATGTTTGCAAAACGTTCATTCCATAAAGAACAACACCCAGTAAGCTTTTACAGGAAAAATGTTAGTTAGATTCAAAGTTTAAGATATGAGTTTTATTTTGAAACTAAAATCAAAGTTGTTTTTTTTTTGTTTTTTGTTTTTTTTAATTCAATTAAAAAGGTTCAAAGTTAATCCATTCCAGACACGTGATTCAAATAGCCTGTTTTGCATTTAATCAGTGGGTTTATGTTGTAAGAACTGGAAATCTTGTTTAATCCCGGGTCTCTGTGTGAGTGCTGCTGTCCTCTCCTCTCTCACTCCGCTCCGCTCCGCATCCAGACTCCTCAGCTCCGAGTCAGTCTGAGAGAGTCTCTCTGAGGCAGCGCACCGCCTGACAGCAGTTCAGACTACTTCATGAATGATCAACTAACAGTTCTTAAAGGACATTAGTCAAACTCTTCTTTCGGTAGATTATTGCTGCTCCCTGACAGAGTGAAGCTCGGTACTTCTCACCATATCTGTCGGTCTCTGGAGAGCCACAGGAGCCCCTGACACCGCGGAGGTAAGCCATTTTTTCTCTCCATGTTTCGACTAATTTACCTATGATTAACTTGGATGGATATAGTTTTAGCGTCTGTTCTCACTCAGGTTTTCTCGCTGTGAATGACATGAATCGAAACCCGTTCATGATTTTTACTACATTCCACATTTTCCAGGAAAATGTGGAAATAGAAGTAAAGGGAAAAAATTGCTTACAATTCTAAATTAAGAATAGGAAAACAACAACAAAAAAAGAGCCAAGTGTTAGATTTAAACTGAACTTAAAATAAAAAAGCCTCAAATAATTAACTTTTAGGGACACAACTTTAGATTGCTTTTTCTTTTTGTCTTTTTTATGGTGGTTGGTTTTTTGACTTAGAAGTTTACAAAATAACTATGCTGTTATACAGTCATCAGAGTCCCATTGTTGTTTTTTTTTAAACAGCCATTTTCCGCTCCTTCTCTGCATTTAACAAGCATTTTACCCCCTGGCAAATAACGCATTATGTCCATTTGTAACGCATTGGAAAGGGGAACAAACAATGCAGGATTAAAGCACAGCGGTTCAGTATGGGAATTTGAGAGCTGTTCACCAGAACTCTTAATGACTTGGTCTATGGTCTCCGACAGGTTGGACTTGAAGACACGCTGCATGATGTTGTACTGCTGGTTCTGAACAGTAATTTTTTAATCAGTAAGCTGTTTGCAGCATTCAGTTGTCTGTCAGTGTGTGATTGCGTGTGCCACAAGTGGAAGTGGCACAGTGGTGGTTCTGTGTGTTTGTGTGTGAGTGGAATCAGTCCAACTGAGTATTGTCAATTTTTTAATGATCTTATTTTAGGAAGAAACAAGCACAGCACAAATCCTGTTTACTAACTCGTATTTTAAATTGAATCTGCACTTTAAGTGAGAATTGCAGGGACCAGCACCTCTAGTTATATTTATAGATCTTACCCCATGATGATTCAGTTTAAACAGGCTTATTCCTATGAATTTGGATCGTTTGACTTTTGCAGAAATGTTCTCTCTGAGGGTAAGAAAAACTGCTTGTTCACACACACACACACACACACACACACACACACACACACACACACACACATATATATATATATATATATATATATATATATATATATATATATATATATATATATATCCTGATATAGCGTCGGTTTCAGCTACCAAAGTTGAGTGAATATTAAATACCTTAATAATTTGCATCCACAATGATTCCCATTTCTGAAACAAGCCCATGGCAGAAAAGCGGGTCAATAATCATTTTCATGCTTACTTCAGGATGTGTCAACTTGGACATGAGCAGGAAATGCAATCAAATCCAACAGCAGGTCTCAGATCATGCATGCAGATTTATGTCAGTGTGTCGGTACTAAGCTTTGTTCAATATTTCTTAGTCCATATGTGCTAAAGTGAAGCAGCACAAGATTTCTGGAGACATCTTTACTGTGGGTTATATTTGCGTTGTCATTTATTGGGGAAGCTGACTCCATTGACTTCCTCTTGACTGAGTAAGGTTGTGTGATTGCAGCAGCCAGATGTGGGTGGTATTGATCTTAGGGCTGAAACACTTGTGAGTAATCAGTTATTGAAATAATCATTAACTAATTTAGTAATCAATTATTCATTAACTGAAGTACAGACTCAAAAAAGGCCATTTGCTGAAAGAACACTGAGAACAGTAATTAAGCCAAAAAGGTATAAAAATATATACATTTTGCACTGAAGATTAAAAAAACCTGTCTGTAAATATGTTCTACCTAGACCTCCTCAAGTGGGCTAGTTTTAGCTTCTCCTGGTTCAAATTCTGTTAAAAAAAAATCTATTAAGCACGTTTTGCTTTCCAGTTAATTGGTTAGTAAAAAAAATCATCAACAGATCAGCCGTACATTATATTGATGTTAAGTCAAGCAGAAAGCTTTTCACATATTGATGTTAGAAGTATTTTTTTTAGCTGCAGATGCATCCTTTGTTATAAATAATCAAACGTACACTAAAAGAATGCTGTTTTTTTTTCATGTTTTTCATTATTTGTTTATTTGCGCTTTTTAATGTATTTCTAATGTATAAAAAAAGCTTAAGTGGTTAAATGAAAAATCTGCAGAATGTACCAGTTTTTTTATCTGATTGACTAATCATCTGAATAATAGATAAAATAACCGATTACTAAAATATTCGTTAGCTGCAGCCTTAAATGAGTTACATTAATTCTTACTTGAGTACAACTTTTGCCTCCTCACTGGCCACTTCTCTGAGTGAACAGCAAGACATTGACAAACCAGTGACATGTAGTCAGGGGGTTGATCATGATAAATAAAATAGGTACTTACAATTTGTGCACTTGACTGTTTTATAAATTTGTTTTCTGTATGATTTTAAAATTTTTGTGGTCAAAATTGCTGAATTTACACATTGCTTGTTCAAATACAAGGAAGATGCTGTGTTGTACCTCACCTCTGCTGGTGCTGTGTCACACACAGTTAATGAAGCAGACAGTTGGCGCATGGCCATTGCTGTCTCCCTTTATTTTGCTCATATGCATGTTTGATTCCACATGTGCTACACATGCTGATGTTCCACAGTCTAAATATATCTTATGAATGTGTGTGACATGTTTCAGTAAAAGTGTGCAGGTTGAGACAGAAAGTACTGTACCAAACTGATAGGGGGCATCTCTGAGCCCCATATTCACAATGGGCAAAATGTGCTCTTCTTCTATGCATTGAAAAGACTGAAAGCAATCAGAAAAATACAAAAATACAGTTAGAATAGAACTGTTCCAGGTGTGGCTCTCGTTCTTGTGGGGATCAACTCCATTAAATCAACCAGACTTTTGAAATTAAAGGCAAACAAGGATGATTTTACAACAGAGTGACAGATATTTGTGTATTAGGATAAGTGGATGGACCTCAGTTACAAAAACAGGCAAGATCATACATGATTTTCAAGTTTAAATAAAAAAAGATCTACCCCCCACTCCCCAAAATACATTTTAAAAATTAATTTTGACCTTATGTGAAAAATAATTAATTGACATTTCTGGCTATTGTGTTGTTGAATCACTTAATTAAATGCTTTTAAAACAACTAAATGTTTCAATTAAGGTCAAGATTGAATTCAAGCTTCTATTTTTGATTTTATATATTTGTACATCAGCCTCCAGAGGAGTCAGTGCCTTACCAGTCATGAACCTCACCACACATCACTGAGACACACACAGCCTAAGTAAAAGAGAGACTTTTTGAGGTACACGAACTGTCTTGTTCTAATGTACACTGAGCCTGCTTTGGCATTTGGAGAGCAGGTGAACAGTATAGTCTTAATATCAGGGGTGACATCATCAGAAAATAATGGAATTGTAAGCTTTCTGATTATTTAGGCAGGATGCAGGACAACGTGAATAATGTTTAGTGTCTGAATCATCAAATATTTTTAAGCACCTCCAAGATGACGAAATTGAAACTGTCTGTGGCTGTGGATCTTGCATGTGGAATTACATTGGGAGGTGAGAAGTGTCTGTATCTCACATATTTGTCTGAGAGACTGATCATTGGTTATTAGGTTCAAGTGTTTAGTGAGCTTTTCTCACCTGGATCTTTCAGATCAGTTCACTGTTTCCTCCTAAACAACAGTGAATGACTCATTGAGATGTGGTGTTTTGGGGAGAAAAGTGATGTGGTTTTCAGCATTCCATAATTCCCTTTTAAATGGAAATTTGATTGCTGTGTTCCATCAGCTTAGTGGAGAAGCTATCAAGTGTAACAGAGTTTGTCCCAACAAGTATTCAGTTGTTTTTTGGGTTGTTTTTTTTTTTTGGCCCTGACCTTTTAGCAACGCTCTTATTATAAACAGCACAGTAACCAGTTGCTATTTTTCAATATTTGTCCTGCAAAAAGTTGGATCAAATGATAATACACGAAATACCGAGTCTGATTCAGATAACAGGGATTGTCTTTCTTCTGTAAGAACTATTAGATTCTATAAGGTCAACATGTGCTTTTAAGCATTTGGAGGAAGCACTGGATTTTTTTATTGTGTTGAAACAATTTTTTTTGCATGGCTCATTATCTCATAAAGTAAAATTTAAAGTAGTAAAACTTGAAATCTATTTAGTTATTCAGGAATAAGAAAATGCTCTTATTTAAATAATCTGGCCCTAACATTACTGAAGGCTGAGATCTTAGGTTGTACTGAGTGGTTCTAAGCTGTCAGTATCTTCCATTCCCTGCAGTAAACAGCAGTCACAAATATGTTAGTTTTGAAAATCAAGAGAATCAAGCAAACAGCTAATCAGAATGTATTCAAAATTGTCATTATATGTCTGATTTTTTTTTTTTTTTAAAAAAAAGCAAGTTAATGATATTCTTTGTTTAGAATATTCTCTAAATATACAATCAAAAATGCTTTTTATTTTCAAAGTTTTTTTTTATTGATTTCCCCTTTAGAGTTTAGAGTTTCAATTGGAAAATTGAGCTTAAGATGAGGATATCTCTAACTGAGTCGTATTCCTAAACCTTTGCTGAGCCAATTTTTAAATGTATGATTGAACCGTGTGTTCTACCTTTTGGAAGAACTTCTTTCAGATCATGGTTGTGATAAGGCCCCCCTATGATTTCTGGCTGATCTCTGTGTCCCCATCCTCTTGCCAGCTGTCCAGCTGTATTTAATGCTTCAGATATAAGCAAAGATTATGTGTAGGATTCTCAACAGTTTTTGTCTGCATCAGATTCTACTAAACATTGTATACATTACACAAGTCCCCTTGTGACTGTGTCCTGAGATAGGTCAGTGATACACCTCTCTACTGCCATAAAACAGTATCTGGCTATTCTGTTTTTATTTTTATTTTTCTGTCACACTTAAATGTTTATGATCATAAAACCAATTTTAAAATGAGACTAGAAATAACTGTGTTCATACAAAAGCTTATTACAAATCATGAATTCATTTAGAAAGAGAAAAAGCTATTCAAGGGAATCTGGCCCTAATTGCAGTTAAATGCACCCTCTTAGTTTACCAAGAGAGCAGAGTTATCATTTCCACATCAAGGTTTAATTTCACAAGCGCCAACGCTACCCCTGCATAATCACTGCTTGACCTGTACAATCAGGAAAACACCTACTTACAACCTGTCTGACAACATGAAGTCGACATCTATCGGTCTGGAGAACCATTTCTGAAGCTTTGGAAATCCAGTAAATCACAGTGATAGCTGTAACACCTAACTGGAGAAAAAAGGGAACAGTTGTGAACCTTCCGAGGAGAGGACTACTAAAATTACTCCAAGAGCGCATCAGCGATTTATCCAGGAGGGAACAAGAGAACAGAAAAAACATTAAAGCTCTGTATACTTGCCTCAGTTAAGTACAATGTTTATGATTCAACAATAAGATAGACAGTCAAAGAACTGAAGACAAAAAGAAATCTCCTAAAACTTTCTAGAAGGTGTACATCATGTTACATCACACAAAAAACTAACATAGCATTAAAGAAAAAGAACATGTCAAACATGTTGGTGGTAGTATGTGTGGCTGCTTTGCTGCCTTATGCTTTAAAACCCTCCAATGTGGTTGAATTAAAATAATTCTACTACAAAGAGTGGGACAAAATGCCTCCAACACTAGATGGTAGCTGTTACTGCCACAACCAGTCAGTAGGTTTCGCAGTCAATTATTTTTTCACTTAGCATCAGCTTGGTTTGGAAAGCTTTTTGATCTGATGAAATGAAAACATCTTTTAAGAACTTTTAATGATCTGAAAGATTAAAGCTTGTAAAAAAAAAAAAAAAAAAAAGTTCACAGCATTATATGTTTTAGGTCCAGTTTCCTTTGGTTCCCTCCTGCTGTGATTCCCTACCTCCTTCCAACCTCTAACAAATTACTCTACACAACCATAGTCAACCACAGTCACTCACATGCAGCTTAGAACTTTAATCCCCCTCCATCCTAAAACAGAAGACAGACTTTGTTAACACTGTCCACAGGTTTCACCGAGGCCAGTTGCAATTAGCAATGAATCAATTAATCACATGATAAATTAAAATAAGCTTGATAATTTCCATTCAGATGAATAATATGTTTTGAAGGGAAATTTTGTTTACAGAGACATCATAATCCATTTTATTAATTTTATTTATGGTCTTGGTTGTGTGGTTTTTATTTTCATTTTATTTATTGTTTTTGGTTGTTTTATTTTGGATATTTAAAATCTTTAAAAATTATTAAATAAATATGGAATATGAAAAACATTGAAAAGACAAAATACATAATGAAAAATGACAATAATTAAAAAAGTTGCTAAATACAAAATATAGATAAAATAGCAAAAAATACATAATGAAAAAAGTGACAATTAAAAACAATAACTAAATAAATACAAAAAAAATAATGAAATAAAGGCAACTAGTAAAAGAAGATTGGAAATAAAATGGAAAATTAAATAAGTAATATTTTTAAGTGTTCTTTACAAAATAAATTTCTTGGTCTTTGAGAGGGCAAATGTGCATTATTATGCCATTATCAATATGTCACTTGGAAATGGTCTCAAAACAACAATATTATTATTTATCGCAATAATTTCTGGGACAATTTATTGTCCAGAAAAATTTGTTATTGTGACAGACCAAGTTTCATCTATACCCACAGGCCGACTTGATCCTGCAAACAAACAGTGCAGATGATGTTGCCTCCATTTTTTCTTGCACATTTTTAAAAGCAGTTCTCACCTAAAATATTATTCACTCAAAGACTCAGACTTATTGAACAAAAGTCAGAAACCTTTTGGCTCCCTTCAGACCCAGGGTCAGTACAACTAAAGTTAGACTCTGAAGCTCAGTGTTTCAGCACCATGGACAGAGTCAGGGCTTTATTCAAGTATATTTTAAGAAAAAAAGTATTACACATTATTTTTAAGTTCCCAAAAAAATTCAGTCACTTATAATGTAAGAATCAAAGGTTTGATTACTGAACAAAAATATTTGTACTAAGACTATTCAATTAAAAGAGAAATACTGCTCAAATAAAAGTTAGTTTCAAGTATTTCCTTCATTGGAAAACATTCTGCATGTTATACGTTATGAAGCTTTTCCATATTTTTTCTCCCTTGAGTTGTCAACGTCAGTATGAAGGAAACCTCATAAACCTTTGGCCAGCTTGAAGGCAGCTTTTCCACTGCTGTCAGAAAGTCTCTAAGAAAGGTTTTATAACTGCATTGCTAAAAATCTGAATATCTGTGATGCCACTGCTTCATGGGTACAATGGTCCCTTAGAGGGAAAATAAGAAGCCAAAGTATTTGACAACCCTTTCAGAAATCCTGCATCAAGCTGTGCTCACACCAGCAACCATTTAGCCTTCTTAATCATTCTAAAGCTTCCCTGAGCTCTGCAACATTGGCCCCCCGGAGAGTCTTGATCCCTCTGCCTGAGGGATTCAAACTCACAAAATTTCTTTGGATAATGCCAACTGAGATATTATCTGCTTTGCCTTTTCGGAATGTTTCTGCCTTGTTCACCATTACCTGCAGTCTGTATGCTGCAACTGTGGTGGGTGTCTGCCATTCCATTGTCTTTGATCACACTGCAACAAATGTCTCTCTCAGCTGTGCCCTCCTCCTTCTTGGGTGACATCCCAAAACTGGAACGTGCTTAGAAATATTTTCCTGATGTTCCCAGGATGTGAGCCAGGTGCGGCTTAGACATTTCAAGGGGCAGAGTCTTGTCGTGTACTCATTGTTTACAAAATGACATGTTTGACACATCAGTGTTTCAGTTTGTCCAGACAAGCAGTCTGTGATGACAACAAATAGCTTCCACAATTTTCTGGTGCAATCAGTGCTTTGATTTCTCTTTTTCTCTATTTTCTATACAATCTCATCTCTGTGTGGTAGTCTTTTCTCGCTTGGGCCTAAATGAAGTCTGCTCAACAGTATTACCACAAAGCTAAAATGGCTTCTGTCATATTGATTTGCTATGCGCCTTTTTAACTTTTCACTTTTCACGGCTGCTTAGAAGATGGTGGCAGGTTTTCCTTGATCCTGGCTAAATAAAACAGCACAGTTAGTATTAGAATCAGGTTTTTGTTTTGCTACTTAAAAAAGAAATAGTAATGTCAGTATTTTATTTCAGAATAATTAATATTCAACAAACTCATTTTATTTCTTATTTGAGGCTTTGATATTTGTTGTGTATGTAAATAAACTGAACTGAATTAAAATTTATTTCAACAACAAGAAAATGTATATGCTATTTCAATCCATGAATGACTGATTACACTATAAATATTTGAGCAGGTGTAAGTAGATGTGGCTTTTTTCAGCACAGAAACTGTAAATATTAATGGCTTCTGTCTATAAAAGTGATAACATTCTGGCAAATTTAACTTTTCTTGAAATCTCCCTTATGATTTATTACAAAGTTTTCTTTAAAAAATGGCCAAATAGATAATGTTTTTCAAAGTACTAGATGCAGTTTTAGAAAATGTTTTTCAAAATATCCTTGTTAAATCTACAGTATTAAAAAAAATCTTTTTTACATATTTGTTAAAACTCTCACTGTTTTGACACTATGTTATGAGACAGATTATCTGTGAAAAAAATCGATCTCCTCCACCTCCTCCCTGAGCTCCTATTACCATCTGAAGAAATGCACCACTCCTGACCTAAAACAGCCAATCAGAGCCAGGCCAGGAGGAAGGTATTAGTACTGCCAATCAACCTCATATTCATACCATTAAATGTGCTGATGGTGAAGAAACAACTTACTGTTACAGGAAAGCTGTTTATCCGGTCCATTTGCTGCTTATATCCTTTGGAATATTTTCACATTTTTTTCATGGTATTTTAATAGTGATAATAGTGATCCACATTCTAAAATTTGTAACAAAAAAGAAAAGAAATGACTTGCCTTGATGACAAAATGCTACAAAAAATATAATGTCCAAGAAGTGTTAATAATCTTAATGAAGGTATGTATGTTTTATTCAAATAAACAAGTAATTGGAAACCAGGTATCTTAACAATTTAAGCAAAGAAACATGAGTTATGTTCAGTTTCTGTTTCTGGTAATTTTCCATCACATTTTTGTTTGGTGATCACTTAGAGTTAGTGGCGTAGCCCTAGATTCTGACAAGTTGCAGGTGGACTTTTGTCAGCTCCAGTTTGGGTCTTCTAAAACAAACAAACAAAAAAAGGTGAGAATTTGGTATTTGAAACATAGTAGCATGCCTGATGTAGTTTTTTTATTTTTACTGATTCCACCTCATAGGAGAGGAACTCATTTTATTTTATTGTACTGTTTTACTATACATTGATAATAAAGTCATTCATTCATTCAATTATTCATTCGAAATGTGTAGCATATAACTTGTTGTTTAATGGAAGTGTAATGCTGGGAGGATCACACTAAACAGAGCCATCTGCCATTGGACATTACAAATCAACCATATGTCAATTTGTATTCCAGGGGACAGAGCTCCAATGTGGCTATCAGCAAAATGCTAATATTTAAACAGATAGTGTTAATTTATGCTGGAACTCATGTTTAATATTCTGCTGCTGTAGAGGTAGGGGCTTTACTGACCTTTTTTATATTCCTCACAATCATAGTGCCTTGAAGATGCTTTGCCAAGTTTGTAGTGCCACCCAAATTTGTCGCTTTGAACTTGTCCTTTGGATTTTCCTGTTATTCTACTACATCATAAAATACTTCCAAATAACACATTTGTGTTTGCCTTTTCGACTAAAGAAGATTGCAAAGCTGCATACTGTCCTCCAGATGTTCTGTCCATGTTACAGGAGTTTTAAACTTAACTAAGCACTAGGTCATTGTTTTGAGCCATGTTTAGATAAGGCACTTAAAGGGAATGGAGGGGCTGACCATCTGTGTGTCTGCGGCACTGCTATGTCAAACTGTGTGCCACATTGCAAGGAGCCAGTTTATGCAGAGTGCAGAGGTTGCGCTAGATTTTTTTGTTTAATTTTGACCAATGCAGTCAAAGAAATTCTATCATAGTACATTTTTACCTGTCAATTTTCAAAATGATGATAATGACATATTCAGTTGCAATCAATTTGCATTCGGTTTAATTAATATTCAACAAGCTGAACGGAAAGTCTGCATCGTGCCATCACACATCAAGCAGATAAATACATGTAACTTTTTTCTCTGCAGTGACAAAAACCACTGACTGTGGCTCCAGTAACTACATAAACAATAACATTAAATGATCGCACTTTAATTACGAACCATTCACCTGCTGTGGGCTAAACACACAGTCTCATAACTCCCTACTTGTCCGCATGGACATGAATTTTCTTAGTGTTGTATGTATTTTAGGCTTATTAAATGCGCCGAGCCCGTTCCTGACCAGCCATAGAGCAAATAATTAGGGCCTGACCTGGCCGAATTTTGGGTTGGACTCGGGCTATAGATCTAAACTCTAATCTCTGCTCTGCTGCCACACTGGAGACTGGAATTCCAAGTGCCACTTCAGCCAAAGTTTTTAATGCGCTTCTGAACCAGACGTGCTCTGAAGCGTCCATAACTCTTCAACCCTCTTTCAGCTCCTGGATTGAGTCCAGGTCAAATGCTGATCAATAAATGATAAAGATGGATATGTTTAAGTCAGGTGCTGTTAGAACATAGTGGCAACTCTCTGAAACCACATTAATCTAGTAAGGAAACAGAGAACGTTCTCCTGCAGAAATGCCTGTAGGGATAGTATTCCTGTGTCTAAAGAAAAAAAAAAGAGCAGTGTCCTAAGCATCATCATTGATGAGTGAGTGAGGTAGTTACAATACTTACTATTAAGTTTATATGTTATATTTAAGTTTATACTGCACAGTGGCATAGTTGGTAGCCTGCAAGGATAGACGTGCTAGATAATGGATGGATGTAGAGAGTATTTACTTTTACAAAGAGCACTCCTTAAAATTTCGCAAAGGTTTTTTTGGACTTTACCATTTTTCTGAGTATAGGCTGATTCAAATAGTGCTATCAAGCAAATCCTTTTTAAGCTGACAAAGAGAAACTACCAGCCTGTCATGATCCCTGATAAGAAAATAATAAGATTTGGGATTCTCAAGTTGAACTACTCTTCTCAACCTTTCACACCTCTTATTAAATGATTTATGTGAATGTAAGGATACATTTTAGCCTGTATACATACAACTTTGACTCTATGTTTATTATAGCACAAAAAAAAGCAACAAATTCAAACTTGTACAACTAATTAAAGTGATAAAAACCATATCATTTCATTCTGGAAAATACATAATTAAAAGCTCACATTTTGTATAACATTCATACCAGTGATTTGTATGTAAACAAAATACTACAATTGTAAAAAATCCTGATAGACATGCATTAACCTTCCCAGCTGTTTGTCTGTTTTCATAACATGTTGGATGTGGAAGCATACATGTGTTTCTGACTGACAAAACAAAGTAACAAAAAAGAATGGAGCCTTTTTTTTAAGACCTTTTGGTTGTCCCAGACAATTCACTGTGTCAAAAGCTCGATCCAAAGACTTATCACCACAATGAACTCAAGCCTAGCTCAGATATGGTCTGTATCAGACAATAAGAATACCTTTATTAGTTTTCCAGGGGGAAAATTACATTTCAGTACATCCCGTCCAACAGAACAACAACAACAAAAAACATACAAACAAACAACATAAGACATGTGTGGACAGGTGTCTGAGACTGTAGCCATGTGGAAATGCTGTCCTTTCATTAGATAAAAAAAAAGAACACAAGGGAAGAGGAGGGAAAAAAAAATCATATCTCACACTTTATCCCTAACAGGACACAGAGTGAGACTGCAAAAAACACCTCAGCACAAAAACGCAACATACAGACAACATCATAAAAACATAAAACATCAGGAATGGGTGAACGTAGGGGGGGTCCCAGCACAGGCTGCCAAAGGTGAGCGACGCATCGCACCTGGCGAATCGCACCTGGTGCATCACACCTAGCCTAAGTTGCCATACCGGGAGGCAACATGAGGGGGCCAGCAGAGGTGGTGAGATGAGGGGGATGTTTATAGCTATGAGCACGCATGCGTGTGTATTTGTAAGAAATCCATGAACACTGTCCCAGATAGCCCTCCCAGCCATGGTCCTTGATGCGTGATGGAGCGTTTATCAGTCAGCCTCCGTAGAGTTCTGATTCAGCTCCACAGATGTCATTGGGAAAAGGTAGTGGGAGCAGAGCATCTTGTTCACATAACATAGAGGAGAAATTGAGATAGCTAGCCTTCCAAGGCCAACACAGGGGAGCCAGATTCAGATAACAACAATTGTTTTGAGTCAGGCCAACTCCTTTAATTTTCGTCTGCCTTAAAGTCTGATTGGTACATCTCAATGGTGACTGCAAACAGCCAAATTTGTGGTCAGTTCCGCCAGGCCGAGCTTGCAACTTCTCCAAGGTCTATTCCCTCTGGCTAGTGAGTTCAGGAACCAAACCTATCCTGTGATTCTGTACAAGGGTTGCATCCAGTTTGCGATTCTGCTCACACAGCATCTGAGTCTGAGTGTTAATGGCTTGGCATACTCCATCACACATGCCTGGCAGCCTCACAATGGCCAGAACAGCTGTGGATGTTTTCCGAATTTCTTGATATGCCAGGTAACCATCAACCCAAGAAAGCAGAAATCCTGTTATTGCATATCCAATTATGTCTGTAATATTTAACATTCTGTCTGACAAAAGTCTTTTATAAATTCCATGTACCCACTTGCTTTATTATCTATGTCTGATTTCAGCACTAAGTTGAGGTTTACATCTTGGCTTGGATCTTCAGGTTTAACTAAGATTTAGAAGACATTAGAGAATCCAAAACAGCAGGGAGAGTCGAACTCCCAATTACACCTCAGGATGTCCTTCATTTTTTCAAACGTATTCTTTCAAGTAATTACACCTCACAATCATCTGTATCAAAATAAAAAGAGATGCTATATTTACTCACAATAGAGGCACCCAAGAGAAGTAAATGCAGAGCAACAACAAGGTCAAGAACTAAGCATCATGGTACCCCACAGGAAAGAGGTGCATGAAGACATAAAACCCGCAACACACACAAAAACTTTCCACCTTAAGCCAGGTCAGGACAGAAGCTTTTATGCCAAGACAGTCCTCTAATTGAGATAACTAGATTTTATTTTCAGCTGTGTCAGAAGCTAAAGTCAACTATATAACCATCTGAAAAACAATATCCTCAGAGTTTGTGGCATGCAGGATGTCATAAAAAATGTGCTGATTCTATATAGTGATGACCTTTAAAGCCAGACTGAAAACTGAAATAATTTCTTTCTTAAAATACCTTCAGCCTGGTAAAAATGTTTTTTTCTAAAATTTCAGAAAGAAAAGAAAGCCTAGATATTGAGCTACAATTACACACTGTAGAAGGTTTTTTGATGAGTGGTTTTGTCATTGCATGTTTTCAGTTTTTAGCCATTACTCCAGAGCACAGACTGCTATTTACAACATAGAGAATATAAGGGCTAATCACAGGCAGGCCATATTTTAAAAAGACGAGGGAGCACATCATCCATTGAAGAACCTGACAGCTTTAGCTGCGCAATTATATCCTCTTCATTTCATAGAGAGTCCTAGTAAAGCTTTATATAAGTCTGTTGTCATTTCATTTCATTCATTTTATCTAACACAACAGAGAAAAAATTATATTATAATTGAATTTACTTGCACAGACTACAAAATGATCAAAAAGAAATAAATTTGAGTTAAGAGAACGTGTAGGCTGAAAACTAAAGTAGAGAAACAGCAATACCTAACTTCCTTCTGACATTTTAATGTAAACAAAGAATGATGACTTAAAGTTAATGAATGAACTAATGTCTGCTTAATGTTATCTCAAGTTTTTTTTTTTGTGCACGCGAATTTAATGATGGAGGCTGGAAAGTCAGAAGTTCCAATGTGTACACAGCCTGTCTCTTCGCTTTGAGCCTGAACCACAAAGTCACTGCATCCAAGCTGGAAGATAATAGAACCATATTCATGTCCTATTAAATCAACTTGATCATAAAATTCATTTTAATACGGTTGTATAAATAATTTTAAATGTTACTTTAATAATCTGATGTTACTGATATGATAATGTTAAAGGAGGTTAGTACTATTGCATCTGGTTAGCATGAAAATAGATAGATACAGATTTGATAGTTTTTTTCATGTACAGTTGAAACCAGATATTTACGTACACTGAATAAAAAGACAAGGACACATTCTTTTCCTCACCGTCTGAAGTTAAATTAGACCAAACTTTTCTTGTTTTAGGTCAGTTAGATTACCAAAATTATTTTTATTTGCTAAATGCCAAAAAACTTAGCAAGAACATTTTTTTAGGTATTTTTTGTAACTTTCTTTAAATTCAAAAGTTTACATACATTTGGTCAGTATCAGGGATAATTGTCTTTTAAAATGTATGACTTGGGTCAAACCTTTTGGGTTTCCTTTCACATACTTCTCACAATAGTTTGCTGGAGTTCTCTGCCCATTCCTCCTGACAGAATTGGGGGAACTGAGACAGGTTTGTTGGCCACCTCACTTTCACACGACTTTTCAGATCTACCCAGAACTTCTCCACAAGACTGAGATTGACTTTGTTGTCATTAAGCCACATTATAACTACTTTAGCTGTATGCTTAAGGTTATTGTCCATTTGAAAGACCCATTTGTGCCCAAGCTTTAACTTCCTGGTCATCTGTTTTATGAAGTTTACCACTTCCTCCTGCAGCAAAACGGTCCCACAACATGATGCTGTCATCCCCGTACTTCATAATTAAAATGGTACAAGCATCCCCCTTTTTCCTCCAAATGTAACGTTGGTCATTATGGTCAAACAGTTCCACTTTTGTTTAATCAGATCACAGGACATCTCTCCAAAAATAAAGGTCTTTGTCCCTGTGTGTATTTGCAACCTGGAATTTGGCACTTTATGTTTCTTTTGAAGTTAAGGCTTTTTCCTCGCTGTGTGGCCTTTCAGCCAATTTCAGCACATGACACCTTCACAGTGGATAATGACACTGTCTGACCAGTTTCAGCCAGCATCTTCACAAGGTATTGGCTTTTGTTCTGGGGTCAGTCATTTTGGACCAAAAGCCGTTTATCTCTGGGACAGAACCCATTTCCTTGCTGAGCAGTTTGATGGTTGGACATTCCCATCATGTCTATACTTGTGTATAATTGTTTGAACAGATGAATGCAGCACCTTCAAGCATCTGGAAATTGTTTTCAGGGATGAACCAGCCCTTTGCGCCTCCACAATTATCTTTGCCATATCTTGGCTGATTTCTTTTGACTTTCCACTTATGTCAAACAAGAAAGTAGTGTGTTCCAGGTGTGGCTTTAAAATACATCCACAGGTGTGCCTTCAATCAACTTAAATGTGTCAGTTAACCTATCCGAGGTTTGTGGAAGGAAACCCAAAAGGTTTGACACAAGTCATACAGTTTAAAACACAATTATACCTGATACTGACCAAATGTATGTAAAATAAACTTTTGAATTTGAATGAAGTTCCAAACAAAATCTCTAAAAAAAAAAATTTCTTGCTAAGTTTTCTGGCATTTAGAAAATAGAACTAATTTTGGCAACTCTAACTAACCTAAAACAAGAGAAGTTTGGTCTGATTTAAGTTCAGACACTTGAGAAAAAATATGTATGTGACTTTTTATGTGTGTATATAAATATCCGGTTTCAACTATATATATGCACACATATATTATGGATCAGTTTGTTGCCCTGAAATGGAATGGCGGCCTGTCCAGGTTGTACCCTGCCTGTCGCCCAATTATTGCTGGAGATTGGCAACATCTCCCCTGTGATGAACGGATGGATGGACCAGTTTGCTTATTATTTTCTTAATTTATTGGATATGTGGACTTATAAGAAGCAATATCAGCACTGATTTTTCAAATAATTTTGAAATTCCCTTCTTCTTGCTGGTTGTTCCACAAAACCACCTTTTGAAATAATTTTTAAAAATATTACTCCGATTAAATAACTTATTTGGTCAAAAGACTTGTCTAAGACTTAAAATTGAAACTTACTTGTGACTTGCACAGCAATGACTTGGTCACACCTCTGGTGAAATGTCTGAAGACGTTGGAGACCATGTTGATTCTGTGAGTGTCTATGGGTCTGTGGAGGGGGAGTCGTGGCTTAGAGTGCTGTCAGTGGCTCCACAGCCACCGGTGTCGAAAGCGACAGTGCATAAGCTGACAGTTTCAGCTCTTAGTTTTGTGTTTTTGATGCAGGCCAGTTGCAGTTCAGCCACAAAGGCTTCTGTAACTACATAGGGGTCTGAGATGAATCAGGAAAACTCTAAAGAAAAGTGTGTAACTGTGCAGGATGCTGAGCAGGCTAAACTGAGCAGCGAAGCTCAGGGAGGATCAAGGGGGAAGGTTGGTTCCCATAGTGACAGTGTGGCAAATATGGAGCATGCATATGAATCTGATTTTGATTGTTCCCAAGAAGAAAATTTGTATTTTGTCAAAGAAATAGCCTTTTTTGGATGATGGCTATGGAAAATTTGCTGTTGGAACACATTGTTTTTCTGATGTTGAGAAGTTTATTCAATCTGTGAAAAGAACACAAAAAGTTGTGGTCTGAATCTTCTCATTGAGAAAAAAACACTATTATTTGGAAAATCATTCAAATTCAAATTCAAAAATACTTTATTTATCCCAAAGGGAAATTAAATATTGATGTAACTCATTTAGTCAAGGAGTTATTATAGATGATGATGGCTGTGGGCAGGAAGGATCTCCTGTAGCGGTCCATTTTACAACCAAACTGAAGAAGCCTGTGACTGAAGAGACTCTGTTTTCCAATGACAGTCTCATGAAGGGGATGTCCAGGGTTGTCCATAATTTTCTTGATTTTATGCAAAATCCTTCTTTGCATCATCAACTCCAGAGGTTCCACAGTCGTCCCCAGAACAGAACCAGCCTTCTTTATCAGGTTGTTGAGCCTGTTTAGGTCCCTGGCTCTGATGCTGCTGCCCCAACAGATGATGGCAGCGGAGATGACACTCTCAACAACAGACTTATAGAAGACATGCAACATCTTGCTGCAAACCTTGAAGGATCTCAGCTTCCTCAAGAAGTACAGTCTGCTCTGTCCTTTCTTGTAGATGGCTTCACTGTTGAGTCTCCAGTCCAGTCTGTTGTCTAGATGAACACCAAGGTATTTATATTCCTCAACCACCTGATCTGACCCTGTTTCTCCTGAAATCTACAGTCATCTCCTTTATTTTGTTCACATTCAAGATGAGATGATTGTTTCCACACCATGCCACAAATCGGTCCACCAGCTCTCTTTACTCAGCTTCTTGTCCATCTCTAATACACCCAACAACTGCAGAGTCATTTGAGTATTTCTGTAGATGACAGGAGTCTGACTTGTGCTGGAAGTCTGAAGTGTACAGAGTAAAAAAGGAATGGTGAGAGTACAGTCCCCTGTGGTGCTCCTGTGCTGCTGACCACCTGGTTAGACACAGTCCTTCAGTCTCTCAAACTGTGGTCTGTTTGTCAGGTAGTCATGGATCCAGGCGATTGTTAAGGCCTCCACCTGTGTCTTCTGGAGTTTCAGATGAAGCAGATCAGGCTGAATTGTGTTAAATGCACTGGAGAAATCAAAGAACATGATCCTCAGAGTGCTGCCTGCTTTGTCCAGATGACAGTGGGTTTGTTGAAGCAGGTGTATAATGGCGTCTTCAACTCCAACTCTACAGCGATAAGAAAACTGCAAGGGGTCCTGATATGTGCTGGTTTGCTTACTCAGGTAGGCCAACAGGAGTCTCTCCAGGACATTCATGATGTGGGATGTCAGGGCAACGGGTCTGTAGTCGTTGATGACTGATGGGTGAGTTTTCTTTGGTACCAGAACCAGACAGGATGTCTTCCACAACAGTGGCACCTTCTCTGGGGTCAAGCTAAAGTTGAAGAGTTGTTGCAGAATCCCACAAAGCTGCTCTGCACAGGCCTTCAGGACTCTAGGGCTGACACCATCTGGACCTGTAGCCTTGTTCCAGTTCAGTCTGTCAGCTCCCTCTTCACCTGAATTCTCAAAACAGAAAAGTGGGAGGGGGAGGCAAAGGGAGCAGCACCATCTCCTGATTTGGTTTTCTCCTGACAAACTAGCGGAAGCAGAAGACTCCATGACTGAGGTAAAGGATAAAACATCTGAGGTGTGATAGGAAAGCTGTGGGTCAAAGGAGGGAGGGATATCTGTTTGGCTGGTGGCAGGAGAGGAGGATGGTGAGCTTTTTCCTGAACTGAACCTGTTGAAGATTGTGTTTAGCTCATTTGCTCTGTCCATACTTCCATCTATCCTATCCTCCTTCTGTTTGATGCCTGTGATCTTCTTCATCCCTGACCACACATCGCTGATATTGTTCCTCTGCAGTTTACTCCAGTTTCTTCCTATACAACTCCTTGCTGTCTCTAATCTTGGCTTTGAGCTGCTTCTGTATACTCCTCAATAACTCTCTGTCTCGCTCTCTAAAGGCTCTTTTTTTTCTTGTTTAACAGTTCCTTCAGCTCTCTGGTGATCCAGGGTTTGTTATTAGGGAAGCATCTCACTGTTCTGGTGGGGATGATGTTATCCACACAGAAGTTTATATAGTCGGTTACACACTTAGTCATGGCATTAATGTCCTCTCCATGTAGCTTGCAAAGAGAAATCCAATTGGTAGCATCAAAACAACCCTGTAGGGCTTCTTTTGCTTCCTGTGACCATTTTCTCATAGTCTTTTTTGTTATAGGTAGTCTCTGGACAAGGGGTTTATATTCCGAGCAGAGAAAAACAAGGTTGTGATCCGATTTACCCAGAGGAGGTCTTGTTTTGGAAATATATGAATCCTTGACATTTGTGTAAAACAAATCCAGTGTCTTGTTTTCTCTGGTAGAGCAGCTGACAAACTGTTGAAACATTGGCAGTGTAGCAGAGAGTGAGGCATGATTAAAATCACCAGATATTGCCACAAAAGAATTGGGGTGGTGGGTCTGCATCTTAGCAACAATGGAACTGATGACATCACATGCATTGTCTGTAGTGGCTGGAGGTGGAATGTAAACAGCCACCAAAACAACACAGGTGAACTCTCTTGGCAAATAATATGGACGAAAACTTACTGCCAATAGTTCAATGTCTGGACTGCAGAGACAACACTTCACAGTAATGTGTGCTGGGTGACACCATTGGTTGTTTACAAGCACTGCCAGTCCGCCTCATTTCCTTTTCCTGCTACTCTTTAAATCTTGATCTGCTCGTATAATCAGGAAGCCCAGCAGAGATGTTGGAGTTGGGGATATGATCCTGCAGCCATGTCTCAGTAGAACACATAATACTGCATTCCCGATACTCTTGTTGAGTCCTTGTGAGGACTTGAAGTTCATCCAACTTGTTAGCTAACGATCTCATATTGCCCATTATGATGGATGGCAGAGATGGTTTGAACTTCCTCCTTCTCTCTCTCCTCTTTGCTCCTGCTCTGCATCCACGACGTCTCCTTTTCAACTCCTGTGGGATCTCTGGCTTCAGTTGTTGTATTATTTCTGCTTTTGTGATGTTAATCAGCTACTCCCTGTTGTAAACCACCCTGTTGCTATGGTTACGCATCACAACAAAAGAGCAAAATATAGAAAAGTATAGGGGAAAAACATCAATCCAGCACAGCATCCAAGACAAGAAGGAATGGTTGTCCAAAAAAAGCAATTTTTCCAAGAAAAGCAGGAATGAAATTTTGAAAAAAAGAAAAAATCTCAATGAAAATTACAGAGCTACTCCAATGTGCTGCCACGCTGAGTGGCGGAATTCTAGAATGCTGCTAAAAATGAAATTCTTTTGATGATTAGTGTAGAGTTTTGTTGTTGTTAACCTTCAAACAAGGTAAAAACCAGCGGTCACGAAGAGGATCACATGATGAAAAAAGTCCAAAAAAGGCTGCAGCTGTTTTTCTGAGCTCTGAATGGTTTTCTTTTAATTTTCAAGAGATTTCCAATAGGTCTCACCAGTTGCACCAAGGTCATAGTATCAGCAGTTCAGGCAGAGATGCAGCTTTTTACTCACACACACACAAAAATAAAAAAAACATGTCACTCTAGCCATAACTACTCTACAGTCTTGCTTAAATAGGTGCAGACTGTACCACTGATAGAACTTTAGGGGTTTCACTTGAATGCTGCATTTACAAATAAAGATACAGAATATCTTGCTACAGTTATTTACATATGCAACATATATCTGACTAAAAATCAATACAGATTAAAGAATATACAAAGCAAACTGAGTCAAATCAAACTAAAGCTTTAGTCCTCTTACACCCTCGTCTTCAGCCCAATGATTTTCCCTAATGAAGTGGATGATTAGTCAGTTCCTTCAGGTGAAGTCATTAAGGTGTCATCATGTGTGCACTCCATGAATGTTGTCTTAAGGAAGTTGACCTCAAAAAGAGAGAGGTCAGTGGTTTTCAATATAAAAGGGTAACAAAACCAAAACAAGTTTCCCCTTAGATAATTTAAGTTTATGCTTCACCTTAATGAGCACTCTCACAGTGAGGTTTCACTGGGTGTATCTCTCTACTTTCTTCCCTCTCTCAATATGTGTGAAGTAATGGTGGTTCATCAAATGCAAATTTGAAGAAGCAACCATACTTACAGCAACTATACTTTCAGACTTTGGCATACAGATTTGTGGAAGAACAGAAATTGTTAATAGCAGAGTTTGACAAGTAGGTCTGCATAATATATTTAAAATTCATTGTCACTGCGATAAGTCTGTGTGATAGGCATATCGCAGAAAACTACCTCAACTGTGATAAATGGTTGGCTTAATTTTTTTCATTTATGCTATACATCAATTCTTCTTAAGCTAGAGTTTTGTCAGTCACATGGACGCTTGAAGTATTTTTCCAATCAAATGGAGCCCTTCAGGCCATATGGATGGATCTCTTTGCATTAGATGCCCATCCCTTATGCAGTTGTGCATCAATAGCGAATAACTAAGCAAGCTTAGTGAGAGTTGAGTGACTGAAAGCAAGTCAAGAGAGGAAAATGTTAGTGACAAAGAACTCGTGGTTAAAAAACACAACAAAACATGATGTGTTTTTCTTATTTGGAGATATTTAGTTTCAAGAGAGAGGACATTCTAGAAACACTTGTATATGGAAACTGAGAGCGGACGTGTTACACATAAACTTTATTCTGATGGTTTTCTCAAGATAATGAGTTATCCCAATGGTTTTCTCAAGATAACGAGTTAATTTCCCAATGGTTTTCTTGAGATAATGACTTAATTTTGAGAAAACAAACTTTGTTTTCTCGAGATCATGAGATGATTGGTGTGTGGTTAAACCTGATTTCATCCTTAAAATTCATGCCACACTAGCAGGAGAGGACTTATAAGTGTAGGTCATGGTATGCATGTGTAATTTTATGAATAATTCTGGAAATAACTGATAGTAAACCATAATGATACCATGTCATTGGTTATATGATTAAACCACTGGGAAATTAACTCATTATCTTGAGAAAATGGTCATCGTTATTTTGTGATGACATAATTATCTCGTTATTTCAAGAAAACAGTATTGGTTATGTTGTTATAACCACATACGTACCTCGTTATCTTGAGAAAACCATCGGGAAAATAGACAGCGAGTACAACCGCTCTCAGCTTCCGTACATGTACTTTGCAAGACATGCTGAACACTTTTGGCAACTACAAGAGGAAACACAACTAATCTCCATTGTCATCTTCAATACAACCACAAAGACCTGTATGAAGAGTTTCATAAAGCTAGTGCTAGCAACACCAAAGTTGCAAATGTTAGGACAAGTAAGAGAACAACAGTCCAACAGATGTCAGTATATTAGAATTTTGCAAGAGGATCTCCTTGTAAGAAAACATTGAAGCAGTACAAAGAAATAATGGAGGGCATTGTACGTTATTTGGTTAAGGACATGATGCTCATGAAAACAGTGAGCCAAGAGGGCTTTCAGGTCTAATAAAAAATGGACGAGAGATACCAATCCCATTATTCTACAAATGTTCAAAGCATGCCATAAGATGGTAAATGGCCTATACTTGTATAGCCCTTTATCTAGTCCATAGGACCCCAAAGTGCTTCACACTACATTCAGTCATTCACCCATTCACTCACACACTGATGGTGGCAAGCTACTGCATTATAGTCACAGCTGCCCTGGGGGTGTCTGACAGAAGCGAGGCTGCCATGTACCAGCGCCATCGAGCCCTCTGACCACCACCAGCAGGCAAGATGGGCGAGGTGTTTTGCCCAAGGGCACAACTACAGAGATGGGTGGAGCAAGGGCTCAAACCAGCTACCAAATTTATAAGAATAATGCTCATTTTGTCATGATTTAAATTCCCTTTTATTATTGGATTAAGACTGATGTGAGAGGATGGAGTGGAGTGACTACAGTGTATATACACAGGGATGAATTTATGGAACTGATACTGTAATGCAGTATAAAAGACAAAGGTAAACTGATAAAAACTTATTGGACAACATGCTGCATTGTAATTAATTGAATTTCACATAATTTGTTTTTATGGTTTTAATTAGAATTTGTTCCAGTTTCAATTACTTTTGACAGACAGGTTTTAAACATAAATGTTTGTCTTTTGTCTCTTCCTCTTTCTCTAAAACATTCAGTCAGAGATTGCGCCCACATTGCCTGAACCATTGGGCTATGCAAAAAGTTAGTGGGACATTCCTGTTTCAGCTGGAAAGCCAAGACGACACTGTAAAATGCACAGTAGGAGCACAACCACCCAGAGCATTCACTCATCATAGGTTCCCCAACCAGTTGGGCTCCATTTGATTGAGAGAGTCCTGGCCTTTATTTGACATCCTCTCAGCAGACAGGAAATCAAGCCATTTGGTTCCCACCTTGCAGGACCTTGATGTACTACAGTCTGTAAACCAGATGTTACAACCATTGCAAGTATTTACAGGTGCTTAGTCAGGTGAGAGTTATGTTGTTGTTTGAAGCCAGTCTTTCATCTGATGACATCAGTACTTGTAGAGAAGGAAGTAGACAGTGATTTAAAGTCAATTAAGAATAAAATCCCTCACTACCTGAATACTAAATATGAAAATCCAGCAACCCAAGAACATCTGGATATAACATACTTCATAGATTCAAGATTCAAAGCCAGCTATATTAGCAGAGATAATGTCTCAGACCAGAGTAGTCGGTAATGGAAGCAACAGCAAAGAAGGTAATTCAGTTAAAAATATTTTCACACAAGGGTGGACAAGTATTATATATACATTTAATGGAACGTGATCCTTCAGTTAATATATTATCCAAAATCTAGGTTCATTTTCCCTATATTATTTTCTCAGTTTTAGGAGAGAAGCTTCACTGACCCAGAGACCCAGACCAATGATCCACCCAGTGCCACAATATAGAAAGCAAATAAATCACCCGGAAATTTCTTCAAGACAGCCCCACTTCCTACCTCATCTTTTCTCCAACTGTCACAAACTATAGAAGCTGAGCTTAACAGCTGCTTACTGTCCATCGCTATAGGCAGTGAGGAAACTGCTTGGCATGGTGGGAGTTCCACCAAATTGTCTTCCCACAGCTGAGCAAGGAAGTAGCTCTGCGTACATGCAAGTCATTCACCTTCAGAGAAACGTTTTGGTACATAAGGAAATATAGATGTGAGCTGTGGTGGAAATGTTGTTTCCTTGTTGTTGCTGTATAGCTGGTGGTAAGGTCTGAGGTGGCAGGGGAGAGCAGGAGTTAAGTTTTGATTTCAACCTAACCATCAAGGCTGTCAGGTGGGCCTGTGCAGGAGGCAGTTTCTCTTTATTCTGCTGTGCTGCATTATCTTTTCTATCTGTCACTTCCCCACTATCATTTTCACTTCCCCCTTACTTTTTCATCTTCCTTTTCTTATCCCTCAATTTGACTTCTTCCATCCATATTTTTAAGCAATTTTCATATTTATTTTGAATTCTGAAATCCTTCAACAGTCTTGCTTTCTTCTCCCTCAGTCTGTCATGTAATTTATACAGTTGGGCCACACTCAGTGAACCCCTTCTGGAAACCTAAAATCAATTACCCATACATTTACACACTCTAAACACCCAGGACCATATTTCTTTGCCATTTGATTATACATTGGATTATTAGGATGCAGCTTGGATCCAGACCCCATTTCACACACACACACACACACACACACACACACACACACACACACACACACACACACACACATATACTTAAAGGTAATTTAGAGTATTCAATTGACCTAACAGTTATGTTTTTGGAGTGTGGGAGGAAGTTGGAGTACCTTGAGACTCATGTGTGCACTGGGAGAACATGCAAACCCCATGCAAAAATACCTTAGCGATTTGAATCCAGAACCCTCTTGGTCCTGCTACCAACTGTGCAGCCCTGTACTAATATTTAATTGGTATTAAATTTTTAAAATGAAATTAACATTTAAATCCACATTTAGTTAAGGCACTATTAAAAACGCATCATCTCAGACACAAGCAGAATGCAGTGAAAGTACAGTGAGCATATTTCAGCAACCAAAGAGCATAAATGCATGCAGCTAATGTAAGTAAAGATTTAGTTGCATGACTGATCCTTCAGAGGGGTCTGCTTTATCTGTTCAACTTGTTACCAGCTTGTCAGATATATTGGTCCACCACCATTGTATCAGAGAAACTGCTTTTTCCTCCTCTCCTTTATAGCATCAGTGTGGCAAACCCTCACAATAAGAGCTCTAACAATGTAAAATGCAGTCTGAACTTGGGTGCATTGCATGTTTGGGCTGAAACACTGTAGCTTATCCCTGACAGAAATAATGCAATACAGAAAACACTCTTAATATGTTGGTGTGAGAAGAATGAATTTATAAAACATCTTTAAACTACTAAAATAATCATGGTGAACTATGTTCATATTGTTAGATCTTTATGTCACAAGAGTGCACTTTACCTGAGTTGTGTTGATGTTTATTTTTAAATTAAAATCAATTTCTTTGAGTTAGGCTAATTAATTGGAGACAGTGTTTTTCACGTCCTGAATATGCCAGTGTGTCGATAAATTATTTGCTGTGCTTGACACAAATTGCCAAATTGGTGCAAACTGATTAAAGTAGGTTCATAAAATCCACTTTGGCCTAATTGCTTCAATATGTTTGTTTATTGAAGAGATGTGTTAGCACTGCTGGTGTGTTTTGTTTGCAAAACTGACATCAAATAGAGGCCACTGATGATAACAATAGTTTCAGATTTAAAACAAACATAACGATTAGGCAATAAAAGAAAATATATGTAGTCTACACTGTTGTGGACTTAACATTAATTTTCATATGTTTTAAACAGCTGTTGAAATTAATATATGACTAAAATGAAGTGTACTCTGTGGAAGATGGCTTCTTGCATGGTTCATACTTGCTGCAGGCAGAGAAAAGTCAGACCTCACACACAGATGTAATAAATTATTCTTGTAATGCAGCAGTTGACAGGGATTCATCTGGCAAGGCTGTGAAATGGGAGTAAGTTGCTTATAATGTAGTCATGTGTAATGTCATTGTTGCACGCACCACTTGCCACAGCTTGAGCGTTCGTTCTGCCTACTCAAAGTACCTGGCCTTGAGCTGTGAGGTTGGCCTCTTCAAATAGTCGATCCTGTTTTGTAGATTGTTTTACAGTATTGAGAGAGAACTTTCTCCTTAATTTTTATATTGCCACTTAGATGCAGCACTGTAGTACTCGAGACCTGTCTTAGTCTCGAGACCACTTTTTGATGGTCTTGGTCTTGTCTCAGAATTGATCACATTTGTACTTGGTCTGCCTCGGTCTCGGATATTGAGGACTTGGGATTTTGTTTCAAGACCAGTCAAGACCACAACTGTGGAAATATCATGAAATTTCTAGAAAATTGTCCAGTTTATTTGTTAACATCCTTGCTTTCATTTGGTCCAAAATGTTCTGATTCAAATCCAAGCAATAACATGACTCATAATTATGTTTTTGTTAACGCTGTCACCCATCTCCAACCCCTTTTACTCACACACAGCACTCCAAGAAGTGAGCTGTGGTTGTCTGGGAGAGGGAGAAGATGTCTGCCAAAGCATTAGTAATAAAATTCGGCTACATGAATGATAAAGACATTCTGTTTTGATATCTGTAAAACAACATCCAGAAAAAAACATACAGTGACATGAACATTCTGTGATTCGTTTTCAGAGACGGCGGGGACTACATCCAACTTTTATCGTCACTCAGAAAGGAAGCACAAAGAAAGGTAAGCTATGTGGAGGTGATGTGAAAAAAAACTATCTCTGCACTGAATTATTGTGCGGACGTGTTGACCGACATGTTGGACATGTCCGAAAACGCTGTGACCAAAGTCTGCAATATAGTAATGTACGAACAATCTGATTCTTTTGAACGGCTTTTTACTATGAATTATAGGGCTCGAGTCTCAGTGAGAGCTGTTCTTTCTTTTTGTAATGCTCTGCACACACGGCAGTAACTATTATTGTTCTATTTAATTTAAAATTATATTAGTTTAATCAGTGAATAAATAAAATATAAGAACGTAAGAGCACACAGAGGGTATGCTTATTGCTCTCTGTTTGTCTTTGTCACCTATCATGGTAGCAGACATTTGAGCTCTGTGTGCTATGTGGCTGCTACACTGATGCAGGCTTCATGCAGCATGAGAGAGGTTGAGAACAATCACGGTGCGCTCCATTCTTCATTGGTTGCTTCTTGCTTTTGGTTAATGTTCATAGTTGAGTGTTGTTTACCGTTAGTGCATTGTCTTAATTGTTATGTTTAATGGTGCAGAAGAGGAATTTTGTTTCTGCCAAAGCAACTCAAGTCCACTTTTTTCCTCTACTATATGTTACATTTTCCTTTTTATTTTGTTTCTATATGAGAAATAGCACTAAAATTTTTATCAATACACTCAACACTTGTAAAAATACTACATTGGTATTTTACCTTTATGTTTTATGTTTTATATTTATATAAAGATATATGCATATTTTCATCTGCAAGAACATATTGGGTTTTTTTTACTTAATACAGATGATTCAACTTTTTTTGTGAACTTACCACAAAAACAATTAATAAAAAACTATACTGGAGATAAAATGGCTCGTTATATATTAATATCTAGACATTTTTATGGGAATGTGGCTCTTTCAGATCAATTTGAGAAGCAATTTTGATTCTGTTTCACATTTTATTGTCATGTCAGGGCTCTGGTCTTGGTCTTGACTCTGTCTGCCCCCCCACGGTCTTGGTGTCTCGACTTGGTCTTGGACCCTAAAAGTCTTTGTCTTGTCTTGGACTCTATACACTCTGGTCTTGACTTGGTCTCGAGTTAGGTGGTCTTGACAACAATATTGCTCAGGTACATCATCCTTGTCCATGGAAAGACCTGTTAAAGCTTGGAACTAAAGTTCATCCAACTTATTGATGATCCCAACTGATTAACAATAAGTGTTTTATTTGAAGTACTTTTGCGTTTTTTCATATAAACATAGCATGGGAGTAGAGTGTCCTAAAAGCATGTTTAAAAAGAATCAACATATTAGTCATTCTTTTTTAGAAGGAACTTTTTGACTCACAAGCAGAGTTTGGCGGTTTTTTTATGACAGCAAAGATACTCATAAACAAAATCCCACCTCACCACTCTGGACTCAGAGCTACCTTAAATTGCAATCAAAGCTGACAGGCAAAAAGTGATGTTGAAATTACCAAAATATTGGCCTGGCTATTGCCTTCCTGCTCTATTCTGCTCGATTCAAATCTCACTTACAGCTTAGTCTGGGCTTTCTCCCATTGACTTGGATTTCTCTGGTAGAATTTCAACCGGCCAATCAGCGAACAGAGGGAGAAGTTGTGAACAATTTCGATTTTCTGCACTGTTTTAGAATTGTAGTCTGTCTGTAGTTTTAGCAATGGCAGTGGAGGAAGCCATTCACTCCATGTTGGCCACGCTTCCAAATATGGAATTAACATCAGCAGCCATCTCGTTCGGCCCAGCACTTCCCTCTTCACAGTGGAGGATGGTTGTTTACAGCACAGGCAATTTCCGGTGAGCTTCATAGGGTAAAAAATTAAAACCTCAACAGAGTCCACTCCTCCAGGAAGGAATAATTTCTCAATAGCCAAGAGGCCAGACCCTCTGTATGAAGCGTAGTACAAGGGGTTAGTTTTTACTAGGCTACCAAAATATGGTCTAAAATTCAAATATACACTGCTCAAAAAAAAAAAATTAAAGGGAACACTAAAATAACACATCATCGATCTCAATTAATTAAATATTCTCATTGAAATACTTTATTATTAACACAATGGAATTAATTGAGAAGAAAAATAACACAAAAATTAACAATGTAAATCAAAATTATTACACCATGGAGATCTGGATTGATACTCAATATGAAAGGGGAAAATAACATGACAGGCTGATTCAGTGTCAGTGAATATTCCTCAAGACAAGTCTAAACTAGGCTCAGTAGTGTTTGTGGCCTCCATGTGCCTGTATAACCTCCTGACAACGCCTGGGAATGCTCCTGATGAGACGGCGGATGATCTCTTCCCAGACCTGGATTAGAGCATCAGTTAGCTCCTGAACAGTCTGTGGTGTGACATGGCGTTGGTGGATTGACTAAAACATGATGTCCCACATGTGCTCCATTGGATTCAGGACTGGGGAACGGGCAGGCCACTCCATAACATCAATGCCCTCATCATGCAGGAACTGCTGACACACTTGAGCCACATGAGGCCTAGCATTGTTGTGCATAAGAAGCAACCCAGGGCCCACTGCACCAGCATATGGTCTCACAATGGGTCTGAGGATCTCATCCTGATGCCTTATGGAAAGTCAGGGCACCTCTGGCTAGCACGTGCCCTCCATGTGCCACTGTGTGGCCATTCAAAGAAATGCCTCTTCATACCATGAGTGACCCACCACTAAACCGGTCGTGCTGGAGGATTTTGCAGGCAGCATAACGATCTCCACTGTGTCTCTAGACTCTGTCACATCTGTCACATGTGCTCAGTGTGAACCTGCTTTCATCCGTGAAGAGCACAGGGCGCCAATGGCGAATCTGCCAATTTTGGTGTTCCCTAGCAAACGCCAATCATCAGGCACAGTGTTGGGTTGTAAGCACGGGCCCTATATTTGGAAGCCGGGCCCTTACACCACCGTCACGGAGTCTGTTTCTGACAGTTTGAGTAGAAACATGCACATTAGTGGCCTGTTGGAGGTCATTTTGTTGGGCCCTGGCAGTGGACCTCCTGTTCCTCCTTGCACAAAGGACAAGATAGCATTCCTGCTGCTGGGTTGTAGCCCTCCTACGGCCCCCTCCATGTCTCCTGGCCTATCTCCTGGTACCTATTCCGTCCTCTGGACACTGTGCTGAGAGACAGCAAATATTCTTGCCACCGCTCGTATTGATGTTCCGTCTTGGATTAGCTGCACTACTTGTGCAACTTCAGTGGGCTGTAAAAAACGCCTCATGATGCCTCTATGCGTGACAGCACTGACAAAAAGAAAAAGTGACTAAAAGTTCAACCAGAAAGGACGAGAACAGAGAAATGATCTGTGGTCACCACCTGCAGAATCACTGTTTTGTAGGGGCGGTCTTGCTAATTGTCTCTCATTTCCACCTGTTGTATGTTCCATTTGTGTAGCAGCAGGTGAAATTGATTCACAACAAGTGTTACTACCTAAATGGTGACATTGATTCCACAAAGGTGTGACTTATTTGGAGTTACATTGTTTTGTTTAGGTGTTCCCTTTATTTATTTATTTTTTTTTTTTAGCAGTGTAATTTCAAATAATGTTGCAGCATCTGGAAAATTAAAGAGGGGAGAATTCAAGAATAGAAATGTCTAAGTGTAAAAACAAGAGTTTTAGAAGAGTATACTTTGTAGGCATCTGCTCAAATGTTTTGATTACAAACGGAGAAACTGCAAAGACTAATTGTAATCTTGCTAAAAGATCCAGAATGAAGAATCATATTTTTAAAGCAAAATATACCTGTGCATTTTAAAACTAGCATTACTCTCTAACAGAGACAGAGAAGACAAATGGAGTGCCGCTTATACAGTCCAGTGCTGTTCAGATCTCTGCACTGGAAAAAATAGCAGCAGCTACACAAAAGGATGACCCATGATAGGAGAGCAAACTCATCAGCTCAGGACTCAGCAGTTCATCTATGTACATCACAAGGACTTTCTTTTGAAGATGGCAGTGTGTACATTTTAAACAGGAAGGACATGAGGTTCAAGAGAGATGTTGAAAACAAACATTAAAGAAAGGAGTTGGCCTCAGTTTCCATCTGTCATACAGCAACAGGGCAGCTTCTACTCGTCTCCCCTAGTGGTTTTATAGCCATTCACACCTTGAGACATCTGACAAAAACAACCCACCTGTTGCATCGTTAGGTGACATGTTTGGATTGTCAAGTGACAGGCTACCCTCATTTTCCAGAGAGAAACACAAGTTGAAAGCTCAGGAGGAGAAAATCAAAACGATTCCTGATGCTGTTTCTTAGCCTCCTGCTGTACTGAGTTCCCTGCTCATTTATCATTTGCAAAAGAATGCAACAGATTTTCCACTGTTGTGTTCGCAAAAACTCATAAAAAAATCAGCAGTTTTTTTCTACATCTCTGAACTAAAATATCTCCAAAGAATGCCATGCTGTGCAGCAGACTGTTGACTCTGAAGCAGGCAGGCTGTCCACTATCACCAGGCTATGGTAGCAAGCTTTGCTCGTATGTTCTGTAGAGATGGTTCAACCAGGTCTTTTTCTTTTCTATCTGCAATAAGTCCGATTCAGTTAAAATTAGGAACAGATGATGCCCAGTACTAGTCCGATGCTTCATTAAAGTTAATATAATAATTCTCGTGCATATGCCTGAAAACACTATAGCTTTAAAGCAAAATATCCCACTTCATTTTGTCATTTGTATAATAATCTCTCTCACCTATGACATTCATGATGCTGTTGTGTTTCCTATCTTTGAACAGGTTAACGTTGACAGCCCTACTTAAAATGTAATGACTGGTGAGTCAGCTGCTTTCTACGCTCCTCTCTCTCCTAAGTACAGTTGCCTGGTTGGCAAAAATTGGGATTTTAGGAAAACTCACTCTCATTTGATCAACAAAACCACTGGGCAAGATTACAGTCTGTGCAAACACAGGCTGTGAATTTTAAAAATCAGTTGCCTGAACTGTGCTGACACGGCTCTTAATGGGTGTGTCTAAAAAAGAAGGCAGACAGTAACCAGCAACTTGTATCTGTTACTGAATTTCATCATTGACAATTATTATATCTATTATTTATAAAAGGTCTTAATCAGAACCATGATCAAGTATTGGGAATTTGATACATCCCTTCATTTTAGCAATCTGGAAAATCAGTCAAATTCATCCATTTTATATATATGACAGTACATCCCACACATTTTTATAAATATTTTATTATGTCCTTTTATGGGACAACACTGAAGATATGATGCATTGATACAATGTAAACTAGTCATTGTACAGCTTGTGTAGCAGTGTAAATTAGCACTAAATTCAACACACAGCCATTAATGTCTAAATGGCTGGCAATAAAATTCAGTACACAAGTGAAAGTGTCCAGCTGTTGTGTGACTCATTAGTGTTACAAAGTCTCAGGTGTGAATGAGGAGCAGGTGTGTTAAATTTGGTGTTTTAGCTCTCTCACTTTCTCGTATTGCTCAAGGGAAGTTTAGCATGGCCTCATGGCAAAGAACTCTCTGAGGATCTAAAAATAATGAAGTGCTGCTCCACATAAACATGGCCAAGGCTAGAAGAACATTGCCAACACCCTGAAACTCATCTACAGCTGAAGTGGCCAAAACCATACAGTGGTTTAATAAAACAGGTTATACTCAGAACAGGCCTTTCCTTAGCTGACCAAAGAAGTTGCGTGCACATGCTTAGTGTCATGCTGCACACTTCATCAAATTGGTCTGCATGGGTATTGTCCCATTAGGAAGCTTCTTCTAAATATGATTCACAAGAAAGCCTGCTGTTTGCTGAAGACTAAGGACATGGATTACTGGAACCATGTCCTGTAGCCTGATGTGACTGAGATAAACCTATTTGGTTCAGATGGAAGCAACCAGGTGAGGAGTACAAAGACAAGTGTGTCTTGTCTGCAGTCAAGTATGATTGTGGGAGTGTCATGATTTGGAGTTGCATGAGTGCTTCCAGCAGTTCACTGAGGGAATCAGGAATGCCAACATTGACTGTAACACACTGAAGCAGAGCATGATCCCCTTCCTGTGGAAACTGGGCCGCAGGTCAGCATTCGAACATGATAGCAACCTCAAACACACATCAAAGATAACCAGTGCATTGCTAAAGAAACTGACGGTAAAGGTGCAGAACGTCAGTCTGGCATCCTCAAATGGGAGACGGAGAAATGAAGGATCTGTAACACCCAACAAAAATGATGTCCAAATAACAATGTTGACAATTTAAGCACAATTTGGACATTTTCATTCAGAAGTATACTGACTGTTGTTGACAGCAGTTTAAACAATAATATCTATGTGATGAGTTATTTTGAAGGGACAGCAAATTTACACTGTTATACAAGTTGTACACTGACTACTTTAGATTGCATCAAAGTGTCATATCTTCAGTGTTGCCTCATGAAAAGATATAATAAAATACAAAACTGTGAGAGGTTTACTCACTTTAGTGAGATACTGCTTGAGACACTGGATCAATGGGGAAGTCTGGATCCCAGCTCCAGAAGCAGGTTTATGTAAGAGTGGTGACTGGACCTTTTACACAAGGGCTGCATCTGTATCTGAGGAAAAAAATGGGAGGATTAAGAGTAGGAGAGTAGGAGTATGAAGGATTAGACCAAAGGCCCAGTCATACTTCATTTGAAGTACCAAAATCATCTCTCCTGATAGACGCGTGACAAATATTGCATCATTTTGTTCACAGAGAGACATCTGCCTTCTCTTTTCGACACCAGGGCCAGGTTGAACTATTTTGACAGAGCTCTGTGTGAAGTGTTGTGTGATTGGTCAGAGGTTTGTTGCTGTGTTTTATGGAGAAATGCACTCACACACAATTCCCAAAAACCCCCCAGCTAAAACTGATATATCAGCAACAGATGATAACAACAATGTGGCCATTAACACTAGTGGCATGAGCAACCTTAGCTCAGAGTTAGCCGAACTTACATCACTAAATTCAGGGTGTAGTGGATTCAGAACCAAACTGGAAACCTTATATAAAATGTATGGGTAAAATGACAGTCTGTCGCTGCTTTGGAGAAAAACATGATGGAGGTGAAGCAAAATGTAGCTGATAATATTATGTAACTGGAGCAAACTGAAAACAGAATTATTATGGCAGAGGAGCTCCTGATCTCAGCAACGCTATGAAGTGAATATCCTACCTGAAAGCACAGATCGACGACCTGGAGAAACGAAGACAAATGAAGAACCTGTGCCTGTTTGGCCTCCTGGAGGGCGCCGATGGTCAGCAGCCACCCCTGAAATTTGATAGAGATGCTGCCACGCTGGCTGGAGACCAACAGATCCTCTGTTATTGAGACCGCTCACTGCACCCAAGCACCTCCAAACCTAAGCCAACACACAGAGCTGTCCATATCCGACTCCTGAATTTCTGAAATCAAGAGTTTGTTTTCCGGTCCACAAAACAACGTAACATCGAACACGACGGATATATCTCATATATTGATAGATGTCTTGCTGATATCTTGACTGATATCTTTTGATTTTCCAATCGTGTCAAACAAGAAAGCAGTGTGTTCCAGGTGTGGCCTAAAAGTTCACAGGTGTACCTCCAATTAACTCAAATGTGTCTGTTAATCAATCAGAGGGTTGTGGAAGGAAGGCCAAAAGGGTTGACCCAAGTCATACAGTTTATAAGACAGTTATATCTGATACTGACCAAATGTATGTAAACTTCTGAATTCAAAGAAAGTTACAAAAAAAATCTCCAAAAAATGTTCTTTTTAAATTTTCTGGCATTTAGCAAATAGAAATAATTTTGCTAATTCTAACTGACCTAAAACAGCATAAGTTTGGTCTAATTTAACTCTATACGGTGAGAAAAAAAATGTTTGTCTTTTTATTCGGTATATGTATGTGGTTTCTGTGGAAGGACATTATATTCACCCAAAAATAAGCACCTTATCTCATAATTAGGAGATCCGGATCTCCTAATTTTGAGAAAAGATCTTGTAATTACGAGAAAAAAATCTCATATTTAGGAGAAAAGATCTCGTAATTATGAGATAAGATGTCATAATTAATAAGATCTCATATGTACAAGATCTGTATCTTGCAATTATGAGAAAAGATCTCGTAATTACGAGATGTCATAATTACAAGATAAGATCTCATAATTATTAGATCCGCATCTTGTAATCATGAGATAAGACCTTGTAATTATGAGATGTCATAATTACAAGATAAGATCTCATAATTATAAGATCCGTATCTTATGTCCCAGAACTTCCACAGAGAGCCAGCGTGTTTATTAAGTGATTGATTTTCATGTTCTGAGAGTACGAATGTACATTAACCATCAATAATAAACCAACTGTTTGTGGAATGGCTCTTTCTTTCAGCACTATAGCCTTATAATGTAATCAAATCAAAGCTTCAGAAAGTAATAACACTGCATTATGTGATAATCAACGCAAAATGTAAAAAATAAAAATAAAAAAAAAATCCTGAATTGCATTTTGTAATATATCTGCCACATTATATAATAACATGATTAAATGAGTGGAATAATGTCTGAACAGGGATTAGGACAGTGAAACTGAATGAGCAATTAAATGTTGACTAAAATTTCAAAGATTTAAATGTATAGGACCTACAACATGACTGTTGTTAGAAGTATATGGAATAAGATGAACACAAACACTGGTTTGAGATCATGCACCATATTATTACAGTATACATTTTATAATAAGTAATTGTACAAGTCACTGACCAGTGGCTTTGTTCTTAAAGTCAAGAAAGTTGAAGAAAGTTGCATGTTCTGAGAATTTTGCCTTGGACGACGTGGGTTAATACCGAGGAATCTATGAGTCTGAACAGGCAACTAAATTACCAAATGTTTGGCATTTATTGATGAAAGTTTAAAATGTATGCTCTAAAACATGATCATTGTTAGAAGCATATTGATTAAGATTAACACAAACACTGGCTTGTTTAATAGGCCATGTTATTATATTATATATTATCACTTTTTAAAAAGAGCACCTCCACATTTTTAATAATCGTGCAAAATATAATGATGTTATTACATAATGTAGCAGAAGCTATTACAAAGTGCAATCAAGGATTTTTAAAGCATTTTGTGTTGATTATCACATAATCCAGTTTTATTACATTCTGAAGCTTGATTTGATTGCAGTATTAGGCTACAGTGCTGAAAGAAAATAACCATTCCACAAACAGTTGGTTTATTATTGATAGTTAATGTACATTCTTACTCCCAGAACATGAAAATCAATCACTTAATAAACACGCTGGCTCTCTGTGGAAATTCTGGGACACAAAAGTGACACAGAATGCCAGGCACTGGCACTAAATCGTACCCTTCCAGTTCCCTTCCAGATCTTTTCTCATAAATACAAGATCTTTTCTCGTAATTACAAGATCTGAATAATTTACATCTAACTAAAATACAACATAATTATGAGTATGATAAACTGTTTGCTGAGAGTAAGCATTTCACAGGCATGTTTTAACATTAAGGAGCTCATCTACTCAACAAAGAGCAAGCAAGGCTAAAAAAAAGGTGGTGTTACCATCACTTTTGGCTATAGTGTCGTTAAAAAGAGGAGCTCCTGTACTACGGACTGCAAATCATAGGAATGTAAATGCTGATCACAAACAATATATGAGTCTTTATAACTAAAACATTTTTTCCTTCTGTATCAGTATTTTTAACAGTCTTGTGTATTGTGGTTTAGTTAAAAAGGGATAAAACTGAGCATTGAGATTATATAAAGTTATTCAAAATCAAGTATTTCTGTTATTTGATGATTCAAAATATTGGAGTAGCTTTCACAGAACACAGAATCAAAAGCTAAAAAGAGTGTGCCAAAAACAGTAATTGTGTTTGATTGAGGTTGTGCATCTTACTTTGTCTTTAACAATTGTTGCTACTCTAAAATGTCTAGTTATACACAGGGTTTAATTTCTTTTATTTTCATTGTCATTCTGCTTTATCAATCCTTTACATAATTTCTGTCATAAGCTTATTTGATCTCATAAATATGTTGTAGAATATGAAAATAGTGGGATCCAACTGTCAAAATCAAATTTCAGGAGTGTGGCTATTGTAAAAGTGATGTTTTTTTTTTTTTTTTTTTTTTTTTTTTAATCAGAATGCAACTTGGTTTTAATTTAAACTTATTTTAGGATCTATGTGGACAGATCAGTCCCCACAAACCTTTCATTAAAGGGGCAGTATTATGTAAAATCAACATTTTTGAGCTTTACATCATGTTATATTATTCCCTCATCAAAAACATACCTGGAGTGTTGCCTTGATTCTTTCATGCATGTTTGAAAAATCCTTTAATCTCCCGTGGCAGCCATTCAGCTGTGCAAAATGCCTGGATTACCTAGTGCCGCCTTTGAGACCCAGCTTCTCCTTAGAGCTGCAGTTTCTAAGCTTCCGAGCTTCCCACACACAGAGCAGCCCTCCCCCACGACTTCCCCACTAAGCCCCTTCAGACTAGCCAGCAGCACTTGGCAAACACTTGATGGAACTGCGCACCTACTGAGCTCATTATACTAGCTACTTCTCAATGAAATGCTGGTAAAAACGTTGTTAAAGGGTTTGCTGTTGTGATCACTTCCTGAAGGTGGAGTTTCAGAAAGAGCAAGACTTTCTTAAAGAGACAGAGGCCCAATTTCAAGGCGTTAAATTATGAAGTCAAATTTCTTTTAAGTCATATTTGACATATACAGTATTTTTATAACAATGGAAGGTTGTGGTTAGTTACTTGTTTGTGCTATAAAATGACTCTATGTACCTGGGAAACACATAATACTGCCCCTTTAACTCAAATCTTTGTGAGCACAGTTTCTGTGACGTTCAATAAATGCTTCTTAACAAACAATCTAGCAAAACTTAATAAACTCAAAAGTCACAAAATTCCACCAAAGCCATCCCAATCATTCTACTGTTTACACAGACACAAACTTCAGTTTGGTAGGAATGAACTGTTATTACTCAGTTAGAGGACAAAAAGAAGCCCAAGAACAAAATCACTTCACAGCCTGTGAGGAAAAGAGGGCAAAGAAGAAAGACTCTACATAAGAAGAGAAATATATTTAAAGCATTTGACAAAGTAGAATAAGGAAGCAAAATAAAGGCTTGCAGAATGGGGAAGAGTTGAGGATATTATGCTACATGGCTTAGGTGGAGGATAGATACCTCTTGGGATTCAAAGACAAATAATAGAGAAAAGGACAAAGCCTGGGTGGGAACTCTGAAACAAGAACAAACAGGTGTGTATGACTCAATGACCTCTTGACTAGGGGTTGGAAATTCAGGCTCTTGATGCTATGAGTTCTGTGTGTTTTAAGTTATCCTGGCTCCAAACTCCTGTTTCAAACAAGTTTACTTTTTCCCAACCTGTTATAAGCTCTGCAGGAGCCTTCCAATGACCTATGTATCTAAATCAGGTGTGTTCAAACAGAGGAACATAAAACAATCAGAACATGGGCACTCAAAGATAAGAAATGCCCACCCCTGCTCCAGACATTCCACCTTGGTTCTGCTCTTTGAAATCAACAATTGAATAAAAATCAGGCTCAGACTAGAAGTTATGCAGGTGATGTCCTAAACCAATACCAATGTATGGCTTAATTAAACAAGAATAAAGTGGACCTACTTAGGACTAAATAATGTTTGTTATTTGCAGCTGGCATAGGTAATCTTACAGACTGAGAAGAAATTAAGTCATTTTACAGTGAGCTCCAGACCATATTGGATGTTGTTGCAGGACGTTAAAACATCCTACTGTAAGTCCTAAAGACTTGTTTGTTAAAACTTTTTTGACCAAAGTTAAAAAGTTTTGATGGTTATGAATGTACTAAGTTAACCCACTGTTACATATATGCAATCAAAAAATAAAGAATAATTGTGATACTACTTTTGAAAAGTATGATAATGATTGTGATTAAAGCTGCAGTATGTAATTTTTATAGGAAATGTTTATATATATATATATATATATATATATTTGTTAAAACTGTCACCATGTCATGACAGTATGTCTTGATACTTTTGCTGTATGAAGAAATGCACCGCTCCCAACCTAAAACAACCAATCAGAGCCAGGAGGAAGGTCATAGTGCTGTCAATCACCCTTGTGCATTCGCTGCTAAACGTGCTAATGGTGAAGAAACAACTTACAGTCCCAGTAAAACTGTTTATCCGCCGTCATCGGTGGCCATGCTAACTAGCAGTCACTCAACAGTCACTGCGAGCTGCACTGCAGCAGAGAGCAAGGGGGGAAGGGAGAGGAAGGGATGAGCAGCACTACAGGCATGGTGATTGACAGAGCTAAGACTCCTGGCTCTGATTGGTTGTTTCTGACTAAGTGGTGTTGTTCTGCAGTTAGTTCTCAGAGCACTGGGAAAAGGCAGAGGAGGTTGATTTTTTTTTTTTTTTTTTTTTTTCATAGATTGTCTCATACCATACTGTCACGACATAGTGACAGTTTCAACAAATATGTAGAAAAATATTTTTTTATTAAAGCGTCATTATCCGGAGTATTTTCTTTTTTACTATCAGACAATATGCCCAATACTCTCCATGATTTGTGACGCCTCAGTCATTAAAGAAATGCTACAGCTGTGGGGATTAGAAAAAAAATGGAGTACATCTTACTAGTCAAATTATATAATAGCAAAGCAGAGCCTGAATGCACAAATAAAACATATTATATCAAACCAAATGTTTCATCCCAGCAGTCTTTTAAAATTATGATATTGCATGCACTGATATTATGATGATTGTGATGAGATACGCATATTGTTCAGCTCTATGTGTTATACTGTATTATATTAGGGTATACTGACACAATTAACAAGGATGTTTGCACTTTTATTGACTGTGTATATCTAAAATCTACCTTCTTGACATGCTGGGATTCCTCTTGTAAAAGCAGTAGTGCAGCTAGTTGCTCATCTTCGTCTGAGACACAATGGCCACCAACTCTGAAAAACTAAATTTTTTGCTGAAACTGCTTATGCCTAGCCTGGTAAAAACCAGCCCCTGGTTCTACGGTTTGCTTCATTCAGAGGGTCATTGAAAAATAATTGCTTACTGGAGGCATGGATTCAGCTGAAGTTTTCAATGACTGGATCTGATTTTACCAAATCCCTAATGTTGTGTCATGACATATGCAATACGCCAGCTCAATCATGAAGGAAACTACGGTATGAAGCTTACCAAAAATTGCTTGCTTTCTATATGCAATTACCTCCTTAATTGTTGCCAACCTCAAAAAAGATGTGTGCAAAACTCCTAAAATAACTGGTTGTGATCACTAGGTGACTCAAAGATGCCAATCTTTTTTGCAGTTCTGTAACAGTGTTCTTTTCCATCCCTTTACTATCCTGCTCGCTGTATTGTGGTGTCACAATATAGTTACCCCCACATATTCACAGTTCAGTGTTTACAGATTCACCTGTTGACGGTTAACTTCAAATTATTCACTTAAAATTTGACTATGTTCTATGGATATATTGGATATGCTGAACAGATTTTTCTATACAGCATATTGACAAATATTGGCAATATAAAATATTGGATAGAAAATACAGCTTGGCAAGCTGAAATACCAAGGTGCAATGCTATTTGACATGCTGTTGGGTGGCATTTGCAATGTTGTCAATCCAGGAGCATCATTCATTTTTCTTGGTGGTGTTTGGCTGTATGTCCAAGTGCAGAGATAAGGAAGACTGTAGATTTGAGCTTCCACTGTCCATATTATACTAAAGTATATTTGGTGCTTGGGCCAATATTATTAGTAAGTCATGAGCATTTTCAGGTCTCAGGTTATTGTGGATTTTAGCAGTTGTAGTCCCTAGTCCCCTGTGAATACTGAGGGGTCCACTGTAAAACCTGATCCTCCTGCATTGTTTGTCAGTGTCCCAGTTGTTTTAAGCATTTTAGTTGTGGCTCTGACTATAAATGTTGGCAAGTTTAGGGAAGTAACTATTGCCATGTAACCTTTTTCATATGAAGATCAACACAATAGGCAACTTCTCATTAGAGGGGACAAAAGTCACATGTGGGGTACCCCAAAGTCCAATCCTGGGACCCCTTCTATTCAATCTGTATATGCTTCCACTATCTTAGGTTATAACAAGAAATAAGATTAATTACCATAATTATGCAGATGATACATAGCTCTACATTACAATGTCACCAGATGACTCTGAACCCATCCGTGTACTGAACAGATGCTTAGACCAAATCAATGCATGATGGATGTGCCAAAACTGCCTCCAGCTGAATAGACACAAAATTAAAGTTATTATCTTTGGACCCAAAGAGAAACGATCTAGAGTCAGTGCGCAGCTTCAGTTATTACAGCTAGAAACTAGTGATCAGGCCCGAAACCTGGGTGTAGTGATGGACTCAGACTTGAACCTTCAAGGACACACAAAGACAGTTACAAAGTCAGCCTTCTATCACCTTAAGAACATTTCCAGGATTAAAGGACTGATGTCACAACAAGATGTAGAGAAACTCATCCATGCATTTATCTTTAGTCACATTGATTACTGAAATAGTGTCTTCACAGGTTTGCCCAAAAAGTCAATCAGACAGCTGCAGCTAATCCAGAATGCTGCTGCTCATGTTCTCACTAAGACCAGGAAAAAATATATCACCCCTATTCTAAAGTCCTTACACTAGCTCCCTTTAGCTCAGAGAATAGACTTTAAAATAGTTCTTAGTTTACAAATCACTGAACAGCTTAGCACCAAAATACATTAAAGGCCTGTTGTTATTGTATCTACCTTCCAGACCAATTGGGTCTTCCAGTTCAAGCCTACTCTGCATCCCCAGAACCAGAACCAAACATGGAGAAGCAACAGTCAGCTTCTATGCTCCACAAATCTGGAACAAACTTCCAGAAAACTGCAAAAGATCTGAAACGCTGAGTCCTTTAAATCAAGGCTAAAAACCTACCTGTTTAGAGTTGCTTTTGACCCATAATAACTGGAACATTGACAAACATATTTGATGTGTATTGATGTTTTTAATGATGCCAATTGACAAAATGTAATGTTTGTCACTGGTTTCACAAGCAGTGACTGATGTGTTTTCGATGTTTTTATGTTTTCATGATGTAAAGCACTTTGAACTTCCTTGTTACTGAAATGTGCTATACAAATAAACCTGACTTGACTTGACTTGACGTAACACACACTAGTCTTACATGGGTTGTATTTACTATTATGTTTCCTATTTTGAAGAGTAAGAAAAATAAACCTCTGTGTCACATCACAACTTTACTTTAGGTAATAGGGAGGCACTCGGCTTGGGTCCGGAACTGGAACAGTCTAAGACTGTAGGCAGCTAATTTGGGATTGTACTCTGGTGTTGCGATCCAGAGTAAATGGAGAGGCACTTGGCTTGACAAAAACAACTGGTTCATTTACAGTTGAAACCAGAAAACGTTTTTTGAAAGTATGAGAGAAAAAATATGCCAGAGATTTATTTAATTATTTCTTCAAAATTATTTACTATTTTGTAAACAAAAAAAAAACCAAACAAAAAACCAAAATTGTTTGTTTACAAACAAAATTATTACTATCCCTTTAAATAATGAGGGAAAGCCCAGATGATCTTGCAAGTTTGATTTTGGATAACAAAAAATAAGGGTTTTTACAAAGGTACTCTGGCAAACTTCATTTCAGTTTTAGCTTCTCACCTGACAGATTTCTGATTGTATCCTGAAAGAACTTTCAACCTAATAAAAATCAATCCAGAGACAGGCAGATGTCTCTGTGAACTGAAAACCAGTAATTCTTTTGACAGTCTGTCTTCAAAAGCACATTTTTCTGTCCCAATAGGACGCTCACACCAGCAAAATATCAGAAGTATATAAATAAATATAGTATACCTGTTCTCTAGCTGCCTGAGATGAATTGTCTACTGAAGAGGAAACATTTGATTACCATTCAGCAGAAAAGAAATGGCTGCAATATTTGGACATAAAAACCTATCTTCTGAATAGACTGTAGGATGAAAAAGAAAGACAGAAAAGCAAGGAAGGAAGCCAAATACAGATTTTAGAACAGTTTAACACGACAGTAACTTTGTATTGGCTAATGTGCACAAAAAAAATTATCCTCTTTTAATTTACCTAAAACAACAGTTGTGAGAATACCCAGTAAAGTACTGAGTTTGTCTTTTTTGGTTAGCATGGATATTTTTTTTAATAAAATGATTTATAACAGTACATCTAGAAAAAATTCAAATACCAGCAAACTCTTAGAACTTTGGTGTCAGACAGCAAATGAATGGACCAGCAGGGATTTAAAGCTGATATTTCTCACTTTCCTCTTGACTGGTTTGAAAGGTGACTGTTGCTGTGCAGCACCTTCCTCCCCATCCTATAGGTGAAGTGTCACTGTTTTCTTTTTACAGCCACAGCATCATCTATTGTGAACTTGTTTTGCACTGTGTGACAGAATGGATGCGAGACATTGCGTACAAAACTCAAAATTCCCTTTCAAGGGAGCAAGAACATTGCTGGCTGAATTCTCAACTTCATTGTTTTCCGTACCAGAGGGTCCTTGGAAATGGTACGCTTGGTACCAAAGGCATTAATTAACTCTAAACTGCTTCAAAATACTGAGTAATAACGTTCCAATCATGTGTAACTGATTTGATACCTGTGTACTTTTAACTAGTTAAGCAGAGAAAACATAAGTGGGTGTCTTTATTTTTTTCAACTATGAAATTTAATTTTTTTTTATCAAATTTTGCAGAATTTTTTTAAAAGGTATTTTCTTGAATCTGTATTTATTTTTATTGTATTCCATCCAAATGTGCTAGAAAAACATACATGCTTTCATAGGAAGTCATACTTCTTTCACAAGACAATAATTAATTTTCTTTTAAAACAACTTGCTCCTTTTTCATGAATGGAAATATTTCCAAATAGATAAGTCTATTATCACCTGAAAATTGGGGTAGTTTTTAGCCAGCTGATTGGCAGTGCCCAGTAATGTATAGAGGAAGGGCAAAGCTGAAGTTTATCTTACTGTTCTTTAAACCATAGGAGCAGTGTGACAGAAAACCATGGAGCTTTTGAAAGTGTAACTTTTTAAAAACTTGGCATACTTTGATACTTTCAAACAATCCATGCCTATTGAATACTTTTGTATTCAATAGGGGTAAAAAAAAAAAAAAAAAAAAAAAAAGAACCAGACAACATGTTTTAAGCCAGAAGTGAAAAGTGGGATGTTAAATATTTTCAATGTCTCGGAGGTTGAAAGTTTGTTAATACAGGAGGAAGTGTCAAGTAAGTTGGGTGAATTGATAGTGACTATTCCTGTTGTGATTGGAGCAGATTTCACTGAACATGTTGGTGAGGTTTACAGAGATTCAAAGGAGGTATTTAGGTAAATGTGGTGTAAAAGACAGAAGCATGGGAAAGCAAATGGTAGCATATTTTGTCAGAAGGATGGGATGGAGGGAAGAAAACATTGTGATGTATAAGACTGAAGAAAAGTGCTTAAGGATTGAGCAGTTAGCTTGAAAAAAGATGAATGTTCAGCAAATCTTTTGGAAGAGTTGAAGCAGGTTCTGGTTGTTTTGACAAAAGTGACACAGAACGTTCAATGAAAGTGGCAAATGAAACCTCTAGGAGGGTGTTTGGTTCATCCTTAGAAGAAAGAGGACAACGAGAAGAGGAAGTCCTGGAAAGTGTTCGAAAGAAGAGGTTAGCAAAATAAAAAACAAACACTAGATAGTCATGGAGTAAAAGAAAGCAGGAAAGGCAGGGAAGCTAGGTTTGCATCAATAAAAGGAATAAGAAAGCTAAAATCAACTGCATGTGAAGTTGATAAGGATTTATCTTGATCAGCTTGGCAGAGAATTGAGTTGGAAAGGATATGCATTAGGTAAGAGTCACTAGGGAAGTGAGAGATAGAAATATACTAACAGTTGAGAAGAGAGGATTTAGAAAGAGAAATGTACTTTGATAGCTCTCATGGGAAGAAGAATTTGACAGATGAGTTAGTGAGTCAGGAAATGCAGAGTAATAATAATGAGGAAGTGAGGGTAGCTGTAAAGAGCATGAAACGTGGAAAAGAGGGTGGTCAAGATAGGGTGTCTCTGAATAGATGTCTAGAAGAGAAGGCAGTCTACTTTTAAAGCAGATTGTCTCACACTGTCCTCAAAAGTGAGTGGATGCTTGAAGAATTGTGAATGCTCTGGCGCAGATTTGATGAAGCTAGGTCAGTAAAGGGTCCAGCATGGTCAGACCAAAGTCGAACAGTCGAGGCACACCCATGTGGTTGCAGGACATTTGTTTTTGTACACACTCTTCAAGATCCACAAGACACACTGTGTTGAGCTCCTGTGAAACCCATCCTGCTGCAGTATGCATCATGGTGTTTTGTCATATGTGTGGTTTACAAGAGCATAGTAAACGCAGGACTCATGGCAGAGAGGAATGAATATTATGAGTTCACAAGTTCAGAGGAGAAGGAAAAATGATAGGCGAGGTGTAACATTTTATTTTCTATGTTATTGTCAGACAAAAAAAAAAGAACTGAAGGTGTATGTGGGACATTTCCCCACTGCATCAGACCAGAAACAAGCGGAGGAAGTTTAGTGTTTTGGTTCAGCAACACCTATTTCCTTACAGGCTCAGACAGTTGGTTCTCAAAATTATCCGTACTGCTCTCTTGCTGAAAAAAACGGCTTAATAGAGTAGTTGGGTCTGTTTTCCGTACAATCAAAGACACCCACAAAATTCTGACCAATCACACAATAGTTTCACATGCAGAGCGGGGCAAAAACTTCACCAGGGGTTTTGTGGAAAGAAGGGGTGGACAACATGGGGCTGAGAACAAAATTATATGATTTTTATCCCGTAACTGCAGCAATGAGAACTGATTTCAATACGTCGGCCTTACTATGCAGGTTCCTTAAGAGGTGACAATCTGTGAGAAACAGTAAGGTTTCATACAAAAAGAAAAGAACTCATCTGCAACAGGTTTTGAGGAAGTAAAAGCTGAAGTCCAGAGAGATTCAGAAGGAGTCATTCTGAAATGTTGGCCAGAGATTAGTTGTGGTCATGTGGGTTCAAGATGGGTCTGGCATTCTTTAGGGCACCATTTTGAGCCCTTTCTTCTTTGCAATGTTGGTAGATGAGATCAGGGAGCAGTCCCCATGGACTTTTGCCTGGTCTTATTGACGTTTGCAGATGACATTGTGACGTAGAGTAGGTAGAAGCAGGAGGATGTCTTGGAGAACTGGAAGTATATTCTAGAACAAAGAGAAGAATGATGAGGAAAAATTGAAGTAAAGAAGCTGATGTTTTGCACTATATAAAACAAAAGAAAGAAAACCATACTTCACAGTGCGCCTCTCAATCCCAAAGATAGCTGCCTGAGTAAAAGAGATGGCTTACAAACATAGGAGAGAGACCTACTCTGGAATATGATTTGGATACAATGAGACTGGCAAAGAGAGAAAAAGAGAGGTTTAGATTTTTAGATTTTCATTGGGAGTGACGTCAATGGAAAAGATTAGATATCAGTAGGAAAAGTCAGGTTGGGCGGTTTTGAGAATATTTTATTGACTTAAGACTGAGATAGCTTAGTGGAGCACAGCTGTTTAATCGCCTATATTAGACAAAGGTTATTATACATAGAGCTGCCAGGCACAGGGAACAGTGGAAGAACATACAGAAGGTTCATGGAAGTGACAAAGGAAGATAGAGTGAGCAGAGAATTAGTTTGACAGAGGATGATGTTAGATATTGAGTGAGATGGAAACAGATTCTCCTTAAAAGAGTCACCAGAATAAGATAACTTTACTGCAGCTGGATATCATTACCGTTCTTTCATATACTAGTGTTATTCGGGGTAAAGATTTTAAAGGAAATCCTTAAAAGGTTTACATTTTTATGTGGTGGTAGGGCACCACAAGAAATCAAAAGGCAAATTCAACTTCAGAAATCATTTTGCGCTCTTACCATAAAGGTGATAGAAACAGGAATAATTGCAGGATTTACAAAATCATCTGGGTTAGAAAGTTAAGAATTTGACAGATAAATGGTTTGAAATTATGAAATTTGACTTAAATAATGAGCATATAGTTTGGGTAAGATGCAACACAGAGACAGCACAAAAGTGTGGTAAAAAACCCCTGAAAGAACATAAAATTCAGCATTAGTGATAAAAATGACTAAAGGTCGATAAGGTGAGGAAGCAATACTCAGAGTTGTCACAGCTGTAATGGAAATAATAAGAAGCTTTCAGAAGAGGGTAAGATTAGATAACAAGTAGATTGAATCAGGATGTTACAGAAGCAGTGATTTAACTGAACCTATTTCTAAAACAAAATTGGGACAAGCCTTAAGACTTGAAACTGTGTTATGTAGAATATTATGGGTCAGCTGAAATGATGACATGCAAAAGAAATGCTGAATCAGATCCTTTTGAGAAATAATGAAAAATGAGCCAGATTATTGGAACATACCATGCTGACTATTCTTCAGCAAGAAGAAGGTAGCTGGTTTTTAATTGATGGCAAAATGGATAGAGCTAAATACAGGGCAATCCTGGAAAAAATCTGTTATAAGCTGCCAAAGACAAGTTGACAGCCGTAAATGTAAAGCTAAAGCTGCAGTGGAATGGTTTAGATCATATTATATTCATGTGTTAGAATGGCTCAGTCAAAGCCAAGACCCAAGACCTAAGTGAGAGCCAAGTGAGAACTTTATGACTTGAAAATTTATGTTTACAAACATTGCCCTTATCTAAGTAAGCTGGAGTTATTTTGCGAAGTTTAGAAAAAAATATGTCTCCTAATCTGAAAATATGGCAGAGTAACTAGCTGCGTTTCCATTGACCATAAAATTGTGCAAATTGGAATTACAAGAATAAATTCACTTAATGGAAACCCACCAATTTTGAAATAACACTTTTTTGACAAAAAGGCAGTTTTCCAGCTGTATCAAAGTTAGTGTATTTCGCAAAACTGCAATGGAAACACTTTTTTCGCATCACACCATTTTGCATACAGCAGCAACGCATTTGTTTGTTGGCACTTGCATCCTTGGACAATGCGCAGCTGGCTCCAAAAGAGATCTCATGGCATCGGTAAGAACATCAAAAGTTGAGTTTCTCATTCGAAAGTGTTGAATCCATAGCTCTTCTGTAAACTCGGCAACGACAATTTCCGAGAAACACTATGAATTTTGATGACTTACCACGTGAACAAACATTTTTAGGTGTGATTTTAATTGCATTTCTTATTTAATGGAAACACGGCAATTGAGAAATTGTGGGTTTTTTCCGATATTAACAAAATATTGTTTAAAAGTTTTGTGTACATTTGTAATGGAAACAGTTACTGTTACTTTAATACTGATAGATATCGATTTAGAGTCATTTTTGTTCAACCAATAAGTTTCTTTGTGACTGAAAATAAAACAGGTATCTCCCAAAAGAAAAAAATGATGTACATATTTTCAGGCTCTTCTCAATTGTTATGAGTAAAGCTTGATCTATTGGCAATAAATACATCAATCAACCACTTCTTATAAATACTGACCATATTTTTGCATGCCACGAATAGATTGTCCTTGCAACATGATAGCTATGATAGCTCATGTTGTCTTGGAAGTTGGAAGGACCTTCTGACGAACACCCTAATATTTATCTCCTTCGACTTTATCAGATTTGAGTTGGGAGTCTTGCTGGCCCACTGCAAAACATAAATATGAACTTTTGTTGGAGCCAAAGGGAACAATGGAAGAGTTGTAGCTGTAACTGAAAGAAAGTACTGGCTCAGGGAGACTGAATACTAATGCATGTCACACTTTTCAGATTTTTATTGTTAAAAAATTGTAAAACCAACTTTATATGTATTCATTACATTGTGTTGGTCAAATACCAAATGAAAAGAATTGAGGTTTGTTGTATCTTGACAAAATGCAGAAAGTTTAAGGTGCATGAATACTTTTACAGGGTACTTCATGTATATCGTCTCCAGTGTATAAAGCAGATACACAGCCAGTATCTGCTGTGTATCTGGAGCTGATAACGATAAGCTATTTGTCAAGAGCCGATGACAGATCATCATGAATATAAAATTAAACTGAACAGTTATTACTCAGACAGACACTCCCCATCCTGAAATCTGACCTTTTGGCACATGAGAATTACTTTGAGAACCTCTTTTTCGTTTTTTTTTTTTTTGTTTTTTTTAAATTCCAACATCCATTTGATTCACTTCATTATTTAAAGTGAAAATTAGACAGTTCGGTTCCTACCGGTGTCATGCTTGACTTTTTTCTCCTGATTTTGACATTTCTGACTTCCTGATGCAGAGCTAGAATTAGTCTGTCTGCTCTTAAGTGCCTTTAGGTAGACACTTGTTTCAACTACATTTTTGAATATCAACCACCCCGGAGCATGCAGATATTGCACAAGTTTGAATCTGTCATGTAGTATTGCTACATGGTGGTCACATTTGAAGAATGTTTTGCAATAAAAATTCAGACTTCTTTATCTAAATACATTTAATCTGTGGGTCCTTGTGAAGATTTTATCAGAGGAAATTTGATAAGCAGATAATTAAATTCTAAATCAAGAATGCTGCTCCTAGTTAGAAATGAAACAATTACATGTTTTTATGATCACCATGATAAAATTCCCTATGGCTAGTTTCAATATAAAATGCAATTAAAATCTTATGTGATAACCACAACTTTAAAGGCTAGGAGTTGTGTGATTGTCTAACACTTGTGCATTGCAAGTTAACTTTTATCTGTATTGTCTACAGTGCCTATAAAAAGTATTCACCACCTTGAATATTTTACTTGTTTTATTGCTTTTACAAAACTTTTCACAAAAATTTGACTTTTTGGACAAAAAAAACTAACCCTTTAATGTCAAAGTGACAACAGATTTTTTACAAAATGACGAACATTTAAAAAATAAATAAATAAATAAATAAATAAAGTGATTGCATAAATATTCACCCCCTTTAAAGTGACTGATACATTTTAATAGAGGTCTAGCCATTTGGTGCTAGTGGTCTCACGAGTGCAATGGAGATCACCTGAGTGCGGTATAAAGAAACCTGTGTCTGGAAGGTCCATTCACTGGTTAATCAGTATCCCTGGCTACCATTACAACTTGAAGACAAAGGAACACCAAGTAAATCATAGAAATAGTTATTGAAAAGTCTAAGTCAGAGAATGGTGGCTTTGAACATCCCCAGAAGTTTAGTTAAACCCATCATCTAGAAATGGAAGGAATATGTGTATATCTTCTTAGATCAGGGGATCCTCAGAAACTGAGTGACCGTGCAAGAAGGGGACCAGTGAAAGAGGCTATGAGACAAGACATTGGCGAACACCAAGTGTCACACTGCACATCACCACTAACTCACCATCTCAACTGTGAAACATGGTGGTGGCAGCATCACGCTGTTGGGATTCTTCTCGGCCGTGGAAGGGTTGTAAATGTAGAGGATAAAATTAAGGCAGCAAAACATAGGGAGTATTTGTTTCCATCTATAAGAGAACTACGGCATTGGAGAACATCTATTTTTTAGCAAGACGATGACCCGAAGTACACAGCTAAAGTTACACAGAGATGGTTTGAAGACAACAAGGTGGATGTTCTGAAGTGGCCAAGTAAAAGCCCACACCTCAATTCGATAAAGAATTTATGGTTGAACTTGAAAAGGGCTGTTCACAGTCAATCCCCACACAACCTTACAGACTTTGAATAGTTTTGCAAGGAAAAAATTGAGTAAAATTGCAGTGTCCAGATTTGCAAGTTTGATTGAGACCTATCCACACAGACTCTGGGCTGTGATTGCAGCCAAAGGAGCATCTGCTAAATTCTGAAATCAGTTTTCCCTTTGACATTAAAGGGTTTTTTAAAAATAATTTTCTTTTGTTAAAAAAGCCAAATTATGTTGATCATGGCTGATTTATAAAACCAATAAAAAGGGTAAAACATCCATGGGGCAAACATGTTAACATGTTGCTAACCTATCAAATTATACCTGTAAAATTAAAACAACTATTATGATGATGATGTTTATACAAACATCCCTCTTTACTGTTAGTACAGTGGCCGGTTATCTAGTTCTCTCCCGATCAATGCACTGGAAGACATAGGGGAACAAAAAAAGCATTCGATAGGGGTGCCAGGTAGGAAAACATGACATTTCAATATCACTGTTGAATATGGCAATGCTCACATCAATCAACCCATATTTTCCTCACCAGTTTTCTTCTTTTTCATCATTCCAATGTTTCCAATAACTCCATCATGTTTTAGGATCTTGATCACTAAGAGATAGATTAGGCGTGGGCAGAAAGGTCAAAGAAAGTCAATCAAAGTTGTCAAGGTTTTGCTCGATGATTTTGCTGATTTTGCTGATTTTGCTGTACACTTGATTGATGTTTTAATGATATGAAGCACTTTGAACTGCCTTGCTGCTGAAATGTGCTATACGAATAAACATTACTTGACGTGAAGTGCATCAGTTGGTAAACATCACACCAGAAACGTTATATTCTGCCAAATATTGTGTCCAAGCAGTCATTTGCAAATGTTGATATCAACATCAGTGATATTGCATCATTGCAATATTATTACAATGATGTTTGGAATTTGATGTTATGCACCTCTTGTATAAAAACAAATAAACCTAGGCTAGGTCGATAAAAAATTGAAAACAGATGTTCTCAAAATTCATGTTCAGTCTTCAGGCCTGGAACAACTTAAAATATTTCTCTACAACGTACAGGCAAAAGAAAATGCACTCTATGCCTACAATTGCCTGTCTGGTACACATTCTAATGTTTGACAATGAAGTCTTTGAGAAATTTAAATTTAAAATATTAGAACTTAATAACTTTTTATCTCTTAATAAATAGAGTGCTTTTCTTTTACACACAAGAATAAATAAAATGAGCCTTAAGTGCGAGAAGATGCAACACAACTAAAATCTTAGATACCCATTAACAGTTAAGGAGACAGACTATTTTCATTGAGCTGCCTAAACCATGCACGCTATGAAATAAGTTATTTTCCAAATTCTCTTGTAATGTATCAAAATAATTTTTTCCTTGTTTTTATCTTTCCAAATTTCTTTTTTGTTTTCAAAGTAAACAAACTGAACAGTCTAGCAGAGAACATTATTTAGTGTAAACTCTTTAAAACTTATTCATCCTTTATGCTTAAGTATTTTTTCAATAAATAGAGCAGCATATGCTTTGAACAATTCCAGTTGTGAAATCTAAAGTTGTCAGATATGAGCATGAAATTCATTCTCCATTTCATCAGTATGACGGCATAAAACACAACCTGGTAAAAATGGAGCTCAAAATCTTGCTGATTTTTTTGTGTTATTATTTGTTTAATATTTTTAAATTAATTCAATTAAGGAACTAAAGTATTTTTATTAACAACAAATGCTGAAAGATGGGTTGGGGAGAAATTATGTATTTTTGTATACACCCTCCCCCTTGCTCTTTGCTACGCTACAGCTGGTTCCCCATAATGGAACCTGTCATAAATGCTCAGGCTAGTTAGCATGGCCGCTGATTGCGACTGATAAACAGTTTTCCTGTAACGGTCAGTTGTTTCTCTGCCATTAGCACATTGAGCAGCATGTACTTGAGGATGATTGACAGAGCTAAGGCCCTCCTCCTGGCTCTGAGTGGTTGTTTCTGACCAGAAGCGATGCATCTCTGCAGATGGCAATAGGAGCACAGGGAGGAGGCAGAGGAGCTAGATTTTTTTCACAGATTATATGTCTCATACTATACTGTCATGACATAATGACACTTTTAACAAACATGGAAAAAAGATATATATTTTTTATAATAGCTACATACTGCAGCTTTAAGGCACCCCCAAATGGCTGACATTCAAGGATTTCTCAGACATGCACGACTGAGTCAAACCAACATTCCAGATATATTTTTAATGAGGGAATAACATTATAATGTAATATAAAGCTAAAAAAGTGTATTATGTCTATGCAAATGACAAAAGCCTAACAACACAAGCTTTTAACTTTTGAACACCAATTATCTTCCTTCTTCTACTTCACTGCCCCATCATGTTAAGAGATGTATAAAAATAAAATATGACACTTTAAATTAACAAAATGTGGAACAACTTGAGGGGTGTTGATTTTTTTATGCATCATGTTGTAATATAGCAATGAAATAGTTACATTAACAGTATACACTTGTAAAGACAATGTTTTATGGCCATGTAGTGTTTCGCCCTGGTGCTGATGCATTTTTTTTTTTTTTTTTTTTTTTTTTTTTTTTTTTTCAAAATTGTGTGGAGCCTTCTTTTAAACCTGGAATTCAGTCCTGCAGTAGAAGAATAGCACTGATATTACAGTAGGCCAGATTCTAAGTTCCCTCACATGTCAAAGATTATTGGACTACAGTATGATGTTTAAGAGGATGTGGTAGGACTTGATCTTTTTTATAATTTGAACAAGAAACTTACTGCAAGGCGTTGTTATGCTCTGAAGATTTCTTCCTGTCACATCATCGTTTAATGGCGAGTTGATCTCAATAGTGTTATGGCAGTATTGTTTGTCTTACTGACAGGCTGGATAGGTCATTAAGTTACTGAAATCGCAGCAAAGTCTCTCATTCTTAGTTCTTTCAGACAGCCTCTGTCCCTTGCTTTTGGGGAATGACAATTTTTGTCTCTGAGAATCAGTCGGGTGTGTTATATACAGTGGAAGAGATTACCAGAGTCTTTTCAGCTGAAGGGACCATCAAGTAAATGTGCCCCTAGGTATTTTTCCGTCCAGGTTTTGTAGTATCAGTGTTTGCCTGATCTTTTTTTTTCTTTTAAATTATTTTGTTGCTGAAATGTGCTATATAAGTAAACTTACCTTCTTTTAGTGTAATTTCTGTCAGTTATTTGGGGACTGAGATTTAGGTTTGGATTTTGACTATGCGATTTTAAAAACCTGAGTATGCTTGATCAGTTCTGGTTGTATGTTTAGGGTTGTTGTCCTATTGGACAGTGAACCTCAGTCCCCATCTCAAGAATTTTGCAGCCTCTAACACATCTTCCAGGATTCCTCTGTGTTTCGCTCCATCTATCCTCCCATCATCACTGACTGGTTTTCCTGTACCTGCTCAGGAAAAGCGTTTCCACAGCATAATATTACTTTGCATCATGTTGTCTTCAGGGAAATGTGCAGTGTTAGATCTCTGCCACAAATACCATTTTATATTTTACATTTTTTACATTTTATATTTATTTTATATTTATTCAGATTCCAGTGTGGGATCTTTCTACATGGAATTTGCAAGCTCTTCCCATGTATATCTGGTACTCTAGCTTTCTCCAACAGTCCAAAAATATTTCAGCTTAGTTGGACTGTCTAATTTGCCCATAGAAATGAGTTTGTGTGTCGTGTCTCTATGTTTTCCTGTAACAGACAGGAAACTTTTTCAGCTTCTGCCTACTAACCATTAGTCTTAAAACATTTAAACTGGGCTTTTCAACCCTGTTTATTTTGTACCAGGCATTCATATTGTCATGACCCCCTAATGGCAAAAGCAAAAAGGCTTTCTGTCTTTCAGCATGAGTGAATTGTTTATTTCCAGAAGCGAGGCCTATCACAGCGGTCTGTCGCTGCAGAGCTTTGGCACATTTTAAATTTCTTAAGAGACCCTGAGGGTGTCGAGCCAAAAAGTCAAGAGGTCGACATAAAAGAATTTTATCTGCGCTGAGCCAGATGATCCGACCTACTGTCTGTGAAGATACAGGCAGAGTCTCAACTTCCACCATCTCCCATATTTCCTTAAAATTACAGGTTTTATTTTTATTCTGGAAAATAAAATGGAAGTAATTTGTTCAGGAATGTCTGCTGTCACTGTGGTAAGCAATGATGAGGTATTGTACTACAATAATTTATGTGAACAATCACAGGATCAGTTCATCTAGTGTATACCTCTTGATCCCTCATATTACTATTGACTGATGATATATTTTTAAGAGGTAATATGATGAAAATAAATTAAACTGATGGAAAATCTTAATTGTTTTGGTCCAACACTGTTCCATATCAGTGCTGCAAAAACCCCCCAGATTGAGCTGTATTTGTTGTCATGAATGAATGAGAGAATGTGTGTGTTGGGCAGCGTAAAAATGAGTCCCACTTTGGTTCTAGACCGTCATTAATGGACTATTGAGCAACTAAGCTACACTTACATAAATTGTGTGAAGGTACCGAATGGCTTGTTCATAATAAACCTCAACAATCTTTTATGTCTTTGTGTTCAACATTGAACAGATTGGAGTCTATTTTCTCAAAAGCAGGATCTCCACAATTTCAGTAGCTATAAAATAAAATCTTTGCATTCTATTGTAAATATATAGTTTCTTTGTTAGTTTCTGATGCACTTCAGCTCATGTGTTCATACAAAACCAAGAATCAGAAATATCTGTCATTGCACTCCCTGTGAGTTTATTCTTTATTTACAGTGAGAAAATAAATGCTCACCTCTTGCATCCAATCGCAATCAATGTTTAACTCCACACCTTCACCCCACTTCACTTTCAGCTGAGATTATTATTATATGTTCGCCTGCATAATTATAGAAACACTCTCTTCTGAAATGTTATTGAAGGGAAAGTACTGCTGTGAAATCTCATACGACAGGAGCTGTAGCACAAAGAGAACAGTGCACAAGTCTGCACGGAGAGAACAGTGAAGCAGTCTCAGAAAGAAAGGTAAAGTGAAATTATAGATTTGAAGAACAGAAAACCTTTTTAAATGTCAAAAAAACAATAGTACCAGCTTCATCTGTTCCAAATTGAAGCAACAAAAGGATGAGCCAGCTTTGTCATGTGGAAGGTGACAGATTGCTGACACAAGAATATCCAGCTTGACCGGTAAAAATAAATTATTATTAGAATGATTTACTGACAGTGCAGTGCAGGCAGTACTGATTGGTGCAGACAAAGGGAAAATGATTCTTCAGGAATTTTTGCATTAGAGCCTATGAAAAACAGCAGGACATAAAAACAAACACTTCAATTACCTAAACATCACACTCATTCTGATATGATTGGTATTAGCTTCAATTTCTAAAACTCTCTTTGGGCTGGTTGGTCCTTATATTACAGTAAAGAAAACTGATAAATTCTTAGCTATGGCATGTAATAGTAAAACACTCAAGCAATTTCTTCAAGTAGTGTTCAGTCCTTAAAAACCTCTAAGGAATAAAAGTGGTGTTAGACTGAAAAAAGACAACGATACTCTCCATGTAACTCAATACAATACAGAATCATTCCAACAGTAAATATATAATTCAAAGACCTCTTTTCACAGTCACCCTCTGTTTTTGCAGTCCATCAAGGCCCCTATCAAGTTGTAATACTAATGGTTTCTAAGATAGTGGCATTCTATGGTGACATGGTATGGCTTTGTGCAGTTGCTGATTCCCTAGTCCTGCTATTCCTCCAACAAGATACTGTTGATTACTTGGTATTGATTGGTCAGTAAAGTCAAAAACACACTGAAGGTGTCATACAGACAGGTCCACACTGGCTAATCTGGAGAATTCCCAGGGTGCTGTCTGTGTTTTTGGCCAAGAGGGCCATTGTAAAGTCAAGTCAGTAAGTGGGTTAAAACAGAAGAAGCAGGCTGGGCTGCTCTATTACATCTAACAATCACTCTGCACCAAGTTTTCATACATGTCATGTGACTAAAATCAGCTTATCAGATTTGGTTATTGCCAGCTTTCCTAACAACATTTAGGAGCAGTTGTTGGGCCCAGCAAGGGGAGGAACAAAAAGGACTGAACTATACACTTAGAATAAAAAAAAGATTGATGAAGACTCTGAATCCCAGAAGGCTCAGTCTTAATTCATTTTTATGTACAACTCCGAAGAAGGAAGAGTAACCGCTGTAATTCCCATGATGTCATAGAACCTGCAAACTCTAGGCACAGCAGTGTTCATTCTCTTTTGCAGGCAGCACAGACTGCATTGGGGAGGACACGCAATTCTACATCTGGATCTTGCTGGCCGAGTAAATAAAGACACCTTAAATCCAATGTAAATTAATTTTGTATATGCGGCAATTGCATCCTGGCCAAAATTAAGCATGAAGCTGGCTTGTCTGAGTATCTGCAGAAAAGGATATTAAAGAATTATCGTTTCCCCAAGAAAAGAGGATGTCTCTAATTATGCGGACGAAATGGTTTCCCCTTCACTGCCCTGATAGAAGAATGCATTTGAAATTGCAGTCCTGCACACCCTCTGTGTGCGACACTCCGAGCAGGATACCTACTCAGCTGCTAGACCGAGATTGGCCATGGTGTCTATGCGTTTGGGTTACTCATGTAAGAGTAACCCAATGAGGTTGTGTCTGAGCAGAAAAAATTAACTCAGAATAAAACAATTTAAGTATTGTATATTTCAGTGATTTGCTTTTCTTAGCTGCTTGGGTGTTAATAGACCACTGAACCTGATAAAAATTTCTGTAATTTTTGCAATCGTGAGCTTTTTCAGTTTTATTGATGTTTTCCCTTCATCTCCTTTCACTTACCCATGTAAAATATGTCCTCATAGTCCTTATAAACATGCTAAACTGTGTCACTGTTATATCAGCTGCTATTTCTAAAACTAAAAGCGCTGTTAATGCTAAGATTGCAACCAAAATTAGTACTGCTGTGTTTATAACAGCTTTTTCATAAGCAGTAATTGACAGCGACTGAGAACTGTTTGACTATTATTTCCTGATATTCACGTGGTGCCGTATAATTTTGATCTAAATGGCTAACTTTGTTAAAAATGTCCTTTGATACCTATTATTAGTTATTCTTTGCCAAACCAAACCTATTGTTGCACACCAGCAGTACATAAAGAAATAAAAAACAAGAGAAAGAACTAGATATCCATTCTGCCAACTGTGCAAAGCCACATTACTTATTTACATAACAGCCCCCAGTGTGAGAGGAAAAGCACAGACAGTGAGTTAAATAGATCATAACCAGTGTGTAAATGAATTCAGTAAGTCTTGCATGTCTTACCATCCAAGATACCGTAGTGTAAACAAACAAGTGGTTGCCATGTATTAATTATATGGCGTAAACCTGGTCAAATTATGCTCAGAGATAACTGAATAATTCGACATCAATAAATCTAACTCAATTTGGCCAGAAAACTTTCTAATGAGAATGATTGAGGGTATAAATCCTGGCAGTTTAAAAAAAAACCAAAAAACAATTGTGATCAGAAATAGAGCCAGGAGGAAATTAACCATTCAAAGCAATTATTATTGTCTCTGTGGAAGACACAGGTCAGCAGCTACACAACGATATATTAAAGGGGCAGCATTATGTGCTTTCAAGGCACATAGAATCATTTTACAGCACTATCAAGTAACTATGTTGATTTTAGTTGTTACAAAAATTCTGTAAATATCAAATATGACCTAAAGGAAATTTGGCTTCATAATTTAACACTTTAAAATTGGGCCTCTGTCTCTTTAAGCAAGTCCTCCTCTTTCTGAAACTCCTTCTCCAGGTAATCACCACAACAGCTAACCCTTTAACAACGTTTTTACCAGTGTTTCACTGAAAAGTAGCTCATTTAATGAGCTCACCAGATGCACAGTTCCGGAGCTGAGAAGGAAAGTCGCAGGGGGAGGGGTGCTCTGTGAGGTGGAGGCTTGGAAGCTCAGAGACTGTAGCTCTGAGGAGGAGCTGGCCCTCGAAAAGAGGATGAGCTGTGCCTTGGTCCCCACCAAAGGTGTTTTGCACAGCTGAATGGTTGCCACGGGAGATTAAAGGATTTCTCAAACATGCAAGAAAGAATCAAGGCAACATTCCAGGTATGTTTTTTGATGAGGGAATAACATTAAACATGATGTTTTCTGGAACAAACTTCCAGAAAACTGCAAAACAGCTGAAACACTGCGTTCCTTTAAATCAAGGCTAAAACCCCACCTGTTTAGAGATGCTTTTGACCCATAATGACATTGACCAACATGTTTGATGTGTATTGATGTTTTCAATGATGGCACTTGATAAAATGTAATGTTTGTTACTGGTTTCGCAATCAGTGACTGTTTGATGTGTTTATGATGTTTTTATGTTTTCATGATGTAAAGCACTTGAACTGCCTTGTTGCTAAAATGTGCTATACAAATAAACTTGTCTATTTTACATAAGACTACCCCTTTAAGAATCACAGGATACTGCAATGATAACTGCGATATCTTCTGAAACTCTAATTTAGGTACGAAACTGGATAAAGTCAAATGTATATTGTTGTCATAATAAGTCTTGAAGGCATCAGAATAATTTATATACATGTTAGCTACATGTTGCTTTCTTTTTACACCAAAAAAATTAATATAGAGAAACTTTTTTATCTTATAGGTAAAAGCAGCAGGTAAAAGAAGTATTGAACACATCAGTGTTTTTTCTCAGTAAACACATTTTTAATACATCTGTTTACATGAAATTCACACTGCCAGCAACAACCCAAGTAATCCACACATACAGAGATATCAAAGCCAGTTAATCTACAAACAAAGTTATGGGTAATAAATTGGAATGAAGTAATGAATAAATATTGAACACACTTACAGAAATGTATTAAATTTTGACAGTGGGCTCTCCTGAGGGGAACATCACAATGCTATGAGTTACCTCATTAGAAAAATATCATCTTCATCGAGTGAAGAAATATTTTTGACACAACACAGCAGTGCTGCATCATGCATAGTCAGTAGGGGTACAATAAGATCTCCTGGAACTATTAACAATATGAAGACATCTCTGTATTGCTCATCAAAAGAAAGTCTTTCTCGTAAACATGTGGCAGTGAGAAAGGAAGTAACTCTTTGGTTGCCCTGTTGTGTTCAGACGATTGATAAAGATGTCTTGTCAGGCTGACCAGCAAAACTCAATTACAAAACCATTTAAGAATCCTCCAACATCATAAATCATTTGTTTGGCAGCACTTTAGGTTCCCTGGATAAAAAAGAAACTGTGACAGATGATACAGATGATCTGAATACACTGTATTAATGCAACATCTTAGTGGCGCTAAGGTTAACATCTGCTTGAGAGCTTCCTTTTGCTGCATAAGTTAGACTAGGGGCATTGATCTTAATCACTGAAGGGGCCAAAACTTGAAAAATGGACTACATTGCAGGGCAAACACGCTACATAACTATTCATCGATCTATCCATTATTATTATCTAGCATGCTTATCCTTGCAGGGTCACAAGGGGGTTGGTGCCTATCTCCAGCGGTCATCAGGCAACAGGTGGGGTACATCCTGGACAGCTCACCAGTGTATTGCAGGCGAACAGAGACAGGCGGGACAAACAACCATGCAAGCAACCCCAACTTCCCTAACCCTAACCTAAGGAGAATTTGGAGAGACCAGTTGACCTAACAGTCATGTTTTTGGACTGTGGGAGTACCCGGAGAAAACCCACACATGCACAGGGAGAATATAAATTTCTTGAAGAAAGACCCCAGGCTGGATTCAAACCCAGGAACTCCTTGGAGAAAGACCCCAGGACCTTCTCGCTGCAAGCAACAGTGCTACCAATTGCGCCACTGTGCAGCCTATCCATTCATGTAGTCATAGAATGTACCTGTAAGTAATGTGATATGTCATTACCATACAACTTTTTTATGTAGAACTTAAAAAATAATAATTAAACACAGTTGACCAAGGTGCTGCAAATAAAACCAGAAAAGATCACAAGAATATCAAAAAATAACTGCTGATCTGAGATACAGACACATCCAGTGTTGAAGGGACTTTTCTTTTTTTCTTTTTCTTTTTTTTTTTAAGAAAGATTTCTGGAAAATGATCTTCTAACCTGTCTGAACCTGTTCCCCGTTACTGTCCGTAGTAATGATGATGTGTTAATTCCAAACTAACAAGTCAGACTTCACTGATAAGTAGAAGACTTGCCTGGATAGGAAAGGCTCAACAAAAGAAAGAGTAAACACAATAGGTGAACAGAATCTGTTGAAAATGAACTGTTTTATTTTAAAAAATATATTACAGTAAATATAATTTGCTAGGTTTGAGTTACATCATTCTACTTTTACCCAGCACCGTCTATCTTCATATATTACTTTTGATAAAGCTTATATAAAGTGTATGTGTGTAACAAATGTATGCAAAGAACAAATATGCATTAAAATGAATACATAAAAATATGTGAATGCAGTGATATAAAAAAATATTTGCCCTTTTAGATTAATTATTTTTTGCCATCATTTAAGATCACTGCCCATGAGTCTTTTACATCAAAGTGGATGGAACCCTTTCCAGACTGGCAGCAATTACTTACTTACTTACTTATTTACGTACTTACTTACTTACTTACTTACATAGATAGATAGATAGATAGATAGATAGATAGATAGATAGATAGATAGATAGATAGATAGATAGATAGTCAGTCCTCTATACTCAGATTTCATTATATAGGCATGATTTGTTGAGATCAGACAGGTTATATTTAAGTCACTTCATGATTTAGAAGACAGAGATTCAATTTGTAACTTTTAATTGTATAATTAACAGCTGGAGTTAAATATGAACTTTTACTTACCATTTATCTTACATGATTGATGTTAAGTGAAGGGTATTGCCAAATTGTTTGCCAGATTGTTTGGCAGGATAACTAGCTGTGCCTATGACAGGAATGGTGAAAAAAGGCTTTTTGTTGGACTGTCAAGGAAGAAGAAAAAGAGAGTGCATCTGAGAACTTGATGTGTGATGCTGTGTAATTCCAATCATTGTCTACTGCTTATCTGGAATCAGAGGTTAACTGGTCCAGGAGGGAACACCAAGACATCCCTCTCCTCAGCAGCATCTCCCAGCTCATTCTGGTGTGTCTCAAGGCATTCCCAGGCTAGATGGGATTTATAGTCCCTCCAGCAAGTTCTGGGTCTTGATACCCACAAATACTTTTTTTTTTTGTTTTCCTTTGTATTATCACACTCAAATGGAATGTTTGCATAGGAATAACAATTAGTAAAGCCAGTCACTGAGGACATGGATAAAATAGGTTTCATTATTTTGGGCTAGAGTCTATAGATTCACAAACCATACATCAAACCAGACTCCAAACTGCTTCTCGTCTTGTCTTGTAACCAGGATGCCTGCTCCAATTGCAAAAGGGTTCTCTGGTGGACCCCCATGCACATCCTCCATGTAAATTCTACCTCACTCAACAAGCTGTTTCCACTGCTAACACAAAATTAATTGGGCAGCATGTTTTGCATAATTACATCAGTGACAAAAAAGGGCATATGCTGCTGGCAATTTTTGGAAAGGGATCAGCAACACCATCATCATTAATTCACTGTTTTGTTACAGCTGTCTATTTTGCTATAAATAAACAAATAATTAAAAAGCATCACTATATTTGTGCTTTGGGTTCTTAGCAAACACACACCTCCAATAATCTGAAGTCTATCAAGCAACTAGACTATTTTTAAGTGGTTGGGAAGGCAATGTAAATATATCCTCTAACAATCCGAGTCCTACTAAAAGAAAGACTTGAATATCTCTGCAGAAAAGAATGTGTTTATCCAATCATAAAAACAGCTCACAAATATAGTTAAGTCCAGATCAACACCATATTTCGCAAAATGAAAATAATATTTTCCCCCATAAAAATGTCTTGTGTTTTTGTTTTGATAAAAAAAATAATAAAATCAGGCAGAGATAACTCTGGTAAGTACAAAAATGAGTGTTCAAACTATATTTTCATTTATGAAGGTAAGAAAATCAACCCAAAAACAACCCCACCCTATCTGAAAAAGTAGTTACCCCCTAGATTTAATAACTTGTTGTACCACCATTAGTTTGCTAAAACTGGTAATGTGTCTTTTACATCACTGAGAAGCTATTTTGTCCTACTTTTTTTTGCAGAATAGCTTTAATTCAGTTACATTGTAGCATTTTCAAAAATGAAAGACCTTTGTGAGGACATGTCACAGCATTTCAATCAGTTTTAAATCAGACTTTCATTAGACTATTTTAAAACCTCAATTTTTTTCTGAGCTATTCAGAGCTTGAGCTTGCTAGCATGCCTCAAATCTTTGTCCTGCTACATAACTCAAGCATACTTGTGCTTAAGGTCATGAACTGATGACAGACCATTTTCCCTCAAGATTTCTTGGTAACAGAAATCATTGTCACATCAATTATGGCAGATTGTCCAGGTCCTGAAGAAGCATAGCAGCCCCAAAACACCACACTACCACTGCCAGGTTTAAATGTAGGCATAATGTTCCTTTTCTAAAATTCTGTGTTAGGCTCTGTGTTTGGTTCCAAAATCTTTGAAATGGCATTTTAACCCATTTCAGGCTGGTTGGGCAATAATTTGTTGCCTTTTTAGATATTTTACAGTCCATCATATTGTCAAACAGGTTGTGTTAAAGATGCAGTATGTAACTTTTACAAAAATATGTATTTTCCATATTTGTTAAATATGTCATGACAATATGGTATGAGACAGATAATCTGTGAAAAGATCGAATTCTTCCACTTCCTCCCTGAGCTACTGTTGCCATCTAAAGAAATGCACCACTCCCGACCTAAAAACAATCAATCAGTTAGGAGGAAGGACTTAGGTCGTGTACTTCGTGTACGTGCTGCTAAATGTGTTAATGGTGAAGAAACAACTTACCGTTCCAGGAAAACTGGAATGGTGGCCGTGCTAACTAGCCTTAGAATCCGTGGCAGGATATGTTATGGTGAACCAGCTGTAACGTAACAGAGAGCAAGGGGGAGTCTGTGAGCAGCACGTACTTGAGGGTGACTGACAGCGCTATGACCCTCCTCCTGGCTCTGATTGGTTGTTTCCGACTGAGTGGTGTATTTCTGCAGTTAGTACTGAGAGCACTGGGAGAAGGCCAGTCTTTTTTCACAGATTATCTATCTTATACTGTCATGACATAATGATAATTTTAACAAATATGTAAAAAAACACATTTTTCATGAAAGTTACATACTGCAGCTTTAAAGGGATTTCTTAATTACACTGGTCAGTTGATGCCTGGGTGTCACTTGTAAACTGAAGATGTGGTTGATTCTGGGGCTGCATTGATTCCACGAATAATTCAATTAAAAAAAAAATTCTTCAGCCAAAAAATTGATTTGGTGCTTTGTTCATTTCATAGAACTCCTTACTATGTAGCCATCATTTTTTTAATTTAGATTCTTTCATGCAAAGTGTTTCACAGGAGAAAGTGATTCCAATTTTACAGCATGCTTTTGTTTACTATAAGGATCATGGCAAAAGACAGGAGATAAGATAAAAATTGGACAACATGACATGAAATAATATGATGAGAAAGTGAAAGATAAGATTGGGTTAGCTTAGCTTATAAGTGCTACATTAACAATAACTTTGTAGATTAATACATTTCAGCTTCATTAAACAGCTTCATCTGTGGACATTATTTGTGCAACTGAAGCAACAAGCAGATGCATCATCTTAATTTATGGTGCACAAATTAGAGAACAGATTTGAGTTAGAAAATCATCAAATAAGGACTTATAATACAGCGCTTCACAGATGAAACACTCCAGTGGGTCCGAGTGTCTTTACACAAAGATTTCCAACAAACTCTGAAAGCAAGGTAAGATCTGTTTAATTGATTCTTACATACTCAGACTTAGTGGAGATTTTCAGCCTCTCAATAGATTTAGTATTGAATGCAATAGCAAAGTTGTCCGATTATAGCTTTAAAGTTGAAAGGCCTCCTTGTCATCACCTTAATCTGTAGCTCCCTCCCCAGTGTTGCTTCCAGTAAGTGGAATTGTACTGGTAAACTGAAAAGATCTCCTTAAGCCTACAGTAGCCAGGGGAATTAATAACTTGAGCCTTAACAGTATATTCTCATGAACATATACAGAAAGTACAAAAGATTATGGATTATCAATGGAAACACTGTTGGACTCAGGTATAATTAATGCAGATTTACTTCTGAAAGTAAATCTGTAGGACTGCTCCTGGGCACTTAGGCAACAACTCTGAGTGTCACACTGCCGGGCAGGACACATAAATAGAAAAGAAAGAAAGAAAGAAATTCTTGCAGTGGTGATAAAGTATTGCACCTGATATTGTCAGGTGCAATATAAATATTGTAATGACAATATCAGGTGCAATATGTGACTATTTTCTTCTTTCTTCTCTGTCTCATCTATGCTTACATCCCAACCTTTAGCACTTTGACCAATATCATTTATATCAGATGGCAGCATCTGGTGTTGTAAGACTGTCTTACTGGCTAAATTTTACATTACCATATTAGTCAACAACTATTACACTCCAAACAATCATTTCCCATATGAATACTGCACATATTGATTTTGCGTTGACCATTTATTTGAGATATATTGTGAAGCCCTAGTGCCGACCAACCCTGACAACTCATCCCTGGTCAAAGGCATCCAAGATCAGGGTGATTGTTAGCTTTTTATTGAAAAAAAAAATTCTTGAGTAGAATTTCTGACATGAATTATAGATGACCAAGTTGACTTTAGGTGGTTGGCTGAGATACGTGCATCCATAGAGTCTGGGTAGAGAAAAGTTCCATAGGGCACAACTGTTATGAGTAAGGGGCCTCAAGAAGAAACAAAGTTTGGAATGCCTAGCATACCACGTTTATCCCATTACTTGATTAATGGACAAATTATTTCCTAGAATACTCGATTACTAAAACGTTCATAACCAGCAGCCCTAGTTGATTCATGATTTAATGAGGGGATGGTTTTTCACATGGGTCCAGGTTGGTTTGGATAGCTTTTCTCCCTTAATAAATGAAATCATCATTTGAAAACCGCTCTTTATATTTACTGAGGTTCACTTTGTCTGATAATAAAATTTTTCTGATGATCTGAACTGTGTCAAACCAAGAAAGACAGAAGAAATATGTAAAGGACAAAGTTATTCCTGGCACTGTATTTGTTTTCTTTGCATAAGGATAATGAATTGTGACTGTCTGTTAAATTAATTCTAAAACATAAAGAAGTGGTTTAAACTGATTGGTTTTGATCACACAGAGCTGAGGGGAGGAACAGATTGCAGAAATTTATATTTTTAAAATGTTTTACTTTTGCACAGTTGGTGCATTTTATTTATTTATTCATTCTACATTGATTTAACAAGATGAATAGTTTCCCAAATGATTTAGAGAATGATCCGGGTTAATTATCTAACAGAAATTACATTAGAATACAGTGTTTGTCCCTTTGAAGATGTAAAAAGGACAGCTGATTGTAAGACAACACAGTGAGCTGATTTGAAGATTAGTATATTGTTTCAACAGCCATTCCCCTGTGATAGAAGATTGTTTTTTTTCCTTTCCCTTCATGTTCAGGAGTCACATCGTATGCAGAGATCAAAAGCAGAACACCAGAATAAAGCACCACCAAGAACCTCTACTAATCTTTATAATGTAGGCTGCTATTATCTATTTATTTTTCTTTAACATTTTTTATTTAGTTTGTCTGAGTTGATTCAAGTGTTTCAGAATAAAAGCACTTAAAGGCAAAAAAGCTCAACTTGAAACAGAAAAGGTCAAGTACAAAACAAATACCCATTTGTTGAAAATTGGATATCAGGTTTTAAACACTGTAACACTAAATCATTTTCTTATTAGGTATGAATGGTATGTATTGACTGAATGGCTTATCTTTAGTTGTGTGGTGTTTCGATTCTATGTGAGGATGTGTGCGAGTCTGTAATATACCACTGCCTAAAGTGCAAAACAAATGCTTATGTTGTTAGACCTTACAAGTTCTAACAGCTCTGTTATTTCCTGTTTATGATTATGCTGATATAACATTAGTTTGTGACTTGCAAAGATATGATACATGTCAAGATTTGACCCTCACAACTTATCCACACCGTTATCGTTATTTGCTTTTCTGATGTTTTTTTTAATATTAGACTTAAACTTTTAATTTATTTTTGAGCCGTGTATTACACTTACTGACTACTTTATTAGGTAATATGAAGTGGACCCCTGCATATTTGCAATTCAGATTCACAGATTCACCTATTTGTACATTTTTCTGCAGAAGGTAACTTTTTGTGGATTTTGTGGATATCTAAAATATTCAAAGTAAAATGTTGCTTGGAAAGCTGAAATACTTCGCCACAATGCTGCTTGACACGCTATTGGCTAGCATTTGCAAAGCACCCAATCCAGGACAGTCATTAATTTTCCTTGGTGTTGACTGGATGTACCCTTAAGAGCAGAAATAAGGAAGACTCCAGATATTAGCTTCTACTGTAGTTCTAAGACGGTTTCCACTGCATATTAATGCATATGAGGATATAGTTGGTGTTTGAACCATTTAAAAATATTTTAACTTCTGCACATTGACTTTGTCAAATAATATCTAACCAAACTCCATTCACCTTTATTGTGGCCTCCTGCAAAATATTGCAACATAACAAAATCCATTATCATATAAATGTCAACACAGTCCTTATCTGAATTTTTGTGAAAGTCACATAAAAAAGCAGGTATGACTATACAGTACAGGCAGCTATTACTCTCATTAACATAGTTTGTTTTTAATGTATTTTGTTTCTCAGTAAGTAATCCTGCCTAAGTGTTTTAGTTTCTGTCTCTTCCAATTTGTCTCTGACCATGGCCAAAAATTTTAGAGTAGCTGAATAAAACTGATCATTTAATGTTATGTGATGATTTCCAACAAACATTTGTTTTTGAACTGAAAAATAATAAAAATACACTGGTCAATGTGAAAAAATAGGCATTAAATAATCCCATTTCTCCCTCTAGCACTAGACAGACATGCTTGTTTTGGTTGTATTTAACCACAATGCCCTGTGCTCTAGTCCGCTGGCTGCTTTTGGGGCGGTCTCCGGTCTGCTCGGCATTCACATTTGCATTCGAACTGCGCCAGAGTTCACTTCAACTGAACCAAAAGCTAGGTTTTTAGACAGACCAGAGTTTGCTTTTTTGGTCCGCATCAGCGTTTGAGTTTGAATTCACACCTCCCAAAACCAGCTGGACTTTCTTGGCAAACGAATCAGGGTTCAGTTAAAGTGTGCTAAACAGGGTGTGAATGCACCCTAAATTGCTACTGTGCATGTTGCTCAGCAGGTTGTATGGCTAACCAAAGAGTTAGTGAGTTAGTTGATGTCACCAACCTTGCTTAGCTGGGCCATGATAGGTTGAGAGGCTAAAGCCCTTCCTCAGTGTCAAACAGTTAAAGTTCAGAAGTGATTAGCAAGCTCTAAAAACCCTCTGCTTCAAAGGATGGTGCTATGGAATCCTGTTGCAACCAGTACAGAGACAACATTGGCAGCAGGCGGTTGTGAGCCCATCTGCATATACAGGAACATGAAATCTTCTGGACAATGGTTTCAGCTAGAACGACGGAAAACAAGACACTTTTGTCCTGGAAAAAACCCCATCAAGGACTGACTAAAAAATAGCATGCTTTACCAGTTTCAGAGGCTTGTGCCTTTTAGCATTATGCAGGAGGAAGATGTAAATCCTGATCTGTTGGTATTAGAATAATCCTCTGTTGCTGTGTATTATTTATATGGAATCCAGCTATTGTAATCTCATTGTGTTTTGTCAGTTGCCATTACTTTTTTCTTATTCCAAAACATGCTAATTGATGTGAATCTATTATTACAAGCTCCAATTATAATAATCAACACCCATGGCTTCTTTCCTATGATGGCACTGGTTGACACTCGTATCAAGGCACAGTAAGAACACAGCTGCAGGCCTTCTGTTAGCAATGAACGCTGCAGTGGCTTGCTTTTTTACCCCCTTGTGTTTTGATTTGAAATGTCACCTAAATGTATGAGGCAAGAGACCAATAATTTTGAACTATAAGCTACTTTATATTCACTCATCAATATTAGTTAGATCGGCATCCGGTATTGATATCAGGACTGCAACAGTGATCAGGGAGTACTATCTGTCAATTAGATGTGGTAGAGTAAAAAACAGAAGAACATTAAGGAAACATGTAGTGGAAAAGACACCAAGGAAAACAATGCTCCAAATCTTTGAGGCACCCTACCTCAACCCCCTGCGTTTGACTATGAGCGTGAATCTCCAGCAGAAATTCTCCTGCTGTGAAATGTTTGTGTAAAAAGCTCCTGCAGAAAAGGTGCACTGCAAATTTTTCTTATGTTTTCAATGTTCACATTGTTCATGTGTGAAAATTGCTCTACAGAGAACTGATCAAAAGCAAAACCATTCTCAGAAGAAAAGTCCAACCTTAGTTGGGCCTCAGTGAGAGCAAGGCAAAATAGCATTCTAAGGTTTTTGTATGTTGCTGTTAGACATCAGAAATACATGTGAAATTGTTTTCCCTTCCAATGTAATCTTTTTTTTTTTTTTTTCCAACTTCACATAAAAATATGCTTTGATTAGGAGTGCTAAACAAATGCACAAACCGGACTTTCATTTCATCTCTAAAAAGTTTTTAAACTCATGTTCATGTATTTATCTCATGCACAAGCATCTGTATCCCAGCTAGGAGCATGTAGGCATCCACCTGAGGGGTGATTTTCTGAGGTTATGCTTTAGAGTAGCATGTTGTCTACTGCGTATATTTATTTTATTGCACACATGCTGAGGTGATGTCTGTCAAACATAATTCCTTCACTTATAATGCCAACATCTGCTCAGAAGAGTTTACTTCGCCTCCACCAAAATATACCTGTATTACAGGGTTGAACTTCTCCTATACCAGCTGTTTTATATTCATGGTGAAAGTTTTACACAAGCTGCAAATGGCTTCAAAAACTTTGTGCTTTATTTATTGTGTAGTACAGTTTCAACGTACTTCATGATTTTCTCACATGATAAAAAATCTGGTTGCAGGTCTGTCAAAATAGCATTCCTATGCAAGAATCCTACTTGCATCCCATTCAGTGTCAAAAATTTAAACGTGTTACCTGGAAATAATATTTAGTAGTAATGTACAGTAAATTATTTCATGTATAGGACTGTACATCACCCAACTTTTCCTTTAAATAATAGAGTTAATAATAAAGTAAGTAAATAATAAACTTAATCAAGTTTAAACAAACTAATAATCCAAAAATCTAAGATTCATAGCTGAAAGGTAATCAATAAACTAGTGATATCTGTATCTCACATTTTAGGTAGGTAGAAGAAAAAATTTGTAGACAAAAAAAGTCATATTAATTAAATCAAATAAAAATTGTCAAAACTGAAGCAAATAGAAACAGCAGCAACTCAGCCATGATGTGGTAGCCCACGCAAAATCTAGGAAAGACGCCAGCAGTGTGCTGAGGTCGGCAACTTCTGCAGAATCAGTCGCCAAAGACATTAGAATTTCACATGGCCTTCAGATCACTGTGAAGAGAACTCCAAGAAAGGGGTTTCTTTGACCAGCGACATCCAAACCTTACATCATCAACAGCTATGCAAAATGTTTCATGTCCCAACGAGCAATTTTGGATTGGTGCCAGGAGATCATCACTTGTCTGACTCATTGTGTCAAGTGTACAGTTTAGCACAGAACGGAATTTAGTGTAGTGTAGTGTTTTTCAGGAGTTTGGCTCTCCCCCTTAGCTCCAGTAAAAGGGACTTATACTGTTTCACCATGCCAAGATACCTTGGATATGTCATGATCCTAATTCTGTGGGAGCAGTTTGGGGACACCCTTTTCTTGTTCTTACTTGACTGAGTTTGGTGTGGAAGAACTTTACTGCCGTGCACAGAATCCAAATCTCAACCTGACAGAACCCTCTTTGTGATTATTTAGAGAAGAGATTTTGGGCCAGGCCTGTTTTGTCCAACAATAGTGTCTGACCTTACAAATGCTCATCCTTGCAGAAAACCTTCCTCAAACAGTTGAAACCTGCACTGCTCCACATGTGTGGGCTGACATCATAATTAACCCTTCTTGGAGTGTCACTCAAGTTCATATTTATGTGAAGGCAGACGAGAAAATACTTTGGGCAAGATAATGTATCTTACTTTTAGCCAAGTTTCCTATGCCTCAGATAATAGTCATTATAAAGCATAGTTTAAATTAACAGCTTGCAATCATGCAGAACTTGTATAATTTTGGCACCATCTATTTGGCTGCTCAAATAAAATTAGATCTTTACTGATCTGGCTAAGCTGCTTTGTGAAAACTTTAATTAAAATCATCTTCATATTTAAAGCAGCAGTGGCCAATAACATATTCAGAGATGTCTTGAATCATGGAAGAGTGGTTTTCATTCAAATGGATGCAAGATACCCACAAGATGCATTCTGTTCAACTCTGTTAGTTGAAGTTTAAAAATATGCAAGTGTATGAACGATGTGATCAGGTGGCATAAGTTTCCCTTCCACACCCATTTTTATGTTGGTGAAGATAATGTTCCCAAAACATTTTAACAGAATCCCCTTTATTACTATATGTCTCCTTTACTGAAGACCCAAATTTCTTTAATATTACCAATTTAGAAAAACTGATATTGTTTGATCATTTCTGATGTTTTAGAATGCATATTGGGTGACACATATGACACATATTGGGACACCTGGGAAGATGTGTAGGAATCCTTCATTTAATTTTTTATGCCAGTAGCATGACGCTGATACTTTAAATATAATCTCTGTAGGATATAGGTTTTTGTGCTGAGATTGTCATGGATGAATGTCCAGTTTGTGCCTTATAGACCATTACTTTGATAATTTGGCCCCTTGTTATTAATCACTATCCTCCTTAAAGACCCAGTGACAATCCGCTTACAGTTTTCTGGCAAACACCAACAGATTAGTGTCGAATATGTCCTTGAATATTTCAAACAGTGCATTGTTTGTTTCATGGATGTCCTGTTGCAGAAAAGCTCAGTCTTTCTCTCCTAAAAAGATTGGTTAGCATGCAAAGCCAGACTGGCACCGATTTATTGGACACATGGAAAAACTTTTACAGCATTAACTTGCTATCTCTGAGGTACTATACATAAACATATGAACCCATGCTATTGAGTTGATGCAAGTACTAAATAAATGTTGCAGCAATGATCCAGTTTTATAGCACAGGTCAGACTACCTGCATGGCATCTCTCCCTGTCAGTACCAGTCTTATCACCTGCAGTGTCATCAGTCTGGAGCCATGCATCACTGATAATTCACCCTCACTACACCCTGAGGCTGGCACTAGTATCCCTAAGAATCTTCCAACAAATTTCCCTTAATTGGAAGCCATTAACAAAAATACCCTTGCTCTATGTTCTCAGCCAGATCTTTGGTGGCTTTCTTCAAGTTGTTACCTCTGACATGTTACGCTATGCCAACCCTCTGTCTTCACACTGAATGCTTGAAGCTGCTTTAGATCACAGCAGTCTGATCTATTTTCTACTTAACTGGGCTGGGAATTATTGGAGGCAGTCATGGAATGTTTAAAGCATTTAACTTTCATTTCCAAATCCATTACTTTTTGAAAAAAGATGACATTTCAGCAAATGTAACATACCCTAACCCAACACAGCTGAACACTGTGAAAGTTGTATCCTTCATCCCAATATACACACTTTGAACATAACAGTGTTGCACCCGAGGGAAATCACATACTTCAAAAACATGACTGGACTCTGTGTTTCACAAAATGTGCTTACTTCATGTATACACCCATGTAAGCTGCAATTTCAGATGCACTAAAATGCATGACAAAACAGGAAACAGAGTGACTTTACCCTCCCCTTCACTGTATCTAGTGGGAAAGAAAGAATGTTGATATGGACGTGTGAGTAGCCATGTTACTCACAAGTCTAGATCAACAATTACCATGTAATGGCATATTGTGTTGTAGCCAATTTTTTTTGACAAATAAAGTTCAACACATGAATGGCATATTCTCGTCTTTTTCATTTATAAGAGTCACTGTGAGAAATGGCCTCTGTGTGTCACATCATTTGTATACTCCAGTGAAACAGGAAGTCATTGAGCCAATCTCAAAATTCTAAACCTAAAAATATGTTAATTACACTTATTTTTTAGAAATTTTGTAGATGTAACAGTAAGTGTAGTACAACTGATTGCCTTTACAAGCAATCTATTCTTACCTTAGGATGTTTTTTTTTCTTTCGTAAATAAATGAATTAGATTTAAAGGTGCAATTTTTAAATTTTCTTTCAGCATGACATTGTTGCTGTAATACAGAATTTATTTACCTAAAGGTTTTTTACATCTTTACAATGGGTGTAAATAAGAGTGAAGAGCGCTGCAATATAGTGACATTTTGAACACAGCATGGCCTAATTAGAACCACAAGTAGGCCTGAAAAATATACAGCAGTGAACAGATAAAACCACCCAAGCTGTGTTTGAATCTAAGCTTACATGTTATGTCAAGGGATCACTCCTTTGAGATGCTTTTGAAGTAGTGTTTTCATCTCCTCAGGGAAGGTTTTATCTAATGTGTGTTCTAGTATCTTCATCAGGTAGTCATTAATCGTGGATGTCAGCTGTTTGGTGCAATGCAGCTAATGAATACTGGGCTTTTAAACCCAATCGAAAATAGAAAACAATACCAATAAAAAATGTAATTTTGAAGACAATTTGACAAACAGTTTGATATAACACTAGACACAGTCAAGCTCTCCAGTGTGCTGCCTATGCAAATATGAAAGGACTGAGCAATGTATGATTATTAGCATTCATTTCAGCAGTAAAAATATATATAATTTACAGAAAGATAAGACAGAAAACAGAAAGATAAGACAATATTGTGCTCAAACTTGCTGCAAAACATTATATTTCTTACTTTATATATACAGGCACATCAAAAAAAACTTGAATATTGGGCACTGGGTGACTCACTTGGAAGAGTATGTGCACCGTGTGCAGAGGCTGTAGTCCTCGACGCGTCGGTCCTGGGTTCAATTCCTTGTCTCAGGTAAATTCCTGCATGTCTTCCACTTCTCTCTCTTCCCTATTCACTGTTCAATAAAGGTCACTAGAGCATAAATAAATCTTCCAAAAATAGAAACTTGTGAAAAAGGTAAACATTTTTGTTATATATTTCAGAAAGTGAAACTCCTATAGATTTATTACTCATAGAAATGATAATATTCCATAAAGTCAATAAAGAGGCATATTTTAATCTGAAATTGCAGGCTTCTGAAAAATACAGTTCTTTCTAAGCACTCAATACTTGGTTGGGCTCCTTTTGCATAAATAATTGCGTGATTGTGGTATGACGTGGAAGTAATCAGCCTCTGGTTCTGCTGATGTGTAAAGGGAGCCCAGGTTGCTTTGATAGCGGACTTATAGCCATCTGCATTATTGGGTCTTCATCTTGACAGCACTCCATAGATTCTCTATGGGGTTCTGGTCACACCTGGCCATTGCCTTCCAACGCAATTCGATTCTAATCTCACTTCACTGCTCCGTCAGGGCTTTCTCCCATTGATGTGGATTTCTCTGGTTGAATTTCAGCTGTGCTAATCAGCGAACAGATGGAGAAATTGTTAACGAAGATGTTGATTTGGCCAGTTTAGCATAGTAACACCATGGTCATTGAAGCAACTTTTGGTACCTCTGGTAGTGTGGGAAAGTGCCAAGCCCTGCTGGAAAATGAATCTAATAACGCTGTCATGAATAGTTCCCTATAAGTACCTTTTATCGAAATGATCACACTCATAGTGACCAAATAATCACAAACTTTTGATTAGCTCCAGGCTGCTACTTTTCCTGAAATTCTTGGTAAACATCTTGTTTGTGCCTACTTTTTCTACACACACCTTCACTGATTAAGGCTTTTTTGTTTGCTGAAACAATAAAGATAGTTAAATATTTGATTATTTTTAATGACACATGATTGATATGAGAAAAAAACCTGTATTATCTATTATTAAAATCTGTATTATCTGATCTAATGGAAGGACCAATATTAGCACGATTTTTTGTAAAGCTAAGATCCGATAGAAATCTCTCTAGTGTCAACATTTCTGGCAAATAGAAGGCCCAGTCTTTTAGTCATGCTTACCCAGAAAAGACATGTCACCAGATCAGAAAATATAAATGTAGACCTGCTGCCAGGGTGCTCTTGGAAAACTTTAAGACATGTACCACTGATCTAAAATAGTTTTCTAACATACGATGGTATTTACTAAAGCCATTTCCTTTCTTTGGCATAATAGTACATCCTGACACACGGCCTAATTAATTTAAGAATGGTGTAAAGAAATCAGCAGCCACTGTAAAGAGGCTTTGTTGGTGATAAGATGGCTGGTCATAATAATACAACTTATATTATTGTGATTGGATAATATTTTGGATGACTTTCTGTTATTTAGCTATAATAGTCAACACTTTTGTCAGACCAGAAAAGATGGGAGTCTTATGTCTTTATCTAAAATGCACTATTAATTCTGCAGTTGTTTACAGATTATTGCAGAACAGGCCATTCCAGTGCCACAAGGATTAGGAAACCTGTGAGAAATCCACCCAGCAAAAAAATTAGATCAAAACAGTTCTGGCCTTTGGAGGGAGAGAGCATTTCTGACAGCTCTTTGTATTTGCATTGCCTGGGTCTTTAGAGTCTCTGTAGGGGGTATTTTGCACAGGAGGTTTCTCACTGTGTGAAGTCGACTTTGCCATGAGGACAGACAATCCATGTGCTAACACATGCTTGTGAATATTTCTGGCAGGATCTTTCTTTCCACATGGGCTGGCATTTTCTTTAGTCTGCCCATGTAAACTTTCTCGGTTGCCAGCCTTGCAAATCCTTTTAATTCAGCACGTCAGCAGCCTTCACAACAGTATCAGATGGAAATGATCGCACTAGAACTACAGCAGCAAAGTGAATCATTGGACAAGACAAGATAATTCAGCTCTAAGTTGCAACTTGTCTAAATGAAAAAAAAAAACAGGAATGTCAATATGTTTAAAACAATATGGGAACTTTAATAACAATAAAAACTGATGAAACAATATACATCTGTGAATGAGCTCCCCTGAAAGGAAAAAATGATGCATGAGTTCTGGAGCCAAAAACATAGCTAGAAATAATCACAAATACCTATACCAAATACCTAAAATTCATTACAATGGCAGTATGTGTGTTAAAAATAAAGTAAAGTGCATTCATTCACAGCATACAGTATGTTCCCTGTCTATAAAAGAGCAAAGTGTATGCTTCTTGTTTCTGTGAATAAATACTTGTGAATTTCATTCCTAGCTTCAACTTATTCTTAGTACCAAAACTGCGTCAGAAACTGAACATTTTTGTCCCTATAGTTAATCTATAGACAAAGCAACAAAATATATTGTCTGCTATCAGCATATAGATATCCCAGAGCACCAAACACTAAATACTCAGTAGAAGTATCATGTCAAGTAATGGTACTGTCATAGGTTGTTGTGATTGTGAATAAGCCTGTCACAATAACAAATTTTGTTAGAAGATAATTTGTCCCAGAAGTTATTGCAATAAAACGATAATATTGTTTTGAGACAATATTCAAGTAATATAATAGTAACAGCATAATAATGCAAGTACACCCTCTCAAAGATCAATAAACTTTCATTTATAACAAATATTGAATATTTAACACTGGAAGTGGATGACATTTTAAATATTCAAAATAAATAAAACAACCAAAACAAGAAATAAAATGGATACTGAAGTCTCTGCGAACAAAACTGGCTTTCAAAAAAGGGGCTGGTGTGAGTCCAATGCACCAGATTGAAGCCTTATGTCTTTGGTGGAAAGAGAGAGAGAGGCACGAGAAAAACAAACAGTCATGCAAATTATCAAGCTTGTTTTATTTATTACACGATTTGTTGAGTTATTGCTTATTGTGACTAGCTTAATTGTGAATTGTTTCTGTACACAGTCTAAACACTAAGGCATTGTTATGCTTGCTAATATTTTCAAATTCTTAGCATTTTAATCTTATTTAAATTATGTTTGAATGGACAGGTTTGAAAGCAGGTTCTAGATTTTTAAAATATTTCAGATGCTGTGTTTAAGACTTAATTTATTAAAAGAAGATCATTATTTAATTGTTAGTACTATCAGCTTTTCATCTACAAATAGTAATATTTCTTCTTAATTTTGCATAGTTCTCTCTTAGATCTTCCTCTTGTCTAAGTTGTATTGACCTGTGATTATCAGCTTATTGTGGAGCAATTATCATCAGAGGGTCATTACCATAACTGTGTCATCAGGAGTGAACTTTTTAATATATGATCTGCAGGAACCCTTGTACCAACTCAATGTTTCTGCATGTCTATGAATCTATTCAATAATAATAATAATAATAATAATAATAATAATAATAATAATAATAATAACAATCATACTGGCAATAGCCGGACCTTTTGTGAACCCACGGCACATGCAACTCACGTGGGGAGAGATGAAAAGAAAAAGCACAATAACTGACAATAATAGTGGAAATGATTGAATTAGAAGAGACAAAATAATGTCAGACCAAAGGTCTTTGTAGGCTTTGGGCAAGGGATGTTAGGGGTTGAAAAGTCTTTATTAAGGCAGTGTTGCTGGGAGTTTTTGAAAGATCGGATTCATAGCTTGCAGTGTGGTGAATTCCTGTGTTTTGGTCTACAAATTTAGCAAGGTTGTTTTTTTTTTTTTTTTTTTTTTTTTTGTTTTTTTTTAGCAACTGGGAGATATAGCAATGGTAATTATACCAATGGTATGCAGTTTTGGTAAAAAAAAAAAACAAAAAACACACAACGGAAGTTTATGCCTGTGGAACTAAATGTCATTGTGGTTGTTTAGCCATGAGAAATTAGTTTGGCTCAAGCTTGGTTGGACTCCATCAATAGAACTGTAAATTTCCCACCAAAATGCTAAAACTGAGTGGAGATGAAGACATACCTTGGTTCAACCTTGATTTGAGGGATATTTTCTGGAGCTTTGTTGAGACTGTTTTAGTAAAATCTAGATTAACAGACAAATAATTCTTAAAATTTTGACATGCACCTCTATGTTCATGTATATGAGCAGCTTGGACCTTGCAGACAAGCACAAACCCCATTTACACTGTTTAACTTGGCTGAATTCACAGAAATACATATTTATCTGCACCCCCTTAGAGGCTTATAATGGACCGGTTCACACACCTTGAGAAGGAGAAGAAAAAAAGAACAAATAAAGGGATTTCTCACTAGAATATTAATGCAGTTTTTGTATCCCTGTTGTTCTACAGAGGCAAATTATCAACACTTAGGAAATAACAGATCTTGATGTATTTCTTTTTCTTCTTTTGCTCATTGTCTGATCCATTTAAATCTTTATTCGTGGTGTGTTTGGCACCACCCTCTGACTTGAGCTTTTATTGTTTCAGTTTGCACACAGCCAGTGCAGTTACATTTGGCCAGGTTACAGCTGTAAAAGCCAATGTATAATTGTGAAGTGGAAGGAAAATAATATGTTGCTTTAAAAATTAACATCTGAAAAGCATCCTATGTATTTGTATCGTTTCAGTCTTATCCTCCAAAGTAAAATCTGTTGCAAACAATTGCCTTTGGAAGACACAGATTAACGAAATTAGATACATATGGTTACATGATTTGATCTCAGTGTAAATCCAGCAGCTCTGTGAAGGTGTCAAAGGTTTCATGAAGACCAAGGAACACAGCAAACAAGTTTAAAAGATTTAAAAGAAAATGCAGCTTTGAAAGCTGAAATATCTTGGTACAATGCTACTTGACACTACTACTATTTGGCAGTTGTTTGCAAACCAGTCAGTCCAGGAGCACCACTTATTTTCCTTGCTGCTGATTGGCTGTACCCCCAAGAGTTGAGAAAGGAAGAGATATTAGCCGAAGTGCTAAGATGGTGTCCATTGTGTGTGTGTGTGTGTGTGTGTGTGTGTGTGTGTGTGTGTGTGTGTGTGTGTGTGTGTGTGTGTGTGTGTGTGTATATATATATATATATATATATATATATATATATATATATATAAAGATAAAAGATAATTAATTAGCGCTGTGATTAATCACGACCAATTGCTATACTCAACTTTGTAAGCTTGAAATATAAAAATGCACATTTTCAAAAAATGTCCAAGAAAACATTTTACTGTTTCAAACCAAACATGTCTAAAGATTCTCAGTTTTACAGATTTTCAAACTCAGAAAGGTTTAAAAGAAGTCACTTTGTTATGAACATTAATTTTGAAATGGTGACGACAAACTGCTTGTGCTTCGGTGGAAGGATAATTCATCTTTGCAATATTTACATACAATCTTGGTTTTATCCAAACTTCCATCAAGGTGTTTTTTAAAGTGAAATCTGCTGAACACACCACTTTGACTCTCCTCATTTATCTTTTCATTGCTGACCGCAGTGTAAGACTGTGTAATGAGCTCGACACACAGGAAACCACGTCGCTCCATCTCCATTTATTTCCTATGGAACTTCTGCGATTTTCCCTAGAAACTGTCACCACATTATTTAGTAAGTCATGGAGTCATTGTGCAAGCGTCACTTCTGTTTATATAATTACTTCTGGTTTTACTCTTGAGCATTAAAGTGTACCACATTAACATCAATGTTTGAAAAGGTATTCTGAGGATATCACTACTCACACTCTGCACCTCAGTCTGCATTTAGTTCAACCAAAACATGTCTGGTCCTAAAAAACATATTTCAAGCTAATGCTACACATGGTGGCTGGAAGGACAGATAAAATACTAATCATACTACAGCTGCGGTTAAACGCGTCCTCTTATATTTGGATTACCCATGGTTACCCAATTGGTCTCACTGTCTGTTGTAGCTGTAGCATAAACTGTGTCAGGTCCTCTTCCCTCAGGTTTTTGTTGTTCCTTCCCATAAATTTAAGATTTGAATTATGTGGTAATTTGTAATTATAAAAGTATTTCCAGCTGAGAGATCATTGTTATTTTATAACTGAGGGGTAATTCGTCCTCTTCACCTGTTTACTTCCACTGGGTCCTGTCATGTTTCCTCCATGGATGATTATTGTGCCCTATTCTTTTTCTGTGTGGACAAGATGTTGCCATATATCCGTTCAACTTCAAACATGTTTTTTTTTGTTTTTTTTTCAGAAACCTATTTGTACTCTGATTACCGTGAGAGATTTACAGACACGATAGCCTCGTTAATTAACGTAGTGCCTCTTGCCGACATAAAATGTGACTCTAAAGGTTAATTGTTAAAATAGAATATATAAGTTGGGTGTAAAAAGATGAACAACTGACAAGCAGGTGCTTCTGTGGGACTCAGAATTTCACAGTTTATGGTGCTTCTCCTACTTGTGCTTTCAGCTGTGAGGACAGCAATGAGGATGTTAGTGAAGGAACTAGAGGTGTCATCAATGAGACAGACAGCAGTAATGAGATAAAAAAAAATAGAGCAGCTAGCAAAGCTCTCAGAGACCTGGCAAAACCCCATTGACAGTGTAAGGTTAATTCAACTGGCAAGGATTATTTGGCTCATTTGCATGACACATGGGGAATTATGAGACATGATTTTTCTTTTAATAGAGCAGGGAACCAAAATACAAAAGATATTTTTGAGACAGACCAGGAGTAAGTAAAGATAGATAGATAGATAGATAGATAGATAGATAGATAGATAGATAGATAGATAGATAGATAGATAGATAGATAGATAGATAGATAGATAGATAGATAGATAGATAGATAGATACTGGACAGACAGACAGAAGTCCTTCCTATACAGTTTATATCAAACAGTCCTGTGGATACGTTTTTAGTATAGGTGTAGTTATTTTTGTTCATATAACAGACATAATTTTATTGGTGAGTGGAATAGACACCAATGAAAAAATATCACAAACTGCTATCAAAGATCACTTTGTCCTTCCATGTCATACAAGTCGATCCTCTGAGATCATGCGCCCAGTGTGCTGTAAGCACAGAACCAGATATGAACTGTCCAGATGCATTCAGGGCTGTAAATGCAAGTAAAGTTGTTTCGCGTTTTCCAAAGCATGTCATAATGTGCATTATATTATGTTAATCAAAATGAGGCCAAAGCTGAACTCTTTGAGTGTCGTTACACACACCATATTTGGAGGAAGGATGACTCAGCATGTGTATCCAAAAACACCAGTGAGTTTTGCAAGTAAGAATGTACTGTAAGCTGTCTTACAGTATATAGTACTGACAGACTTCATATAACTGAAGGAAGGATGAACGGGGAAATATATTGAGACATTCTTGAAATCTTGTATGGATTTCCAAGCAACACAATAGTCCCAAACTCACAACCAAGGAAAAAAAAAAACTGAAGCTCAGAGGGGATAGAAAGGACCACCAGAACCAACAGTTTGTGTGGAAGAATGGGTCAAAAATCACACCTGTTGACAGTTTTTCCATTCTGGAGTCCTTACAGTTTTCATCTCCAAAAAAGGTTTTTCCTCAGAGTATTTAAAACATTTCTTAACCTGCAATCTCATCCATGCACTAATTTGCTCTAATTTCTTTGTATGTGTGGATTACTTAGTTTGTTGTTGAAACCTGGTGGGAATTTTATGTCAGTTCATTTATATTCAGAAATATTGGAACTGAAAAAAACATTGACTTGCCCAATACTTTTTCCCCATTGTTTATTACTTTAACTGCTTGGTGCTGGTGTGTCCCTGTCTTGGTCTTCACTGTTTTCACCAGCCTTGTCAGTCCCACTGTGTATTTATAGTTCCTGTCTTTCTGTCTCAGTTTGTTAGTCTATCTGTTTACCAATCTTACTCTTTCTGTCTGTCATACCCTTAAGTCCTGCCACTAGTTGCCATGCTTTGGATATATAAGCAATTTTCTTTTACTATTACTGCAAACACTTAAACAGGAAGTCAGCTTGCACTTTTTGAACTGTATTTATCAAGATGAACTGCTATATTTACAAAACAACTTATATTACCCTGTTTACTGTGGTTATAAAAACAAGTGACTGACATAAATTGTGACTGATTACTGTCACCCAGTCCAACCCTCAGTGACAGAAACTTTGGGATCTTTGCGTTCTGATATCACAGCTCTGACAGCATATTGAAAGTTTTGAGGCTGTGTAGCATGTGTCACCACTGTAGGACTCAAAAGGGTGTGTGGTACCAGGAAATCAAAAGTCAAGTCAAGTAATATGTCCTGGGAAGCAATGCTAAACACAGTAACAGTCAAGTTTGCAGTTAAGGCATAAGACCCCTGTTCAGACCTACAACTTGTTCTCTTCTTTGTTTTATTGAAATGTTGCATTTTTATTTTATTATTCAGAAGGCAAAAAGAAACAAAATTATTTTGGTTTTAACTGAAAAAAGGGAAAATTATGGCCCCTGGGTAATTTCAATCCTGCGATTTTGGCTTATGTTGCAAAAAGTTTGAACACCACTGCATTACATCCACATTCTCCTCTGCAGTCTTTCCCATCCTTGCTTCCAACTGACCTCTAGCATCATCATCCCATAGGTGTTTCTATCTGCTTCAGAGAGACTTCATCCTACAAGGCTTACAGTCAAACAATATTGCATTCCAGGCGCTGAAAAACCAAATCTTTAATTTAAGATCATCACACTTTAAGAATTTGTTGTTGTTTTTTCACAAAATCTCTCAGGCCAAACATATAGGTATAACTGATGCTCTTTTTTTTATGAACTTACCCCACCTGTTTTTCTAAATAATTTGTGTCTTTGGACTCAAGTGGAAGGTTAACTTTGTGCCTTGCAAGCCATTTCTGAGTTGATTTGACCACATGTTTTGGATCATTGTCATCTTGAAAGAGCCAGTTAATGGTAGAATCCACAAGATTTTTATTTACATTTTCTAGATATTTTAATGATTTCAGGACATCAAAAGCCCAAAGAGAAACTCACCCTCCATCATTTATTACAGCAGAGAAGAAGTGTTGTTTATTAGTTTCCATTTGTAATAAATACACGTGGACTTTTTATCAAGTCCCAGCAGCTTTAAGAAGGCTTTTTTTCTGTTATGCCTCTGAAACAGTCATTTTCAGAACCTAATTACCCCTTTGAAGGATGCAGCAAATCAGTGCTTATAAACACATCTTCAGACCATCTGTGTGCATATTGTCACAGGACTGTGTTTTGCATTCGCTCTATATCTGTCACTGAGTTTCTATTTAATGACTGAAGTTGGTGTCATTGTAATATTCTTTTGTGAATCTGCTGAGAGTTGATCTGTGCCCACAGGTAAATCGGGTAAAATTCAAAATATATTTGTCTGCAAATCTGCTAATGTTATTGTTTGAAGTAATCCTAAACTGTTGCTGTTATTTGTCTTGTCCTCATACTTTTTTGAAATCTCTGTTTACTTCTACCATACATTAATCAAACAGTCAATGAATCAAGCTTTATTTATAGAATACTTTTTATACAGCCGAGTGCAACATGTTCTGTATGAAAGTTAAACATGGAAAAACGCAAATAGAGACACACATTATAAATTATAAGCATAAAGGGAAAAAAGTACTACTACTACTACTACTACTACTACTACTACTACTACTACTACTACTACTACTAATAATAATAATAATAAAGAGGAATTTAAAGGGAGAGATAAATTATTCAGTGGGGTTTAGGAACTGTGAAAATGGATTCATATAGACAGCAACTTTAATCAATGAATTTGAATTACAAAAATGTTAATCAATAAAATAAAAAAAATGCATGATAGTAATACAATAATAAAACAGAAATAGATTACATAAAAATTGCTGTATTTTAAAAAAACTATAACTGAAATAAAATAATGAACCATAATAGAGAATACAGTGCTTTGCGAAAGCATTCACAAGAATTTTTTTTGTGTTTTGCTACCTCACAGCCTGGAATTAAAATGGATTGTTACCACACTGAACATTTCATTGTCTTTATATTGTGAAGCAAACAACAAATAGGACAAAGTCACAGAAAACTTTAGTGTGCATAACTATTCACCCCCCTAAATTCAGTCCTTTGTAGAGCCACCTTTTGCAGCATTACAGCTGCAAGTCGCTTTGGATAAGTCTTTATGAGCTTCTCAAAATTGCCACTGGAATTTTTGCCCATTCCTCAAGGCAAAACTGTTCCAGCTCCTTTAAATTAGATGATTCCTGCTGGTGAACACCAATCTTCAAGTCTGACCGCAGATTTTAATTGGATTGAGGTCTGGGCTTTGACTATCCCGTTCTAATACATACACGTTTCCCCTTAAATCACTTGGGTGCTGCTTTAGCAGTAGGCTTCGGGTCATTGTCCTGTTGGAAGGTGAACCACTGTCCCAATCTATAATCACTGATGGACTGAAACATAGTAGTATTTTGTTTGGAACTTGTAGTGAATAGTAATTTGGTGGTGCTTGTCCCCAGTGTTTTGTTTATCTTGGATAGTCAATCAGCAACTAGGCCCTTTAGCTGGGAAAGATTTGTTTGTTTTTGATTGTTTATTTGTTTGAGTTGCACCTCCTGTCTTTTTTTTTTTTTTTTAGATTTCTATAAAACCTTTTGACTCCTATTTGACCAGCTTGACACTCTTTTTATGTTACCTCCTGTGACTCCTAACAGAGTTAGGTCATAACACCTAATTAATAAATAGTGCCAATAACTCTGTTTCCATCAAAACATTTTCATGCACATTTTGAAGTAGCGCATTAGAAAAGGTTGATGGAAACGACAAAATTTGAAATAACTTCCTTTGTTTTTACGTTCGCTTGAGGTGGTTTTTGGCTTTTCTGAAAAAGAGTTAATATGTTAAAGGGGAGATGGAAATACATTTGTCTAATAAGTTCTGACTTAGCAAACATTTACCTCACATGACGGATCTCCTGTTTCCACTGTCGGCCTACATTAGAATTAGAATGCTAGTTTGCAACCTCTATTTTCTGTTTGTCACAGCCATGCGTAATGTCAGCACCTGATGAGATTACGCTTTACATAGCCTAGTTGATTGTCTTCAAACCAGCAGATGGAAACACAGCTAATTTGCATTTTCTTTTTGTGACATTGTAAAAGATCACTCAAAATTCACATGACAACTGGATGGAAACATAGCTTTTGTGAGTCATTTTAATACAATTCAAATTTACAAAAACTTTTACACCCAACGGAAATTAAATGATAAATTCTAAGTCAGTTCAAATTCAGCTGTACTGTGCATACAACCTGAGCTACAGAACGATTTGGATCAAATACACACACACAGTCGTGTGTTAGAATGCTCCAGTCAAAGTTTAGACCAGAATTTACATGAGACAGACAGTCTCCATCCAGTTTGACAGAAGTTGATGTATTTTGCAAGGAAGAATGGGCAAAATTTTAGTCTATAGATGTCCAAAGGTGGTAGAGACATAATTCAACAGAACTGCAATGGTAATTTAGTTAGGGGGATTGACTGTAAATGAATGCTGGACTCTTGAGATTTTAAATTGTAAAAATAGTTTGAAAGATTGTTTTTCACTTCACAGTGATGCACTTCTTTTTGTTAATCTATCACAGAAAATCTCAAAATATGGAATTATGTAATTGTAACATGACAAAATGTGAAAGAGGGGAATGAATACTTTTCAGGGCATTTTAATACTTATATGTACATTTAACCAAATTAAAAAAGAAAACAGTATACATCTTTCTGATTACTATCCTGCTATGCAAATAGAGAATAGATAGAGGATGCTGGTAGTTGTCACTCTAAAGTTGAATCTAAACATCTTTATTAACATTTTTTCATTGTGTTAGGACTTAGTTCAGACTATATTCCCAATCATCTCCTGTTTTCCCTGTTTCGTTCTTCTACAGTTTACGCTGACACATGTAAAAGATGGAGATCCTGGAGAATATGGGTGAGGAAGTGATGGAGACAGAGGGATCCGCTGTCATAGCAACCCTTTTAAACAGCAGCTTGGATGGCTCTGCCAACTTCACCAACATCACCTTTTTCCCCTACTATCAACACTCTCTGTATGTAGCTGCCAGCTACATCCTGGCCTACTCCTTTATCTTCCTGTTGTGCATGGTGGGTAACATCCTGGTGTGTCTAATCGTACTGGAAAACCGATGCATGCGCACAGTGACCAACCTCTTCATCCTCAACTTGGCAGTCAGTGATCTCCTCGTGGGGATCTTCTGCATCCCTACAACTCTAGTGGACAACCTCATCACAGGTATTTTAAGGTTTGATTATCATGTTCACGGCTTTCTTACTGGTAAAAATAAGATTGAAAATGTTTGTTTGATTGGTTAAGATATGGAAAAGAAAGTGAATGAAAATATGTCATATCAAGTTTTTGTTGCTGCCCTACATATTGCTTATTTTTTTAAGCTTTAGTAAGTTTAGTAAGTTCTATTAGGAAATTTTGCAATAAATAGAACATTTAATTTTTTATGTTCACTTATCTTGCACAGGTCAGGTATAGACCAGCCTTGAAAGGGTTAATTGACAGCAGTGCTGAGGCAGTTGGAGTGTTTGCACACAGCCTGGTGAGCGGAATTGATTACAGTGATGAGAGGAGGAGCACTTTCAAACGTCCGTGTTCCTTCCCACAGAGCTCTATTTAATGAGATATGAACTCCTGAATGGTTGACTCAGTGTAATTTAAGAGTTAAATGAAGCACCAACAGGTATCTGGCTAAGCTAATATGTTCAAATGGGTACCCTGAAGCTAACCAAAGTGCTTTCAATACAAGGAAAAGTGACTAGAAGTGATATCAATGTCTGTAAACTTTCAAACTTGGAGAGCATCTCAAGGAGTACATCCTTGTGAGGCTGACCTGAAAGCCGACCTGAATTTGCTAAAACACACCTGCCAAATCCAAAGAGACTGTTGGAGCTCATGGGAGCCATTGTCTACCATAACTTGATTAATTTATCAGCTGGACCACACAACTCAATGCTCATTTTCAATTATTGATATCAACTTAAAAATTAGAAACAGAAGCAGGCCTCAAACTCATTACCCTAACTACCACATTGCATCAGTTTTCAAAAATAACCCATCCCTACATGTATATACATGTAGAAACAACAAAAGGCTAGATATTCCATTCCAGTCAGTCCTTTGTTGAATTATTAATGCACACACTGACATTGTAAACATGATTAATAGTAAGGCTCTTTCACAGATATTATATACAGTGTTAAAAAACCAACATTCTGTTTCAGTCTGTATTTATAGCAAGACTGGCAATGGCATTAAGGCTCTACTGGCATTTTTTACGACCACTGGCTGTTCAAAAGTAATCAAAAACTGACAATATCCTGCAAACGTGGGAAGCCAGGATCAAGGAACCAAAGGAGCCATGAAGTTTCACTTAGCTGAGTCGACATACACCGTGTCGGATAGCTTCCTCCAAAGGATTAAACAACAGGTATCAAGTCCTCTTGTCCATAAGGTCGATATCCTGCAACGTTTAGATGTGCATCTAAACACCTGAATCAAATGATTAGATCATTAGCAGGGCTCTGTAGAACTGAACGCTGAGGAGGTAAGTTTACCCTTTGATACTTGTGTGTTGGACCAGGGACACATCTTAAAGTTCCAGTACACCGACCATCACGGCCTGTAGTTTGATCATTCCTGAGTTACAATAAATGTGGAGCATGGGATGATTATTCTAGTTCAAGCATCAGTACTGGGGGTGGAACATTACATTCAGCTCACGAAACGATATGATCCACAATATTGGGTTTAGGAGATGAGATGGGAGTTTAACAATATTTAAAGGGAAAATAAAGAATTGCTTTTTTTCCCTTTACATTAAATACCAATTATGTTTTATGACATCTGTAATCAGTGTAAAATAACTTAGTCCATATGTTTAATTTTCTATTCTTGTCTAATTTTGGGATGGTCCTGTGGAGGATGGATCCTGATATAATTGACAATAAAGATAGGAATAAATAAATGGTTTGATAAAGTAATTCTTGTGCCAAATATTGCACCCAAAAAATAAACAATAAGAACTTTCCCAACTTATTTGATTATACAATGTCATATAAAATAATATTTATCATTTTCAACAGTAATAATTTGACATTATCACTATTATTTAATTTTCCATTTTATTACCAATTTATTTTTTTCTGATTTTTTTCATATTGTGTATTTGTTTATACCATATGGTTTTAATGTCAGAAAAGTATGGAAAATTATATATATTTTTTTCTTTTTATACACAGAATAAAGGTTCCATTTATATAAAACTATTTTTCAAGGTTCCAGACAAACAATTTACAAGCTATAACATATTTTTTAGTTCTTTTGTGACAAGAGGTTGCCTTTAGTCTGACAAGCAATGAGAGCAGACTGTGTCAGTTCAAGGCTGCAAAGCAGAAAGTATTTCCTGTCTTACTTCAAAATATTAGTCTCTAACCCATATTTAACAGGGTGTCAAGCTTAAATCAACCTTTCATGTCCAACAGCTGAACAATGCTTTGTGAGAGAGTTTTCACTCTACTGAGAAATGCTGTGGTATTTCGATATTACATTTTGTGCCACCCACTACTCACCCAGGTCTGAAGTCCAGTGATCTGTTCTGTCTTTATCCAATCCACCCAGTGTGTATTAATGGTAACAAATGATGCAAAACTTGGAGTAGATCTATTACTTTCATTCTCATTTATTCATTTAGAAAACTTAAATTCATCTTTTGATGGCTAAAACATCACTTTTTTGAATGTTTGTTCACTCTGGTATTGGATGCTGTGCACCTGGAAGGATTTTTGCTGATGTTTACCTTTGGAAAATTTGTTCAGGTACATAACCATAGCAACAAGGTGCTTCTTTATACAACTGCGAGCAGCTGGTTAACATCTCAACACTCAAATATTACCTCAACTGCACACCCAGATCTCAGATTAGATGAAAAGGAGGCACGGTGGCTGCAGAGCAGGGGCAAAGAGGAGAGATAGAGCAGGATGTTTAAATCATGTCTTCCAAAAATCATTATGGGCAGCTTGAGATCTTTGGCAAACAAATGGGATGGGTTTTTCTGGATCGGTGAAACAAAGTAAAAAGACTCAGACAGGGCTGTCTGATCCTTGGGAGTTGCTCTCTGGTGAAAGTAACAGGAGAATATCAGCAAAGTACACAACAAACAGAAAAACATATAAAGTACAAGAGAACATAGTTCCAAGGTGGCCATCCTTTGTACAATAACAGATTCAACAGCTTCTCCCTCCAGAGCTGTGAATCTCTGTAGCTTCTCCAGAGTAGCTTCACTTTTTTCTTTATGTTATTTAGTTAGTTATTTTCAAATTCAAGATTAGGGTTTGCGCAACTCATTGACATATTCGATTTTCAAAATGCAATGATCAGCAGAACGTGCGTCAACACCTCTCAAAGATGGTTGTGCCTACTAAAAGTTATGAAATTATTGCTTAATCAAAAGCCCAAACAGCATATACAAAGAAATGCCCTCATGCATCTAAGGTATGGGAGTATTTCACACAAAACAGAACAACATGGTGTTCTGCCAGCTTTGCAAGGTGGAACTACTGTATCACGAGAGTACAACTGCAATGCACGAGCACTTGAAGCACAAAACATCCCAGAGCACTGTGTACACAGACTCCATATGGCAGCAGGACAGAATGGTAAGTTCTGTTTACTTTATATTTCTTATTATAGCATATTATTTTAAGATTATCAGAATTACTTTATTAGTTCTCAGGAGGAAATCCCTTTTGTTGCATCAGTGAACCCAACAAAGATGAAAAGAGCAGTAATAAATAGTAAAGACCCCAGTGCTGACAAATAAAAAACCTAGGTCCATTATAACAACAAAGTATTAAACAACAATAAAAAGTATAGAGTTCTGTGAAGAAATCCATGTCATCAGTCCAAGTATCATTTATGGTATTAACACATTCTGTTATAAATAAATGAACGTTACCAGAGGTTGCCTTCGGTACACATTACCTAGTCAGTGATTTAATAATTGAAATTACAATTATTTTTAATGAAAGATGAATTTTAAAATGTTGCACTACCATTGTTCTTCTGTGCTAATGTGCTTTATATTTCTCTTTTTCAGGCAAAGCAGTATGGAGCACATTCTTCACAAGTTTTCAAGCCCACACAACACCCAAGATGCCAGCTGAGCTCTCTGATAACATTCCTACAGATGATCATAAAAGACATGAGACCTCTTTCTGTTGTAGAGGTCAAGGCTGTCATTAAAAAAAAATAAACACTGTTCACCCAGGATATACACTTCCCACAAGACAATACTTTACAGATTTAATGGAGAAGAAATATGAGGCAATTCTTGACATTGTAAGGAACAAACTCAAAAATGTTCCATCAAAAAACACTCAACACAGAAACCTGGACAAATATTGTAACTGAAGCATACTTGGGAGTTCTGCCACTTTATTAGTGAAGACTAGGAGTTCATTATATACAACTGAACTACAATGCCATTTGAGGAGCGCCACACAGTAGAAAATATTGTTGGGAGGGTTGAAAAAGCAGCAGAGAAGATTGGTTTCTCTTTCAGTGATATACTGATTATTGTCCATGATAATGCTGCAAATGTTCTGACAGCTCTCCGGATCTTGAAAAAGAAGTATGGAGTTGCTTCACACAGATACCTTGTAGTTAGTAGTCAACCACGTGCTGAAAAAGAATCCTCATATAAGTAAGACCCTTGGGGCTCCAAGGTGCCTTGTAGGGAATTTTAGGAGGAGTGAGGTGGGCATTACAAACTTAAACAAAAAACAAAAGCAACTGATACAGCGGAGCATAAACTAATCCAGGATGTACCTGAACAACACAACATTACTTATTACATGGTAAGTTGGCTTCTGGAGCAGAGGCGGCAAATAACTTGATCCCTTTCAGATCCAGAAGTCACACTGCGAGCAAAGCTCTACCTGGATCTTAAAGTTGACCGGTGGACCCTCTTGGAGGAACTGCCACAAGTTCTCAAGCCCTTTGAGTAAGCCACTGACTTTCTGAGTGAAAAGGCTTATGTCACATCCTCTACTTTACCTCAACTGGGAAAAGGCCTCTATAAGTCCACATAAAAAACATCCTCTGAATCAGCGGCTGTTAACAGTTTTCAAACATCTGTAGCACAGGAGTAAGTTTTAAGGTAGGAGAATGAGACGAAATTTAAAGAAGATAGTCAGAATATGTGCATCATCGCTGCTTCCCTTGATCCTAGGTTCCACAAAGCTAAAGTACTTTTCCTAAAAGTACAAGTCAGTGTTCAGGCTCTTCCACTTTAAGCTAAACAAGAAAGATGTGAACAGGAACAGCTTGATCAAGAAGCAGGTATTGTTGAGCAAGATGACTGCCACAAGTTTCACTAAAGAAAAGTCTGTGCTGGATACACTGTTATGCTCAGAGGAGCACAATAGCAATGAAGAAAACCAATGGTGTGGACAGTGAAAGGGTGAGGAATGAGGAACTCGTGTATTCTAGTGAACAATGCATGGGGCAGAAATAGCTGCTGTTAACCGTCACTCCGTTTCCAATAACCTTGAAACTGCACAAATTGAAATAACAAAAATAAATTTGCTTAATGGAAACATGGCATTTTCGAAAAAATTTCCTTTTTTTTTGAGAAAAAGTTTTGGCGCTGGGACGAGGTGTTTTTTTGTTTTTTTTTTTGGCCACGAAATTGGTTTATTTCACAAAACTGCAATGGAAAAACCTTTTTTGCATCACACGTCACATGATCAACAACCGGATCTTGCCACTGGCGCAAACCATGAAGAAAATGACAACAGGAAGTAGTTGGAGGATCAGGGCGTGGTATGTTTTCAATGATTTATCACATGATCAAACTTATTCATGTGAGATTTTAATTTCATTTCTCATTAAATGGAAACATTGCAATTGCAAAATTGTGTTTTTTTGACATTAGCAGAAACTCAACAGAGATTTGCGCACCTTTGTAATGGAAATGCAGGTATTGTTACAAAAGAAAGAGCAAATCTGAAATCAGAGCATGCAGAAATGCTCACATTCCTCCACTCGAATGTTTAAGTAGGTTTGTGTGTTTGAGGAAAAATGATTTTGTTTTGCACTAGCTTGAGTAGTTTTGTTGTGAAAAGGTTACATTTCCAGAACATGCTCTTACTTTACTTTTGAACAATGTTGTAGTTTTAGCAAAAACTAGAAGAATATTTTCATTTCACACTGTACAACTTGTTGTAGTGTTCTTCCAGAAAGTGACTTGAATATGACATGATTTTATTATTTTGGTAGATTATTAAATGAGTTGCACTTTACTTCTTTTACTTGAATTATTTAATATACTTTGGTTAAGATTGTACATTTGACTGTAAATTTGTGTTTTTATTACAGAACTGTGCTCTTAAGTACATACTATACATTTAAGAAAAATATAATGAAAGAAAATATTGCAACACTAAAGAACTGCTTTTATTACTTTGGTCGAAATTTTTTAAATTCTCAGTACTCTCATATTAGAGTAACCTAAGATGTTGTCATTAGATTAATCGAATAACCAAATCAAATTAGTCAAAAAACAAATTAAATCATTAGGTGTAGCCCTAATCATGATATATTTCCTTGTAACCCATCCCTAATTTAAACTTCTCCACTACTTTTAATTTATACACTCGGGGAATCTATGTACCAGTTAGCTGACTTCTGGAGGCAGGTGGTTGCACTTGAGTTAACCTTTTTACTTTTTTAACTTTTTTGTTTTGCTGTTTTATACTTGTAATGCTCTGCTCTTAGACATTCATTTCATGGTACAGCGGACTTAACATTCAGTCAGTGATTTCTGTAACCTTTTCTTTCTGTGTAATAGTGTGACAGTGCATAAATTCTTGGCAACAGTCTGGATGGCTTTAGCTTGAATGATCTCTTTGCCAACATAAAAAGCATAAAATAAAGTTGATCAGCACTGTACAGTGGTCTAACTGTGTAGCTGAGACATCATTTTTAATGGTTACTATGGGAAGCAATTCACTAATAAAACTATATTTGTTGATTTTGTTTTTAAAAAGTCCTGTTTTGCGATGATGTTTCTACACACCTTCTTTGAGGTCCTGCCAAAGCATTTTGATCATATTAGGATTTAAAATTTGACTTGACCAATGCAACATCTTGATTCTTTACTTTTTAATCAATTCTGCTGAGCTCATGATAACTTAATTTCAGGCAATCTTTCGGAGTCAGACAAATGACATCAAATTTGATTTGATAATAGTTTAGTAATAAGAGGAGTTGAGGATCAATTGTCCGATGTGCACATCCTGTGGCTGCAAAACAGGCTTAATAAGGTGTTGGGCTTTTGTCAAACTCTTCTGTCCCTTTTAAATCTCAAAACCTTGCTGCACCGCTCTGCTGTCATGACTGCCACTGCCTTTCAATTGCTCATGTCAACAAAGTACCCAGGAAACTGAAAGGTAAGTTTTAGTAACAGTCTGTCAAAATGTAAACTTGTACATTTAGTCAGTCAGAAATTATCATAAAAGGTGATAAGTAGGTATAGACAATGGATGGATGGACATGTTGATGTGCATCAACTCCAGCAGATGAAAATAATTTGCACCTGTTTTTGGGTCAGGTTGCAAATATCCACCCTAAACAAAACAGAGGTGGAGATATCATCAATGTGATAAATAAATTGTTTTACTTTCTGTAATATTTATTTAACTAAGAACTCCAAGTTCTGTTTTATTGAAACATTCCTCAGAACTTTATGAAAAACATCTGATTGGAGGAATCCTGTATGAATAGCATTACTAAATCAATAGGTAATGCTGCAGATTGTAAAAGCCAGTGGAGTGATTCATTCCTTAAACAGATTCATTCTAAAATTAAAAGCATCAGTGGAATTATTAGTAATGTGTGAAAAATCATTAAAATGTGCACAAATATACTGTACTAATAGTAGTTATATAGGAATTTATAAAAAGTTACACTTGTGGGTGATTACATCCAGGTATTTTTACTTTTAGAAGGTAAGATTATCTAACATTATAGCTGAAAAAGGTAAAGCAAAACCTGTGTTAAGAGAAAATAAAACTTTTAAGCAACAAATAACCCAATCATTCAAAGTGAATGGTGCTGACACTGAAAGCCTGGAATTTGACTGCTAAAAGGACTTCCATCATTTATTTAAGGTGTGTTTCAATAAACTCAAACCATTTGCCCCCAGCACTTAATTTTCCTGGATCCTTCTGCATTAGCCTGGTGTATGTTGTTTGGTTTTCCAGTGCAGCACACATTTCCATGTGGTTTATTTAAATTATGTCTGATGGCACTCTGAGGGTTGCCCCTGCTCAATACTGCTTGCTGCAGTATTTCTACTTCCAGCAGCTATACGACTAGAAGCCAGTATGTCCTCTGTAGCCCGTTAATCTAGTAAAGTCTAGTTTTTTAATTTCAGTTATGGTGTACCTTGAACTGCTTAATCAAAAGTTAAAAAAAAAAAAAACTTGCCATGAAGAAGAAACTTTTTTACACACCAAAAATGTTAGACCATTTCAGTGATGATACAGACGATACATGCTCAGACTACCTGAATATCAATTTTTGTCAAAAACAATATCACCAAAGGAACAACAAAGTTATTGTTATTAAATGGAAACACTTGGTAGTACCTAATTAATGTTGATTTGATTATTGATAAAACATTTACAGTAAAGTAAATGTTTTAACTCTAAATAATGGCGATAAGTGCTAAAAGGCGATGCAAGCAAATAAAGAAATGTATTCAGGGTTATTTACATAAGGATCTCCAAACACGTGTTGCCCTTTACAATGGCGTGCCCAATTTATCCTTTGAAGCATTAGTGAATCTGTGATCAATCTCATGGTCTTTTGAAGAAATCGGTGGACATGCATTTAGCTAGATTACTTACACCTGGCTTGACAAAGCCGCACCTCCTGAGCCTGGTTTGGCCTTTGTGAAACGGATGAAGCCAGGATGAACTGATGGTGCTATGTCAAGCCTGGCTTTATCTCTTATCCTGGATTTTGTAATCCTACTTTTGTGAAACAGCTCTCTGGCATGGGAATTACTTAAAACAAACGAAAAAACATGGCTGACAGAAGGAAGTGGGGAGGTGGAGCCTATAATCTTCTGTAGAGACACTGGCCAGTTGCCACCAGTTCAATCAACACGAAATTACCTGGAGCTCACACAAACACAAAAGCCCAAAGGAAAGATCTTGGGGCATGACTGTGTGGGTGTCGCATCTCACACTTCTAGCATGTCTGTTGACCACTGCTTTAAGATGAGGGAAGTCATCTTTCTGCTGTCTGGCTGGTGCCATATATTCAGCTTGCTGAATATAATATTTACAGGTTAAATCAAACTTGTTGTGGACACAGGGAGGCTGCTGCAGATACAGTTTTTCATGCTGTTCTCTGCAGAGATTGAGACAGAATAATGTGCATGAAGGTTGAACAGAAATAGCAGGACTGTTTTGTGAGACAAGCAGTGGAAGAAAGTGATATCTCCAACCTTTTCTTTTTCCAATGACAACTTCACAATATCCCATTTTTATTGCAGCTCCAGTCACATGTGTGGTATTATATCGCACTGCACAGCCATCATAGATGTGCCAACATTAAATACATCTGCAGCAACTATGTGAAGCTATCAGGTCAATATAGAGCAAAATCTCTGAGGAATGTTTTGACACTAGGTTTAATTTCATCCTTTGAGGAATCAAGGTCATTTGGAAAGCAATAGAAGATTCAAGCCGCCACTGGCAGGTTGCACCTAATAAAGTGACCAGTGAGTGGTTATGTTTGCTTTAAACCAAAAACGACCTGTTTTGACCCTCTTTTGCATGTCAGCTGTATCTGTTTGACACAGCCTGGCACTCTGGACTGTCTTTGCTTGGTGCATGTGTATTTTGTGTGTGATGACAAAGACAGAGCATGCATCTCAGACTGATGGTTGTCATTATTGAGCTGTAGCTCTGTTCAGGGTTTATTAGACAAGAAGAGGTAGTGAGATAGGTTTCCTGTGCCTGTAGCTGCAGGGCGAAGCTTCATGTAAGCAAGCTTAGGTTTGTGAAGAGCTCTGATGTTTATCCAGCTAAATCATTTTTGCAGTTAGACACTTGAAAAAGAAAAATACAATATTTCTATGGCAAATGAGGTGATGCAGAACAAATGAAGTGTGTAGGACAGATGGGACACCATAAGATCTGCAGAGACAAGGATGTTTCACCAACACACAAGTGGTTTGTCAGTTCAAGGACATGCTTTGTCACAGAATGGAAGGAGAGACTATTTTTATACTGGTTTGTAAATTAATGAATGCTTCATTTTGGGATTCATGTATAAATCACACAATTTCCAAGCTTAGCTTAGGCTTTTGGTATTCTAATAATTATTTTTATTATTTTTTTAAAATAATAAATTATTCCTTTTTTATTTTGATTTTTTATTTTTTTTTAAACAATTTGTTTTATTACCCCAGAGCAGTTCATTGTCAGTGTTCCTAACATGTCAGTGCTCCAGCACATGATGCTGTTTCTTTAAAAACTCCTCCTCTTGTTGATGTTTAGAGAGAAATCAGGTGACCGCAAGTCCTTCATCTGCAATGATTTTTTCATTACTGACATAACAGATTTTTTTCATTAGGGCTTTCAATTATTTTAATGTGTGTCCTTTCTTTCAACGTTCTTCCCATGAGAGCATTTATTTATCACTCGAGAACAACAGTCTGTAAAGCTGGCCTTGCAGTACTGAAGTAATTTAGCTATTGTGACACAATGGTTTCCCTCTAGTAAGAAGTCTCAAAATGTCATTGGGGAAAAACATTGAACATCACAATACAGCCATATTCTTTTCAGTGTGTATTCAGTTGGAAGTTGCTTCATATTTGAAAAGATTCTGCTGAAAAAAAGGGTATCAGGTAAATTCTGTAATTATTAGAATCTGCAGTTACCACTAAACCTTAAAGCATTAAAAAAAAGGCACCATGTGAAGGACAAGTGGTGGAACTATATTTTTAAGCAGAGGGTGGGCAGGTTTTATTATGGGATCTATATACTAATAAAAAATATTCTGTTTCTCTAACCTGGTACCAAAAGAACATATCATCTAGACAATTTGCTCAATCTCTCTTTATCTCTACTTGTTATTGCCATGTGTATCAAGCCTCTCTCTCTCTCAGTTCTCTTGTACTTTGTGATTTGATCCAAAATGGCCAGAGAATTACCGTTACTGTCAGTCAACAGCTTCCCAATGAGGCCTCTATTTAATATTATGAGTTACAGTTAAAAGTAGCATCTTTGCATTTGTTTTTGTAGCTTTGAATTTCCTCAACTTCCTTATTTTGTTGTTGCATTTAAAGACTAAATGCAGCATTTTGTTACCCCCAAAGCTCCTTTTGTATTCACTGCAGGCATACATGGCATTCATTTGTTCTCATTTAAATTCCCAATGCTTTGGATATTAATGCACTTGAGGTGCAGCTGAAGACCCATAGTTTTTATGTCAAACAGTGCCACAGCACCACAGAAAAAATCTAGCTGTATTCACCAACTGGTAGCAGAAGAAGAATCTAAACCAGAACTTCATTCCTAATGCAGCTCTAGCTACAAAGATTAGCCTCATAAGTGAAACTAAATAGCCAGTCATACAAATCTAGCAAACATTTAGAAATAATGATTCCCTGTGTGTATATATTTATACACGCATATGCTGGCTAAAACGGATGTGATTTCAGACTCAACCTTACTGCTCTTCCTGTTAAAAAAAAACTGTAAAAAAAATGGAGATGTTCACTACAGGTTGTTAGTTTAGAAAGCAATATCCAAAGCTTTGACCATCTCAATGACCACTGTTCAATCCATCTTTTGATATGGAAAGAGTGGTTGTTATGGTGTAGGAGTTTGAGGAAGGACCAAAATGCAACTGGAGCTCATGATGACAATGATGGATATTTAATAATGAAATTGAAAAACAACTTAAAATAAGGATGTGAAAACACAGGGAGCCAGAACACAAGAGCAGAAGAACAAAATTGATACCAGGAACCATGAAGCAAACGGAAGAATCCAGCAAATGTGGAAAGCGAGAGAAGATATAAATACTAAGGGAGAGGAGTAAATGACAAAAGGGACCAGAAGAGCTAATTACAGGTGAGTGGATGTGGCTGAGGAAGGGAGCAGATAGAGTCAAATGAGGAAATACTTAACAGCTGGGACGGGAAAGCAGAATGGTTGGCTGAGAGTGGGGTAAAAAACAAAGAGAATGGAAAGGGGAAAGAAAACCTGAGGGCTGTTTCACAAAACCAAGATAGCGGATTAAGCAGGGATTTTCAGGATATCCTGCCTCAATTAAACCTGGACTTGGTTTCACAAAAGCAGTGGTGCATAAGTTACCAAGGCGATTTATCCTGTGCAGCTACCCTGCTCCAGACCAGGCTAACAGCCAGGTTTAGTTAAGCCTGGTAGATTATCTGTTCAGTCAGCGGTCACACCAGTCAGAAACCAACGTGTTTTGTCTGTGATTCCGTTTTCTTATCTGTCTGTTTGGGACTATTTTTTTTAATCAGCCTGCAATAAAATAACACTGATTCATTTTGAAATTCAGTCAGTACTATTATTATTTTAACATTATGATGGTTATCATTATCAGTTTTATAATTATCCATGTGGGCATTGTTACTGTCAGATTGTGTTTCTGAAGACCGCTGTTGTTCTAAGTTTGACAGAAAGGCCTTTAATAGATCACTGCATGTGTTGAGGGGATTAGAGAAATCGCTGAGAAAGAACCAAAGGTGTTTTAATCAAGTCAGGCCAAATAAGTTGCAGCATCCCCCCTACATCCTTAGGGTTCTATCCTTTACAATTGCATGCCCAATTTATCCATTGCAGCATCAGTGAATCTGTAATCAATCTCATGGTCTTTTGAAGAAATCTGTGGATGTGCACTTAGCTAGATTACTTACACCTGGCTTGACAAAGCTGCACCTCCTGAGCCTGGTTTGGCCTTTGTGAAACAGATGAAGCCAGGATGAACTGATGGTGCTATGCCAAGCCTGGTTTTATCTTTTATCCTGGACTTCGGAATCCTACTTTTGTGTAACAGCCCTCTGAACAGCAGACAGAAATAAATACTAATCTAACTAAACAAATCCAAAACACAAACAATGGCAATAACTGAATTTACACAAGGAATGAACTGAAATAGCAAGATATAAGATACATAAAGAACAAACAATAAAGAAATGATCAAAACAGAAAATAACTGAAGATAGAAGTCCAAACACCTGTAGATCATAACAGTAGTGTATAGCTGCAAACCTACCAAGATATGTTAACTAATTAGATAAGCAATAACTAATTAGATAAACTAATAACTAATTAGATAAACAATTAGATAAGATAGATAATTCATGATTTCTCTAGAAGAGTAGCAGAAATGCATAGTTCAGGGGAAAGAATCTGTACAATTAATTACTATTAAAGCTTCAGTATGTAACTTCTAAAAAAAACGTTTTTTTTTTTTTTTTACATATTTATTAAAATGATCATTATGTGTTAGATAATCTGTGAAAAAATCCAGCTCCTCTGCCTTCTCCCAGTGCCCCCAGTACTAACTGCAGAAATACACCTCTCAGTCAGAATCAACCAATCAGGGCCAGGAGGAGGGACTTATTGCTGTCAATCACCCTCATGTATGCGCTGCTTCTCAGACTCCCCATTGCTCTCTGCTAAGTTACTGCTGGTCCACCACAACATAGCCACGAATGCTAAGGCTAGTTAACACGGCCACCAATGACAGCGGATAAACAATTTTCCTGAAATGGTAAGTTATTTTTTTCACCACCAGCACATTTAGTGGTGGGTACATGAGGGTGATTAACAACACAAATGCCCTCCTCCTGGCTTTGATTGGTTGTTTTAGGTCGGGAGTGGTGCAAAGTTACATACTGCAGCTTTAATTGTCAACTTTACAAATTGGACTTTTATTGAAGATCAAGTCAAATTGATTTAAATAGCACATTTAAGAACACTTACCATTGGCCAACGTATTGCATACAAAACACATAATTCAAACATGAAAAAAAACTGTCAGTTATTAGCCAGTTATTACAAATGTGTTTTAAGAAGTGAATTAAAAACACAAAGAGTCTGTCATGAGGGGGCAGCTGGTTCCACAATTTAGGAGCTCTGTGATCAGCTTGGACCTTGAAACAACTAAACACAGATGAACATTAGATCTAAGGGATCTAGAGGCACATAAAGCTGCAGGAGATCAGACTGGTGTACAAGAACCTGCCCATTCAGAGCCTTTTAAGTCAACAATGAAACTTCACATTAATTCTAAAAACAAACAGGGAGCCAGTGAAGGGAAGCACGCACTGGGGAGATATGTTCACACTTTTTTGTTTGCGTCAAGAGACAAGCTACAGCTTTGTAGAATTATAGTAATCATACAGGGAATTATAGTAATCACGATGGGAGCTAATAAAAGCGTGAATCAACAATTCAAAATCATTAAAAGATAAAAATGGTTTCACTTTGGAATAAAGTCTCGGTTTAAAGTTTAACTAAACCCCTGTGACAGCCTAACCCCGCCCCTGGCAAGTTCTGAAAAATTCCACTATAGTGGGTGGAGCCAAGACAGACAGCTAAGTTGTGGGGGTGAGCTGGGTGTGATGTTGTGTACCGGCTGTATTTTTGTGACCAGTAGGAAAATTTAACTGCCTATAGGACCCGAAATAACCCATTTAGACAGTTTATCAGTCAAAAAAAAAAAAAAAAAAAAAAAAAAAAAAAAAAAAAAAAAAAAAAGTTGATTTGGGGGTTAGTTATGCTTTTAAAAAATGTTTTTACTACAGAGCTAATCTGTTTCTCAAGTTTGAAACTGGAATCAAGAACCACTAAAGAATTTAACACAAGATTTTACAACCTTCTTTAGGCTACCTAGAACAGAAGGAGAAGTGCTATGATTTCACTGGGATCAAAACTCATAACTTCAGTTTTATTTCAAATGATTTCAGTTCAACTCATTTTCTGTTTTGAATAGTGAAGCAAATTAGTATTCTCTGTAGCTCTGACTTTACTATAGTAAGGGTCACTGATAACCAGCTGATTACACCTGACAACAACCCGTGCTTCCTTTTATTCTTCTTGAAATTAGCTCAGCTTTAATACAGCAGACCATCATATTTTAATCAGATGTGTGAAGAACCGTGCAGGTGTCTGTACCACGGCTCAGTCATTGTTCATTTTTACCTGTTAGACTGGTCCCCGGCAGAGCCTTGTTCTTTCAAATCAACTAAAGGTATGTTTTCAGATTACTTGTTCTTTAATTCAAGTACACCATCACGCTGATACCATTTGTTCCACTGATACCAAACTTCAGTAATTTGGTTACATAATGTCTAAAATTCTTTCAAAAATTGAGAATTCTTCAAGCTGAAAAGCAAAAACAGCACAGTATACCAGTGTCTTCTTGGCTCACCTGGATCATCAAAGGGAATGTTTTTATTAGGCACCACCTCAAGGCCTCATTACCACACAGAGACCTGAAATATGTCCATTACCACAAAAAGTAGTAGTGCTGATATTGTAAAAGTGGACATTGGATTGCAAAATGGTGCCCTTATTTTTTGTTGTTTTGATCCAATTTTCAGTTTCATAATTTATGTTTGGTTTATTTTAAAGGTATACTTACCTTGCACTTTATAAGGTAGACCTCACCAGTACAGCTGGACTCTTCCCTTATGAAGTGCCATAGATTCAATAATTTTAGAAACATTTTTCCAGGGTTTTAGTCCATATTACTTTGATAGCATCAAACAGTTGCTGCATTTTTGTCAGCTGCACATCCATAATGTGAATAAGCTGATCTGGTGACTCATAACCTAAACACAAGTAACACATTTTTATTATTTCACTAATTTAAAGAACCGTTTGATATTAAAATTATGTTGAGCTCAAAAAGCCATTTGAGAGAATTAGACGTTTGTGACATGGAGTATCATCCTGTTGGAAGTAGCCATGGGAAGATGTGCAGTATGCTCTCATGGGGGTGGACCATGTCAGCAACAATACTCAGGAAGGCTGTTGTGTATGAACAATGCTCAGTTGGTATTAACAGGGCCCAAAGTGTGTCAAGAAAATTTCTCCCCACATCATTAAACCAGCACCACTGACCTGAACCCCTGATAGAAGGCAGAATGGATCCATGTTTTTAGCCGTTAATTCTAACTTCTGACTTTACTATATGAATGTTGAATAAATATTTCATCACTTTACTGTAGTTTTTGGGGATGGACTCAAGTCAAAGTAGCTGATAATGAATGTGTTAGTGGGTTAAGAGATTGAGGGTGCATTCACACCAGTCCTGTTTAGTCCACTTTAATCAAATTCTTGTTCATTTCCTATAAAGTCTGGCTTTTTTGGAGAGGTGTGAATTTGTAATCAAACTCTGATGTGGAACAAAAAAGCAAACTGGTCCACCTACAAAAGGTTGAAGTTAACTCTGGTGTGGTACGAATGCATATGTGAATGCCAAGCAGATTGGAGACAGCTCCAAAATCAGGAAGCAGACTAAAGCACAGGGCATTCTGGTAAATACAACCAAAACAAACGTGTGTCTACCTTGTCTTCCCCTCATGCTGAATCCATTGTTGAAGAGTGTTTGTTTGGCACATTTGTCAAAGACAGAGAAATCCAACAACCTCTAAAATCTGATGCCACTCCATTGTTGTATACATTTTGTGAAGAAGGAAGTTGCACTCAGTATCTTGTTCAGAGGTTATAATGTAATTTCTGTCAGTGGTTTTTGGTGCAGCAATGGATTAAACAGGTTGATCAAAGAGCTTAGTTTGTTTGACACAGTGCAATGTGAACACGAACTGCACCAGCTGAAAATGTAACAAGTGTTGCAATATTTGTCCCCTATCGAACCAAGTCTACCATAGACTGTTTACAGTAGACAGGTGTGAAAATACCTTGACTGAATGTGGCTCTAGTGTAGAGTGCTTTGACTGGTCGGTATGACTAGAGAAGTGCTATATAAATTCAGTCCAATTACTATTACGAGCTTCTTTGACAGGTTCTATCTCGAAGAACCTACAGCAAAATTTGAAAATATTGCTAGATAGATAGATAGATAGATAGATAGATAGATAGATAGATAGATAGATAGATGGGTGGATAACTTTCTTACTCATTTTTAAATAACATTTCCGCTGTTATTGCACGTCTGTTTTTCTGCACTGATATACTAAACTATATATATGATATAGTCTGTATCTTCTTTAATGTTCAGTACACATGCACATCATGTACATTCTTGGAAAAAGTGATCTTACTCAGTTGCATAGCCCTAGGATTGTGAGTCTGATATGCCTAATAACTGAGTCATATTTTCTACTAGTCTTGTACAGTATATTATTATTATTATTATTATTATTATTATTATTATTATTATTATTATTATTGTTGTTGTTGTTGTTGTTGTTGTTGTTGTTAATCTTGTTTTTTAAAAAAAGTTTTTTACACTTTAAGAACTTTTTGTGTGAAACTTTATATCTGTTGCTGCTGTTACACCTAAATTTCCCCTTTGTGGGACAATAAAGGCTGTTTCTATTTTATTAATTATTCTAGTATAAGCATTTGAAACTAATAGGTATGTAATGAAATAACTTTAAGGTTATGCTTATTATTTTCTCATTACTTCTATTTCTTTTTTGCCTCCAACTGAACCTGTTCTGCTCTTTTACAATAAAACCCCATGTATACCCGAAGCTAATCTATAACGGAGATCTAACATTAGCAGGCTTGACACCAAATTTTCAAGTGTCTACTTACTTGACCGTAGTTACAAATGGACATGAATGCCCTCACACAACTCCTTGCAAGTCTGGAGGAAAGATTCTGTTAGACAATTCTGTTAGAAAGACCTGTAAACTCACAGGAAATATCATTTTGTTGTTATGTACATTTATTAATGTCTCCAGCAATAGTAAGTAAAGTAGCTGAAAATGCACGGTGCCAAAATTCTGGACCTGTCTTCTTGCTCCTGCAGTTTGTGTTTTAAAGAGTCAATTTCAAACATTCCCATTTCATGCAAGTTTAAAACAATCCTGGCAAATTCAGTTTCGTATGAACATTGGCAAAACATTACTATATAACGAAACCCAGGTGGTTGCATTGAGCCATTGGTTTTGCAACAGTCCCTCTACCTGAATGAGCACGTAGCAACAGTAAACAGTTGATTGCATTAAGTTATTAACTTTGCACCAATCTCTCAGACTGAGCGTCTGTAGTGGCAGTGGACGCTTTTGTTTTTCCTGCCAGTCACTGATTTAGTTGTATAGCCACTGTTTCTGAGTGTTCCATGGCACAGACAACTTCTGTCACCAGTGAACAGGTGTCTGGTCCAATGACCATTGGAATACATCCCACAGTTTCTCTGCATTTTTTTGGTTTAGCTTTATGTAATGTCTCCCTATAAAGGATTAGGCCAACCTATATATAGAGTTAAATTTGTTGATCTAGAGCAAGCCCCAGACTCCGGTCCAAATTCGGTCACCAACAGGGTTTTGTTTGGACCGCAAAGCATTTTCTAATTTACTATGTAGTTGTGTTTATACATTTTATTTCTGCTGGCAGTGGTGTCTGACTTTTGAACAGGCGCGGCGGGCAGCTATGTGGGTCAGCGACATCCCACATAGCTGCCGGTACAATGACTTGATGGTGCACAGATGAATGAGTAAAAGAAGATGGCCTTGTCAAAAATATGTAAAGTGGACTTCGAAAATCGCACATTTAGAGATAAATGTAGAGAAGCATCAATTTTACCTGTGGGTGCAGAGGTTGCACTTTTATTTTTTGTTGTTCATCATTTTGACTGACAGGGTCAAAAATCTCTTCATAATCTATATTTACCTGTCAGTTTTTAAAATGATAATAATATATTCAATTGCATTTAGTTTTCATTCAGTTTAATTAATATTCAACAAGCTGAACCGATAATCCACATCTTGTCATCACACATCAAACAGATTAATATATTTAACTTTTTCTCTGCAGTGACAAGTTTTGAAATCAGGGAACATTTCTTACAGTGAAGTAATCAGAAGTTGCCAAGACTCTCTGAATGAGGGGCTACCTGATCCCGCAAACACTCAACGGGAGGAGACTTCTGCAGTGGTGCAGCTGGAGCAGATGCACTCCAGAACCTCCATGACTCTTCAACACGGTCAGCTACCAGATAGTGAGATGCATTGAGTTCAGTGTCTAGGTCAGAGATGATACTCGGATGGGATTTTTTTTTAATGAATTGATTTTAGTTACCTGTGCGATATACTCTGTGTGTAAAGTTGAAATATCTGCTATTCTGTACCAAGCAGTCAGGTGGGTGTTGGATGGTCTTCAGATTTTTCTGTCATTGTTTAAAAAACCCATCAAATATTCGGTTAACATGACCCCTGGTCGGTTGTAAGGACAGTCGGCCTCCTATGTTCTGAGCCAGTTGGACTCAAAGAGTGAAAATCTAAAGAGACATTATGAAACCAAAAATACTTCAACCAAAGCTATCAGCCTGCGTCTGATGGTAGGACAAGAAAAATACATGAACTCAGGGGACAGTATGAGTGAGATACACAATTGATAACACAGTCTTAAGGGCCCAACAGCGAGAATACAATTGTTCACTGCAAGATTATTGCATAATATAATAAATCTTTTTCTAGTTTAATATTGGTATTTAAATTGGATTGCACTTTTCAGTTCAGCAGATGATTTAATGGGCATATGAATAATTATCTAAAAAAAGATAAAAATCTATATTGTTAATTAAATGTTAAATAAAAATGAAATATGAAAATATGTTTTGATGGTTGACTAAAAATGTTCGGACCCCAGATTGTTTGGATGATGGAGGTATTGGACCTCTTGCTGTTTTAGTTGTGGATCTCAGATCTAGAACCAAGATATTGCTCATTTACTGGTATGTTTGGAGTGTTTTCTTAATGAAACATCTATTTCTAGGTCTTTTTACTTCTCCACAAAAGGCTTGATGCATTTAAACTAAACAAAAGCTCTCTGGTATGAAATAAACAGGTCCAAGCTTTCTGTTTTCTTTCAGTGACTTTCTGGTTTTGGGTTCAATTTAAAGGCATTTTAGTTGAGCAGGTAAAAGGAAAATGCACAATATTCCTTCTTTCTTAGAAGTGGAAGGCAGCAGATGTTTTTTTTTTTTTTTAGCAAAATGAATTACCACAATAATTAAACTCCATAAATTGCCTGTAGGGTTGAGGTCTTGTTGTTCCAGAGAAAATATGTTAGCCTATTCAATAGATTCTTGTCAGCATAGAGTAATTGTGATTTCTGTGTTTTTCCCTGGCTGCAAGGTAAATTTCCCTGCGAGGACAATAATAAAGTGATGATACTGATATCACAGTTTTCTTGAACAAATCCTCTCAGTTAATGAAACACTCCCATTTTCATACACGGATATGTATTAACAGTGAGCAGTGGGGTCAGAGGCTTGCCCAAAGACATGTCAAGAAAAATTTCCTTAGCCACAGCTCATAGCAATGTTTTAACTGTGGTCACAGTGCTGCAATTAAAAAAAACCCCATTATGCTCCATGGCTGTCATAGTTTGTTCTTCAAGGCTTTTTTTCATTATTCTTTTTTAATGGCAATCAATTGCATGATCAACATGTCTTGATTTTAAAGTGCTCACACAGCAGCAGGTAAAGACTACAACCTTATCTTCCCAATACCAAGCTTGCAGTAATCCATATAATTTAATGTAATGCTCTAAGAGTTGCAGGTGGTATGCGGATCATATGTCATCATCACACCTTACTAAGCAATTAAGACAATCCACAATCTTAATGCCAATAGTTATCTGGAACCAGGTTGCGGGAGCTGAATTCTCTTCCCAGCCACCTCCTCCAGCTCTTTAGGGGGAAGCCCGAGGCATTCTCAAGCCAGCCGAGAGACATAGTACCTACAGCATGTCCTCGGCTGTCCCATGGGCCTCCTGCTGGAGGGACATGCCCAAAACACTTCCCAAGGGAGGCATCCAGAGGGCATTTGGAAAAGATGCCTTAGCCACCTCAGCTGACTCCTTGATCTGGGGATTAATTTGTTCTTGTCTTTTTCATCTTATTTGTATTCATTCATGTTTTAATTTTTAGGCTCTGTCTTTGTCCAGCTCTTTCTGATCTTTACCCACCTACATAATTTATCTTCCAATATGTATGGTAGCTGCGGGCAAAGAACAACAATTTGGATGACAGAGGTACTTTTTAGACTAACTCTTCCTGATTTATTTTTTTGAAGGAACAGAGGAAATTGGCTATGTTACATTGACTCTTTGATAAAGAATAAAGTGCTTTATAAAATTAACAGAAATCATACATTCCTACCACACGGTCTCTTTTTTTCTCCACAAAGAGCTGAACTTGATCAGCATCCTGCTGTTGAACAGATTACATCAAGTCGTGGAATTTATTCACTTCACTTTGAAACTAAAATCAGTGTATCTTTTCCTATTATGCATTTAGACAACTAAACTATTCGTAATTAACAGATTTTTTAGATGGTTCATTGGTAATGCCATTTAGCATCTCCAGCAGGCACACATACAATCACATCTTCCAGCATGTAGAAATCAGCCACCAGTCTGCTTATCTGCATGTAAACACAAACATCTTTCATTTTTTCCAAACCACTGAATAGAAAGTGGGATATGACATTCAGGGCTGCTTTCAGCTCCTCCGACATTTTTAAAAAGATGACTGATTATTGCAAAATGTCTTTTATTCTCTTCAAAAAACTTTGTGTCTCTTTCATAATTTTTTCCCTTTTTTGGGATACATCACTATTGAGATAACAGATGTTGACTTTAGAGCAAAGTCAACTTTCTTTCTTTCTTTCTTTCTTGTCAAACTAAGAGATGCAAAGTAAATTTGATATTGTTTTGATTTATGAAATACTTTGTGTAGCTATACAGGTCTGGCACCTGAAGGGTTTATGTAATGACTCTGAGAAGAGTTGCCTATTGTCAAAATGAGTAAGATGACTCTCACAAGTCTTTTCAATGATGCACTGCCTGATACAAGAACTATAGTTACTTCTCATACAATATCCTCATTATTTTCAGCTTATTATTAAGTCTATTATATTGTGTGCCATTTGTAATGCTAAAATGGCACAGGCAGGAGAAAAATAACATGAGACTGAAGTCAGACTACGGAATTAACTTTTTCTTTATTTCTAATTACTGGGTGTAGCAATTGAAGAAGATACTAAGACTTTTGACTAATGACTCATATCTTAATAGGTGTCCACAAAACCTTCTCTTCTGGGGATCTTTGATATCAAAAATGACTCTAAAAAGCCACAAGGCTACTTTTTTGATAAACTGATACAAAATTGATATATATATCTATATATATATATATATATATATATATATATATATATATATATATATATATATATATATATATATATATATATATATATATTCAAACACTGTTGCACAATATGTTGGTTGGTCCTAAATGTGCTGTCAAACAAGCCCCTTTATCAGTTGGTCATTGTCAATCATGAGCTGATCACTGACAAGAAATGATAAGGCCTTGACTCCAGATGGCTATAGAAAATGCTTTGTAACTCCTAAACCAATAGGGATCTCGGCTGTTAATAGGCATTGTTTAAAACAATGTCTACATTTCTTAAAAATTTAGGCTTATATCTGCTACACACCCACATGCATACAGACATATTGTTTTCCTAAAACTAGATAGATTCAATACATTTCTGTAAAAAAATTAAATGGTTTTTGCCCATAAAAAGGAAGCTTCACCAGAGTGAAGGAAGCCCTAGTTCCTTTCTAGGGCTGTAGACACCTAGAAAGGAACTGTTATATCTGAGCTTTTTATGTATAAAGAACAAAAAGATTATTTGAGGAAGATCAATGATAAAAGTAACCCAACCCTGCAGTTTCTTTATTCTGCATAGTAGTAGCTTTAGTTGAGCTCTTGTTTTGTGGTTCCCCAGGTGGAGCAAACTGAACCATGGTTGGTTTTGTTCCTCCAGCTATTGCACCTAAAAAGATGGCACTTGAAGCTGTTGAGCTATATGGTATTTGTACTGATTGTGCAGAGTTACTCTTTCATGAAATAGAAGTTGTCCTGGCTTAGGCTACTTTCAATTTTACTTTTGATCCTGGTTTTTTATGACTGAATTTGTACTATCATGACATTCTGCTATAATCCACATTGTCATGGATTTATGGGTAAGTCCTTCCTGGAACCTGTTTGAAGATTCATTGAATCTCTAAGTACCTCCGAGATTGAGTTGTGCAGTGAAGTGCAAAGTAGTTTGTCTCTGACTGCTCTACATTTGGAGCACCACCACTCTTGCATCAGCAAAACCTTCCTTCTTCTTTGAAGTCTCAGGTTTACTCTTATCCCAACTGAAAAGCAACTTTAAAAGAAAGTTTTCATGTGGTTCAGTATCTTGTCTTTTTTTGTTCCTGACATGAAATTGGTTCAGGCAGGATACTGATGTAACGTTTTAGTTTTAGACTAAAGGTTTATCAACTTTAGAATTATTAAAACATTCAGCATATACACAACAACCATTCAGCTTTTTAATTCTTTGTTCCAAGTGGTTTTATTTACTTTTCTCTGCTAATAACACAGAAAGCAGGAATTTTTTTTGTATACCAAGGGATTGTAAAATATCAATCTTCTTTGAACACTGCTGAATAAATCTGGGATTTGTCCGATCCTTTGACAATGCATTGCATTTTTAAAATATTTTTAAGTTAAATATATTTTAAGTTTTGGAAAAATGCTTTATTTTTGGAATTATTATTATTATTATTATTATTATTGCCCTCATTTCTTTGTAAAATGTTATTTTTATTAAAAACAGAGAAATAAAAAAAAAAAATCCCCTCTGCTACTGGTTGTCATCAATGGTGAGTTCAGAGCAGGATCAAAATGCAGACAAGAGAGTGGAATAGTGATGTGAAACATTTATTAACAGAAAAGGGCAAAACTTGCAAAACTTAGACTCAGCAGCATGGAGGGAGTTCACCGAAAGGAACCAGTGGTGAGTATTGAGTCCAGGGAGATAAATATACAGAAGAGGGTGTGGCGATGACAAAAGAACTGATTACAACTGACTGCAGCTGGAGAAGGAAGTGAGTGAGACTGATGAGGAAATGACTAGCAGGTGGGGAAGGGGATGTAAATGGCAAACTGAATTAGAAGACAAAACAAAAATGGAGCTAGAAGAAAACCTAAACAATAACAGAAATGAATACTAAATCTAACAAATTCAGTACTCAACAGTAAGAAATAACTGAAATAACAGAAGGAATAAACTCAGACAGGAAGGTAAAACAAATACTAAAAGCAAAGAAATAGAAAACTCAAATGAGAAATTACTGAACTAACAGAATAAATAAACTAGGATAAGGGAAAATAACGAAAATAAGAAATCAATATAGAGAAATAACAGAAGCAAAAGTCCAATATGATAAGGGATCGTAACACTGAAATAAAATAGAGCTATCTGTTTTATTTCAGTAGGATCAGAGGGATTCTACTATATGTATTTTCTTAAGATTTTGGTGCTGAGTACACTTTTAACCAATTAATTCAGGAAAGTTCTCTTGTCTTACTGATTGTTGTTTAGTCACTGTTAATCAGTAACTGAGAACAACATTTTTTTAAATTCTCTGCTTTGACATTCCAGGCATACCATATGAAAAAGCAGGTTGTCCACATGTGCCAGGGCAGTTTTCTCTCTACAAAAAGAATATCTAGAGATGGTATTCTAATTGCGTGAATAGCTTAATTAAATCAAGGTTGCCCCTGGCATCAAAGTAGACAGACTGCATCATAAAATATGAACCTGTGTTGGTATGACCTTTGGTCTACTAGATGAGGTATATTTGAATGTGTATGTGCGCACGCTAATTTAATTTGTAAAATGGAATAGAAAAAAATTGCAATGTTGAATAGGGCACAAACTTCACTGCACTCTGCACCCAAGAACAGCGAGGGACAGGTAGCCTCACCTCCCAGGAGTTACAGTAGTTTTCAGCAGGTGACCACCAGGCATTACTCCAGACCACCTATCCACCCAACATCGAAGGAGGCTGACAGTGAAGCACAGGGGCAGGAGGTTGCAGGCCAAAGAGCCACAGAGAGAGATGCAGAGCACAGAGTACTTTCCACCCAGCCTCATCACCCCGTCCCCCTCAGCTCAGATCAAAACCAAAATTCAGTCCCTCTGGCAGCCAGGTGCTAGCACAAGCCCCCAGCAGCAGAACCCTCAGCAGAAAGGAGGGGTAACCTCCCAAGGAACCCACAACCCTCTGGACTGGGACTGGTAATCCACAGTGGCCAGGACCAAGGAAAGGCTCTCCCATACTTCATTCAAAGCCGAACAGTCAAGGTGCAGTCATGTGGTTGCAGGACGTTTGTATTCGCACACACCTGTCACACATGATGAAGACTACCTAGGGTCACCCCTTACACTTCAGTATATGTCACGCACCAAAGCATATAGGTGAATGAAACAGCCATGGTTAGAGCATCACACTTTTCCTGCAAACAAAATGGTGCAATTTTTGTTATGCGACTATGTCAATGAAAACCGATTTCAACACTTCGGATGAAATATGGGAGACCCTGAAGACCATTGTGGGGAGGGTCACCATGTCATCTAACCATTATACCTCCAGTGGGACCAAGGGGACAGGGTCCCTGCCAGGATCCAGCTCAGTTCCCATAGCCCACAGTCGCTCTGAAACATCCTCAGGAGCCATAGGCCACCATCCAGGAGCCAGCAACTTCAAAACATGGCCCAACAGCTACTACACAGATACCACTGCACCGAGACTAAGAACCACTTTTGGTCATAGGAAGTTGAAGTGGATGTTTTCAGTACGACTTTGTCTTTTGACTTTCTCATATTGTTATGTTGGGATTCAACTCTTCTTTACGGCATAGCTTTAATTCTTTGAGGTGTGCAAACATTAATTTTTGCACATCTCACTTAAGGACCCACTACAACACATTAGCCAGGTTTAGATCTGAACTTTGGCCAAGACTTTGTAACATTCTCATTCTTTTCATTTTCAGTCATTTGATTGTGGAGTTGCTGCTGCTGTAATTATAATTATTCAGCCTTTTGCTAAGTGGACTGTCATGAACTTTGACTGTTCTAATGCTTAACAAGACTTGTAAAATCTAAGATGGAGCTCTTCAGTAATTTCCTTTCACCAAAGTACAACCTTAGGGGTAATCTACTGGAACATGCACTCCCTTGGAGGATTGACAGCTGATTTCAATAGAATTTAAGTCAGATCATTTCACTAATTCTTTATTAATCATAACGGTCAATTAGATGTTCTAGTAACTCATTATATAAGTGAACGGTGAGTTCAGAGCAAAATCAAGATGCAGACAAGAGAGTGGAATAGTGATGTGAGACATTTATGAGCCAATAATGGTGATTGGCTCATAAAAAACATTTGCAACTTCTTGTTTTTTTCGCTCACTGTACAAGTTAAACATAAAAGAATTTAAAAATTAATTTACAAAAATGGTAAATAAAATCACACTTACATGGAGCAGAGAAGAACTAAAAGAACCCACCCACACATCATAAAGAGTTCCCACTGTCCAGACAACACGCTACACTCCCCATGCAGTGGTTTGTGTTTCTGGGGATCAGAAGAAGCATATGATTTGAACTATGGGTTGTGGAGAGGATTCTTAGGGTTGTTCCTCAGGATTTTTTAGTTTATGAAGGATCTAGTTTTTTTACACAATGTGTTCTGAAAGCCTTAGAACAATCCAAATATCAGAGCCCATCTTAGTTGTGAGCTTTCTTAGCCTTTTACTGTTACTCTCTCTGATTCTGCTCCCTCAACAAACAACAGCAGCAGCAGCACTCCCCACAACTGACTTATCAAAGATCTGACATATCTCATTGCAAACACTGAAGGGACTATTCACCCATTCTGACCACGGAATGTCACCAAGAAGAAAATGGAGAGGGATGTCTGGGTTTTTCTTCTGGACCTCCTGCCCCCATGACTCACTGCTGGATATGTGAAAGACAAGTGGGTAGATGGTGGATATTCCCAGAAAACATAAATCCCAAGAGATAGGAGTGGTCAGTTCAGTCCACATCATATGCTGCAGACAGAAGTAAGTAAGTAAAAAGAGCAACCAAACAGTTCTATGAAAGGTTAACACCAGAAATCGAGTGATTGTAACTGACTACTAAAGAGTTAATTAAATCTCATTAAATTTTGTTGGTGAAAGAGAAAATGTGTGATTTTAAAGAGGGCTCCTACAAGTTAACAGAAACTGGGAAACATTATTACTCATCACTGGAGGAAATTATAGGAAGACCAGTGCAAAACACTTCTAAATCACTGCAAGTAATACTTAGAGTCTAAAAGGTTAAATAAATTGATTATTCTCACACATCTATTGACTGCATATGAGAAGAATGGAGTAAATACAGATACCAGGAAGTTCCTTGATCTTTTGTCCTACTTTAATAGATGTGTAGGAATTGTTTTATGTGAACAATGAAGAATATTTGAGTTTTTATTCAGCTTTACACTTCATATTTATTTGCAGGCTTGGTCTTTTGATATCTCAGGTTCACACTTGAAAGGAAGAAACAAAAGAACACCAGACTGTTAAACTCCAGAATACACTGCTCATGTCTGACAGCTTTGTTTAACAAAAAAAAAGACTAAATGAGGTCTGGAGTTGAATGAAGGTGGGCATGTTTAACGAGCAATGCATTTAGCAGTTGAAGCTGATGTGGATAAACAAATGTCACAGATGAATGGAAGTGCTAATAAGTGATGATATCACTGAAGTTGTTAAGAAGCTGCACCAAGTAGAACCTTCCTTTCTTCACCCCTGCTTCAACAATTGTCTGATCTAAGAGGGCTTCATAGCTTCATGTTTCATGAAGTCTCTACTCTGTTACTATAGCAACATGAAACTACGCACATGAGCCTGCTCTTCCCAGTCGATATAAGCAGCGGTATGCTTAGGTGTATGTTAATTATGCTGGGAGTGCCACAGTGAAGTCCTGGCTGCAGACGCCGAGGTGTTGGAGGTGTAATACTAGAAATCATTTACTGGTAGCAGAACCAAGGGTACAAAATCTGCTCTAACTTGATTATGCCAGTAGTTCAGTCCTGAGTGTCTACCATGATCTTACCAGAGCAAAGTCCTTTGAAGTCCTTTGTATTTTCAACTTTTTTTTTATTGCTAATTCTATTGTGGCAAATGTGTATGACAAATGTTTTTACACCATAATGTAGCAGGCTTAGTTTTAACTGTTGGTTATTGTATGTATAAATTGTTTTTGTTTGTCTGTCCCTTCCTGGACTTTACATGGACAGGGTGGCCATAAACAAATTGCCCTTTCAAGGATTAAAAAAGTTTTCTTGACCTGACCTTTATCTTGAAGTATTTAGATTCAATTCTGCTTTCTACCTTTTTGGTAAAGTGCCTGGTTGGAACTGTGCAGGACTAAAAGTCCACGCTCAACATTGATCAAAAAGGGGGCACCTCATCTACCAGTTAAACAAAATTCCTGTTAGGTTTTTAATCCTACCATAGCACAGAGAAGGCCCTTTAAGAGTTTTTAATGATCTTCTATTAACTACGGATTCAGGAAACTCTGCTGTTTTAGTGCTTTTAAACCTTTCAGCTGCCTTTGATACCATGAATCATAGTATCTTACTGTCCTGATTTGAGGAGGTGGTTGGTATCAAAGACACAGATGTATCTTGGTTCAAATCCTACCTGACAAACAGGAACATTTCTGTTGGAAGATGCTTCAAGGAGAATGCTCTTCTTCTACGGCTCCTGTGACTTGTGGGGTCCGTCAAGGCTCTATTCTAGGTCAGCTGCTTTTTAACCTTTACATAGTGTCTTTGGGCTTCATTCTGATCATGGAACACTCAACCGACTCTGCACTCTCAGTAAGATCCTGGAGGGTGCATGGGAGTTTGCCCAACCAGTCCACATGTGTTTTGTGGATTTGGAGAAGAGTTTCGACCGTGTCCCTCGTGGAGACCTGTGTGGGATAATCCTGTTGTATGGGGTACCAGGGCCTTTGAAACAGGTTGTTAAGTCCCTGTACCACTGTTGTCAGAGCTTGTTCCACATTGCTAGATTGTTTCCAGTGAGAATCAGACTCAGCCAAAATTGCCCTTTGTCACCAATTCTGCTCATAACCTCATAACAGAATTTCCAGGTCCAGCCAAGGTGTTGTGGGGATCTGTTTTGGTACCCTTAGGATTGTGTCTTTGCTTTTTACAGATGATGTGGTCCAACTGGCTTCATCAGATATTGATCTCCAGTTTTCACTGGAGCAGTTTGAAGCCAAATGTGAAGCGGTTGGGATAAAAATCTGTGCCTCCAAATCCGAGACTGTGGTCCTGATCCAGAAAAAGATAGAGTTCCTTCTCCAGGCCAGGGAAGAGGTCCTGCCCCAAGTGGAGGAGCTTAAGTATCTTGTCTTGTTCACGAATAAGGGAAAATTAGAGTGGGATATTGATAGGTGGATTGGTGCTGCATCTGCAGTGACATGGGCACTGTACTGATCTGTCATAGAGAGAGCTGAGCCAAAAGGTGAAGCTCTCAATTTACCAGTTGATCTATGTTCCTACCCTCCTCGTACCCCCCTCCCTCGAGCTTTGGTCAGTGACTGAAAGAATAAGATCACGGTTACAAGAGACAGAAATGAGTTTTCTCCGCAAGTTTTCTGGGCTCTTCTGTAGAGGCAGGATGAGAAGCTCGGGAGGGGCTCAGAGTAGAGCCACTGCTTCTTCACATAAAAAGAAGTCAGCTGAGGTGGCTTGGGCATCAGGTTAGGATGCCTCCTGGACACCTCCCTGGTGAGGTGTCCGGGGCACATCCCACCATCAGGAGACCCAAGTGGCTGGGAAAAGGGAAGACTGGGCCTCTGCTTAGGTTACTGCCCCTGTGACATGACCCTGGATAAGCAGAGGATGATGAATTGATGGATATTGCCTGTGGGGTCCATTTTTAGAAAATATTATATTACTTTTCACTGTTTGGGTGCTGATATTCAGCTCTTTCTGCCAATTAGGCAAGACAAGGTCAATTCAATTTTCTGGCAAAGATGTCGTGGCCTTACTCCCCACTGGATTGCTTACAGCACACACAATTTCCAGAAGGCTTCATCGAGCTGGTGCATTACATATGTCACGGCCAAATGTTAGGGATTGGGTAAAATCAGATCCAATCATTTAAAACTTCAACAGAGTCCATGCCTCCAGCAAGCTATCATTTCACAATAGCCGAGGGTCCAACCCTCTGGACAAAGCAAGGGGCTTGTTTTTACCAGGCTAAGCACCCTCATATCTCTGTGATTTTCTTAACATTCACAGTCCAGTCAAAGCACTTCAGCTATTTACTCTTAGACATTCTTACATATATATATATATATATGCCATACGGTATACATTTTGCAATTAACTCACATGAAAACAGAAAACTGGAAAACTGAAGTCCTATTAAGCTGTAGAAGTGAAACAAAAAGATGTTTCAATGTCAGATTGGAGCGAACATTATCCTCCAAAGAACTAATTATTAAGTTCACACCTTGTCAGTTACATCCTTGTTTATAGTTTTTGCTTTTTGATTCTGGTTTGCGTGTCAGAAAACAAGTGCATCAACATGAGTGAGATTAAGGCTCACCCAGTGTCTCATGATAGTATTCCAAGCAAGAAAATCCTCTCCATGGGAATGCTGGTCGCCAGAAAAGCTGATTAGTGCCTGCCAAGTTTTTTCCAAAAACGAAAATCTATCCTGATTACTGACCCACCACAAAGTACATGAAAATAAATCACAGACTTCTTTGGCACCTGTGGAGCAGTGGGTTGATCTCTGGTCACTCTGGTAATGTGGCTTGAAAAGTTGCACAAAATCCACCTGGAGTCAGTTTTTTTTTCTCAATCACTGGTTTGTTCATGTTACTGGGTATATCTTCACCTTGGAAAAAGTCAAGTAAAATGAATAAGTATAAGATGACCAAAGTTATGCAGATTGGAACATTGAAAACTAATCTTCAAACCCAATCACTCAGTGACGTAGGCTGCAGTTAAACTCAGCGGAATCACTTGTAGCTTCAGGTGGTTCTCTCTCATTGTGTGGAAGGCATCTCTCTGACTATTCAGGATGAGATCACGGTTACAAGAACATGTTTGAAGCGGGGATCTAATATGCAGGGAACAACTGGAATAGATTCATAATGCAATTTGAACTGTGTTTCCAGCTGCTGTCAGACAGCTTTAGAAGAGGGTACAGCTGCTACCTTAGAAGCTTCAACATACAGAGCGGTGCTGATCATGTTGAAAATCACCGGATAGATGAAATACAGCTAGATGTGTACATTTTTACCTGTTTGCCATTTCTCACTCTGTTTCTTGCCTCTCATCCTCATGTAAGAATCCATTCTGTTGGATACAATCATGTGATTGCAATTTGACATAAAAAGTCATTGCACAGCCTTGAAATCGACTAGTGAAATAATCGACTAGTTTGTCCATTTTACTAGCGCAGAAAGAAAAACAGTATTTACTGTTTTTGTGCAACAGTTACAGAAAACTGATAAACTGGACATAGGGTGATGTCACATATTCAGACACTGCTTGTCTAAAGGTCTCCTTGAACTGTTATTCACAGCAAGAGGCTCTTGGACGACTATAAAAGTGCGGCTGAAAAGGAGGATGGAGAATAATATTTTCAGCAACTATTCTTACAAGATTTCCACTGCTCATCAGTCTGTGGCCATCCTCAAACTGTCCTCTTTATGATGCTTCAGACATTATCAATAGAAAACAGATTCAGCCTGCAGTCCAGTCAATTACACAAAGCATGTGTGATTGACTGGGTAACGCAGTTAGAAATCGTGCAGAAAAAAGTCTGTGGTTTTCCCAATGAGACAACGGCAGATGGATATGTTGCCCAGAAAAACTCTTGTATACTCTCCTGTGTCTTTATAGATAAGCAGGTCTGTTATTGCAGGCACTGAGGCAACCCCACACCTTTAAAGCTTTTTATATGGCCTCCCAATATGGCTCCCTACCCGCTCAACTTTCTATTGAGGGTCAGCAGAAGTAGTCAGAAAAAAGTTTTTGTTCAGTTCCACTTCAAGTACTTTTCTTATTTTCTCGTTGCATGTCCAGTCAATAGAGAGATGATGTACCCACAATCCAAATGTGCTCTGCAAAGCATAAGCACTCAGGTCACCCTCAGATTTATTGCTTTTTATTTGGGACTGAACTACACGACTAGTCTTTAGGGACTCTGGACTGCATTTAAACAATATAATACAAAATGCCAAGAGTGGACAGACCAGAACTGGGATGGAACAAAGAGTCTTAAAATACAGTTTGAGATTTACTATATGTTACAACAATTGAATTTATAAACAAAAATACTCACAAAATGTTGGAGGCTTTTCAGCATTTGGACCAAATAAGATTTGGGGTGCATACACATAAGCCCTTTTTAGGCCGTTTTAATCAAGCTCTAGTTCATTTATGTGGAAAATCTGGTTCAGTTGGGGAGGTGTGAATGCGCAATCGAACTCTGATGTGGACTAAAAAAGTGAACTCTGGTCCGTCTAAAAACCTAGGTCTTGGTTCAGTTGAAGTGAACTTTGGTGTGGTTCGAATGGATATGTGAATGCCAACCAGACCAGAGATTGCTCCAAAAGCAGGAACTGGACTGCAGCACAGGGCATTCTGGGTAAATACAACCAAAACAAACCTGTGTGTAGTGCTAGAGTGAGAAATGGCCCGTGGTCCCCAATCGAACAGAGTCAATGGGTCAAACCTGGAATGATTTTATTTACACTGATTACAGGATCAGGTGGGTCATAAGTAGTTACATTTACTTGAGTAACTTATTACAACATACTTTTTACTTTTATGTGAGTATAATTATTTTGAAGTATCACTACTTTTGCATTGGTAAAATTTTTGGATATGCCACCCACTGCGAACTAAAATTGTACCAAACGCAGCAACATGCCTATAGTTTATGTTAAAGTGGGACTTCTAGCTTGTTAACAAGTATTGTTGTTCTGGTGTTATTTTCTATCTGCTGAGGCTGATGTGCCATTTGAAGGTCAAGTAAATATACATTAAAATTTGCTGGATGATAAATTGTCCCACTAATTGCAATAAATAATGTTGTTTTGAGCTCATTTTCAAGTAATGTATTAATAATGGCATAATGATTCAAGTTCATCCTTTGAAAAAACACTAAACTTTTATTTTGTATAGAACTCTTAACAGTGAAACTGGCAGATATTTTAAATATTCAAAATAAAACAAGACAACCAAAAACAATAAATAAAACGGAAATAAAACCTCTTAAAACCAAAACCATAAATAAAATGAATTATGTCTGTAAAAAAAAATTGCACTTCAAAAATTAATCATCAGAATAGAATTATCGAGCTCATTTTAATTTATCATGTGCTTAATTGAGTAATTGCTTATTGTGACGGGCTGAAAAGTACTTTGTAGTGTTTGGTATAATTTCTTTCAACATAAAGCTTATGAAACCAAAATTTAGGTATTAGTTTCATAAGTGTTATGTGGACAAAACATATATACTCATTTTGTTATTTTGGATTGCATGTTTATTTGTAAAACTTTTTTCATTTTAGTTTTGGAACTACCAGATTTTGCACAGAACATCATATTTTTGTCCAACCAGTGGCATGATTGTTTACATTAAATCAGACATTTTGATCAGTTGCTCAGTACTTGGAGTAGCCTCTTACGAATTACTTTTTGTTCTTGAGTAATTTCTCAGATTAAAAATCCCCCATTAAAGTATAAAATAGATCTTCACTTTATACTTTTACTTGAGTAGAAATGTGTTGAAGGAGTGCTACTTATACTTTAGTACAATTTTTGGGAACTTTACCCAATTTGATTACAGATTTGATTTATAAAAACTTAGCTTCATTTTGCAAAAACAAAAAAAGTTAACCTGTCATCTGTTTTATGTGAACCCAAAATGGTCTAGCAGGTGCTTTTCCAGGATGTTGTTTGACAGCTTAGATGATCTTTCTCCTCTTTGGAACATAGGAGCAAATTTCCATTTTTCACCACAACAGATTCAAGCATGGACTTTCTCTCCACAGAACACAGACTCATCATATACATGAGTATCTGAGGTGGGTTTGTGGTTTATGAGCTAAGATTTCTCTCTGCAGAGCTGATACGTGGCTTTTTTCATACAAGCACTTCGGGATTTATTCCTGGATCCTTCGGCAGACTGTGAAGTGACTGGTTTTCCTGCTGGGATTTTATTGATTGTGGTTGGGTGACAAGTTCACATACAGTGCCATTTGAAAGCTTGAAGTTCACACAGATCCATCTGTGACGTCTGGCTTTGGCCTTATGTATTAAGATTTCTTTAGAATCTCTTAATCTCAGCAGACTCACTGAAAGAATTTAGGTTATTTTAAAACGTTCTTCCAAAAGTATTTCTTTCACACTGATGGTTGAAAAATGATCGAGTCTCGCTTGGAAGCACTAAACTTTTGGTCTGTTGGATACTTTCCATGTGTTTATCACGTTCCTGTTTGGATACTATCAAATTTTAGATTTGTTTCAATATTCTAAATTAAATGAGGTATGCCAGTGAAGAAAATCATAGTTTTTTTGGTGTGTTGGAAAAAGAAATGAACAAATGCCATGCATTAAACAGAATTTGCACTTGTCGTTGCTGGCACCATCTGTGGATAGTTTGATCTTTACCATCAACAGCAGAGGAGAGGATCATTAAAGCCCCATAAGAGACCAGCTATATTATTAAACAAGCCTTAAGGTAACCTATAATTAGTCCAACATACGCAACAAATTGGATCTATAACCTATAAATGTCTCTGAAGAATACAGAGGGACAGCTGGATGTGTTGTGTTGTGAAAAAAACGGTATTTCAAATGCAGTTAAATAAGTCTACTTGTGTCAGGAGTTTCAGAAAAGTTTTGGATTGTTTTATGTGCATAATTTAATAAACGGTGATAACGATTTTATTTTGGTTGGTTGCTCCAGGTGGTTTAAAGAGATCCTATCAATAAAACGCTTTTCTTACAAGGTAAACCAATGTTTTTAGTGAGGAAGCCGCTGTGACAGAAAAGGCTTCAGACGAGCATTCTCCCACAGCACAAACAGTGAAATGAAATTCTCAATCAACAGCAGTTCTTTTTGAGTGTTATTGTCCTGGAAAATAATGTGCTGTTAGCTCAACTGCAGAGCTATTTTGGTATTATGTTTTGCACCATGTAGTTCACAGCTCTCTGGCTTTGAGTCTAAAGAAGATTACCTGACACTGGGACAGTTTAGCAGGGGACGAATTGTTGTAAAAGTATTCACATCCCTCAATTTTTCTATATATTGTCATGTTAGAATCATAAAACAGTCATTTATCATTTTATGTGTTTAGGAATGCATTATTTTATTTATTTTACAATAAAAATCTGCAAAGGGGGGCAAGTATTTGTATTCTCCCACACCGAGACAATAGTTTATAAATCCACCTTTGGCTGGAATTGACATCTGCAGGTCTATATATCTATTAGCTTTGGATCCCCACAGCATGATGCTGCCACTACTATACTTCCCAGTGGGGGTGTTGTGTTCAGGAGGATTTTGTGCTGCACAGTTTCTTTTCATGAAGGTTCGGATTTGTTTTTATCAAATCAGAGTGCATTCTGTGACTTAGTTTCAGTGTCCTCTCCAAGGTTATTATCAAACTGCTAGGCAGACCTCCTGTCTTTTTCTTTTACCAGTGACTTTCTTCTTCTCTTTTTTTATAGAGGCATGAGTTCTAGAGTTCATGACTAAAATTGTTTTATTGACATCTAAACCAAGCTATGCATCTCTGCAGCACCTCCAGAGTTTTCCTTATCTGACCAATGCTCTCTTTTCTCCGCCTGTCAGTTTTAATGTTTTACATGTATCGATTCTTCAGAGTTGTGGCATGCTATTTGCAGTTTCAGAGGATGGATAGAACACTGCCCTGTGAGATGTTCACAGATCTAAATACAAATGAGCGACATGCTTTTCCAATATTTATGAAAAAATGTCAAAACCATGTGTCATTCTCCTTCCCCTTCACAATTATCTGCTACTTTCTTTTGGTACATCACATAAAATCTCAATGAAATGCATTCAAGTTTCTGATTTTAGTGGAAAATCTAATGTAATCAACTGATTTCAGTGCTTTGATTCCTTGTAGCAGGTAAACATCAATTGACTGGATGGAGAAAAGGTTAAATTAAAAAAAAACAAATGAAAAGAAATCTATGTATGGATGTGTGGATGTAAATTAAAGACACAATAAAAATGTTTTGTAGAAGCCATCCAAAGTTATAAACACATTATTTCAGCAGAAAATCTGAAAGGATCAAACAACAGTTAAAGTTAGATTTTACAAACATTTTTTTTCTTTTATTACTCTTCCTACTTTGACACACATCACTAACAACAAGAAAGCTTTAGATTTTTCCCCTAAATTAAATGAATGACTCATGGCCAATCCTCTTTAGAACTTGATGACATACTAAGGGGGTAATTAATCCTTTTGAGCTGTGTGATTCAGAACACGGACACTTTTAAAACATGCAGGACACCGGCCTTTGAAGACCAGAACTGGATACCCCTGCTATGTAAAGTCTGTTAGCATGCTCCTTTTAAAAGTTGTGATTATGTGATTTTTGGGTGTTTTATTTTACAAGCAGGTTTTTTTTTTTTTTTTTTTTTTTGCACCGCCTGTTTAATTGCTTTAAGCTATCCTTAAAAACATTTTGGGTTTTTTCAGCAATGATTCATTGGTCTAAAGGATTTTCAAATGTAATTATCACAATCAAGTCACGACAGTTATTTGCACTTTGGCTAAAGCATTTAGTTTTAAAGTTTATTAGTGTAAGCGCTCCTGAAAAAAAATCTGTATTAGAGCACAGCAATATCATTGAGACAAGCAGTTACAATCTTGACATGTGAAGTACCTCAGCCTTTCTCTGCCTGTAACTGTGTGTGAAGGGCTGGTTGCCTATTGAACGGTAATCTTACCTCCCCTGGGGTCACTGTCAATTTATATACAGTTTTCTCAATGTGCCGACACTTTAGCAGAGTGCCCCATGCTCTATTATAGGCATTAGCTGTGAGATTGTACTCACACTGCCAATATGTTGATAGGAAATATGAAAAACATAGTCATCTAAAAAACAAAAAGAAATTAAGGTAGATCCAAACTTATCTCTATTGTTCTTAAAATATAAAGACAGGCAAGATGACATTTATTATTCTAACAATAAATATGTTGTTTTCTTTCCTTTAGGTTGGCCCTTCTCCAACACAGTGTGCAAGATGAGTGGATTTGTGCAGGGCGTGTCTGTGTCTGCCTCAGTCTTCACCCTGGTAGCGATTGCCATTGAAAGGTAAGTCTGTGAGGTGGCTGGAATTCCACAAGGCAACAATATAATTTACCTTTAATTATTAAATGCAACTGCGACCCTGCTGACCCAATTTTGTGAAATGTTGGGTGGAAAAAAAGCTCCAAAAATGTTAGTTTCAAATCATTAACAGTAAATATTTTTAGTCTATTATTGAGAGTTATTGAATATTTAAATGAAAGAATTGTTGCCATCTTCAGTAATCATCAAATTTCTCTAGTATTTAAACAAAAGAAGGTTGAGGTGTATCGCTACAGACAGTCAACAAGCAGCCTTGCAAGGATAAGAGGATTATGAATAGATAAATTCTTTAAAGGGGGGGCTATTATGTAAAATTTACTTTTTTAAGTTTTATATTATGTTATAAAGTTATTCCCTTATAAAAAATATAAGTGGAATGCTTCTTTGATTCTTTCATGCATGTTTGAGGAATCCTTGACTCTCCTGTGGAAGCCATCTGGGGGTGCCTAAATGCTTGCTCTCACAAAGCACTTCCTATTTCCACAAAGCTCCTGCAGACCCCAGCCAAGCATCCACCTCATAGAACACCCGTCTCCCGCGCCACCTCCACTCAGCTTCACCAGACTAGTGGCGGCAGCAATTAGCAAAAACTTGGTGGAGTTGCAAGCCTTACTTAGCACATCATAGGAACTAATTCTCAGTCCAACCCTTGTAAGAACGGATGTAAAGGCTTAATGGAGAAACGTTGTGATGACGTGCTGAAGATGGAGTGTTGGAAAGAGCAGGAGCTTCTTAAAGAGGCAGAGGCCAAGTCAATTTTCTTTTAAGTCATATTTGATATATACAATATTTTTATAATAACTGAAGTAACATAGTTGACTATGCTATAAAACGGCACTATGTGCCTGGGGTATACATAGTTTCAGAAAAACCAGGAGTCTGAGACAGAGGCCTGATGTCAAGATGTTAAATTCAAGTCAAATTTCTTTTAAGTCATATTTGATATATACAGCAATTTGTAACAACTGAAGGTAACCTAGTTGCTTGACTGTGCAATAAAATGACTCTATGTGGCTTGAAAATGCATAATATTGCTCCTTTAAATACTCCACAGAGAACTGAGACCCTCAGCTCACTATCATCAAGCGCAGCTCCAGGAAGTCTCATAAAGAACCAGATGGGAAGTTCTTCGACATAAAAATATGCTGATATGGGATTGTGCCTTTAGCCTTTTTAAGTAGATAACCAGGTGCCAAACTACCAAAAACAACCATCAAAACAAAGTTTTTCTTGATGATTAATTCCAGAGAATACAGGTCATTACATGGTTGTGATAAGATTCAAGCATTCTGTGTATGTCTTAGCACATAAAAGGACAAAACCAGAACCTCTGTTGGATATTTGTGACCTTTCAAGTCTATGCTTTATGAAAAACTGTCATTCCACTATAATCACTCTTAGGCTCAGAATAAAAAAAAAAAAAAAAAAACCCAAAACAGTTATTCATCACAATTCTCCTACATCCAGAAGACCAATATATGAACTCTGTGCAGAAATTTCAAATACAGATGCATCTAGTATTATGTTACTAAATCCATGCTTTGGAGAAACATGTTATACAATATTCACAGTAGTCATACCTTCTATTTGTCAGGGATCTAAGCTGGTCCGTCTCCTGCAGTGGAGAACTTAGATTTCCCTTGACAATTGAAAGACAAATCTTGTGATTTCTCCTCCTTGTTCTACACACAATACTCATCCATCATGTCTTCGCTTCAACTTGACTGGGATTTAGAGTTGTAATGAAGGCAGGTGTGGGAATTTAGTGACCTGAAGCTATTGCTTCCCAATGTAAACAGGTCATCTATTTTTGCCATGGTTAACCATCATAAGAGCTGTTAAGCAAACTTTAACTCAACAAAAGTCAAACACACTTCTTCAAACCCTTCTTTCAAGCAAAAAAAAAAAAAAAAAAAAAAAAAAAAATCATAAAAGAGAAAACATTACAAATGGTATTGTAAAATAAGATCCAAAGACAATATTTTAACGAAGAAGGACAGAAAAATCTATGAGAAAACCATAGGAAACTGTGTAGGAAGGTCACATGAACCTGAAGTAATCCTTTTACAATTGAAAATAAATATGTTTTTGTGCTTCAATTATAAGTTAGCTATGTAATGATGGTCACATATAAAAGTAACATAAAAAAATACAAATGGACAATGTCTGGGACAAAAAACACATTGACAATACTACCCAATAGTTCAATATTTAGCTTTTTTTATCCTAACATTTCATATTTATGTCCTCACTAATTAGCAGCATTGCTCTTCTCTACTTTTCCACTATAGGTTCCGCTGTATTGTGTACCCTCTCCAGCCCAAGCTGACTCTGCTTGTTGCCAAGGTAGCCATTGTGTCGATCTGGGTGTTAGCAGTGGCAATTATGTGCCCTGCGGCAGTAGCACTGACTGTGGAGAAAGTTCCTTTCCATTACATGGTCTACAATGATGATTTCAACCACACATTGCCCCTTTACACTTGCTATGAAAACTTTGCCAATCCCCACATGAGAAAGGTCTACACGGCAGTTCTGTTCGCCCACATCTACCTGGTTCCCCTCACTATTATCACACTGATGTATGTAAGCATAGGTGTCAAATTATGCTCCTCTGCAGTTGCAAACAGAGAACCCCAGTTAGGCAATGTTATGGTCCAGGCAGGAGGGAGAAGACATGCTCAACAAGTGGTATCCCAGAAAAAGATCAAGGTGATTAAGATGCTCATTGTGGTAGCTTTGCTTTTCATGCTGTCCTGGTTGCCCCTCTGGACCCTCATGATGATGGCAGACTATGGTGGACTGGACAGGGATCAGCTGGACCTTCTCACTAGCTACATCTTCCCCTTTTCCCACTGGTTGGCCTTCTCCAACTCCAGCGTGAATCCCATCGTTTACGGCTACTACAATAAGAACTTCAAGAGGGGCTTTCAGGCAGTGTGTAAGACAAAGCCCTTCTGCTGCGTCACCCAGCTGAAGAACAGAATGCCTCGATGGGGACGGAGAGGAAGATCTGCACAAGTACCATCTGAAGGGACCGAACTAAGGGATGGCAGTAACAACCACAGCAACTTTCTGTTGGGACTGAGAAACCGTGTCCATAATGACAACAAACTGAGTGAGACACCAGAAATAAACAGGAGCTCGAGAATAGGGTGTGTGGTGGTCCACAAAGGTAGAAGTCTCTCAGATCAAGGGATAGAAATGGCAGCCATACATAAGAAAAGCAGCAATGAAGAAGGTTCTGAGAAGGTCAGCTCTCTAGCAGTTTCAGTGTATCAGGCATGGGATAACTGAGGAACACCTTTAACTAAATATGAACCAAACAAAGCCATAACATGGTGCATTGGTAAAGAAAACAGGGACATTATTAGAGGGATTGTAACTCAAAACCCACCAACTCTGGACCACATCCCATCTAAACACGTTTCAGTCAAAGTAGTTCCAGCTGAATCTTACTGATTCTTTTGCAGGCATGGTAAAAGGAATGGGTAAAGTGCTCTAATGTGGTTACTGTCAGCACATGCCTGGAGAAGAACGCAATCTTGAATCAAACACAGATCACACCGAATGGGTTGTTGTTATCAAGAAACAACAAAGCAACTGATCAGAGTTGAAAACATCAACTACTCCAAATGTAAACATAAACTAAACATACATTTACATAGTTCTGATATATTCTTAGCTGCCATGTTTTCAAATACACTTCAGCTTTTCAGTTTGGTTATGAAGAGCCTTAAAAAAGAACCAAAGAACCTTTGAGGCTCTTGTACAACGGTAATTTTAAAGAAAATGTGCACATATTAAACACTGTACAGTCTGTTCCCAGTCTTCTTAATGGATGACGCAAAATGATCATTAAAAGCATTAAAGATGATCTTATGGTGCACTGAAGTCGTTTCAAAAAGAGCTTCATCACTCTGCCACTATCCTTCGTATCAAATAATTCTCCCACTCCATTCATATTTAGAGATCAGAATCACTCTGACCTGTAAATTATGAAACAGGAGCATTTACGTTCTCATTTCAGCTGCTATGCCTTCCTTTCTTCTCTGACAGCTGCATTACAGCCATTTTCTGTCAGTTCTTTTATTTTTTACTCATAAATTAAGTTTAGCTTATTCTCTGTCATGAAACTATGTCAGATACTGTAACATAAAACAATTAGCATTCACTGAAAAATGTGCCTTTAAAAAAATAAAACTACCTCTGTTGTAAAAGCACAAAAGTCAGTGAAAATTCTGCTTTCATACACGATAAAGAACTCAAAAAAACCTGTTTGTCAACTACCTCAATTCACACCAGGGTAATTTGTATATAAACTCAATCATCAAACTAGTTTAGCACCATGATGATTTCAAAAATCTAAGTTTCATTGAAAATAAATCAGAAAATCCTTGCTGTTCATAAGAACTTTACATAATCTAACATCACATAAGCCTCGATCTTAACTCTGAGCTGCTGTGACTTAAACAAAGCTTGTATCCCAAAATAAGCTAAAGCTTGGGCTATGCCTAAACTTCATCTCATTTTATTAGGAAAAATATTGTTTTAGGTTGAATAAATATTGTTTTATTGCTCTGGAATTTTTTTCCTTTCTGATGTTTTCTACAAGTAATTCAGTGCAAAACAGGGGCCAGCCGTCCTGTCTGTTTCCATGGTAGAACACCCGTTTTCTTTTTGAATACATCACTGGAGGGCAGTCATAGACTGTGTATGTAGTATTGAACTTTAATTCCAAGACGGTCAGAAGAAAGAAAGAAAGGAGAGAGAGAGAGAAAGAAAGAAAGAAACAATGCAAGAGTTTCTAAACAATTTCATTGGTTTAAGAATTGTTTAAGGTTCGCAGTATGTAACTCTTGTTTGAAGCAGCATTTATAAATACAATTCAGAAGATGTAAATGCCAGTTGCCATTTCAGGTGTGATAATCAGCAGAGAGTAGTGTAAATGATTAGGTTCAAGTTCATTTTACCTGAGGGAAGAAAAAGATTCTCTCTAAACTAGCTGTCACATAAACTTTGCAAAAGTTTAAAGTGTGAGAACTAAAAACCAAGTTCTTGAACACATACCATAAAATATATTAAAAGGAACCAAGGGGAAAATTAAAAAGTAATGAAGTAACAGAATGAAAAGTGAAAACATTAGCTGGAACCAACATGAAGTTCAATTCATAATAGATATTTAAACAATACATCTTAGAGGGTGTTGCCTAATTTAATGTTCTTGCTTGTACTAATGCAAATGTGTTCTGATGTATGAATAAACTAACTGTACAGTTGGATAATATGCTAATTGCTGTGTAAATTAGAATGCTTCGTGATGATTAATGAGGAATAGCTCAAGCTTATTCATGTGAAACTTTATTATATTATTAACCATTCTAAGAAGCAGTCTAAACTGATAATCATGGTTATTGGTTATTGAAAAATATATTTTTCATATAACTTGGATGGTATTAGACTGTATTTATATTGTATTCAATATATTTGCACTAAAATGACTCAAGCAGTGAAGATGTGAGCAACCACAGCCCGCTACACCAAGAGACTCACACTTTAACAACAGAATTTACACACAAGCCAAAAATAAAAAATAAAAAATCCTCATAGTTAACTGACAGGGCTATATGAAGTCATGGTAAATGGTTGGAACAGTGTCACATTTTTGGTTTTGGGCTGAATCCCAGCTGTCTGGGAAATCTAAAGTATAATTTTTTTCCATGGAACTTCTCAGCTTCTGTTCACATCAGTTCACTGAACACACCTTTCAAGTAGTCAAGGTTAGTTCCTTGATGATGGAGGCAGAACATCCAGGCTGTCTGAAACTGCTGACAGACTGGAGATATCGCTGTGCAGACTTAACAGCAGAAATTCTCAGCCATGAATCGTGTCTTATAAAACATAACTGTATACTGTATAACAGTTTTGTATGCATGCACTAGCAGTTTAGACAACCTAAGCAGCATTTGGGTAAACCCAGTGTACACTACTCACAAAAAGTTGGGGTAATTCTGCTTTCAGGTGAAATTTCTGGATGAACCTAAGATGCACTATAACCTTTACAGATGAACTTAACAGGACCTCTAAACAATCGAATGCCCATGTCCAACTCTTTTGTGTTTCGGTACTTTTTACATAACTTGTTCTTTAACAAGGAGCCTAATGACAAAATTTACATCAGGTGTTTGATCCATTAATCAGCCAATACATTTTCCTGGTCCAATCAGAAATGGTGTTTAAACAGTTATCATACTGTTCATGTTTTGATATCATGAGACAGAGACATCTAACAAATAAACAGTACCTTGGCATTGGGAGGCTTCAAATACGACGTTCTTAGAAGGACATGGTCACTGGTACAGGCGTCATTTGTCTTGCATGGGCCCGTGAGCATTAACACTGGAAAAAGGACCAGTGCTGTTCTCTGATGAAAGTTGAGTCACGTTAAGCAGAAACGATGGCCGCCAACGATGTCAAGGAGAGCACTATGTATCAGCCACTGCTGTCACCTTGATAACCCTGTGGTGGTTGTGGTGATACAGTGTGAGTGGTGTGTCTAGTCAATACAGAACCGCTCTACACTTTGTGCATGGTACATTGACAAAACCATACTACTTGAATAACATCATTAATCCAGTCATTTTGCCCCTACATGCTTAACATAGGACTAATTTCATTCTCATGGACAACAATGTTCCAGATCACTGAGGTTGCATCATTAGAGAATGGCTGCTGGAGACTGGAATACCTCGAATGGAGTGGCCTGCACTTTCTTCAGACCCGAATCCCATAGAAAACCTTCGGAATCAGCTGAGTCTGTGTGTAGAGGCTTGAAACTCTACACGCCAGAACCTCAATGACCTGAGGGCAGTGGATACCATAGCTCAGCAGACAATAACTCAGCTTGTGAACAGCATGAGACGTCATTGTTGAGCTGCAATTAATGCTCAAGGGCACATGACATGACATTGAGCCAGTTGACCAATAACAGTGACTTAATGAAGTAATGTTACCAATGACCTCAACTCACTTTGCGATAAAGCTCCTCTTATCAGCATGTGCAACCCCAGCCTTTCTTGCTGAACACAACATTAACTATGCACCTCAAGGAGAGGGTATGTGGTGCAAAGTGGTTTTCCCAACTCATGACACAGGGTTAAACCCATTGCCAGTATTTGGAAGGGTGAACTACCCACGGCCTATGTGATGTTAAGCAGTGTTGTTGTGGCTTGGTGTTGGTTAGCCATAAACTTAAAGCCAGTTTCTTTATTATAGATGGTTTGGTACTCTGGCTGTGCCTTGTTGTGTTCCCAAAATAAATGGGGATAAAGTGCATTGAAAAAAAAGAAACTAAACAAATGTGAAGCATGCTGACATTACCTTTATTGCAAACTCTGAGCAGATGTGATTACCGTAAAACTAGTATGATTCTAGTTCTATGTTTGTATTTATAAAGATGATTGTAAAAGCAAATAAGGTGGATAAGCACAATATGTAAATGTTCTATGAGGAGAAATGTGAAACGCAACCATTAGAACCTCATTGCTTTTTTTTTTTTTTTTTTTTCAAAATAGTGCAGTAGAGACAAATGTGAGGTGTTCAAAATAGACAACAGGAATGTCATAGACCAAAAAATGTAACAAACTACAAGTCAGATTAGAGATTCATCTTTTAAAGGCTTGATTATGTGATTATTTGTGTTTGTGCTTTTTTGTTTTATTTAGTTATTTAATTTTGTTTATATGTCGAATCATGTGGGTTTTTTTATTTTTGGGAAATGGGCTCAACACATGGGATGCGATAGCGACAGCAGCGACAGTGACAAAAATTGAACATTTTTAATCTTTCATGTGTGGCGTCGCAAACCCGCACATGTACGTCTACGTGTTTGAGCTCAAAATTTGACATACATGAATTTCGGCAGTCACTTGGATGGAGGAGGGCAGGCGATTGTCACCTCATCAAACAACTTCCATATAAAATGAATGGAGAGGGAGCAACGTCGCCTCCTGTGTGTCGAGCCAATTAGCATAAATTAGCATACTTATTCTCATAAAGTTGTAAAACAAGAGTGATTAAACCATTAGCTCTGGAAGACTAAAGTAAAAATTTACAGGATTTTACTTCAGTGGCCCATGACATCATCATGTCAGGAACAAATTAGAGTTTTAACATCCATGTTATGTACCACTCCCCTCATAGGAAGATTTGATGCTAAAACTGTGTTGCCATGCAGTTAGCATCACTCTGATTAAGTAAGCTAACATGTTTGCATTAAAAAGCTGTTATTTATGGATATTTATGTAAAATTGAGCGGGGGGGAGTGTTAGACTCTTAAAAGACCAACGCTGTTTGTGACCCACAGAATTAAATATTAGCCTCAGGTTGTGGTGATTACAAAAATGTGGGGGAGGAAACAGGAAATATAGAAACTAGTGAAAAGTCCCAGGTACTGTTGTAAATTATTTCTCTAAAGCAGAAATAAATTGTCAAAACTGTGTGTAAAGTTTTCATTCAAAAGACACATGTAGGTATGATTGGATTGAAATTACATTTTTGAAAATGCTTCTGATGACGTGTCATTAATAGGTGCTATATAAATAATCTGAATTGAAATGAACATCCTATGATTCTAGAACCTTCTAAATACTTTTTGTAAATTAGACTCCTTGCTAAGCATTGTTGTGGCTCCACAGATGCTTGTGCTGCGGTTGAAAAGAGAGAACATTTAGCTGAGGGTCCACTGTAAGACAAAAATAAAATAGCAAGCTGCAACGGCAGAGAAGAAAGCACAAATGTTTCTTTTAATTCCCCCGATTTTGACAAGAAATGTAAAATTAGTGCACCATATACCCTACAGTATTTGAATAAATGTATGTATTCATTGTACAATTATGTGATTTCTGATGCCACTGCTTTTTATGTAAGTAAATCAAGTAAAAGGATGCATTATTCCACCTTGTTTTAAAATCTGTAGTTATTAATTGAATTTGCACTGGTGTAAAATTAGTGCTATTTGTTTTTTTTAATAACACACTGAGACCAAATGTTAATGGATCAGAACCAGATTAGTTAGATAGCAAGACACAAGTTTGAGATTGGGGTCACAAAGCTTGTATGGCATTGTGCTTCTTTTTCAAATCCTTTGAAGGAATGTAGAAGTTGTAGACAAAGCTAACACAAAAAGGCACACAAAAGGCAAATGTTTAGGAGCTTCAATAAACACGTATTAACAGTCATGTTTATTTGATTTATATCCCAGCTGTGTTTGTTCACAGGAACACAGCTGTCTTAGTTTATTTTTATTTGATATGATTGAAGGTGTGTTGTTTATGATTGTGATTACATGGATAAAAATCAAAGTAAAATAGAAATATGTGTTACATTTGTCACTGAGAAAGTGTTAAGTACAAGAAATGTAATTGGGGCAAAATAAACCCGGTGTTATTATGCAAGAAATGCAAGAAGGAATTCAGTACTGATGTAAAAAGTCTATGTGACCTTTTTATTTTTTTTTTAAATCAAAATAAGCACAGTGCCTGGTACACTCATGGTAAAAGATAAAGACTGACATTTTATGTTTTAATAGTAAAAATTTAATGTTTCCATTGGCGAAAAGGAGATTAAGCAGTCACTTGGTGCTGCCTATTATTGCACTTAATGATTGATCATCAACAATCACAAGGTTAGAGCAACCTGGTGGTGTGGAACATTTATGTTTGGGAATGACCACAATGCTAAACAGTCCAGAAAGAAAGGTTAAACTCAGTTTCTCAACAGAGATAAATAAGTACAGCTAGCAATGATTTTTCAAAAAAGAACCACTTTTTTCTTTTTTTTTTTTTTTTTTTTTAAACTCCATGGCCCGGTACTGGTTGTTTAGCACCTCTGCCCTACATTCCTACATAGAATTGAAACACAGAACTATTAAAATATTACCATCAGTATTTTGTTTGAAAAAACAAACAAACCTTTTAACTACATCCAAAAATGTAAATGTCACAGTTGAAAAAAGTTTGTTTTTACCATGAGTGTTGCCCTGTTAGTACATCTGGGCTAGCTGTAACGCTGCAGGATTCTGACACAGAGCTGCCACCTGACTTACAGTACTAAGCAAATTCTGACACACATACTCCAGCTAGAACAGGGTCTAGTTTTGTCACGTTACAACCAGAAACATCAACATAATTTACTGGGTCTTTCATGATATAGACCGAGACAAAGTAGTTCATACATTGTTTTAAAATCTTTATTTCAATAACCAAAGAGCGTGGTGAGCATTTAGCTTCAGCCACTGACTTTGGAACCACAGATTTCAGCTGAAAGTGTTTTGGGTTATGTCTCTGTGCAGCCTCCAACAGTTCCTTGGTCTTCATGATGCTGTTTGTTCACTAATGTCCTTGAACAAACCTCTGAGATCTTCACTGAACAGCTGAATTTATACTGAGATTAAACCACACACTCAGAGGGACTTCTGAAGGTAATTGATTGCACTACGTTTTATTTAGGGGTGGAAGAGTAAAAGGGAGTGATTTGGAAAAAATGCCACATTTTTTGGATTTTAGTTGTAAAAAAAAAAAACATTGATTCTTTTTTGTTTTCCTTTAAAATAATGCAGTTTTTTTGAGTTGGTCTATCATGTAAAATTCCAGGGAAGCACATTGAAGTTGCTGGCTGTTATGTGACAAAATATGGAAAAGCTGAAGAAGTCTCAGTAAAATCTCCGAATGAAACTTTAGGTTAAAACGGTAATTTTGTGGGATTGCAATGCACAGTTTGTGTTGAATGGTAACTAATGTAATGTTAATTATTTCCAGATTGTGTCTGTGTCTTCTTGAACTGTCTTCATTTTCTCTCAAAGCACAGAACAGACCTATCTCATCGTCAGTTTGACTGTCATTGTTAAGATCAGTTCACTGTCTGTATAATGTGACAAAACGTCTGTCTGTATTTTAAATGATCGTATGCTCTTACTCCAGTGTCATAGACAAAGAATGTTTAAGCCGCAGTGGGCTTTGATTTTGTTATCACTGTTGAATTTTTTGTGAATGTATTACCGATGTCAATTTAAAAAAAAAAAAAAAAAAAAAAAAAAAGGCCTTTATCCTTTTCTCCTCTGGTGAGTCAGTGTTACCTGATGACCACTCAGGAAAGCAACAGCTGGTTTTAATCTGTGTCTGTGGCTTGGAATGCAAACTTTGACAGTGTGCACTGTGGTTCTCTGAGCTTTCTTGTGTTGTGAAACCTGTGTTGTATAGCTCGCACTCTTCTTTGTATTTGTCTCAAACAATTGAACTTATGTGCATTTCTACATGTTACTTGTAATGCTGAGTTTTTGATGCCAACAACCTCTTTTTGTTCATGTTCGGGGTCTTTTTTTGCTGTTTTTTTGTTTGTTTGTTTGTTTTTTGTTTTTTTGCTGTGATGACAAATGCATTGAAGAACAAATGTTTGACAAGCTGCAATTTCTAATAAACCAGCGATATTGACTTTGACTGTCTGTGATTTAAAGCTAAACCTCTCCACACACACAACCACATTATTTTAAATAAAAATTTGGATGCAGTGGAAAATATGTTCAGAAATAAATTGAAAAACCAAACTTTCTGGCAACAACACACAAGAACTGGAGCATGGTTCCTTATGCACCAAAGGCTTTCCACCTGGACTGCACACAGGTAAGTTTAGCTCCGGCACCTTTCTCCTTTTAAAGCATGCTTCTGTAATAGGAGCTGAATGCATATATGTTTAGATCTGCATAAATAAACAAGGTGATGCCTGTGGCAACATATAGTATGTCTCTTCAAACCATGTGTACTGTATATCTTTCATCAATAATGATGCCTTCACAGATGTTCAAGTTAGTCATGCGGAGTGCACTGCTGTACCCACATGCCATCACTGCCGTAATGTGCGTTGATAACAAGCCAGATGGTCTTGAATCCATGAATTACACATGTTGATTCTTCAGACCAGAGGTGTTTTCCACTTTACATCAGAGCAAAAGTTTTCCCCTCATGAGTCTGAAAGTTAGAGATAACATACACGTGTATAAAAAGCAGCACAGGTGATGAAATCTCCAAACTCAATCAAACATGCCTCGAAACTTGTGGGAAAGAGGTTACATCAACGGACTTGCATCAAGAACTCCATCTAAAAGTTTGCTGTTTCAGCTGCCAGCATCAACTCCTTTGGGTTGGGCATGTCTGGGATGGACTCCCCAAAGTTAAAATGTGGATTAGGTGAGACAACTTAGTACACTCAAACTTTTTCTTAAGTGCTCCAATTAGAAAGGTGTAAAACACCATGGAGACCAACAGCCAGGCTCTCCATGACAGCTTGGGAATGTCCAGTCGAATAGCCCAGGAAGGAGACCAGTTCTGTGTGCCAGAAAGGAATGTGTTTTCGAGTGAGTGAGGCTCTGCCTCAGATCAAAAAAGCAAATGATCTTTTAAAGATGTTGGCTGAAGCTGGAAAGGGTGTGCTAGAAGAAGCTATTACTCTGAAACAGTGGTATCCAAAGTGTGCAATTAGGGACTGCCATTTGCAGTCCCTAATTGCAATTCAAGAACGGTAGATATTTAGCTTGCCAACCCAGGTGGTTGATGCAGATGAAGACTTCTTTGTGTGTAAAATGTTTAGTGACAATTTGAAATCTTTAGAAAATGAAAGATGTAAGCTACACCACAGAATATTCATCCTTTAATGATCATACTTTTTGCTCTCTTTTTAATTTCATAGTCAATGGGACCAAAACTATCCAGCAACTTTGATGGAAAAGCAGACCTCAGTGCTCCTAAATTTCCACTGAATTAATTTACTAAATTTGGCAAAATATAGCAAGCATTTTTAAAAAAGAAGTGACCCATGTCCTGTTCATGTTGCTGAGAATAGACTGTTTTTTGGTCCAAGTCGGTTAAAATCTGTTGACCCCCCCTAAAAAATTGGGAATTTGTACAGACCCCAAACCTGGACATTGCCTTCCTATGCAATTCCACTGTCCAGACCCTCTGTACGAAGCAAAGCATAGAACAAGGGGCTGGTTTTTATCAGTCTAACAGACCCCATTCCCACAAAAATCCCTAATTGATTTGTTTCAATAAAATGCTGCATGTTTAGTTTATTGTTGAGCAGGAATGACTGGTGTAGTTTATGGGTAACAGAACATTATGAGACAAGGAATGGGCCAAAGCTCAAACTAACTACTGTGATAATCTTCTTGAAGGATACCCAAAGTCATGGAGTTTAAAAGGTAATTCTACCAAATACTGAGGAAAACATATAAACCTCAACATGTATTTAAGAAAAAAATCTTAACATAACATTTAGCGATTATAAATATTTTTGCTAACCCTAAATGACCTGAAACTGGAAAAGTTTCCTTGATTTCATGTAAAAAAAAAAAAAAAAAAAAAAAAAAAAAAAAAAAAAAAAAGAATATGTGCCATTTCATACAATATCTGGTTTCAACTGTATGAGATAAAAAATGTAACAACTACAGCTTTTACTGCTGCAAACCTGAAACGTGATTGCAACAACAAAAAGCACACTAAGCTCTCCAATCACTTTTGTTCATAATCTCAACATGAATTTCATTGTTACAAGGTAAAAGTCACATTACAAAATGGTAACCACGTTCCAGTAGGAATTATTTTTGGACTATTATGACATTGAAAAATGGGAATTTTAATCTGATGCTGAGCAAAATATGGAATGTCTTAGGTTTATAATTGGCTATAATAAAATAAAAGTCAAAGCCAAATACAAGAATCACAGCTTTTTTTTATCTGGGATTCCACTCTGGAGATGTATTTTCCTTCACAGTTCTTCATGAAGAGGTGAGTCTGTAATCCTGAAAAGATTCAGTCTGTTGCCAATTAATCTACATAACACAAAGCTGTGAAACCAGTCCAACTGCATCATCTGATGGAGCAGCACAAAGCTGCAATTCAAAATCAGCATTTTTTAAAGTTCTTCATGTTTATTGCATAAGGGTATGCTTTCAGTTTAAATTCGTCAAGACATCAAGCATTAACGTCGCAGTTCCCAGACTTTCTTGGAAATTGCTGATCTTGGATTATAAATGGAAGAAACCTGCACTTTCTTTCTCTAAAATGGTGAAATTACTGTGTAAACATTTGAACATATTAAAAGTAAGCTCACTGAAGTCAGAAGCAATCATCATGGATTTCTGAAACAACCCACCCAGCAGATGTTTTTCAGACTAGACCAGGCCTCTTCTTAGGGAGCTAAGGCCTGAAACGCAATTCCATTTTTTTTTTTTTTTTTTTTTTTTTTTTTTTTTTTTTTTTTTCATATTCGTTTATGCTGTTGAATTATGTGACCACAATCAGACTTCTGTATGAATGGTTTACAACCCCAAAGTGGGCCACAAAAGAACAACTTTGACATCACACAACAGCACATTGTTTACGGAAGTAATAATGAATAGAGCTGTAATGGACTGACTTTAAAATTTATTCAGCAAAGTTTATTCAGTGGACATAGCTGACCATATTGTCACAAAAACATAACAACATGAAGAAAGGTAGTAAAAAGAAAGCACAGCAGTGTTTTGTGGTGCACTGACTGCAGTTTCTGCTGAGAAGTCAGTTTGGATGCGTAGTCAGAGCCAAGAGTGGTAGGATTGTGGACATATGGAAGGGGCTCAAATCTGATATTTTTTGAGTGAAAAGATCGAAATCGGGCCGTTCAGACTGTCGGGAAACAGTCAGATATGGGTCGCATATGGGCAAAAAAAATCTGATTTGGGTCAGATTCACCTGCTGTGTGAACGTACCCTAAGAGAGGATCAGAAGGGCAGAAACATTCTCTTTCAGTTAAAAGGTTGTTAAAAAGGGATTGCGAATTTCATCTACTATGATTGTTTTTGTTGTGTGGCATCTTGACCATTGCCTCTGAACTGTGCGCTGTCTGCTGGCTCCTCAGGAGAAGCTGTTCGGCCTACGCTGCTTCATTTGCTCTTAAGAAGCTGCTACTGAGCTACAAATGGTCAGCCAGTCAAAAGGCAATCACTGTAACTCTGGTATCTGTGATTTTCTGTTATCCTTAATCTGTGATCAGAGGCGTCCCTCTTTCTGTATTTAGATATAGACAGAACATCAGTGAATCAGATTAGATGGGCCTTTCCACTTTGCTCTAGGTAATGTTCTCCTTTAGCTTGTTTTCCTTGTCATAGTGTGGTGAGTCAGAGACCTTTCTAACCCACACAGCTTTCTCATTAGCCAGCTGGAAATTATTTGCTCTGGTTGTGAGGATACATTTTACTCAGAAGAATCTCTCACTCCATCACAGATGGCAGATGTATAGAGGAATGTAGGTGCATAATTAAGGCACACTGACACTACCAGCTCATTGCTTGAGACAGTGTCAGTGAAAGGCTGGAGCCAGAACAGGATCACTTTAAAAGCTCAACTATGGTCTGCTTTTTTAAAGGGTTCTTGAGTTCCCCTTGTTTCTTGTTCTCATGGAAATGAGTTGGTCTCTTGTTGCTCTGTCCCAAAGCATCTTACAAGCTGACCAAATCCTTGACTTGTCAAAGATAATGGAAAATCGTGACTCGTGAAAGTATGAAAGTGGAAAAAATTATACATTTAGTATTTGTAAAAAAAAACTTAAGTGCAGATAAATGATTATATTCCAAGCTGAACATTTTGTCGCCTCCACATTTTATATCAATGGAAAACATCTGAGGTGTTAACAACAAGTTGGAGTAATTGATGTCCTGCCTGGAGCCATCTGAGTGCAGGATCATTAAGTTGACAGAGGACGCTGCTATTAAATTACCTAGAAAATCATTCCTATGCACTTTACTGAAAGAGAATTAAATTTTACTTTTTCATTTAAAAAATAACACATAGTTTTAGAAATAACACTGATAAATTTGCATTTGTTTATGATAATGAGTATATTTAAGGAATGCCCCAATCTGATCCCAGGTTTTGAATCAGAGTCCCCATTAAGACATTTTAGCAAACTTCACACAAATCTAACTTCGTTGTTCTGGTTAATAAAGAAAGATTAAAAGAAAAATTTCATGAATCTTCATTTCTCAAACAGGACATTTTTACAATGTTTGGATATTTAGTTACTATAAATACAATCCCCACACTGCAAAAGCACAAACTCTTATTTTTGGTTTAATTTTGAGTGCAAATATATTGAATACACTTGAAATAAGACAAAACTTACAAGTAACTTTTCAGGAGAAAGCTTGTTTTCAGTCACTAACTCCTTAATGATGATGAAAAAATTCTGATTATGTGAAATAATCTGCCAGTGGAACAAGACATTTTTAGTTGTAGTGAAAAATGTCTTGTTCCACTGGCAGATTATTTCGCTTATAACCAATACTTTTTCATCAATATTAAGGAATTATTGACTTAAAACAAGCTCCTATATCTGCTGAAAAGTTACTTGTAAGTAAGTTTTGTCTTATTTCAAGTGTATTCAAGATATTTGCACTAGAAACTAGACCAAAAATACTTGGTAAGATTTTGTGTTTTTGCAGTGCAAATTAAATTCAAAACCTGTGATTTTTGTTGGAATAGTAAGTCACTGGGTTAAGATAACTATGGCACATAACACAGAAACAGAAAGATAACATCGGCGTTCCCCAGCTTCTAATGCTAGTCCACAATTTAGAAAAGTTAATGGCTGAAGTATTTCATTTGGACTTAGTCATTTTTAATATGGAGGTGATATCTGCTGTTTCGCAGTGCTGTAAAACTGAACTGAACCATTTTCTACCCTAGCAATTAAAAGCATCATTCAGCTGTTCCTTGGGTCATTTGTGCTTGCAGCAGCAGGAAGAAATAGGTTCTGAATGTCGTTATTCCTTCCAAGTGGGTGATTGTTGAATTAGTATTGGGAAGGAAGAATATAAGTGGGGGATTACCTGTAACCTATTTTAATAATGTGAATGGAAAATATAACTAGTTAGACAGAAAGTGAAACAAGTGAAAAAGGAAATTATACATTAAAAACATGAAGACTGAAAAGCACATTTTCCATCCAGTCTCTGCTTGTCAAGTGTAATGTCAGTCTGCCCTTTAAGGCAAAGTAACTCTCTAGGGCTTCCATTGTAACCGAACATGATCAAACACTGGCATTATGACATATAGAAATATGACTTTTGCAGTCATGTTTTGCATAACTCCATAAGCATGAAACACTCCTACTGGACTGTTAGAAAAGGGTTTGTTTTTTATTATGTAAGTTATTGGATGTTGCTCCAACTTTGAAGTAGAACCTCTTTTTTTTCTGTTCCAAGTATGAATCACCACCTAGCCTTTAAATATCATCTGCCTTCTTAATATTCATCTTAAAACATTTGGTGTAATGAGTCTCAGCGTTTTTTTATCAACTATCCATGGCTGCAGTGGGCCGAAAGTATCGTCAGAGCTACTCGCTGAAAGCCTCGGCTGCTAATTAAAAGTGACGCTTTTAAAATGATTTTTAACAGAATGCCAAAATTGTCCTCACTTCCTGTTTAGTTTTGTGCTTGCAGACGTGTCAAGAGTAACTCAGCAGCTAGAGGCACATTCATGAGCAGCATCTCAGTAATTTAATCGTCCGTCGTCGTCCTTGTGTGGCAAATGTCATTCAAACGACCAAAGGCTCATTACAGAGGTCTGCGCAGTGACGAGTCAGAAAAAGCCAAGTACATTAACACTAATTAGACTGCATATTTATGCAAATGCACAGTTGACAGTTATTAGCTGAGGGAAAATACTACCCTCTTAAAACAGAGCACATAAAGCGTGGCCATATTTCTCTTAAAATGCACGGTGCATCTCTCTGGAGCATGCAGCACTTACAGCTGCAAGGCTCTTTGTGTAATTTTTGCTTTTCTGCTGCTTGTAATGGTTTGCTATAAAGTGCAGGTTCAGAAGACAAAGACTTTTTTTTTTTTTTCTTTTCAATTAGAATCTGAAACCTTTGCCGTCCCTTTTAGAAAACGTCTCGAGAAAGAAAACATCACCTCTGAATCATTAATTAGTGAAGGCTTTGAATATTTTCCAGGCATCAGGTAACTGTGATCGCTGACTGAAACATGATCACTCGTCCACTTGTGTTTCTTTGGCTCAATCCTCCTGAATATTAGATCAGTTTCCTTCAGTATTTCATACAGGGCTATCCAGAAATAGATGAAATACAAAAATTTGTTCATCTTTTTCTCAATAGGAAAATACAAGTCAGAACCTCCAATGGGTCTTTAACATATATTTCTGCAACTGTATCAGGGATTTGCATTTTTTTTTTTTTTTTTTTGCAGAGGCAAAAAAAAAAAAAAAAAAAAAAAAAAGGGTAGCGTTGGTCAGGGCTTTGATATAAAATGTTCATTTCCCTCCACTGCTTTTGTGATGTGCTGCAGCATCTCCTGCACTCAGGAGGCTTTGACGGACATTTTCAGTAGTTTGCTGTGAGCCTGTTGAGCTCCGTAGCCCATCTGTGAACCCGGGCCAACAGCTGATGTTTGTTGGCTTGCAGATACCCAAATCTAAAAATAACAAAAGGCCAGACAGTGACCTGTTGGTCTCTACGGCGATAGATAAACACACAGACACGGAAAAAAAACATATACAGGCAACATTTAATGAGTTGAGCTTGGTTGGATGAAAACAATGAAAATGAGGATCACAAATGTTAGTCTTTTCAGAGCTGTCTGATGATATGTATTCAGGGGTTTTTCCTCCCCTTGTCTTGTCAGGTCTGAGTTAAAAAAAACCCCCAAAAAACATGTGAATACATTTTGTGAAGAGAAAAATATTAATTAAACAGATGCAGGAGCAGATTGTTCTCATTATTCTCTTAACGTCCCAGCAACAAAGTGTGTCCATGTTGGGATGATCTCAGTTTGATTGATCTTCCCTTCTTTCCTTTCAGGATAGAAAAATAAAGACCTCTCTGATTTCTCACTTTATTTGGAGTTGATTTTTTTTTTTTTAACAGAACGTCATAATAAGCTTGCTGCAATCAGTACTGCACAGTTTGAATTATTTATACTTCCAGTTATGTGCAGCCTCCTTAAGGATTTCTTGAAGATCTTTATGTTTTCAATGTGTGGCTAGTGTTTAAATTTTAAAAACATAAAAAATATACCCATACAATCATTTAAAACACACATTTCATTACAATTTTGCATACTTTCTAAAGTCTCCTGTAACAAAATGAAATCGCTTCAAAACTTAAATAAAATGTTACTTAAAAAAAATAAAATACCTGCTGCATGTCATGATCTGCTTTTCTTTGGTGCAGGAATGTGCTGCTCGAAATATGCCAGACTATAACTGTGCTGAAAAATTACATTATTCACAGCCTTGACTTTAAAACAGAACTAATATCTGGGTATTAAAAAAATAAAAAAAAATAATAAAAAAAAGACAATGAGGGAGTGTAAAAAACAAAAGCCCACTGCTCGTAACAGTCGTGTCTCACTGAAGGCGCAGGTTCATTACCGCGCCACCAGCAGGACTGTGATTTCTGAGCTCAATTTACACCCAACCGAACCCCATGTGAATACACATGCATAAAATAAAACTCTAAAGACTACGGAATGATGACTGACTGAACAGTATGTGTTGACCCAAAGGAAGGAATTCCCTGCAGCTCTGCTCGATTCACAGCAGCTTCTCGCTCTTGAACCTGCAGGCCACAGCTGTGATGAGCGCTGCTCCTTTCCCACTGCCATCCTCTGACTTGAGGAAAGTCACCTCACACTGTGGGGCCAAATCCTGCAGGGTTTCCTGCATGATGCTCGAGAAACTACAGAAAAAAAGGAGGGAGCAGAGAACAGAGAAAAAAAGAAATCAGACTTTACAGAAGAGGTGAGAAACTTCAGTCATTGTCATGAAAGTTTCCCTGTGGCATTACAGCAGCTGAAGCTCGATACCAGTTGAGATTCATTACATATAGAGTAAAATATTTCATATTAATTAATGCATAAATTAATCTATAAATTCAAAAACCCATTACTGCCTTGTTTAATATGAGAGACTTAAATGATGAACTTTAATAATTAAAAATGTTTCTTACTGAGGGTGGGTTTTGTAAAGGGTACCATCCACTCCCACAGTAATGGAGAGGTGATTCAGGTTGCGGTTCTGCCGTATCTTGTCAACAAGAGCCGCTAAACCGGCGCCACAGAGCTGAGCTGCACGGCGAGCGACGACGCTGCACACCTCCTTCACCAGAACGCTATCGTCACATGTGGAGCCGGTGAGGCCCAGGTGCTGCAGGATGGAGCGTACCTGCCGCATGGCCAGACGGTCGCTGTGGGAACAGGAACAGACAACTTTAGACATATTGATGCATTTTAGCTCCATCACAAAGTGATTTTTTTTCCCCCCACAACCCCTGTTGTAAAGATGTAGAAGCAAGACATTTGGAAGTTGTTCTCCAAACTGTTATTAGTTTTAGAATCTAAAAATATGTTTGTGCGATTGGATGGAGGGCATCTGTGATTGGGGAGTCTTGCCACTGATTCTGAGATTATGTGAAATTTGGGCCATTTGAACACATAGATATGCTTTGATCTAAAGCACTCTATTGTAACTCTGGTTGTATATTCAGTGTAACTGTGTTGCTGGAAGATAAACCCCCACCTCTGAATCAAAACTTTTGCAGTCAAAAAAAAAAAAGTCCCTTATTTTCTCCCAAGAACCCTCTGCATTTAGCTCCATCCTTTGTTCTTGCCAGTCTAACAGGCCAACCTGATGCTGAAAGTTTGAGATTATTTTACACAACCTGACCTTGCTTTATGATTCCCTACAATATATTTCCTGACCTTGTCTGCTGTGTTCCTTGGTCTACATTATGCTATTTGTTCACTGCTGTTCTCTAACAAACCGGCGAGGACTTCAAAGAACAGCTGGAATCGTACTGCACACCGCTGTGCTTTACTTACTAGTTAGGTAACTTCTGTTGCCAGTTGGTAGCTTCATTTCATGTAGAAAGATGCAATATCAAGCAAATAAATGAATAAATGCATTCAATGGAAATTAAAAATAGATGCTTGTTGACGTCAAAGGCGACACATTGGATCTGCACAAGGCTTAAACAGGCTTTAACACCATCAGCAGGAAGGTTAGTCAGAAGGTGATAACTGCTGGTCTGATTACGCTATAATAGAAGAACAATATTATCATAATCCCATGCTCTTAGACTTAAGATCCATGCAAGATCTTGCCTCATGGGGTAAGGATGATCATGAGAAAGGTGAAGGGTCAGCCCACAGCTACACAGAAGGAGCTTATTAATGACTGACGGCAGCTGGGACCACCGACACCATGAACAACACTGATGTGTAAACTGGTCCTTCGAACCACAGTCCTTCATGTCTTGAATGTGTTTCTGCTCTATCACACATGATTCAAATAATTGCATTACCTCCTCAGGAAGCCATCAAGTGCTCCAGAAGCCTGTTAATCACCCATTAATTCAAGCCAGGTGTGTGGCGGTAAGAAAACTGCCAAATTATGCAGGACACTAGGCCCTGAGGACTGGGATTGAGAAACAAGAGGCCGATGGTCAAGTGGGACCACCTCTTTAACTTCAACCTAACCCACCATGTTTGTAGGAGGAGAAATACTTAGTATGACCTTAACACACTAACAGTACTGTCCAGCATGGAGGTACAAAGGAGCAGCACATTAAGGTGAGGAACCTGGCCTAATTTATCTCTTGTTCACAGTCATACAGAAAATCTGTCTGAAGAGGTGAAGCTTCAAGTTTCCATGAGGTGGCCAAGAAAAACAAAACAACAAACAAACAAGAGGTGAACCAAAATCCCTCTCAATGTTTTTACAAACCCAGTGACAAAATACAAGTTGTCCTCCCAAAAAAGATTTCTCCACAAAGTTTAAGTCATGTTTTGCAGGAGGGTGAAACACTAATCCATGTCATAACTAACTCCATGTCATGCATATAAATGATCAAATTCATAGTGATATTTTTTTTAGGATCATTGCTTAATGAGCTGTCATTTTATGAAACTACAACTGGATTTTTAGCTTGCTCTGTAGGACCTAAACAAATAAAATCTTATGTATTAACTTTGACACATTCCCACAGAGATCTAAAGTGTGACCACGTTGGTCACACCAGCAGCCAAAAACCTGTCAAGTGTGACTGAAATTTTAATCAGAGCAGTGAGCATTTGTTATGTTCAGTGATGATTTTTCACACATCACATCACAGATCATCTGCTGTAAGAGATGCTCTCTGCTCCTCTGTTGACTCCAGCTGGAAACACGTGAGTGTTCTGCAAGTGCTAAATGCCACTGCCGTCGTGCATACTTTGGCTTGCCCGTTTTACAGTTTGTGCCTGGCAATGATTAAACTCCTTCATCTTGGACATTTGCTTACAGTCATATTCAGTAAATTAGAATATGCATTCAGAGGAGGCCTATATGTCAGATTTAAAGTACCTTTTGAAAATAACATTTTAGCAGGTATTAAACATATTAAACATACTTTTCATAAAGCCCACATTTCTGTATTTAACTATTTTTATTGGTCTGATGTAATATTCTAATTTTAAATGTCATGTCATCATAATGAAAGCTGCAGCATGTAACTTTTATGAAAAAATATGTTCTTTCCATGTTTGTTAAAATTATCATTATGTTGTGACAGTATATGACAGATGATCAGTGAAAAAAATAAAAAATAAATAAAATCAAGCTCCTTTGTCTTCTCCCAGTACTAACTGCAGAAATACACCACTCAGAAACAACCAATCAGAGCAAGGAGGAGGGTTTTATCGCTGTCAATCACCCTTACGTACGCACCGCTCAAACACTCGCCCTTGTTCTCTGCTGCACTACAGCTGGTTCACCACAACATAGCCTGCTGCGACTCATAAGGTTAGTTAGCACGGCCACTGATGGCGGCGGATAAACAGTTTTCCTGGAACGGTAAGTTGTTTCTTCACCATTAGCTCATTTATCAGCGCGTACATGAGGTTGATTGACAGCACTAATACCTTCCTCCTAACTGATGATGTTTTTAGGTCGGGAACGGTGCATTTCTTTAGACGCAACAGTAGCTCAGGGAGGAGGTGCAGGAGCTTGACCTTTTCGCAGATTATCTGTCTCAAACCATACTGTCACGACACGGACACAGTTTTCACAAACATGCAAAAAACATATTTTTGTAAAAGTTACATACTGCAGCTTTAACAGAAGTAAAGGCTTTCAATCATCCACCTGTGTGTAATTAATTTATATGCGATTCACTTAGTGATGAAGTTCCTGAAATAAATGGGCTTTTCAGTAATATTCTAATTCATTGAATGGGTCTATAGGTACAGTAATATGAAAAATTAGGACACATTCAAATATATATCATATTGATGCCTATCTCTGGACATATAAGTGATTTAATTGAACTTAAAAACCAAAAATGAACATTGTTTTACTTATCAACAAAAGAGAACAACAATGTGTTTTCTGAGGAAAATGTTAATATATCATGTCACCTCTTAGCTAGTTTGGCTGAAATAAATTCAGTGAGATGCTTCTTTTAAGCATCTACCAGTCTGAAATGACATCAGTCTGAGGAAAGTTTGCCTCACTCCTTATTTTCAGCAGTAAGATGTTTGGAGAGGTTAGGAGTTTCTTGTAACTACAGTCTGTTTCAAGTCACCCCACAGCAGAAGAGGGTAGAAAATAGTTTTTAAAAAAAATGTATCAGAACTTTTGAGTACTATCTCCTACCCACTCTACCCACCTCTAGTAATTTCACTGAGTGGAAAACAAGCATCTTTTAACCAAAACACACTTACAGTTTTTGTCAAAGTGCTTCAAATAGAAAGAAACACTTATGAAGGTGGCACCTAAAAGCCACAGCAGTGCAACAGATGTAATAAATAAATAGGAGCTATCTCCTGCACTAACTGTGTGAGCTACAGGGTGTGGGTCTCATGACAAACGGGGGCTGAATGAGGGGAACAGAATGAGACTGCTGTTTGCTGGGACAGCCCACCTTTCGATCTGCGACAGGAACTTGGTCTCAAAGATGCCCCGGGTTTTCAGCCGCTCTGACAGCTTGCCTCTGAACAGCAGGCCCTTAGTGGTGAAATCCATGAGCACATTCCTCACTATCTCTCCGACATACATGCCACTGATCATCTTCTCATACCTTCAAAAAAGACATACATTTACAGAGGTTTTCACACCTGCACAACATAATTATGAACAGTCAGACATTTTTCTTCACAGGCATATTTTCCCACTGTCTGTACAGCTTTTGATGACATGGCAGCTTCCTTTATGTAACATGTTGCAAAGATGAGTTTAAAGTGTGATTTCACAGCAGAAAGTGCAGCATTCAGATGTTCAGTTTGATCTAAAGTAGCACTTACCTTACTGTTTTGTTTGTTTGTTTTTTTTTTTTTTTTACAAATAAAGCACATCCAGTCTCAATAATAACAATAATAATAATAAATTGGATTTATAACACACTTTACATGTAAATCTCGAAGTGCTACAAAATGACAATAAAAGCATTAGGCAATCAGTTTTGATCAACATAATTTGGCTTTTCTGATCAAACAAAAAAAAAAAAAAAAAAAAAAAAAAAAAAAAAAAAAAAAAAAAAAAAAATCCCTTTAATTAATCAAAATGAAAACTGATTTCTACAAAATGACAGCTAAGGAACAAAATATTTAAACATAAAATAAGTGATTGCCTAGATATTCACCCTCTTCAAGTCAGTATTCAGTAGATGCACTTTTGGCTACAACCTCAACACGGAGTGTGTGTGGATAGGCCTCAATCAGGCTTCCACATCTGGACACTAATTTTACCCCATTTTTCATTGCAAAACTGCTCAAGCTCTGGAAGGTTGTGTGGGGATCGGCTGTAAACATCCCTTTTCAAGTCCAGCCACAAATTCTCTATGAGATTGAGGTCTGGGCTTTGATTCTGGCTAACTCTAGTCAACCCTTGATCTGAGTTTTCTTCAACAGTGGCTTTCTCATTGACAATCTCTCATAAAGCTTTGAATGGTGAAGAACCCGGGAATTCAGTCATTTAGTTCGTGAGGACGATCTAGGTAGATTTACACATGCGCAATATTCCTTCTATTTCTTGATGATTTCTTAACTTAACTCCAGGGGATGTTCAAAGCCTTAGAGATTTTTTTGGATACATCCCCTGACTTGTATGTTTCAATACAATTTTCTCTGATTTGCTTGGAGTGTTTTTTCGTCTTCATGCTGTAACGGTAGCCAGGAATACTGATTAACCAGTGAAGAGACCATCCAGATACAGGTGTCTTTAAACTACAATCACTTGAGACACAGTCACTGTAATCAGGGGATCTCTGGTCCACTCATTGCGAGACTACTAGCACCAACTGGTTGGACCGCTGCTGAATTATGTCAGACACTTAAAAGAGGATAAATATTTATATAATCATATATTTTATGTTACATATTTGTATTTGGTGGTCACTGTTTTCACTTTGACATTGAAGAGGTTTTTTGCTATTTATTTTGTTCAAACAAAAAAAAAAAAAAAAAAAAAAAAAAAAAAAGAAAAGCCAAACTTTGTGGACCCTAATTGATTTGTAAAAGCAATAAAAGGATAAAACATCCAGGTGGGTGAATATTTTCTATAGGCACTGTAGGTGTTGTAGCATCACCAACACTTCCTGTTACAGATACCACACGAATATGAAAAGGATTGATGTTAAGGGAAAAATTAGAATCACTATTATTAAGGTCAACACTGAAAATATGATTATTCAAAATGTTATTCATCAACTTAAAAAAAAAAACTACATATCTATTTCAGTTAAAGAACAGCAAAGTGCCTTAAACAGGAAATTTTTCCTGATATCTTCTTGTCAAAGCACCTCCTAAAATACCTTAACAAGTATTTATTCAACTGTAGAATATTAGCTTCAAAGTAACCAACAATCAAATCAGCAGTTTAGTGTTCTTCAATGACCACTGGAAAACAAAATATTAAATAAATAAATATTTTAAAAAATAATTAAATTAAAAATATGATCTACAATATAGAAATATATTATTAAATTATTATAAAAATGATGCAGAAAGTATTTATGTGTACATGAACCAACTGAATCTGTTTCTTGTTTACTAAAAGCTGCCTCTGCTCCTGCTGCTCTACCTCTTCTCACTATGCCATCTTCATTATCACTGTCTTTTCAAACTACACCTGCGAGGCACAGGTGAGGTTAAATCTTTGAAAGCGGCAGAAGTGGCAATTGCACTGTTTTTGTGAATTTTTTGCAGCCATAATTAAAACTGAACTACAAATCTGATCAATTTCACAGCCGTACCTGACCAACATACAGACGTACTGTTGTTTTTTCCAAACTATAACATATTTCAATGTGGTTTTAATGAACTGTATGCTGAGAAAACATACAGAAAAAGTGTTCCTGCTGCAATCCTACCCAGCTCTCCTCTAACAAGACATTTGTCTGGGGACTATATCAAAGAGCGAACCATCTTAAGAAACAAGCCGTAGTGAGCATTTAAGGACTGAAATGATTAATCGATTATTGAAATAATCGTCATCTAATTTAGTCATTGATTAATCGTTAACTGGAGTATACAAACTCAAAGAAAGGCTATTTTCTGAAAGAACAACATACTCAGAGCAGTAATAAAGCCAAAACTGTACAAAAAATACATACATTTTGAATTTAAGATAAAAAACTTTTGTCTGTAAATATGTTCTACCCAGACCTCCTCAAGAGCCATAGTTTTAGCCTCACCTGGTTCAAATTCTTTAAAATCTCTCTTATTAAGCACCTTTTGCTATGAAGTTAGTAATCAATTAATCAAAAAAAAAAAAAAGAAGAAAAATCAACAGATCAGCCTTATGCTGTATTGATAGGTCTATAACTAAAATAATTGTGAGTTGCAACCCTAGAGCATTTGCACTTCTTCTTCTTGTGTTTGTTCTTGTTCCATACGGTTGACATAACCTGTTGTCTTCTCCAAATTCAGGTACCTCTGTTTCCCAGGGTAGTTGGAGCATTCATCGACAGCGTGATCAAACTCTGTGCAAAAGTCGTCCAGTTCGCCATTTTCACCAAATGCTCCCCACTCCACGTTGACACACATGCGGCCTTCATTTCCCTCCACCGTTTCAATGTTGTGCATTTCCTCCATGTAGCAGGCATTGGTCCCTGTGCCTGAAGCAAGAACAGGTGTGTTAAATAAATGCTGATGATAGTAAAACATTACTTTTAGAAGGTGAAAACAGAAGAGAAACCCATCGACCATAGTTAACTCTTGAAGTTTTAAAAATCAAGCAAGAACGAACAGGAACAGACAGACTTACCTACAATAAGGCCCAGCTCACATTTGGGGTCCTCATAGGCACAGGTCATCATGGTCCCCACGGTGTCATTTACCACCGCCACAAAGCTTAAGTCAAATTTCTAGATGTAGAAACACAGCACCAAGTTACAGCTATGAACCAGAAAAAAAAATCCCAATAATGAATAAAATATAAAATGTTAAAGTCTCTACATGGAATTCTGTAAAAAAAAAAAACGAAAGAAAAAAACAACACAACAGGGAGAATTTGGGGAAAAAAGTAGAATCCTGATCAAACAAAAAAAAAGAAAGTGCGAAAAGGATAACCATTAAATGTCTAAGACAATTAAGCACAAGAGTACTAGAGCCAGAAAAATAGTGTGCCTGAGTTGCTTATTGATGACATACAACCAAGATATAAGGGTTCGGGTCTATCTTTGAGCAGAAACGACACTTGGTTCCTTGCAAAAGTATTCATATTCCCACATTCGATCACATTAAAACCACACACCTCAATGTATTTTACTGGGATTTTTATATGACAGACCACGTTGCAGTGCATAATTGTAAAGGTCCTATTTTAAAAATAAAAACTTGACAAATGTGCTGTTAATTCAGCCCCCTTTGATTCTGAGTAAAATGCAGCATGACCATGTGTGAACATTCTGGCCCATTTAAAGTCCAGATCAAAATCCATTTGAGAATTTGAGGAGTTGAAACTTGATATTCACAGATACTCTCCATCCAGTCTGACTGGGTTGAGGTACTTTGCTCGAAGAAGAATGAGCAAACATTTCAGTCTCGACATGTGAGAAGTTGCCAGAGGCATACCCGAGAGTATTTGCAGTTTTACCGGCAGCAAAAGCTGGTTCTAAAAAGTACTGAAATGTGTCATTTTCCCTCCACTTCATGATTATGTTGAACTTTGTCTTAGTCTCTCAATAAATCCGCCCAAAATACACTGAAGTTTGTTGTCATAAAGTGACAAAACATGAACTAGTTCAAGAGGTTTAGTTACCTTAGTCACCACATGGCAAAATCAATTCCAACAGCCAACTGGAAACACTTGCATCAAATATGCCTAAACAAAGTTTTGAAGTGGTAAACAATAACAGCGGGGTTACTCACTACAGGGTCCTTTTACAAACTCTTTTGTGTGTGTGTGTGTGTGTGTGTGTGTGTGTGTGTGTGTGTGTGTGTGTGTGTGTGTGTGTGTGTGTGTGTCTTGCCGTTTCTTCTTTCTCTGCTGTTTTTTTTTTTTTATTTTTTATCTTGAATCTCAACTTACAACCAATAGCTGTACAGCCAACCTGTAGCTTTTGTCCGCTCTGTAGATTTTTTTTTATCAAATATCCACATTTGCATCAGTAAAAGCATTTATGTAAATGACATGGATCAAAATCAAACCAAAAAAATATCTAGAAACTGCAGACAGATATTGAAGTAAAGGCTACATAAAAAAATATATATAAATTGAAAAAAAAAAAAAAAAAAAAAAAAAAAAAAAAAAAAAAAAAAAAAAAAAGCTGGTGAATTAAAACAAATTAGACACTTTTTTTAACCTCTTTGAATCCTCTTATTCTGTATTTTAAGCAGGTATTAGCTGGAGCCTCTCTTGCAACTTCACATTCTTTAGATGCTTACTGCTGGAACTAAGAGGCATGAAAACCATTTTCCCTGTACTTACCTCCACACACACTCACTCCCTATACATTCTGTACCAATCTTTAAAAGAACAAAAATCAAACCTCTAACCATTCAGCTTTTAAACAGATAGTGCCCTGCTTACAGTCTCCAGGTCAATGTTGTGGACAAAAGGTTATCAAATCTTTCCCATAAGAGGTTCCCCTGTGCCCGCCTGCAGAAATCAAGCTCAAAATCAAACTGAAACTTCCTCTATGTGAAAGTCTTCAGCGATGCTCAAGATGTCCAATTCAACTGAACATCTCACAGACTGAATTATTGCTTTTTATAAAGCATGTTGAAACTTTAGGAGGAGGTCAAACTTTCTGCAATAGCAAGGGTAAACTCTATGGAAATAACAGATTGCAAGTTTTCCTGGCAAACTACTGCAGTGCAACAAGATGAGAAGTTATCAGATTCTTTAAAGAATGAAGGGAGACTGAAAGAACTAAAACTTTTCACAAATATAAAAGATAACACAAACTGACTGATTATGTAATTCATTATAAAACCTGCTTGTAGGATGTAATCAATTAGTCCTGTAATCAATTAGTAGCTCTAAAAAAAAAAAAAAAAAAAAAAAAAAAAAAGAGAGAGAGAAATGGTTTAAAAATGGCACCAGTAACAAGCATAAGTCTGAATTTCTGTGACTGTTCAGGCAGCAATATGGATACTTTCCAAGTGGAAAAAGGGGCTTGTTTGTTTCCACAAAGTGATGAGATTTAAGTTGGTGAAGAAAGAAGAGTATAGTCCTGTGAGTCCAATACACAATTTTCTACTGAATTATAATCTTCAACCTAAATTATGGCAATTATTATTCATTAAGAGAATTATAACATTGTCTAGGAAAATAGGTCCACTTATAGCAAGTAGTATTTTAATTAATATAAATAAATATGTTACGCTTTGTAGATCTATATTTTCAGAATGACTCAGAAGTATTTCTTTTAGCGCATGTGCAAATGAGCAAACGGTACAGATTGTGCCTCCACAACAGATTGTGCAGTGACATGCCCTACTCTGGAATTGCTGTCAAGGGCCATACAAAATCATTCAGAGGGCCACAAATGCCCACTGGGACATGCTTCAGAGACCCCTGTTATAAGGTGTTTCATATCAGCAGTCTGTTCCATATGTTCAATCTCAGACTGCATGTTTGCTGGTGGTTTCAAGAGTACCTGAAAGTAAAGTGGGAGGCAGATTTTTTTTTCTCCTGTGGAACCAGCTCCCAGTTTTAGATCCTGAGACATACCCTGTCTACTTTTAAAATCAGGCTGAAAATTTTCCTCTATAGTTGAATTTATCCAGAGCTACGTCTATAGTTATGTTGCTATAGGTGTAGGCTGCTGGAGGACATACTATCAACCGTTCTTCATTCTGCTACCTTTTCCCACTACTCTCCAAATATGCATTATCTGCAGCTATTGCTGCCATTATCTTTACGTGTTCTCTCTGTTTTTTCTCTTCATAGAAGTAGGATACAGCCCTGGACCTCTGTTTAACTGCGGCATCTTCCTGGAGGGGACAATCAGTTGGGCTGTTTCTGTCTAAAATGTCATGCTCTCTTTTTATAAATGATACATTCTTTTTGTGTTTAACTCTCTCTCCTAGTCAAAACTATTAAGGAATCTACTGCTGTGACTTACTGTATGTACCCTCATTTTCATCCCATATATTTTACAACTGGCTCTGAGTTTGTATGTTTAGCTGTTTCTCTTCTCTAAAAGCTACTTCATTAAGTGCTAAACCTTTTTCCAAGAGTGTATAGCCGTCACCCTGCTCTTAAAAACACCTTGCAGCAGCTCCTTGCATCCTCCCAGTGTGGTGGCACAGAGCTTATCTGCTCATGTCCAGTGAAAGCTGTTGTGAAAGAGGGTTGCGTTAGGTGGGAGGAATAGCCTGCATTAGTAATCAGACTCTGGATGCAGCACTTCTGCAAACAACATTTTCCATCTTATTTCCTTACCTGGAAAGCTCAGCTGGTGGTAGTTAGCACACAAACCTATTGTGCCTGGACAATTTGATTACTCAGTGTTCACTACACATACAAAAACTGTGTGTAGACAGAATGCATTAAATGTGGATCTCTCTCTGAAAACAAAGCTTTTTTGCAAGTTTATTTAAGATGCGCACTGACCTGTTTGCGCTGGACTGCCTCTTTAAGCAACTTAACAACATCCTTCCCCTCGCAGCCGCTGGCTTTGAAACCCTTCGTCCACTTCAGAAGGATTCCCTGCACAAATGACAATAAGGATTTGTCACAATTTTAAAATGATTGAGAGGTATAATTACTGAGAATTCCATGAAAAAATAAGTCCTTTTTAAGGAGGAAACAACCCCAGAAACATTAAATGTTGCTGAGTAATCAAGTGATTCAGTAATAACTTTCACACAAAAAGCTGGTGCATACATGACAACTTTGCAGGTAAGAGTTACAAAAAAAAAAAAAAAAAAAAAAAAAAAAAACTGGCCTAGAGATAAGCAACATAATGGTATAGTTTGCTGTGTGTTTTCATTGTAAAATGATACCATGAGAGACCTGATATCAGAGGAAAAGTGATTATTTCTCTTGCTTCAATGAAAACCTTCTGAAAGGTTGTGCTACAAAGTTCCCTCACAATTACATTATCACAGCAAAGCAAAAATCCTACTTTTGTAGCAAACAGGTGGCCAGATCATACAGTTTCCTTTTCTGCCATTTCTTTAACGTGTCATAAAACAACCAGAGAAAAGGGCAAACAGGAAAATGTTCTGCAGTCACCTAAAAGTCACGTGTTGACAAAGTAGTTTTTCTGAGTCTGAACAACTGACAGGTACACAACAGACTTCTGTATTCTGGGTATTAATTATCTTGATTTGCAGAGAACGGCTTAGCTGATTAGCAGCTGAGCTGGCAACTAATTTTCAAGTCAAAGTTCAAGGATCGGGTTAAAAAGCTTTGAAATTTCCATCAACTGTTCTGCCATGATTATGACTGTGAGCAAGTGGCAAAGTCACACACTGTCCTTAAAAACACCAGAGAGAAATCTGTCACGGCTGTGAAAAACAGCACCGCTTGGTTTGATTTCTTTGGGCTTCTGTACATGTCCAACAGTCTCTGCATCTATAAACTGGTTGATCAGAGCTAACAAAAACAGAATGACTTGACACTGATGAAAACAAGGTTTCACGTCTGCCGTTAGACCTCAACCTAAAGGGAAAACTTTGAGTCTTTCTGATAAGCTTTCCAAAAATTCTTACCCTCTTTAAATTATTTCTGACCTTTAACTTTTATGCGTCGTCTTCAACAGGGAATTAAGACAACTCTTAGTTGTCTTACAATCACTATACAATACAATCACTCCACCAAAACACCCAATTATGTTTTTTTTTTTTAAACACTGTATGAATGATACCTTATTTTACACATAATGTTTAGAGGCAGTGAAAAAGACTGTGGTTGCATTGCGGTGCTTCTAACTATCACCATCAGCTAAATGGCACTCCCCACAGTTTACTGATTGTTCAGGCTTCCAGCTGCGATGAATGCTGGATTGGAATATGTTGTTGTGGAAACTAAGTCTGCTTGATCGAGGCTGGCCCTCTGTGCTGCCCCACCAGTGTGACAGGCTTATAAAACAGACAGCAATTCAGACTAACCTATTGCTAACATAACTGTGGTTTATTATTTGTTTTTAAAGAAATTTAAAAACAAATAAACTTGTTTAGCGAAAAGCATAAATAAATAGATCTTTTAGGCCTTCAGCAAAAAAAAAAAAACACCTGCCTGCTTAAAATCATGCAACTAAAACTTTAGGAAACTATTTAAAACAGAGACAAAGTTAACCAGACTTTGTGCAAAAACTTCCCTCATGCAAGTAAAACCTAAAGATAATGTTACCTCATCCAGTTTGGTTTGATCACATGGGAAAGAGAATGTAAATCCCAGAGGTAAGGACGCCCCTCTCATTCCCATGTAGTCCAAGAAGTCAGAAATGCAGTACACAATATGGTTGAAGAGCTAGGACACAGATAACAGTGGGAAATTAAAATAATTACTACAATATCCATTTTCAGAAAACTTTTAACAAACAATACAAATGAAAAAGCTTTAAATGACTGATGCAATAAACTCATTACAGTTGAAAACTTGCACCACTGTAATACTTTAGCACATCTGCAAGCTTTTTAATAGCACAGGAAGCAAAGTTGCCTTATGTGAATATTGCTGCTCTACCCATCCACCTTCTTTATAAGAACTTTCCTTTCTTTGATACAGGAGAGGATATGCTGTTTGATTATATTCACATGCATAGAAAAAAAAGTATCAATTAAAATAATAGAAGTCCCAAAACATTAAAACACCATAAAATACTTAGAAAAGGGAAAAGAAGAAAATAGGCTGATATCACAACTGATAGCACCATCAAAATATTCACTAATGTTATTGGTAGATTTTCTAATATCGTGCAAAACTACCAACTGGTCGCGCTCTGGAAAAATCTTTGTGACAATCTGGCTGTGTTTCTCTTTCATCCATCTTCATCATAAAAAGCCATTTCTATGCCCCCTGTCAGTGACCATAGTGAAGTGTTTGGCTATTTCCATTTATCTGTCGTGTTTTTGTTCATTTCTTTTGAAATCTGTGCAATAACTGTTTAACTATTGTGAAAACTTTATTCTTACATAAGTAATACACAAAACATTGAAAAGAGGAGCATATTGGTATGCTCCGGGCTTCAAACAAGAATCACAACTGCACAACTTTTCCAGATGCAGTATAACACAGAATATCCTATATACTTCATAGGTGTGAAAGAACAAAAAGCACTTCATTTCTTCACACTTTTCGTGCAAAACTCATTTTAGAAAAGGTGAAATTAGTGTTACTACAGCTTTATAGTTTGCACTGATGCTTGAAAAAAACGACATAAACGTAAAATCATTCTCAGATGTTTCATTGCCAAATGACATAATACCTCTTCCCCTGTGCCTTGCATGGTATCCTGATCGATGCTGTAGATCTTCTGGTGCATATCCACTTTTTGCTTCTTTTCATTTCTCAGCCGAACAAGGAGAACACGAAAACTGGATCCCCCAAGGTCCAAAGCCAAGAAATCTCCTTGTTCTGAGGAAAGAAAACAATTCTCATATAAGAGAAGCAAGATGTCTTTGAGAAAGAAGGAACTTATACTTTGTTTCCCCTTAAGTCTACCTGTTCCATCCGGGGTGGATCTGACATATGTTGGAAGCATCTTGACACTTGTTTGGTCGTGCGTTTGCTTTGACAGACCTCGTGCCATCTCCTCCGTCATTCTCCTCTTCACCTCGAGCAGCTGCTCGCGGCTCAGACGCAGGGTGTCAAGAACGCGCTGCCGCTCGGCTTGCTGAGCAGCGAGACGGTAGGCCACCGCTGTAACCATGGCCGCACCTTTCCCGCTGCCGTGCTGCGACTGCAAAAAGCGCACTTCGCAGTCTGGCACAAGGCGCCGCACCATTTTGTTGAGCCTCCTGGAAAATCTATATTAAAAATAAATAAATAAACAAACACATTCCAGAAGCTTTTTTACTGCTGCCTCAGACAAATGCTTCTTTTTAAGTTACTCATGATAATAGAAAATGCCCCCAAAAAAATGATTTGTTACTTTGATTCCCCAAAACGCTTGTTTATAAATTATTGATGCATGTGGTTTCTCTATGGATATGAATCTTATCCTCTGTTTGGGTGTCTGGGAGAAGCAAAGTTGTTCGCACTCCTCAAACTGATGAGCAGATTTCAGTTAAACAATGTCAATTCTGTGGGTTTAGGCACTCAATCATAAAGGCTGACATTTCCCCCAGATACCACATCAAGACAACCTTTTACAGAACAATAATCCTTTGATCCTTTTGTTGCACCAGCTTTGCTGTCAAGTCTCTCTTTTAAGCTACTTTCAGTGCATATGATGAAGAATGAAACTACACTGGGGATTGGGGATGATTTTCTTTAGCACTGACATGAAAGCTGGTCAGAGTAAGGAGATGGATGGGGATAATACAGGGCAGTATTCCAGGCACTGGAAGAAAACCTGTTAAGAGGCTGAAAAAGACAGAGGTTCACCTTCCAGCAGGACATCAACCCTAATCAGAGTCAGAGCTACAATAGCATGGTTTTTAGGTTAACATATTCAGAAGAATGGGCGAGTCAAAGTCCAGACCTCCAACTGAGGATCAGTGGTTAGATTTGAAAACTAAAGTTTACAGAAACTTTCTATCCAATCAGAACATGAGCTGTTTTTCAAACAGAAAAGTTCCAGAGGTGTGAAGAGTTTTGCAAGACACAAAATATAAGATCATTAAAACCTTCTGACAATTTTTCTCTTTTTACTTTAGCAACTAAAGAGAAGTCAGTGTAATTATATTGCTTCTTAGTGGACTTCAAACTAATTTTCCATCAATGAACTAAAGAGCAGATTACAAACATAAAAAAGCAAACTGTGCTGCGGGGATTAAAAACCCTCTCAGAACGTACTAAAGGCTTTCACGTCTGTAATTATTATAAACCAGAACCGAGCAAATAAATTAAACAAAGGCCATCAAATGAGAACACTGCGATAAATTTGTTGTGAGTAGAAATAATACATGTTTATACTCACAACTGTGTGAGTATAAACAAATATGTGTGTGTTTGCATAGTGAAGAACACTTTTGTCCCATCAAGCCCTCCTAAAAGAGACGGAGCAAGGTGAATTTTAATGAGAGGATCAGGAAGGATAATTAGGCCGTGTTCAGTAGGCTGGCCCAAAGCCTGTAGTTTAAATTCATCAGAAAAGAAGGCTGACATTCAGCCTAACTGTAAGCCCTTGGCGCCGGCCTGAGTGTACCTAACAGAGAAATGACAAATCCCCTACCAGACACTGGAGGGGTGTGACTGTGTGGCATGTGTCCTGTAATGTTTTACTACATGATCACCAGGCTGGAAAATATCTTTGCAAGACACACAAAGTGTTGCAGGCAAATAAACAACTTAGTAAATGCTAACTCCAAGTCAGTCAGGCAAACACTGATGACAAGGGAGAACAAATCCCCTCTGTGTGAACGAGCTCTAATTATGTAAAGAGAGCTTAAACAATAAACATGGAGATTACTTGTACTTGTTGGAACAGTTCGATCCATTTCAGCTCAAATACACTCAGGGGCAGAAACACTCCCACTGGGTCTAATCAAGCTCGGGCCGAGATTATCTCTTTATAGTCACTAAAATGAGGTTTATATACTAGATTGTTCATTTAAAGAGTGAAATATACATGTAGGTGTGCTGGATGACTTACTCTGGATGGCTCTTGTAAACCGAGCCGTCTACTCCAATGGTGATCCGCAGCTTTTCAGCCGCTTTGTTATCCCGGATCTGTCGCATCACTGCTGCCAGGGTGCAGGCGCACAGGTGTGCGGCCCGAGTCGAAATGATCTGACAAATCCTCCGAGTGGCTGCGCAGTCTTCGGCACACGGGTCCAGACCCATGCTGCGGAGCACCTTCTCAGCATTTGCCACACCCTCTTCTTCTCTGCATGCAAAGTACAAAACATACAATTGTTTCTGAACAGGTTCCACAAGCACCTACAGGATATCCGGACAATAAATATCTTTGTGGTTGAACTCATATGTCTATTTATTCAATAATTTAGCAGCAAACAGGGCTTTTAAATTGAAAATATTGCTTATTTTGTCGATAAATAGCTTTCAGTTAGAATATTAATTGCAGACCCTGCAGTTAAATCGATTAAAAATTTTAATCGAGTCTCACCACTAGTTCAAACCAAAGATTACAATCCTTTAGATTTACAGCAGCTGAAACTGCAATTAAGGAGGATTTATTATTAAAACCAGTTTCTTAAATTAAAAGGAACTTAGGAGGCATTAAATATAGTTTAATGGTACAAACAATATGGGATTTATTTAAAAACATAATCAACAATAAATAAAAAGTATAATTATATTTATATAAGTTTATATTTTTGGTTTCAGAGCTTGAAACCAACAGACGAGCAAATAAGTCATTCTTTATGTAGTGTTTTGTAAGGCCTGTATTGTAGCAGTCGTTTTGATTTTATGGGTTTCTAGCAAGTACTGTTAGATCTGGTTAGGATCAGGTGACTGAAGCACAGGATTTCCAACCATCCATTTGAGGTTGAGACATGAAGGTTAACTGGTGTAAAGACAAAAAAACCCTCTCCAGCCTGTTCGAGCAGATCCTGTGCTGCCAAGCCAGACTGGATATACAGCATCTATGGTGAGATCTGGGTCTGCCCCATGGTCTCCTTCCAGTGGGACATAAAGCATTCAAAGGGAAGAAAAAGGTAAATAGATTGTTGCTCTTAAAGAGTCATATTGACTCATCTGCACACACACACACACACACACACACTAAAAAATGTTTTGTTCGCTCAACTTCAAAAATTATGATAAAAATTTCCACTCAGCTTTTCGAGTCACCAACAGTGCTTATTATTAAGTAAACCCAACATGGAATTTTAGGTACGGTTAACTGAACTGGTTTAACAAGCCAATGTGATTTACTTTGTCTTCCAAAAGCATATTTAAGTTCAAGCAACTGGATTTTAATGTAGAATTTTTGGAAATATTAAGTTGACAAAATACATTACTTAAAAGTTTTAACCAAAAAGTTATTTCCCATAATGACAGAAAATTGCACTGACTTAATTAAACAAGTCAGTGCAATATATCTATATCTATATCTATCTATCTATCTATCTATCTATCTATCTATATATATATATATATATATATATATATATATATATATATATATCACATAAAGTTGAATTAACTTCTTCTAAGCTATAACAATTAACATTTTTTTGCCACCTTGTAATTAAAATAGCCAATAAAACATTTTATTTCACCTTAACAATTGCAAGCTGACATTTGCAATAAACTTGGCACTAATGAAGTAGTGCAAGAGGCATGTCAAGTAACGCACTTCCATCTCACTCAATGCAACACAGAAAACAAAAACCTGCCACTAAGCACTGTGGGAAATAGGTTCCACTCCCGCCTTTTTCTTCTTTCCATTTTTGGAAGTGCTAACTTAAAAATCCTAGTTTACTAAACTTTTGGAGATATGACAAAATTATTAAAAAGGTAACAAAACTTACTACAGTAAGTTTATCTTTCACAAACTTACACATTTAAGTTTAAAATCTAAAACTTTGCAAGATTTCATTGATTTAGAGTTGAAGTTAATAGACAACTAAATACAGCTAAAATGTTTTACAGCATAATCAAAAATATCCATGCAATTTGTTTTCAAAGTTACTAAAATAACTTTTCAAACCACATTAAATCATACATAACAAATTCACTTTTTCACTTGCAAAATGTCTTTCAAGTTAAAATGAACAGCTATTTTCCCCCTCACTTTTACAATACTAGATTACATTTAATACAAATTTAATACAAGTTTTCTGCTGTGTGACTTTCCAGCTGGTGGCTGTAACTGTTTTTTTTATCTTTTTGGCATGCATGCAACCCCGCAGGATGTTCAAACTCACTTTTACATGTTGCACAAACTTAATGTCTGTTGTTGAGAAATGACAAAAGTGTTTGTTCAATGTATTCAAACATTTTCTAATAGCAAACAACAGGAATATTTTTTTAGAGTGCACACACACAAATTGTAGATCAACAGACAATGAGAGGTTTAGTGTCCTGCCCAAAGACACTTCAACATGTGATGATGGAGAATGGAATGTAGATCCCGACTGAAATTTCCAGAAGTTATTTCTAAATCAGCTACTGCTGCCTGAAGGTGTCCAGCAGGCATCATAAAGTTTGAATATCAAGCAGTTTCATGGACTTTTTACAGAAATCAAGCACTTTCCAAACTTTAAGAACACTCAAATGAAATTCAAGCATTTTCAAGGATTTCAAGCACCCGTACTAACCCAGCAGGCTTCTGAAGCAACTGGAGGCATGCAAAGAAGGTAATCAGCTGTGCTGGAGTGGGGAAACCTTTAAAACATGCAGGACAGTGGGCCCTGAGGACCAGGCTCGGGGATCACAGCTCTGAATGACATCGAAGAGGCTTTTATTCACCCTAGAAGTATACTTTGAAGCATAACTAAACAGACATTTTATATTTAAACACCTGTGATCAGACAGTGGAAACACACACCACTTCAAAGTTTATCCAACATCATTTAACTTCTGTCTTTAGTTGCCCAGCGCCTTTAGAGGCCAAACGTTCTCATCAGAGTGTCATAAGCTTTAAAGCTGTTCCAGACCTCCTATGTGTTCTTTTCTTCTTATCTGAGAGCTGCAGTTTGATCTCGTTTTCATCTGTCCCACCATAGCATAAAACCATAAGACCAAAAAAAAAAAAAAAAAAAAAAGAATGGAGGTGTTGATTTACATATGAAGTGGAAGAAATAAAAGCAAAGTTGGCTAGATATTGGAGAAAACCTACAAAACATATATTAGTCTCTTAAAAAAAACCAACTGGTGAGGCAGTAAAGGAAGGCTAAACAATAGAGCAAAAAGCAGAATTGACTGCATATTATGGAGTTGATGGAAATAAACCAACTGCCTTTCTCTGCAGTTTCGGCACCTCATCCTTTCAGGTTTTCAGCCTCTGATCCAATAAAAGTAAACTTTTAAATAAAAATAATTAAAAAATTTTATTTAAATATTTTAAATAAAAGCGTCTATAATAGATGTTATGCTGATTCATTAACCTTAAAGCACTTTTGAACTTTTTCTTTTTTTTTTTTATCCATATCTTCCATTCCATATTCCATATCTTTTTCTCTAATGCTTGCTCTATTGCATTTTGTTGCACGGTAAAACGGCAATAACAAACAGCTGTGTGTTACATCTTTAATGTAAGAAAGATATTAAAAATTCATTAGAAAATGTCCTAAATTACATATGGTTATAACACCACATCATAAGCTTGATCCCAAACACAGCCAAGGAAACTCTCAACTGGCTTCAGAGAAAGAAAATAAAGCTGCTCCAATGGCCTAGCCAATCACCTGACTTGAATCCAATTGAAAATTTATGGAAAGAACTAAAAATTAGAGTTCATAGAAGAGGCCCATAGAACCGTCACGACTTAAAGACTGTTTGTGTGGAAGAATGGGGCAAAATTACACCTGAGCAATGCACACGACTAGTTTCTCCATACAGGAGACGTCTTGGAGCTGTCATTACCAACAAAGTGTTTTGTACAAAGTATTAAATATCAGTAAGCATGTTCAATACTTTTTCCTACCATTATTTTACATTAATACACATAACTTAATCTCTGAACTTACTTGTTTTGGTTTCTTTCAATGTATAGATTATTTGGGTTGTTACCAACACCTGGTGAAAATTTCATGTCAATCGCACCTTTAGAAAATATGTTTACTATAAAAAATTGGAATGTTTTAGCACTCATTTTACCCGCTGTATGTGCGTACCACACAAATACTAACTTGTCACACTCAATAGTGTAGATGTAGTTGGTGCTGAAGCGTCCAGAGGTAAGAAGCTCTGGCGTAGTCTTGCCCTGGAACAACAGTTGATTTCTGGCCATCTTCACCAAGATGAGGCGCACCAGCTCCCCCATGTACATCCCACTTATCATCTTCTCAAACCTATGCAAAATACACACAAAGACAAGCCACATACGAAGATTTAATAGAAGGATCAACTTTATGACGCATAACTGCTATACTTCTCACTGTATCTTCACTTGCACTTTAATTTACATTCAGCTTTCCAAAGGCAGCCTCTGTAAGGTAATTCATATTTAGAATCAGAAATGTTTTAGTGAGGACACATGCTGATATGCATCTGTCTAGGAGATTTTTAATAAGATGAGAGAATAAATTAAGATGTGAGAAAACAAAAATACCATCTGGATGACATTTCTTCGCGAATAAAAATGATTAATTAAAACTCTTGCTTAATTTAAGGACTGATGTAGACTCACAAGTACTTATTGTGATGGCACACATACGCATGTCTTCTTATCCATCTCAAGCTTGTTAGGCCGGCAAATCATCAGGTCCATTTCCAGTAAAAATAATTAAATAGCCATTAAAGCTGTATGCTTCTGATATTTCTGTTTTTAAATATAGCTCCAATGAACCTCTTTTTAGCAATCCTGATTTTAAAATGACAACAAATAATTATAGAGAAGATGTTCACAGACAGTATGAGAGTTTAACATATCTTTCCATTTTGATTTTGGACCCGAACAACAACAAAAACAGTGATTTTGTATATCATGAACAGCATATTTTCTAGTTTGCTCTTATTTTATTCGACTAATTAGCACTATTATCTCTTCTAAACCTGAACCCACAAGCATTGTGGGGTCTTGTTTAGAAAATGCAGCACAAGGAAACACAGCAGAAACAGGAGAAACAGAATCCCCCCACAGGTTTGACTGGGGAATTGGTTCATCTTCCAGCAGGACAGCGTTCCTAAGCCACAATGAAAAAGGTTTAGGTTAAAGCACATTCATGTTAAATTCGTTTTAGAATGGCCAGGTTAAAGTCCAGACCTAAATCGGCGCATTTAGTAAGACTTGCGAATTGATGTTTGCAGAGCTTAAGCAACCAATAAGCCTGAGCTACTTTGAAAAGGAAACTAGGGAAAAACTAGTTTCTAGAAAAGCAAAGCTGGTAAAAAAAGAAAGCTTGCAGCTGTAACTGCAGCAAAAAGTCATTGTACAAAGTGTCAGGTATCCCATTTCACCCACTTCAACCACATAACCTAAATTTATAGCTCTTGTATGGTCAAGAACTGTGTCTTTTAATCTGAGCATGCTATTTTCACATGCTATTTTTTCTTATTTTGTAAATTTTCCCTTATTGTACAACATTATTATTTTTGAGTTTTTACATTTTTTACCTTAGTTGGAATATGCATAGTTCCATAGTACCTGAATTTCCCCACTGTGAGACAATGAAGGATATTTCTATTCTATTCACGTCATTATTTTGTGATACTTTACAACTTTTTTGCATTGCATCAACTCAGAGAGGCTGAATGAAAATGCCTGTCACACTTTTCAAAGTTAAAGTGGTAAAAGCTAAAAAAAAAAAAAAAAAAAAAAGAGAGAGAGAAAATCATTTTCCTTCTACATCACAATAATGCACAAATTTCTGTTGATCTACTGCAAAAACAGAAAAAACAGAAAAAAAAAAAAAAGATAAAATGAGAGAGTTCTATAGTAATGAATAGTCTTGCGGTGTGCTGCATACAGCAGTTGCGGATGACTCAGTTGTCGTTTGTCTCTGGCAGTGAATGTTTAGAATAATATTTGATGCAGTGTTATACTGCATAGCATACTAAAAAAATACAAAAAAAAGTTTAAGAACTTAAAATTGCTTCGAAGTAGAACAAAGAGGCAGAGTTGGATTGGTTTCAATCCACCAGGCAAAGGTTTGTTTATTTGTTGCATCTGACATTTCTGCTTGTCAGTATTTAAAAGTCTGAACAGCCTGCAAAGGCTTGTGGAAAATAAAAGCTCAGATGAGCATATTAAATTGAACTGACTGAGTTTTAAAACCTACTCTTATCAAAGCTACCCTCCTTGCAGCAAATTTCCTTCCACAAGGAATAAACTAATAAAGCACGTAGGTGCCACATTCACTCTTTGCTCATAAACTGCCTACAGGTAAAGTGGGAGGCCGTTATCATATTGACAGCAAAAGCCCCTCCAGCTAAGCTAAGATATAGATAGGCTGAACTTATTCAGCTAAAGTAAATGTGATCAAAGTTTTGAGGCTTCACAATAACAACTTGATGTGTTATATCTTGAAAATGATGCAATTTTACCCACATTCTAATTTCAAAGAAACTAAAAGGCAAAATAATAATAATAATAATAATAATAATAATAATAACAACAACAACAACAACTTCTAATAAAACAATAAAAAGAAAAAAAAATTAAGGGTCAGAACTGTACAGAATATCAGACATGAAAAAGAAGAATCAAAACAGTTTTAGAGCTATCTGCACCAGAGGTTCATGGGTCTTTTTGATTCCTCATCTCACAGTCACTTGTATCGCAATTGAAATGTTTAATCGATTGACAGGCTGTCAAACATTTTAATTGCGATTAATTTCAAATTAATCACAGTGTCATTAATGTCCTTAATGTACCTTCACAGAATGTTTTTTGTTTCTAATATATTATTACAAATATTGCGGTGGACAAATACACTTTTATGGAAATGTGTGTGTATTATGATTGCAACAGTACTAAACATGACAAATATTATCAAGAATATTATATCTATAAATATTATGTCTATAAAATTTAAATTATTTAAAATTAAATTTAAAAATAAAATATAGAATATTCTATCTTAAAAGGTACCACATCCTCTAAAAAAGTGCTCCTACAGATACTCCCATGCAAAATAACTGCCTTTTATCTATCATGGAGGACAATTAAGGCTGACAAAGACAACAGATTTTAAGTGGGATTAAAACAAGAAAACAAAGTACGAATGTATGAATGATGAATGAAGCATAACAATGGCGAGTGTAATACAGAATAAACTATGGTTCATCCTATAAAGTGGTGTTAGAATAAGACTTAACTTTGTTCTGTTTTGACATGTGTTTGCTGCAGACCTCTAAAAAACAAACAAAAAAACGTCTAACTTTACAGCAGAAACTGATAAAAAATAATCAAGAGAGGTTTTGTTTTTCTGAGGAAGATTCATTAGGAGGTGCTTCTCAAAACCAAAAAAACCCTCAAAGTCTGCAGAGCTTCTTTACATTAAGTTACATATTATTTTAGATGAAAAGACTAACACTGTTGTTCAAAGTAAAACATTTTGGAAGCAGGAAAGATGTAACAGGTTGAACATGGGACCATCTCTAATGTGTTTTTTTTTTGTTTTTTTTTTTGTTTTGTTTTTTTTTTAACTACAGGGCAAACAATGTCAAGTACGGAAGACTGTGCATTATTTAAAAAAAAAAAAAAAAAAAAAGTCTTTGCAGATCTTTATAACGTTCCGCAATAATTAATGGTGATCGAGCATAATATATTAGAACACTTTGAATTTGACAAATTTATGTACTGAGAAGAAAAACTGAGATTTTTCAGAGAAGCAGTTCCAGCAGCTTTGACTGCAAGTATAAACAAGGCCATTTCCTTTAGCGCTCCTTCTACCCCTCATAAACAATTGGGAAACATTACCCCTGACTAAGGGTTAGGGACACCCTAAAGCAGGGGTCTGCCACTCCAGTCCTCGAGGGCTAGACGTCTTAGATGTCTCTTCTTCACCACACCTGAGTCAAACAAACAGATCATTAGCAGGATTCTGGAGAACCTGACTGCATATTGAGGAGGTAATTCAGCCATTTGATTCAGGTGCGTTGGACCAGAGACACATCTAAAAGTTGCAGGACTAGAATTGAAGACCCAGAAAGATCATCAGAATGTGAGGGGGCAAGGAGTGAAATGGGATTAAGCCCGAATCAAAAATAAACTCACTTGGTGGTTCTGGAGTTAAAAAAAAATCTGAAGATGGAACTTTCCAACTGTTCCCTTAAGTAAAATCTTATCTTCACTTAACTTGGTTTCCTTGTAATGAGGGTGTTACATGTGGGTGTGTATTATGAGGATTACTGAGGATTAGTGAATGTCAGAGGCCCAATCCAGGTTGAAGCCTGTAGCGTCATTGCAGTTAGTGTCCCCCCCCCTGCTGGGAAGAATTTATAATTAAGCGCTTTAGGTCTGAAAAGTGGAAGGATGATATGGATAAAGAGGAAGCTTGACTGAAGACCAGCCTCTCCTCTGCTGTGTATCACATACAGCTGGAGGAACAAGGAACATCTCAACCAGCCTGAGGGGTAGGAGCCTGATGATAACATCATAACAGTTTCTAGGTGCTAAGGCTGAGGTCTACAACACATGCAGTTCCCTAACTGGGAAGCTGCTGATCAACCAGTTACCAGACAGTAATTGTGATTTATGTTTCAATATCAGCAGTCGATAATGTCACAGATGAGGACCATGAGAAGATTAGCAAGTACTTGGAACTAAAGCGACGACGTTAAAAGGGAAAACAGTCAAGATAGTCTGTGTAACTCTAAAGCCTCAAGTCCTCTAGTAGGAGATAAATTATTAATCTACATACATAAAAACAGTCTGGAAATTTCTGATTATGCATATTTATTCTGCTGTTACCACCGAGATAAACTTTATGACACTCACAGCTGCTTGCCAGGGTTCAACGAGCCAGCATCGATTTCCCGGTCAATGTCAGTGCGCAGGTCCTCCAGGGCGCCATCATCTCCAAAAGCTCCCCACTCTGTATTTACACACATCTGCCCCTCATCTCCATCCAGCAGCTGAAGGTTCCTCATCTGCTCCATGTAGCAAGCATTGGTGCCTGTTCCTGGAGGGAAATGGTGCTACCATGACGATTACTGATTTAACATAATACAGTGGTATAACTGAAAATTTTCTGCCTACTCATAAGTCTAACATGCTTGAAACTACTTTTGTGCACACTTCTCGCTTGCATATTAAGATTTTGTTTTTGTTTAAATGTGCTTTATTTTGAACTGCAGCGTGATCAGAGCATCATCAAATCAACTGTGTTTGATTTTTCTTCCAGTCTTGGGCTCGACATACCTTCAGCATTCATCTGCCGGTGTTGTTATGAAGTCAAGGCTAAAGGTTTAGGAGTAACCCAAATGTTGTGTTTTATGACATTACATACACAGCCTCCACCCAAGACATGTAAAAAGACTTCATTATTTTATCTTTAATCACAGAAGCATTTTTTTCACACGCACACAAAACGAAGAAAAATCCAAACTTTAATTTGTGCATTTATTCAGTGGGGGAAAAAAAACAGGTTAAGAAATAATTGTTTCTGACAAAACCACAAGTGGCCTAACCCTAACAATTCACATAAACTTACTTAAAGCATTTCAACTGTTTACTTCAAGTCGATCAAGTATCGAGGAATTTTTAATTATCTATTCATGACTTCCTGTTTTTCTTGAGGGACAAATATAATGTGACATAGAGGTCCCTCTTCAGCTTGTAAAGCTCTTTATAATGAGTTAATATGCATCTTATCACTTCGCACATAAATGGAAAATGAAAAGTGAATTGTCACTAAAAATTGAGACTTTAAAGTTTGCAAAACGGTGTTACATCCAAAGTTTTAGGCTGTGTCTCTACTTAAGCATTTTAGAGCTTGTAAATGAGGCATTTTAGGACTTAAAGGAGGGTATTATGCAAAATCTACTTTTTTGAGCTTTATATCATGTTATAATGTCATTCCCTCATCAAACACACACCTGGAGTGTTGCCTCGATTCATTCATCCATGTTTGAAAAATCCTTGACTCTCCCATGGCAACCATTCGGGGATGCCTAAACAGCTGCTCATACTATGTGCCGCCCATTTCCTTGGTGCTGCTCATCAGTGGACGGCATAGAGAAACACTGTTGTAATGACATGCTGAAGGGGGAGTGTTGGAAAGGGTAAGAGGTTCTTAAAGAGACAGAGGCCAATTTCAAGGCGTCAGATAAGACTATGATGTCAAAGTCAAATTTATTTTAAGTTGTTTTTGATATATGCAGCATTTTCATATCAACTGATGATAACATGGTTACTTGATTGTGGTATAAAATGGCAGTGTGTGCCTGGAAAATACATAATAGCCCCCCAACCCCTCAAAAAAAAAAAAAAAAAAAAAAAAAAAAAAAAAAACTGCCAAGAGGAAATGGATATTTCTGTTTTTGAGTAGGTTTTTGTGTAAATTTGAATATGTTAGAACTTTGCTAAGAACTGAATGAGTAAAAGCTATAAAGGCAGAAGTTAAGTGTGGTGCCAACAACAAAATGTACTTTTTATTGATACCATTGTGGAAATATGCAAACGTTACAGAAGGATGTCCCTATATATGAAGCAGCTTGCTCATTATATTCCCTCAGAGTGGCACATTAAGCTCAATCGAAAGTCACCAACAGAAACTTTAGCATCATTGGTGCTGTGCAGCTGTGCCTAGCCAGCAGGTTTTCCTATAAACAAAGTAGCTTTTTTCTCTGACAGAAACATATATCATCCAAGTACAATATGCATTTCACCATGATCTCGTTCGTGTCATTTTCAAAGACAAATATTCAAAATTGGAAAGAACAACTTTAATGATGTGAGTGCTATCTCCTCTTTCATCACATTAGCGGAGTTTGTTATAAATGGGCTCTGATGAGAGCAGGACTGACTGCCTGCTGAGGAGCAGAAGAGATACGGAATCTATCTGGGATTTCATTTCTTTTGCCTTGTGGCAACAAAACCCCCGGGTAAACATGAATGTTACCAGTATAGGACTGTTTATTTTAAAAAGTAGCTGGTAACATGTACCTGTATTATGCAGTTACATAAATAAGCACAAAAGGTACAATAGCTTCCATTTAAAAGTATCCCTGACAGCAGGATTAGCACAAAAAAAAACAAAAAAACTGGATGAGCTTTTCAAGCAATGTACTCTGTGTTCAAGGTGTGTATTCTCCAGAGGCATCCACGCATTTTTCAACAAGACAATCCAAAATCTCATGCTGCCCATATTACAAAGGCATGGCTGTACAAGAAGAGGGCATTGGACCGGGCTTCATGCTGTCCTCATCTGGCCAAAGAGAAGGGGTCTGGTGGTGACTGCGGTAGCTGTTAGGCTTCTCATGGAAGAAGCAGAAAAGTGCGAAAGCTAAAGCAGAAGAAATGCTAAGTCAAACGACAACATGTTTTGCACAAAAAAATCTATTATGAGTTTTTTCATAACATCTAAGAGCAGTCACAATCATGGGAAAGTTTCATGTGGTAATTTAATTTATGAATTAGATTCCAATTTTTACAGATAAATCAGTTAATAATCAGTTATAAGATGTTTTAAAGCCAAAAAAGATCTTCTGAATTATATTTTCAATCCTTTTCATTATTCATTGCATTTCTTTATATGAAAAAAAGAAAAAAAAAAAATTCATATCCTCTTTAGTTACTGAATGTAAACCGATGAGCAAAACATGTCATTTTAATTAAACTCATGAAAGAGGAAATGTAAGTATGAGCACACTTGTTCAAACTCCTTCCCTTCTGCTTTTAACAATCTGAATATTATGTTTAGAAATACACCAGAAAGTATGATTAAACAGCAGACTGTGTGTATGTGGAGTAAATCAAAGGAAAAGTGTTGAAGAAACATAAATTCCCATGGCAGCCCAGGTTATGACCTGGGTTTATTTCAGCCTTCACCCTTGAGTTTCTCTGAATAGCCTTAGCAGATTATCTATAATCTTGCTAAATGCTGATATTTTGAAGTCAATACAAACAGAACACTTGAAGCAAAACAGAGTGACCTAAATGCCTCCAAATCATTTTCTTTCCTTGGTAAATTGCCTACTTGGTCTCCCCCCCGATTTCAGCTTTCATAACTAAAACATCTAATGGCCTTCATCTTCACTTTACCTATAATCACAGTCAGATTGCACTTACCCACTATAAGGCCAATTTCACAGTGACGATCATCAAAGCCACAGGTCATCATGGTTCCCACTGTGTCACTGATCACTGCCATAATGTCAGTGTCGAAGTCCTGCAATGAAAATTTGTTTACACTAGAACAAGCCAGATCTATAGATTTGGATAATGAAATTAAATATTTGGACACATTTTGATTAAACTATTGATCTGAGAGGAAATCAGAACATATATCACAACCAATGCCCTGACTTCACATTGAAGAGTTTCTTAAAAAATTTTTTCCCTGTCTTTGATGTAAATTTGGTAACCCTCATTCAGTTGTTAGGCGCCATCTGAAGCTAGAGTGATCATGGACTGGGTGTTATAGTTCCCAGCAGGCGTTTGACTGGTCATCAGCCACCTGAACAGGATGCATGCAGAGACAGACTTGCTTCTGCCATCAACACTGCTCGACTAGCACAGAAAACTTAAAGTCAAAGACAAATCTAAAGTCTTTTAACCCCTGCGGTGACTGCCTTCCTACATCTTCAAACAAAATCTTTAGTTAGTGACATGTACAATAACTCTGAGTGTTTCTGTGAATTCCTGTCAAGACTCATTTCAGAACTATCACAACCTGTCTTGCATCCTCATTCCATGACACTAACACTTTTGTTCTCTCAAAACGATTTCAACCTTGAAGACATACCTTTAAATCTACATCTGTCAGTTTTCATGGCAGCACAGGCCCAGAGCAAACTGTTTGGCTCAGATGAACACAGGACTGGGTGATATGGCCAAAAATCAATACCATGATACATTGAGCATTTCACCTCGATAACGATAAATGGACGACAACGTTGAACTTAAGCCACCCCCCAAGTGCGCTTACTTTTCAAAATAAAACCTCACGTCACATATCATCCACGGGTGTCATGGCTTAAGTTCAGCAGGCGAGCGCCATGAGAGCAGTTTCCTACATTTTCTCAACCTCACTATTTCACTTCCTGTTGCAGACCGGATGGGGTGGAGTCACGGGAAAACAGACTGTACACGTAGTGCAGCATCTTAAAGGGACATGAGCATTCCTATACATAGCCTTCCTGACATGTTCTAGTAGGCTTTTGCTGACACTTCCTTTAGGGGTGCACCGATTGGCGGTTTCTGGCCGATCACCAATCTTTAAAAAATCTGACCTGTCGATTCCGACCAGTACCAATTTCTCTGTCTGAAAAGTCAGCAAGTTGGCAACAGTGAGGTGATTATTTTTAACCACATGTGCAGACATGACCTGGTGGGCGGGTCTGTCAGTCAGACCTCTGCCACGGCAGAGTAAAAGAGAAAGTGGATCAGACTATTTGTTCTGTAAGTATCGGCCGATTGCCCAAAATTAACTTATACTCTGACAGATTTTGGGTGGTTTTGCAACAAAAAGTTGAAAAATATTTCAATATCAAGATGTGTCATCCTAATAAACTCCAATCCAAAAAGATTGCAGTTGAAAGAGTGCTATTAGTTTCAAGGTGTACAAACTTATTTCACAATTTTTAAATTGTTTTTGTCCTAAAAGAACATAGTTTGATTTTTTTTTTTTTTTTTTTTTTTTAAATTGAGCGGTACAGGTAAAAAAAAAAAAAAAAAAAAAAAAAAAAAAAAAAAAAATCACACTAAAAGACAGAAAAAAAAAGATTTCTCTTATTTAAAAAAAAATGAATAAATGTCACTGTATACAACATCTGACCATTAAGATGAAACAGACATGATTAATACTTTGTTAACTTGACAATGTTAATAATGAATGAATAATGAATTATTGTTTTGTGTACAAAAATGTCATGTTTTCTTTTACCCCTCGTTTTTTGATAGCTTTCCTCAGAAGGCTGACCACATCCTTTCCTTCCACTCCACTTAACCTGAAGCCTTTGGTCCAAGACATCAAAACGCTCTGAAGAAAAAGATAAAGGCAAAGAAGATTCAAGACTTATTTCAGGCTTGCTTTATCAATGTATACAATTAACTGCTTGAACAGTGAATCTAAATTCAAATAACCACCAACAACAACGTAAATAAAAAGGCAAATCATATTTAATTTAAATAAGAAAACGAATGGCATTGTATGCTATCAGGATTAATGTGACAGCTCATAAACAGCAACATGGAATATTAAATTTCTCTAAAACAAAAAGCAGCTCAGAGTTCGCAGACAAATCTTTGAACTGTCGTATTCCGGAACACAGAAGGCTGCAATAAATGTAATTAGAGCCTGACAAAATGCAAGGACTGAACCACATCCACTTACAGCTGCCATGACAGGCCAGATGATGGAGTTCTGGCTCACTCGAGAACTATTTGATTCTGTGAATTGCATTTTTAAGAAATTGTGAAGTGTCAAACTTAGAATGTGATTAGAAGCCCAACATAGAGCCTGAAATTCATTTTTGAATTTGGACAGAAAAATTGTTCCTTATTTCCTTCACATTAATGGTTTTAAAGACATTGAGTGGCACACTACCCATGACTTCATCCTCCCTTTTGTGCATCTTTTTTTTCCTCTTGCCATGTCATCTGCTTTTACAGATCAAGGGACTATTTTCTTCTCATTTAGCCTGACTTGCATCTTGTTGCCTTCAAATCTGAAATGCAGCTAAAATACAAGCTGATACGAACAGAGAACAGATTTGCGAACAGCATTTTCGCCAAGTAAAGATTATCTAGCATCTTAACACAGTATTTCAAATCTTCACTCATTTACCAGCACCCTCAGTTACATTAGGTGATGTAACTGATTGCAAGCAAGCAGGCATGTTGCCCTGCAAAAGCACTCTTACCTCTTGCACCTTTCCTCAATTTGTAACATTAAAGCTTCTAACGTCACTTGATTTTATCAGTGTGTTTATAGACTAATTAAAAATAGTCATCACACATGGGTTTTGACTTTTTTGTTTTACAATTAAAATCTAAATCTGTGACACATTGATGTATTCAGGCCACTTTACTATGACACTCCTAAATAAAATCAAGTATAACCAAGACAGGACAGGGAGAAAGTTGCAGAAAAGTTACAGCTGGGTAAAGTTAACCCTGTGAGTCTAGGATAACTGCAAATCCTCCAATTCATAAACTTTCAGGTCAGGTAAAGAAACTGTAAGAGGCATTAGTAATTCTGAAGGAGCACACCATCACACCGGTGAAAAATGGTGATGGCAGAATCATGCTGTGGGGATGCTTTTTTTTCCAATAGGGACTCAGAAGCTGCTACAAGGTGCTGAAGTCCTAAGACTGGGTTGGTGGTTTACCTTCTACGAGGACACCGATCCACCACATGGAGCCAGAAGTACAATGGCAATAATAGCAATAACAACAATTAAATAGGACCTAAAGGACTAACTGTGTCTCATTCACCCACAGGCACACCAGTAACAAATATTGTACTGAAAATCTATATAAATTGTGGGATATTGCCTGGTTTCATGCATATTAGCTGTGCGTGTGTATTTCTGTATCTAAACGTGCACAGAAACGGAGGAAAAATTTGACATGAGTGCAATTCCGAGATACCCACCACAGCGTAGCTATCCCAACAACAGAGATGGTGGTAATAGTAGTTATAGCCCCTCCACCACCAACCCCAAAATGATACAGAGATGCCACAAGACAGGTCACCACACCCATCCTGCCACCAAACCCCAGTCATCATCCCCATACAAGGGAGCCTAGGCTATAGTCTGAATACAAAGTATTCAAGGAGCACTCTGTGTTCATATTTTCTTCAAAAGCATCAAAACATGAGAAAGAGAATCTAAAGGCTCCTCAAGGAAAGAAAGGTGAAATACCCTTTACAGCACTCATAACTTGCCTGACTTCCTCTCACATCAAGCTGAAGTCTACTTGATGAATACTGGAAAAAAAAAAGGGGATGGAGAAACTTCAAAATAAACCAGCACAGAAAACGTGATGAGAACCAGAAAGAGCCAGACTAAGGAACCTCTGCTATGTTTCTGTCGGACCAGAAACCATCACTAAAAAGAAAGAAATTTAAAAAAAAAAAAAAAAATGTTGATGAATTATTAAATGTTGCTTTGATTTTTTCTTTATGAATCAGGCCAGTTACTTTGGAGCGTTCAGCTTTTTAGTTAAAGGGGTTTTATCTCTCAAAAAGCTTGCCATGTATGCCTGACATGTGAACTCAAAGCTGAGAAGATGAGAGAGGATGTGTGTGAGGGAGCGGTGTGATGACGGCCCTCACTGACTGATGCAAATAAAAGCAACAGATCGTACAAATTTTACAAAGGCGACAATGAACACAGCGGGAGTCTCTGTGGGGAGGTTCTGACAGGTCCTGGTTGGAGCACTCGGCACTGAAGGAAGTCTTGTCATATTAAAGAGTAAATTCAACCTTTTATGTTTTTGTTCCTGAGGATGTCAAGATGAAGTCCTACAGTTTCATTACTGGCAGTCAACAGCAGCTTAGTGCTGCTCCAAGCCAGGCTCCACCAAAGAAGTTAGGAAAGTGCCAGAGATAAGTGACAAGCATTGTCTCTTGGCACTTTAAGACACACCTTCATGGAAAATTCTACATAGGGCTGCTGCAATATGTCGATGTACTTGATGATATGGACTATAGGCCAAAAATAATTTCATCTTTATTTTCTTTAAAATTGACGAAGATTTAAACTGCTTTCTCCATATTGTTGTGTGCAGAGTCGCCTCCCTGCAAAAATACGCGCGTCTATCTGTCTGTGTGTGTGCTTCTATGTGAGCAACAACAGGAGAGCAGATGGAGCATCTGATGGTTCCTATAATACGTTTTTCCAGTTTTCAAAAGCTGAAATGGTCGAAAGAATGGAACCAACTTCAAGTTAGGCAACAATAAACTGACGTTTAAGTTGCTGAATACGCTCAGGGTTCGGAAAATGTGTCTTTCTGCTGCATTTTCCCCAAACAGTCAACTAACTGCTAGCCTGTGTGTTAATGTGCAGACCATGTGAAGAAGTCCAAATCAAAAGGAAAATATCTCAGTGAATGAAGGTTAAACAAGACTAATTCTTATGTATTTCATACAGTTGCTGAATAGAATTTAGTCAATTTAAAATTACAGTTTATTACATTTTGACTGAAAGGTTTTGTAGAAAAAGAAGAATTATACATTAAGGGTTTCATTTTATTTACATTTGACATTCTAGAAGTGTCATTTCATACATGTAATGCTCAGTTAAGTGCAAAACTTTATATTTTGTGGCACGCAAAAAAGGTAATTATTTTTTTAAATATAAAAATAAATAAACAGTAGTTGCCGTAATTCTATGCTGTGCATTTAAAAATGTAAACATTCCTGTCTTCGCCCGAAGCTGCTAAAAGGATGCCAAAAGAAGATGTCCAGCATAGGGAATTGCTGTCTAAGTGCCAAGTAAGGAAACACAAGAATGGATGCCATACACCCACTCGCACTCCCCATACACACACCGTATTCTCAGGTCCGAGTAACGATGCCCCTGAGGGGTAATGAGCCTCTAGACCCAGGAGGTGGTCTCTTCTTTCTGGGGTGGAGACAAGCAGACTGCCTAGGCTCCCCAGCAGACCAGACCCCAAGCCCAATCTCCAAGGTTTTTCTTTTTCCTTTCTTCTAGGGTTAACTGGAATGATGGCAATAGTTTAGTATGTATAAGATTTTTTTTTGTTTATTTGTTTGCAGATAGACTTAAAATGAAAACCCAAACCCCAAAACAAACAATCTCTTGCGGGGAAAGTAGTGGATAATGCAGCAGTTTTGCAGGAGGCAATGTTGGGTCTTCAAAATCATCTTACTGGAATGCATAAACTGGATCATATGTTTTTTGTAATAACTTGACTCATCATGATAACTAAAGATCTTTAATAAAATCTGGCTATTCCAGTCTGCTCCGGTCGTCTTCACAAACATCTTCCATGTGCTTTACAGTTTCAAATTCAAAATTCAAAAATACTTCATTGATCCCACAGGGGACTTAAATGTTGTTGTAACTCATTAAAGAGTTATTGTAGATGGTGATGGCTGTGAGCAAGAAATATCTCCTGTAGCAGTCTGTATTAAAACAAATTTGCAAAACCCTCTGACTGAGGACACTGTTTTTCTGTGACAGTCTCATGAAGAGAAAGGTCAGGGTTGTCCATAACTTTCTTGATTTTATGTAAATTCCATCTTTGCATCATCACCTCCACTGGTTCCACAGTAGTCTCCAGAACAGAACCAACTATCTGTATCAGGTTGTTGAGTCTTTTATTATTTTCTTTATTTTTTAGGTTGTTCAAATATCCCTGAAATCCCTGCAGGACTCTCACACATGATAATCAATTTTTTTGCTGCAGCCATAAAGAAAACAAGTCAACACCTTTGAAGGAGAAAATAAATTAAAACATTTGGGGAAAAAAGAAGAGGTAAACGCAACAAGAAAAATAAAATCCCAGCATCAAAAGAACTGAGATCAGCTGCCTTATACCTGATGTGATGACAGCAGAGACATGTGTGCTTGTTTTGTGGATAGTAGTTTATCTCGATTAAAAAAAAAAAAAAAAACAAACAAACTGTGATTTATAGGAAAGCAGCAAATCAAATACAAAACCATGACATGTTCTATGAGTGACAAACTACTGTACATCGAAAGTAAGTTTAATTGATTTTACTGAAAAGTTATGATAGGAGCTTTAAAGGTTACTTTAAAGCTATTTGTTCAGCAAGATTACCTGTTGGGTTCAGATGCACTTTATGCTGAAGTGGCTTAAAAAGCCTCCCCAGAAAGCAGTCATATATTAAGACTGTAAGTTTGTGCCGTAGATGCTATTTTTTTATTCAGAGACTTTCAGAAAGCCAAGAAAAATATTGCTTAAGAGTATTTTAAAACTGAGAGAAAGTCTGGCTCCTTTGAAGCAAGATCTAAAGCAATAAATGTGACTCAGACTTTTAGGCAGAACTAAAATGATAAGTAGGGCGTGATGATCACATAAAATGGTAAAAAGGAGTGCAAAACAGCTCACCTCATCCAATTTGGTCTGCTGGCAGGGAAAAGAGAAGGTGAAACCCAGAGGAAGCTTTTTATCCTTTATCCCCATCTTCTCCAGGAAATTAGCCAGACAGTCCGCGATGTGATCAAATAACTGCAAGAGAGAAAAGGTTGTTCTCATTAGGGATGAGCAGAACAATCTGTGAACAGGCCTGTAACTATCAAAGTCATTGCTCGAGCCTTTGTATTTGACTATAAGGACGCCTCGGACTGCTTCATTTGCAGAGGTGGATGCTTTAATGATGCATAAGTTAACAAAATGACAAAGTATTAACATTTACTTCAGACTTACAGGTACTAAATGACATCTCATCAGTAGAAAATGCAGCACAAGGACAACACATGGCGTACGCTACAGCTCAGCAGGAATCAACCAGACTTGTCTCAAGTGTTCCTGAATGACCTCTGCACAACATCTATAGTCATTCTGAACCACTCACACAAACACATGATTTGATCAATTCACTAGTGGAATCATTCTGAAAAGTACTAAAATCTCATCTTTTTCATTTTAGAAGGAACAACGAGAATAACTTCCATTAGCACCAGCTGGCATCTGTGCGAACCAACCATTGCCCTAGCCACTATTTCCACGGGAGTTTGATGAGCTCATTTGCCCTAAGTTGGTTTGACAAATTCAGCAGGTGCTGTTGTCTTTCAACATTCGTTTCGCTATTTCACTATGGGACACGCCCCCTGCGCCTGCCCCCCAGAAGCTCTATTACATTACGCCAGTCCTGACTGGCCCACAGAAGTGACGTCCACTCCGAGAGGAGCGACTTCCTCCCAGTATGAATGCCTGACGTCACACAGGTGATCATCAGTCTAACATTGTTTTATGTTGTTCTATTTCTCATGCACACTTGTTGTAAAATGAACTCTACAATGTTGCTTCTATTTTAGCTTTTTATTTTTTTCTTATTGTGACAACACACCCCAGTAGTGGGGTGGGTTGTAACAAATTTAACTGACTTGGTAAAAACACATTTTAAAATTGACATGAAAGTTACTGAAAATAATATATCACTCCAAAACTTGTGGAAATGTTCAACAGCAAGAGATTTTAAACTGGTATAGAGCTTACAATTAACTCACTGGTGTTTCAGAACAGCACGTTTCTTACACAGCTAAAATGCGTTTATGATACACCTTCCTTCACAATTTGTGACTCGAAATATTCTGACACCAACAGTGTAACAATATAATTCTGACAAGAGTGTTTATTCTCTGAGCTGCCACAGAAGTCTCCAAGCTGCTTGAAATTTGTTAATGAGCTGCACTTGAAATGGAGAAATGTATTTCATGTATTAAAATATAAGCTTTACAAACAGGTTGTAGGGGTTACCCACGTTCAGTGATTTGTTCGCCAACAACACTAATACGTTCTGAGAAAGTAGGAGCTGTGATCAAGGAGTTTTGTGAAGCGTAACCACCCTTGCTTTTGACCCTGGTTTCTGTGCCAATAAGTGGGGTGTGGGGAGTTCATAAAATAACTGCTTCCTGGGAATAGTTCTGGCTGTGAAACACACTAATGTTGATGCACACTACACATTAATGGACGCAAACACAGATTTCCTTCGCTGCTTCTAGGTCTCAGCCGTGAAAAAGACTGTGGGTGGCTGGGGTAACTGAGAGAAGCAAACTGCTGCAGGCAGCCTGAAGAAGATGCTGCTGATGAGAATCCCTCTGGATACCAACAGGTCGGCTCCAACATCATTATTCTGCTCCACATCTAAGGGCTAAAGCTCCCTTGTCATATTAGGGATTATGGTAACTAAGTTATCCTTCAGTTACCCTCCAGCTGCTTTTTAAAAACATTTTAGGATAGCAAAGTGACCATGTACTGTTGGGATTTTATGCAACAAACTCCCACAAAATAGTAATGAATTAGAATACATTTTTACGCATAAAAACTGTCAAGTACAGTGAGCATTTGTAGTCAGCTGCCAGGTCAAAGTTAGTAAGATTGGATAGAGTGTGTATGTGAACATCAATTTTAAAGTCTTGCCATAGATTCATAGTTAGATTTTGGTCAGACTTTGACTAGGCCACTCTAACCAGAATTTGCTTTGATCTGAAACCATTCCATTGAAGCTCTTGCTGTATGTTTAGGCGAACCTCTGCCCCATTCTTAAGTCTTTTGCAGCCTCTAACAGTTTTTATCCTGTATTTCACTCCATCTTCCCGTCGACGCTGACCAGCTTTTCTGTCCCTGTTAGAGAAAAGAATCCCCACAGCATGACACGGCCTCCACCGTGCTTCATCGTGTTTTCAGTGTAAGCCAAAAAGTTCAATTTTAGTCTCATCTGAGCACAGCACCTTCTTCAACATGATGTTTGTTCAATAACATTTTCTCAGAACAGCTGGATTTATACTAGGGGTGGGATGAGACATTCAGCTCATGAGAAGAGACGACACACAGTATTGGGATCATGAGAATGAGATGAGATTTTTGCGATATTTATACAAAATAAATTGCCGATATCTTGAAAGCAAATAATGATTAGGCAAAACTAAAAGATATCTAGAAATGCATTTTGACTAGTAAAAATGATTTTCTAATTCATTATCTCCAAATGAAATATTTTTAACCTAGACAGCTTTTCTATTCCAGCTATCTTGAATTAACATTCTGACTACTCGGAATGATATTACTTAAATTTTGAAGAATTATTCTGTTTAGTCACAACCTCCCACGATTTATGTAGCATTTTGAGAGTTTGAAAATTCAATGAAAAAAAATGAAAGAAAAATAAAAGAGAAAAGCATTTTGAAAATTCTCAACTTGGGAATGTGCTGACAGTCGCACTTTTAGCTCTTCTTAGCTGTGCATACGGATTTCTGAAGCAGCCTTCAAGTATGCAAAGTTTGCATTCTCCACATATCCCATACTACAGAGGTCTTTCTGTATTGTGCCATTTTCTGACAAGTTCGTCCAGAACAGCCAGCGCCATTGCAGCCACTCAAACTTCTGCAAGCAACTGTTTGTGCAGCTCAGTGGCACAAACAGTTTCAACATCGATAAGATAGAGTATCAAGCTAAAAACACTCTTCTTTAAACCTGGGACTCATAATAATCTCTCTTACTTATTTTGCTAGATAAAATGATGTCTTGACAGCAACTGAGCAGCGATTTTCCTCACGTTAAAGATAAATCATTGTGTTTCATAGGACGAGATCTCATTACACACCAAATTTATATTGAAAATAAAATATAAATTAGGTGTGTGAAATTAAAATGAGACACAGGACAGTTCTGCTCACAAATTAGGTGGCTTCTGAAGGCAATTACTTTCATTGTATTGTTAAAAAAAAAAAAAAAAAAAAAAATTTAAAGGATTTAATATTTTTGTAAGTCACTGTACATATGCAAACTTTTTTCACAGCACTTGACTGAACTGGAGTAGCGGTGGGTAAAAGTGAGCTTCTCACACGCTGGAAAGGCAGGAGAATATACCAAAATCTCTGATGCCACCTGGGATGGCGGCAACAAAGGGACACGTTGAAAACTACAGTGAATATTTCTTCACTTCCTTAACAGATGTATCTAAATAAAGTCCTCATTAACAATGGCAGCACTGATTAAAGGGCGTCTCTTCAAGAGCCTGTTGAAGTCATTAAATTTACACACCTCATGCCAGAAAGGGATTGAAATGTTAGAGGCTAGTGTAATCGTTACTCTGGATTTCTGCTACACTAAGGAATGGTTAAACATGAAGCTGTCAACTGGCTGTGGGAAGCATCAGCGAACATCTAATGTCTCTTTTGGTGTATTATGCACTGAAGCCATTTTTCCCCCTCTGGGTGTGTCAGTGACAGAGATTACTTTGATGGGCTGTTCAGCACTGCAAATTACAGCAGAAAACAGAACAGAAAGCAACACTAAATTAACATGTCACAAATGTTTTTGTTTTTTTGGTGTTTTTGCAAGTGGCAAATCTCTTAAAAAGGCTATCATTTTCCAGAGAACGTTGCTGAGAGAAGAAAATAAACACTATCTGATAACACGTTTTAAGGAGGATCACTTCTGTATGAAATTGCAGGTTTATTTATTTATTTCTAAATCTAGATGTCATCAAGAATAACACAAATGTCGTCTTGTGCACAGGAAGATTGGTGCATAGGAGCCAAAAGACAAGGCCATGGCCACCTGTCATAACAACAGCTAATTATCATCACAGAGGCAAACATGTAACCCCAGAATGAGGAGCTGAGCAGCGCTCAGACATGACAGCCAAAATAACCAACACAGGACAGGAAAGAGCTGGTCAGTGAATATTCTTCTTGACAACGTGTGTGTGTGGGTGTGGGGGGGCTTACCTCTGTGCCGCTGCCCCTCATGATAAGTTCAGGAATGTCATAAATCTGGCTTTCCATCTCCACCTTCTGCTCGCCGTTGCCCTTAACTCTGACCAGGAGAATTCGGAAGTTCGATCCCCCGAGGTCGAGAGCCAGGAACTCCCCTTGTTCTTTGAACAAAAAAAAAAAACACAATTCAATTCATTCAGTTTCCCATAAATAAATATTTTTTCCAGACTCTTAATTTTGTTCAGTTTTGCCACCTTCAAATATTATTCATTACTTGATGAACATGTGTAGATTTCAACCATCTATAAATATTTGATTTACTCATTTATATATCTGATTAAAAAAAAAAAAAAAAAAAAAAAATTTCCTAGCAACCACAAAAAGATTCAAATCTTAACATGAATTAATTGCATTTATGCCCTTTTTGCTCAGTTATTAAACATACACTCATAAGATGTAAATCTGGTATGTCAATGTCCATATGCAAATTCGTGCATTTTCATAGCATTGATTGTATTTTGGTGAATTGGACACTGACAAATATCTTGGAATTAAGGGATGGGGACAAAATACAGAGCCTTGCAAAATGAATCATACTGCCTTACTGCAACAACAAGCCTCAGGGTAGTTCAATGGAATTTTTGGATTAAAAAAAAAAAAAAAAAAAAAAAAAAAAAAAAAAAAAAAAAAAAAAAAAAAAGTAGAAAATAAGGTTTATTTGCCAAGATTGTGTGCACAAAGAAGGAATCTTATGTCGGTTTCACACGTTCACAGCATACAGATATTAAGCATGAATATATAAACTTTAGAGGGAATAAAACAAAAGATGAAAAGAACATGTGTGCATAGAAATGTATCTGCAGCCAGTATTTTTAAAATCTTTTTTTTTTTTTTTTTTTTAAAAATAATTCATGAAAATGTAAAGGTGAAACAAAACCAAACAGATGCATGTTTTTTCAATTCAACAATCCAAAAATCTGAAAAGTGTGGCAAGCATTTGTATTTCGTCTTTAACCTTGGTGGAACAGCCTTTCGTTAAAGCTGCAAGTATTTCTGAGGTGTGTATTTATCAGCTCTGCACATCTAGAGAGAGAACCATTTCCTCAGTCTTTGCCAAACAGCAAGATCTGGAAAGAGCAATTTTTAAATCTTGTCACAGATTCTGGTCTGGACTTTGTCTGGGTCATTTTAACTACAATATGCTTCCATCTAAATGGATCCACTGAAGCTCTGGCTGTTTGTTTATGGTTGCTGTCCTGCTAGAAAGTGAATCTCAGCCCCAGTCTCAGGTCTTTTTCAACCTCTAACAGGTTTTCTTCCAGGATTGACATTTATTTAGCTCCATCCATCTGCAAACTCCAACCAGCTTCCTTTTCCCTGCTGAACCAAAGCACCCCCACAGGATGCTGCTGCTACTACCACCATGTTAAACTAGAGGGCTGTTGTGATCAGAGTAATACGCAGTGTTAGTTTTCCGTCACACAGTGTTTTACGTGTAATTTTTCTTCTTCCCACTCTTCTGTGAAGGTCAGATTTGTGGAGTGCTACTAACTGTCCAGTCAACAGATTCCATCGCCTGAGGAGTGAATCAGTGCAGTTCCTTCAGAGTTACCAAGCCCTCTTTAGCTGCCCTGCCAGTTCATGATTAGGAAGGTTTACAGTTATCCTCTACTCCTTCCACTTTGAAAACATGTTGCAAACAGTGTTGCCTTTACCCTGATGAACAGTGCATCCAGAAAGTATTCACTGTGCTTCACTTTTTCCACATTTTGTAACGTTACAGCCTTATTCCAAATTGTATTAAATTAATCTCTGTCCTCAAAATTACACACACAAATACCCTATTATGCCAGTGTGGAAAACATTTTTGGAGTGTTTTGAAAATGTATTAAGAAAAGAAAACCAATAAATCACTCCTTTGAGATCTTGGTCATGTGCTTTGGGTCCTTCAGGTCCCTTTTGGCAACTCCAGACGGGGAGCCATGTGCCTTTTATTAACGAGTGGCTTTCGTCTGGCCACTCTACCATACAGGCGTGATTGGTGGATGCAGAATCAGAATGCCTTCATTCGTCCCCCAGGAGGGAAATTACATTTCAGTACAGCCCATCCACAAGAACAAAAACACACAAACATCATAAGACATGGGTAGACAGGTGTCTGAGGCTGCAGCCGTCACAGAGAGGCAGTGCCCTTTCATTAGATGAGAAAAAAGATTAGGTAAGTGGAGGGAAAAAATATATATATATTTCACACTATCCTTGACAGGATACAGTCTGAGACTGCAAAAACCTCAGCACAAACAAGACAGGACACAGAGAGCTGAAGCAGGGCAGGCAGAGAGGGTGCGGGAGAAAGAGAACAGGCGGTTGACCTCTGACCTGCACTGTCAACTGTGGGACCTTATATAGACAGGTGTGTGTCTCTGCAAATCAAGTCCAATCAACTGAATTTACCACAGGTGGACTCCAGTTTAGTTGGAGAAACATCTCGAGGATGATCAGTGTGAAGTATTCACAGCCGTCGGCTGTGTATACTTCATGTGATTTCTTCGTTTTCCATTTTTAATAAATTTCAAAACACTCCAAAGAAAAAAAAATAAATAAATAAAAAAAAAAATTCACTGTAACTTCTCCACAACTTTCCCCCCCGACCAGTCTGCTGTGGGCTTTGGTCGTCACGATGCTGTACAGCTGTATTAATATGGAGATTAAATGACACACAGGTGCACTCTGTACTAATTAGGGCGACTTCTAAAGATCACCAATTGCACTGAGTTTAATTTATCAGAGCAAAGGAGCCCGAATACAATTCATGCAACACTCTTCAGATCTATATTTGTAAAATATTGGAAACCATGTTTAACTTTCCTATGATCTCAAAACTCGACGCTACTTTGTGTTGCTCTATCACATACAGTCTCAGTAAAGTCCAGTTAAGTTTGTGGCTGTGATGAAACACAATGGGAAAAAGTTCAAGAGGAATGAGTGCGTTTGCAAGGCACCATACCTGCTTCCTGACTCTTGGCTTGCAGCAAAGCAATTACCCATCAGTCAATCACATCGATTAATCAGTGCAGCTCTAAACCCAAGGTTGGTTTTAATATGCCAACTAAACAGTGATGTAGTGAATGAGAGAACTAGTGAATGAGTGAGCTGCTAGACGATCTCCACATGGGACATATTTGGTTTCTATTTTTGACCTGAATAATAAAGGTGAATGCAGCATTTCAATCTCTCTTTTTCTTAAAGGCATCAAATTATATTTTAGCTGCTTTCTTATCTGATAGCATCAGGGTGCAAGTCAGGCTGAAAGAGGTTAAGATAAAGTCATCTATTGCTTCCTGTAAAAGCAGGTCAAAAAAAAAAAAAAAAAAAGGAATGAAAGGAATTAACAGCACCAAGACCCTCCTCCTGGCTCTGATTGGTTATTTCTAGATAGCACTGGGAACACTGGGAGAAGGCAGAGAAGTTTGATTTTTTTCATAGATTATCTGTCTCATACCATTCTGTCACGACATAGCTGACAGTTTCAACTAATATGTAGAATTTTTTTATTTATTTATTTATTTATTTTAATAAAAGTTACATACTCCAACTTTAATGTCTTTAAAGCCCTTAATGTGAAAGAAATTTGGAAGTTTTCCATCCAACATCAGAAATTACTTTCATGCCTTTGTTGGGTTTCTAATCCCATTTTAAATTTGACACTTCACTTTTTCCTAAATGCAAACCACAAATTTATTCAATAGTTCTGAAGTGAGGCAGAACCCCGTCATCTGACCTGTCATAGCATATGCCCTAGTCTTGTGTCTTCCATGACTGACGTCTTTTAGCTCATTACTCTCAGCAGAATGAACCTAAACGAATCAATGAATGAATATCATTCAGAACTTCCTAAATAACATCCTCGACCATTTTCAGTGCATTTTACTTTTGCACAACTGTTTAATCAGTTGATAAAATCTCCTCACACCTCCAGTCCTATCTACACTGACCACTGCAGCAGTGTAATAAAATCAAAATATCAGAAAATGTCAACCGCCTTAAGCTAAACCATGAAGAGAATATGCAACTATTCCTGTCATTAAAAAAGTTTTTATTTCCTCAGTAGGTTTTCCTCCTTAAACGCTTTAGTGCAGCTTTATCTCTGACTTGATCTGCCTGAATGCTTAAAGGAAGTTCCTGATTTCCTTCTCATGTTGAGTTTTGGTCAAATTATTTAATAAAACCAAATCATCACAAAAAGAGGGCCGAGAATGGTGTTTAAGAATAAGATGTGGTGTGGAATAAGACTGGTTGGATAAACTTTAGATGTATTTCAGGTGGACGTTAACGCACCATGAGGTTATGGCTATGCGGCTGGGAAACACCACACAATTAACACGGATGGAATACACTGATACACTGTAGAGTTAAAAAAAAAAAAAAAAAAAAAAAAACCTCTCTTACAGATGATTTTTTTTTTTAATTCCAGAGAATGCACCACAGCATTAGAACAGCAGTAAAAATCTCTGAGCTGCATCTGGGCAGAAAAACGGACTTTTAAAGTGAAAATGTTTCCAAACCTTTCAGCAAAAAAAAAAAAAAAAAAACAAACAAAAAAACAAACAAAAAAAACAAAAACAGCAGACAAAGCAAGCAGAGCAGCTTCTAAAGAGAGCATTGCGTTAGTTGAATCAGAAGCTCCAGTCACAGAATCACTCAATGGGTGCAACACCGGTAGTCTGGAGACGTAAAGCAGCAGCATGTGGGGCTTCAAATTTATAACTCAAAGATTTTATATTCGACTGGAGGGTTGGCAGTTCACTTCTCACTTACAGGTAAAAGCTTATGAAGAAAAAGAACTGCTGCCACCATGTTAGACTGTGAATATGGTGTGTTTAGGGTGATGCGTGGAGTTAGTTTTCAGACACACATTTTACTTGCAGGGCAAAAAGTTCTGTTTTTTTCTGACCAGAGCACCTTCTTCTACATGTTTTCTGTGACCTCTATATAGGTTCTGGCGTTTCTTATGGGCCTCTATGTTCTGCCGTTTTCCAATGATGGACTAAATGAAGCTTGGGATGTTTTCTAACCAAACCCTTTTTAACCTTTTCAATACTTTATAAAGACCAAGGAACACAGCAGACCGACTGGTCAGGAATAAAGTGGTTTATTGACTAATGTTTGGCAACAAACCTCAGAGGCTTTCATAGAACAACTGAATTTGTACTTAGAAAAAGAAAATCAAACATATAATTCCTCCATTTACCTGTTTCATTTCATTTTGTTTGGGGTATTGGAGTAAAGGGGGCTGGAGGCAGATGATATTTATTAGTACATATTAGTATTTTTTTTAAAATGCATCCTTTATCCTTCACATCACAATTATCCACTACTTTGTGTTGCTGTAACACATACAATTTCAATAAAACAAAAGTAAGTTTTTGGTCTTAATGTAAAAGATGTGAAAAGGCTTAATGATTATGAATAAACACTATGGGCTGCTGTTGTTGTCTGTTATGTGTAAACATGATTTTAGTTCATCTCTTGACTTTAAATCCCTTCAATCAAACAATTTAGAGGTAAGTGGTGGTGTAAGAACATCTTCTCAAAATGTGAAGCTACAATGAATGAACTAACAAAGAAAAAACACAGCCAGTGTTGAAATAAAAACAATTAAAGGGCCTTGAAATTTTTATTCACAATTGTGTACTTTGTGGTCCATTATAAATCCATAAAAGAAACATTCGGTTGCACAACCGGTCACTTTTCTGTTTCAGACTAAAGTCGTAAAAAAAATTATTTTCTGGCAAAAAAAAAATTTCGAAAGCCTTTTTTCCCCCCATTATTCCAGGCATTTTGTATGGATTTGGATGATTGCGGGCTGCCAGCTCTCTCCAAATAAACTACTTAGAGTTTGATAAGGACTCGGCTTGTGTTCAGTGGGGCAATTTTAAAAAACAGATTTGCTAAAAAAAAAAAAAAAAAAAAAAAAAAAAAAAAAAGAAAGAGTATTACCTGTTCCATCAGGAGTGGAGCGCACAAATGTTGGCAGCATCTTGACAGCGGCTGTGGGATTTGTGTCCCTGCATAAGCCTTTGTCCATCTCTCGCCGAAATCTCACAGACAACTCCATCAAAGTCTGGTCTGACAGCTTGAACTGGTGCAGGTATTTGTCCACCTAGAAAATAGGAAGAAAAAAAAACCAACAGGAAATGTACTGTTATCAAAAAGTAGTAAAACACATTTTTATCTTGAAGAGTGAGTACAGTGGGGAACAGTGCAGCCAGAGGAATACAGCCCAGCTGTACACAAAGCTGCACAGTGGCTTTGTGCATCAAATACTGCAATGAGGAGAATAGCAGCCTGGATACCGCAAGGATCTTTTTCCAAGACAGACCAGGAGCCATTAAAAAGGAAGTTAAGGCTGAAGTTTGAACACATGCGGAGGTATATCAGCCACAAAACCGGACAGACTGGGCAGCCTAATGAGCTTCCGAGGCATGGATGACCTAGATTGGTGTGTTGTGCCATTTGTAGCCATTTTTATTATGAGAGACATTTCTTTTCTGTGGTATCTTTATGTTTAGAGACCTTTTTTAATTGAAATATGCTAATGTAAAACAAAACTAAAATTCCCCAGTAGTGTACCACAGCAGCAGTGGTATTTACAGCACGCTCCTAAGCTCTGTTCTTTATGGCTTACAGCAATATGAGATCTGTTCTCCCTGCTTAACGTCTGCTCAGATGATAACAGGACAGATTGTTTAGACCTGCAAGTATACCCAGAGCGTATGACATGTATGACATGGATTTGTGCTGCATCTCTGAACTAATAATCAGGATAATCAGATAATCACCAGATCCTTGATGCTCACATTCCTCTTTAAATACAGAAAAAAAAAAAAAAAAAGTTAGGTGTTTGGGTTTAACCCTGCCTGCCCACTGAGTCCAAATGGGGGTGGAAACGCTCTGCTGAAAATAGAAAAGCATACCGAACTGCACCCACCCGTGACGTGTCGCTCAGTGGAAAAGAAGCACAATTATCTTCGTCAAAACTAAATCAGAAACTTAAGTCTTGATATTATTTAAGTGTTACTGTTTACTTACATTTGTGTTCTGTTAAAAAAAAAAGAAAAAAAAATGCTGTGAGAAGACCTTCAAAATTTGGCAAATCAGAGATAGAGAGAGAATTACAGCTTCCTGGTGCCAAACGCCCACATAAACCCATAAAGTTGGTTACAGGCATGAACACAACACCCCCCCCACCCCACCCCAAAGACTTCCCCAACTTTTTCGTGCTGCAGTTCTTGTATCAATGACTGATACATTCTGTTGACACAGACATTTTTAACTGACGAAGATGGCAGCTATATTTGGTTTTCCTCTGTAGCACTAATTGCAACTGCTTATGCTGCAAAATGTCAACACAACCACCGTTTACCCTGCCTCGGGGCCTAAAGGCCGTGCACTATTGAGCATAATTACCTCTTTTTTAACCCTGTTCTTTCTTTTAAAAAGCAGAACCGCACCGAAACAATTTACTTTTCTCTTCAGAGAATTAAAGAATACGATCCGCACATTAATGCAGGCACATAGCATTTCTACAAGTTTTCCTTCAGGTTTGCAATATTAATACAATAAATCAGAGCAGCATGTAAGAAGTTCCAGTGATGGGTTTTAGTTTTTCTCAAACTAAATACAAAAGCATGTTTAAGAGCATTAAAAAGCATTCAAAAGTCTAAACTCAAGAAGTAATTTTATGTAATTTGATGGTAATTTAACAGAAAGCAATTAAAAGGAGGGTGAAAAATAAGAATAAAACTAAAAATTCTGAAAATATACTTTCCTTCTGGATCAGTGTGATCTAAGTGTCTGATTGTGTATCTATTAATTAGCCTGGTAAAAAACCAGCCCCTTGTTCTACACGTTGCTTCGTACAGAGGGTCTGGGCTCTTGGCTACCGAGAAACGATTGCTTGCTGGAGGCGCAGACTCTGTTGCAGTTTTAAACGACTGGATGTGATTTTACCCAACCGGATGGCAAACAACCATCCCTCACTGCGAAGAGAGAAATGCCTACCCGAACGAGATGGCTGTTAATTTAATATGTGAAAGTGTGGCCAAAACGGGGGGAACAGTTTCGTTCATTTTCCCTTTGCTAAAACTACAGGCAGACTACAATTCTAAAACAGCGCAGAAAATCAATATCATTGTTTAAAACTCCTGTTAGCTGACTGGCCCAGTTCAAATTCTACCGGAGAAATCCAAGTCAACGAGAGAAAGCCCAGACTGTGCTGTGAAGTGCGATTCGAATCGAGCAGAATTGGGCAGGAAGGTAATGGCTAGCCTATCTATTACTGTGTTCCTTCAAAAACACTTTAAACACTAGGATATCGATATCAGATATTAATACAGCTGGTTTGGCCGATAACTGATATTACATACATTTCCCATCCCCTTGGACACTGTGCAAAAACAACCACATAACTTTGACAAAAAGGGTGCACGATAAATCGGCCCTGCTTTCCTTAACGTTGGGAGATCTGCGGTCGACAGATGCTTACATGTGAAACCAATCTTCCCCACCGATATCATCTGCCTCCACAAAGGTCTGGAAACCAGCCACTGTCCCCTTTGGGTCTGCCGTGAGAGAGAGCTGATTGACAGACCTGCCCACCAGGTCACGTCTACATGTGCACACTTAACAATAGTCACCCCACTATTGCCAACTCACCGACTTTGTCGCTATATTTAGCAACTTTTCAGACAAATATATATATATATATATATATATATATATATATATATATATATATATATTACATTGGTATCGGCCAAAATCGGAATCAGCAGTATATATATATATATATATTACATTGGTATCGGCCAAAATTGGAATCAGCAGATTGGGCTTTTTAAAGATCGGTGATCGGTCAGAAAACTGAAATTGGTGGACCCCTAGCTGACATTGCTTCTCTGCTTCAGTTAAACAACCCCCTACCCTGTGCAGCATCACTAACACATGCCCAAACAAATACGATATGACCAACCCCCTCCTGAAACACGCACACAAACAGCAATAAGCGATACCGATGTTAATGCCGATATATCGTGCCTCCAAATCGCAGGCTAGATTCTCACGCATTTTAGCACGACAATTCGTGTCCACCTGTGTCACCTATATTAAATAGCCTCCATCCCTTTTCACTTGAAATAATGAGGTCCTGCAGCAGTCACCTTCATTTATCACGTTGGATAAAAACAAACACCATTTAGTCATTGATCAGGCCAGATATTAGCAAGCAATTCAGTTGTATAATTCAGTTTTTATTATTCCCCGCAGCAGCTACGCTGACACTCAGACGGGTAATGATGTAATGTCAATAAGTGAGTGTGTGCCATCAGCAGAGAAGCCTGTTCGATTAGTGGTGCTAAAGAGGAAGTTATTATGCAAGACAAAGCAGAGCCAGAACGGAAAACCTTAATAGTGACTTGGAAAACAATGTTAGTTTGTAAAGATTATGTTTTTGTCCTTTACGCACTTGTTTTTCTGACAATTCCCAAGGAGTCATTTTCTACAAGCACTATTTTTAACATCGTCACAGGCTCGTACTACAAAGAAAAGCACATTTCCAAAGCAGCATTACAACGAAGCAGCACCAGAGAGCATAAGGCTGACACAGAGGTAGGCTAATATCGCTCACATTAAAAACATTTTCAGTGAAAACTATCATGCAGTCCTACTAGAGGAATACAAGAAACTATTCTGATCCCTGCCTGTGTTGGCCAGATGACTCATCTGCATTTGTGCAACAGCTTTTGCTTCACAGACAGCTTTCGGTTTTAATCCTGGAATTGACAAAATTCAATCTTTACAAAGTTCCTGTTGCTAACAGAGAACACAAAAAGGTGGACACTGTAATTCCTGTGATTACCCAAACAGGCAGTCATCTGGTGGTAATGGAACAAATAAAAATCACACAGACACAGGGCCATAATGATGATGCTTTAAAAACAGCATTTTCACAGAAATCCCTTATTACTCATAATGGCAAGGAACTTTTAATGGCTGCCAGGTTTCTGACGTTGTCATATTATTGGCATACTTTCTGCTGCAGTTCCAACAGTGAGGCAGTCTCTGTTCTTTCTACCTGCAATGCTAGCACTTCAGCAAGTATCCCAGGATATAATTCAGCTTTCATAGGAATGAGAAACAAAAATGCCACCAGATCACCTGCTGAAAGACTCTGCAGTTCAGAACATTCTCATAAAAATCAAAACAAAATAATATGATAAATATAAATTAGACAAATCATCCAAGCTTTTCCAAGGAGAGCTAAAGAAATGTGGAATGTTGAAACAAACGCTGTACATTGCACTTCATTACATGATAAAATGAGACAAAACAATAGTCAAAGACACTTTTTATGAAGACTGTAAATGGCTTCTTTAAGAGGGTTTTTCAAAGATTGTTTGCTTTTCATAATCACAGCTGGAGCAAGCTGCTAAACAGGAAAAGGTCTGTTATCAGGATCAGCTTTATTTTCCAAGTTTGTGCACACGAGCAAGGAATTTAATTTCTGTAAGAGATTTTAAAAATATATTAAAAGAATATATAAAACTAAAAAAGGGCCAGGATTTTAACATATTAATTTCAATTAATTAATGCATTAAAAATAACTCAATTAATTGTTTTTTTTGGGGGTGGGGGGGTTCATACAAAAGGTTCTGGCTGGGTTCATTTTTGCTTCAGAAAACGATCTGATGAGACGCCGGAAAAGACTATTGTTGTGTGCAAGTTGTGCAAAAAGGAGTTGGCCGATTGCTGAAGCTATTCTAGCCTAAAATACCATATCAATGCTAAACATGCAGCAGCACAGACATCCCCAACGCTAATGTCAGCGTCCACAGTCCACATTTCCAAAGAAGTTGTTAAATGAGTCATCCCCTTCTAAATTATTTCAATTTTCACATTCCTCAAAGTACAGGGTGAGGTGGAGGAGTAGCAACTATTTTTCATTCAGATTTATTAATTACTCCTATGCCTATTAATAGCTACAGTTCTTTTGAACATCTAACCCTTAGTTTTCCTAATCCGAGTTGCAAAGCACTAAAACCAGGGATTTGGATCGTCCACCAGGCCATTACTCTCAATTTTTACATAATTTCTCAGATTTTTTTAATCTGATTTAATGTTAAATACTGATAAGATCATTATAGTGGGGGACTTTAATGTTCATGTTGACACTGAGGGTGATTGCCTAAATGTAGCCTTTCATGCTATCTTAGACTCAATTGGCTTTACTCAAAGAATTCACAGTCCTACCTACTTATGTCGTCATACTTCAGACCTTGTGCTGACATATAGCATTGAGTGTGAAGAAATAACAATACTTTCCCATAACCAAGTGCTGTCTGACCATTTTTAATAAACTTTATTTTCACTGAGAATTCCAAACCTGAGAGAAAATTTCATTGTAGATCTTTATCAGACAATGCTGTAAAAACATTTAAAGAATTTGTTCCATGTTTATTTTCCTCAGAATCTCAGATAAACACAGTAGAAGGCAGCAGTTTAATCTCCAGCCCTTCTCAAATTGATGTTCTTGTTCATAGAGTTACTTCCTCATTGCGTGTGGCATTAGACAATATAACCCCCTTAAAAAAAGAAGGCAATTATCCATAGGAGATTGGCTCCTTTGTGTAATTCAGAGCTGCATACTTCGAAGCAGAACACTAGGAAATTTGACACTTCAAATCTAGAGGAGTCCTACTTAACTTGGAAAAATAGTCTACTGCTGTACAAAAAAGACCCTTCACCAAGCTCGAACATTGCATTTTTCATCATTCATAGAGGAGAACAGGAATAATCCTAGGTTTCTTTTCAGTACAATTGCCAAAGTTACACCGAGTCATAGCTCTGTTGAGCCATCAATTCCCCCAGCTCTCAGCAGTAATGACTTTATGGAATTCTTCTTAAATAAAATTGATTCTATTAGAAATAAAATTGTTGGCATCCTCCTGAATGTGATTACTTCATCCCGAGTAAGTGAGGCAGCACTGAATGTAGCTCTAGAACCTGATATGTGTTTGGACTGTTTTGAGTCGGTTGAGCTTCCTGAGTTATCAAAAATATTAACTTCTTCCAAACCTTCAACTTGCATATTGGACCCCATCCCAGCCAAATTATTTCAAGAGATCTTTCCTTTGATTACTGCTCACATTTTAGATTTGATTAATCTATCCTTAGTAAATGGACATGTATCACAGGCTTTTAAGGTAGCTGTAATTAAACCTTTACTTAAGAAACCTTCTCAATCAAGATGACTTAATTATATCTAATCTTCCTTTCTTATCTAAAATTTTTGAGAAAAATAGTTGCTAATTAAGTGTGTGAGTATCTAAAAGTAAAGACCTGTTTGAAGAGTTTCAGTCAGATTTCAGAGCTCATCATGGGACTGAAACGGCACTTATGAAAGTTACAAATGATATTCTCTTGGCCTCAGACTTGTGTCTGTTCTGGCTTTGCTAGAGCTCAGTGTTGCTTTTGATACAGTTGACCACAATAAATCCTGATGAATCAAATCCGTTAGGTAGATTACAAGCATGCCTTGAGGACATTAAAACTTGAATGACATTAAATTTTCTTCTTAAAAAATTCTGACAAGACAGAGATTGTTGTTTTTGGATGAGAACCTCTGAAAAAGACACTGCTTAGTCAATCAATTGATCTGGATGGCATTCAATTTGCCTCAGATAATAAAGAACCTCGGTGTTATTTTTGACCAGGATATGTCTTTAAGTCCCATATTAAACAAGTTTTTAGAATTTCCTTCTTTCATCTCTGGAATATCACAAAAATGAGAAATGTCCTGTCCAGTAGTGATGCTGAAAACCTAATCCATGCATCTGTTACTTCAAGGCTGGACTGCTGTAATTCTTTACTATGAGGAAGTCAACAGAATGTAGTTAAAAGCCTTCAACTGATCCAAAATGCTGCAGGAGGAGTTCTGATGAAAATTAAAAAGAGAGATTACATTTCTCTTATTTTAGCTTCCCTTCATTGACTCCCTGTTAAATCCAGAATAGAATTTAAGATTCTCCTTCTCACATAAAAAGCCCTTAATAATCAAGCTCCATCATACATCAGAGATCTGATTGTTCCAAATGTTCCTAACAGAGCACTTCGCTCTCAGACTGCAGGTTTACTGGTGGTTCCTAGAATTTCGGAAAGTAGAATGGGAGGCAGATCCTCTAGTTATCAGGCTCCTCTCCTGTGGAACCAGCTCACAGTTTTAGTCTGTGAGGCAGACACCCTGTCTACTTTTAAGACTAGGCTTAAAACATTCCTTTTTGATAAAGCTTGTTGTTAGATTGGCTTAGGTTATCCTGAGTTATTTCTGTAGCTATGCTACCATAGGCTTAGGCTACTGGAGGACAGCTTCAGCTGAGATAACGCTCCCATCGACTAATCGTTCTCCCTCTCCTGCCATAAACTTTTTACTTTCATGAACATCAAAAATAATCCTACATCAGTTCATCTGTTTCTTCTTATGCATTCTGCTCTGTCTTCTCAAACCCCCAGGCAGTCGTGGCAGATGGCCGCTTGTACTGAGCCAGGTTCTGCTGGAGGTTTCTTCCTGTTAAAGGAGAGTTTTTCCTCTCCACTGTCGCTACATGCATGATCGGTATGAAGGATTGCTATAAAGTCAACAACACAATGCAAGCGACTGTCTACGGCCCCTACGTGCTCGTCCAGGAGTGAATGCTGCAAGTCAATGACTCGATGCAATCTGCTGGGTTTTCTTGGAAACTTTTTGAACTACTTTGAATAATTAATTAAGTTTACTGCACTGTTTGATAACTAGGATCAATGGGAATGTATGTATGACTGAATTGAAATTATTTTTTGTAAAGTACCTCGAGATGACTTTAGTTGTGAATTGGCGCCATATAAATAAACTGAACTGAATTGAAATGAATGATCAGGAGTTTCTGAAAGACTTGAAAGCTGAATAGGTATAATAGCACTTAACATCAATCTAGTGGTTGAATAATCTAAATAACAGATTAAAACAATACATATCTGTTGTTGAGCTCATATGTCTATTTATTCAATAATTTAACAGCAAAAAAAGAGTTTCTGAATTGAAAATTCTGTCAATATACGGTTTGATTAAAATGCGATTAATTGTAGACCCTGCAATTAACTTAATTAAAAATTTTAATCGAGTCCCACCACTAACAAAAATACACACTGTTTTCGTTTTTACAGAAGAGGAAGACAAGGTTTAATTTCTGTAAACAGTGAAGTACAGTCTCTGCTGGGTCTTATTCCAAACAGTGTCTATGTGTGAGGATCATCTAAAGGCCCAAGAAAAGGTGGTTCCTCGGACCCGGAAGTGATTCACAGCAAACATGGTGCCTTTGAGGATGGTGAGGGGAGGTTGTGCGGCATGTAATAAAGCATGAAATAGTAGAGGAAAAGAGAGCAGCATAACTGCCCTTAATCTGTTGCTAAAGATAAATAGCAGAAGGGAGCCGAAAGCATCTACGAAAGAAACAAGGAAAAAAATATCAAAGCATGAAAATGAATCAAAATGATGGACAACCAAGATCTGAAGGCATATCTTTAATACCTACTGTGAAATGCAGCAGACTGCATGAGTGTTGCTAATTATAAGGTCTGCGCAGAAAATGTTCTAACAGATGATAGGCATTTGAATGGCAGCATGGGTAAATTTTGTATCTGAAGTTTTCAGATGTTGCAAACATGAAAGATTACTTAAAGCATCTCATGAATTTTTGTTTGCGGTTATTGACAGCAGAGGCTTAATGTGGGGTTAACTATGTACTGGTAACAGAGTACAGGGATGGATCCTATGACTGTATATTTCCTAACCATTAAAACAGAAAAAATCTTGTTTTGCATGCAGCATATTAATCTAATCACTGTCCATACATCTCTGTTTCAAATGCTGCCTTATTCATTGACACTGAATTGCTCTAAGATTTGGAAACCACAAATACCACTGGTCATTTACACTTTTACCACTTTTCATTTCATACATACTGGTATTAAATGAGTCATACTTTAAACACTGGAAGAATTATTTAAAAAAAAAAAAAAAAAAACCTTAAATAATGCCTATAGAGATTATTCACTCGATGTTACTTTTGTCTCATTGTGGCGTTACGCTCAGAGTGGCAGGAAGACACCTGAGAAAAACTGCTGACTAAATGAAAAACACTGGAGACAAACTGAGCTGTGGTTAAACGTATTATACAACAAGAGTCAGCATTTATGTCCTTCTTTTAACAATTTTTTAAGAAAATAAATAAATAAATATCCCATAAATTGTTGAAATTCAGAAATACAACTCAAACTGTAATGTTTTAGTTCATGTACTTTGCGTTATGGATGAAGGCGTTAGGTTGGCTTTACACCACAGGATCGATTTAACACATACATTTTTTATTTAAAATCTAAACAGGAAGCAACTTGACTCAACAGGAGCTTTTTTTGTATTGGTCACTATAAAACAAGATATATTTGTTACTAATCTTAAATATGTAAAAAGATCTGAACCGTAAGAGAAATGTAAATGTGTACTTGGAGCCCTGCTTTTTTTTTTTTTTTTTTTTTTTAAGATCCCATTTTATTTTTTCACAAATTCAGATTTTTCTGTTTTCTGAATTCCAGCTTTTAAAAAAAAAAAAAAAAAAAAAAAAAAAAAAAAAAAAAAAAAAAAAAGCAAATATTATCTTATCAAAAAGGTTTTGGTAATCATATGATTAATAAAAAAAAATTTAATCAGGAAAAAAAGATAAATAAATAAGGTTACTGGGATTAATCTGATACTGCATTGTTTCTGTAATAAAAAAAAAACTAGCAAAACTAAAAAGAAACTGCCCAAGGTCAGTTCAACATAAGAATGTGAACTTTTAAATTCTTAATTAGTATTGCAATGAAATATTAATGATGTTAGGGACGTTATTAATAATAACAGCGACTGATACTTTGTATCCCCAGAGTTTCCACATTGCCTTCACTAATCCATCACATGGTTTACTGGGTTGTAGAAAGCTGCTTTAATATAATTTCATATTCTGACAACTGTTTTTTTCATTTATTCTCTAAAGCACATGACGAGCTCGTTTCTGCTAAGGGAGAAGTCTGCAGAAACAACAAGCTAAAATTCTCCGTCCTCCTCCCTGCTGTGATATGCCCTGCTGATAAGGGTGTTCATAACTTGATTTTAGGCCTGGCCGAAAAGCGATTTCTGGCTATGCCACTGCTTCACAGTCAGTCAGATCATTTGGTTTTGGGGGTCTATCTTTTAACTTTTTTGTCCCATCCTCTCATAGTTCCTTAAGAAATTTAAAATGACTGTTTGGCTGCATCTAGTCTGAAAGCAATGGGGCATTGCATCTCAACAATACAGCCATGTTACTTTGCCTATGCCATCAGGGGATGGTGACAACATAAATTCCTGACAAAAAAAAAAAACAAACAAAAAAAAAAACGCATAAAAGCACAACGTATGCAAAGATTTTGACTTTTTAACGCTATTGTCTCAAGCTGTTCATCAGCTGATGAACAAGCCTGTTTTATTTTAAAAATTTGGCTGCCTTGTTGCTCTTTTGGCATTTTGAATCTCTATTACAACTACAACACTTCTTTCCAGTACATAGACTTTGATCAGGAGTTTATGAAATGTACTTTGTTGAACAATCTAAGCGGCCTTTAAAGTCTGGATGAATGAGGAGATGTCAACCAACCTATCTTTGATACTGAATCTCACTCACAGCTGTGTCAAACTATTGAATAGTTTGATCAATTTTACAATTACTTGAACAATATTGCTGTTGTTTCAACTTGAGGGAAGCACAGAAATGGTAGGTTCCTATAGAAACACGGTGCTCTATGCCTTAATGGTACCGTGAGCTGCACATGTGGCTGAAAAAAAATCAAAACCAGAACTTTTATACTTCATATTCTGACATGTCACACCAGCTAAAAAGGCACACACGTATTAATAATGTAGAGAAGTTCCTGTTGCTCGTATGTCACGGCTCACTGCAGTCTTTCACAGTTTCTTGCCCTGGGGAGCAGCTGCCATGAAGCTTTTAGATGTATCCCTTCTCAAACACACCTGATTAAAATGAGTCAGATTTTAGCTGCGGCCGAGCTTAATGTCAGCCTGACAGAACTGACCATTCATTTAAATATCACGAGTTGGAAACTGCAAGATTCTGAAAGATTCATGGCAGGGGGTCCCTACAACTGAACAATCCTACAAGGACATTTGATGAAAAAATAATTTAAAAAAAAAAGATAGAATTTGCCATTCTAAGATTCATATTGCTCATTATTCTGTGACAAGTCATACCACCTGCTGTCAAAAGGGTCTATTAGATCCAATCAAATCTGGACACTGAGTATCAAACTTGAGTTGAAACTGATTCAGCCTACTTAAGTTATGACAGAATGACAGCTTTAATACACCAAAAGCAGGAGCCTGAGCTGTATTCTAGCAGGCAAATGAGATTTAGCCATATTGTAAAGTGCATTGAGACATGTATTGTGAATAATCCTTTTATAACTAAACTGAATTGAATTAAAGCTGAACTGAATGTACAATTTAAATTCCACAAATTCAAATTATTGATTATTATTGATTCTCCATCATTCAAAATTGTTCGATAACCTGTCAATATTTGGGGTCTATTCAGTCACTGAAGATATGGGTGAAGTCTCGCTCAGATTATCAATGATGTTTGCTATCAAACTGAACCCATGTGGAGTAAAGTGCTAAGAAAACAGTTCAGTACATACATTTGTATTAAAGTGACACTCCTGAACATTGTCGCTGTGTTTTAATCAAGAGAAAAACATAAATGTATGAATATTTTTATCCAACACTGAACAAAGAATGTTTACATTTTCCAACAATAATTACAATAATTTGATTTTATCTTCACACTTTTCAAAAAGTTTCAAAAAGTGTCAGAACACACTGAAGATTTGCTTTGGTTTATTCAACTAATAAAATCATTATACTACAATAAAACATTAACCATGATGGTCAGTGATGTTACTGTGGTGTCGTTTTGGAATATAGACAACATTTTGTACAAGTTGCACCTGAATCCATAGAGAAAATGCACTTGTTGGGGAACACTGACATACTATTCTCTACACAATACCAGTGTAGGATCTTATATCTGCTGCTGTAAATGTTTCCATTGTCTTTGGGGCTGGTTTACTGCTACTGGAAGCTGAATTTGCACAATGCATTTTCTTTCATACCAAGAACGTTTATAGAAAGCTATGTGAGTTATTGCTGTGGGAAAATGCTGATGTAAATCTTTGGTTCACCCCACCTGTCCTTCTATTATATATATATATATATATATATATATATATATATATATATATATATATATATATATATATAAATTATTATTATTTATTTATTTTTTGGCTCGCAAAAGTAAATCAGAAACAAACACTGGTGACTACCTTGGATGTTTGATATTTCCCCTTTTAAATCAGAATTTTGATCTGGGATTTACATCAAACCATAACTTAGCCGTGATCCAGTTTGAAGTTTGAAGATCCTCTAGATTTGCTGAGTGATCTATTCGCTGATAATAGGCTGATATTCAGTTAACGACTCAAAATAAAGTAGCAACGTAGCTTTAAATCTTAAAGTTTAAGAGTTCTCCCATCCTTCATGTTAATGCTCTTATGACTTCCTGTTCCTGCCCCGACAAATGCTACTGAGGTTGTGTCAACAAACATTTGGATTATAGCCAAACTGTCGCTCGTGCTCGCATTCAGGCAACCGGCGACCTTTTTGACCTGTTTTCACCGCCCAGCGGCAGGAAGCAAATTCTCAAGTTACAACATACTACGTACACTTCCAGACCCTCCAAAACTCACACTGTGGATTTATTATTCCATACCGGTACTTACTTTTTGTGCATGGTCATCATGGAGTTCAGCGGGGAGACTTGAGGCTAACATCTTCAGATGGAGTGATGTGTAAACTTTGCGTCCTGCCCCCTCCGCCTTCCGTACACAAACACCAAAAAGTTTCTTCACAAAAAAGTGACTTCTCCTTTGGGTAACGACAGCTAAATCCTGTTCTGTTTTGTCCTAGCCCTAATAACCGCTTGTTTGGAGTATGGTTTAAGAAGAAAAGAGGCGGACTGAAGGAAACAAGAAACTTCCAGCTTCCTGAACTGGGTGGTTAGATGACGTCATTCAAGAGTCATGGCGCCGATTGGCTGTTAAAGAAGCGCGACGTGTTCTGTTGAACGTAAGATAGAGCATGATATTTTAAAATATAATAACAGCAGTTTATGTATGGAAAGCAATTTAATTCAAAATTAAATAAATACTGTTATTAATACATTAATAATTATCCCATGAAATAAACGGATGTCCCCATGAAATAAAACCAAATTAATATTTAAAAAAGACATTTTTACCATATGTATTTTTTATTCATTTCAAGATTTCTTTCATTTATTTATTTATGTATTTATTTAAAGAGTTATTTCAAGAGTTATTTATTTATTTATTTCATTGTTTATTCATTTCATAATTGTGTTTTATTTTGTGACAATTTTATTTTGTAAAGCTACTTTATGTATTTCATGGACTTGTATTTTTTAACTCAGTTTTTCTTTCAGGCTCATTTATTTCTTATATTCAAATGAGGGGGAGGAGTTTTTTCTGATGAGTAGGGCTGCCTGCCACTGGTCAGAGAGAGTGCTGCAAGCAGAGAGACCCCGAACTTCAGCAAATCTGCATGAAGGTGAAACATGCGAGCTGTAAGGGCTTGAACTGAATCCCAGGATAATGAAAGAGGTGAAATATCTTTGGAGTACAAAGGGAACTTGTTTCCATGTAATCAAAAGCTCTTCACAACCTATTCAAATCAACACAATCCAGAGGAGACAATGACTATCCCGGAAGAACCAGAACGTTTCCAAGAGCACATGAATATAGCTTAACTCCCCCGTTTACAAGGGAAAGCAAGGCCTGTTCTGCCGACATAGAGAAGCAATTATTGTTGCCATTAGTCAGGGAAGGAGTGGACCAAGAGACACAGCTGACTCTACAGGCATCACAGAACATGGTTAATATTATATTTCACTGCAGTACAAAAGGAAAAAAAATGAACTAGTATGCTGAAGGTGAAATCGCTGCCAGGAGAAATCCTCTCCTCTCTATAAAGAATATGACAGCCCAAATTAAGTTTGCAAGATTTGCATCCAAGTGAACCTAAATAGTTCCTCTTTGGACAGTTAAAACAAAAGTAAAGATTTTCAGATCTGATCTTCAAGCAGTTACATTCAGGCATTTAAGGATCCTATAGACACAGAAGAAATGTGGTAGAGCCTCTACAAACAATCTACCTGCCTTTAACATCTGCCACAAGCAAATGCTGAGCTTAAGCTCATTTTTTAAAATGTACAGGAACACTTTGTTAATTTAAATGATAAGGCTTCCAGATGGAGCACACAACACCCTTATAAATTTCTTCATTTTCCCCCATTTTGTCAAAATTGAAAGCTTGAGATCAAACACATTTTTATATCAGACAAAGATAACCAGAGTAAATACACAACACAGTTTTTGAAACTGATTAACCAGACCTCTTGAATCAAGATGATATTCTAACAGAACCTTTCTGACAATATGAAGCCGGCTAAAAGATCTTAAAAAGCACCTTATCATGCCCTCAGAACAGATAAGAAACAAATACATTGGCATCTATTGGTCTGGAAAGGGAAACAAAGCCATTTCTAAGGCTTTTTGGCTCATGTGAACCACAGTGAGAACCATTATCCACAAATGGACAAAATATGGAACACTGTTGAACATTTCAAGGAGTGGCTGGCCTACCAACATTTCTCCAGGAGCACGCTGACCACTCATCCATGAGATCACAAAACAACACCAACAACAAAAACATCGTCTGATGAGGCAAAAAAGTGGAACAAACAAAGCAAAGAGAACGTCATGCCGACAGATAAGCATGGTGTGTAGCTTGCCGGGGCCTGGGTGCCCTGGCTTGGTCGGGCTTCTGCTGGGGGGTGATGTGCCCTTGGGGCTCTGTTTGTCTGAGGTTAAAATTATTTGGATGGGCTAAAAATATGTTAGTGTGATTAAAAAAAAAAAAAAAAAAAAAAAAAAAAGCAGAAGAAATCAATAAGGGAGGCTGGTACTTTTTCATGGCACTGCAAATAAGTAATTGAATCTGTGAGATCATGGTGTGGACTCTGAGCAAAATAAATTCTGCCCTGTAGATTGTGTTTGGCTGGGGATGCTTATGTAGATTCTGTATATAACCAATTTTTAAAAACTCCCCTGTAAGGACTCTTCTAACTCCTGGAAAAATTGTGGCTCTAAATCAGCAAATCATTTCCCGGATTCCACAAAAATACAGACTTTTTGACATGCCATATATGCAGCATTGGTGATCCTTCTGACGCAAAAGGTCCCTTTTAACTGAGAAGAACCCATTTTACCCCCTTATATTGTTCAAACGGCTATCACAATGAAATGGCTGGAGCCAGATGCTTTGAAATGTATACACTCTATGATCTAATCCTTTTGTTTTTGTTATCTCTGTCTTACAGCTTTTGGAACCAAGTCACAGCGTAGACTTATTCGAATGTAACTGTTTTGTTAGGACCTTATAAAAAAAAAAAAAAAAAAAAAAAAAAAAAAAAAAAAATACAAAAACAGGCTTGGATGTCTAAAAATTGTATTTAGTGGTGTGGAGGTTACATTGATTTGTCTTTTAGTGCTTTCTTTTAAACAAATTTTCAGATTGTGATGACCAGAGGATCTTATAGAACAGTCTTTTGAATACAGTATTTCTCAAACTTGTGCAATGCAGTGGAAAAAATAATGTGACCAGAAGCGAACGTCATTCCCCATTAAGGGATAAGGTCAAGCATAAATTGCCTGTCAGCCATGCTTGTCATCCTAATGTGTACTATACTTCTCGTTAAGAAAAAGCTTTGTCCCTCAAATTAGATAAATGCTCTGAGCTGGAATCAAGCCACAAACTAAAAGCTGTGGAAAGGAAATCTTATATTTAACCAACTTATACCCTAAAAATCTGACATTTTCAAAACAACAATGTGTACACAAACTCTGAAATTCCCTTCACATTGGACACTCCTGTAAAGGGAATACAAAATTCAGAGAGGATATTCTCTCCTTGTAATTCTTAGGCAGGTGTTGCAAAGGTTGTGTTCTATTCATGCTTGAAAGTATGTTTTTCTTTTATTTTGAGTTCCAAGTTGGTCAAATACACTGGAATCCATCTGAAGTTGCAATTCTGACCTTCATAGCAAAATCTGTTATAGATAATACTGAACATGATGAACAACCTCTCATAGTGGCCATTCTCTGCTCCATGTTACAATTTCCTAGAACAATGTAATGTAGCATTTTGATTTTATCTAATTTAAAGCAGATGCACAATAATATGCCAATGATTCATTATGAACTGCAAAGAAACAGTTTTACACCAAAACTGTCACTAAATTTCACAGATAAGGCAGTCGTATTGTAATTTTCAGAATTCTACGTTTTCTTTTGGGGGAACCTTTGGTAAGTTTACAACTTTATCACCACTTTATTGTATTTTATTTGCAATTTGGATAACTTTGACTTACAAACTATAAGCACAAAAAGCTGTTAAAATGTTTCTCTGTGTAATATGCATTAATATACTGAAGAAACATGTTCTTAAACAGAGGTTGAGCAGTAGCTACTATTAATGATAATGATTTAATCAGGTGCAAACCACCAGAAGTTCAAATAAACAGTTACTGTTGAATATGAATGGATGTCATATTGAATGATTTTAGGTGGACCCAAATGCAGTTAGACAGGAAGTAGGGAAAGGTAATTAGAGTTTAATAATAGAAAATAAAACAAAGAATCTTACAGTGATGTCACAAGGAGAACAAGACATGGAACCAGGTGGAACACAATGGAGGAAATTGATGATGAATAGAAGACCTGAATGCAGATAAATACAGAAGAAAACAAAAATGCCAACAATATTATTTGTTGACAACAGCAGCCATTTGAATCTTAAAGTTGGGAAAGTTGAGAAACCACTAATGTTCCAAGCTGGAATTCCAACCTCAGAATGCATTCGACATACTTGGCAGCCATACTGGATTTCAAGAATTCTTACATTTTGAACTTTGTGGTAAAGTTGTAAACTCACTAAAACTCCCCCAAAAAACAATGTTACTGTGTTACAATATCAACTTGAAAAACTATGATTTAGGGACTACTAGAAAAATAAGCCAATACAAATATATGTATCTGTATTTGAGTTATCTAAAAAATCAAAGAAGATGTTTACAAGTAGATATACAGTACTATGTGTACCAATGATTTAATCAGACACAAGCATTCAGAAGTGCAGATAAACAGGTTTTTTTGTTTGTTTGTTTTTTTATTGCAGGAGCTATGGCTAATAACAGCAGCCATTTTAGATTTGGAATTTGGGATGGCTGAGGAACTGACATTACAATTTTAATTTCTGGAGGCATTCCGTTGATATCTTAGAACACTAAAATTTTAAGATGGAACAATCAGAACATCCTTAAATTTGATAAAGACCAGCTGAAATGGTAAATGGTAAATCTGTTTTTTGACTAGCAAAAAAATTAGCAATGGAGAGTTGAATGAGCTTTAAATAAACTGTACAAGTTCCCATTCAGTGCACCTTTAGCTGATGACACAGACTGACTGAAAATACTCTTTTAAAGCCAATATGCACCAACAACTCTCCTACTACAACCACATGCATTTCTTATGTCACAGTGCTGTCACGTTATTTTCTTTCCATTAATTTTGTTTAGTTTTCTTATTAATGCCATTACCTAAATGAAGAAGTGTTGCCTATGATTTCATATCCTTGTTTAAACATTATATTAAATATAAGCTTGGTGTTCCACCCTCTAGCTTTGTGCAATAGTGTGGTGGACAATGTATACTTGGTGGCTCTTCCATGAGGGTGAGAAAGATTTGAAGTGAAACAGTATCAGAAGGTCACCAAGATTTATTTTCACCACTTTTTTTTATCCTGCAATAGCGTCTTCATATCTTTATTTTGGCTTCAATCAGAAACCATGCTGATGTCGTTAGGATGCTGTTTTAGATTTATTCAGTGTCATCATAATAATTTCTGAGGCCTTTTCCTGGCTCTCAAACCTTGAGTGTGTTGGAATGCTTTTATTAAATTTTATTTTATTACAAGGTCTTTTGCTCAGAAAACAAAAGACAAGTCTCAGACTTTCTGTAACAAGTGTGCCTTAATTGCAGCCACAAACAAACAGAGAATGATGTTGGAAATTATTGACTGCACATGTTATATTTGGTTGGTAAAGAAATATAAACGAATATCAAAATCTAATAGACAAAATTTTAGTCCAAAATAAATGTTAGAAATAATTTAAATAGGCTAAAACTATGATAAAAATTAATGCAAAAACATGACATATTCAGTTATGACAGATTATCTTTTTAAAACATTTTCAGGATAGAGGCAATTAAAACCAAACTGTATCTTAAGTTGGAAAATAAATTAGGGCTCAGCTAGCAAATTGATTCCTTAGCTAACAAAATTGTTGGCAACCTAACACGAGGTGTGCATGTAAATTAATTAAAGTTTAATTGAAAGCTAAATTGCTGCCAGAAGACATTGAGGTAAGAGAAAACTTTCTCTGAGAAATGGATGTACAACAGTGAAAGGCAGAAATGGTCAAAAACTGCAAGAAGCTATGTTTTCATTTACACCAAAATAAAGCAGTTTCAACTTATGGAAAGCAGCAACCCCTCTGCAAACTGTCACATAAAGCTATTTTTAAATCACTTTCACTTCAGTTGTCATAAAAAGAGGGGACTCGCTTTTAATTGATGTTTAAACATCAGGCCTAATTAAAAATGATCTGGTCTTTAATGAGTTCTACAGTTGAAAGCAGATTTTTACGTACACCAACTAAAAAGACATTAATTTTTTTCTCACTTTCTGATAAAGCAAACCAAACTTCTCTGGTTTAAGTTAGTCAGAATTAACCAGTTTTCTTTCTATTTTCTAAATGCCCAAAAACTTAGCAAAAACATTTTTGAAAGAGTTTTTTGTAACTTTGAATTCTAAAGTTTAAATATGTTTGGTCAGTATCATGGATGTTTCAGCCCATGTCAGCTTAGTACACATTTCACTGTGGATATTGACACTGTCTTACCAGCTTCAGCCAACATCTTCACAAGGTCTTTGGCTTTTGTTCTGAGGTCAGTCTGCATATTTTGGACCAAAATATATGTATCTCTGGAACACAGAACCACTTTCCTTCCTGAGACATATGATGGTTGGACTGAAGGAAGCATTACCGCCAGCAACTGGTAAAGAGTGTGGACCACATGACAAACACACGTACATACATACATACATACATACATACACACACACACACATATATATATAAAAATCCTATTATACAACTTACACTGTTTTAAAAAGTAAAATATAACCTGATATCCTCTGTTTCCTGAATCTTTCTGCAATAAATCAACAATATCCAATTCCATTTTCATATTACTAAGATTCATAACTAACTTATTTCTCTGAACCTGATAATTCCTACAATGCAAAATAACATGTTCTATTGCCTCATCTTCCCTACACTCACAATTCCCTGTCTGATGTTTCCCTTTTAAAAATAATGTGCTGTTCAGTCCAGTGTGCCCAATTCTGAGTCGTGAAATAATCGCCTCTTCTCTCCTGTTCCTTTTTGTTCTTCTCATTTTTCCAATTTTCCTTTGGATTTTATAAAACCATCATCCTTTCCTTTCTTCCTCCCACGACTTTTGCCACCTCTCTTTCATTTTTTGTTTTATCATACCCTTTATTTCTTTTACACTAAACCTAACATTAATATCAACCAATGCCCGATTGGTGATCTCCTTAGCCATAGTGTCAGCCATTTAATTCCTCTTAACCCCTGATGTGCTGGAAATTAATTATTATTATTTGTTTTCTTCTTCATCATCTTCTTCTGTTTTACTGGCAGTTGGCAAACAACTTTTAGCATGTATTACCGCCGCCTTCTGAACTGGAGTGTGAACCAGAATCCAAACCCTAAACTATGTTCTTCAGAGTTCTGATTTTACAAGAAACTGAAAAAATACACGACTTAAACTGTGATTAGAATTTAAACTTAGCATCTCAACTAAATTAAACTGCACTTTTTGCTTATGAAACTTGCTCTGAAGAATACTTCTTTCTCTATGATATTGTATACAAGCTATCATTGCATGTTCAACTGTTTCCTGTAATTGGCCACATTTACAAATTCCTGTAGGATGCTTTCCTATTCTTTTTTAGAATTGAAATATGTATGCCCAAATTGAAGTCTTGATCAAATATCCTCTTCCCTCCTTCTTGATGTCTTCCTCATCTTACCCACAGTTTTTTGAATAGAATAAAAATATCTCCCTTTTCGCTCTTTATTCCATTCTTCCTGCCATTTCTTTTTTCCATTTCTTACTTCATTATAGATTTAATTTCTGTTTTACTGTATGAGATTGATAGAGTTATTTCTGTCTTTTTAATAGCTTCTTTCGCAAACTCATCTGTAAGTTCATTGACTAAAACTCCAGTATGAGGTGGGACCCAAATTAATTTGATCACTTTTCCTGATCTTTTAATTCTACATAGTGTTTTGTAAGATTTCTGATACAACATCATGTCCATCCATTCATCCATCCACCCATCCATCCATCCATCCATTCTCTTCCGCTTATCCGGGGTCAGGTCACGGGGGCAGCAGCCAAAGCAGGGCGACCCAGACTTCCCTCTCCCCAGTCACTTGGGCCAGCTCCTCTGGAGGAATTCCAAGGCGTTCCCAGGCCGGCCGAGAAACAGTCCTTCCAGCATGTCCTGGGTCTTCCTCTGGATCTTCTCCCGGTGGGGCGTGCCCGGAACACCTCACCAGGGAGGTGTCCAGGAGGCATCCTCACCAGATACCAGAGCCACCTCAACTGGCTTTTCTTGACATGGAGAAGCAGTGGCTCTACTCTGATTCCCTCAAAAGCCAACAATAATGCTTATAGCATACACTGAAACATGACTTCTTTTTGTACTTTCTGGATTTCCAGGTCCAGCTTCTTCAGCGTCTTTCTTTTGATTTCCATATCTAGGGCCAATTCCTGCAGTTTTTTGTGACATATGACCTCTGTGTCTGCTAACTCAGTTTGTTTAAGTGGGTGCTGTAGAGACCTCTGATAGTTTGTGAATCCTGTTAAAAACACAAGTTAGCAGAGCATGAATTGTGACTGGTACAATGTCCTCTTGATTCCACTATTTAAATCCTGCTGCTTCCTCCAGGTATTTATCCCACTGATGCTGAAGGAGCGTTTGTTACGACCCCATCATGCATCAACATTTTAGTGCTTACTCCACCTCTGGTGCAATGTCACATAACAAAAACAGTGAGCAATGAGCATGTGCACTGTGTGCTCATACATCCCCCTCTTTCTTGTAGTTATTCGCTAATTAAATAATATAATTTTAAATTAAATTAAATAATAGCTATTGCAGTGTGTACAGAACAATATAAGCAAGCAAAGTTTCTTTCCTTCAGTGGTTCTTGGTGCAGCACCAGCACAGGCGAGGGGGTAAACAGGTTTTTCGAAGAGTTTGGTTCATTTGACAGTGCAGTGTGAAAGCAAACCGCACCAGCTGAAAATGTAACAAGTGTTACAATGTTGGTCCCCAGTCGAATGAGTCTTCCAGACTATCAGGTGGGAAAACACCCTCAGTTTTTTACATTTTCTGTTTTAATTTACTTCTACTACTAGTAATAATAATTATTATTATGCATGCTAATTTGCTCTTCATGAACCATTCGGCTATATCTTACCGGGCTGACGGACACTAATCTGACCTCTTCCTCAATCTGTACCTGGGTCAAGTCTCTCTCCTCCTCCACTGTCAATGAATCCAACTAAGGCTACATTTACATGAAACCGCAGCCTGGAAACTGCTGGTATTTTCGGATTTTGTTTAGGGATTTTGCCTCCTTCTACTGGTCCTGAACCTTCCACGCAGTCGAACTTGTAATACCAATAGCGAACATCATTTGCTGCATCTACTTGCAAGCTTTTTTAGCCTTTTTTCTCACAGCTTTTCTGCACCACCCTTGTGCTTTTGCACTTTGTCCATTGCCACGCACTTTTCTCCAACTCTGCTCAGCTCAAATGTCAAAATCCTATAACTTTGGTCAAAGGAGAGCGGAGGATCAGGCCGAGGAGGGCTGAGAGATTTTGTTAGATTAGCCCAATGTCCTTCAAGAAAATCAACGAATGGACCGTTAGGACAAAAATTGTTTATAATATACTTTTTTGGTTAAATTATGGGCTGGTCCATAAACGTACATCCACCCACTGCCCAGTCCATCCCTGGATTGCAGTGACATGACTTTAGTGTGTGAATCTTTAAACTGAATAAATGAATGAATTATGCTCGTGACGCCAATAGATAAATTCTAAATATGTTTCTAATCGGTCTTTATTATGCAGTGGCGGGATATAAAGGGAAAGTGGAAACAAAATGCAGAAAGAAGAGGTGTAATGTTATAGTGTTATTTTGTAACTGTGCTGATTTATCTAGGGACAACATTCTCTCCCACTGTGCTGGGTCTCAGGCGGTTCCTCTGTTTTGAAACGATTTTACCTGCTATAATGAATACCCACAGGGCAGAGATGAAGTAATGGGAACCAGAAAAGCCACAGCAAGTTTATACAAGTTGGGATAAACATTTTTCTGTCCTTCCATAAACTCAAGGGGATTCCCCAGTCTTCCAAAGTTACCATATATATATATGTATGGTACATACATACATGCATACATACATACATAATATATGTATGAATCTATCCTATCCATTCAAGTTCTTTTGAACACAACATTCACTTCACCTCTTTAAACATTTAGAAAAAAATCACTTAAGGATCTGCTGTGAAATTACTGTGGTTATTATTAGTGATGAGTTAATACTACATGCAATTGAAAATTGGATTTGGAGAGATGAAATCAAAATGTTGTAGACATAGGAAAATCTCTATTTTGCTGGTCCCATAAAGAAAAATGATATTCAAATAGATTGTAAACACACATCTGACAATCCCATGACAACAAAATGTGATGGGGGAATCAGCAGCGTTTTGTTGGCCTTTATATTTCAATTCATGTGCAAACCGGCAACCCAGTTCCTGAATCAGTTACATGGTATGGCCAGCTTGCTAGGCTTTGAGCATCATGATGTGTCGTCAACACAAGCCTCGACATATCTTCCTTATTTATTATATAATTCTATGTTATGATTGGCCACCGCAACACACAAACTAGAACATGAACACCTGGTGAGACTTAGTAGTACTCAGAATACAAGGACATCCTTCTAAGTGGCCATCTACATGAAGGCTTTCAGTTTGGAACATGGCAACACGTCATTACCACTCTTGATTCAGTGAGTAGAACAGAGAGGAACATGGCTGAGGTAAAGAAGAAATGGTCAGATTTGAAGGTGGAGGCAAACAGGTGACTAACCGGCCACCGCCAGAGCATACTAGTCACGGGTGGGGGTAAGGGCGTATCTAAACTGACACCTTTTGAAAGAAGGATGGCCTCCATACTACGAGGGACAAGCTTGTGTAGCATTGTGTCAGAGAAGGAGGAAGACACTAATTTGGCTGAGACTACAGACGAGCCAGGTACAGCACAGTTTAATTTGCATTATATGTAAATCAGAGATAAAAGCAAAGTGGGCTAACATGGTGTCTTCGTGTCCTCAGGTCTTCTTGAGTCAGCAGGAGACGAGGTGAGTCCGGACCCCAGTGCGCCCAGTGCATTTGGAGGAAGATGGGTGCTGACGACTGCTATTCTGGAAAAATGCAGGGAAATGATTAATGAATTGAAACAAATTAGAACAGTGTTAAGTAATTTGTGTGATGTCTGACATGAAAACTCCTCCTGCTGTCTTGATATCCTACCTTAAGAAAGTTCTGCCTGTCATTGCATCTGCTCTGATTCAAATAGTAAACCCATCCCTCTCATCAGGTGTTTTCCCCTAGGCTCTAAAAACAGGCAGTTATCAAACCATTGTTAAAAATGAACAATCTGGACAAATCACTATTGCAGAATTACAGGCCAATCTCCAGCTGTCTATTCATCAGCAAAATTATTGAAAAAGCTGTGTTTTAACAGTTAAATAGCTTCTTAACAATGACAAACCGCTTTGATGTCTTTCAGTCCAGTTTCCATGCTCACAATGTCACTGAGACTGCCCTCATCAAAGTGTTCAATGACATCCACACAAATACACTGTGTGGAAGAACCGCAGTTCTGGTTTTCTTGGACCTCAGCTCAGCATTTGACACTGTTGACCATGATATATTATTAAAGCGACTGGAGAGCTGGGTCAGACTCTCTGATACAGTAGTTAATTGGTCTGAATGCTACCTAAAGAACAGGGATTTCTTTGTCACGAACTAATGTCTCAAAAGGATGTAGAGAAACTCATCCATGCGTTTATCTTTAGTTGCACTGATTATTGTAACAGTGTCTTAACAGGTCTGCCTAAAAAAATCAATCAGACAGCTGCAGCTGATCCAGAACGCTGCTGCTCATGTTCTCACTAAGACCAGGAAGATAGAGCACATCACCACAGTTCTCATGTCCTTATACTGGCTCCCTGTAGCTCAGAGAATAGACTTTAAAATACTTCTGTTAGTTTATAAATCACCCAACAGCTTAGCACCAAACTACATTAAAGACCTGTTGTTGCTGTATCAACCTTCCAGACCACTCAGGTCTTCTGTTTCTGGTCTGCTCTGCATCCCCAGAACCAGAACCAAACATGGAGAAGTAGCTTTCAGTTTTTATACACCGCTAATCTGGAACAAACTTCCAGAAAACTCCAAAACAGACAACACACTGAGTTCCTTTAAATCAAGGCGAAAACCCCACCTGGTTAGAGCTGCCTTTGATTAGTAGTAAGTGGAACATTGATCAATATTTTCGAACTATATTTGCTTGATGATCTTTATAATTTTGATGCACTATTTGCTCGATGATTTTCATGTATACTTGCTTGATGAATTTGCTGTATACTTGTTTGATGATTTTGCTGTATACCTGATTGATGTTTTTATGATGTGAAGCACTTCGAACTGCTTTGCTGCTGAAATGTGTTATACAAATAAACTTGACTTGACATATCAAACTCATTACAAGAGCGTGTTAAAAAGTGAACCTTATTGCTCTGAGACCCAGGCAGCAGCACCCAATCTCACAGGAGACAGAGGCTAGAACACCACACAAGGCATTACTTCACTGCTCAACAAACATCCACATGGGAGATGTAACATGACACACAGTTATTTAAGTTCACATTTATTTCCAGATCAAGTGGAAACTGGTGAATGCAGCGCCAGAGACCCTGAAGAGGTTCTGCAGCCAACTTCTGCACAGCAGCACAACAGGAGGCACCTGGAACAGAGGCACGCAGACCTCAGCTGGAGAAGGACATCACTCCAGCCAGGTGATCACCAATGCTGTGCTGCAATCACATACAGACATTCTCTACACCATGGAGGACATTTGTGCTAAATTACAGCAAACCAACAGCTTCGTGAGTGGCATTAATGGCTCATTAAAGAAACTGGCTGAAAAATAAAAATGTTTATGTGCTCGTATTGGCTTTGTTCTCCAATATTTGTATTATATTCAAATGACACCGTATCGCAGCTGCATTGAATTAAATTATAGGTGCTGACCCAGGGCCTGGTTCATTACTGTGGACACCCACATCCATGACGTATGTAATGCCTCAGCTTGATCGTGAAGGAAGCTACGCCGTGAAGCTTACCGGACATAATATCTTTGCCAGCAATAAATGTCTCAAACACTCCTCTTGCTCCTACTTTAATTGCTCAATATTTGGAAGCGTGGCCAACATGATTGAATGGCTTTATTCACTTCCTCCACTGACATTGTGAAACTACAACCATAGGCAGACTACAATTCAAATACAGCGCAGAAACTTGATATCATCGTTCACAACTTCTGTTTGCTGATTGGCCAGGATGAAATGCATCCTGAGAAATTCAACTCGATGGGAGAAATCCCAGATGGAGCACTGAAGAGAGATTGCATAGAACGGCAATGGTCAGACTAAGGTTTTCCCAATATGTTTTGATGCGTTACATTATTGTATGAGGCTAAATGTGGTTGTTTTATCATTTAGGTTTAACCAGTAAAATATTAAAATCATAAAAAAAACATTGTATTCAATGCTCCTTGAGTTAAATAACACTGAATGGTATCAGATTTCAGTGCATTTAGGTGAATTTTGGTGCTACGTAGTTTGTTATTGTCGACTGCGTGTTTATTTGGCTGCCTCACCTTCTCACATCAGGTAAAAAGTTTGCGAATATTTGAGGCCCCAGGAGTTTACATGGGCAGAAGCCCAGATGACAGCCATCAGCAATCAGAAGCCAGCAGGAGCAGCAGAGGCACAGGTGAGCTCAATGAGCTAATCAGCATGTAAGGGAGGGGCTGTGAGTAGAGGGGCAACATGAATCATGGCAAGAAACAGAAAACAGGGAAGACGTATCACTCTTCAGTAGCTATGTTTCCATCCAATTGTCACACAAATTTTGATTGAACTTTTAAAATGCTGCTTCAAAAAAAAAAAGGTGCAATTTAGGGGTGTTTTAATCAACTGGTTTGAAGCAAATCAACCTGGTTATGCAAAGCTTTATTTCAGCAGATGTTGCTACATGTAAAAAACAAGACGTAGAGATTGCAAACTAGCATGGACCACACATCTCAGAAAAATGTAGAGTCCTCCCCTATGAGCTGGAGGTTTGGACTTTGACATTTTTTCAAGCCTTCCATCACCACCGGTGGATGAGAGCGTTCCATCACTCCCATCCGAGCCGAGTACCTCTGGCCAGCCACTCCAGGCTTATACTCCTCACCTCCATGCTGGAGGTTTGGACTTGTTTCGAGTTTCGTGCCTCTAATAAGGCACAGACCCACCAGTGGATAGGAAAGTTCACTATGTCAGAACTTATTTGGCAAATGTGTTTCTATCTCCCCTTAATGTATTAACACTTTTTTTGAAAAGCCAAAAAAAAAAAAAAAAAACACTTTAAGCGAGCGTAAAAACATTTTTGCAAAATTGAGGAAGTTATTTCGAATTCGAATGGGTTGTTTCCATCAACCTTTTCTAATATGATACTTCAAAATGTGCATATAAAACTGTTGATGGAAACACGAATTGTGTGATACACCTGAAAAAGTTCCTAGACTGTTTTAAAAATGCTATTTTTCAGGTGTGATGTCATCTAAACTCAACTGTCAAGTTTTCAGTAACTGCAATAAGGAAAAGATCATAACTGACAAAATGAAGGTTTGAAACTATCAGTCTGTGTGTAATTAATGTGTTTCATTTAGTGATGAAGTTACTGAAATAAATGGACTTATCAATAACATTCAAATGTATTGAATTGATCTATATGTCACATTATTTTCAATGTTTATTTTGGGCGCTAGTGGCCTTGTTTCCATTTTTCCGGACAATAAGTTGATAGGAAAGGGTCAGAGAAGGGGTGAGATGACATGAGGCAAAGGTTCCGAGGTCGGGAGTCAAACTCGGGACAACCGCGACGAGGACTATAGCCTCCACATACGGGAGACTTCAAAAACTTTATTAATCCTTGCAATTACATGATTTTGTTGTGAAAGAAAGCCATAGAGAACAACAAAGTTGACACATTTGCAGAAGACTTGGGTCTTTCACTGGGATTACCTTGGCACCAGAAAGCTTTGCTGTTTCTATAGTTACTAATTATAAAAGATGTTAAATATACCAGCATTTTACATCACCCAGTGGCACTATGTTGTTTTCAAGCTTATTCTAAAGTTTAATCCTTTTTTCTATCAGAGTTGCCAAAGAAACTTTGGATTTTTGCTGATAACTATTGTGTCACATTGCAAACACTTATATAAGAGTCATTTTAAGAAGAGATCCACCAGGGCTGTAATTCCTGTTGCTATATCACTATTTTCTGGGAGATTCTGACTATAGGAACACACAAGCCACTGAATAACACAATTCAGTCCAGCTAGGTTAATGATAAATGACAGACTTGCAGGGTTGTGCCTCAATGTTTTCTCAGTATGGGATCCCACATTAAGAGAGACAGAGCAAGGACCCATGTGTGTATATATATATATATATATATATATATATATATATATATATATATATATATATATATATATATATATATGAAATAGACAGATAAAAAATCAATTCACATAAGGATCAGGTTTCTCATTTATTGCGACTCAATTTAAAATGCCCCAGATCTATTTAAAACATAAATAAATAAAACAAATCTGCTGTCTGTCTTCATTTTGTAATTATGTGGGACGTCATTCAGCCATCATCCATCACACTTATACTTGCAGGGTCGCTGGTGCCTATCTTCAGCAATCATCGGATGAGAGTCGGGGTACACGCACACACTCACACAATTTGACAGAATTTGGAGAAACCTAACAGAGAGGTGATGTGAAAAGTTTTAATGATGAAAAATAAAGGATATAGAACTGACGTGAGTATAACGTAAGAAATAATTTAAAAATGGAGCTTGTATACAGAACAGATTTGATCATGCTATGGAAGCCAGGTAAGTCTTATCATGGGAATGGTGAACAGCTATTGGAAAGTATTAACCAGAAGCACCGAGGGAAGGAGACAAATTAACACAGAGGGAACTTAACCTAAACGCAAAACAATTAGAAGACTAACATTAGCACAGGACCATAACCTAAATGCACCAACAGAAAATAAAAAAAAAAGTAATAAGCTAAACACAAAGTAACAAACTAAAGTCACAGGATCTAACAAAAAAATGAACCAGATCTGTAAAGTCCAAAACAATAAAAAACAACTCAGAAATTATCAAAACACAAATGAAAACACCCATGAAAAAACCTAAACACCCCTGGACTATGACAACAGCTGCACACCATAAATTTCAGGGTTTCCATATTCTCAAAGGTTCTGAGTCCTCTCAGAGAGCTACTATCTTAACCTAAAAATTCTTGTCAATGAGTCCTAGCTTAAGAGAGATTCAGTCAGCTGCTGAGACGACTCTGAATGAGGAGATGACAGAAATTGACATGATGCAAGGGGAAGATCGCTCCGCCCACTCAGAAGTATAACTCAGGTGGAGCAAACAAACAAGCAGAGTTATATGGTGAAGGTGATGATGCTCACAGCAGAGGTGTGAGATACTGCATATTTTGGTATCGATCCAACACCAAATAAATACAGGGCCCGTTTCACCAATACTGAGACCAATAATTTTTAAGTTTGATATATCATCAAACTTCTGACCTTTAGGTGTTTTTGTGATTTATCCGTTAAATTATTTTGTTCAAACCAAGGACAGAATTTGGACAAAGTTTATAGGTATCGAGATTATCGATAATTTGGATTGAGTTGCCCACCTCTAGCTCACAGCGTTACCTGAGAGATTTGGTGAGGCATTTTTTCCTTGTCAGCCAACATTAAGGCAATGAAGAGGCAAAAAAATTCAAATGAGTTATACACCAGGTCCATGAAGTTATTTGTGGAAAACCATTTAGAAATTGACGTTAAAGCCCAAGGGTCTAGTCTTAAAATATTCCAAATAAGGAATATTTTACTTGTGCAAAAAAATGAATGTGTTTAATATAAGCCCATAAAGGAACTTTGAGGGGGGAATTCTTTTTATTAGTTTTTTTATCTTCAATATCCCTTTGGCTCCGTGATGGTTTTCTGCTCTCTGATGGCTGTTAATGTTCGTTGTTTGTTAAATAACATGGGACAATATTAAAGTTTAATCATGGTGTTTTTTGTTTTGGTTTTATTTAATAAATATTGTCAGCAGTCCGACGGCACTAATCGGTCCCACTCAGATATCTTTTGACTGCACAATATGTGAAACATGCAAACAAATATTATCTGCGCCAACTTTTCTGGGCTTTAGACCCAGGGCACCCAGACATAATGGTGCTGTGCCATAAAAATGATGAGCTGGAATTATTAGGTAGTCCTGCTGCTCAAAACTGGCATTGCTGGAGGATATTTGTATTCTATATTATTATTAATATTATTATATTTTATTAATCTTCCAAATATTTGACCAGGCATGTTCTCTGTCATCTCATCTATGCGTCCTCATTATAGTTGTGTCGGACACATTTTGCGTTTGCAAAAAGGAGGTGAGTAATTACCAAATAGTAGATAGGTAAACGAGCTTGGTCACATATGTCAGGCTGTGTATGAAAAGTTGCTGCTTTACAAAGAACTTGTAATGAAAACAGATTTGTAACCACAGCACACAAGTATTTTTTTGGACCCAGCTTGATGCATTAATCTTTGATTTAACCTTTAAGCAATCAATGTAATGATGAGAAAAACCTTCATACAGACGAACATCTTGCTGTTATACTGTCAATCACCGTTGTATTCACCTGCTCAGGCCGCAGGTATTTACAGCGGGGAAAAAAAGTATTTTGTCCGCCATTGATTGTGCAATTTCTGTTACTTAGAAAGACGAGAGAGGTCTGTAATTCTCATCATAGACACACTTCAACTCCGAGAGGCAAAATGAGAAAAAAAAGAAAAAAATCCAGGAAATCACTTTGTAGTACTTTTAAAGAATTTTTTTGTAAATTGCAGTGTAAAATAAGTATTTGGTCAATAACAAAAGTTTAACTCAATACTTTGTAACATAACCTTTGTTGGCAATGACAGAGGTCAAACATTTCCTGTAAATCTTCACCAGGTTTGCTCACGCTGTAGTTGCCATTTTGGCCCATTCCTCCTTGCAGATCTCCTCTCGAGCGTATTGGGACTATCGCTGGGCAACACAGACTTTCAACTCCTTCCACAAATTTTCTGTGGGGTTGAGGTCTGGAGACTGGCTAAGCCACTCCAGGATCTTGAAATGCTTTTTAACAGAGCCACTCTTTCGTTGCCCGAGTGGTGTGTTTGGAATCATGGTCATGCTGGAAGACCCAGCCACGTTCCATCTTCAGTGCTCTCACTGATGGAAGGAAGCTTTGGCTTAAAATCTCACGATACATGGCCCTTTCATTCTTCCCTTAACACGGATCGGTTGTCCCGTCCCCTTCGCAGAAAAACAGCCCCAAAGCATGATGTTTCCACCCCTATGCTTCACAGTAAGTATGGTGTTCTTGGGATGCAACTCAGCATTCTTCTTCCTCCAAACACAACGAGTTGAGTTTTAACCAAAAAGTTCAGTTTTGGTTCCATATGACCACATGATATTCTCCCAATCCTCTTTTGGATCATCCATATGCTTTCTGGCAAACTTCAGATGGGCCTGGACGCTGACACTGCAACATTTGAGTCCCTCTCGGCGTAGTATGTTACTGATGGTAGCTTTTGTTACTTTGGTCCCAGCTCTCTGCAGGTCATTCATCAGGTCTCTCCGTGTAGTTCTGGGATTTTTGCTCACTGTTCTCATGATCATTTTGAACCCACAGGATGAAATCTTGCGTGGGGCCCCAGATCGAGGGAGATTATCAATGGTCTTGTATGGCTTCCGTTTTCTTACAGTTGCTCCCACAGTTGATTTATTCACACCAACCTGCTTGCTTATTGTAGATTCACTCTTCCCAGCCTGGTGCAGGTCTTCAATTTTCTTCCTGGTGTCCTTCGACAGCTCTTGGCCAAGGTTGAGTTTGGAGTCTGACTGTTTGAGGCTGTGGACTGGTGTCTTTTATACAGATTACGATGACTAAGTACTTACTTTCTACCATATTTTACAAATAAATGGTTTAAAAATTGTTTAATTTTAATTGTTTAAAAATCCTGCAATGTGATTTCTTGGATTTTTTTTTTTTCTCATTTTGTCTTTCATAGCTGAAATGTACCTATGATGAGAATTACAGACCTCTCTCATCTTTCTAAATAGGAGAACTTGCACAATCAGTGGCTGACTAAATACTTTTTTGCCCCACTGTATCCATCTTTTACATTTTTCCAGACTCCATTTGGGTTTTGGAAATGGAATAAACTCTATTCCGCCTTCTAAATGCCCTGGGTAATGTGTGTCTTAAGGGAATATTCCCCGCTGACAACGTTTGCCATTTTTTACAATTGCTTTTCATCATTTCTCTATGACCACGGCGCATTTGTAACGATAAACCCTGACAACTTGGTCGAGGTTCAGTTCCTCCAGGTAAGAGGCGTTTAGTTTGGGACAAATTGCGATTGCCTATTGGACAGCTGCTGACAAACCCACTGGATTGATTGACAGGTGGCGTCATGCCAATTGCTATCTTAGTCAGGAGGTGTGATTGACCCCGTTCCTAGGTGTGACGCTGTCTTCTGGGGACTGTGAGTGGTTCTTCTTCTTCTACTTTTTGTTTAGTGACGCCTGGCAGACTACTTACTGGATCATTACTGCCACCAACTGGTAAGGAGTGTGAACCTAAAGTGAGGTTACCCATTTCTTACACTTCCAAATTATCCACTTTGTAATAGGTCTACATACAGTCTGAATAAAATATTTGTTGTTTCTGCCTGCAATATGATAGATGACATATGAATATGATAGTTAAAAGGGCAGAAACACTTTTACAAAGCACAGTACTTTATCTTATTTTAGCAAAAACATGCCTTCCACTTTATATGTCCGGAATCACAGATATGGTCACTTTTATTGAACTGCATTCACTTTGATCAGTATTTTCATTATTTTTTTTTTTTTTTTACCAATATAATCAAGTTTTATAGAAGTACAAATACAAGGACCACTGAATTTAATAAACTAATACTGTGAATGACTATGGGGTGCGTAGTATTGTATTCCTGTTGAACAGAAGTGGGTCTCCATCCTTTATTTCTGAATGAGAGTTGTATGGACTACAAACACTAGACACATAATTGAAAAATGATGAGGCGGTCTGTATAGGGAAGATAAAGTCAACTACAAAGACATACATGTATTGAAAGTCTCAGGTTGATGCTGAGCATTTGTTTGGGAGTGTGCTCCCTTATTATTTTTTTTTTCTTGAAGGGGCCTCTGCTTTGGGTTTTTCTGTTATTTGCTCTATTAACCTGAATAAACTTTATCTGAGAAGAAGAAACTGTTGTGATCCTTTGGTGTTTGGACTTTTAGTTTTGGTTGTTTTCTCTTCTTATCAATTCTTTATTGTTTGTTTTCTTGTGTCTTACCATTTTGGTTTATTCCTTCTGTAAGTTCAGGTATTATTGATGTTTGTGTTTTGGATTTGTTTTGTTAATTTAGTGTTTCTTTCTGTTGCTATTCAGATTTCCTTTCTCCTTCATTCTCTTTGTTTTTCACCTGCCCTTCAGCCTTCCATTTTGCTCCCCCTCCCAGCTGTTAATCATCTCCTCATTTGCCCCTAACTTCTTCTCTCCCTAGCTGCATCCACTCATCTGTCTTCTTCTTTATACTAATTAAAGTGCATCACCACCACCACTACACTTGAAAGTGGCTCTTGAGAATAGGCAGGAAGGAGAAAAAAAACTAGATTCAACTAAATAATCCAGTTACCTTCAGAGATGAAATAACCTTGTATATGTGCTGGCTGATTTATCCTCCATGAGCCAAGAGAATGTGAATTCCTGATGTTTTTCCTTTCTTAGTGACTAAAAGAGATGATCCCTGTGGATGCTATATTTATTGCAGTGAAGCAATACATGTTCCACTGTCTCTGGCTGGTTACAATATGTACATGTTCCTGTTGGATGCTTGCCTATTTTAAAAAGAGTGTAGTTTAAACCTGAGTGTCCTATTCTGAGTTGAGTGATTATGTTTATTTCTTTCCAATTGTATCTTGTTTTCCCTCCTAACCCAACATGTTTGTGTATGCTATATTAATGTCTGCCGGTTTCCTGAAAACCACAGTAGTCTTGCCATACCATTTGGATGTATTTCCTAATGAATGGTTTAGTTTCAGATTTATTCACTGGGACTTGTAGTACTATGGATTTTCTCTTTATAACCTGATTTGTATCTTATGTAACTTTATGCAGTCAGTTCATTATGTTTTTCTAAAGAGAATTTTGCTTTAGTTGAAGTGATTGATCTAAAAAGACCTGTTTCACCAGTTGGTGAAGACCTGTTTTCACTTATATATCTATAATAGCATATATATATATATATATATATATATATATATATATATATATATATATATATATATATATATATATATATATATATATATATATATATATATATAGCTGGTTTTGAAATGGGTCCAGACTTTCACACAAAAAACAAAAGAAGCACATTCTATCAAGTTGAAGTGCAACAGTCTGGAAAGGGCAATTCCTCGAGCTTTACATCTAGTCCTTCGGAGCAGAAGTAGATTTTGGTTTGAGGACCTGAGAGCTTGAGGTGGAGTATGTGGCCTTAATAATTTAGCAAAATACGAAAGGCGCTTGACCATACATGCCATATCTATCTGAGGTGTGTGTGTTGTGCTCTCTCTTGTAGGAAAAGCTGATAGACTTAACCAGCTCCAGCTGCTGCTTATCTAAACTCATTAAAAGCTGCAATAAAGTGGCGGTAGAGTACCCTGATGATTTCCAGTGTTTTGTCCATGCTATAATGCAGGGGTTCCCAAGTCTAGTCTTAGAGAGCCATCTTGCAACTTTTAGATGCATCTCTTCCCAACACACCTGAGTCAAAAGGCTGAATCCACTTACCAGTAGTAACTCAGCTCTGCATAGGCCTGGTAATGATACCTAAAATATGCAGGACAGTGGTCCATGAAGACCAGGGTTGGGAACCACTGTTCTAAATGGGTGATTACATAGCAGAAAAAAGTAAGCCAAAGGCAGAGCTGTGGGGTACCCAAGATATTAGAGCAGCAGACAGGATGTGGTTTAAATGCACTCTCATGCTTCTATTCAAAAGGTACTACCAATACCACTCTAACGCAATCACTTTTCATGTAAGTTGGTTCAGTTAGTTTTTCCCCCTCAAAAAATTATTTGAAAAGGAGATTGTGTATTTATCGAGATTCTTCTTTGTCTGATATTAAATCTGTTTGATGATCTAAAAAATTCAGTCTGACAGAGGAAGAAGAAGAAATCTGTAAGGGGGCAAATACTTTTAACAGCATTGTATATGTTGGGGGAGGTGGCTGGACACAAACTCTCAGCTTTGGAATAATCTTTTTCACGGCGGAATGCTAGCAAAAACGTTTATTCTTCATAGATTTGGAATAGTTTATTCACCTTCATCCATCTCATTCAAATAGTTTGTAAACACACACAATTCTTACCCTGGTGAAACAGTGGTCCAGACTGGAAGCAAACATGGAACTCTGCCAAAGCAGATGGCAAGAAGTTACACAACTGTGTAAATTAGCTGCAAAAAGCCCCATTTTGCTATGGATTATCGAGGACACCCTACTGTTTGACTTCTAAACCAGTAACTGGCTCTTTTGATTCAACAATTTAATACTAGGAATGCTGTAGCATGACAGAGAAAGATATATTTTGTTACACAGTCTGAGATTCATGCATGCAGAGCAATCTTCTTTTGGTAAAAGAGCAATTAAAGTGTTGAGGTAAAACGTTACAAGAACATCTATAAACAATATACAAACAAACAAAAAAAACCTAATTAAGCCAAACTTTATACTGTTAGGACAAAGGTTGGGTAGTTTTACCCAAACACTGGATCCAATATATTACCCAGAATTCTCATTCAATTTCACCGATCGCTTGGGTGGAGAAGGATAAGCAGCTGTTGCCTCATTGCACAAGCTCCATAGGAAATGAATGGAGAGGGAGCGATGTCGCCTCCCGTGTGTCAACCCCGTTTAGACGGGCTTGGACTGCGGTTAACAATGTAGAGTCGCAAACGCAAGTGAAAGGATGAGTGAGGAGAGTCAAAGTTCTGTGCTCAGAAGCAAATTTCGCTCTAAAAAAACACCCTGATGGAAGTTTGGATAAAACCAAGATAGTATGTACATATTTCAAGGATGAATTATCCTTCCACCGAAGCACAACCAGTTCATAGTTAACATTTCTAAATTAACTTTTAAAACAAAATTACTTCCTCTAAAACTCCCTGAATATGAAAACCTGAAAAACTGAGAATCTTCAGACGTGTTTAATTTGAGACAATAAAACATTTTTTGAAAACATGCATACAGTGGCAGTTTTTGATACAGCTATATGGGCAGTTGTTTATCAGATATCTTATCTGTCAGTTGTTCCCTGAACAACTTTGCTACTACTTGTATGGATGTGTGGTGGAGTAAGTTAGTTGCTGCTGAATACTGGGAGACTACATTACCTGCTTTCTGCTGCAAAAATAATTGGTTGGAGTGCAGCAGAAGGAGGAACTTGCTCAAGGCACTATTCCTGCAAGAACCACCACTGCGTGCATATTTATATTTTAAGCTTACAAAATTAAGCATCGCGATTAATCACAGCACTAGTGTGATTAATCTGATTAAATTTTTATCGATTAAATCGATAAAAATTTAATTTCACAACAAATGTCATCTCATATGTACATTCCAAATAATCCTAGTTATCAAGCAGTGAAGATCAGCTTCTTATTTAAATTTGTTCAAAAAGTTTTCTGTCTAAGGAAACCCAGCAGACTGCATCAAGTCGACTTGCAGATTCACTCCTCCTAAACGAGCACATAGCGACAGACAATCACTTCCGTTGTGTCATTGACTTTACAGCAATCCCTCATACTAAGCATACATGTAGCGACAGTAAAGAGGAAAAACTCCCATTTTACAGTTAGAAACTTCCAGCAGAACCTGGGTCAGTACAAGCAGCCATCTGTCACGACAAAAGGCCCCGACATACTTCATTTGAAGCCAAATAGTTGAGGCGCAGTTGCGTGGTTGCGAACTGTTCGTATTCACACACACCTTATATACAACGGCACAGACCACCTGGGGGACACCCCTCCCACTTCAGTATACATAACCCCCTACCTGCCGGGGTACCCCTCCCTCCCTGCATCCTCTCTTTTGCTTTTACTAAACATTCACAGAGATAGCGCCACACTTTTGTGCAGACAACCTCCTTGGTGGACAACAGCATTACAATTTCCATCCAGAAGTTTTTAACCATTTGCCAGTCTTATTATTATAGTAGTTACTTAATGAAGAATTGTACAAATGTACATAATTCCTCACCGTGTCAGACCTTCCTCAAAAGTATTCATGTCTCCCGGAGATACAAAAACTGGATAGTGGAAGCGGACTAGTTGAAGAGAAATAGCAACACTTCTGTCGGAGCGCATTACTACATAAAACACGGCAACAAACTTATGACCAATCATACAACACCTCGCACAGAGCCCTGTCTAAATTGTTTGACTTGGGCCTGGTGTCGAGTTTGGCAGGTGGATGGCTCTCTGTGAACAAAATGAGGCAATTTTCATCACAGGTGTATGTCAATGAGAGCCAATTTCGGCACTTCAGGTGAAGTATGTCGAGGCCTTAACTGGGAGTTTGACAAAACAGCAGAATGAACAAAAAAGAAACAAAAGAACTGATACAGGCGTAATTTCTATGGTAATGAAAAGTTAATAGCGGCAGAGGGACACATTTAATTGTTGCCATCAGTATCTAAACCAATGCCCTCCTCCAGGAAGACACCTCAGCCAAAACAGAATGCCAGAGCAGGTGTTGCTTCTATGAAGAGAAAAAGAAAATGAGAGAAAACATAAAGTTAACAGCTGAAATAACAGCAAATGCAAGTTGGAGAGTAGTAGAAGAAGAAAGTGAGGAAAAGTGGTCAGTTTGTCCTTTAGCAACCTAAGTGTATAGCAGCATATTTATGGCACAGGATAACCTTACCCCTCAGAATGAGGCTTGAGAGTGGCAGAGGCAGGGAGAACAATCTTTCTGCACTGTATTCCCCCTTGCTGGAGGTGGGTAATAAACTAGCTATGTTCAATTTTCATTCTTTGAGCAATGAATTAGCCCTAAAGGTATATATAGGGAATATTTTATACAGTGTCATATCTAATTTTCTATAAATTTCAATAGTCTAATTCAATCAGTGGTTTCCATTGTTTAATTGGTATTGTAAAATTGTTAGCTTTGATCATTTTAAAAATAGAATTAAGAAGAAACGGTAATCATTCATTTGAAAATCAAACGACTTCTTTACTTTCCAGGTTATGGCGCATTCTTTTCAACCTTAAGGTTAAAAATGTGTTACTTTAATTCTTTTAATTGTTTGAAAACTTAAGCAGCTGTATGCTGAGTCAAACCTAGAACCTAGCAATGTTGGGCCTGGATATTTCCATAGGCTATCATGCAGTAGCTACTGGGTTGACGAATTCCCTAAAATGGGTTGTTGTAATCCCTGCAGCTAATGATAATATTGCAGAAAATTTTAACAGAATAATGGCATAACAAATTACAAATAGAGGAAAGTTGCAGCAAGTTTAAAAACTGACTCTATTGTCAGATCTGGCTGCTTAGAAAAGCAGTGCCAATGTTTTAGATCCATTGATTTCTATCTTACTTGTTACACCATATTTCAAGAGCCATTACCTTTAGTATATAAAAAGAGAGTTGTTTAGCTGGTCGACAAAAACAAGCCATCAACATTTAGTGGCGCTGTTTAGCGCAACTTCAAACGTAAACAGAGGGTGAGGTGAAAGAAAGCGCCATTCAGGGAAGCACCGTCACTGTTGGCGCGAGGCTAATTAACACAGCACGTAGCTCAGGTGTGTTCCTCTTCGCTTCCGGATGTCAACTCGGGGCCTCAAACATTTAAGTGAAGTCATTGCGCAAATTGAAATAAAGTGAAAAGGAGACGGGTTTTTTTTTCTCTCTCTTTTTTCTGTGAATGAGAGCTGGTCCAATGAAGGTTCCAGAACCAGAACTAATGAGTGATATTCTGAAGCGGCTCACCGGCGAGTCTGCTCTGCCGCTCTACTGCAGCATCGAGAAGTTCAAACGAAGCAGAGACGGGCTGTACTTTGTTGCCGAGGACTTCAGCGAAACTGTCAAGAAGAGAGAGCAAGTCAATGCTAAGGAACGACTTCGGGTGGGTATGACTACAATTATGTTGTGAGTTTCTGCTGGCGAATTTTTTACTGAATAAATTCGAATAAGACTTTTTTTTATATATATATACACCAAATTAAAATATAAAGTTCGCTTTATCAGAAAACTTTAAGATCGCTGAAAACCACTAATTATTTTTTTTTATACAGATATTAAGTCATGCACATGTTGTCCTACCCTCCATAATCACGGGGAACACTGCTGACTTCATAATATTGCAATGTTTTGCAGGAGCAAAAAGTGGTGGGAAAGTGCACACAGGAAATTGCAGCAAAGCCAATTAAATAATTTGGCGGCTGGACTTGATGCTTAGAGCTGACGGCGATATTCAAATTTTGAAAAAAGAAATAAAAAGGGATTAAGAATATTTCTTTTTAATGTTTTAATAATCTGAGTAACGAGCATCATTGCCTAGTGTCTTCAAGAGCTTCTGAACTGAAGACTAAAGCTTGCAAAATTTAAAATGCAGTTTTAACTTTTTAATTTTTTTTTTTAACTACACAGATTTTTAGGTTACTCTATTGAGTGTACTGGGCATTTGAAATATATTCACCAAAATAATAAATTCTTTAATATTGCAATATTTTCTTTTTCTTTTTTTTTCTTTTTTTTTTTTTTAATGGATAGTATGCATGCAAGAGCACAGTTGTGTAACAAAAACACTTAAAATGTGAACAGTTTTACAGTCAAACATAAGATCTTTACCAAAGTATATTAAATAATTCAAGTAAAAGAAATGCAACACTTAACAATCCTAACAAAATTAATAAAACCTCGTGAAGTTCAAGTTACTTTCTGGAAGAACACTAGAACAAGTTTTAGTGTGAAATGAAAATAAATTTTTTGTTTTTGCTGAAATGATATAGTATTGTTTGAAAGTTAAGTGCAATTTCAGAAAATGTAACTTTTTCCATGAGAAAACAAGTGCAAAACAATTATTTTTGTCCTCAAACACACAAACTCAAACATTCTAGTGGAGGAATGTAAGCATTTCTACGTGCGTTTTGTTTGTTTTGTAACATGTTACCTGCAGCTGGATAGAGGCTCTCAGATGTTGCAGGGACTGACTGGTATGATCTGGCAAGTATAGCGACGGTGGGGAACCTTGCTTCATGTGGTTTCTACTACTGGAATGGGCTCTTATCTGCAGTAGTCATTGTTCACTGGAATGCACACGTTCCTCACACCCTTTCACTGTCCACATCACGGACCTTTTCTTTTGTGAAAACCTGTGGCAGAGTCATCTCACTCAACAATACCTGCTTCTTGATCAAGTGGTTCCTGATCACATCTTTCTCTTTTTGCTTGAAGTGCAACAGCCTGAACTTTGACTTGTACTTTTAGGTTGTCATCTACTAAAAGGAACTTTAGCTTGTGGAACCTAAGGTCTCATTCTCCCACCTTGAAACTGACTCAGTGCTACAGATGTTTGACAGCCACTGCTCAAAGGAAGGGGTGTTTTTTGTTATGTTTTTTTTTGTTTTTTTTTTTTTTTTTTTTTTTTTTACTTTATGGACCTCTGGAGGCCTCTTCCCAGTTGAGGTTAGGCAGAGAATGTGATAGGTACAGGTACATCTGGGATTAGTTTATCCTTCACTGTGCTCAGATGCTTTAGTCTTTAAGCTTGCTGCTGGCCACTTCACTCCTCCTAAAATGCTCTACGCACTTTGCAGCCCCAAGGGTCTTTTTTTTTTTTTTTTTTTTTTTTTTTTTTCTTTGTCTGAGAATTCTTTTTCAGCACACGGTTGACTACTGACTGCAAGGCATGTCCAGCGCATCTTTGTGAAGCGACTCCATACTTTCAAGGTCTGGAGATTTACAATACCCAGCATATGACTGAGAGAGAAAGCAAACTTCTCTGCTGCTTTTTCAACCCACCCCTGCAATATTTTCTGCTTTGCGGTGCTCCTCAAGCGGCATTGTAGTTCAGTTGAATGAAATGAGCTCCCAGCCATTATTAATAAAGACTTAAAGCCAGTATTTAATTTCTGCCCATCATGTCTCAGAGGTTTACATGCACTCCTCAGTGCAGAGAGTGTCGAAGTGAGAGCTTTAATGGCTATATTTAAAGCACTGTCTCAAAGTGGAATCATTGTATAATATGCAATTTCTAATAATAATAATAATTAGTAGTAGTAGTAGTAGTAGTAAAGATTCAGTTGTGATTTTTCTACTACTCCATCATGGTAAAAATTATTCCAGGGCCTAATTAATTCTGAATAGTGATCATGAGGCTTTCTAAGCAAGAGCAGTGTAACAGCCGTAAATGGGTTTTGTTTGTTGTGTTTTTTTTTTTTTTTTTTTTTCTTTTTTCCCATTGCACAAGTTAATGGAATAATGAAAAAGGTTAACATTCAAATCCCTTAACTTCCTTCATAAATCAGCAGCTTGATGACTAAATTTTGGACACAATTTTATGTTCCTGAACATGAATTGCAACTGGTCTAGGGATGGCTAAAGCAAACTAATTTAGTCTTCTGGAATGGTCTCGCCAAAGCTGCAACCTGGTCAACCTTATTATGTTGTCTAGAAAAACCTTGTGGTCAGCTTTTTATTTGCATATTATATTTAATAAAGTATATTATTAATATAGTATTGTCATTCCACAGTTTAAAAGGACATGGTTCCTTTCATGTCAATGTGTTCATACACACTTCTGATCAGAACTAAAGGCTAAAACCATTGTAATAAACATTGCTTGCTTCAGATACTTCCCCTTTGTCTTTGTTTGGACTAAAAAAAAATTTGTATGAAACATTGCATAGTTAATTTTGATCAATTACTGCTGCCCTATTTAAAATGCTATGATCTGTCATTTTAGGGGTTTTAAATTCTGTTCTGTTTTTTTGATTTATGAAACTGACAAATGTTGCTGCTTCATTCCCATCAGAAATGTTCAGTTTCATCTCTTTCCTCCAGATTTACCATTATTCTTCTCACATTTTGTCATATGCCATTGGCCCTTTTTTTTTTTTTTTTTCTCCTATGCAGATCAGGAACCTCAATGCCATGTTCTCCCGCTTAAAACGCATGGTTCCACTGATGCGGCCAGACCGTAAGCCTAGTAAAGTGGACACACTTAAAGCAGCCACTGAATATATTCGGCTGCTTCTTGCTGTTTTGCGTGACACTGAAAATGTGAGTATTTGACTCAAGTACATTGATTTCAAACAACACAAATCTGTTTTCTCCAAGGACAATACTGTGATTGGTTTTGAAATGGTGATTTGTCTCTTTCCTAGAATGATGGCATGGGGACTGATTTCCTAAAGAATGCAATCACTTATGGTCAGACTGAAGGCCTAGGGAGTGACTTATGGAGAATGGATGATGTGAGTGTTTGTTTTTTATTTTCACTTTCCACTCCTGACAGGTAGTTTGAACTTTAATTCTACAAACCATCTGTAAATGTTTGTTATTGCAATAATTGTCTAGCTGTTGATGGTAAAATGTCTCCTAATGAGAGAGTCTCTGTTTAAACACCTTCGCACTCTGCTGTAAACAAACGGAGCTGGATTCTTTCTATAAGGAAAGCCCTAACCTTGCCATCTATAAAATTTTGAACTTTGAAAGGAAAAAAGGAATTTAGTGGATGAATTGCATGTTTATTTACCTTCCAAATATTCATGCAATAGCACTGTACTGGCTGGCAGAAACCAGGAGATGCTGTGATACTGGTGTTTGGTGTGTCTTGCATTTGTTTTTTTTGTTTTGTTTTTTTAAATGTATGTTGCAAGGTACATATTAAGTCTGGAAAAGACACTTGATACATGTGGTCAGAAAGTGGACACAAGTTTTGTATTTGGACACTCCATTATGCTTGCTCTTGACTTGCTTAGCGAGGCAATCTCAGAGGGGATATAGCGAACCTCATTAACAGTGGCTCTGCCTTGGTAGCATTGGTGCCTCTCTTAATCTCCTGCAGCTATAAAATAAGTCTGAGAGAAGTTGAAACGCAGAGTTGTTCATATTGTACTGTCCCCTGTTAATCGTTAAATTAGAGCCTTTGTTCTGCCTTGACCCCCACTGATCGGTGAAGCTATCCCTACTAAAAGTTGTTCAGGACTTTGGAGGCAATGACAACTGATTCTGATTTAAAGATGAGCTGAATGGACCTCATCTTTCTAACAGTATTCATGCCCCCAACCAACTGCACTCACGCTGCTTCACTGATCAGCCGAGGCGACTATGAGCTTCAGATCACGCTTCACTGATCTGTAATGTGTTGACTACTGGTGTTGGGCTTAGTCCTCAAGAGACTGGCTTTCTACCAAACTAGTCTTTTTTTTTTTTTTTTTTTTTTTTTCCTAAAGAAAACAAACAAACATAATAAAACCTTTTTTGCATTCAGTTCAAAGATTTTCTGAGTTTTGTGCCCTGCTTCTATACAACAGTGGGGATCTGTGTGCCAACCACAGCGACAATGAGGGGTGGAGAAGCAGCTTTTTACATAATTCCACTGTTGGTCTATATTAAGTAAATTGTCTGGGGAAAAAAAAGAAAAGCTTGAGACAACCTGAACCGACATTTGGCTGGAACAATTTTTTTTATTTTTTATTTATTTATTTTTTTTTTCCCCCTTCAAATTTTCATAATTGAGCTTTTTCACTTGTCTTGTCATCTGGTTGAAATAAGAGCTGCTGATCTGTGGCATAAAACCCCAAACATACACATTTAACTGTAATGCTTTATTCTTTTACTTTTATGTTGCCTTTAATTAAATACAGAGAACACTCTGTATTACTTTTTCTAAGAATGGTTTCACTATTGAAAAGCTATATCAGAAATCATACATGCATGTTCAGCTCTCTGTTACATGACAATAAATATTTACAAAGTATTTAAATCGGAGTGAATTCATTTGATTTAAAGTCAGTTCAATGTGTGCAGCAACTATGAAGCTACTTAAATATAAATCAGACTAAATACTTAGGCTTCATGATCTTCCAGACCCTGGCTTAAAGAAATCCCTCTGGTCTAAAGGAAAACTTCAAATTCAGCTACAGCTTCTGTGATCATCTTTGCTGTATCTTCTGCCCACTGAACACAATCAGGTTACATAGATTGAATGAATGTTGTTTTTTTTTAAATTATTTTTATACTGCTTATATGTCTCTGGTGTTTCCTTCTACATTTTTGTGACATTTTATTTTGGCTGTCCAATTCTTTTATTTGCTTAGCTTAAGGTGATTTTTACAAGCATTAAATGAAAAGGGGAAAAAAAAAAATTAAAAAAAAAAAAAAAATCCCTCAACAGTTTCACTCTGAAGTCCTATTTTTGATTGCACTTTCCAAACCAAATTGTTTGGAAATGCATAATAGGACAACATGCTAGTCAAAACCTAGACCTCAACCCCAGTCAAATGGTGAACGTTTGTCTTAAAGGCAAACTATTTATTCCTAATTTAAAATATTACGATGTCTTTCAAAGTAGAAAGAAATCCTAACTTAAATGTTTTGTGTGGTTTTTTTTTTTTTTTTTTTGTTTGTTTGTTTTTTGTTTTTTTTTCTCTGAAAGCTGCTGAACATAGACGATCACCTGGAAGATGGATTCACTTTGCCATCAGAACCAGCAACAGAGGACAGTGAAATGCCCAGACTGGTGTTGCAGCATTGTGTGATGCCTGCATACCAGCTCATCATCCAAGTTGCACCTGATCAAGCTTCGGTATTTATTCAGTTTTCCAAATGTTACTCCTTTTAGTAAAGTTTGACAGAGTTGGTTAAAATGAGGATGAGCTCATGTTCATCTGTTTTTAATCTGAACAGAAAAACACTCTGGATTGAATCAAGCTAATTCTATTTTTAGGGAGGATTGAGAATTTCCTATTGGTTGTAAAACATGAACTATTTAAAAAAAAAAAAAAGCTTGTGAAAATGATTGATTCCTCTTCAGCCTATCAAACCTATACAACTAAATCAAAGCAATAGACATGGATGTCAAAGCTGAATTAATTCCTGCATGTTCTAAATGAAAAGAATTTCACATCACTTTTAATGTTTGAGCACTTTCTTATCCAAGGTCAACTCTAGCATAAATGCTACTGTATTTATCTTGAGGGATAAAAAGGTGTACATTGGTGACAACTGGGGCTAAAACCATGGATGTCTTTTGAATAGCCCTGGTTCTAATGGTGGAAGGAATTCAGTGTCCAGTTCTATTAGAATTATCCCTTAAAACATGCTTTGGCAGACATTTTGGGGTTTTATTCTGTATTTCACATAATCAATGTTCGTTTCACATAATCTTAGACTATAAATGACTCTGTGCTGAAGATGCAAGTATGTAGCTCACCCTAACAACTCAAATATGTGTTAACCTGATCAGTGATGGTTCCTGGCATTGTAGTGCGGTTGTCACTGGATATAATACTTTAATTATTTTTTTTTTTATTTTTTTATTTTTTCCCTAATCAAAGAAGGGAGGCTGGAAGTTGCTGTATTAGAACAGATCTGAGCTGCGTCCTCTACAGAATCAGGTTTGGGAAGGGATATTCATAATTATTTTTTTTTATTTTTTATTTTTTTTCCCCATAAATAACCTCATTTAGAACATTTAAAATTGTCTTTAAAAATACAGACTTAAAGGGAACCTATTATGCAAAATTGTCTTTTTGCACATTGTGTACTTCCATTTGGGTCTTTACTGCTTCTAGAAACAGTTTGACGGCAGATCTCTAATGGCCTCTTGATTGAAGCACACTGAAATTGTAGTGAAATAAGATTTTAAAATCGAACTGCATATCAAACTGACTTGTCTAGAGTTGCATTCTACATGCTTAACTTGAGAAAACAACTGGAACATTCACTTTAAGTGATAGAAAGCCAGAATACTTGGAGAGAAACTACACATGTACAGGGAGAACATGCAAACACTATGCAGAAAGATGTCAGTCCAAGATCTGAAGCAAGGACCTTCTTGCTGCAATCAAACATTTAAAAATTTCAAGCAAACACACTGCTTTGAAATCTGATTTTTGTGGAATCTTGCAAGTTAATGGTTTTTCAAAGGTTTTCTCTGGATTTTTAGGTGCTTTTTCACTAATATGCTGCCCAATCATCATTCCAACTCACTAAGGCATATTGTAGTTTGAGCTTAAAGCTACTGGAGGTAACTTTATAAAAATAATGTGTGTGTCTCTGTGCTGATGGTAGAATGAGACACATATGTAGGAAAAAAAAAATCAAGCTGCTCCTGGTTCCTCCTTGTGGTCCTACAGCCATCTGCAGAAAGACACCACTCCTGATCAGAAACAACCAATCAGAGCCAGGAGGAAGGTCTTAGCAGTGTCAGTCACACTTGTATATGCGCTGCTCACACACAGCTCTCCGTGCTACAGCTCGTCCCCCACAGCGGAGCTTACTGAGGATCTGCAGGCTAATGAGCATGGCCACCGATGACTGTGTATAAACATTTTTCCTGCAACGTTAGGTTTTCTCCTCCATTAGCACAGCTGCAGCAAACCAGCAATCTTGAGTTATTGACACTGCTCCTCGCTCTGATTAGTTGTTTCTGACCAGGAGCGGCGTATTACAAGGAGGAGGCAGAGGAGCTGGGTTCTTTTTTTTTTGTTTGTTTGTTTGTTTCCCCCCCCCCAGATTGTCCTGACATGGTATGAACCTGGTATAGGGACTGTTTTTAAAAATATATATATTTTTCTGTACTGCAGCTTTAACAAAATTAGCAGACAAATGGAGGTCAAAAGTCTCAAATGGTGCAAAATCTTTATCCCTTTTTTTTGTTTGGTTTTTTTTCATGTAACATAGACTTGACTGAACCCAAGAGAATTGTCCTCATCACTCATCAGTTCGTTCCTTGAGTTTCAACAGTGTTTTTGTCTAACTCTGTATTCAAAATAACTAGAAATAAATTTTAAGAGATACTGAAAAGAGAAAAACCTAAAACTTTGAAAAATAAAATTATAGTAATGCGCAACTCAAGAAAAAGGGGTTCAAAACTATATAAAATGCGACGCTCCACATGGCCACTTCCTTCCTCTCCTTCAGGTCATGCACTGTACCCTCTGCCCACCTTAGCGCCATGGGGAGCAGAGCTTTCAGCCGCCCCGCTCCCAAAGTCTGGAACTGACTCCTACCAGATATTAGAAATTTAGATCCAGACTCAAAACCCACCTGTTCAAAATGGATTGCTCTTTATGATTGTATTGTCCAGTTTTATTCGGGTGTAATTTTGTTTTATTGCTTTGTTTATACAAGGTCCTTAGGTGTTTTGAAAGGTGTGTGTGTGTGTGTGTGTGTGTGTGTGTGTGTGTGTGTGTGTGTGTGTGTGTGTGTGTGTGTGTGTGTGTGTGTGTGTGTGCTTTTAATTAAAGCTGAACAGATGGTAAAAGCTGAGCTTTTAGATTAATACATTTATCGCCACATTTGTTTTTAAAGTTTGAGGTCTCAGAACAAACTATTTATTTATGCTATTTTACCCTGTAAGAAAACTAATATGAGATTGAGAAGCTTAAAATTTCTAAATTTGTTCTTGTTCAGCAGATGCTACGGTCACTGTGGATGGAAGGCTTATTAGAGAAGCATATCACATCGTCTGACAGATGAAGCTTTAAAATAAATAAATCTGGCTTGTTTTCATTGGAGGAAAACTATACAGATGCCCCCGCCCCCGCCCTGTCAGTTATACTACTGAAGTTTGACCGGGGGGCAATGCAAAACCACAAAAGCAATTAAGGAATAATTGTGAAACTGACTTTTGTATACTTTTGCAGTTCACAACAAAGGTTTCTGAAAACAAATTGAATAAAGATGACTTACAATTTTTTTTTATTTTTTTTTCCATTAATCAAGATTTCCCTTTAATACAGCGTGTAGTTGGAGGGTTAGACAAATGCAAATCGGTTCCCCCAAAATGCCGGAGTCTTCAAAACAAAGAATGTAGCGTTCATTTACAATTCTCTAAAGATAAACTCTACCAACAATAGGCAATCACACATGTTTGATTCCAAAAGTGATCTGGTAGAAATGCACTACAATTATGATTGGCAATCAGCACAAAGCATTTGATTGTCTAACATCTGAAACAGTCGCACTATATTCACAAGTGCCTCATCGTCTGATTGGATAATTTAGGTTGAAGAGGTTTAGATCAAACCAGGACTTTTTGTTTGGTCCCCTCTCCCCGCAGAGTTCACATTTGTACAATTATTCTTTTAACAAAATTGATCTTGCTCACAGTTTAGGTTTTAATGCAATTGTGGATTTTTCACTAGAGATATTGAAATCATGACAGCATGTGAGCCATCTCTAAACAATATGGTGCATCAGCATAGCGAGCCTTGATCCGGATGAGGAAATCTGAAAAGCTAATATCTGAAGAGATGTTATGACTTCAAATATTAATTGAAAGTGATTTTAAATTTTTATTTATTTATTTATTTATTTATTTTTTTATTTTATTAGGTTTCCTTGTTTATCTTCCAACAAATTACTGTCAGCTTTTTTTCTTTTTTACTATCTGCTTCATTTAAGATGCCTCAGCCTTGATGGGCGCTCTGATTGGATTGCTTGAACCATCATAGAAAGAAATCTGCCAGGTGGGTGTCATCTTATTTTTAATATACATATTAAAATTCTAAGGTGTGTGTGTGTGTAGTTTTTAGGTTGTATAATAATGACTAGAATTCCACCTATACGTTAAAGCCCCCCCAACAGGTTTTATCTGGGATCATTGTTATTAAATGTTGGAAAAGTTTGGGGGTTTTTTTGGTTTGTTTAAAGGAAAATTAGTGTCCACATATAAGAACTTTTGTCAGAGGGTATACAACTGGAGGCTGCTGGTCATCTAAGCAACTTTTTGGGAGATTTTTGGCATTCATTACAAAACATGCAGGAAAAAGTTGCAGTTTTCTCCAGATATATAGTTAAGATTGGGCTAGCTGTATGTAATCAAAAACCTATTGGATAAAGAATTCAACCTCTTTCACTACTTTTTTTTTTTAATTTCCTTCTGGAGAACTGCATATTCTTTCCTAAAATATTAGTACCACAATGACGCTGTTTCCTACTAACTTTAAATGCATTCCTATGCTGCCCTCTTGTGGCAGTGAACTTTCTAGGCTGCCACACAGACGAGCATGATCAGTTATCTGTTGCAGTGGAACTGTAAATGATATTCCATTCTTTATGTTCTGGAATTCTTGAATTGATTTTGGGTGACAGCTCACTTAAAATGTAAATTTGGCTTCATATCAGGATGGATATTTAAAATGGTCTCATCTAAGATGACATTTGGTCTTTTTCGCCACGTTATTTCTTTGAAGTCAACTTATTTTAGAGGGATTTGGGCATACATTCTCAAAATGCCATATAAAGATTGTTTGACTTTTTGGCAGTTTTAGCTTTCTTCAGCTTCCGAAAAGATTTCGTCTTTGTCCTCCTAAAGGGAGTTTTAATGTTTGACATGTCTTTTCTCTTTCACTCTTCATTTTTATTTTGTAGTGATAGTTGAGCATTATCAGGTGTAAGAGATGGACATAAAATGTGTGGGGAAAAAAACAAGAATCCAGAGGAACATTAAAAGGTTTATCAGGACCAGTTTAGAATGATGTAGTGTGTGGAGGGCAAGAAAGAAAATCCATACTTGTGACTTATAAGCTGTTATTAAACACACAATTTACAGTGTTGACTTATAAGTTGGTGAAACTTATTAAAACAAGGAAGCATAAGTCTGTGGTGCTAGAATGTAATTGCCAATGGCCGTAGGCAATGCTAATGGTTAAAATATGTGCAGTGGAAGACAGAAACAAGCATAAGTTATAGGGAAAATATCAAAACCGATTTATAGGAAATCCCATTTTCCAGAGCTGTTGCAGCTTGGTTCACTTATACAGTTTCACTGCTTGGCTAGAAGTACAGTTTCCTAAAGAGAACCTAAACCAAACAGAAGCTAAGACTCTAAAGCTATGTTCACACTGCAGGAACCCAAATCTGATTTTTGGTCAGATTGGCACTACTTTCATGTGTGATCCGGAATCCAACTCATATTGAATCTTGTTGAATGTGATTCCAGTCGGAATAACAAAGCAATTTTGATGTGACGTCACTTTCAACATTTGACATAGCTGTGCCCCGGCGGGAGATGTTAGCAAGATGGACAACAGCTGCAACAGTAACTGCCCCCTGCCGTTGCGATCCAATACAATCCAACACTCCCATGCTTCTTCAGAGATGGGTCACCTCAAACAAAATGGCAGAATGCAGAAGTTTATTTGTGCACCTCCTCAGCAGTGCCTGCTGATACATTGGGCAGTCCCCGTTGGACAGACACTTTTCAAAATGAATTTCTTTCATATGTCTTGCACCAAAGAGTGTTGTTCGAGACGTTATTGCTCTTTTGCGCATGCAGGTAATTTTGGAACCGTGAACAGTTCACACTGGAGTCAGATATAGGTAACATTTTAAAAGTAATGTGAATGACTATTAAAAAAAGTCAGATATGAGCATCAAGATCTGAGGTGTGAACATAGCCTAAAAAAAATAAGGGGAAAGGCATAACAAGGTTTATCTTGATGTAAAACATCTCTTGATGCTGTTTGGAAATTTTTTTTGTGCTCACAGCTTGTCTATCAGCTGAAGAGGAATGCCTTCTCCTAAGGGTCAAGTCTGTCCATGTTTGGAGAAGAGAGCTCAGGGTGAACAAGTCATGAGTAATTTTTGGTCCTTTTTGTTTTGTTTTTTTTCTCTCCTCATTTTCATAAACTTATTTTCTTTCCTCATTTCAGAGAGCAACTTATAAAGAGTCTTTACGCCAATAGATTCAACAGTGACTGAAAAATGTCTTTCTTTTTTTCCGTAGGGCGAATTCTCAGTTTATCCCTAATGCATATTAGGAATCTGTGTTTCACTATTGATCACTTCCAGTGTGGTGCAGAGGCAGAGCTTGTTTTACTGACATTTTTAAACTGCTGTGTCTGCTATTATGGCAAGCAACTTATGTAGTCCAATTATATTCAGTGGTCCTACAGGGTGACTTTAATCACTTTTAGTTAATAAGCACACTATTACTTTTCCTCATTTCAAGCCAGTCACGTGACAGTGGTGACATGGCATCGATTCACAGCATGTTCACATTTAGTTTTTAGACAATGTACTGTATATGTGGCTGTTCCATCTAATGACCAGACCTCTGACTCTGTTGTAGTTGCTGTACCAGGAAGGAAAAAGCTGTAGTGGAAAACCTAATGTGGTGTAAACTGAATCACCTGCCCTTACGGAGCACAGCAAGAAGCCAATTTCCTCCTTCCTATTAAATTATGTCTGAATATTGTGGAAATAGTTGGTATCATGTCTTCACTCAGAAACATTAATGATTTAAATGATGATTACATTTAAGGGAAAATGACTGTTAAACCAACCTGGCCCTATGTGGAAAAAAATAATTGTGATTACATGTTTTGGGCGGCAGCTGAGTTTATTCTCACTAACCAACCCAGGCCTCATTACAACCAGATCTGAAGAATCAAGAAATCACTTACTTTTTTTAAAGTCTCACAACATAAAATAGTCAAAAATGGAGATGGGCAGTATGAGGATTTTAGATGATGAAAGATCAGAAAACTATCAACTCGCTGCCAAAGCGGCGTGATTAAGATCATCTTGAAGACACACTCTGTGTTGCAGTTCTGTGCTCTTGCTCAGAAGTATAAGTTTAGTGTTTCTCTTTGTGCTCAGCAAAGTGATCTGAATGTTCTGCTTAGCTGGTTATCAGCTCATCAGGTTTACTGAAATGCAGGAATTGTGTTCAGGGAACGGATTATGGTAGACCAGTGAAACCACTACCATAAAGGTTTATACCTCAGTTCACTGTCAGTATTACAAGCCTTTATTATAAAAGGATTATCCATACAGAAAGCCTTATAAAGCCCTCTGAACTTGAGGTAGTGTAAAGCTAATTCAAACACATACAGTATCCCCTCTACTAATCAACTACAACAGTCTCTGTGCTGGAGGTGAGTTGTGTTCAGGCAGTAATTTATCCCTGACAGATCATTTAATACAAAAGACTTTCTGATTTGTGTAGGAGTGTGTGAAATGATGAAAAAATGTTATAAAGACGGGTACCAATAATAATGGTAACACTGATGTTGGCGTTAAAACGGTTAATGATTATTTTTATTATTTTTTTTTTTTTTTTTTTTTTTTTTTTTTTTTTTTCTCTGAAAGGGGTCTTGACGACAAATATCATTTTTCTGTGGTTTTGAGGGTATAAGATCTGTTGTGCACTGATGAGGCTGTGTGAATGTCAAGAGTTGGTATCAAAAGCCCTGCTCATAGGTGGCAGCTTTATTTCTTTGCTCAAAAACGGCTGAATTAGAGAACAGTTTCTTTCTATGTAATTCATATTCTCCCATTAGAGCACACCAAGCAAACAGCCCTCCCCTTCACTCCCCCGACCCCTTGATACACTAATTTAAGTGCTAAGTCGCACTAGCATGTTTAGCGACTCCATTTGGGAAGAGGATGGCTACAAAAAAGCGGAGCTGTTATGTCTAAGGGTCAAAAACTGGAAGTTTCCACTTATTCCCGAAGGATGAGAGTACCAGAGAAGAGTGGCTGAAATTAATTTATGGGGAGGTACCATGCAATTAGAACCCCAATTTGAGACGATGTTTAGTGCAATTTACTGAAGTTTCCCAAATATGGTTGTAGCCAGTCAGAGTGAAGTAAACTAGGTAGAGTCGCATATCATTACCATACCCAACCCTTTTACTGAGGGAAATCTGGCCTACCAAAACAACCCTCTACAAAAAGGTGATGTTTTTTTTTTTGTTTTTTTTGTGAAATTCTTTGAAGAATTGACGTATGCAGCAAAATCAACTACATGAAACAGTTTATGCAGTGATGTCACAACCCCTTTAAGTAAAAAGTGTTTTGTTTTTTTTTTACATTACCCACTACTAAGCTGAAAGATTTCAAGGCTAAAATGATAAATGAAATGATTGAAATCTGTTTTGGAAAAGGAAAGAGTTACTAAACTTAAGGCTTTGAAACTCCTCAGCTAATGTCAGAGTTGACAATGCAGCAGGAAGGTACAGAACCACACTTGTCTAAAGAATCGAAGCCCATCCAATTAAACAGAACCAAAAAGTATTACTTTGTTAGATTTCAAATAGATATTTGAGAAAACTATGAATCCACTTTTTTTTTTTTTATTTTTTTTATTTTATTTTTTTTTTTTTTTTTTTAAATATAGCTTTATCTTAGTAAATTAGAATATGCATTCTGATGAAGCTCGTTTGTCAGATTAGAAATGTGTTCTTGAAAATAGCCTTAAAGTAGGTATTAAACATTTTTCATTTAGCCCATATTTGTTTGTTTGGATTTAATATTCTAATCTCAAATGTTTTCATGCAAGCAGAAGATGTAAGCAGAAAATCATCATAATTAACACACAGGCTTGAAAACATGAGTCTGTTTAAATGATTTATGTTTCACTTTGTAAATTAGGGTACTGAAATGAATTAAATGTTGAATAATATTCTAATTTATTAGTTCTCTTATCTCTGCTTGTCACACTTTTAAATTCAAATTAAAATTGTAACTTTTAATTATAAGAATGAGAGTTGGTCTTCATTTACAATGTTGACATTTTGATGATTAAAGCGTAATAAAAGACAGAGATAAAACCACATCTCCATTTTCCTTTCACTTTAAAATGAAGTTCCACTTTGTTGGTCAGTCACAAAGTCCCAATAAGATTTAAAAGATTTGTGGTTGTTGTGTTAAACAGTTTGAGTATGAATTCCTTTGTTTAAGAAAAGTGGGACGGTGCCTAAGCTTTTCTGAAACTCTGCAAAATGTGTTCCATGATGGTTACTATTGCCAAGCTGATTATGCATGTAGAAAACTAATATCTCTGTTCTTATTTTCAGGAGCTGCTTTGAAGATGTCACTGAGAAGAAAATGTATGTGGGATTTTTTTTTTTTTCCCCCAATAGTTTTGTTCAAATGTAAATTTAATTGTAAATGTAACAGCTTTTGTTTTCCATTTGTGAGTAGATTGGATGTATAACATTTGAGTTGTAGTAATCCTAAGAAATGATTCTAAATTTGCATTAACATTCATGTTCTACTTCATGGATAGGCTATTGCCTTGTTTGTTGATCTTAATTACATAAGTAAAGTAAGTAAATTGATGGACAAAAATTGCAATGTTGACTTTTTAAAAATTACCCCAGAGGTTGTAAAATTGAAATTACAGTGTTCACAGTCTACTCTTATATAGCATTTAGCGGCTCTTCTTATGGGGATGGGCTAATACTTATAAAATGTGTAATGAAGTATTGTGTCAAATCTAAATGATAAACAAGATGCTACCAAAAGCATCTCTTGGGGTTGTGGAGTTGCACAGGCACTGAGTAAGATCGTGGCCATGTTTGGCTTGGCCCCTGCCGTTTGATTCTTGTGCAGACTGTCACTCAGTTTTCCTTGTCTTAATGCTTTCATATCAGCCCAAACCTCAACTGCATATCTGCTGCTTTGAGCCATGACCAGGCCTCTTTTCCACATCAGTCTGTGGAACACCTTCTGATAATTGCTACAAACTTCATCATTTTTGTGTTGCTCTTAAATATTTATCGTGAACTGGGCCTCAGGTATTCCCAAGAAGAAAACAAGGGGAAACTGGCTTCAGGGCTAGGACATAACTTATGGTAAGACATGCCTTCTACTCAGAAGTTATTGGATTAAAGATTTTTTTTTTTTCTTTCTAATGTAAGCTTCCATGCTGTCATGGCCAGTTATTCAAAATGTGGTTTGAAATTCATTATCCCTACCACAGCCTTCCTCCTTCTCTGATGCCCTGGAGATTATACATTACCATCAGACCGACTGGTCCTCGCCTCTTAAATCTGAGTAGTTAACCTTTGATGGCCAGTTCATGATTGGAGCTCACTTTCTTGAAATGACCGATGCCATGATTTTTTTTTGTTTTGTTTTGTTTTTTTTGTTTGTTTTTTTTTGTTTTTTTGTTTGTTTGTTTGTTTGTTTTTTAAATGACAAACTTAGTGAGCACAACTCCCACTAAAACTTTACTCTGCTCTATTTGGGGGATGAATGAAAGATGTGCACTTCCCCGCCCCCCCACCCCTCTGGGGCAAGTTTTGGATATTTCATGTGGAAAGAGCTACAATAATTTCCTTCAAGATGAGCGCTGCGTGTGAGTGTAACCGAGACAAGCTCTGTCTGTCTGTCTATCTATCGATCGATCGAGCTTGGGCACATTCCATTTCTAGTAATGATCCTTGATGTTCCTATAAGAGTCCAACTGTGTTGTTTCAGAACATCAAACAAATTTAAATATTAGTGGGGCGCTGGGTGGCTCAGTGGATGGTACGGAGGCTGTGGTCCTCGACGTGGTTGTCCCTGCTTCGATTCCCAGTCTCAAGCTGTTTGCATGTCTTTCCCTTCTCTTTCCTCCGCATTTCCTGTCCGATGGCTGTTAAGTAGGAGCCACTAGTGCTTAAGAAGTTATTTTAAAAGATAGTAAATATTTGTCAAAGACAACACAAGTAAACACAAAATGCAGTCTTTAAATGGTGGTGTTATGGGAGGGAAAAAAAATCCATACTTGCATGGCCCCCCCAATTACTGCCACAGCTGATCTCAATCAAGACATCATTTAAATAGGACCTGTCTGACGAAGTGAAGTACACCAAAAAAACTTCAAAAGCTAGACATCATGCTGAGATCCAAGAAATTCTGCAACTTTATAAAGTAATTGAGATCTATCCGTGTGGAAAGGGTCACAAAGCTATATCTCAAGCTTTGGGACTCCAGCAAACCACAGTGAGAGCTGTTATCCACAAATGGGGGGGAAAAAAAACAAAACAAAACATGGAACAGTTGTGAAGCTTCCCAGGAGCGGCCAGCAGTGCAAAAGTACCCCAAGAGCACAGCAATGACTCATCCAAGGGGTCACAAAAGATCCCTCCCCCCCCAGCAACATCTGAAGAACTGCAGGCCTCAATTGCCTCAGTTAAGGTCAGAGGTCATGCCTCCACCATAAGAGACTGGGCAAAAACAGCCTGTATGGCAGAATTCCAAGACGAAAACCACTGCTGAGCAAACACATTGAGGCGTGTATTATTTATAAGGTGGAAGGTTTACTTCTGGTGTAAAAGTAACACCATAGTTCAGAAAAAAGATACCAACAGTAAAACGTGGTGGTAGTATGATGGTCTGGGGCTTCTCTTCTTCAAGATCTGGAAGACTTGCTGTGATAAATGGAACCATGAATTCTGCTGTCTACCAAAAAATCCTGAAGAACGTCGGGCCATCTGTTGGTGACCTCGAGCTGAAACCGTGTTCTTCAGCGGGACAATGATCCAAAACACACCAGCGAGTCCACTTCTAAATGGCTGAAGGAAAATCAAAATGAAAACTTTGGAGTGGTCTAGTCAAAGTCCTGACCTGAATCCTATTGAGATGCTGTGGTATGACCTTAAAAAGGCTGTTCATTCTGGAAAACCCTCCAATGTGGCTGAATTACAACAATTCTGCAAAGATCAGTGGAAAAGACTCACTGCAAGGTATCAAATGCTTGATCGCAGTTATTGCTGCTAAGGGTGGCCCAACCAGTTATTAGGTTTAGGGGGCAATCACTTTTGCACACAGGGCCATGTAGGTTTGGATTTTTTTTTTTCTCCCTTCATAATAAACACTTTCACTTAAAAACTGCATTTTGTGTTTACTTGTTTTGTCTTTGACTAATATTTAAATTGGTTTGATGTTCTGAAGCACTGAGGTGTGACAAACATGCAAAAAATAGGAAATTAGTTAGGGGGACAAACTAAGTAATGGGGAGGAAGGGTCTTAGTCAGGGAGGTAACCACGAATCTGAACTCTGGGGTCAGACTCTGGGGGGAGAAGAGCCTTCCAGAAGCACAACCAGCCACTCCTTTGATACAGACACATGGCAACCTGCCTGGCTTGGCAAAAAGCACCGCAAGGACTTGGATCACAAAAAATGAAATTCTTTAGTCTGATGAAAGATTTAACTGAATTGGCAGAACCCATACACTACTCAGCACAGCCATTACATCACTAATGAAGCATGGGGTTGGCGGCATCATGCTGTGGGACTATTTTTCAGCAGCAAGAACTGGATAGCTCGTCATTACAAAGTTTATTATATTCACCACTCTTAACTATGTCAAACCGTTGTGCATTCTTGATAAGACTCCAAAGGTGGGTTCAGTTTTTTTTTTTACCAATAAAATTTACCGACGCAGCGGAAATATGACTTTAGATCATAAACTCTTTGGTTTAGAGATTCTTCTAAACCAAAGAGATCGTGGGATCATCTGTAAAGCACTGTCTATGCACCATAGTTTTACTCCCTAACTCAGATGCATCATTTTCCTTCAGCTTCTTAAATTAACTGTCATGTTCATGAGATGATTTCTGGTTTTAAGGAATACTGTGGTAGCAGTTGGGTGTTACTGTCATTGTTTTAACATTACAAAACCTTTAAATCAATCTTTGTTGTGATTATAGCTTGTCTGTGTGATGTTCTTTCCTGTGCAGCACATCTCCACGAGTGAACAAGCCCAGCCCTCTAGAGCACTCACACCTGACTTCATTCAGCCTAAGTGTCAGAGTCGAGCCTCCGTGTGTTATCTCATCCTTTTTGAGTTGTTTATCTCTCGTGTCCTCTGTGTTCCTAGATTGAACTTGTCATTAGCTTCCATTCCAGTGGTGGACCTTTCGAAACACTTCGAGAAAACTCACCTGCTCCACTGTCGTCCCCCACAGCTCCCTGCTATCCTCAGCATTAGCCTGCCTACCCAACCTCCAGATTACTCTGTCGAAGTTTAAAATGTGATGCTCATCCTTTCCCGATATCCAACCCTGAGGAAAGAGATGATTCTGGTGCTGGGCAGCAATGTCAGTTTCCAACGAATGAATATTTTCATAAAAGGAATGGTGGAGCTCTGTTATTAGAATTTAAAATATTAGGCTAACACCTACAAATCAGGTGAAAATGTATGTTAGGTTATTTAATATTCTTTCTATTTGATTCTATTACGAAATTATGGAGATTTGTTTATAATGTTTAGATGTGTACTTATCTCTGATAATTGTAGGTCTGGTGTATGAAGAAATCTCGTCTTAAGTGCACAGCAGGAATTATCTTTTAGTAACAGTTTAAAAATCTGCTATGGATCATAAAGTTTATTAACAGTGGGGCTGCCAAGGGGGGCCCTGACCACCCTGCGGGCCCCCCAAACAGTTAAGTGCAAAGGCATGCTTCTTCAATCAAGAGTGTGTGTGTGTATGTGTGTATATATATATATATATATATATATATATATATATATATATATATATATATATATATATATATATATATATATATATATATGAAAATGAAATTTTATTTAGTTGTGCCAAGGGACCGTTCTGGCCACCACTGAGTATTCAGGGGGGCACAGTTGTGCGTTGATGTTATGATTTTCCACTCACCATTAATTAAAACATAAATGTGGCTCAATGAGAAGTATATTTAGTCCCTGCTTAAAGGTGATTTTTAAGCACCTTTAAGCAGGGTGCTTTAAAGGTACTTTTAATCTGACAAACGAGCCCTATTGGGACATGTGTGTGTGTGTGTATATATCCAAAGATCAATCTATCTAGACAAATAGACATGGCGCCTGTTTGACGCTAAAACTGGATCTGGATCTGTGTTATGCGGGTCTGAGCAGCCTCACATTTTAAAAGGCAGCGCTATAAATCCAGCAGGACTGCGTGGGCCACAGCTAAGCACGCAATGATGAAGCACAGTGCCAAGCTTCCCTCCGCAGCGAACTGACTGGCGACTGGGTGCATTTGGGAGTCAGACAAGAAAGGCGTGGCAGTGGGATGGTCCAGGCGCAGCGAGCGATGGACAAAAAACACACCGAGGTCTAATGACCTGGGATCAGCTGAGGCCCCGAAGCTTCCTGACGTAGGAGCGCTGCTGTAACACATTAGCTTTATTACTGACTGAATCTGCGCCTCTAAGATTCACCTTTAAGCCGTGGGTGTGCCACACATCGGACACTGCCGTGGCGATGCGCTGAGGTGAGTTGACGCTGCTGTGTTTTGTTAACATTGACGATGAAAGGACTGAGGACTGGGCGTTGTACTGCTGGGTTCTCCATGCTGTTCGTGTGGCCGCTTTTCTACAGAACATGTCTGTAAAGATGCCACCCTCCTCCTCTGTTCACTGGGTTGCCGCGCTCCTTTCTCTTCCAATGGCTGCACTAAAATAGAAATCATGACAAAAGAGGACCACATCCACACGATCTTCTCGCGCGCATTGGTTTATGTCGCGCGACTTTCTATTGACTTTAACATGTTTTGAAATACACCATAAACGGTGGGGAATTCGTTAGGTCTGATGATGGGTCGCCTGCAGATTAGCACAGTAAATACGGGGATGCTGGCCCGTGTGGCCCATCAGCCTTTGGGACACGGTCGAAGTCTGTGTGGGAGCCGCGCGCTCTTTTTAGCGATCAAAATATGCTTTTTGCATTTAGTCTACGTTTGTATGGTGTCGAGCTGCTGCCGCTCGCCTCTGCCTGCCTTCAAGCTGGAAGCCATCATTCACTGATCCTGCTGGTGCTGATGCTGCAGCGATCGCGAGTGTTGCTAGGCAGCCATGCTGCGCACGGGCCTCTGTCGTGATGTGGACAAGAGGAAGAGAAACAACAGTATTCTAACGCTGGGTTTCCAGAACCTGGGCGATCTGCCGCACTAAATAAAGCGCACAGTTGATCAAATCCAGGGCCTGTTGGGTTTTTTGTTGTTTTTTTTCGCAACCTTTTCCTCACGATCTCGGCATGAACTTTGTGCGTTTTGACTTCACTTTTACAGCAGCACAGCCACCATACTTTGCATTTGACACAAACAAGTCAGGGTATTACAGAAATTAAGTGCTGTGATCCGAAAAGAAATGCAAAAGAAAGAGACAATCGCATGATCTCCATACGGGAGAGTGAGGTTGTGTTTGACCATTACTGGTTGTTTAGTTGGGATAGTCCTGGTTAGAATTCTCCAACCATCTCCTGTCACTAAAAAGAAGTATTTATTTGAACTGACTCATCCACTTTACTGTAGGTTCCACTTAATTTGATTCATGTAAGCCTCCTTTTATATTGAGTCCGTTAATGTTTTGCACTGTTCCGTCTGATGACACAAGTTTTCGAACCTGTGATTCATCTTTCATTTCACGCACCTCAGACATTTCGTTTGTCCATACATGCGGTTCGCTTCAGCCTGCCTAAGCCTTCATGTACCTTTGTGTCCTACTATTTACAATAAAAACACAATTTTAAGTTTTAAAATAAAAAAATATATATATTTTTTCAGTTAGGCCACTATAATACTCTTTAACTGTTACTTCTTTTTCAGAAGTTCACCATCGCTAAAATAGCCAAACAAGAACCAGATGTATACTTTACAGTAATTACAAATAAACCTTGGTCTATATGCAACACAGTCCCCATTAGGCAGCTTCTCCAATAAATCCTACAAAGAGTTGTCATCCTTCCAAACAGGATCTTGGTTCAATTGTCTGGATTAGGGGTGGGCATTTATTGTATCATTTATCATTTATCATGATAAATTCTTTAGCATGATAAGACTTTTGATTTGTTGTCATGATAAATTCCAATGAATGATGGTTAAAACTTCCCAAAACTGTCCGCATTGTTATGATTTTTAGTTTTAGTATTTTCTCCACTGTTTGTTTAATGAGAGTATCATTGCATATCAAAAAATCTGATTTTGTGAGTAGTTTAGTAACACACATGACAATTGTTTATGTAACTGGTGTCCTAAAGAAGCGTATTACTAATGGGTGTGTTTCTCAAGAGCTGTATTTGTGTTTGTGGGTCTATGATTGCTGTGTCATGCAGTCACAGTCATACACTTACCTAAAAAAAAGAAGTAATAAACAGTTCTCATCTTCACTTTTATCATTATCACAATAGTACCACAAGATATTGTCATAAAACATTAAATTCATATCGCCCTCCCCTAGACTGGTTCAGGAAAAACTGAGGAAAATATGCCCAGCGAGGACTATCTGATGTTTAGGAGCTCCCTTCTGGTGAAAGAAACTGGAGAACTGAAGCAAAGCCCTACATAAAAACACTCAGAGTATAAGAGAACAAAGTGTCATCTGCGGTTCCATCTTGGATTATAAATTCAGTTGAAAGAAAAAGACAATAAAAAGAAAAGAACAAAAAGAAGACATTTTTTTGTGTGTCGATGGACACAAATCATCTTTTTTTCTTTTTTGTTGCTGTCGTGTATTTGTGCTATGTAATACCCAACATGTCTTTCAGAATGATGATAAACGTCTTTCAAAATACATGGGTATTCATAGAAATGTATGACATAATCTAATTGGTTTTATTTAAAACAGAGAAGCAATAATTGTACTTTTGATATATTTTATTACAATTTTATATTTCAGCCATTATTTATTATTTTTGATAAATAGACTTAAGCAAAGATATAGAGTAAACACTCTCTACATTTATGAGTAGATTTCAAACAATTGCTCAATCGATTGTGATCCTTTTTGGCTGTTTCTTGCTCTTAATAGAGTAACTGAACTATCACAAGCAGGGATTTCCAGGAGCATTATACCAGCAAATTTAATATACTTTAAAACCTTGGAACCCTTTGATAGCTCATACATGTATGCATCACATTTAGAATTAGGCCAATATTTCTCTCTTTTTTTATTTAGAGGTGTGTAAGAACCTATGTGAGATGCACAGTGTCTATGTGGCTGTGCTGACAGTAAATGTGTGAATCCCTACAGCTTCCTGCCAGTCAAACAGATGAAGACAGGCCCCAGAGGACAGTCAGTGGGGAACCATGACCTTCTGTCGGCTGTAGCTTAGTGAGCAATGAGTACTGACTGGCAGCAGGACTCAGGGCAGGCTGCTACAAGATGATCATCTCTACAGGGGAATCTCTCCCCCTCGGAGGTCATGTGTGAGGCAGAGCAGATGTATTGGCATGATGTGTTTGAGTCACCTGAATTGTCTCCACTACCAGATCTCTGGAGTCACAGAATTGTGAAGAAATCCGCTGCTTTGGTCTTCTGATTTCAGCCTACTACTAGCTAGATGTTTCATAACCGTTTTGATATCCTTTTTTGATCTTGGATATAAAAAAGTTGACCAGATCTTGTATTAAGACAGTAGACATTTCAGTGATTATTCCTACTGACCTCCTGAAAACTCAGGTTCATCTTAAAATGAGACCTTTCTAGTTTGAAGTTTACATACCATCAGGGGAATTAACATAGTATTAATATTTAGAGCTTTTAATTATGCATTTAAACAATTCATTGTCCAAGAAGGTAGAATGATTATGCAAAAACATGATGGAAATCATTTTTACAACTGGAATTTATTGTATAAGTTTGAATTTATTGTGTATTTTCGTTTTCCTAATCTTGGATTAATTTAATTCATCCAGTTGCACGGACATCAACAAGGTCATTAAATAACTTTGACTGCATATTTGACCACTCCTTGTCTTGGTTTACAGGCACAGATCCAGCTTTTCTAAGGTTGAGGTGCTGGTCATTCCAAAAGCTTGCTGTTAGCTTACTTTATCTGTGTGTTTGGGATCGCGGTCTGCTTGGAACACCCAGTTGTGTTTGAGTTATAACCATCACACTCAGAGGAAGAGAAATTGGTTAGAGAACCACCTTAGCACAAGCCTGTCAGATACTGGAAGGTGCTGAAACACCAGTCTGCGGTGTTTCAGCAGACAGCATCTTGTAAATAAAAGTAAAAAGTTTAATGTCAACATGGACCAAGGGAGTATCAACCCAGAATGAAGTGCCTGCTTCAAAGTAAACACCTTCAAGCTTCAATGAAAATTGCATCCATATAGACAAGCCAAATGCCTTGTTACATTCAGACAAGGCGAACAATGAGCTGTTTGGAATGGTTAAAATGAAACTTCCAAAAACACTGTAGCGTAAATGTGATTTAATTGCACTTTATTTGCCCTTCTTACTAAAAAATGTCAAAAATGTTTTTCCCATTTGAGGAAAAAGTTAGGACACCCAGACTTAACCCTAACTTGACCCTAACTAGTGGTACCCCCTGTGGCTGAAATAACTTCAGTGAGACACTTCTTAACCATCTACCAGCCCCTGACATCAGCTTGTTCCACTCCTCACTGTCAGCTGGGAGATGTTTGAGGAGTTTCTTGCATGTGCAGCCTGTTTCAAGTCACCCCACAACATCTCAGTGAAATCAAGATCTGGTCTTTGATTCAACCCAGGACTTTCCATTTCTTAAATCTCAGCCAGTCATTGGCGGAGTTACTGGTATGTTTTGGGTCATTGCCATATTGGAGTGTCTGGTTCTGCTTCAACTTTAGCTTTTTTTTAAGATGGTCTCAAATTTTCCTCAAGCACCCTCTCATATATGGTAGAGTTAATGGTGGATTGTATGAAGGTGAGCTGACCAGGTCCTGCTGCAGCAAAGCATCCATAAACTATAACATTTCGAGTTCCATGCTTTACAGTTAGTATGAACTTCTTTTCCTGTAAGGCTGTATTTGGGTTATGCCAAACATGTCTTCTCTTCTGGTTTCCATATTATTCATTGTTACACTCATATGTCCAAAGAACAACATTCCAGAAGTCCTAGTCTTTGTCTATGTTCTCTGTGGCAAACATTAGTTTGGCCTTCCTGCTTTTCTTTGGTGGCAAAGGATTCCTCCTTTTATACCATGAAAGCTAAAATTGTGCTGTCTCTCTCTGATTGTACAAGGATGTTCTTTCATATCAAAAGTAGCAAGGGCCTGCTGCAGGAGCAACGTTTTGGAGACTTCTTTTAGCATCTTGCAGTCTGCTTTCAGGGTGAACTTCCTGGCACGTTTGAATATCCTCCAGCTGTAGACTGTTTTCAATAAAGTGGAACAGCTGATTTCCAATGTTCCTGAAACCTCTTTAAATCTGCATATACTGCTACAGTCTTGTCTCTCAAGGCCTCAGACAATTCTTTGGATCTAACTATGGTTCTCACTGTCACTTCAACAGTCAGAAGCACACCAAACTGAATAACTGAGGTTTAAACCGGACAAATCTCTTTCAAAGTGTTGAGTGTGACCTGATGTGATATGCCTGTGTGTAGCTTTATATATTTTAAGTGGGAATAAATATGGGGTGTCATAACTTCATACACCAAAGATTTTTCCAGTTGTCCCACTAACAAAGAATGGAAGGGTCTGTAATTTTCATCGTTGGTTCACCTCAACTGTGAGAGACAGAATCTAAAAAAATCCAGAAAATCACATTGTATGAATTTTAAATAACTGCTTTGCATTTTATTACATGAAATACTTAATTAACCTACCAACCAGCAATCATTCTGGCTCTTACAGACCTATTAGTTTGTCTTTAAGAAGCCCTCTCATCCTCCACTTATTACCTGTATAAAAGACACCTGTCCACACAATCAATCGAACTCCAATCTCTCCACCATGTGCAAGACCCTTTGGCTGACTAAGGACACCAGGGACAAAAATGTAGACCTGCACAAGGCTGGGATTCGCTACAGGACAACAGGCAAACAGTTTAGTGAGAAGGACACAACTGCTGGGTCAATTATTGACAAATGGAAGAAACTCAAGATGACTGTCAATTTATCCTCAGACTGGGCTCCCTGCAGGATCTCGCCTTGTGGAGTATCCATGATCATGACAAAAGGTGAGGGATCACCCCTGAACTACACGGGAGGACCTGGTCAATGACCTGAAAAGAGCTGGGATCACATGCTCAAAGGTTACCATAGTAACACACTAACCTTTCATAGTTAAAGTCCTGGGGCAATCCCAGTAACACCATCCCAACCATGAAGCATGGGGGTGGAAACATCATGCTTTGGGGGAGCTTTTCTGCAAAGGGAACAGGACGACTGCACCGTGCTGAGGACAGGATGGATGTGGCCTTCATGTATCACAAGATTTTGGGCAACAACCTCCAACAACTGTTGAAGACAAGTCATGGCTGGCTCTTCCAGCATGACAGTGACCTAAAACACACAGCCAGAGCAACTAAGGAGTGGCTCCATAAGAAGCACTTCAAGGTTCTGGAGTAGCCTAGCAGCTAACCTGAACCCAACAGAAAAACTTTGGAGGGAGCTGAAACGCCATGTAGCCCAGCGACAGCCCTGAAACCTGAAGGATCTGGTAAATGTGGGTATGGAGGAGTGGACTAAAATCCCTGCTGCAGTCCAAACCTGGTCAAAAACTACAGGAAACATCTGACCTCTGAAACTGTAAACAAAGGTTTCTGTACCGAATATAAAATTGTATTTTTCTATTTTATCAAATACTTATTTCATGCAATAAAATACATATTAATTTAAAAATCATAAAATGTGATTTTTCTGGATTTTTAAAAATTCTGTCTCTGAGTTGAAGTGTACCTATGATGAAAATTCCAGACCTCTCCATTGTTTGTAAATGTGGAAACTTTAAAAAATGTGCAGTGTATCAAATACAAATTTTCCCCTCAATATTCCCCAGCAGAAATTTTGTTTTTTGACTTTGTCAACCATCAACACATTAAATGCTGAAAGAGAGGGGAAAAATAACCCAGAGCTACTTAATCCCATCTGTGTGTGCTGCTGGATGTCAGCTCTCACAGGCAAACATGAGTACTAAGTAAGGCTTTAAAGGATTGAATAAAAACTCATATAACGGTGAATGACTCTGAATATTTTCAGTGATATTAAAATTAAAATCTCTTGTTTATCTACTTAGTGGGCAGCCAGCTGTTGGAGAGGAAAGTGATGTGTTACTTCCAGAGCTTCCATGAAACAAAAGTAATGTGATGATGCAGCATTGTGAGCCATCAGGCAGACGAAAGAGGAGTAGGAGAAGCAGGGATGGAAAGCCAGCAGCCAGAGCACCATGCATCACCCTTAGTCATTAGGACCCTCCCTGGAGAGGGTTGGGGGATAGGTGGGTGGTTATTCTGTCTGCTGCTTTAACTCCCCACCCCTCCCACTGTCATCTAAACCAAAACCTATTGTCTGAAGCCGAACAAGAGGTGCAGATTTCTAAGCATATTGCTCTTAAAAAAATAAGTGATATTCATATGTGTTTTCATATATCTTAATATTTAAGTGATAGCTCACCGTTTTAATTCCATTTTTAACAGCTATTTGTGTAGATTATGTAATATTTTGTTGCTTGAGGCTAATCTTGCTGGGTTAGGACATGTATTTTAATCCATCAGCGAAAGGTTTTGTTATCCGTCAGGGGTTTACACTTTGCAGCTCAGCGAGCTCTAACAATGTCCATGGATCTGATCCAGTTTTGCAAAACTGAGGGGTGTAACCTGAGAGTGCATGTCAGCTGAGCTTTTACAGAGCTGTAACAAATCAAGTGAGTAAGTCAGTTAGAGGGATGCAGCGGAGGATTGAAGGGTGTGGTGTGTTTGGGACATTATCTGGTCGCTGCAGCTCACTTTCCGTGTATCAGGGAGGGGCCAGCTCTCCTCTGAAGATCCTTACAGTAACTCTTTACTCTTTCCTCAACAACACAGCTGTATCATTTCCTCTTAGTGGTGCTCTCTGCATGTGAGATCCAAGTGCTTATGCGTTCATTTTCTGTCTGCGCTGCGTTTCCTCCAGCCAGGACCCAGAGGAATACAGCATCCTTAATGTAATGGTATAGTATTCACTTTAATGCCTCCATTTAAACGTTACAAGGAAATAAGAAGTTAATGTTCACTTTGTACTTGCAAACAGGAAATGAGGTTCTTCAAGTCAGTGCAATATGCAAAGGTATTTATAGTTGATCGACAGAACTTTGATTGAATGGTTTATATTTTTTGAATAATTGATCACGCTGGTTGAACTTTTCATGGGCTTTTATTCTCTTGAGGTTGATGTGCAGATTTGATTCTCATGATCTTTTAAAAGAAATGATTTGAAAAAGACTTCATCTATTTCATCAGTAATGCTGACTTTAACAAAGAAAAGGGTAATGACAAGGAGGTTATGATTTGCATATTTACCCATTTGTTGCAGATGGGTGGACTCCACAAAGTCTCCTTAACTTTTGAACTTTCCACATTTTATCAAGTTATAACCATAAATGTCAGTGGCTCTAATGAAGTAGAAAAGTAGCCCATATTTGTGACTTGGAAGGAAAATGATACACGGTTTACAAAATGTTTTGCAGACACAAATCTGAAAGGTATGTTTTGCCCCATTTTATTTGATACCCTGAAATAAAATCCAAAGCAAAAACAACACATTGGCTTCAGAAGTCAACTGAAGAGTTAATAGAGTCCAGCTGTGTGTAATTTGTTTTAGGAAAATCAGAGAACAAACAGCATCATGAAGACCCAGGAACACAGGAGACCAGTCAGGGAGAACGTCGGGAGAAGGTCAAAGGAGAGTTATGTTAGAAAACAATATCCCAAGCTTTGAACAGCTCACAGAGCTCTGTTCAATCCATCATCTGGAAATGGAAGGAGGGTTGCATGGTTGTCGTCACAGACCAGGGGTCAGCAACCTTTACGACCCTGAGAATCATTTCTGCCCTCAGTCCACCTAAACAGAATCTGTTTAGAGCCACAAAAGCCACATTAAAACAATTTCACTTATTTTTACAGTATCTAATATACAATATATAATATCTTTTTCTATAAAGTAAAGAACAACAATTTTATTGTTGCTTTTAGGTTTTGTAATAAATAAAATCATCAAGCTTTTATATGAAATGAATGAATACAATTTCTTCAAATGGAAAGTTATTTTTAATGAAAATTATGTAAAAAAACAAAAAAACAAAAACTAGTTTTAAACCAACAGATTAAAAAATACTTTATAAAGAATACTATTCCTTACACTATTGGTGTCATTATTTGAGGAATTGCTTTGCATATATTGCATGAACACACACAGGAAGAACTCCTGGAGCTAGCATGCCCAGCTTGTCCTGGACTGACAGGCTGGGCAAAGGGAGCAGCCCCATGGTAACTCTGGAGGAGGTGCAGATACACAACTTAGGTGGGAGAGTCTGTTGAAAGGACAACTATCGGCTGTGCAGCTCACACATTTGGCCTTTATTGAAGTGTGGCAAGGAGAAAGCAATTGTTAAAAGCAACCCATAAAAATTCCTATTTGGAGTTTTCCGCAAGGCGTGTAGGGGGTGGAGCAAACATGTGGAAGAAGGTGCTGATGAGAACCATGAGACAAGAATTAAACTTCTTGCCTGGTATTTAAAATGCTTTATCTGCTGGAAACTAATACTGCACATCACACTGAGCACATCACCACCTGCTACATGGTGGTGGCAGCATCATGCTGAGATGTTGCTTTTCCTGGAGGAAAATCTGTTAGCGGCTGGAAAAGACTTGAGTTTCTGGTTCACCTTCTTGGAAGACAACCCTTAAACATACAGCCAGATCAAAGGATTTTCATATGTTAAGACTAAAATGTATGTTTTCAAGTAATACTGTTCTCCATTCAATCTGACTGAGCTTTGGCTATTTTGACAAGAAAATAGGCAAAAAACATCAAGTTTCCAGCTCTTAAATCTGGTAGAGGCATCCTTCAGAAGACCTGCAGCAGTAATTTCAGTTTAAGGTGGTTTTACAAAGTATTGACTGAGGGGGATGAATATAAATGCATTCAAAAATGTTCACATTTTTATTTCTAAAAAACATTCAAATGTATCATTTTCTGTCCACTTTATGGTTATTTACTAGTTGTTAGGCTTATCACATGAAGTCAGAAAAATACATTGTTTGTGGTTGTAAAGTAACTAAATATGAAAAAGTTCAAGACTTCTTCATGAGTTCATGACTACTTTTACAAGACACTTGATGTTGCACTGATGTAGCACTTTGTCCCTTGTTTAACTCATTAACTCTAACTGGAAAATCTCTGAAGACACACTGCAGTAAATTGATGCTGTGAGAGATTTGGTGTGATAGAAAGCTCTTGGTTTTACAGTTTGTCAAGCCTGGCCATCGCCTTCCTACACATTTCCGCTTGATTCTCATCTCCCTTCAGTGTCTGGGATGTCTCCCATTGAGCTCGATTTTTCCGGTTGAATTTTAACCAGACCAATCAGTGAACAGAAGGAGGAAATGTGAACGATAACATCGATTTTCTGAGCTATTTTAGAATTCTGGTCTGTAGGGTTGTAGTTTGGCAATAGCAGCAGAGGAAGTGAACGAAGCCATTCAGTCCGTGTTGGCCACACTTTCAAACATTGACCAGTTAAAGTCACAGGAAGAGGATTTTATGGATATAAGATTTTTTGGCACTAGTGGCCTTTTTTGAACAGGAAATTGACAGGAAATATGGTGGAGATAGAAGGAGAAGAGATGCAGCAAATAGCCCAAGACCGGCAATCAAATCCAGGACAACCGCACCAAGACTATAGCCTCTGCACATGGTGTGTGCACTCTACCAACTGAGCCACCCAGCGCCTGTATAAGACATTTTATTGCTGGCAAAGATGTCGTGGCCATACACCCCACGGGGTTGTTTACAGTGCACGCAATTTTCAGTAAGCTTCATTGATCTGGCACATTAACATATGTCACAGGCAAACGTTAGTGATTGGGTAAAATCAGGTCCAATTGTTTAAAACATCAACAGAGTCCAAGCCTCCAGGAAGCAATCGTTTCTCAATAGCCGAGGGTCTAGACCCTCTGGACAAAGCAAAGCATAGAACAAGGGGCTGGTTTCTACTAGGCTACAGTTTGTCCGATGTCAAAGCTGTTTAAATACTTGCAGTACTTCAGCGACACCATTTTCTTGTAGTACCTAAAGCATTTCAGTCAGCTTAAGTTCTAGACTTTTTATGACCCAATTCAAGCTATGACTAAACAGTCTCACAGATGAACTTACTCTGACCTCTGGACTACTTGGGTATAGACCAGGTTCTGGATTTACAACATAAACCTACATCATCATGCTTCCACTGTTGTGCTTTAAGGTCAATGTCAAGCATTTGTGGCGTGCCGCTTTTGTTTTCCTTGAAAAATGGTTGTGTACAAAATGATCAAATATTTCAATATTAATTTTGGTTATTTTGGTTATACAAAAAGCTTTTTAACCATGGAAGTGATTCTTTTAAGTTTCATAGAACCAATAAGAGTTCTGTTTGTTTGGACTCTGACAAACAAATTATGCAATGACATTGCACATTGATCATTTCAATGTGCATTTGTCATTTTATTTTTTCATCTTCTCATATGAGAACTGAATAACAGCAATTCGTTTGAGTTCCAGTTATCACAACATTAACTCATCTTAGAAGTAGCAGGTTTTTCACTCATCAGTTTGGTTATCTTCATTGCAGCTTGTTCGCACATCTCTTCAAGGTCCCATACCACATTTCTAATATCTTATGTACTTTTTTGCAGGTCTCCACCAGGCTGTAATACACCCACGATAAAACACAAAAGATGAGCAAATCTCCCACCCCAAAGGGCACTCCGGTGCAGCGCAGCCCCAGTGATGGGGTCCCTGAGACCCTCCAGTCTCCACAGCACTCCACCCCTGTCTCTGGACATAAGAAACGGATCTCCAGCCTCCTTCAGAGTCCGGTGAGATGACTGCTTGTTTCTTTAGAACTTGGTAAAGTTTTTTTTTGCCTTTTTCTTACTTCTATTCTCTCTAAATGTGATTATATCCTTACAATAAATATCTGAATTGCCTGTTTAGCAGAGGGGATGTAATTGGAGTAAAATGCCAGCCTAATCGAGTCTGCTAATGTCAGCAGTGACACATGTTGCTGATGAAATTAGATGATGACTGTGAAATGAAAGGATGTTTTGCAGAAACTTTACTACTTTAACTACACAATTATAACATATGTTCATAGTTCCCCTTAAAACATTTGAACCTTATCTGAGCAGCTATAATTGAAAACTGTGACTGGGCCATATTAATATGGTTCAAATCCTCTTTGTTAACTTGTGATTTGTGTTTGCATTGCAGTCTTTCAGAGAGGAGCTGGATGTGCTGATCCAGGAACAGATGAAGAAGGGTGGCAGCTCATCCAACCTATGGGCTCTGAGGCAGCTCGCTGATTTCATGGCCTCTCATGGCTCCCCAGCAGCCCTGCCAGTCTCACCTTCCAGTACGTGTCAAAGACTTTGCAGTAAATCTTTTATTCAATGTATTTTATGAAAGTTTAACACTAACAAGAACAAACAAAACCATATTAGAAGAAATGTGAAATTAAAATGTAAAATGAGATTAATGTGTTTGACACGTTTAGCCCTCAAAAGGCTGCAACAACTCAGAAGACAACCCGTGCTCTTAAACTGACACAGAATGTCTGTCAAAGATCATTAACCCCAGAAAAGACAAGCAAGAACATACGATACAATAAGAAGCAAAAGAAAATGCAATGGATGTAGGGAAACATCACAAAATACTGCAGGGCGCACAAAGAGCAGTAACATCCAGGTAGAGATACCAAAATTCAACCCACCCTGAAAATGAACTAAAACAAAACATTACACCTGATTTACTCATGTGTTTGATGTAATTTGTGTGAGTGTGCTGAACTTCCTATAGAAGGAAGCAGGAGATCTTATGGGTCAACCACAGCTTAAAGCACAGCTGAAAGAAAGTCATTTCCATGCTAAGCCTTTTTAGAGACCGCCTTTTAGTTCCAAATGCAAGGACTTAGAGTAGAGCAGGAAGAGGAGCCAGAGAGTGAGGAGAGGAGCTGGATAAAGATGCAGACAAATAAGCTGACACCCCTGATATGTAAAAAAAAAAACCCTTAAAGTACACGCGTTTTATTAATCTAGCAAAATCTGAGACCAAAAAAATGTAGAAAAATGTAACTTTCACTTTGATTTTTCAGTGGGAAAAGAAAACCCATCTTAAGAAATAGTGTTTTTATTAACAAAATTACCGGTAGCAAATTTGTGGGCTTTACAAACAGCATCTTAAAATAAAAGTAACCAATGCATATTCTAAATAAACTACTTTTTATTTTAAAATTGAACACAGTTTCAAGGACGTTTTCCCTGGTGTGTGAATATGGCGTCTCATGGAGCCCTATTTCTTTTAACCGCTGACCACTATCCTGGAGGTCAGCCCACCTTTATCTTTCAACCACACACAGAGAGCAGGAAGGTAAAGGAGGTAAACAAAACCTGCTAAGCATGTTGTTAGAAAACTGCAGCAAACAGTCACCATAAAAATATTAGACAGTATTTACATGCAAATACAATGATTGCATCTTCATATGATGCCAGGCAAAAAAAAGTCATTTCTGTCCTATCATCACAAAATGTGGAGTTTGGTTATCGCTATCGGGACTTTGAGTTGATCTCTGTGCTTTGGACAGATGGGACTAAGATGGGATTGTTCAGCAACAAATACTCCAGGTGGGGTTAATGTGAAAGAAAGGATCAATGTGTGAAAAACCACCTCATGCCTTTCTAAATATTAATCCAATGCTGTTTGTTTCCCTTGTTATGCACAGGCCTGTTTCTTTTAACCACGGGTTGTGATTGCAACATAATCTCTGGGGGCACTATTGTTAGCACCCCTGCTGGTAATTGTTTGCATCGGTCACTTTTACCAACAGGACAACACTTAGTCTTCCCCTGTAACATCATACATACAGTGTTCAACAATATTTGAACTACAGGGGATTTTGCTAGTCAAGCTGTTTGTGCGACGCTACACAGATGAATATGACTGCATCTGTATACATTCAGATCAGGGGGTGGGAAATGAACACATTCAAATATCTCAGCTTTGATCATCATTACCTAACATTAAATTGCAGCATCAACTTACATTGATAACCAACAGTAAGTCAAGCTTATCAAGTATCAAAGAGTTGTGGAGCACAAACTCATTGCACTGTTTCACACTTTTAGAGACAGTTTAGAAAATGTGCATTTTTGCAGCCTTTATGTAATTGCATCATAGCTTTATTAACTAGTTTTCAATGTCCAACATCACATTAACTCAGAAAAAAAAAACAATAACTGCACCAGTGTATTTTTGTTTGGTTTTCCTCAGTTGTCTTAGTGTTAAATGAGAGAAATCAAGCCTGTTTTGGGCTTGAACAAGTGTGCTGAAGTCAGACGGAGTGTCTGAGGTGGACATGCAAAGGACAGCACACTGATGATCATCGCTAAGAGAGCATGTGTTAAATGTCATCACTGAGCATCTTTGTGCACAGATGGAGGTAGAACCAAAGAGAACCATTTTGCTCTGAGCACGCCTTCTCAAGTGTGGAAAGATTTTCTTTTTTAGTGAGCAATGAAACTCTTGACAGTGACTTCAAATGCTGCCCCAGTAGACTGTTGGACTGATGAGTTCAAACTGGGCATCACTGGGTGCATTATCGAACCCTACAGGTAAAGGTAGAAGAAATCATGTGCATTTCACTCTCAACTGTTTTAAAGTCTTCAAATCTTGCTGTGCCCCTAACATGAATGAATACTTCTGGAAGCGATTAGCTGAGAGTGTGACTCCCTGCAGTGTTGGTTTGTGAGTGAGAATGGTGCCCTCTAATAGACCTTCAGTTTTCTCATGAAAGGTGTCACCAAGCTGTACGTTTTGTGTGCAAAGTTACAGATTAATCTTTAGTTCATTCATTGTAGTCACATCAACAGCAAAGGTGTGCATCTGAGAGCTCTGGGATTTCTTTTCACAAAACTCTTGTATCTCTGCCTTCAGGTCCCATCGTCTTTTAATCACCTTAGCCAGGCTGAGCCATCCCACAGCTGCTTGGTAGCCTATGTCACTATGTCCGCTGCTGTGCTCTACCAACAGTGAAATAAACGGTCTGTGATACAGAGCTCTTGCCCTGATGAAATGACCTATTTTAGTTACAACATCAACAACATGGCCAATTTTTAGCTCTAACTTGCAGAACATCCTCTGATGTTTGTGTTCTGGGTCACTTTATCTTGCAAGCATTTCAAAAGTCCAACTTTTTTCCTCATCAGATTTGGACAGCCATTAGTTGGAACTCCTACCAGTTTGTCCATTTATGCATTTACCTCTATGAACAAATCACTCCCATTGATTTCATTGGCCGCATAGCAACCAGCTCCTCCATCAACTCAAAGTAAATAGCCTGCGCTTTGTCAAGCCCAGAGGACCCCAGAGAGCTTTACATTACATTCAGTCATTCACCCATTCACACACACACACTCACACGCTGATGGTGGCAAGCTACTGGATAGCAGCCACAGCTGTCCTAGAGGCAAGGCTGCCACGCACCACCGCCTCTGACCACCACCAGCAGGCAAGATGGGTGAAGCATCTTGCCCAAGGACACAATGACAGAGACAGCCAGAGCTGGGCCTCGAACAAACAACCAACTGATTACGAGACTATCTCGTACCACCGTTGCCTAAAGACTTTAATCCACATATAAAGATAAGTAACCGGGCTATATCACGGACATCACACCTCTCCTCTAGAGCCAAAGTTGTCCGTTTTCTTTTGCAGCTGAAGCATCAAATGTCCTGTGATGTTCTCGATCTGCAAACTTGTCTTCTTTCTCAGGGCAAATTAGCACCGCAGACTCCACCAAACGGTGTTTGATAAACTCCCCATCGGAGAATGGCTTACCATGTCTTGCAGTTTTGTGGGATATTACAAAGCTTGTCCTGACTGCTACATCCCTGGAAGAGCGGCGTTTTGTAAAAACAATTAAAAAGAAATAAAAAACCTTGTTGCTTTCTCAGTTTAGCTAGCATACTCATGCCTGGACCACCTTTGCTCTCCTTCTGCCTCAGTCTTCTTTTCTTTCTTCTTCCTGGCAGACATGATGATGGTGACCCCCATCAACGACCTGCATGGATGGGAGCCAGGCAGCATGGTGAAGGGGGAGCGCTTGATGCGCTGCAAACTGGCCAGCACCCACCGATTGTTCGACCTCTATGGCTGGGCTCAGATCAGCCAAACTCTTCTCACAGTTAGTTTGCAAGCCAGTTTACATTTCATTATTGCTTTCATTTGTTTTTTGATGAACATTTTCATGTTCATCAAAAAAACATCAAAAAGTGACAAGAGGCCACTTGTCTGTGTGTTTATCTGTGTGTCGATAACCAATAAAAGCTTATTCAGTCCTGTCTGGTGTTCTAACTGGTGTATCCCCCTTTCTGGCAGCTACGCGTGAGTAAAGAACAAGAACACTTCCTGGTGCTTCCAGAAGGCCTGGCCTACAGTGAGGTGACTGGATCCAGTCTGGTGAGTCAGGATTTTTGTGATGAACACACAGGAAGTGACTGCCAGGTCCAGTGTTGTTGATGGAATGAAACTGTTGAATGTATTCATTAATTCAAAGCAACAAGCCTTCTCCTTAAGAACCTGAACCTGAACAAATAGATTTTTTGCAAGCTGGTTAATCTTACCCTTTGTTTCACTTGGGATTATTTGCTATTTTTCAATGTTCTTCAGCTGAAGACATTTTCTCTGACATAAATAAATAATTTAAACAAAGTTGAATCATTTTAGTGTTTGTACACTAAAATGTACCAAAAGCAAGAGCACTGTTATCATTTCTCGTATGAACAGTGAAAATTCAAGACTTACAGAAAATAAATAAATAGAATATCATAGCAAAAGTAGTAAAATCACTGTATAAAACACAATGAAATACAACCAAACAAATCAAAATGTGAAGCTTTACTTGAGCTGAATGCCACCGAGAGTTGGGTCTCTGAAGGCTTCTTACAACTTCCCAAACTTTAATCTACTGTATCAATAATCATAATTTACTTGCAAGGCTGCAAAGATTTGACCTCCTTTACGTTTGTCCCTTTGTGACGAGATCTAAGAATATTTCTGAGACACTTAAAGTGCCTTGTAAAAGTATTCATAACATGAATATTTTTAGTATTTCTTCACATTACAACTGGTTTTCAAAAATCTTTGCAACTAAAGCTCTGAAAAGGAAGGCGTCCATTTGTATTGAGTCCCTTTTGCTATGCTGCATGTTTGCAGTTATGCAGCTTCTGTGCTCTGTCTGAGGAGGCCACTCCTTAAAGACAGGATGGGATAATGAATGAATAGTTACTCGAACATTACTGTAGTTCAGACTTTGCTCAGTCGCAATACTTCCCTTCAGATTTTGTCTACCTCAGTGCTGATGCTGCAGAGCAAATACAGTTAATGAACAATGTCATACAGTTTCAGCAAAAATAATTCATCTTCTGCATTTTAAATAGTCACATGTCCTTCTATACACCATCTTGGACTTCTTCACATTCTGCTACACTACAACCACAAACTACAGTAATAAAACATCGCAAAGTAGCCCAGAGTTGTCAAGTAAAAGTAAAAGGATGCAGGGTTTTTTAAAATGTTTTACAAATAAAAAGCTGAAAAGTGTGGTGTGCATTTGTATTTACCCCCTTTACTGATACCCCTAAATAAAATACATTTTAACCATTTGCTTTAAACTCTGTCAGATATGACTGAACACATGGTACCTGTTTCTTTGTTTGTTTGTTTGACTGTTTGTTTTTACCAGCTGTTAGAATAGAATAGAATAAAATAGAATAGAATAGAATAGAATAGAATAATAAAAGTGATGCAAAGCATGCAGATTCACACAAAGGTAAAAATATACAAAAAGAAAGTAATTTAAAGTAAGACAGTAATGGACAAATGTACAGCATAAGAAAAAAATGTTGTGCAGTTACTTCAAATTGCATACTCAGATTCCAAGAAATGACCAACTGAGTAGGATAACTTAAAACATGTACATGTGCGTATATATTTGTCCATAAAAAACAACAACAGGCAAAAAAAAAACAAACAAAAAAAACTATTCAAATAACAACAGGGATGTAAACTCTAATTGTGTTCATTGGGATCAGGGATGGTTATAGAGTCTAACAGGTGCTGAGATGAAGAACCTGTGATAACGCTCCATTGTGCCCTTAAAGGATTTATTTTGATTTTATCTTTATTTTTCCAGGAAAGAAATCCATTGAGATTATTACATTATTGCATTATTACATTTTACAAGGATATCCTGGCCAAGATAAAAGCAGCCTGTTGCTGAAGGAGCCATACTAAGAGTATAACTGTGACCTGTTTTTGTTTTATATATACATATGAAATGTATGATAATCTGCTTGCATAACAAATTCTATTTAGAAACGTTTGTTTAATATTACCATGGATACTATGTAAGAGTAAGAGTAGTTTAGTTGCTACAAATCAGGTGTATTAGCAGGATTCAGTCTTGTCAGATTGAGCCCTTATAAACTTTAAACTGTGGTGTTGAATTTGATGCTGATATTTCTGTGGTTTCTTTTTAACAGGTGAAGGTGAATCTTCTTGGTGAGGTGGTGGAGAAGGGCAGCACCAACCTACAGGTAGACATGGACAAGTTCAGCCTGCACTCGGCCATCTACTCGGCCCGACCCGACGTCCGCTGCCTGCTTCACCTCCACACACCTGCTACAGCAGCGGTGAGTTATTATGCGATGACTGTTACTCTACCAGCTGTACGCTTTTCCTGTAGTTTTTTTTATTTCTAATTTACAGTTGTCATCCATGTACCTTTAATTACAAACCGGGGTCGTGCTTTGATTCTGTAAAAGTGAGCTTTCATTACCTTCTGAGGCTGATAGTTTACCGTCTCCAGGTTTCTGCCATGAAGAGCGGCCTGCTGCCTCTGTCCCACGAGGCTCTGCTGGTTGGTGATGTGGCCTACTACGACTATAACGGGGTCATGGGGGAGGAAGAGGACCGAATGGAGTTGCAGAAGAGCTTAGGACCTAATTGTAAGGTGAGCAGACCACAAGAGACCAGGCTGAATTAAACACTGATCCGGTGTTCCATCCACAACATTGAACTGAATTCAGAGGATCCACAAGGTGATGTAGCCTTACACTGGGTTAATGACTGAAGCTTGTACTGTTACCCGCCAGGTTCTGGTGCTGAGGAATCATGGCATCGTGGCTCTGGGGGAATCGATGGAGGAGGCCTTCTACACCATCTACCACATACAGGCAGCCTGCCAGATCCAGGTACCACTCAACAAGGTGGCTCAGAAATACCTGTATGAACTCTGTAGTAACTTGAATCTACTGTATGGTAAACTACATACCCTATTATTTATATTGCTTCAATTTCCATCTCAGTCCTTATCTGGAGAAAGCATTGATAAATTATGCTTTGCTTTATTTTAGACTGTCTTTCATCTACATAATCACTGCTGGTCTCATTACGTGTCAAACTGCAAAATTTTAATGTACTTGTAATGTATTAGATGCTTTTCTGCCAGGAGTAGCTGATACTGGAACATAAAGAGTGTTTAGGTTTTTCTTTCTAATCAAGGCTGTACTTTAAAAACAGACATCATTTTAACAAGGTTCCCACAGGTCCTTGAAATCCTTAAAATGTTTGATATTAATTAGTGTCATTTATTGGGTGTTTGAGTCTAAAAATAGCTTACATGAAACTAACTGATATCATTCTGAACATCTAAGGTTGCAACATCTGCATTATTTCATCTAAAATTGCATAAAACAGCAATTTACAGTACATCCATAATGTATGTAGCATAGTCATATCTAGTGATGGCCAGAATGTGTTGCATCTTGTGTGTCCAGTATATCACGTACTTCCAGACGAGGTCTGCATTGAAATGGAGAGTTTGAAGCTTCGTTTACAGAGCTAGTCCTCCAAAATGGGGTTATATATCGCAACTGATATTGTTATCGCAATATTTATCAATATTATCGCCATTGCAAGATTTTCTAATATCGTGAAGAACTAGTGGGTCTTATCGTAGGCTATGAAAATGATCAATATGAATGGACGTTATACTTTCAGTCCACTCTTTTCTGTTTTTTTTTATTGAATTTGCATTGTATTAAAATCTTTTATTGATAACATTCAGTGGTTGCAGTAGATAAATGCTGCTGTGTGTGGTCCTTGAATTTGAGGAAACTGGTCCTGGAAAATCCTTGAAAGGTCTTTGAAATTGATCTTAACCAAGATGTGGGAACCCTGCTTTTAGTTGAAATAACTGTATGTGTGTGTCTGTTTTTGGCAGGTGTCAGCTTTGTGTTGTTCTGGAGGGGAACACAATCTGATTATGTTGGACCGGGCAATCCATAAACCCAACCCAACCGGCACCGTCAGTTGGGCCGGCTCCACCTTTGGACCCCTGCATAAGAGCCGTACTGGGGAACATGAGTTTGAAGCTCTTATGAGAACTCTGGATAATCTGGTAAGCAACAGTTGAACGAAATAAAGTCAGAACTGGACATTATGTCTATTCATTTGCTGAGCAACATGGGGTTTAGTGCCTTGCTCATGTGGCAGTGAGAAACCTGGATATGAAATGACAACCTTCTCCTTCTAATGAGCCACAGGATATCTCAGTCTGTACTGCTGTGGGTTCAAACAATCCTATTTAATGCGTCGCTGGGAAATCTCACAACTGTGGAGCAGTGTGACATCACTGTCCCAGCTTACCTCTTTGACCTCTTGCAGGAATTAAATCTGGCATCCTGATGCTTTTTATTCTGCTGAACAGCTTGAAAATGAAATCATTTTGGCTCTGAGGATAATGCTGTCCCCTGTGACAAACTAGTACAAATTTTCCCTTTTTGAAAAAACTCCCCAAAAGCAGCACATACTGAGTGTTGAGGTACTGATCAGGATTCGTTTTCTGAAAGAGTGATCTGAATCATTTAAGAATAACTGAAGTTCAATCCCAGACAGATAGTTGATTAAAGTTATTAAAATCAATACCATCTATATGCTTGAAAAAACTCAGTAGCTTTTAAGCGCAGTGAGAGAGCATTATAATTCATCAGTATTACATTCACTTATTCACCAGTGATGTTCTGGAGGCAGTAATCTCTTCTACTCTTCTTTTTCTTGACAGCAACAAGTATTTTGTTCCAACACAGAGCAGCATTTTGCCGTGGCTAACGAAGCAGGCGCTTATAGAGTAGAATAGAACAGAACAGAATAGAATAGAATAGAATATGCTTTATTGTCCCACAGAGGGGAAGTTCCGGTGCAATAGCAGCAAACTGACAGGCAATCAAAGCAAATAGATTTACACAAAGTTAAGAATATAAAATATGTTTAATAAACAGAGTAAAGAATAACATACACTAAGGCCAAAATTTCATCATAAATACTGTGTAGTTATTTAAAAGAGTGTACCCCGATCCAAAGGAATGTGCAATTGAGTAGGTTAATTTAAAAAAAAAAAAAAATGCACAAAATGTTTAGGTGTATTTGAGCATTAAAAAAACAACGGACTATGTACAATGAGTGACAATAAAAACTGCAACAACAGAGATGTGCAGATACCAGCAGAAATGTTATTTTAAATGAGTAAAACTGTGCAAACACCAGCAGGGAGGTAAACACTTATTGCGTTTGTTGGGAGCAGTGATGGTTATAAAGTCTAACAGCTGCTGGGAGGAAGGATCTACGATTTTATGCTCCTTTGTGCACTTAGGGTGCAGCAGTCGGTCACTGAAGGAGCTCTCCAGCTCAGCAACACCCTCATGCATGGGGTGGGAGACATTGTCCAGGAGTGATGTTATTTTAGCCAGTGTCCTTCTGTCTCCCACTGCCTGCACTGGGTCGAGGGGGCATCCTGGCACAGAGCTGATCAGAGCATAACTATGAGCTGAACCTGGTTAAGAAAGCAATAATTCTCTAACAGCACATCACCAAATCCAGTTCTGATTTCTGATCATGTATCTGGTGAACCTAATGACAGTCTTCAATGCTGCTGTTTTCTGCTGTGTGGTTTGCTTAAATGCTAGGCTAATGCTAGTGTATTTACCCTGTTTTGATATAACTTCTTGGTAATTTGACATTTCAATTTTGTTACAGTTGTTTGTGAACAAAACATACAGTAAAAGTTAACTCATTGTTTTGAACTTCATAAAATTTAGTAGTCCCTCTCCTACATCAAGAACGATCTGTGGATATTTTAGTAAATATCTCCATGAAGTTTTCTTATAGTGGAGACATTTACTTGCTATAAGCATCATGTGGAGTGGTGGAAAGCACTTTTGTTTCATTTTCTGTTGATGCTTCAAAACAAAAAGCATAAAAGATTTCTGGTGGTTTGCAAATTGAAGCCTTAAAGCATAGCAGTGTGAAATGTTGAGTATGCAGAGGCAGCAGCCTAATGTAGCACATAAAGCTGTTTTAGGGGCTAAAAGCTTAAACCACAAAAACTCAGCAGGCACAGCACAGAAGAGTTTCAAAAAGGTTTTTTGCTGCCCACAAGACTCACTTATTAAAAACCTAGGTGATGTGGTTGTTGGTGCAACCTTATTAAACATAATGGACATTGCCACAAGAGCGCTGGAACGGAGTTCTGCCATGCAGTGCAAGCATTAATCTTAAAACATTTTCTGTTGGTGTTGTCTTCAGGGCTATCGTACCGGCTATGCCTACCGCTTCCCTGTGCTGCTTGAGCGATCACGGACACGGAGGGAGGTGGAGGTACCGGCAACCGTAACAGCTTTCCACCAGTTTGATGATGACGGCGTCCACCCGGCTCTGAGGCAGCACCCGTTTGCTCAGCGCCAGCAGCAGGAGAGGACCCGATGGCTCAACACCCCCAACACCTACCAGAAAGTCAGCCAGGAGCAGGCAAGCCCGGGACACCAACGCACCACTGTGAGGTTCCAGGGATAAATATCAGCTTCTGGTTTAAACATGCTGATCTGCAGTGGCTTGCAAAAATATTCATACCCCTTGAGCTTTTTCAAATTTTGCTATGTTACAAGCACTATCTTCAAAGCATCGCAAAGTAGTGAAAGTTAAGTCTTGCAAAGTGGAAGCTAAATCATGTGGTTTTTCAACTTATAACTAAAAATCTGAAAAGTGTGGCATACATTTGTATTACCCTTTATTCTCATATCCCTAAATTAAATCCAGTTTAACCTCAGCATCAATGCAGCTGTTTTGTGAAAACCTCAGAGGTTTGTTAGAGAATATCAATGAGCAAACAGCATCATGAAAACCAAGGATCACCGCAGACAGGTCAGGGAGAAAGTTGTGGAGAAGTTTAAAGCAGGGTTAGGTTATAAAGCAATATCCCAAGCTTTGTGCATCTCACAGAGCTCTGTTCACTCCATCATATGAAAATGGAAAGAGTATGGCACAACTGCAAACCTCCCAAGACACAGCTGTGGTTTAGGGATAAGAGAAATTGCCAAGGGAGCCATGGTAACTCTGGAGGAGCTGCAGAGATCTCTGGCTTAGGTAGAAGAACAAGGGCAGAAGGAACACAAGAGGAGATAAAAGGCCTGCATAATATTAAGAAGACATGCAATTTGATTTTCAATAAATTATATATATATATATATATATATATATATATATATATATATATATATATATATATATATATATATATATATATATATATATATTGTAACAACAAAGTTTTATTGAAAAAGTTGTTTCTGGTTAATGTCTGCTGTTTTGGCAATGAAATGACTTAATTGTAGCTTCTTAATGCTCTGACTACATGAACAACTCTTTCCCTTCTAAAACTGTTTATGCTGCATTCAATAGCAAGTATCACCAGACATACTACAGTCTGTTATGCTGCGAGGTGTAGTGTGGAAAAGAGGGGACATTACTCTGACTTGGCTGTACAGCAAACAAAGATGATTTATTGTTTTCGCTCCATCACAACAGTTCTCAAAATGGCAGTCCTTCCGTCAGTCTCCCTGCGATAGCCAGCAGGCCTCTTATATACATTCCAAGCCCCACCTTCTTAATTCAAATCAGCCAATCATCTCAGGCTTGCAGAGCGGGAAAAGAAACAAAGAAGTTAACTTTCACATAAATGGTGACGACATTAACAATTTTTTTTTTTTTTTATCAATAATGAAACATTTACTAAACGTGGTATGTATGCAGATGCACAATTTACAAGTCAAATTGTTCTTTTAAATGACTTTGACTTTCTTCACAATTTCAACCAATTAAACTCCTGCTCATTAGCTCACTTCCTATAAAAGAGCTGGGTTTGAAGCGGGCCTTCTCTTTAGTTGGAACACCGGATGGCTGCCACAGAAGACACACCCATACGGTAACAAGCAAACAATTGAGCAGTATATTAACACACAATGTTCACCGTTAATCCCACACTCTGGAACTAATGTAAAAAGTTAAAGAATTTAGTGCTTCTTAACACAGTCATAGAAAGCATGAATTCGTAGTACCTAAATAACTAGCTAACACTTATTGAGTGATGAGACCAAGATGGGTACTTTAATCACCATCCAAACAGTGAAATGTGGTGGCAGCATCATGCTGTGGGGATGCTTTTTTTTAACTGGGACAGGAAAGCTGGTCAGAGTTGACGGGGAGCTGGATGGAGGGTACAAAAGACTTTAGACTGGGGCGGAGGTTAAGCTTCAGACAGGACAGTGACCCTAAACATACAACCAAATCTACAGTGGGACGATTTAGATCAAATTTGTTGAAATGGCCCAGTCAAAGTCCAGATCAAAATTCATGTAAGAATTTTTGGCAAGATTTTAACGTGGATTTTACACATGCTTTCAGTTGTTTCTAGATATGCAAATCTGATAGCAATACACCAAAAAAGTCTTAGAAAACACCACTCTTTTTAGATTTTTATTTGCTTATAACATTTTGAAAAATACATAATTGTCCTTTTACTTCACAATTATATTCTGTCTTGTATTTGTCTATCATCTGAAATTGCAATAAAATGAATTGGAAGTTTATGGCTGCAGCCTGACAGAATGTGAAAAGGTTCAAAATGAGTGAACACTTTACATGTATTCCTATCCTTTTACTTGACAGGAGGACATTTGTAAAGTCTTTCTTTGACTGGGCCATGAATGCTGTGAGCTACAGGAGAATGGTGTGACTCTGCTGTTACGAATGTGAGGGATGAGAAAAGAGGACGTTAGAGCAGAAAGATCAGAATCTGGGGAGGGATAAAAGCGAGATGAGTCAAAGAAAAAGTGGAGAAGGCTTTAGGAGTCTTAAGGTTTGACGAAGCAGCGAAGATAAAGGACACATAATGACTCATCACCATGCTTACATATGGAATATAATCAGTGTGGACTCACCCAAGATATTTCTGCATCCAGACTGAACAACATTCTGTCTGACTTTTTGATGGTTTCTCAGAGTCAGGAGGTTTTGTTTTTCATTTTCAGATATTCTGAAGGAAACATGACACTTCCTGTGACCCTGAACAGGATTAGGCAGATAGAAAAAATGGATAGAGCAAAGTTTTAGCAACATAAAAAAAGAGAGGCAGCCTCAGATCAGTGGGAGGAGCTTCGCAGTCCCTCCCAACCTCCTCTTCATCCTCTCTCTGCATTGCAGAGGAAAGCCCATTAGCTCCATGAGCTATACAACAGAGCAAACTCTGCCCTCTGGTGGCCAAACATATTGCATGATCACACATCCCCTTTGGCAGTGTTTTTAAAAATGAAAACAGAACCAGCAGGTGGCTAATTTGGCTTCTGTCGTGCATTTCTTTACTCTGCTTGTTTTTCTTCTAAATTAATAACTTAAACCCTGCTTCCATGCTTCACTTCCTTCCTGCAGTGGCTGAAAACAGAAGAGGTGACTCAGGCTGGCAGCACAGCCATCAAGATAGAAAACCCAAACCAGTTTGTGCCTCTTTTCACCAACCCTCAGGAGGTGATTGAGACACGAAACAAGGTGAGCATGTCCTCCCTCCTTTTCCTTCTAAGTGCACTCCCATGAACCAAATATATTTACAAACCTCACTGTATCGTTCTCAGATCCGACAACAGAATCGTCAGGATATGAAGACAGCAGGACCACAGTCACAAGTCCTTGCAAGTGTCATAACAGATGACAGCCCTCCGGTACCAACAGCACCACCTCTGCTCCCAGAACTTTAAAGCTAATTCCCTGACTTTTGACCACGAATGAAAACCTGCACTTTTTTTGTGTGTTTCTGTGTCCATCAGACCCCAGTGAGCCCACCCAAAGTTCCACCAGAGCCAGAACCTCCCAACCCATTCAATCAGCTGACTGACAAAGAGCTGGAGGAGTACCGCAAGGAAGTGGAGCGAAAACAGGATGGAGGGACCGATGGTAATTAGTTATTTTAATGACTTCAGCTATTTTACTTAATTGTTTTTAGAAGAGTGAGTGTTTATAACTAATTTCATACATTTTAACAGCTTCTAGCCTTCTTACAGAACCTCTCTTTAGAAATCCTGTACTATCCCTTTAAAGCAGGTGTTTAACCTGCATATTATGGATATTTTTCTTATCTCACACTTGAGACAGGATGGCAGTTTTAAATAAGAATCTTGGCTCATTTATTGTACCGATGCTAGTTCAGAAATGGGACACATCATTTGTGAAGCAAGGTTACAGGAAAATGTTTAATTGTCCCAAAACCCTAGAAAAGAAGAGCAGATTAAGAAAAGTAGATCAATTATTTTGTTTTATTTTGTAAAAATCACAAAGCAAATATAATTATTTTTGTAAAACTTTTGTTACATAGCTTTAATTTCCTAACTTCTCTGATACCTCTCCATAATTTACTTGTGGCTTATGTCTGTTCATTTATTTATTTCCAATGTTTCTCTGTACAGTTGATGAAACATGCAACCCATCACTTATATACATACATAAATGTCATTCTTTGTACCACTTTGTTTTGTGTGGGAATCAAGTGATGCAGTCGTCACATAGTTTGATCTGAGTGAATCCATCCATCCATCCATCCATCCAGTTCGGATCAACACAGAGAGCTAAAAAATCATCTCAAATGCAGCCGTTCTGCTGCCTGGTGTTTCTTAGATAGTTCTTAGACAGTAATAAAAACAAGCAGATGTTTCCAAATGAAACTTTACATCAGTAAAAGATCTTAAAGAAACTAAAATAAGTGTGTTCCATGCTAAATGAGTAGAGCTGGGGGCTTTGTGTGGTGTTTGTACATTATGTTCTCCCTGTGCTTAGACTGGCTGTTTCCTACTGTCCAAAAATATGTCTGTAAGGTTAAATGGGGACTCTTGATTGCCCTTAGATGTGAATGTGAGCATGGTTGTGTGACTCGTGCATCTGTGTGTTGTGCTGTGATAGACTGGTGAGGTGTTCACCTCTCACTCATTGATGTTGGGCAAAGCTTCAGGACTCTCAATGTCCCTAAACAGCAGGAAAAGGACACAGAAATGCATGGATGGAAGGCCAAAACAATGAAACTTTAAGGGCTACTTACAAAAATCAAATAAAATCAACTGGCCTCAAATGCTGCCACCAACTCTTCCGTGTTGTTCTTTGCTATCCCCCTTCCTTCATATTGTGACTATGCTGTTACAGGACCTGCTTTCCAAATGAATCTAGTTTCTGTGAGGGGTGACCTTCCATCATGGCTCATGTTACAAATCTTCTCAGATCTGATTGGGACTCTGACTTCCATGACTTTTTCCATTTCTTGATCACTGGTCTTTGTTATTTGGGGTTCATACACAGTCCTGAAGGTTTGATAAATTCAAATATTTGTTTGAAGTATTTTCCAGGTATGGATAAATGTGTCTAGAAAATAATAAAATAGAGTCAAGACTGGTTAAAAACTGGTTTCCAGATTCGCTTCCCTCTAAACTGAATGGTTAAAGTCTAATTTTCTTAAAATGGACTGCTTAAAAAGCAAATGGCTTTTAAGTAAAAGATGGAAACCTGAAGTCACTTCCAATATCAGCATGGTAGCAGTAATGAAAATGATGAACACACTGTTTGGTGCTATCAAATTAGCCACATTTTAATATCAACTATAGCTTTATGTTTAAACCTGCCAAACCCTTTGGAATGTACTTTGCTCACAGTATTTGAAACTTTAGGCTAATTGAGCCCAAAATGACAACTTTTTTCAAATATATTTTACTCTAAATAGTATAATTTAGTAAAAAGCAAAATACTTTTTAAAGGAAGACCCTAGCCCTTTCAGGAAGACCAAAAGCCTAAAGCTGTTGAAAAGATTTAATGCAGTGAAAGTGAAAAAAATAAATAAATATTGAAATTTTATTACAATTTTATAACTGTACCGTTTTGGGTCCTGAGGGTAAAGAGTGCCAGTTTTCGCTTTTAACTCTCATTGCTCCAAAAAATAATAATGCATAAAAATTAATGTTGTTAATAATTTTGAGCTGGTCAAGGGTGAAACACCCACATCAAAAATCTTCCACCATGCAGTTTATTTTTGGAATATATTGCATATTGTTGGTTTTTCTCCTTCAAAAAGTCTGGCTTTTTTTGGACAAAACAGACATAAAAACATAGGAAACATTTTAGAAATATGAAAAACGTTATATCTATTGATAGATTGGAAGTTGTTGAAAAGATTTAATGCGGTGAAAGTGAAAAAAAAATTATTAGAGTTTTATAAGATGTACCATTTTGGGACCATAAGATAAAAAGTGTATAGTCAATTTAAAGGCTTAAACAAACAAGTGTTCATCTGTTTCTATGTCATAACTGTGTGTAATTTGTGCTCACTGCTGTTTGCTTCAAGTCTAACCCAGTGCTCAGCTGAGTCTTCACTGTTCCTCACTGTTTGTGTGTGTGTGTGTGTGTGTGTGTGTGTGTGTGTGTGTGTGTGTGTGTGTGTGTGTGTGTGTGTGTGTGTGTAAGTAGGGGAGGAGGTGGAGAACGGCAGGGAGTCTCCTCCTGCTACCTCCCCTACAAAAGGCCCTGCAGACGGTCACCGTCCTGTCTCAGGTGAGGCTTGGCAGAGCACATGCTCTGTGTGTCTGGCTTGGCTTCCATGCTGTTTATCTGGCACACAGCGTGCTTCAGGTTTTCTCTTATGGATTCATATGTCTAAGCTCTGCTTCTGGCCTCTTATGACAGCTGCGTTACTCCTCCTTCTAGTGACTCACACAACTCTATACACAAATGGACCACAAGCAACACAGTTGGGACTAAATCAACAGTAATTTGGTACTGATTATTCAGATGGGAAAGTCACAAAATTAGGAAGCGTACGGTCATATTCACTAAATTAGAATATGATTAAAAAGTTCATTTATTTTAGTAACTATATCATGGGGATTTCCTGTTTACAGCTAATAAAACATGACATTTAAGATTAGAAGATTACATCAGACCAATAAAAAAAAAAAACATTCTTTAATACAGAAATGTGGGCTTAATGTAAAGGATGTTTACTTTTAATCAAGCAATCAATATTCTAATTTATTGAATGACTTTTCATTAGCTTACCAGCAGATGGCGGTGTTGCAACAGGGAAACTATGATTCTGGCTATAATGATCTCACCTCAGTGTGAAGTGAATGAAACCAGGACCATGTGTTTACTCAAATAAATGTATTAAATAGAATAATTAGGCATTAAAAGAAGTTAAGAAGTTTATATGTATATTTAGGGATAACAGTTTCACAATTGCACATTACAGTATGATGCTAGACCCATATAGGGAATTTTAAGGTTTGCAGCTATAATTTGACAAATGTGGAACATTTCATCTTGATTTGACCTCTTACATGTTCTCGAAAGCTGTTAATACTGTTAATAGGGTAGTTCTGAACAGAAGATCCTGTTTAGACACCTGATGGAGTAACTTGGTCTGTCAGTTGTTGCTGGTATCAGTGATATTTGGCCAGGATGACATTTTTATCTTTAAATAATAGGTTTAAGCATATTCCACATCTTTAGGCAATTATAAAGCATGCTACATTTGGAAATGTATAAATAAAATACTGGTAAAAATGTTGAATGACCGCTGGCACATTTCAGCCAACATGTTTCTAGTGTCTGTCTTGTTGTGTTGCTCCACACTGATTCTTAGAGCACACATCTGCTGCTTTGCCTGTGCTGCTCTAAGTGGTAGCAGTTCCAATCAGAAGCTTACATCCACTCATTGTTGTATTCATTTTGGTCTTTTATTGAATCATTTAAACTGTTCTTTTTCCAGCTGGACTCATTGTACTACAAGCAACTTTAATGTCTTTTAAAAACAAAAACTGGATGTGCAAGTTTAAATTTATTTTGTTTCTATCTAATCCACACAGTGTAAAAATTATACATACAGGCTCACATTTACATCAAAGCCACACATTATTCATGGTAGATTTAAATTTGAAATATATATGTATTTTTTCATTCAACCAAGTGTTTGTTCCTGACAGGAAATGAGATAGGCATCTCTCAAAAGATAATAAAACAATTTAAAATGAGCATCAATTTTGAAAAAAAAAAAAAAAAAAAAAAAAAAAAAAAAAAAAAAAAGGTTTTTATTTACATTTCTGAAGAAAATAGCCTTTTTTTGCATTACAACAATCAAACCCTTCTTGTAATTGCTATCCAGCTTTTTGTATGTTTCTTCTAGTATTTTGATGAGTTATTTTAGGTGATGAGCTCTAAGCCTTTGAGATTGGATGGCCTCCTTACTATTACCCTAATGTTTAGCTATATTCTCTTAGATTCAAGACAGGACTCTGGCTGGATCATTCCAAAACATTAATATTGCTTCCAGTCAGACAAAACATGTTGGTTTAGTTAAAGTTTAAACATTATTTTAATCATGAATTATTTTAGGATAACTGTACGTACACCACCACTGATATTTGGATAACTGTGTATTTGCACACTTTTTGTCGCTGTCAACAAGATTCTGAATTGGTAGAATTAATATCAATTTTGGGACAGACTTAACTTTAAAACATAGCACCAGCATTTTCACAAAGACTTGAGGTCTGGGACATTTCAGAAGTTTATGCAACGTTTATTCCAAATCCAGTTCTGATGTGTTTTTGGTATCATCGTCCTGTTGGAAAACTCAACTGCATTCAAGTGTCAACCATCTTACTATCGATTTGAGGTTAAATTGAAGAATTTGAAGGTAGTTTTAATTTTTGATTATTCAGTCCTTATTGTGCAATTCATCATTGCCACTGACAGCGAAACAGGCCCTCAGCATGATGTTACCCCCACCATCATTGGCTGTTGGTCTCCCTTGACTCTTCCTAACATACTTCATGACATTGTGGCCAAATAGCTAAAGAAGGTCGAGGAAGGAGCTTCTTTTTTGGTTCACACCCTCTCAGTCCATGTTAATATCAAACAGGCTTTACTTTGGAGAAAGTAAAGAAATCTTGCAATCTGTGATCAGCTTGAACCATGGCAGCTTCTGAACTTTCATGCCAAAGGGTGACTTGTTTGGGTCTGATGGTAGAAACTTAGTTACAACTGTGTTTTCCAACAGAACAGCAATCATTGAACACACATCAAAACTGGCTCCAAAGTCTGTTCTCAACTCTATCCAAAATGTGTTGACTCGGCATAAAGCCAGATCCATGGTAGGAACCAACCAGTGTTTCTCTGTTAAGAAAAAACAAATCATTTTGGCAGTGTATGTCAAAGGGCTGGGCGATATGGCTTAAAATAAAAACTCCGGATTTTTTCATACCCGATCCAATTTCCAGTTTTATTCAAACTTTTTTCTCACTTTTTTTTCTAAAAAAGAAATTACAAATGACAGAAAATATTTTCAAAAAGTGGCTTTTATGTCAATCGTCCCTTCTGTGAGTTGGACGGTAGAGTGTTAGGGTCAAGCTATGATAATTTTTGTTTAATTATGAGAATACAGTCATAATATTAGCAGAATAAAGACACAATTTTACCAGAAGAATATCTTAAAATTACAAGAAAAAAGTCGATTTAATAAAAAAAAGCCTCTAGAGTTATGGAGATCGAAGGTGAGAAGCTCAGTCAGTGTGGTTCTTTCTTCATAATAAACTGTTTGCGCAATTATTTAAAAGTCCTGCTGCGGAAAATAATTTTATGCTGATGTGTTCATATTTGAAGTATTACCTTATCTGTAAAACTGATACCGAACTATAACTTCACAAGATACTCAACATTCCTCATTTAGTTTTTTATTTTTCATGTAGGAGCTCTCTAAAATTATTACTTCATTCTCCTGATACTATGACTTTATTCTGTTAATATTAACACTTTATTCTTGTATTATTTAAACTTTATTCTCATATTACTACGACTGTATTCTTGTAAAACTATGACTTTATTCTCGGAAATAAAAAATCAAGAAAATCCTAGCCTGGCCCTAATATTCTGTTGTAGAGTTGACCTGAATTCAAAGTCCAAATAAATAGATTCTATAAAACATGCTTGTCAAACAAGATGGCAGCCCTTGGAGCGCTGACATCACTCTGAACTATGGAAACCCAAAGAGCATTGGTAAAAAAAAAAAAAAAAAAAAAAAATCCTGATTTTCCAAAAATTAAGTCTTCAAAAACCAAAAATTGGTTTAATCAATAAAATTGCTTTATCACCCATCCTTAGTATGTCTACATTTAAGCTAATACTGTATGTCTAATTCTGACTCTTTCTATATTAGAGAAAATCTACCATAATTTTAAACCTGTGCACCCAATTCTTCTTTATAAAAAATTATTTTGTATAAACGTTCAACTCTGGAGAAGCAAAACCAAAATAAAATTAACATTTTTCTCCATTGTGACTGCGTCTTTACTACTATCTGTGACTGTAAGTATGCAGTTGAAAACCCACATCCAATAGGCGAGCATGTTCATCTGCAGAGACATTTCCCGCATGTAGCCCTGCAGCAGCACCAAGCTCAAGCCTCTGTTGTATGTTTGCTTACTGTTTGATGCTTTCTCTGCTCCCATTTCAACCATTTTTGCAGCAATGGAGGTACAGAATGACTCTCCAGTCATTCAGAACGGAGGAGAAGAGGAGAAGCAGGTGACGAAAGAACTGGAGGAAGGGATGAAAGCGCTTTCAACCAACGACACCTCCTCCACTCCTACTGCGCCGCCAATCAAACCGCAAGGCGGCACCCCTGAGGGATCACCATGTAAGTCTCCTTCCAAGAAGAAAAAGAAGTTCAAGCCACCATCGTTCCTGAAAAAGAGCAAGAAGCAGAAGGAGAAAGTAGAGACCTGAGATGGTCACACAGACACGTCAGACCTTGCTGAGGTGCTACAGGTCATCATGTGTGACGGAGCAGTAGATGGAACCGCATCAAAATCATTCAGAGCCATTTCAATGTCAAACCCAGACACGGTATCTTAAAGTACCACTGCTAGCCACTGAATTTGATGTTTGTGGTGATTCATCGAGTAAGTTTAAAGAGCTCCTGTAATTATTTTCACCAACTATTTGATCCAGGTCGGATACAACCCACCCATCCAGTTTGACTCACTACTTGTGATCACTCTCACGGTTTCTGTACTCCACATGTCTACACAATCAGTTTGTTACTTCACTTCACTGTACAGGAATTCAAACATGTTTCCTCTCTCAAAGCAGGCCTGTGATTTGGATCCTGTATAAGTGACACTTTAGTTTTTCTAACAATACACATTGGAAGGTAAAATCTGTTATCCATGTATAGCACTTAACATAGGTAGATTGATGTTCTTGCACGTCTTATTCTTTCATCATTATACATTTGTCTTAGCTTTTGGTTGTAGTTATCATAGTTAGTTTTGGTTGTAGTTATCATATAGATGTTACAGGTTTAGTCTGTGAGGACAGTTGCAGTACATGTAGAAATCTATTGATAGCTATTGATTGTGCTCTGAGTTACTACAGCAGAGTTCAAGGAAAGCAGGGAAATATTGGCTTGCTACAAGTCAAGCTGCAATTAAATCTGCTGTCAACCACAAAGGCTAATGAAAATGGTTGCTTGTTAATGCAATCTGAATATACTGAGGGTACCCAACATTCCACTTTTCTCGTTTGATTTTAAACATACATGTGCAAAAGACCTCTTTCCAAGTAATAATTTTCTGTTTGAACCAGTAGCTGTTATCAAACTGCTGATGTGTGATGTTGGCTCATTGGTTTGAATTAATTTTATATAAGAATGTATATGTGAGTGTTGCAAGGTTGCAATGTATCAGTCATTAAAGATTCAATTAGGTTTCAAGTCCACTGAGCACCGTCTCTGTCTGTATAGTTCTGCTTTGTTTCTCTTGTACATTAAATTGCTCCAACTCCAGTGCAGCTTAGTCTAAAACCCGAGACCACTTTAACTAAAAGACCATAAAAAACACCAGAACACTAAAACTTCAGTGTTTGAGTATGAGGGTCCATAAAATGAAGAGAAAAGACTCAAAAATTGTGAATATTCCACTTAAATCTTTGAAACAAGAATCTAATAGCTCTACTAATAGTTCTAATAATTCTGTTTACCAAAATCCAATGATAATAATCAAGACTTATTAATATTATTGAACTAACCATAGGAACATTTTGAACTCATAATATCAACGTAGTGATGTAATTTACATTGCTTTTGCAGTATTTATACCCTTGAACTCCTAATTCAATTTTACAGAGTAGACTCCCACCTATTCGCCGTTCAGTATACGCAGATTCACGTATTCACAGATTTTTCTGTGAAATGTGACTCCAAATCACTCAGGGTGGCGAAGTTGAAACACCTAGGCACAATGCTATTTGACACCCTATTGCCTGGTGTTTGCAAAGCTGGGAGCTGCATTTATTCTTCTTGTAAGAGGCTGACTGTGCCCCCAAGAGAGCGGAAATAAGGAAGACTGTAGATATTACCTTCTGTGGTAGTGCTAAGATAGTTTCCATTGTGTATTTGTGCATGTTAAGGTACGTTTGGTGTTTGAACTAATAAAATAGGGAGTTATATGCGTTTTTATAGGGGGTCTCAAGTATTTATGGATTTTAGCTATTTGTGGTTGGCTGTTGGCCCATAACCTCTGCAAATACCAGGGATCCACTGTAGCACCAATTCACAACGCATATTGTTTCAAAGCAAAAGAAAACGTCAATTCAGTCCAATCATAGAGACAGATTCCAAGTCAAGTGCATACATTCTAATTGATTCTAGTTATCAAACAAGACAGTCAAGTTCAGTTTATTATTCAGATTGGTAAAATATGGTTTTCTATCTAAGGAAACTTAGCATATTGCTTCAAGTCATTGACTTGTAGCATTCACTCCTCCTGGATGAGAATGCAGCAACAGTGGACAGTCGGAAACTCCTCTTTGAAAGGAAGAAACCTCCAGCAGAACCAAAACCTGGCTCAGTATGAACAGTCATCTGCCATGATCGACTGGGGGTTTGACAAAACGGAGCATACAAACACACACACAAAAAGCAACAGAAGCATTGATCCTAGAATACTTTCTATATTAAAGATAAGGGTTGATGGCACCAGAAGCTCCTTCAGTGCCATCATCTAGGAGAAGAACACAGATAAGCAGATAAAACATGATGTATTTTGTTACTGAATGACCACCTTATACCTGGTCTACTGACCATATATTAGGCAAATTGTGTTTTTGAGGATTAATTTAATCATTGAACATCTACAGTGCTCTCAGTTGAACCAAAAAATTAATAAACCTCAAATCTATATATTTAAGAAAGTAAAAGTGGTTTTCGACTTTTTTTTTTTTTTAAAGAAAAACAACAACATCCATGTGTTTAGGGTTATTTAAAATCACATTACAATATAGTGCAAAAGGTAAATCAGTCTAATATATTTCACAACCACTTAAACAATCTAACTGTTAATCTGACATTATTTTAATTTCCCAACAACCAATCAGTTATTATACATTTAAAAAGTTCAGGAGTCTTTCAGTTTCTCAGCACTGCTATCTCTCTTTATGTCTCCAAGGTCTTCAGAAAAATCACCTCAAGCTACTACTTGAATCAAAAGTATACATTTATTAATAATTCAACTACTCTGTATTTATTATATTAAGTATTTTACGAGAAACATGGGTAACTAATAAAAACAAACAAAAACACAATGTACTTTGGGAATCTGGGCTCATTAAGAAATGTATATAAATGAACCTTAAGCTACATACTATTTAATCAATTCAGGCTCTAAAAGCTGTAAGACTTTTCAGATTTTTCTCTCAGGCCTGCATGGGAAAGTCTCCTCATCTTATATGTCTTATATGGATCTTATATGGATTGTATGTCTGGCTCTCAATACATAGGGAAAGGGGGTAGGAGAAAATAATTTGCAGAAGCTAATCAGCCTAATTCCAAATTCCTCAAAATAAGCTTGTTTTTTCAACAGGTTTTTTTTCCCCTACTGCATCATTTTATTGGTTCTTGGTTCTATTCTTATTTTTTTTTATTTTTTTTTTTTACTGTTTTACTTGTTCGTAATTTATTAGTTTTCATTATTCTTTCATTTTTACTTAAGTGTTACCAGCTTAGTGAGTTTGTTGTTTAAAGCGTTTTAACTGGAAGGTTGACGTACTTTTGTTAATGAACTATTATATTTTAGAGAGAGCTTTTTAGGGTTATTGTCGAGGCATGCTATTTGAGAATAATCTATTTTATTTAATACCTAAGCCTTATCAAGCAGTGTAAGGGGAGAGTGAGGAACTGTCGATGATCATGGAAAAGTTATTGGTTTTAGAGTGGGTGGACTTGGTGTCAGTTAGTAGAATTTATATTTTATCTGAGTTAAGTTGCTGTGAACCAGAAGTTAATAGCAAAGAGGCAATTTTATTAATAGTTATTCCAAGCCATACCAAACCTATTGTTGCACAACAGTATGTATGTATGTTTAATTAAACATAACAAAAACACCCACCTACGTATGTAAGTATCCATGTATGTACATGGTGTGCCTTCAGCCATGAAGGACTGAACTACAGTGAACAAAGAGGTTGGTATAAGAACTATTAATCCCACAATATTAATCCACTATCAGTTTAGCAGGACGAGGAGGAGTTTCACAGTGTGAACATGTGACATCATTGTGAAACTTTACTCTTATTGATGCTCTTACTCAAAATATGTTCCAGTAGTGCAACCTGCTGTGTTTTTGTATGCTGCTTCTGGTATGTGAAGATAAGACCTCATTATGTCATGACTTATGTTTTTGTATTGTTCTGAAGATGCCGCTCAACTAGTGAAAGTGGGTCTGTACAGCCCAGGAGGTAGAGCCACTACCAGAGGACAGTGTTTTTGGAGAAGCAAGCTGCATGGATTGAGCAGGACTTCTGCAAGCGAAACTAAGTTCGTTAGCATTGAGTCGAACACGACGTATTACACGGGAACTACTGAAGTTGAACATAACTATGACTTATGGGAAGCAAGATTTCTTGGCCATTTGCACATTTTGAAGCCAAATGAGACAATTTTGAAAGAGCCTATGAATGATGAGCACTGAGGACAAGATAGCCAGAAAAATACTGATTGCTACACTGAGGTAATAAGGCAACTGATGACAAAAGCCTGTCTCTGATAAGACATGGAGACATGGAGCCAAAAAGCTCTGAAGTTACTGAAAGAGCACTATTTTGGCAAGAGCAAGCCAAGAATGATAAACATAGTCATCTTTGACCAATCTAAGAATGTCTGACAGTGAGACTGTTACTGACTACCTGATAAGGGCAGAGAACACAGTTACATCGCTGAATGATGGAGGAGACACCCTAAGTGATGGACTAATTGTAGCATTGATACTAAACTGCTTATCAGACTCATTCAAACCACTGGCTGTACATGTGTTGCAAAATGAAGATAAAGTTACATTAAGATTAAGATTCTGCAAAGAAGCAGAAAAATTGAAGAAAGCACAGTGTACAGATAATGTGATGAAAAATATGAAACCAAGCAAAAATTCAAGCAAAACCCTTGCTGCCAACATATTAGATGATTAATCTAGTATAAAGTGTTACAGATAAGAATTATAAGGACACAAAGCAAGAATGTGGAAGATATGGTGCAGCAATTGCAAAAGTAACACCATGAATCTGTATGCAGAAAAATGGTACAAGGGCAAGAAAATGCCTGCATTCCTTTGTGCTCACACAAAGGAACACAGGCCACCAGACAACATAAAGAAGAAAGGCATTATGGCAGATGAAAGGGGCAACATCTCACAAAAATGTACCAGATAAAAGTGATGTTTCTGAGGTTTTCTGAGACAGTGACCTCAGGTGTGATAAACCACAGCTAATTTATGTGCTCGAAAACCCTCCAATGTGGCTGAATTACAACAATTCTGCAAAGATGAGTGGCTAAAATTCCTCCACAGCAGTAAAAGACTCATTGACTCAACAACTGACATGACAAATGGAAAAGTCGCTATGCAAAAAGCAGCACAGGAAAGCTTACACCAAATGGATGCCTTAGCACTAAAATACATTAAAGACCTGTTATCATATCAACCTTCCAGACCTTGTTGAAATGTGCTATACAAATAAATTTTACTTAGAAAAAGTCAAAAAATGGGATTAAAAACATGTATCTATACTACTAAAGGCTCTGTATAGTCTAAAACAATCTTATATACTAGAAAGAAGTTGTCTGTCATTATTTCTGTATGTGTGTGGAGCTTGCTGTTCATAACACTAGTGCTGGACTTATCCATTGTTATTTTAATACCTAAGGCTTAGCAGGCAAATATTTATAAGTAATAACTTAGACTAAACTATTTAGCTATTATTTCCTGATAATCAGGTGGTGCCCCAATTGGTAATTTTGATCTAAATGGCTATTTCTGTTAATGACTGCCCTCAGCAATTATTTAGTTATAAAACCGGAACTACTGTTGTACAACAGTATATATGCATTTGTATTTTTATTGGAATATAACAAACCCACCCATGTATGTATGTATGTATGTATGTATGTATGTATGTATACTTAATAGCATAAAATAAACACACCCATCAATTTCTGTATATATGGATATGTGGCTTTATTATAAGGCTTTATTTTTTACAGTAGCAGATAAAAGAGGTACTTTCACAGATGGCAACAAAGGGAAGGGAATCTTAATCAGTTTTTTTGCCAATTATTGAATTGGACAAAAACAACCAATAAGACTCAAACTGCTGAAGTTTCTTGTTCTCCTCATGGAGATTGTTGTTTTTCTCGGTTAGCATCTTCATCTCCTCTTCCAACGTGGACTTTTCATTTTCTAGTTGGTTTAATTTATTGCTGTTCTGTAAAACAACCTGTTGACAGTCCTCCAGTTCTCTGGCAAGCCCTTGCCTTTCTACCTCTGTCACTGACAGTGTGTCTATAACCTTAGTCAGTTCTCCATGGAGTACAGATAATTTCTCCTCATCTTCTGCTTCTGTCTCTTCCATTTGCTTCCTCATTTGCTCCAGCTGATCATTTAAAGACTGATTTTCAGATTTGACATCTTCCAGCTCTGCTTTAGCCACGCTGATCTCACAATCTAAGCTCATGTTGACCTTCTTCAGTGAAGAATTTTCTGTTTCAGACTTACTGAGAACCATCTGAACATTAGAGAGTTTGTTCTCAACATTTTGGATCTGATTCTTGAGGGTTGACACTTGGATCAGGAGCTTTTGTTCGTTGTCCTCCCTTTCTTTCACTTCCTTTTTCAAACACTCATTCTCCTGTTGGAGGGTCGACACCACTCGTGTGTTTCTCTTCCGATCATTTTCAGATTCAAAATACAGTTTTTCTAATTCCAGCTGCATCCCATCTATGATTTTCCGAGCTTTTACAGCTTCTTCTTCCAGACTTTGTAAGTGCACATCTTTGGATTGCAGTTCTCTCTGGAGTTTGTCACTGTCTGAGGTTTTCATCTCAAGTAACTCTGACAGCTCTTTATTTTTCATGCTCTCGCTGCAAATCTCTTCTGTCAGCTTTTCAGTGTCTCTTTTAAATGACTTTAGCTGGTTTTTGGATTTGTTCAGTTCACCCAGGAGTCCATCTTTTTCTTTTTGTAAGCTCTGTACTTTAACCTTCAAAGTTGCCAATGTCTCTACCTTTTCAGCTAAATTATGTCTGCTAAGCTTTTCATTATTTAATGCCTCCTGGACATTCTTACTCTTTGTGCGCTCATTCTGTAAGAGGTTCTGCAGTTCCCATATTTTGTTTTGGCTTTGCTGCTCTCTCTCTTTAAGATCTTCAATTTGATGCTTTAACTGATTTAAGTCTGATGTCATTAATTTGGCTTCTTTTTTTAACTTGTCAAAACCTTCCAGATCTTTTGCTTGCTGCTCTCGCCACATGGTCTGGATGGCATTTTTGTTGCCAAGTGTCTTAACTTCCTTTTGAAGAGCCATGTTTTGCTCTTGAATCCTGCTCAGGCTTTTGGCCTTTTCCAGTTGTTCTTTCTGCAAGTCTGAAATAGTTTCTTGCAGTTCTTTCATTTTATTATCGGAAGACTTTTGCATTTTTAGTTTGTCGACAAGCAAGCTATTCTCTTTTTGTAGTTTTGAATTGTTCTCAATAAGATTTGTAATTTCTCTCTTACATTTTTTGTTTTCCTCCATGAGCAGTTTCTCATTTTTCTCGGACCTCAGCAGGGCCTTGTTCTGAACTGAATTCATAGGCTGAAACATTTTGAAATGCCTTCCAAAGATAAGTTTTGGTTAGATTCCTTCAGAATATGTCTTGAATGCGACTAGTGACATATAGTACTCGACATCGATGACTATGAGATCATCACATTCCATGTTTTGCAGCGATTTTCATACATTCATATGTTGTTATGGTGATATCACTGTCATTCCATTAGGGACCATCTGCTGTTTTACAGTGCCTTGCAAAATTATTCATACTCCTTAAACCTCTTGAAGGAAAACTGTGGGACAGGGTGTGTTGTTAGTGGGACCATAATTAACCACCTCATGTATGCAGATAATTTGGTTATTTTTCGTACCTGCAGAACTAGTCTTCAATAGTTATTCAGACCCTGCTCACAATATGATCAGGAGTATGACATTATGTGCAGTGCACTGAAGTGTAACATCATGATTATAAAAAGTAGAGAGAATCAGAAATTTGTACTTTCTGATTTCTCTTTACCTGGTATGGTTCTTAAAGTGTGTGCTTAAGTTAAATTCAAGGCACTTTATATAACTGATGATCTGGCTGATGACACAGACATTTACTGACATTTACCGTTGTTTAATGTGTACACAAGCCAATATGCTTGTAAGCAAGTTCAAGATATGCTCTTTTTAAAGCATACTGTACCCCTTTGTATACTGCCCACTTGGGGAAGCAGTACAAGCAAAGCAAAATGCAAAAACTCAGAGTTGCTTATAATGATGGAATGAAGATGATGCTTAGAATGTCAAGATGGACTAGTGGAAGTCAGTTATTTGCTGGTGCAGCTGTCCCCACTTTTTATGCCCTATTACATATCCCTCTGTACTGATGCATAGGGGGATCAGCTGATCCTCTAAATAACGTCATCCTATAACTGATGGACCCTGCATGACTGGCGTTTTAACCTTTTTGTGAATTTGCGACTTGTATATATGATTTCTATTAATATTTGATTTACTCATCTTTTAATACTTTAATTACTTTTTTTTTTTTTTTTTATGTCAACCTCTTTGTGCTTTTAATAAAGTGATGTTGATGATACATGACCCCTCCCCCTCCTCCCCCAAACCAAATAAGATACACTTATATCGGCTTCAGTCCCTTTTATCTTGACATCCCTACATAAAATTCAGTTGATCCATCCAATTTCTAAAAAACACTTTACCCTGTGCAGTTCTTCAACCTCTCACCCAGTAGACGGTTCCAATGTTCTGGAAGATATTCTGTTTTGTTCTGATACCGAAGAAAACTCACCCATCAATCATCGATGACTATAAACCTGTTTCTCTGACATCCCACATCATGAAAGTCCTGGAACGGCTCCTGTTGGCCCACCTGAGTAAGCAAACAAGCAGATATCAGGAGCCCCTGCAGTTTGCTTATCACCTTGAAGTTGGAGACGCCATTATATACCTGCTTCAACAAATCCACTGTCACCTGGACAAACCAGGAAGAACTGTGGGATCATGTTCTTTGATTTCGCCAGTGCCATAAATACAATTTAAGCCTGATTTACTTTGTCAAAAACTTCAGAAGTCTCAGGTGGAGGCCTCAACAATCGCCTGGATCAATGACAACCTCACAAACAGAACACCATTTGTGAGACTAAAGGGTCATGTGTCTAAACAGGTGGTTAGCAGTACAGGAGCACCACAGGGGACTGTACTCTCACCATTCCTTTTCACACTACATGTCAAACTACTAGTACCAGATTCCTGTGATCTGCAGAAATACTCAGATGACTCCGCAGTTGTTGGGGAGTCATCTGAGATGACCAGAGATGGTCAAGAAGCTGAGTACAGAGAGCTGTTGGACCAGCTCAAACAATCATCTCATCTTGAATATAAACAACACAAAGGAGATGATTGTAAACTTCAAGAAAAGCAGGGTTAGGTAAAACATTAATTCCAAAAATGTGTGGTCAAAAAATTACTTACTCGGGGTATATGTATATACTAGGGTTTGTATCATTTTGAATGTAAGGATTAATGAAAATCCAGAATAAATTCAATTCAGTTCAATTCAATTCAAAGTTTATTTATATAGCACATTTACAACAACCTGATCTGACCAAAGTGTTTCACAATAATTACTGCATCACAGCTAGGTAGAACATAAAATAGGAAATAAAATTTAATTTGATGATAAAATGTCCAATAAAATACCAAGAAAAAAATGATAAAATACTAAATCAAGATATAGTCCATTTCAGTTTAATTTCAGGTACAGCAAATGCAAGGTGAATTTTGCTAAATTTTGCTGTTAAAATATCAATGTTGTGACATGACGTTAAATCACTTCACTGTTTATAAAAGTAATCAAAAGATTTACTACAGATTTACTTGGGTGCCTTTTAAATTACACCGTACTTTTTACTTTTACTTAGAAAAACATATGAGTAATATTGACATGTAGTATCAATACTCACTACTCTTACTTGAGTAAAATTTCAGGATACTCTATCCAGTGCAAATAACTTCACTGAATGACGAACACATATGTTTTAACCAAGAATGCATGAGACACAGACACACACCTACAGCTTATGTTAAAGTGAGACATCTTGTTCATACACAAGCTTTTTTTAAAAAAAAAAAATAATTATTTTCTATCTGCTGACGCTTTTGTGCCATTTGAGATCAAGAAGATACAATCAGTACCATATGCAGTCACTGGAAGAACTTCTCCCTGTTCTAACATATTTATACATTACCCACTGCTGTAAGTATTGGTTTCATAAGTTTTATATTGAAAAATCATTACTTGGAAAAGTTTTTCTTCTGCTTGTATTTGTTTTTTACATATTGTATTTATTTATATATTTTTTTCCATTTTGGTCTTTAAAATACCAGAATTTTCACATAGCTTTATATTTGTATGTCTGATACCACTTTGAATTTTAAATTAGATGTCATGATCAGTTAGTACCTTGTATACCAAATACTTTTTTAGTTGAGTAATTTCTTGACGGATTTTTACTATCTTTACTTGATTAAAAATGCGTTGAGGTGGTGCTACTCTTACTTGGGTACAGTTTTTAACTTTACCCATCTGCATCCAGGCCCAGAATGAGTGGATGTCAACTTCGGGCAGCAACAAGAACGTCATTGCGATGTTCGGAGACTCTCCGGCAGGGGGCGCAAATTGAACACTGCACATCCTGAGAGGGCTAGTGAAACAGAACAGAAGAAGGTACTTCCTGTATGTTATCTGCTGTGCTGTGTTTTCACATAAAATTACAGGTAAGACGAATTAACGAACTTGCGGCTTTCCGCAGACTTCTTAGCTATGACTGAAGCTTGTTCATTTTAGTGAAACTTACTGGAATAGCATTGCTTTCTTAAAACAAAACCAGAAGGTAAAATAAAACGTATCATAATGTTGCGTTTAACACCTTTTAGGTGACATTTTACAAGACCTTTTGAATGTAATATCTGAACAGGTGTGTCACTTATAAACGAGCCCTGTATACCGCTAACTCTAGTAGCTAATATCCACAATTCAGTTTAAATATATTACTTTTTCATTCATTTGTCATCCGAATCCTAAACAGGTGAATGTACGTTCACATTCTGCTTTTGTCTCAAGTTTTACAGTCAGACCATCCTTTCCGCTCACAAAAGTTAGCTTAAAGTGTTGATTTTGATGCTGCGTTAAAACTTTTTCAGTCTAAACTCCTGATTTAAAGATGCACTCCCAAACAAATGTAACCAGCTCATTTCAAAAGCCAAATCCCACCACAAACAGAGCCTAAACAAGTTCTGTTTTTTTTTTTATGTGATGATAGGACAGCACAGGGTGCTGTAAAACATCTGCTAGAATAAAGACCTTATACTGCCATAAGCTCCACCAGACTGCAAATGCAAATCCTTACTAACCAAAGCTGACGCTGCTCATCAGCCGCCCTCTGCTCAGCCTCGGTGAACAGAATGTTTCGTTGTATCCCTCTGGTTATTGTGGTATGTCATTTGGACAGACTTGGGGAAAGTTTGATGCTTTGCTCACATGCAACCACAGGAAAAAAAAGTAGAGATTCATCAGTCACAATTTTGTAGCTAATTTCTGATTCTTTATTTTCTGTAAAGTGTGGACCTCTTGATACCTGTTTCTGCGTTCATATTTCTCTTTAAAAACCATAATATAGATTTTCTTTTCTGGTCTTCCTGCAGTCATCGGTCAGTAATGATACATATTCGGAGAAGAGCCGGCACGACTAGAGTTTGTTGTTGTTTTAAAACTAAGTCAAAAATATCATGGAGTTGATATTGTAAACCTTTAAGCACCCTATGTTAGCAGTTAGCGAGGGTAGCACTACTAAAACTGTGGTGTTTTTGTGCATAATCTAGAGGATATAAAACCGTACTGTAAATCTTACCGATTTTCTAAAGGTTATCAACATCTCTTAATTCAGCTTGTGTCAAATGTTAAAAAAAAAACAAAAAAAAAACACACAAAAAAAAAACGGATGAAACAGATCAATTTTGCTGTACTTTGTTCTGCCTTCCTGTTATTTGCTGAAGCTGTTGCTCTCTCAAGCAGCCTAAATGAACCATAGACATGTCTTCACTTGTCGTAGAAAACTCCTTTTAAATAGCTTCTTATGTCTCTTTATGCCTCACTGATGCCTCAAAAGGCTTTTACTTGTTGGTTTGCTAATGTGCAGTTACAATGTGCATGAAATGTGACAGAGTGAATACAGTAGCATTAAGTACTGTTAATGCTACTTTTAAATTATTTATCTAAATAACAGATGAATTACTAAATTTAGCTGCTCTGCTGCAGTCCAAGAGGGGGCCCTAAATGGTCACAAAATTTCCTTATGGCCTTGTTCTGGCTTTGTCCAGAAAGGTTATGTTTCTGTTGTTTAATCTCAATCCTCTTTAAGTGTGGGCTGGGGTTGGAGTCCGTGCTAATGCCCTGCAAAGCCTGGGCTGTTAGGAGATAAACCAGTGAGCAGGAAGCCACCGAGTGCTACCTGGCTGGTTAAATGGGAAAGTTTCACTGTTACATGGTGAAGGATTGTCTTGAAAACCCATCTGCTCTTTTTTACATGCTGTCTTTCACTATCTGTTTGCAGGGATGGCTCAGTGGGGGGCCATCTTCTCCATAATTGCTGCTCTTGGAGGGGCAGCGTTGTTGGCGTCTGTGCACAAAATTGATGAAGGACACACTGGAGTGTACTACAGGTGAGCCTGTGTTGTGAGAGTAGAGGGAAGTGAGTATCTTTTTCAAGCATCTGAACAGTGAGAACCATTAATAGCTTGACAATAGGTTTTTGCTTTTAGGCAAATGATTATTACCACCAGCACAGACATGCCTTGTTTCTGTAGCGTGTTGGAATGAATAAACCTCGCTATGTTTCCTTTGGTTTGGTGGACTGTTGACAGAAACATACGCGATCTTTTGATTCATATTATTATTGGCACATTTTTGCTTCTTTTGTAACATTGGCCTTAGAATTGTCTCTTATCTCAAATCCAGTGTGGCTGCTTGATTAAGAATGTGACATTTTCCTCCATTCAAAGTTTAGATTCACTGAGCAGCTGAATAGAAGTGAAGTGAAGCACCATATTATCTGCAAGCAGTTTTCCAGTTCTTGTCAAAATGCTGACAACCCTGAAAGTTATCATTGCTTTTCATCTGTCTGTAAATATTCAGTGTTTTTCACAGGAATATTGCTCTTAATCTGCCTTACTTGTATATTCCAGGGGTGGGGCACTTCTCACTGCCACCAGTGGCCCTGGTTTCCACCTTATGCTTCCATTCATCACCACCTACAAGTCTGTACAGGTAAGGTTAGACCAGGCAGCTCAAAATCCTCATTGTTTTGAGGGGTTTTTTCAAACACAAATGTTTAAAGTAGCATATACAGTCCCTTGTGAAAGGATATATGTGGTGCACATTAATCAGGTGAGCGCATTGCAAGAAATAATCTTCTCAAAGCAAGTTAAAAAAAAAAAAAAAAATAGAAACCAAGACATTTTTTCATATTATGAATTAAAAATCTGCCATTGGAACTTGTACTTTTGATCTTGGTAAGATTCTCAAAAGAAGATGTAAAATAAGAAAATCTCATTTTGAGGTACATTCTACTGGTATTTGAAACATTTATATCTTGAAAAAACCCTGCATGACTCCAAAAATGGCTTTACTACCTTAAAATAAGATCTACATTTAAACTTATTTTTAATGTTTTCACAGTGTTAAGTGCTAGTTTCCCCCAATTCCAGACCATTATCTACTTAAGGGGAGGGTATAATATATTTTCCAGGCACATAGTGCCATTTTACACCACAATCAAATAACCTTCAGTTGCAATGAAAATGCTGTATATATTAAAAACAACTTTAAAAAATTTGACTTCACATCATAGCTGTATCCTTGGAATTGACCTCTGTCTCTTTAAGAACGTCCTACCCTTTCCGACACTCCCCCTACAGCACGCTGTTGATGCTATTTTCAACCGTTCTTAGGAGCGTTGTGGTTTACATCATAATCTCAGCAGTTGCGTAGTTCCACCAGGTGTTTGCTAATTGCTTCTACCGCTAGTCTGGTGGAGCTGAGTGGAGATTTAAAACACTCCAGGTATGTTTTTGATGAGGGAATCACATTATAACATGCTATAAAGCTCCAAAAAGTCGATTATGCATAATGCCTCTCCCCCCTTTAAAGTAAGTTTAGAATTACCCATTTTAAGACAAATTTGTATTGAATTTAGATAGATATGCCAAAATAAAAAGTGATACCACTCTACATTTAAGAGAGCCACTGTTAGGAAAAAAAAAAAGAGAGAAATACAGTTGAGTTGGGTTTTTTTCCTTTTTTTTCAAAAGCATGCCTTTTGTACAAAGTCTTTAACTCCATCATCATCCTAATCAACCCTTTTCATTTCCTTGAACATACTTCTCATTAAATTAGAGTTACGGTTAACATTTACAACAGAAAGTTGGAACACTGGAGCTTTGAGTCAAAGTGAAGCTCAAAACCAGACCCTTTGATCTTTGTCTCCATACAACATACAGCTTAATGCCAATTGAAAAATTGGACCAGTACTGTCAAAGAAAAGCTTTCCGCTTGGCTGTGGCCTTCATGTAAAACGGTGCAGTGTCTCTCTCATGGATTTTGTATGAAAGGACCTTTGTTGTATAGTGGAAAGTACAGTGGATATGTGAGATGTAGAGCTTTGTCATAAATCATAACGGCTGACCACGAGGACTGGACACAGAGAGAGGGGACATTTTGATGAGGGATTTTTTTTTCTTGCATAATAAATGCTTTTTAGAATTCACTTATGTGAATGGTTTCAGAAATGTCGCTGCACAACTTTTATTGGATTCTATTACTCCACCGTTATGTTATATGTTTCTTGAAACAAGTTAAATAAAACTAAGTAGTTTTATTAAAACAACACTTTTCACAGATACAGCAGCTTAAAAATGCTATGTTAAGTTAAAAAAAAAATCTTGTTTCTTTTAATGAATTACTTAAAATGAGATGTTTTCAAGACAAATTGATACAGTAACATACTCATGAATTATTGACTTAAAACAAGTTCCTATAGCTTGCTGAAAAGTTACTTGTAAGTTAGTTTTGTCTTATTTCAGTTGTACTAAGATATCTGCACTAGAAACTAGACAAACTACTAAAGACTTAGTGTTTTTGCAGCGAGAATCTGTCAACAAACGTGCAAGTCTAGTGCTAGTGGAAGAAATGGCTTGTGGTCTTTTGCCAAAGACAAAAGAGAAGTCCTACAACTGCTAAAATCTCACACCACTCCATTTTTGTTTACATTTAGTGAAGAAGGAGGTTGTACTCAATGTCTTGTTCAGAGATTTTCATGTTGTTTCCTTCAGTGGTTCTTTTTGTAGCACCACCACAGGCGAGGGGGTAAGCAGGTTTTTCAAACGCTTTGGTTAGTTTGACACAATGTAGTGTGAAAGCGAACCGCTCCAACTGAAAATGTAACAAATGTTGCGATTTTGGTCTCTAATCAAACCGAGTCTTATGAAAACACCCATAAATTCACACACCTCCCAACTGCTAAGGTAGAGCCACATAATTCTGCAGTGCACTTCTCAGTAACAGACTGTACTGGTGCTGTCTGGACACATTTGAACACACACTGAACCTTGTTGGCTCCAACTGAATGTGTCATGTATAAGTTTTTGGTAATTTATAAAGCTGTTGTTTATGGCTGCACACTTTACTTTGGGGCTAACCATTGTCAAAACAGGGCAAAGATAGTTTCAAGTACATCTGCACCAACTTAAAAGCAATTAGTCTGCTAATCAGAATAATAGAGTAATTTCAGATGGACTCTTTCACAGCTTCATCTGTGCTTGTAATACGATCAAGCTGAAATGAGGTCAGGGAATTCTGTGCCAGGCAGAAAACTCTCAGCACGAAAAGAAGCCAAAGCTGCAGAGTTAGCAAAACAACCCATGTGGTACTGCCAAACCTTTTGGCTGCAGCTGTAGCTCAGCTTCTTTCAATTATGGTAAACTGAAAGAAACCATTTCCCAGACATAGGTTAAAAAAAAAAAAGATGTGTGCAAGAAGAACCCTAAACTACATCTGTATTAAACTATAATCTACAGAGAGCTAGACAACAGAGCGTCAGTTTTATGTTACTTCAGGAAGGAAATTTATGACTTGTCAGTTGTTGGCTCACACTCCTTTGTCTTGGACCAGATTCTAAGATTGCCCTTCTAGTTCTATTTTGATAGTCAGGCTCACACTGTTTATTTTCTATGAATGTCTAAAATTAATTAATTAATTAATTATTCATTTAATGCACCAGTTGCTCTGATTTCCTACAGTGCCTTTAAGTTTACTGCCAGCTGCAGAGTTGTTCTCTTTGTAGTAAATATAATAGAAAAGTCAGGTTCAGAACATGAGAAAATAATACCTAGAACTTGTAAACACGTGCTTTTGACCTGCAGACGACGCTACAGACGGATGAGGTGAAGAACGTACCGTGTGGAACAAGGTAGGTTGTCTGTTCCGGCAAGCTTACATAGATTTATTATGGCTAATGGAGCAAACGTACACCCCTACATTACACAGATACCTTTGTTTGACTCATACATCAGGATTTTGTTATACAGTCTTTCATTTTTCACGAGTGTTTGATGAAACTGTTTTCATGTGTGTGTTCTTTCAGTGGAGGAGTAATGATTTACTTTGACCGCATTGAAGTGGTGAACTACCTCATTCCATCAGCAGGTACTTAGTGACCAACCATTTTTTCTGAATTCGGATGTTCTTGTTATGTGCTGCTTCATGCCCAGAATCCTGTGTCTATGTTTCAGTCATCTAAAACGATCTCTTCTTTCTCCTCTGCAGTATATGACATAGTGAGGAACTTCACAGCAGACTATGACAAAGCTTTGATTTTCAACAAAGTGCACCACGAACTCAACCAGTTTTGTAGCGTTCACTCGCTACAAGAAGTCTACATTGGCTTGTTTGGTGAGTAGAGTTATGGTACAGATTAAGTATGAATTAGCTAGTAAAAAATTGTCATCTGTGTTTTTTGTTCTTCAGATGTTATTATATTGCATTTGATGTTTTTTCTCAGTATACCTAACCAAGGTCTTGTTACTGAACGTTAAAGACAGTGGTAGGTGTCACTAACTAAAAAGTTAGTTGTGCTAACCCTAGAGCAGTAATAATTAAAATTAGTTCCACTAATGCTATTGAAGTTCTATATTCAACCATGTTGACACCCACCATGTGTCAGTGACACATGTTAGAATATAATATATCGCCCTCCACAGGCTCAAATTTGTTATTGCTTACCTTCCTTGAGCTTCAGGAAGTGATTCTTTGGAACAGACCTTTCACTAATGGTTTCAGTTTCAAAGCTGTTGAGTATTGTTAACTCCATTGTAGATTTAGCCTAATTGACCACGGTAGGGCTTTGGTCAGAAAGCATGCAGAACATCTGTAGGTTTTGAACTGTCTACTGTAGAACTAGCACTCTGGGTACAGAATAAATTTCATTTGCTGCACCACATCACGGGTGGTGAACGTGAGCAGGCTCTTAAAACAATTCATATATGTGAATTTTTGCATGTATTTGTTTAATTACCACCCCAGGTTGTTTGTTCATGTAAGTGTTATATTCTTCTGTATATCTCATTCGTTAGTTTGTTTTATACTCGCCATTTGATCAATAAAGTTTCTTGGAAAAAAAAAGAAGAGAATGTGACCAGAGGAAACAGAACTTCTGCCAAAACAGTCTTCACCCACTTCAAGATAAGAGCATGAATATAAATGTCTAACTACTTGAAGAATTCTTAATAGTTGATAACCAATACTTCATCACAGACGTCGAACTTTATTCAGCTGAAAGTTTACATAACATAAAAGTAAGTTAGTTCTTTAGAATTTATCCTGAAAAATTAATTAAGGAGAAGCGAAGTGCGGTAAACGTTTTCAAAGTTAGCAAACACGCTAAAGCGTTTAGCTCCGCTATAAGCACATCACTGGAAGTGTGCCCACCACTGGTTAGAAAAATATGTAACTTACTGTATGTCTAGAAAAAACTGTTAATGCACCATTCTAAAAGCAGAATGGTGGTAATGCAGCTGGAAATTCAGTCTCTTCTCAATTTGTACTTTGTTTTGTTGTTGTAAATAAGAAACCATTGTGAAGGTCCCTTTTGGGTGTAAATGAAACCAAAACATAATATTTCTTTGCACTTTTTTTCTTCTTTTTCCGACAGACCAAATAGATGAAAATCTCAAGTTGACGCTACAAGAAGATCTAACATCTATGGCGCCTGGGCTGATAATACAGGTACAGTGTGATCACCTATCAGTTCGGATGAACACTCAATTTTTGAGATGCACTTTCAGGTCAAAGGACTGACTCAAGATCATCATATATGACACTCTGAAAAGCACATTTTCTATTTGTTTATTTTGTGCAAAATTCATAGTTCAGGTTCTGTTTATTGGTGTATGAGGTCATAATAAAAGATTTAGTGCTTCTAATTGCATTTTATCATTAGGTAATTACAACATCAGTCCTGCCATTATTCACTGAAAACTAAACATTCCACATGCTGGCTGAAGCATGCAGAGTCTGAAGCCCTTTCCAGATCATCAGTGTGCAATAAACCCTGAAATCGTCCTTTATGTATCACTTTCACATTCACGCTGTACAGGTTGATGTGGCGAGATTACAGGTCAAGTGCTTTTAGGGCAGGCAGCTGCGATTGTGGAGCTGAAGGTGTGTGGCCTCCAATCCACAGCATCACAAAGAATGTTTAATGCCCCCTTATATGGCTTAGCTGGGTGTAGAGACATGTAGGCTGTTCAACTGCAGTTAGTGCTTTGAATACTAAATTGTGGTTATCATCTGGATGAGATTCTGCTGCTACTGATACTGGTATTTCACCAAAATCTTGTTCTAGTGCTTATGCATTTTTATTTTAGCTTGTTGTTTGAATTTTCTTTTTGTGCTATCATGAACAACAATGAGTATTTTACTCTATCATACTCTATCATATTTAAATTTACAAATTGGATAAAACTTTGTGTATCCAAGTTTTATCTTGGATACACAAAGAAATCAAATAACTGTGGGACCAAAAATTTTCCATAGGCTACAGGAAAATGTTACCATCTTGGCCAGCAGTAATTGATAGGTAGTTTTATTGTTTTAATAAGTGAAGCATGATCATTTACATGCTGTTCTCTGTAAAAGTGTCCATAGCTCTGACAACACAAAATGTAATGCATTTGTAATGCAATGTAATACCCAAAATATTGACAGAGCCACAGTAGACTTGGAAGAAGTTGTCTTGACTTGCTGTTTGAAGCAGCCAATCAGACGTCAGGGTCTCCATAGAAGCAGCCCTCATCCCGCCCACTGAGTTTAATGGGTGAAGTTGACAGTTTATATTAATCCATGATGTGCTTCAGCACAGGAACATGAAGTAATTTATGAAATCATGAAATAATTATATCTACTTTTTAAAATGAAATCAGTAAATTTCATTGTGGCACATATAATTAACTGATGTATAATGACACATTTAAATAATTATTTCATAAGTTATTTATTGCAATCTGGCACTCTTCTCTCTCCATAAATACATATCTGAAAAAAAGTGGCAAGAATTTCGATTCACTCCTAACAAAATATCTTTACATGCAGGTTTAAAGTTGTAGTTAGGAGTTCTGTCCAGTCTTATTTAATTTCTTTTAAGGGATAATTATACATTGATAGAAACCAGGGAACAACCGGTAAAATGAAAAGGTTACAAGTTATTGTTATTGGAAGAAACCCAATATTTTTTTCTCTGCTAAGACTTTATGACTTCCAGATGTTCCCAGCGTCTCTCCTTCCTGGATCACTTCTCATAATGATTCAGGACTTTGTTTCTTCGAGGAGGTTAGATATTGCACAACTTTGTAAAACTGTAAGCCACTCCCCCCCCCCCCCCCCCCCGTTACAGTCTCCTGAGGAGTTAATGGGTGGTGGAGTTCAGAGGAATTAAAATAAGATAAACATTATCCCTTGGTTGGTTTCAAAGTCTTTATCCCTTTATTTTATTTTTTTTAACAAATCTGATGGTTAAACCTCTTTTTATAGTTCTTTCAGGCATGTAGAGCTTATTTCTCATCTCCACAAAGCTGAATGTTTTGTCTGTCTTCTCTCTTTTCATCAGGCTGTACGTGTCACAAAACCCAACATTCCTGAGAGCATTCGCAGGAACTATGAACTCATGTAGGTTTTTTTTATTTTTTGCTCCATGGAAGATGGTTCCTGAATACTTTTTTTCCTAAACAAATAAATGTTATGCGTATTGAACTCCCACTGCTGCGTGTTATGGTTGAGGGAGGGACCTGTTTTAAGTCATTCCCTTAACATGCAAAATGACCAACAGCATATGCTTTTCATTGAAAAACACACACTTCCTGAAAATGATGCTCTTCCAGTAAGGTGCAGATATTGTGAATGTGAATGCAGCTTGAATGTGTTTAAAAGAATTGACCATGGATGGGTGATTTACAAAGGAAGCATGCGCAGCTGGAAAACATTATCTCAGGAAATCAGCAGAACTTACATATACAAAAGAAAGTATTTTAGGTTCTGACAGGGATAAATATAGACCATAGTCCACTGTGAGAGGTAACAAAGGAGGGATGCTTTGCACAGTAATAAAACAGGAAGTTGAATAGTCAGGTTTATAAAAGTTCAAGATGTCTTCCATTCGGTCAGAGATTCCTGGAAGAAGTAGCAACCGAAGAAGACTACTTCCAAATGGGATTGTAAGTTATCAGTTAATGAGTTAATCTAAAGGTGATTGAAGTTATCAATCAACTAACGAATAATTCCTAGATTTTCAAGAAAAGGGCCACTTGAGTTTTCTCTTGTATTGAGTGGGTCCTTCTATAACATGAATGGCTACACCTTTTATAATATGCTGAATTTAAAAACAGAAGCACATCATTATATTCTACCAATTTATTGTCAGCTGTATTAAATACTGGCTGAAGAAAGAAAAAATTTGGTTTTCTTGCACATTATTAAACATATGTATTAAATATAACAAAACAGAAACTATGTATTTTTATTTTTATTTTTTCATGTTGCAGCACTTAACCAGGTACTGCAACCTGGTCCAGACAAAAGGGCTTACATTAGCCCAGGGACCCAATTTTTAGGATGCCCCAAAGACTTTTTTTTTTTTTTTTTTAAATGAATGCGTGTTTTGCGTTGTACTTTATATGAAACTTATAGGCCCATATCAAATTAATTATATTAAAATTTTGCCATTTTTATGAATCTAAACAATACTCAAGTATTTGAAAATTAAAATGTTATAGTAATTTTTTTCAGGAACAACATGGGGCTACTGCTCAGGGGACGTATTAAACCTACCATGCATCAATTCATGTATAGGACGACCTATTAATGTATTGTAATTTGCATTAATAGAAGAACACCTACTGCACTATCGCCACGCCCATTTTATGCCGTTTTTATACAATATTAAAAATTCATTAAAAGATGCAAATCGACAAATATTCAGTTTTATTATTCAGTTTTTGAATAAGAAAATAAACCTTTTAGTTCCTAAAATAAAATAACATAGGATTCCTTTAGTGTATGCTTGATCATTTGTAGCAAAGGGTGCATCTGCAGCGAAAAAAAATTATTCTAATATCAACGTTAAATTCAGTTCAGTTTATTTATATAGCACCAATTCACAGCAAATGTCGTCTCGAGGCACTTTACACAAAAAAATCACTTCAATTCAATCATGCATACATTCCAGTTAATCCTAGTTATCAAACAGTACAGTAAGCTCAGTGAATTATTCAAAGTAGTTTATAAAGGAAAGGAAACCCAGCAGACTGCATCGAGTCATTGACTTGAGGCATTCACTCCTCCTGGACGAGCATGTAGTGACCATAGACAATCGTTTGCGTTGTGTCGTTGACTTTACAGCAATCCCTCATACTGAGCGTGGATGTAGTAACAGTGGAGAGGAAAAACTCCCATTTAACAGGAGGAAAACTCCAGCAGAATCTGGCTCCGTACAAGTGGCCATCTGCCATGACCGACTGGGGGTTTGAGAAGACAGAGCAGATACACAAACCTAGACTCAAGTATTTTTGTTTAAGAAATAGAAACCGATGAACTGATGTAGGATTATCTTATATATTCATGAAAAGCAAAAAGTAAATAGAAGAGGGAGAACAATTAGTTGATGGAAGCATTATCTTAGCCAATGCCCTCCTCCAGAAAGGTATTACAGCCAAACAGAACACCAGACCAGGTGTAGCTTCTATGGTGAGAAAAACAGAGGAAACCAAAAATTAACAGTTGAAATAACAGCAAATTAATGCAAATTGCAAAGTAGTAGAAGAAGAAAGTGAGAAAAGTATAAAAAGGTCAGCCCTTTCTGCTTGACTTAACATCAATAGATTGTGGGGCTAATATGCTCACTATTTTTTGGATTAATTGATTAATAATTGGATAGCAAAAGGTGCTTAATAAGTTAGGTGCTTAAGTTTAATAAGGTGTTTAATAAGGTGCTTAAGTTTTTCTTCTTTTCTACAGAATTTGAACCAGGTGATGTAAAACTGTGCCACTTATGGAGTTCACGGTAGAACATATTTAAAGACAAGGGATTTTTTTCTTAAATGCAAAATGTATATATTTTTTGTACAGTTTTTTCTTAATTACTACTCTGAGTATATTATTCGTTCAGCAAATGGCCTTTTTTGAGTCTGTATTCTCCAGCAAACGATTTATCGATTACTAAATTTGTTATTTTAATAATCGATTCATCACGATTAATCTGATTGTTTCAGCCCTACACTTAATCCCCCGTTAACAGCGAGATATGAAATGATCATTTAAAGACAGGGTAACATTTAAGTCAAAGATTACCTCAAAAACAAACTATAGACATAACAACCTAAAATATCACTGAGAGCAGCGAGAATACAAATGAGTAGTGGCAACTGAACACTATGCAGGAACACTAACAGCCTCTGTGACTTGAAAACAAAGAGTCCTCTTTCTATGCTTTGAAGGGGCTCTTGTTGTCACCTAGACTCAAGTATTTTTGTTTAAGAAAAGCAGCATGTTAACCTGGTCTGGGGTGAGTCGTGTGTGCAGCCTGTTTACAGTGAGACTAGCTGCAGAGAATGCATCTTCACATCAGACTGATGTCCCTGTTATGCACAAGTATCGTCTTGCCAGTACTGCCAGCTTTGGAAACTTTCTTTCACTGACTTTCCACCATTCTGTGGGACTGGAATCAAGAGGTGGCTGAGGATCCTTCAGAAGGGTGTTTACTTCCTTCTGTACATCATCATTATGTGAGGTGAAATAGTTTTCACCCAAGGGTAACACCATTGCTGAAGTGCATCCCTAAAATGCAGCTTCCCAAACACCATGGCACATATTTACCATCTCAATGATACTACAGCTGTCAAATCTTTCTGGCCATTACTTATCACCCTCCATGAAATTGTGCTGTTGACCACAGTACTCTAGTTTGCCTAGGTCGGCTAACACTCCTATCAGTCCAAACACCAGTGCGCTCAACTTTGGTTTGCTTAACATCCGCTTACTGATGAGCAAATGAACTCTCAGACCGTAAGCTAGATTTTTTCTTTATAGCTGAAACGCAGCAACAACCTAATGACATTTCACAACTCAAGGACTCCACTCCTCCTGGATTTGTTTACACCTGTCGACCTCAGCTGCTCTGGTCACGGTCCTTCCCGTCTTTGTTCCTGTCTTTAGCTCCATTGAATGCCTTGCTTGTAAACTGCCTGGACCTACTCCAACCATCAGTGCTACAGCTTACCGCCCACCTAAGCCACACAAATACTTCTCAAATGACTTTGCTGACTTACTCACTCACTTATCCACTCGTTCATGTGATTTTGTTGGAGGATTTTAACGTACATATGGACATCAGCAATCCCTTGTGAGTTTTGGCTTTCTTCAATTTCCTGATTTCCCCACACACACAAAAAGACATACTCTGGACTTTGTTCTGGTCTCACCCCTTCCAACTGAGCTGCTGATGAACTCACTGTTATTGAACACTTTTTTTCCCTCTCATTTAAGGCTTCCCTCTGTAGAACCAAGATCCCAGGTCTTCCGGAACATCATGGACATTAAAATGATTACGCTCCGTTTCTAGATTGATGATATCCAGATTCTTGACTCTTTCTCTACCCCTGATGAACTGGTTGCTCATTACAATGATGCTTTGAATTTCATTCTTAACAGTCTTGCTCCAGGGAAAACTCACTCTATTACCTTCTACCATACTGCATCCTGGTTTACATCTGAACTCCGGTCACTTAAATCAATTTTCCACTGGCCAAAATGTGACGTGGAGACTGCTGTTCATGTCATAGGATGCGGACAAATGATAAGGTTTTCACTGAGGTAGCTCGGGGAAGAGTTAATAAATCTCAGTAGTAGGGATGAGCAATAAAACAGTAACAATATTTGTCACAATAGAGGTGTGATCAATATCAATAGAAAATATGTCCGATAGAATGTTCAATAATTTCACTGAGCTCTGAGAACCAAACGGCATTCTGGGGGATGTAAGCAGAGGAAAGACTTTAGCTGTTCAACCTCTCACGGTCAGCTAAGCAAGGTGGGTGGCATCAACTAACTCACTCACTCTTTGGTTACTTAGAAACAACCTGTTGTGTAACATTCGTAGCAGCAGTTTCATGTTGCCCACAACATACTTGGGCGTATTTCTCTCCTCGGAGGGCTGCTCAAACGTGAGGCGGACTCAGTGCAGACTCAAAGCAGAGGTTCCCCAGACAAGTCCACACAGGGGTACATTTTTACGGATGCCTACTCGGTGATGCACTGACCTTCACAGGAAACTGCTTAGTAGGAAACTGTTTTGTATGTAACACTGAGCTGATAATGTTGAGAGCTAGCGCAATCAGTTGCAAGGAGACTGCCACTCTCTGTGCAGCACTGACAGTTGTACGGTGGCTACCTGGGTCAAAAAGAAACGGGGCTAGGCACCCAACTAGCTCATCAAACTTGCTAGTATCAATTCAGATTGTGGGAAACGAAGGAATTTGTCTCAAGAAATGTCGACAAACGGTACGCTTGACTATGAAATCTCAACCGTCTGCAGACAGTGCCCACAGACCACATACACAGTACACCTGAGTATGTGGGAGCAGTTTCATGTTTTGCCACCATGCCTTATAACTATTTAAAAATAATAAAGATCAGGTTGTAGTGAAAGGAGAAAATGGAGAAAAGAGCTCAAGAGGAAATTGTGGATAAAAGAGGAACGGTCCTGTCACCAGTTTGGCAGTATTTTGGATATTTAAAACAAAAAACTAATCAATAATTATGGCTATCGACAGATATGAAATGCTTATATCGTGATATGCTTTCCAGCAGTATCACCCAGCCTTACTCAAGAGCTACTATAATAATATTTAGAACCACAATGGAAGGTGTGGGTAAAAAGGTTGGTCTGTGTTCCAGGTAATTATGCTAGTGGATCATTTTATACAAGGAAAAAATACATACAAGACATGTCTTACATATACAATAATAAAAACATTGTTTGTATTTCATTTATTTATGTTTTTATTTGTTTACTTATTACATTTTATATGTTTATTATGTAATATATTTATATTATGAAAGCCTAATACAAAGACAACTTGAGTGACTATGTAGGAAAACTGACCTCACTTTTGGGCTGATCGTGATTGCAAATTTTGCTGGATGATAAATTGTTCCAGATGTTATTGCAATAAATGATAATATTGTTGTTTTAAGACCATTTTCAAGTAATATAAGGATAATGGCATAATAATCCAAGTTTGTTTTCTCAAAGATCAATAAAATTTAGTTTTGTAAAGAATACTTAACACTGGAACTGGAAGATGTTATAAATAACCAAAAAAATAAATAAAATAACCAAAAATAGTAAATAAAATGAAAAAAACTATACAACCGAAGCCTAAATTAAATTGATTATGAAGTCTCTGTAAACAAAATTGAGATTGTAAGAGCAGGAGTATGAGAGGAGTATTGATTGACTGATCTGAGGAATATATATTGAGGGTGGTGATTACAGGAGCGAAAGCTGGGGGTTGATTAGTCTAAGGGAATACAGCTGTGAGGGGAAGCTGGAGCTAAGGAAAATGTAGCCAAACAACACAAACACAGGAAATACAAACTCCGTAATGAATCCCTCCCCCAACTGAAAACAAGCACATCCTTCAATTTACAACGATATAGGCTTGTTAGTTTGTTTTGGAAACTTAATTTCCTACAGGAATGATTTACTATCAAGATGAGGACCATCTTTAGTTTTTATCCAGGGGGAAATGGTTTTGGAACTTGGCATATTTATGCTGGATCCAGTTCTAATAATACACGTCTTTTGACCCAACACAACCCAACGTCTTCTGGATTCTGTAATATTTATTACCGCTCCAGTCTCAGAAAGTTCATATCACTTCATTTAAGCTGTATTACATAGGACTAGAATGATTGCATAATAATATGCATCATGTCGCCTCTTAAAAGTGTATTCCATATGTATGTTCTATTTAGTAATGTAAATTCTTCCCCCTGCGGTTGAAGATGAAACTCCAAATATGGTGTTGGTCCAGTTTTCCATGATGATGCAGGATTTAAAGTCTAACCAAAATATTTGAAACTAGATTCCTCTGTTGTTGGTAGAAAACAACAATGTGATCATGAGAGTCAACCTGTAACACAATGTGTGTTTTGTTTGTTTTGGGGTTTTTTTTAAGGGAGAGTGAAAAGACAAAACTTCTAATTTCCCAGCAGACACAAAAGGTTGTTGAGAAGGAGGCAGAAACTGAGAGGATTAAAGCTGTCATAGGTAAGGGAGAAATCAGAGAAATATGGTCTGTCAGTGGCATTTTCCACTTTACAGGTTTAATGTGACCAAAGCTTGCTTTGTTTTATAGAGGCTGAGAAAGTGGCGCAAGTTGCAGAAATCAAGTTTGGGCAGAAAGTTATGGAGAAGGAAACTGAAAAAAAGATCTCTGAAATTGAAGGTTTGTTCTTATGCCCTGGATTATAGGATTTCAAAGATCTTAGTTATCAACAGACAAAAGATCCTGAACAGGTACAGGTGTGGATTGATGCTCCTTCATATAGTATGAGCTCATATATGGTTACTACTGACATTTGTGTTGTCCTGATGTAAAGCTAGCCAGTATAGAAGAAAAAAAAAACAACACAATAAAAGTCTGCTCTGTTTCTTCTGGACAGATAACGCTTTCCTGGCCAGGCAGAAAGCTAAGGCTGATGCAGAGTTCTATACAGCACTGAGAGCTGCTGAGGCTAACAAGGTAACCAGACAATACAACATTTTCAGTTGCACATTTTACTTAGTAAACATACACTCTAACAAACCTGTATTATTATGGACCAAAATCTCTTGAGAAATGTTTCTGACATCTTGCTCAGACATGTTTGTTGATTTGCTCAAATCACCGACTTCGCCCAAATTCACACTATATGATTCATACCACTGTCATAAATGGCATCTCCCCTTACACTCAGTAGACTCAGTTTGATTAAAATTGCAACATTTGTTACATTTTCAGGTGGTGTGGTTCACTTTCACTCTGCAATGTCAGACAAACCAAACCCTTTAAAAAACATGTCGTCTCCCACCCGCCGTGGTGGCGCTGAACCAAGATTACTCTCCATGATTACTAATGATTAGATGCGTACCTTCTCCATGATGCAATATTTGATTGCATCTTACTTGTGAAGTACATGAACGGTAATCTTCCTACCTGGTAAAAAGTGTTAGCTGCGAATACGCCAATGGCTGCCAGTTCTTACGGTCGGCAGCTTCTATCCATCGCTGTCTTCTTTCCTCATCAAAAGGTTTATGATAAAATGACAAGCTTGGTTTGAATCCTTGTCTGTTTGAGCAGCCTTCAATAGAGACAGACGATAAGTACTTGTTCTCAGGCAATAACAGCAAAATTATGCTGCCCATTTCCTCTAAGAAGAGTGTAGCATTGCCTTGAGGTAAAAAGCTGCTGCTCCAATCTCCTAATTCTCCTGTATGGTGAACACTATACTGTTATTGAATGAGTTAGCAGTTCAAACTGTTTTATTTCATCCGGATGTGACCAAAGCAGGCACTGGAGGATCCAGACTGGTCTTCCTGTTTCTAAACTTTGTTGCTTCTCTTGCAGTTGAAGTTAACACCTGAGTACCTGCAGCTGATGAAGTACAAGGCCATCGCAGCCAACAGCAAGATCTACTTTGGAAACGACATACCTCAGATGTTTGTGGACTCCGGCTCCGCAGGAAGTTCCATCAAGGCCTCTCCAGCCCTGGATGTTATTAGTGATCAGGTTATAGATCTGGATTAATGAAGGAAGTAATGGGACTCTTTGGACCACCCAAGTGTGGTGGACTCTTTGTGGGTGGCAAAGGTGCTCCCTGTTACCAACAGAATCTGTGGTCCAGGGCCAGTATTTCTCTGCCAATTCAGAATCACTCCAGGGAACCCTACCAGAAGAATGGAGAGGGTAAAATGAAAGTCCAGCCCAAATGCAGAAATTTTATTCATTAGATTTCTTCTTGCTGCCCCACTTCTTCGGATTGGACCAACAGTCAGTATAGTTACATAATCGCTGCTTTCTCTTTTAGCTGTTTCCCGTTAAAGTCAACAGTTTTTTTGTTTTTTGTTTTTCTGGGGTCCTGTTTGTCAGCCTGCCAACCTGTCAGTAAGTTAAGCAGCTACTTTGTGCAGCTGGGCTGAGCCAGACAAAGGAACCCCTATAATTTTCAGTTCATGTTCCTCAATTAAAATGAGATTAAGGAACTTGTTTTGTGGCCCACTTCTTTAGGGATTCAGCAAATTAAATAGCTCAAGATTTAGATGTTGAGCATTATGCCACAATTTACTTTCTAAGGCTGATGCTTGACTCATTTCAACACAGGAATCTTCTAGAATATGTCCCTAATAGTCTTGTAAAATGTCTCCAAAAGTCTGAATGTCCCATAACTTTATAATAAACCACATTTGTACAGTTTAATCGGCTATGAGGCTTTAAAGTTAACCAGAAAAACTCAAAATTTGAAATATGTTGTGACCTTGATGGAGAGATGACTAAAAAACAAATATACCTACCGCTGTGATGGAGATTAGCATGTATCTCTAACAGTCCCAGGAAAACACAAGCTGGGCCATTTTAAAGCTACACTGTGATTCACCAGCTTATTAAGTGTGTGTTTGTATCTCTGAGGTGTGCCTTAATTACTGCTTGTGATCCTAGATTAAGACTTATACTTGAGGCTGTTTTAATATGTTTGAAAAGCCCTGTTATTATAGCCTTGAAGAAATGCTCCTCTTCAGCCATATTTCTTTTGGTGAACCTCAAGGATCTAATTTTGGTTCTTAATGTTTTTATACATATCAGAGTCATCATTTACCAGCTCATACCCACATTTTGTACCCACATGTTGCCATTTGAGTAATTCCAACTTCCAATTTGTTCCTGTAAACTAGTTATTTCATACCCTCATACTGAAACTATTTTTTTTTTTTTTTTTTTTTTTTTTTTTGGCAATTAATTACTTTCATGCATTATAAAGATACAAAGTCAGAAAAGTCTTCAAGTCTCAGGTATAATTTTTTTAATATTCTGAAAGTATTACAGCCTGGTCTTACAGCCTATGACCAGGGCCGAATTTAAAAGAATAAAGGCCCCTGGACTGGAGCAAGTTTTGGTGCCCTATCCCCCAAAAAAACAAAAAACCCAATCTTTTACTCATGCAAATTATAGAACAGTAGGTAGATCTACACATTTGCAGGTACAAATTAATGGATGGTTGGTTTAAAATGTGTGGCAGATGCCTTTATGTTGGTCCCAAAAAGATGATAATTTTGAAATATTTGAGTGTAAGTTCCAATTAAAAATCCAACAATATTTTAATAAAACACCACATGCGAAATGAGCCCATGACTTTAATATGAACATGCACAGTATACACAAAAAACTTTTTTTTTTTTTTTTTTTTGCCCCTCCCCCAAAACTCACGGCCCCTGTAAGCAGTCTACAGTCTGGCCCAGCCTATGACACCCTATTTTAATTGATTTTGATTCTGATCTCTGTTTTGGGCCAGATGACTCATGGAAAGAGATTATGATCACTGACTAAACCACCTCTGTGTGTTGGTATTTATTGGTGTAACCACTTTAATTACCCTGCAGCAGAGTAAGAGGAGCTCATATAAATTACTTAAAACTCATCAGGTAGAAAACACCCTATCTGTAGGTACAGATTGATGCATGGTGAGTATGAAATGGCTCGTGGCAGACCCCTTCTGTTCAAAACAACCACAACTGCAAGAATATTAAATGAAAGGATGAAATGACCAGCACCTTAGTAAAGTTCCAGTCTGTTCAAACACACAGGAACAGAAAATCCCCTTTTTAACTTTTAAAATAGCTTTAAGGCTTGTTGCTCCTTGTGGTGAGATCTGTTGATAACCCTGTCATAATTATAAAAATGTATTTTGTGGGCCTCAAAGAGTAGTGAGTAGGACATGATTTCCTTCTGACGTGCTTGATAAATACTGGCCCTGACCACAGCAGCGGACAGCACAAGCTTGATGAATGTACCGTGGTAGCCGCTCACTGTCTCATTTAAATCACTGCTTTTTATATGATTGGCTTTTTTGTGTACAGTAAATCTATAATTCACTTGATTTGTGAAACTGCAACTTTCTTATTTTTTGTAAGTATTCTATGTTTTTTTTGTTGTTGTTGAATATTATGTGTTAATGGCATTTTTCATAGGAAACTGTGCCAAGAACATCTTAGATTGTGAAACAAAAAGCAGCTTTTTACTTTGGTTTGGACATCCAAACTCAGACCAGTAACATCTGTTTGTCTCTGGACAATTTTCTGGTTTAAATCTGCAACCATATCATGAATGTTTTCTAGGTTTTGTTGGAAATTGTTCAACAGGATTAAGTGTCAGAAGATGAAGGAGGGAACACAAAGATAAATTTGGAAAGAGACTAAACTATAGAAACTGCTCACTGTGGACAAAATTAATTCAGAAATCTTTATGAGTGAAAAAGAAAAGTGTGTGATGTCCTTTGTTGTGTTTTAATCTTTTTTTGATTTTTGATTGGTATTAGTTCCATGGTGCATTGAGTTATTCACACTAAATTCTGGGTTTTCCAAAGAACTATTGTGTGTCCAGAACTAAGCTTGTTTCTTAATGGGCAGCACCCTTTAAAGCCGCAGTAATGCCCTAATATTTATTTCAGTGTCTCAGATGGACTGAGACAAGCACTGAGTCAACAGAACATTATTCCACTGGTTTCAGTGACGAATGTACAATCAAAATATTGTCTTTTGACAATAATCTGCTGTTTTAATCAAGGAATAAATAACATTGAGAAGCTTCTCGACAAGGGCAGTAATATATATTTAGATTTCTTTTTTACTGATAGTAAGAGTGTAAGCATGTGTTTGAAACGCAATAAAATCCACAGAAGCTAATGCCTGTTGTAAGTCTTTCATTTAAGATTTAGTGTTCTGACATGGTGACGTCTATCAATCTGGAAAGGCTTACAAAGCCGTTTCTAAGGTTTTGGAACTCCAGCGAACCACAGTGAGAGCCATTATCCTCAAACAGAAAACAAAATCAGAAGGTTTCACAGTGGTGAAACTGATTGGGCAGGCCAACCAACATTGTGCATTGATTCATCCAGGACGTCACAAACAAACCCGTAATATATGAAGCAATACATGCCTTACTTGCCTCAGTAAAGGTCAGTGTCAACATAGAGCAAACTCTCCCATGGCATCCATCTTTGAATTCGATGTGAATCAAATCCAAAATCACTTCTGAGCAAACAGAACACAAAAACACATCTTGATGAACCCCAAAGGTTTTGAAAAAATATCCTGTGGAACCACTGAGACAGAAATTAAATATTTTTGGGGAAATATGCTTCCTGCTAAATCTGGCATTAAACTACAGTCCCGTGATGATCATGGGCTATTTTAGGACTTTCACAACTTCCTGTAATTCATGAAAGCTTTCTGTTCTCCAGTGATAAATCCTGGATCTCATCCTCATTTTGGTTTTCCAGCTGGATAATGATTCGAACACACTAAATAGGTACAAAAAACCCCAAATGTTTTGGCATGGCCTAGTCAAAGTCTGGACATAAATTGGAAAATCCTGTGACATAACTGATAACAGATGGTCAAAAACCCTTCTACTGTGGTTTAAACACTCCTGCAAAGAGTCGACCAAAATTCCTCAACCATGAAAGACTCATTTGACTGCATTTGATGTTTTGTATTTATTCAGATTGTCTTGTTCAGATGTTAGAATGTATTTGACCATCTGAAACACAGACGGCTCTTTGTGATCTATGTCTTGGAATATGCTGTATAAATAAAGTTTTGATTACTTTACCTAGTTTTTAGTCACGTATTCTCACATAGAAAAAACAATCTTTAATTTGAGTATTAAGTGGAGGAAAAGAAATCCATGTTCAGAAGCAGGTATTTTATTACTTTGAATAAGCCCCTTTTGCCAAGAGGTTTTAGTCTCCTACAACAGTTCACTGCTGCAGTATACAGAACTCAGAACTCATGCTCCTCTCACTGCAACTCATTCCACATTGTTTTTTTTTTTTTTGGCTAGGACTGAGGTGTGACGAAACCAAACACCCTGTGTCTGATGAATCCTTTCGGTGTACGTTTTTCCATACATTTTGTAACTTTATCCTGCTGAACGATCCAATGACGGCATTGGATTTATTTAAGCTTTTCGACAGATTTTGACAGAGTTATCAAAATCTTAATACCAGAAAAAATCCAAGCAAAAGATGTCTAAGGAACTAGCAAAGAACCAGCTGCGAAAGCTTAAGTGTGCGTTAAAGTTCTGGTAAAACGTGTCCTGACAAAAGGTGTGGGTGTAATTAGTGTCAGTGAGCACTCTGAGGGTCATGGGTAACCCTGCAACCACAAAGAGGCTGAAACAAAATTTTAAGTAAATATTTATACCTTTATAGTGGAGGAGCAGCTGCACGAGTTGGTAGATTTTGCTTTATAAACCTGACTCACATTACAGTATTAAACACATCTGTTTTTAATGGACTTTCCCACTTTTTAAGAACAAGAGTTAAGTTTTTCTCAAGAACTCATTTTAATAGTTTGAAAGTACTTGTGGTGTGGAAAGTGTCTGTAGGGATGCCTGATCAATTCTGTTGGATAATCACCTCTCGCAACGGAAACTCGTTGACGCAGGTTTATTTTACTTCAGAAGAAGATATGTTTTTTGAAACTTGCTGTATTCAGAGATGATAGATGAGTTTTCTGTAACAAACACTGTTTTCGGATTAGATAACATGAGGCAATCATGAAGTGGTCTGTGCTTGCCTCCATATTCTGAAATCCCCCACATTTCCAGCCCCGGGCGGTTTACGCACAGCAGTTATCCTGGAATTTACCATTTTACCTGTGAAACAAAGGCAGACGTGGTTAATCATAGCATGTGGGCACTGTGCCCCTCCTACTCGTCACAGAAAGAGTGTGTGCAGCAGTGAGCGCTGGGGTAGCAACACACTAACCACACAGGCTCTGGAAGAGGCAGCGGGCAACGAGGGATGATGTGAGGTGACCTGCATGTGGACACCGTGATGAACGAATCCACGGCAGAGCTCGGGGATGCTCACGCGCCCGTTTTACAGGGACTGTGGGAGATCGTGAGAGAGGGGCAGCAGCAGATCCTGCTGTCTCCCCACCTGGCCGCGTCCTGCGCCTTCCTGACTCACCTGGCGCTCTGCGCGCCTTTCCTCGTGCTGGACTCGCTGGGAAGCGTGTGTCAGCGCGTCCGCTCGTGGAGGATCGCGGCGGGCTCGGGGCCCCCGCCGTCCCTCTGGCGGTGGTTCGAGTGCTTCTGCAGGGTCCTCTTCAAATACACCACGGCGGTGCTGCCCGCCGCGGCGCTCTTCCAGCTGCTGCGGAGCCCGAACTTACCGGAGCTGGCCCCGTCCTGCTGGCAGCTGTTTGTGGAGGTGGTGGCTTGCTTCCTGCTCTTTGACACACTCTTCTTTATATGGCACTACTATATGCATAGGTGAGAAATATGATTTTAAGTCTACTTGTGGCATGTTTAGAATAAACTGAATCAGCTGGAACACTGGGCTGCCCCAGTGATCATTCTGATATCAAGGGGGAAATGATGTGGACTGGTGGAAGAAATAGTTGTTGGTAAGCCTTAGATGTCTTTTCTATGCCACTTCGTATTTATTTTAATCAAACTTCTCAACTACCATTAAATGTTAGAGTAGAATTAGCCCAACGCTGGATATTGTGACTGATTTGTGATCACCAATATTCTTCCCAAAGGTCCTGCCAATACCAGTTCTTCTATTGTAGCTTTATTTTCTGAACAAGTTAACCATTAATCTTCCTATAAAATGTCTGTAGTAAACTAAAACAGTAATTTTCTCAACATCAGGCCATCTATACAGAGGTGTCTCTATGTGACACTAAAAAAAAATCCACAAATACTATAATCTTCTATAGTAAACCGTCTTCTGCACCTTATGTTAATGTTTAGCCTGATGAACACAGTGAATAACAGCCATGTCTGACTTCATTTTCTGATGACGGTGTCTCAACAGAGCAACTTTTCTCCAATGTGTTTCATTTTCTGTCTGCTCCCTTTTATAGAAGTTTGAATGAACAGCCAACATTCCTCGGTAGCAAATAATGTTTTGGGGTTTTTTTTACATTGAGCTACTTATAGTTTGTGTCTTTCCTCTGAATGAGTTATCTTTTCGCTCTAATTAACTACACAGATGATACACAGCTCTACATTACGATGTCACTAGGTGACTTTGAACCCATCCAAGCACTGAACAGATGCTTAGAACAAATCAATGCATGGATGTACCAAAACTTTCTCCAGCTGAACAGAAATAAAACTGTAGTTATTATCTTTGGACCCAAAGAGGAACGATCTAGAGTGGGCAAGCAGCTTCATTTATTAAAACTAGAAACTCGTGAACAGACCTGAAATCTGGGTGTCATGATGGACTCAGACCTGAACCTTCAGAAGCACATAAAGACAGTTACAAAGTCAGCCTTCTATCACCTGAAGAACATTTCCAGGATTAAAGGACTAATGTCTCAACAAGATCTAGAGAAACTCATCCATGCGTTTATCTTTAGTCACACTGAATACTGCAAGAGTATCTTCACAGGTCTGCCTAAAAAAATCAATCAGACAGCTGCAGCTGATCCAGAACACTGCTGCTCATGTTCTCACTAAGACCAGGAAGATAGAGCACATCACCCCAGTTCTAATGTCCTTACACTGGCTCCCTGTAACTCAGAGAATAGACTTTAGAATACTTCTGTGAGTTTATAAATCACTCAACAGCTAAGCACCAAAATACATTAAAGACCTGTTGTCACTGTATCAACCTTGCAGACCACTCAGGTTTCATGGTTCAAGTCTTCTCTGCATCCCCAGAACCAAACATGGAGAAACAGCTTTCAGTTTTTATGCACCACAAATCTGGAACAAACGTCCAGAAAACTGCAAAACAGCCAACACACTGAGTTCCTTTAAATCAAGGCTAAAACCCCCTTGTTTAGAGTTGCCTTTGATTAATAATAACTGGAACATTGATCAGTATATTTGCTTGATGATATTTGCTTGACGATTTTGATGATTTTGCTGTATACTTGATTGATGTTTTTATGATGTGAAGCACTTTGTACTGCCTTGCTGCTGAAATGTGCTATACAAATAAACTTGAACTTGAACTAATAATTTCCACACCAAAGAGAGTTGGTGTCAGTGCAACCTGATAGAGAATAATGTGTGCATGGTGTGTTAACTGATCAGAAAACATCAGATTTTGAGATTCCAACAGGCCGATCCCAGATTAAACCCAGGCAATTTTAAAATCATCTGATTCCAATTAACATCTAATTGTTCTGTGTGTTTCTGATTGGGATCCAAGCAGAATTCCATTTAAGACTCCACTTCTAGTTAAGCTTATTGTCTGGAAACCACTACTGTACCACTCATTACAGTCTATTTATCTTATGCAACATGTTACATCATAATAGTGCATGCAAATATGGATCATATGTAATAAACTTGAGACTGAAACTTTTCTTTTGATTGATGTTTAGGTTGCTTGCTTGGAAATAAAACTGGATTTGTTCCAGAAATTTGAGGATAGCAGAGTTTGTGCCATGTTTTTGCACACAAACAGCATGTAGAAAAACAGTGAGAATAATCTGCAGATTAATCAGTCATCCTAGATATGGTTACCCTCATCAGCTGTGGTGTTTGCATGAAGGAAATGATGGATGCTTAAATTACTCAGAAAGTTATTTATTATAATAACGCAAAATACAGCCTTTGAATGGGTTTTCAAATATCTAAAACATTGAATCATTATTTCTTCACAGTTTTACCAAATACGTATTCTGCACAAAAATAATTACATAAAAAAATAGTTTAGAGTAGTAGAGTTCAGTTTATTATTCCAACTGTTAAAACATTTTCTGTTGAATGAAATCCAGCCGATTCCACCAAGTCACTAACTTTGCAGCAATTCCTCCTAAACAAGCAGTGACAGCTGACAGTTTCGGAGGACAACCCAACTGTAACATAAGTATTCACAGAAAACTGACCCTCTTTCTGATTTATTTGCAAACAGTTATAGGGTACATGATTTGTAACCCTAGGTTAGCGGTGGGCAATATGGTAAAAATTCCATGTCAAGATTTCTTTATTGTAAAATCCTGACTGTGATTTTCTAACATAAGGGAGCACTTAGACCAAAGTGCATTTCTAAACATATTTTCACCTTTTTGCCAACTTGTTTCAAATATAATCCTCAAATAAATACGTTGTCATTTTCAATACTTAATAAACACACTTTATCAAATTAATTTATCTAACTCAAAGAAATGTATTTTACATTAAAAAATAAACAGCAACACCACTCAGGTATAGTATCCTCTTGCTTAATGATGTAGATCTAACTGGCATATGCAGGCAACCAGCTTGTCCATATGGTATGCATGAATTGCCAAGACAGGATCTGCGAAAAAAAACAACAACAAAAAAAACGTATGGAGATGCTAACAGCCTATCTGTACTCTTGATGTAGCATTTTGGATAAGTAGGCTAACAATGAGGGCGTACTTGGAAGTGTAATCATCACACTTCAATGTAAACAACCAATTTAACAGCATCACTTTGGAACAGGATGTTCTTGATACTTGTAATACTTTGTAGATGAGAGAATGTTTCCCCAGTTAGCTTTTTATGAGAGCTAGAAGACACATCTTGATGTAAAACGAGCCCAGGTGCACTTGAAACCAAACGAACAGTATTTAAATGAAGAATTTGTTTGAATATCAAATTTTTAAGACTTTTTAAAGAAAAATATGTAAAACTATTATCTCATTTAATGTTACGCTGATGACACACTGCTTTATTTATGGAAAAAAACAGACAAAATGATCAGGGTTTTTATTTTTCCTTAAAATTATTCCTCATGGAGGAAACAAACGTCCAAGTTCAAAACCCTGCGCAACACCATACCTAACCTAACTTTGATATGTATGAATACTTATTATTAACATGTATAAACTGGAAAGTTATGAGATAATGGCAGCTTAGTTCAGTTTAAAAGCAGTGCCCGCAATGGACAATTGTGGCAATTGACATGATGTTGTGACTAGTTGTGCAAAAATAGCTCTGAAATCTGACCAACCCGCCACATTGGATTGTTGAATGGACTGAGACACATATGTTTTTGTTCTTCATCAGGGTTCCCTGGTTATATCGCACTGTCCACCAGATGCACCACCAGCACCACGTTCCTTTTGCGTTGGTCGCCCAGGATGCCAGCTCAGCTGAACTCCTGTCACTTCTGCTGCTTGCTCTGAGCAGTGCCTGGGTGCTGGGCTGCCACCCACTCAGTGAAGTCCTCTTCCACTTTCTCAACAGCTGGCTGGCAGTGGAGGACCACTGTGGATACAACCTGCCCTGGGCTTTACACAGAATACTTCCCTGTATGGGAGGAGCCCCCTTCCACCAAGCCCATCACAAGAAACAGAATACCAACTTTGCCCCCTACTTTACCCACTGGGATCACCTTTTTGGAACATATAGTGTTGGATTTCCATTCAGGATGAGACATCACAGGGCAGTTAAGAAGTGAACTTTCAAGTTACAGACAAAAGAGGAGAAATCTAACTAATGAAACTAAGGAAACAACAGAACTGATATGTCATCATGGTTTTCCCCATATGCCTGTCTGTGTGTTTGTGTTTGTACAAAGGAATTAAGAGTGTGGTTGTCGTTATGTACTCATATGAAGTCATGTTTCTTTTGGCTTGTTGGCAAGACTGCGAGATATGTACAAGATCTCCAGGAAGATGAGCAAATGTAGCTAAATATTTCTGTAACATTACTTATGTATATATTATATGAAAGAATTCAAACATTTTATTTGTAATCATCTGCAGCTAAAAGGAAAATCCCAGCAGTGTTTTTTTATATCTACCTCTACTATTGTACCTATTGTCTTTAAAATTAACGAAGGAGAGTGATTCGAATGTTTACTATGAAATTGGACATCACTAAAGTTGAGACATCAAGTTAATTTTAGATTAACAGAAACTTCCTGTTATGTAACAACATGTAACACATATTGGGAATTAACATTTTTTTGTGCTCTGTGTTTATCCATTTTATGCCAAAATTGTCTCAATGCGAAAAAGAATTAAAAATGCTCTTTTTATTTATTTTTGCAAAATAAATAAAGGTTTCATAGATCTCTAACTGTGATTTAAATAATCTCTGTTATGTGTAGAATTATCCAGGTCAGGTTTGACCAATTTAAGTGGTTTACAACTAAAGATACAGGATTCCAGATGAATTATAAAAGGTTTAAATAGATCTTTAATCCAGTGCAGAATAGGAAGCTGCAAATCTGATTTTAACTTCAGCTTCATTAGCCAGACAGGGCCCTCAGACATCCCAACAAACAGTCCTTACACAGCTGCACAACACAGGGGGGCGCCGAGTTCCCATAGATGGGACATTTAAACAAGCCACATAACCTCGTTCATTGTCAAACTGGCAGATGACTTTTTGTTTTTTCCCCTTTTGAACGTTCATGCCGCCCCCTGACAGAATGACACTCTGGGTGGTGAGCCTTATCGCTCATATCAAAAACTGCCACTGAACAGAAGAAAATACTCAATGATCATGAGAGTATTATCTGGAGCTGCTCTTACTTTGTTTAAAATGAGCTCCTGAAATTTACAAAATTAAAAAATATAAAAGAATAGTTTGGATTTTTTGAAGTGATGTCTTCCAATATTAAAATAATAATTGTAACGTAATATTAGCAATTGTTCCTGTCATCTGGGATAAACCAATATTATATCTGAGTGACTTTGTAGAAAAGAGAAAAAAAACAGAAGAAGAACAGACAGCGAGATAGAACCCAAGGTTTGGGTAAACCTTTGGGTTTCGCTACTGGCATCCAAGGAAGTACATTCTTCTGCTTTTCCAAGTCTTGTTTGCAAACTATCCCAATGGGCTCATAATCAGCTGATGGAAAACGTTTTCAGTTTTGAAAAGCTAAAATCTGCAAAAACTGTGGCGCATCTGAATCATTGTTAGCCTTCCACCACTCTGAGAGTTTCTTCAGTTTTCTACAAACTCACATCAAAATGGCATATATCATAACAAATTATGAAACAAGTAATAAACATTACATTTTGTTAATTGCCATCATCAAAATCATCACGCAAATATATATCAAATATGCTGATCACTGTTCCAGTTGTTATTAATCAAAGGCAACTTTAAACAGATGGCGTTTGGTAAAACTGTGAAGAAATAAGGATTCAGAGTCTCTTAAGAGACTCTGAAAATCAGTGTTTTAGATATTTGAAAACCCATTCAAAGGCTGTATTTTGCGTTATTATAATAAATAACTTTCTGAGTAATTTAAGCATCCATCATTTCCTTCATGCAAACACCACAGCTGATGAGGGTAACCATATCTAGGATGACTGATTAATCTGCAGATTATTCTCACTGTTTTTCTACATGCTGTTTGTGTGCAAAAACATGGCACAAACTCTGCTATCCTCAAATTTCTGGAACAAATCCAGTTTTATTTCCAAGCAAGCAACCTAAACATCAATCAAAAGAAAAGTTTCAGTCTCAAGTTTATTACATATGATCCATATTTGCATGCACTATTATGATGTAACATGTTGCATAAGATAAATAGACTGTAATGAGTGGTACAGTAGTGGTTTCCAGACAATAAGCTTAACTAGAAGTGGAGTCTTAAATGGAATTCTGCTTGGATCCCAATCAGAAACACACAGAACAATTAGATGTTAATTGGAATCAGATGATTTTAAAATTGCCTGGGTTTAATCTGGGATCGGCCTGTTGGAATCTCAAAATCTGATGTTTTCTGATCAGTTAACACACCATGCACACATTATTCTCTATCAGGTTGCACTGACACCAACTCTCTTTGGTGTGGAAATTATTAGTTCAAGTTCAAGTTTATTTGTATAGCACATTTCAGCAGCAAGGCAGTACAAAGTGCTTCACATCATAAAAACATCAATCAAGTATACAGCAAAATCATCAAAATCGTCAAACAAATATACTGATCAATGTTCCAGTTATTATTAATCAAAGGCAACTCTAAACAAGTGGGCTTTTAGCCTTGATTTAAAGGAACTCAGTGTTTTGGCATTTTTGCAGTTTTCTGGACGTTTGTTCCAGATTAGAGGAGCATAAAAACTTAAAGCTGCTTCTCCACGTTTGGTTCTGATTCTGGGGTTGCAGAGTAGACTTGAACCAGAAGACCTGAGTGGTCTGGAAGGTTGATACAACAACAACAGATCTTTAATGTATGTTGGTGCTAAAGCCATTCAGTGATTTAAAGTGACTTGCAAAAGTATTAATACCCCTTGAACTTTTCCATATTTTGTCACATTACAACCACAAACAAATGTATTTCATTGGAATTTAATGTGAAACACCAACACAAAGTGGTATACAACTGTGAAGAAGAAGAAAATTATACATGATTCAAAACATTTTTTACAAATAAAAAACTGAAAAGTACAGTGTGCAAAAGTATTCAGTCCCCTTTTCTCCCCCAATTGCCTTCAGAAGATGCCTGATGATTGCTAATGACTAAGTAGACTCCACCTGTGTGTAATCTAATCTGAGCACAAATACAGCTGCTCTGTGACAGCCTCAGAGGTTGGTTAAGAGAATATTGGGGAGCAAACATCATCATGAAGTCCAAGGAACACACCAGACAGGTCAGGGATAAAGTTGTGGAGAAGTTTAAAGCAGGCTTAGGCTGTAGAAAGATTTCCCAAGCTTTGAACATCTCATGGAGCGCTGTTCAATCCATCATCTGGCAATGGAAAGAGTGTGGCACAACTGTAAACCCACCAGGATAAGGCCGTCCACCTAAACTTACAGGCCGAGCAAGGAGAGCACTGATCAGAGATGCAGCCAAGAGGCCTATGGTGGCTGTGGACGAAATGCAGAGATCCACAGCTCAGGTGGGGGAATCTGTCCACAGAACAACTATTACTCGTGCACTTCACAAATGTGGTCTTCATGAAAGAGTGGCAAGAAGAAAGCCATTGTTAAAAGAAAACCATTAGAAGTCCGGTTTGCAGTTTGCCAGAAGCCATGTTGGGGACACAGCAAATGTGGAAGAAGATGCTTTGGTCAGATGAGACCAAAATGGAACTTTTTGGCCAAAATGCAAAACGCTCTGTGTGGCAGAGAACTAACACTACACATCACCCTGAATACACCATCCCCACCGTCAAATATGGTGGTGGCAGAATCATGCTCTGAGGGTGCTTCTCATCAGCAGGGACAGGGAAGATGGTCAGAGTTGATGTAGAAAACCTGTTGGAGTCTGCAAAAGACTGGGGCAGAAGTTCAGCTTCCAGGAGGACAACCACCCTAAACATAAAGCCAGGGCTACAATGGAATGGTTTAAAACAAGACATATTCATGTGATAGAATGGCCCAGTCAAAGTCCAGACCTAAACCCAATCGAGAATCTGTGGCAAGAACTGCTGTTCACAAATGCTCTCCATCTAATCTCACTGAGCTTGAGCTGTTTTGCAAAGAAGAATGGGCAAAAATTCCAGTCACTAGATGTGCAAAGCTGGTAGAGACAGAACCTAAAAGACTTGTAGCAAAAGGTGGTTCCATAAAGTATTGACTCAGAGGGGCCGAATACTTTTGCACACCGCACTTTTCAGTTTTTTATTTATAAAAAAATTTTTTGAATCATGTACAATTTTCCTTCTACTTTGCAATTGTAAACCACTATGGAAGCCGAGAGCAGTCATACTCGCATGTTTATTTTCCCGATGGTTAACTCAAGATAACGAGTTATTTATGTCGTTAGCGTGAAATAACGACAAATGTTTTCTTGAGATAATGACATAATTATGTCATTATCACGAAATAATGAGGCCATCTTGAGATAAGTTAATTTTCATGTGGTGTCATTATGGTTTACCTATCACTTATTCACAGAATTATTCACAGAATTACACATCCATGCCATGACCTACACTTATAAGTCATCTCTTGCTGGTGTGGCATGCATTTGAATGATGGAATCAGGTTTAACACACACACCAATCATCTCGTGATCTCAAGAAAACAAAGTTTGTTTTCTTGAAATTAAGTCGTTATCTTGAGAAAACCATCAGGAAAGTAACTCATTATCTCGAGAAAACCGTCGGGATAACTTGTTATCTCGAGAAAACCATCAGAAAAAATTTATGCGTAACACGTCTACTCTCAGCTTCCATAAACCACTTTGTGTTGGTCTTTCACATAAATTCCAATGAAATATATTTATGTTTGTAGCTGTAATGTGACAAAATATGGAAAAGTTCAAGGAGTATGAATACTTTTGCAAGTCACTGTATAAACTAACAGAAGTACTTTAAAGTTTTTCCTAGTTGTAGTGAGAATTCTTGCAGCAGCGTTCTGGATCAGCTGCAGACTAAAGATAAACCCATCGATGAGTTTTTCTTGATCTTGTTGGGATATTAGTCCTTTAATCCTGGAAATGTTCTTCAAGTGAAAGACGGCCGACTTTGTAACTGTCTTTATGCGTCTCTGAAGGTTCAGGTTTGAGTGCATCAGTACACCTAGATTTCGGGCCTGATCACTAGTTTCCAGCTGTAATAACTGAAGCTGCGCGCAGACTCTTAATCGCTCCTCTTTTGGTCCAAAGATAATAACTTCAGTTTGATTTCTGTCCAGCTGGAGAAAGTTATGGCACATCCATACATTTTAAAGTAAGGAAACTGATGATAGTAACTTAACATAAATTCTTTTGATCTGTACTCCTAGCCTTTCAACATTCCCTACATTGTTATAAGATTGAAAGCATTGTCACATCTTTCTCTGGTTCAGAGATGCACCAAAATATTTGCTTTCAGGTCCTGAAACCTAACTAGGAGGTGAAGCCTAAAACCTAGTTCTAAAAAAAACCCAAGTGATTAATTTTGGAACTGTTTTCTTTGTGCACTGGATAGCCAGACTACGCCTGAAGGCATTTCTTGTCAAAACCGTTGGAAAACCAGTTGCTACCCTTCAGCATGAATCAACAAAATTTTCTAGGAGGGTAATGGGGAAAGGGGAATGGACTCAGCTCAAGACTGAGCTTTCAGTGTTAGATAAAATACTTTACATTTTCAGATTTTGAGTATGATTAAAGTGTATGAAGGCAAGCCAGACATTGTGTTTCATGTTTTGCCTTCGGTTTGTGTTTTCTGTAATTTAGATGCCCCAGGGCTCTCTGCTGTTTCAGTTTCACATGAGACCAGTTACATGGGAGATTCAACTATGAAGTCAAAACCACTTTTTCATTACTGTCAGAACCTGGGTTGTTTTGGGGTTTGATTCTTTTGATTCTAGTTTTGTTATCATGTGATTAGTTTCTTATTTTGATTAGATCAGCCTTGTTTCTGTTTTACTTTAGTTCAGACCTTTCTTAGTTATTCTAATTTATTATTATTTATTTCTTGTGTCTTGTTATCCTCTGGTACTGTTAGATTTTTTTTTCCTTGCTCCCCTGTTTACTCTGCCTCGCCCCCTGCTGTCATTCTCTCTCTCTCCTCAGTGTCCCTTCAGCTCACTTTCCTCACACCTGCAAACTGTTAGCCAATCAGCCCCAGACCATTGTTTCAGCATTCATACTCCAAGTATTTAAGCTCCTTTCTTGCTCTCACTTCTTGCTGGATCCTTCTGTCACCTACCCATTGCTTCCCTGTCAAACTCTGCTCCTGGATTCCTGTTTTTGTTCTGCTCTGGCTCCCTGCATTCCTTGTAGTTTTTGTTAGTTTTTGTTGTATAATTTTTCATTAACTATCCAAATCTATGCGCCACTTCTGCTTCTCTGCATTTGGGTCCAACAACACATCAACTACATCATGACAATTACCTGCTGTTTCTGTCTTTTGCACGGTGATTAACAGTTGTGTGAAAAGTTGAAACAGCAACAATATTATTACTTTTGCTTTCTGCAGTAATAAGTTGGGATTGTGGGATGCAATTCATGGATAATTATGCTTTTGGCATGTATGCTCTTTTCGCATTGGAAAAAGAAGGGAAAAAGCTCAGAGCTGTCCAAGTTTTCTGCATCTCATTAGTGAAGCTAAGACAGAATTACAATACATACTGTGTGGAAGAAAAAAACTGCTGATTGCCGATACTCAGGAAGATGGAGTCATGTAAACAGTTAAAAATAGAAATACCCAGTGAATGTCAAGCATATGGCAATGAGCAACATGACCACCAAACTGTAGGAAAATGCACTGCAACATAAACACAATGTAAAAAGCACAGGTTTATGCAAAAGAGTAAAAATCACAGCAAGGGACAGGAAATGAGATGACGAGTCTTCTGAAAAAGAGCCAACAATCCAATTCAAAACATCTGGTAAGAGGCACAGCTTGGGGTAGTGGAGACAGAGATGGTTCAGAAATGGACCGAAGCACCAGAGGGATGTGCGATACAGGGCATTTTGGTACCGATCCAATTCTAAGTAAATACAGGGCAAGTATCGCCAATACCAGTTTCTTTACTGATACGTTTTTCTTGAAATGTCATTATCACTGAATAATTTGGTGATTTGGCTTCAGTTTGTTGATTATCATTATGATAAAATACAGGGCAAAGATTTTAGGCAAATAAAAGTGTTGTTTTTTTTATTTATTTATCAACTACAATATAATACAATAGTGCAAAAAACAAATAAAATAATTCCCTTTTTACCTTCTACTATACACCATTGTTTATTAACTAAGTCTTTAACATTAATCTGCATGTAACCTGAATAGAAATACTATTTCCCCTTCAATAGGTAAGACAAAAGCATTATCATATTCAGCCATATTAATATACAGAGGTATGAAATCCTGCTCTCGAATTGAAAATGTAAAGTCTTGATATTGTTGTACCAACCTCACACGGTGGCACCAAAAATGTTTGACTTATATAATTATTAATAATTATAGTTAATAATTTATTATTAATTAAATTATAAATAAAACTGGAAGTTGTTTAGTTGAATCGAGGCACCACCAGAATCTCTGGACTCATAAGTCAAACTTATTCTCTTGTGAAGGAATGAATTCAGAACAACTGGTAGGAGAAACGGTTCACACAGTGAGCAGTGATCACTGGCACACTTATTTCAAGTCTGAGAATTTATTGACAAAATAGCCCAACCTTACAGCTAAAGTATTCTGTAAATAGCCTCTTTATTTAACTACTGGGATGCAATCTAACTACTGATGAAAGGACAAAAGGGATATATGCTGAATAATAAAAATGAGAATCAGATCAGAGCCATAAAACTCAACCCTGTGCTTTGGGCCCTCTATGACTATAAACTAGGTATGTATGGGGAGATCAAGGAAAGAAAAGAAGGGAGAAAATAAGAAGCGGGAGGCAGAGAGGAAAATGATGGTCAGCAGCACTGAATTCAATTATTCTGGATCCAGGGAATCGAACATGTGGCAATCTTAGATTGATACAGCAACAAAATATCATAAAAATATCACAGGATACAATCAGCAGAGCATTAGCAAGCATGCAACAGAAAGACAATTATGATTAGTCTTATGTTAAACACCTAATAATAAGATAATGGAATGGTCTCACTTGAGTCAGTCACTCGGTCAAGGCAAAATGTCCAGATGTCCAAAGAAAAAGGATGAAAAAGGAAAGACTCGTCCCCAGGCAGATGAATGAACGAGCTGGCATCCCAGCTGAGGGTTCTCGGCAAAACCAGTGGTACTGTTGGTTGAGAAACCAAAACAATACCAAAACGATTCTCGCTACATTTCTAATGTAAATTTTCATATCCGTCTGTGTAAATAACCAATCAATGGTATATGACAATGGTTTGCAGGTTCATAAACCATGATCAGATTTTATTATGAGACTGGAGATGTTTTACAACACTAAACATCTGCTTTGGTCTTGGCTTCTTTCGTTGTAGCTGTTAGCCACAATCCTATGGGACCAACTAATCTTGGTACAAATCTGAAGTGGTGTATGTCATCAGAATTTATTGGTTTTCACACTGCCTTAGTTTTTTTTTAGGTAGTTACTCTGACCAGCAATTCTTTATGCTTTCTTCTCAGTATATGTTTCCCATAGGAAGATCATTGTGGGCCTCCCACCTGATGAGTTCAAATACTGAGCTTCCTTTTAAGTAACTTGACAACAATTCAAATGTCAGTAAATGAGTATTTGCAAAAACAGTAAAACTTTTGAGATTGCAATTGTTTTAAGACGATAGAAGTCCAATTTGGTTTTGGCTTGTCTCAGACAAGCTGTTAGCTTCAGTTGCTGGGACATACTAATCTAGATTTACACTGAAATGTTAACTGCTGATAACTTTGTGACAGAGACTTACTTGAAAAATACTGAAGTATTCCCTAAAAAATAAAAGTCTGAGCACAACTGCAGCTTTTCTAAAGAGATAAACAGCACTGCATAACTTTAGCAATTCTTAAAATAAGCTGTTCTCACAATCCTTGGCACAATCATTACTCTATTTTCAGTCTCTCTGGGGAGCAAATTTAAGCATTACTTGTAGTGGAGAATGAAAGATATTAACTTATTTTGCTGAGAAATCCTTCAGAGTTGTAAAACATGGCCAAGACAAAACAGAACATCTGTATTGCATTACCAGTACTTTGTACAAATTTAATTAAATTGCGCAACAACAAATGCAAACTGGTAAAGTGCTGGACCATTCAGAGGTGATTTTGCATGTGAACATGAAGCAGGGTTTGAGAAAACTGTACTTTTCCTGAGAAAAACAGTTTCTAGAACAGAGCGAGAGATGAGTTGCTGGGTGGTGGAGTTGCCAAGAGATGAAACGATAAAGAACAGGACCCAAAGCAGGAAACAATCAGGCCCTATTACAGACCCCACGTCAGAGTTAGGGCGAGTCATGCAGCTTTGGGTGGCACACACCAGAAACACACGTTCACAGTGAGAAGCACGTCGATGTGCAGCAGCAGGCGTCATGATGTCATCTGAAGGAGAATCTCTGGATTCCAAGGCACTTTTTAAGTGTCTGCACAATCGCTGCTACTTGGATTGCTTACTCACTGTTATGTATGCTCCCGAACATGTCATGTTGGAAAGATCGGTTGTAAGCTGCAGTGTAAAAACATGCAGACAGCCATGAATGTTTTGACACATTCTGCCCCATCAAAACAAGAGCTTGAAAAAGCCCAGAGCACACTTCAGTCATCCTTATCATCAGACCACATACTGCTAACTTCCCATTTCAACATACCCCCTGTACGGTTGCCATCAGGAGACAAAGGCCAGATTCATATTTCTTCTAGAGTTCTGTAAATATTCAATTAGAGAGCCTGAAATAGCTGAGCTCTTGACTTGCTACAGTCACTAAGGTTCTGACCCGATAGTCATTAGCTGTTTTAGGACGGCCTTTGCTCTAACATTAGAGGTCTCTCAGTGTCCAACTGTTTCCATTCAGAAAAAAATCAATGCACTTGTATTTAATGGACTTTTGCCAAGAGGAATTCATTCAGAATACATAATTGTAAAAGGTCATAGAAAGCCAAGAAACCAACTAAAATGTGTCAACATTTACAATGCATTCCTGTTGCCATGTGCAATTGAATATTTGCTGGTTTCATATTAACTGATGGCCTTTAAAACGGTTTCTCATTACCAGAGTATTGCATTAAGTCGTAGGATTAAAAAGTAAAGTAAAACTAAAGAAACCCTCACAAAAAAGTCTTACTTTTTGGAAAATATACTTATGGCAATTGCCAAAGCTACTCCTCTAAACTTCTGAATGCTCAAATGACCATCACTGGAGACAAAATCCAGAAGAGAAAAGAGCATAATTTTACCCTAGCCAGCCATGGCTCTGTGTCCCTCATGAGTTTTCTAACAAAGGAGTAAATGGATCAATCAAAAACAATGTCCAAGATCCAAGAAGGAGTCCCATAAAGTTTCAGAAAGCCCCAGAAGTAGCAGGTACAGTTTTCCTTAATAAAAAAAAATTAAAAGTAATGCATTTAAACACAATTGCTTCTATGCACACTCACTGCACAAGACTCCACCAGTGAAGAAAAACAACATTAATGCTATCTTAAAGTTTGCTGCAGAAGATTGGAAAAGCCAGTGAAATTCTAAGAGAATATAATCTGGTCATATGGTCATATGAGGCTGAGACTGAACTCTATAGTGGTCAAACACACAATGAAATGGTGTTTCAGCATCATACTGTGGAGATGCTTTCCTTCATCAGAGACAAGGGTGTTGGCCAGAATTTGGGAAGATGGAGCTAAATTCATGCTAATCCTCTAAGACTAATAGGGGGATAAGACTAATCAGGGGTGCTACAGTTGTCACACACCTTGTGAAGATAAAACATATAAACAAACAAAAAAACACTCTTACAAGATTCTGTCAGCACTCTTTAGATAGATAGTCAGAAATATTACCACTTGGATCTTTGGTTGTTTGGTTTGTTTGGGTACATGTTCTCTTCCTAACTGTGTGCAGCCTGCCAGTGGTCAGTGCAGACAACAGGCCACCCATTTTTGTTCATTAGAATGGCTTCCACTTATTTTCCCATGGTTCTCTGTTTGTGTGTTGCACATGAACTATGACCTTTAAGCTGATATCGGTGGTATGAATGATCTGAATGTCAGCAATGCTTTCTGTGTCTGCTCCAACAGCCTTGTCCTGATAGAACGGCAAAGACAGTTGACAGCTCAAGATGCTCTGAGTGATGTTTGTGAATGTAAAAAAATATTTCAGTCATGGTTAACATCAAAACCTTCACTGAGAATCATTAGCTCCAAATAGTAACATACATGACAAACAGGGATTTATGTACTTTTTTATTGTTTTACAAACTGTAACCATTTCTCTTCCCAACAAATTTTACTTGTGCTGCAATTGCATTGTCATAAACATAAAATCTTCTCTACCCTCACTTACAAATGTACATATATAATCATTTACTCTCTTGTAGAAATTAATAAATTAGAACAATAAATAGTATTTTATTTGACACAAACAGCAGACATTTCAAATGGCTTATAACAAAGGGAAGTATTTGTTTTGGGTATTGTGTATTGTGACAGTGTGGCCACTATGCCACATTTACTTCAGACTTAGAGTCAGTATTTTAACTAAAAATTGTCCAAAAAAGTAATGGATTACTTAGATGTAGATCTACCTGAGTCACATGAACTTGGGTCAGTTAGTTGAAAAGACTGCCCAGGAGTGTGGACAATCCTTAGCCCCCTTCTTCACTCTCCCATGCCCCCACCACATCACAAGTCGCCCCAACTGCAACTGCTGTATATGTTTCTCAACCTCCAACACCTTGCTATCACAGTAACTCTGGGGGGTGGAAAATAGTCATGTGAAGTGGAAAGCGAAGTTCAGATAAACAACCCTACCAATTGGACCCCTGCACAGAGCCCACGTATTACACAGTAGCAGAAGGCAGGATCTGGGCCTGGAGAGTTCATGGCTTGTCAGGTTGCCGGAGGCAGGCCATTTCTTTGCACCAAGGCACATGAAGTGCTGATTAGTGTTTGCATTGCACGGGGAGGCCAGAGATAAGTGGAGAGGAAGACAGATGTCAGGGGAACAAAGAGGAAGGAGGATGACTAACCCACCAGTTCCCACCAGTCTGCACAAACTGTAAGAGAGGCTCAGTTCTTAGAGAAATCCTTTTACCACTATAGTTATGAGAGCATTCCTTTCCATCATTGAATACCAAACTGACTTTAGATTTGTTGCACAGCTCTACATTCACTCCACTGTGTGACAGATAACGACTATTATTCATGTCTTTCCTCTACAAGATGAAGTACTTGTTTTATTTTACGGTACAATATACATATTTGTCCACTTGCAGTGCACAAATGTTCATCAGTTTTAAATGAGCACTTCTAGTCTGACAGAATAAACTTAAAAGAGATTCCAATAATTGACCCTTTCAGTTGTCAAAGACCTTGGCTCAATTTCTTGCCGCTGATGTTTAGTATCTTTCCTGTTGTGGTAAGACTTTACAGAGAGTTTGAATGTCTGAAAGTGGCGACTATCTACAGCCACACTCGGCAACCACCATTCCCTCGTACTTGTACTTGTAAGTGACCACGCCTGTGTCATCCAAGTAGAGTAGGGAGATGGGGTCCAGCTTGGTTGGCACACAACAGGCTCGTGCTGCCTTCTGGGGACTGTTGATGTTTACCAGTGTCTGGACTATGGCATGTTTGGTAGGCGTGACATGCTTTGTCAATGGGTATGAACAAGCGCCAGCACATTCAAAGGCATCATAACCAGTAGGGGCAAGGATCCAGCTATCCCACCCAATGTCCTTAAACTCTACATACAGAGATTGTTTCTTGCAGTGATTTCCTTTGGCATTGCGACGAATGCGGGATGCTGTATCATAGATCAGGTTGGAGCGCATCTGGATAAGGTCTTCCTCATCTGGTTCAGCCTCATTCCTGTCCTTGTCCCACAGACCCCCCAGGTCTGTCCCAAAGTCATTCTGCAGAACAGCACTAGATGTCTCATGGTCAATCATCTCATTCAGCTCACGCCTGTCATCACGGTGATCACTGCTCTGATCATCAGAAAAAACAATCAGAAGGGGTTTATGTTTTTCCTCTGGGCTGTTTTCAATCCTCATGTCACCTTCAGGTGAATCCTCATCTTTGCTGATCTCTTTCATACTCTCAGCATTTTTGTCATCAGCAATGCTGGAAATTTGCACTTCTAAACGGTGTGTTGTTGCTCCATCGGATTTGGACCAACGCTGCACAGCGGCAGTGAGGTCAAAGGCTTCCCAACCGTTATCTGTTCCAAACACCTGGCGTGAAGCCAGTTCCAAAAACTCAGTCCGTTCCTCTACCCCTGCAAATGCATCTCCCCGCACTGTCTTTTCATCAGTCATGTTAAGCCAATCATGTGATGTCAGTTCATAGATGGTGACCTTACGGTCAACACCAGCGTAGAGATGGCGGTCAGTCTGGACTAGGGTGTAGAGGCGTAATTCAGCTGTTGTGATGCGTTCATGATGGGGGATTGACACATTGAAGAGCAGAGGGTGGCGTCTCACCCCTCCTTCTCCCACAACACTGGGATTTGAATCTAGACAAAAAACACATTAGAAGTTAAAGCAATGTGTTCTTTCTTCTTTTTTAACTACATTTGAACTGAAGATGCAGATGTATCTCATTCCAAAGCAAAGATGCATTTACTTTCTATCTTATTCTTGCATCAAGTCAAACTAAGCACAACACTTTCAAACAAATATTTTCTTGCAAAGAATATTTACAAGTATTGAAGTTAAAGTTATGTCTGCAACTGGAATAACTACCAACAGGAAAAGCTTAGAGCAACAACTGTGTTAAAACTTGTCATAAATGCAAGCAACTCCTCCCTAATTTGCAAAATGGAAATCTCTTTAGGTTACAGATTTTGAAAAGGAAGTTTCACCTATTTTTAACAGTTCTAACAATATATGAAACAAAACTGTACCTTCATTTTTGAAGCTGCGTATGATATTGGCTGTGGGCATGGCAGTGCGGTCATTAGCAAAGCGGTTGTAAAGCTCCATCATGTACTCAGGCGGATCCTCTCGTGCGCTTCCAGGAGGCAGGGTTGAAGTACCCAATCCGGACAGGTTAAACGTCCGCAGAAACTGCTCCTTCAGGCTCTCCAGTAGGTTTTGCATCTTTGTGCTGTCGTCCTGATCCAACAGCGATGGATCCACCACACCTCCATGCCCGTCCCCAAGTCCTGGAGCAGGACGATACCTCTGATGAGCATTGGAGAGGGGACTGCTCTTTCCAAAGAGAGGTTCCCGGAGCAGCAAAAAGGAAACCAGCAAGAGCAAAGTCTTGGATGTGCAAATGGTTCCCAGTTGAGAGACCCAAATGCTCGCCATGGGAGAAAAAAAATCTGCAGCAATCTATTTTATGCCAGTGGCCTGTGGAGGAGGTCAAGTAATGAGGCCAGAAAACAATACTGTATTTTTCAAAAAGTTTAACTAAAGTGTGGTCAGTTCATCTATGGTCTGAGACAGTTCTAGTTCCCTGGCAGCAGCTAAAGAAGTATTGACCCCTGCATTGACCAACGTAAACCCCTCTATAGGCTTGTGTTTTTCTGGTGCTCCTCTCCAAATGTCACAGTATTTTTTTTCATGCGCACCTTTTGAAGTTCCTTGCAACAGGACGGTGGTTGCGGTGACAGGGTAGCCAAGGCTCGTGTTTGTCTGTCCGACTCATCTCTGTTGCGTCCTCTCCTCAGTCAGATGCTGTCTGTGCTCACCTCTCTTCCCAGCTCTGGGTTTCTGTCCCTTATCTATGATATGGTGGGCCACGCATTGCACAGCGCTTATGGTCTGTGTGTGTGTGTGTGTGTGTGTGTGTGTGTGTGTGTGTGTGTGTGTGTGCCTGTCTTCCCTTTAACGCTGTGTGATGCAGTAGCTTGTGTGTTATCTCACAGCTTCCTTAATGAGGATTTTGTAAACACTGTCCTGTAGCCTCTTCCTTGTGGAAGGGCTATTTTGTTTTGGTGGGCGTTCCGGGGATGATACTCTTCATTTGTTTATTTTCTTTGTAAATGGTGGAGTTCTCTGAACAGCTTTCCAGGCTACATTGGGCATTTCTTTTTGACAAAATACACTGTAGGTCTGTTGATATGGTTGAATGTAGCAGGATGCTTCCATCAGACAACGCCGGTCCAAATGAAATAGAAAGGCAATGAGGTGTAGGACCTTCATAGTAGCTAACAGCTTCTTTGTTTACTTTGGTTCACTTTGCTTTTCAGAGTCAACAGTACACAATAATTCAGTAAAATGAAAAAAAAAAACATTATGTTTTCCTTGAGATATGCTCCTTTCTCTTTGGATACCATGTTTGTAACAAACAGTACTTCAGTACAAGTAGCCTCTTAGAAGAAAGGGAAAAAAATAAACTTACACCATACAAACAAGGACCAATCGGTTAACACCCCTGGTAAAGAAATGTGCCTTTTATTGCAATAGCATAATCTTATTCTGACTCTTTTTTGCCCCTAAAAATCTAACTTGTATTTGAATACATTTGCATAGATGACATTTGTATACATGAGTATTATGTGTTGTTTGGCTTTATACTTTGGACAATTATCCTGCTAGACCCAGCGATGTCCCAGGTTCAGTTTACCATTACAGTCTGCCAGATTTTGATTAGACATGTTTTGGTTTTAGAGAGAGTCCATGATATCATGTACTCCAACAAGATTTTCAATGCCTTTAAAAAAAGACAGGCCAAGATCCTTCACTGCACTTAACAGTTTGCATAATGTGTTTTTCCACATATTCATCTGTCTTTCACTCCAAATTTACCTGGACTGTTTTTTGCCAAAAAGATTAATCTTTCTCTCATCTGATCAAACCACACAGTTCCAGTAAGAGTTACAGAAGACTTTCAAAATTACAAAATGTTGTGATGGAAGGTAACCTGCCTCTCAAACAAGCAGTTATTGTTAAGGTGCCTAATGATTGTTATGGAGACCTGTTAACCCTAAAAGGGTATTTTTTGCTGACGTTATCTAGCAGTGAATTTAAAGGGGTCATGACAACAAATTTCATTTTTCTGTGGTTTTGGGGGTATAATATGATCTGTTGTGCACTGATGAGGCCATGTGAATGTCAAGAGTTGATATCAAAAGCCCTGCTCTCAGGTGGTCAGCTTTGTTTCTTTGCTCAAAAATGAACGAATCAGAGAACAGTTTATCTTTCTATGTAGGCTATCTTTCTAGGTAATTCATATTCTCCAATTAGATCACACCGTCAAGCAAACAGACCTGCTCCTCCCCTTCCCTCCTCTTCCAGCTGATACACTCGCTAATTTAAGGGCTAAGTCACACTAGCATGTCTGACTACTTCACTTGAGAAGAGGATGGCTATTAAAAAAGGGAGCTGTTATATCCAAGAGTGCTCAAAAACAGCTGGAAGTTTCCACTTACTTCCAAAGGATGAGTGAATCAGAGAAGAGTGGCTGAAGTTCATTTATGGGGAAGTACCACATGATTATAACCTCAATTTGAGACGATGTTCAGCTCATTTTACTGAAGAGTTTCCCAAATATGGTTGTAGCCAATCAGAGTGAAGTCAGCTAGGTAGAGCCACATATCATTACTGTACCCAACCCTTTTACCAAGGAGGGAAATCTGGCCTGCGAAAACAACCCCCTACAAAAGGTGATGTTATTTTTTTAAATGAAAATTCTTTGGAGAATTGATATATGCAGCAATATCAACTACATGAAATAGTTTATACTGTGATGTAACCACCCCTTTAAGAAATTAATAACATCCCTGACTGTAATGCTCAATTTAGGATTAGGATTAGGGTTAGAGTGGTGGCATGATAAATATGGATCCCCAACCAGCCTTGTGGCCAGTTACTAAAAGAGTTGGATCTCTGTGTCATGTCATGTATTTACTACTGGAAAACAGAAAGACAATGATTACTAATCAGAAGTTTCTAGATACACTGATCAACTTTAAATATGTATGAATTAAAAAACTGCTTTTGTTACATTTAGTCAAAAGGGATTGTTAGGGGGTACCAATGATCATTCCTCATGTGATTTTGTCTAAACCATTTATTTCTTATGTATTTTTTTCCCCCACTAAATGAACATCCTCCAGTTTAAAAGTGGGATTTTTCTATTTTGTGTGTGTGACATTATGCTGCTGCAATAAAAGATGGTTATTTAAACTTTTCAAAAAAATAAATGTGGCCCTCAGTGTTCTATATCCAACACCAGACAAGATCAGAGCTGAACCATCAATTGCTTTCATTAGGACTTGAACGTTTAGAGGTATTCCTCCTGATTAGGACGCCAACAAGTCAAAGGTGAAATCTGCTGAAGTCTGGTGACTCAAGAAGATTTCTTCTGTCCAGCACTGTAAAAGAACCAAAAGCCCCTCTCTGCATGGTGACTCAAACTTTCACAGTGACCCGCTCTGATTGCATTAACAGTCACTGGCTCCTCAAAATCTGAACAGCTTCTCCATTACCCACCTGAACCGTCTTCCACCATGCAGTTGTCCGTCATTCCTAAGCTTCTTTGTGTGACCCCCCAGATACACTTCTGATTTCAGTGCGTCACACAGATGGGAAAGAATGAGCTTTTCCTGCTTCTGCCACTCATCTGCCAGGCTGACAGTTGACAGACGTGTCGTTATCTGCTGCTTTGTTGAACTGCTGCAGCAACAGACTATCACATCTTCCTGATGGGCTTAGGAAGGCTTGATAACGGCAGTGTCCTTCTGCACACACAGCTCAGCCTGGCCCGGCTCCATATGGTCTCCATTACTAGTCTCAGGGTGTAACAAATGTGGATTTGTGGAGGCGACTGAAACTATGTTAGGGCCAAACCTTTAAACAGGCATTATTCTGTCATTTTATTTACTTTCCCTATTTTATGATTTCCAGCTGTTTGCCCTGTTGAATAAAAAGCCAACTGAATTACCATCATGGTGCATGTATTTACATTCAGTGAAGAAGGTGGAAAAACAATGTAATGCTTGTTGCAAACACAATATAGATATGATTCATATTTTGAACTTTTTAAAACTAACTGATTCATGTTTGAGGCTGGTAGAACAGCAAAATAACATCAAAAACACAGTCAATTTAAGCATCACATGCCTACTAATTACACGTCCACCAACCTTCAAGTAGCATCTTGTCTGTGGGTAATATGTTCAGTCTCTGTTTATGACTTCACCAACTGTGCCAGAGGGAAAGACTTAGTTGTGCAGCTGCTAAAAGCTCCTTGATGTTTACAATTAAAAATAGCTTTTTTCTTCCTTTTGATGAGTTTCCATCATGATTTGGGTTTATTGCTTTTCACTGAAAACAGCTGTATGATATAGCCAGACATGGCACTGAAAGCAAACACTGACAAATGAGGCCAAAAATAAAAAATAGTAAAATGAAATAGAAGTTCAAGTAAAAATACAATGGCTCTCCGAAGTCCCTACAGCCTCTTTAAATGTGACGTAAAAGATGAGGCCGCTGTTAACGTGACATATATTGTCTATAGTTAAAAACAAAGCAATCTAGTCTTACATGTAATGTAATTGGTGCCTGCCATAGCAATGCATAGGAAAGCAGTGCAATGCAATGCACTGCCTCCCATGCAATGCATAGAGGCACCTATTACTCTCCACCTCGAAACTGCTTTCTCCGTTAACTACCCCCTACAAAGTCAATGGAGCGGGTTCCTGAAAACATCATAAAAAACACTATTTTTGAGGATTTACTGTGTCATCATGGTTTCGGCTACAAATGCTATTCAACCCTCAGTTTATGGATACGTCCGTGCTGTGTTCAGAAGTGAAGACAGTATGTTGATACCTCTAACAGTTTTTCCACAGCACGCCTCACACTTTGGCAGGTCCCTTTTAAATTTCTTCAGAAATTTTCTAGTTATGGTTATGTGACTGAATGCACTCTTGAACTAATACCTTTGTTGAAGTACATTTTGATTTGTTTACAGCATTCAGTCTTGTTTGGTGGGATCCACCAATCTTGACCTGGCAATATTTTTTCACTCTGCCTTGCAAAACCTCTCCAAATCTGTCAAACTATGAGGATATCTCTTGTCCACAGCCCTCTTTATCAGCGCACAAAAAGATTCTGTCCACAGATTCTGTCCTGGACTTTGTCTAGGCCATTCCATTTTTTTTATTCTGAAACTGTTATTTTGTAAGTTTGGGTGTACAATTAGACTCAAAGTGATGTTGATGCTTTTTTTTCTTCAATGTTAAGTTTTAACCCAAAGGCTCTGACTGGTATTTTGAACAGTTTGCAGTATAATTTTATTCACACACACAGAAAAAAAAGAATCCACAGCATGTTTCAGCCACCATGATTCACTGTATGTGTGGTATTGTTTTTGTACGAACCATTAGAAACTCCATCCATCCATCCATTATCTAGCATGCTTATCCTTGCAGGGTTGCAAGGGGGATAGTGCCCTGGACAGGTCGCCAGTCCATCGCAGACCATTAGAAATTTTGGCTCATTACTCAGATATGTTTTCATTAAACTATAAAACATCTGGGACAAGGTTGTTGGGAAATGTTTGTACCGTTCTCCTGATACCTTTAAACCATTTGGACTGTTTGTTCTCCCATTGTAACCATAGCTTTGGATAAGAGATGCAACAGAACAAATGAAATTAAAAAATGCTGCAAGGAGAGCTGAACTTTATTTCATGTTAATCAGATTCAGTAGATAGATGTGAACTCAAGAAGACTCAATCTTAGTCCTTTTGTGCATAATATATATATATATATATATATATATATATATATATATATATATATATATATATATGTATATATATATATATATATATATATATATATATATATATATATATATATATATATATATATATATATATCCACCACACCTGCTCTTATGTTCATTGATATTGATCAATACTGACAGAAGACGATTTTGTGGATAAAAAGGCTTTAATTTGTGCTTTTTACTGACTTATGATAGAGGAGATGGACATCTAGCATAACATTCACAGCAGCTTTTACACAGTCCTGTTGAATCTAATTGAAGGGTTTTTAGAGTCATGTTGTTCAGTCATGCATTCCGAAGTTACTTTCATTACTTCCAGGTGTGGCTCTTCCTTCCCTCTACACTGTGTGTAACTGTTGCCCCAGATAACAGTGACTGAATGGTAAGGAGGCATCTAATCAAGTTGAAAACCTCTAACAGTGACATTAGACTTTTCTCAGAAGCTCAAGCACATGAACCAATAACTTATCACCAATGTCCCACAAAAATGAAATAAAATATTCCAGCAGTGTCAAACTGCTCTTATTAAATTATTTCTGGCAATGTTTTTAGAAATGCAGACTACTTACAAGCTCCTTTTAAGCAGAAGCTTGTTTTTCTTGGACAAGAAATTGCTGAATGTCTCTTTGCAGTTCGTCATTGCGTCTCTGGGCCTCGTCTCTGCTGCGTTCTGCATTCTTCAAACAAATCTCTAGAGCAGCCACACGGCGGCGCTCTGCCTCCAGAGCAGCCTGGAGCTCTGCCACAGCGGCCTTCAGCTCCTTGTTCTGCTGTTGCATCCTGCAGGAGTCAGAGAGAGAGCGAGACAGAGAGAGTTCAGATGGGTAGTAGAAATGTGGAATAAAAAAAGCCCTAACTCACAGCTAAACTTACGTCTTTGCAAGCTGCTCGGGGTCATCCTTCTGTTCTGGCTTGCTGTTGACCTGCTGCACTGATCTGTTCGCCATGAGGCTGTCCACACTCTTTTGGTGAGACAGTACCCGCGCAGGCTGGGGGTTACTCTCAGGTTTCTGGGTGGCAGCAGTAGAAGAACCTGTGTTGTCACTTCCCCTTCGTTCTGTTAATCTACTCTCATCTTCCTTGGTGCTCATCTGAGATCCTCCGAAGAATGATCCTGAAGTCCGCAGGTCCAGGATTTTGAAAATGTCCTCAGACAAAGTCCCACTCTTCTCCTCCCCACTCTCGTGGATGCGGCTCCACCTGTTGAGGGCGTCCGCCTTGGCTGCCATCCCAGTGAGGGGGCAGTTGAAGGTGGGCAGGGTCTGGGTGCGTTTGCGGGGACTTCCAGACCAGTCGTCTGAGCCAGGTGAGGAGGGGTCCTGGAGGACTGACTTGTGGAAGAGGTCACCTCTTAGTGGACCTGGACTATAAGTGTCCTCCTCTTCCTCTGGAGACTCAGACATAGATGCGTCTCCCAGCTGAGCAAAACAGATAAGGTTCGTTTCAGCCACATATGGTGAATAAATTAAACATTTAGGAAAAACATTTAGGATAAACTTTCATGTGGTTCATTGTGATGAACAGTTGTCTGGACAGTTCATTTTAATAGAAATGTATAAACAGGATTCTGAGTTTACTTTGGTTTGACCTGTAGCAGTGATGAAAAGGAAAATATCTCAAGAAAGGCAGTTTTTTTTTTTTTTGTTTGTTTGTCTTTCTCCTGAACTCAGGCTTCTCTTTAGTCTTTCTGGACTATATCTTAGGGTTGTGGATGTACTGGATAGTTAACAGACTGCATCCTGATCAGATAACACAACCACCTCAGATTCCTTTCAGTGTGGAGGAACAGCATCTATACTCACAGCTCAACCTTGTCAATCTTGGATGGGCTGTACAAAAAAATGTAATTTCCCCCCCCCTTGGAGGACTAATAAAGGTATAAAAAAAATGGAAAAATAAATATAATCACAGTTAACATACACCATATACCACACTGAGTGACTGTGCTGTTTGCCTATTCTAGCTTCATGCTAATAATAGAGCAAAATAGCCTGTGTTACATTGCACTACTGTAAATGCACTACTATTAGCATTTGAGGCTATAGTAGAGCAAACTAGCCTATGCTATCACCTTAGAAAGCTTGATCTGGAAATGACTTCATGCCCGTTCACCAATGTTCCAGATACAAGTCGGGAAACCAGTGGGATTTGTTCAGTGTTGTGCTCAATAACCAGGCTGACTTATAACAACATAAGCCTATGTTTATCTGTATTTTGTACTTTAAACATTGACAGAGGTCGTGACGTAGTACTGTGAATGACTTGAGAAGCAGTTTTGTTATCACTAGTTTTGATATGCCAGGTAGTCACAATATAATTTGTGGTTGGAATTGGTGAGGGTCCTCCAACTTTCCAATTCAAAATTTGAATTATTTCCTTGAGAAAAAAGAGACCTCTATAACAGCAGTATGCCGAATGAATTGATATCCTATTGCTAACACAGAAAGCAACAGAATGAACACTTATCTCTCTTTTCTTTGCTCTAGAGTTTTAGTACTCGAGACTGGTCTTGATTCGCAAAGATAGATAGCTAACATTAGCAATCTGCCTCTGAACCAAAATTCTTTACCCTGCCCTCACACAAAGATATTTAGTCAATATTAGCTATACATATTAAGTTAGCTAGCTGTGTAGAGTATATACTTTAAGTCTTAAGGCTCTATTTTCCATTTCTCGTCAGCTGTTTTCCACCTAGCTTGGTAATATAGGTAACATATTGAGGGAAGTAAGCTAAATTGCATTGTTAAATTTGATAGACTGACAGGACAGAGCATGTGGTAACAACTTGTTTCTAAATTTAATTTTTGCTTATGATAAACAATGAGACAGGCCACATAAAGCTGTGTAGCTCATATTATGTAACATCAACCTTAGCTAATGTCAGCTGCATACAGCTCCCGACATTAAAGCCACGCACTATAATGGTTAATTTTATTTCAACTCTGAATGTTCAGTAGGTGTTTTTATGGGAATGTGAATCTTACAGATCAATTTGAAAAGCACTTTTGATCATGTTTCACACTTTTTGTGTCATGTGGCGCAGGTCTTGGTCTTGACTTGGTCTCACCCTCCCTCGGATTTGGTCTTGACTTGGTCTAAGCCCCTGAAAGTCCTGGTCTGGTCTCTGTCTCGACACACTCTGGTCTTGACTTGGTCTCGGGTTAGGTGGTCTTGACTACAATACTATTTTGCTCCTCATCAAAGCTACTTTATCAGAGGAGCCGTTTTTATGTTACTGTTCCTCTTGTTTTTTTATGTGCTTTCTTTTAAGAACTAGACCAAATCTACCAAAGGTGATGCACACCGCACCCAACCTCATTGAATTTGATAAACAAGGCCATCACACACATCACAAATTTAACAGAACTTGACTTCACACACCCACTAATTAATTTCTACCCCTCCTACCCTCAGGGCACAGGCACCAGGATAACAAGTGCAGGACGGCCCACTTTAGAAGAAGTTTGATTCCCTCAGCCATTAAATCTATCAATAACAGACCCGTCTGAAAGTGATTTATAGGTTTTAAATGTGATGGTTGGGAGATGGTGATGAAACATGTATTATGTGTAGTTTGTATGTATCAAACTGCATGCAAGTCTAGTTTATACCTCAGCAGACTCCCAGCCCACAAAGCTCCGGGGAGCATTTTTCTGACTTTCAGCCTTATTGGAAGGGGAAGCTGGAAGTACGTCTTTGGCAACAGGAAACAAAGTTTCATGCTGCCTGATCATCACTCTCATCAAGTTCTGGATCTGAGTAGTTGCTGTGAAGAAAAACAAACACAAATGCAACAGATTGTCTTCTGAATGTTTCCTCATCAAACTTTTAAGAACATCCTTGTTCCAAGGGCTGGCCCAATGTTAAATGGGGCCTCAAGCAGAATTAGATTTGGGGCCCATCTTGCTGTTAGGAGCATCAGCACCACTAACAGAATTTAAATACAGATTTAGTGTAAAATGGGGAGGGAGCTGCTTGTTCCCCGATTCCAAGTTCTATTTTTCTTATTTTGTTATGCCAAAGTGCAAAAAATTATTTTATGGGTTCTGGAGCAAAACATTTGCAGAGCTTGCAACAGCCTAAAACCAAAGCACCAATAAATGACTTCAACACTACACTACATTATAGTAACAGTATCTGAGAGCACATAAAAGAGGCCAGTGAGTTTTAAGATGCTCTCACCCTTCATAACAGTCATTGGATCTTCTAGCTGAGGTTTGAGGAGGTTGATTCCCATCACAGTTGCCAAGTTCTCCACATTCATCTTATTCACATCGGAGTGTCGCTGCACCTCAAATAAAAACCTGACAAAAAGACATGTGTCAGACCTGGAACATGTCCTGATGATACAGTCCCTTGTAAAACTACCCATATCATCTGAACTTTGTCACATGCTGTCATGTTACAAACAAACTTCAATATATTTTATTAAGATTTTAGGTGATAGTTGCAAAGTAGTGCATAAATCTGAGGGGAAGATTAAAGCACTGTTGAAGCAACGTCCTGAGAGGAAATATGGTTGTAGTAGCACCATGGGGAGATGGATGGAGGTAAAATCTTTGGAAGAAAACCTGTAAAAGCCTTGAGTCTAAGGTCAACCTTCATGCAGGACAGAAACCCCAAACATACAGCTAGAGTGACCACAGAACAGTGTAACGTAAGGCATCCTGTGTCAAAAAGAACAAGTCGAAGTCCAGACCTTAAGTGAATTAGGAATCTGCTGCAAAACTGTATAATGCATGTTCACAAATGCTCCCAATCTAATCTGACTGACGTTGAGTGCACAAATATTTCAGTCTCTAAATATACAAACCTGGTAGAAATATAACCCAAAAAAACATGCAAGTCAATACAAAGTTCTACCTGGAAGTTGAAAACACAATCATGCTCCACTTTGGGTTGGTCTGTCACATAAAATCCCAATAAATTATACTGAAGCTTGCAGGTAAAACAGGACAAAATGTAAAAAGTTTAAAAGGTCTAAATACTTGTGTATGGCACTGTTGCAGCTGTTTTCACCCATCTGCAGGACCTGATGGGTGCATCGGTACTCACCGACAGACATAACTGAGAATGTTGTAGTTGGCTCTGGGGAGAAGAGCTACTTGTTGTTCTAGCTTTTCCCAGCCCTGCAGGAATATACGAGCCACAGGTCAAAGCTTGTTGAAAATATTTAAAGCTGACTTGTTAGAAATATGTTGACATATTCAGTGTCAAAACGGCGTACCTTTTTGCTGCTTACATCCAGCAAGTTGGTGCAGTCCAGGAAGGCTTGGTACTGAGACCATGGCACCACCGGTTCAGGCAGCTCCCGCAGGTACAGTTTAAGCAGCGACGCCACCGTGTGGACATCTGTGTCACTGTGGAAACATTATTCAGTGAGCATGTTCCAAAAGCATTACTGTCTGTTTAAACTCCGCATCCAAACCATAAAAGAATTATTTTTATATTATTTTGTTTGATGATTTTATATTATTGTAAACTTCAGATGTTTTCCACTGCCTTCTCAGGGCTTTTAGTCATGTAAAAGCAGAGTAAATATGTTTCTAGGCTTAAAAAAAAGCATTATTATGATGTGATGTAGTGGAAGCCTTGTTAAAATGTAAATTTCTAACAAATTTATTTCAACATGAAGTCATGGTAAGAGAAAAACACCCAAAAACATAAAATGCATAAAATATATGATCTTTACAAGGTTCAAAAATTATTTAACACCACACCAAGGAGTGGAATCCCATCGTTCCACAGTGAAATGGTTAACAAGTGGAACTCTTTTCAGGCTTCTTAATCTGAATGGATCTCAGAGCAAACTCACTCCAAGTTTAGACCATGCAATGCTCAGAGAAAGTCGAAAAAACCTGAGAGCTCCATCTCAGACTCAACAGCCCTACATTAAGTTCCATGTTAAAATTCCTAACAGTGCAACCAGAAAAAGACTGACCAGAGATGGCTTGTTTGAAAGCATTCTGGAAGAAAGACTCTTCTCTTTAAAAAGGATACGGCAGCAGAACGTCTGCAAAGCTCCATCGAAAAACACCACAGGCCATATGGAATAATGACCTTTCTTTAGATGTGACCAAAGTACAGCATTTTTTTGAGTGACATGATTTGAGAAAACCAAGCACAGGATATCACACCCACTGTCAAGCACCGTAGTGGGATGCTGATGATTTGGGATTATTTCGCAGTAAAATGACTTGTTAAATATGACTCTGTATCCTAGTGAATCATGGGTGTACTTAGGTTTTGTTTTTATACACAGTGTCTCCATTTTGGCTTCCTCTTTCTTTCCAAAATACTGACAGTGTTTTAAATAATAGAACATGGCAAAGACAAAGTTATTTTTTCATTTCCTGTTACATAACATGCCACAGTCATTCTATATGAATATACATGTGGTTTTAGTTGGTTTTAAACCCATTGTGTCTTGTTTTTTTGCTTACCTTGGCTTCAGCCATTTAACCTGGCATACATAAGATTACAGACAGAACACTGGGGATAAAGGGATGTTCTCGTCGACAGTGCTCTGTCAGAGGAGCTTGTGATATTGAGTCTGTCAGAACAGGATGTGGTCTCGCCCTCAGCTCAGAGAACACTGAAATCTTTCAGTCTCTCTACTTCTTTCTCTTCCTTTGTTTATTTTTTTTTGTTCATGAAACACTGATGCTGATGTCTCCTTTTATGGCAGTGGCTTTCTACTCTCGTAGATTTTCCACACAGGATAGACCTTGACTTGTTACATGAATTTCCAGTGTACATGTGGTCACGACCACTTTTTTTCTTAGAAATTTGACAAGTAGTATTGTACTACTTGGTGTCCAATTAGCAACATATTGAAATCATTCTGAATATGCAGCTCATATTATTTCACATGCTATGAAATGAGTCATCAGCACATTACCTGGGAAATGAGGGCCTTTCTCCTGCGTCAAAGGCATCTCTAAACTGTTTGACGGCATTGTCCTGACCAGGAAGGCGGAAGATTCCCTCCTCTTCCAGGCCATGCTCTATGATGAACTCTGCACACTTCTGTACCAGGATTGGTACTGTATGAGGTCCAAAGCGCTGCTCATATGTTAAAGTGTCAATGAGACTCTTTCCAAACACTGTTGGGGAGGGAGCACAGGTTTTCAATTAGATGGTTTGTGAATATCTAAAACAGATTATTTACAGGTCATCAAACGTTCTTCTTTTATTCTTGCAAAACCTCAAAAACATGGATAGAGTCTGCTGCTATGGTGTCATGTCCTGCTTTCAGTGTGTCAGAAAGTTTGAAAAAAGAATTACAGTACTGTGAAAATGTGTTTACCCTTTTGTGTATTCTTCTAGATTTTGCTTTTTTATTGTATGTCAGACCATCAATCATTATCAGACAAAAATAATCTAACTTAGGCCAAGAAACAGGTTTAAAATGTATATATATATATATATATATATATATATATATATATATATATATATATATATATATATATATATATATATATATATATTTTTTTTTTTTTTTTTTTTTTTTTTTTATATATTAGGACAAAAAAGCAATCAAAACAAATCTGCCTTGATGTGACAAATCCATTGCCCCTTTTTTAAAATTATCTATGAACTCTGATTAACCACAGATGCTGAGTTCAGTTTTACTAACCAGATCCAGATGTGATTATAGCCAGGCCTATAGAATAAATAAAACATCTATATAGAACCTGACTAATAACGTGAGGTAGGATAAAAGGTCTCAAAAAGCACCACATCAGTCCCCAATCCATAGTTTAAGTTCAACAACTGACAAGAATCGAAGTCAGTGGCAACATTTTAGAAAAACAAAGCCTGAGACTTTGGAATTCCACTGAATCACAGTTAGAGTTATTATCCACAATTAGTGACAACATGTCACGTTGGTGAAACTTTCCAGCAGTGGTCGGCCTACTAAAATGACTCCAAGAGCACATTTATGACTCATCCAGGAGGTCACAAAATAACCAAGAACAAGATCTAAAACAGTGCAGACATCAGCTGCCTCAGTCAGGGTTCATAATTCAAGAACAAGAAAGAGTCTGGGGGAAAATGGCATGAATGATGAAAACCATTGTTTATCAAAAAGAACACAAAGGTCCATCTCCCATTTGCCCAAGAAACATCCTATTGATCTTCATGACGTATGGGAAAAACTGGGTTAGGTTATCCTGAGCTATTTCTGTAGTTATGCTGCCATATGCTTAGGCTACTGGAGGACAACTGATCACTTTTTCTCACTTTCTTCTTCTACTACTTCTTAATTTGCATTATTTGCTGTTTTTTCAACTGTTACCTTTTTGTTTTCTCTCAGTTATTTTTCTCTCCATAGAAGCAACACCTGGTCTGGCGTTCTGTTTGGCTGTGATGCCTTCCTGGAGGAGGGCTTCATCTGAGTTAATGATCAACTAATCATTCTCCCTCTCCTGCCATTAACTTTTTACTTTCATGAATGCCGAAAATAATCCTACATCAGTTCATCTGTTTTTCTTCTGCATTCTGCTCTGTCTTCTCAAACCCCCAGTTGGTCATGGCAGGTGGCTGCTTGTACTGAGCCAGGTTCTGCTGGAGGTTTCTTCCTATTAAAGGGTAGTTTTTCTTCCCCACTGTCGCTACATGCATGCTTGCTATGAGGGATTGCTGTGAAGTCAACGACACAATGCCATGCGGTCGCTACGTGCTCTTCCAGGAGGAGTGAATGCTTCAAGTCAATGACTCGATGCAATCTGCTGGGTTTCCTTAACTTTTTTGAACTACTTTGAATAATTAATATGTGCTACTCAATGTGCTAATGATAGAGAAACAACTTATCATTACAGGAAAACTGATTATCTGCTGTCATCAGTGGCCATGCTAACTAGCCTAAGCATTCATGGAAGGCTCTGCTGTGGGGAACTAGCTGTAGCATAGCAGAGAGCAAGGGAGAGGATGTAAGCACCATGAACACAAGCATGACTGACAGCACTAAGACCCTCCTCTTGGCTCTGATTGGTTGTTTCTGACCAAGTGGTATATTGGTCTGCAGATGGCAATAGGAGAACTGGGAGAAGGCAGTGCAGCTTGATCTTTTTCTCACACTAAACTGTCACAACATAGTGACAGTTTTAACAAATATGGAAAAAACATATTGTTTAAAAAAGTTACATATTACAGCTTTATGTTGCTTTACTCTCAGCTTAAACATCTAGAAAAGGGCAACTACTTTATGGCAACACTGTATTCTGTGCAGTTATAACATGTGACTGTCATGAATGTTTTTGTCCTCTCTATTTTTTCACCACTTCCCCTTTATTGTTGTGAATAAAGACAAGAAAACAGTCATTTTTAAAAGCACAGTTTAGCTCCCTTTTCTGAAGGTGCTGGGAGTCCTGTTGTTGTTGGTTGAGTCTAACAGGGAGAAAAGCCTACGTTTCTAAGGTGTAGGGGGAATTTGGAGTTTCATACGATCGTTGTTGTGCAGGAGACACTGGTTTGTCTATTGTCCAACCCAGTGTTCTCTCGCTACACCCACACTGCCCTTTATTTTAAGTATTTGGTCGGAATTAAGATTCTGACCGCTTTCTTTTATAAAAGCTGTTTCTCGTTTTAGTTGTTTTCTGTATTTTCAAGCTGCTCCTACTTCAGTCAGTTTTTTTTTTTTGTTTTTTTTTGGTTTTTTTTGCTGCCGAGTCCACATACCTGACTAGAGATTTTAGCTGTGCAAAATTTTTTGAAAAAAATTCAGATCAGAAGCCATGCAGTACTCAGTTGTGACTTTCTCAATAAAAAAAAAAACAAAAAAACAAATATCTGAATGTTTCAGACAACCAGAGTCAATACTTTGCAGAACCTCTCCTGGATTGGAGTATTTCTCTACAAGCTATGCATATCTAAACACAATTTTTTTGCCCATTTTTCTTTGAATAAACAGTGGAAGCTCAGAGTATCTTCTGCTACACATTTGTAGCGTCTCTTTGAAGACCTGTGGTAAACCTCAATCAAATAGGACTTCATTTGGGTCGATGACTCAATGCAATCCACTGGGTTTCCTTGGATAGAAAATTTTTTAAGCTATTTTGAATAATAAACTGAGCTTAATGCACTGTTTAATATCAAGGATTAAATCGAATGTATGTGTGATTGAATTGAAATTGTTGTTTTTTTTTTGTAAATTGCCCTGAGATTACATTTGTTGTGAACTGGCGCTATATAAATAAACCAAATTTAATTTATATTTGCTGCACTTCCTTATAGGCTTTGGAGTCTTTGGAGTTCACGACTCAGTTGTTGTGTCCATCTCTTTGGTTTGTTCTTTGATGCTATTTCATTGTTAATGTTCTCTTACAGAATCCAGAGCAACCACTAGCCTTTAGAGGTCAGTTATTTAGTAGAGTCAATTTGTGTGTGAGTGATTCTCTATAAATCCAGCTGTACTCTAAATGGAACACTTGAAGAATGGAAAAGAGAACAATGAAAACTCTGACCTTCAGCACTAACTCAAATTAGCAACAGAATATTATAAGATATTACTCAACAAACTACTTCATTTACTATGACAATATGCCACTCCATCTATAAACATGGTTGAGTCTTTAAATACCAGAGGATGTTATTACTACCTCCATTAAAAGTACCATTTATTTGCAGCAATGTTTATAATTGCCTATCAGAAACTGTCAGTGTTGCTCATCACCATGAGGAATGTACATAAACATGTTGTTGTTCAAAAACTGTGTTTCTGTTTCTTAGTTATTATTAAAGGGATAGTTTGTTCTTTTATAGTAGTGAGTTTATAAAAGGAAGGAGAAATCACCATTAAAAAGCATTGGCTCATAGTGGTGTAAGCCAACGCTTTATTCCTGAGTTTGTTGGTGCCTATTTTAACCAACCAACAATAGTCAATATGCTGCTGCTGGATGAATCCGTCAGATCAGATTAGGGATGTCTCGATATGATTCTATGTATCAGCTTGCGGTCCCAGTCACTGTATTTCTGAATTAACTTGTCAGAGAAGCTAACTGCAGTCAAATCGCTGCACCTTGCTGTTGACCTACTGAACAGCCTTATCTTCACGGTAAAGAATTTCAGCTGCTGTTAAGCGTTGGTGGAGGCAGCTAGTTTGGTTAGCATGTCTGCAGTTTGAAACTATTTCAACATTAAAGTGTTATAGCTGCTGAGTTGTTACTAGCAAAGTCAGCAGTTCAAACAGGTGATGCAGCTGCAGTGAAAGAGCTACACCGCCAAATATGACCGAATATGAGCTTCCTCCTGATACATGTCAATGTGCCCTTGCACAAAGCACTTAACTCCAAGTTGCCCACAGATATGCATATCAGTGTATGAATATGTGCGTACTTGTGAGTGCAATTGCATGATTTTTTTTATTTTTTTTTTTTCAATGGTCGCCACAGCCCTCCCTGGCCACCCATTGGGGGCGCCACTGTTTCCACATGATTAGATATAAGGGTTGCGCTGCGTCTCCAGCTCTTTAATGGATTGTGCAGAAAATATACAATGAAAAAGATGCTAAACAGTTAGAACATTCTCAAAGAGCATGGCCACAGTATTTTATGTGCTCATGCAAGAAATACAGAAAAAACAATGGATCATACAGAGCTTCTAAGCATGGGCTGCTGTGTGCACATGTTTCAGCTGGTTGTGTGTGTGGGACTCAAGCACTTCATCATCATATGTATGTCAGTTAATATAAGAACTGTAATTATGGTAAGTAGTGAACAAGTCAGCACTGTAATAAAGGCAGGTATTGGACTGAGACCCAGTAATGGCAAATACTTAATATTCAACTCATTGGATAAGAAACTTGGACAAAGAAAGACATGACTGGGACATCCTCTACTGAGACTCCAAGTTTTTATCAAACATTTTCAAACTTTTAATAAATTTATCTTTGAAAATTTAAAGATTTTGGGTGAGAGTTTTGGAAGCCAAGAATCTCGCACTATGATCTCTCAATCCCTGCTGGACAGACCGTGGAATTGTGTCCTTTTTCTGCTTGTCTCATAGCAACAATCACCATCAGGATGTGATGACAACATAACGCAGTTATCATTTCCACGTCATCAGATAGATTGTGTTCCAACTTATTGTTCACTTAACTCTCTATGTTTAGTCTCTCCAAACAGCAGTAGTTTCTCAGTGTATTTTGTTTTAAACACAAAACCTCAAAGCTCCCCACAAAATGCTCCTCATCATTAACACTGCAAACATCTTATTTCGGTGGCTCAGAGTTTCTTTGAAAGTATACCAAATGAACGACACGTTTTAGCTCATATATAGCACTTAATTTTGCATAGTAACTCAGGTGCTGTTCAGCTGAGGACAAAAGAAGCCAGCCAAAATTTACTCTGACCTCTGATGCATGGTTTTAAGTTTACCTAGGATGAAATATTGAGTTTGAGTAGCTTGGTGTTGTTGAAATCCACTTTATCTTTAGTCCCACAAGAAATTATCTTTATGGTATGATAATCTCTCTATTTTTTTATTTTTTTTTTCATAATCTCACTTTGAGAAAACTTCCACAGGTAAGATACTTATGACCGATAACTACTTCACTGATATTTGCAGGCAAAGCAAGTCGGCCTTCCACAAAAATCAAAAAAATACAACAATGCATCAAAAAACATGTACATAGAAACATGGACAGTCACAGTGTGGAAGCTAAAGGAGAGGCACCCATTAAGATAATCCTGGCAGCATGCCTGTTAAATCAGAAAATATGATCTTGTTATACTCGTGTTAGAAACTTAGAAACTGAAAACTTCTGAATTTATGGGGTCTTTATTGCAGAATTTTGCCAAAACCAAAATACCACATAAATGTTGTCGACAGCCAGAATATATCTACAATTATTAATGCACTATGTTTCTTTTATACTGTTACTTTTTTGGTTTCAGCAAAAGAAGAACTGAAATCATGTTCTATATTTTAGATTAAAGTTTTGTGTCAATATTGTGAAACAGTGAAATGAGTGCATTTTCAGTTGTCACACTACACAGTCTTAGGTCAGTTCCAACCTAGTGTCTATTTCTGTTTAGGTTTTGCACCAAAATCAAAATAACACAATATCTTTGCAGGCTTGACTGTCGGATGCCTTGATGGCTGCCTTGTAAACACAGTCTCCCAGCCCTGATGCCCGTTATGCCTTCTGTTGCACTTTCAGGATGTGTCAGCTCCGTCCAAACTGACTCAGCAAAAAATTTTGTCTCAATCTTATTATTCCTTCCAGTTGCTCAACATAATAACCGTTTTTGTCGCTGAGTGTAAAATTGAGCGCTTAATCGCTTCCAAAAGTAAAAGATTTCAACCAACCTGCGCTCGTTGGTACTCCAATGACTCTGCGCAGAGTACGGACCCAGTCGTCTAAATCACTTTGGGAGCTGGCCATGAGCACATACGGACATCGCTCTCTGTCTCCAGTCGAACCTGAGAAATTTCAGCCATTGTTTCTCGTGAATTTTTTTTTTTTTTTTTTTTTTTTTTTTTTTTTTACTTTTTTGCTGAAGTAATAGTGTGTTACTTCTTATATTGCAAAATGTCATAAAAATAGTATGCAACGAAATTAGCCTCCGAGCTTTTCTGGAATAACCCTTGGGACAAATCATTTTTCTTAGAGTGATAATAAAAACATCCTCTTTTTAAGGACAACTTGTATGCTTACGTGGTATGATCTCAAAGAGGTACTTTCCAGCATCATCTGAACCTGGTGTGAGTTCATTGACTTTACTGAAGCGGAGCTGGATGACTCCCTGCGGAGTAAAAAGAGGGGCACAGATAAAATAGATCTGATATTAAAAAGCTCCTAATCAGAACGAACCATTTAGCCTCACACTTAGATTACATGTGAGAGCAAATGTTTACATTTTAAACACACTTTCTACACTTCCTACAGTATAAACATCTACTTTCACATATAGCTGTTAGCAGCAGAGGTTGAGAAAATGAAAAACGTGGGAGAATATGTTCTATACTTATGTTTTCTGTTGCAACTTTTATTGACTGTGGTTTCACGCAACTCCTCCACCTCCACATGATCAGCTACTTGTTGCATTGACACGGTCAAGAACGCATAATCAAATTTTAGTTTTAGTTTCACCGTTTCAAACAAGCTAATTGTAACATCTTTGCACCATATTGTTGTTTCTATTCATCTTTTCTGTTTAGAACAGATCTACAGCATGAGGTTAAACGCTTTGATGTCCTGGTTGCATTTTTTTGAGAAATCCTCTCAAGCATCAGTAATTTGTATGCAGGAAGTGTGCAAAGTTAATCAGACAGCTGAATGTTTGTGGTGTTGATTGGAAATGATAAAAAAGCACGGCTTTTATACCCCTGAATAAATCAACATACGTGATCCAACTCAACAGAATAAACACTTAAATACTTAAAGATGTCATGTCTGGATTTTCTTTTTTTTTTTTTTTTCACTTGACCATTGCACATTATTGAAACCCTGCCCATCAAGTAGAGGTGAATTCCAATCCTCTTCTCAGAAAGAAGTAAATTCCAATATTTTGTTTTGGTAAAACCTTTCTTTGAAAAGCACAAGGTCTGCTACACACCTGCACAGTGGTCTCCTTGTCATCTTTGTGGTAGGTCAGAGTGCTTCCTCTTAGCACAAAGTAGCGCTGCTGCCAGTTCTTCACCAAGGACCTCTGTTGTTTCTTGAGCCAGCCGGACTTCAGGGGCACCTCCATGGATCTGGGGGAACGTGGCGAGCCCGATCCAGGGGCCCCCTCTCCAGGAATCACACTCTTGGATCGGGCTGCCGAACACCACAAGAAAGCACTTGCTGAAGGTGTTATCGCCTTCTGTACAACCCCCCCCTCAGCTTACGGCCTGTGCTGTGAAATACTATCAAAACATCAAGGGCATTCAGCTGCTCCACAGCACTTCCTCTTCTCTGTATGAATATGCATCGGCGTATCAGCACTGACTATAACCTATTTATGTTCAGTTGAAGCTGGAAGGAAACTGCTGCTGTTAGCTGAGCCATTTCCTGTTGGGGGTGCGTGAACACGGCTTTGATTGCTCTGTAGAAACAAGAGTGATCGGAAAAAAGGCAGCGAGGGGTCAGACCCCCTCACTGTGCTGCTGTTGCACCAAGCTTGACACATTAATGCTTTTGTATCAGTGGTATTTCTAAGAATGTCCTAATCTCTGGTAGGTTTTACTTAAGAGTTCTATGGCTTAAAAGGCACTTATTTGAAGGCTTAAAGCAAGGGTGTCCAAAGTGTGGCTCGGGGGCCATTTGCAGCCCTCTGAGCGATTTTGGGCAGCCCTTGATCAAAATTCAAGAACAGCTTAAATTCGGTTTCCCAGGCAGTGGATACAGATACACATTTAAAAACAATGTCAGGGTGCAATTCCCACTAACTGCGTTTGCACTACAAATGCGCACAAAACTTTTTCGATATTCTGCTAATGTTGAAAAAGCACAATTGCGCAATTGCAGTGATTTTATTAAATAAGAAAGAATTGCATTAAAATCACACATGAATCAGCTCGTTCACATGATAAGTCATTAAAAGGTATGGTGGCAATGGCTGTAAACTCTTACATATGTTCATATTTCAGCTACGGCACTAGTGCTCATCATCAGCCATCAGAAGAAGCGTTGGAACAACAAGCCTCTTATACTTGGGAGTGGCTATGTATAAAGGTGGCATTATGGAGAAATTTGGCGAACACTTTCAGATGACAAACGTAACTTTTGATGAACTGTGTGATGCCGTGAGATCTCTGGTGGAGCCAGCTGCGCATTGCCAAGGAGGCCAGTGCCTACAAATAAGCTTGTTGCTGCTTTATACAAATTGGTGTGACGCGAAAAAAAATCCATTGCAGTTTTGTGAAAAACACAAATTTCAATATGACTGAAACACCACCTCATCCGAGCACAAAACTGTTCTATTGAAAAACTTCAGTAATTTCAAAATTGACGTGTTTCCATGAAGCAAATTTGTTTTCATAATTCCAATTTGAGCAATTTTATGGACAATGGAAATGCAGCTACTGATGCCGGGCCTTTCAAAAAAGATCCAGGCAAATTAAAATGTTAAAATGGACAACGTAAGGTGCAACACAAAGTATTCATCCAGTATTCATTCCAATGGTAAAATGGGACGACAAACATCAAATATCGTGTTCTTGTTGCTGAAAAGAAACACGAAAATGTAGAAAAAGATGATCAACATCAAAAAGTTAGGATATAGTTTGTTGCTTTTTTAAAATCTGGCAAACCTGCAAGACCCTTTTTATGTTTTAAATCGAAAATGATTTAAATATCCCTTGTCTGCAGAAATCTGACTGTTTTGCTTATTTCATGAAAATGTTGTGTGTTTAGTTTATTGCTGAGCAGGTTAAAAAAAAAAATAATAATAATAAAATGATTTTTGCAAATATAATTAAAAAGAAATATACTAAAAATTCTGTGGCCCCCAGAGTACTTTCAACTTGACATTTTTGGCCGCCGTGCCAAAAAGTTTGGACAGCACTGGTTTACAGGGATGGTGAAGAAGTGGCAGGACTGTACGTGCTATAAGAAGACTCGGTTGCTTGGAGGCAGCCTGAATGACACGCAGGGTGGTGCGGCGGTAGAGATAAGGAGGATTCAGACTAAGCCAGCTTCCTTCAGTTCTTCTTAAATCCACCGTGTCTTCTTAAGCAAGATGACAGACGAGAGGAGCAGAAGAAGGGCGGCACAGGAGTAAACAGGAAATTGTAACATCACTGCCGGAGGTTCGCTGCACTTTGAAGGTCTCCACCTACAAGCCTGAGAGTCCTTTGGTCTGACTTGAATAGCACCACCCTCCGTGGGATCAAGCGCCTTTGAGAAACCATGACCCCCCACACAGAGCTTGGTTTCGTACCACACCCTGGCTTCAAACTGGACCCACTGTGTGATGAGTGGCTGCTGGCCTTGCCATCTCTATATCACACATTCTAGAAAAACATGTGGAAACTCAATTACAAAGGAATTTGATTTTGAAACTCATTATTAGCAGTCATATTCTTACCAGAACAACATGCTCAGAAAACGTCCAAGAGGCAACCTGATTAGACTCGAGCCACCCCACTGACTCCTTTCAATGTGGAGAAGCAGAGGTTGTACAAGTGAAAAAGAACGCTCATTTCAGCCGTTTATATTTGCAATCTGGTTTTTCAGTCTCAAGACCATGGGTGAGGGTTGGACTGTAGAAGACAGCTAGCAAAAGAGGCCCTTTTTTTGCTGCTTCCACAGGATTTATGCCCAGTACCAGCCCAGTACTGCTAATCAAACGTGATAAAATAAAATATATAGAATCCATTTTGGCAGTTTGCTGGTCTGAAGCAATGAGATGGACAGAAAATATGGATACATGTAAACACCACTAGGCAAGCACTTCAAAACTGGGGGTAAATAACTTTTTGGAGCAAGAAAAAACAGATCATGCTGTTCAAAAATGGAAAGAAAATCCACATTTATCTGTTTTTGTTCGAACAATTCTGACGTAAAGTGTAGAAAACACAAAATTCTCCAATTAGATTCCTTTTTTTCTGTGTTTAGACTATTTGTACATTATGGACTGTCATGATGGAGGATCACGCATTTCAGTACATGCGTTTAATTAAGTGTTGCAGACAGAAAAAACCACAGCTGTTCTCAACAAGTTTCATGCGTTCTAAACATCTAAAGGTGTCCCAACCCCTCCCTCTAATCAGACCCTGTTATTTCTCTGCCATAAGCACAGTTCAGTCACGTAAGTCCAGAGATGCCAGGACAAAAGGAACACAGAACACTAATTGTTGCACTTCAAAAGCAAAACTAAGGCAAAAATGATCAGAGTGCTTCCTGTTTAACAGATATTAACTGTACGAATCTTTTCAGAAACACTGTCATGTGAAAGTAATACCACCCCTTCAACTTTTTCAATTTTTGACATTTGTCCACATCTGAGTCCAGTGTGCGTTTTGGGGTTTTATGTACTAGATCACACACAGTATATGATGAGGTGGAAGGAAAACAATATGTAGTTTCTTATTTTTTAAATAAATAAAATTGTAAAGAGATTGACAGACACTTGTATTTAGCCACCATGAATAAAATGTTTGCAATTACAGCAATTACAGTCTTTTAGAGCATGATCTCTACCAGGATGGCACATTTACAGACTGACATTTTTGTTCAATTTGCTAAATAGTTCAGGGGCGCTTAGATTGGATGGAGATCCTCAGTGAACATAATTTTTTATGATTTGCCACAGATTAGGAATTGGATTTAGGTTTGTACTTTGAATTTGACCATTTTAGCACATGAGAAAGCTTTTATCTACGCTGATATAACTCTAGTTGTTGCCCTGCTGGGGGGAGAACCCCCTCCCCCCCTGGTGTCTTTTGCAGTCTCTAAATAAAAAGGTTTTCCTCCAGAGATCCCACTTATTGAGCCCCATCCATCTTCTTCTCAACTCTGACCAGCTTCTCTGTCCTTCAAAAAAAAAAAAAAAAAATCATCCCCACAGCATAATGCTGCCACCTGTCTGTTTCTCAATATGTTCAGTGTGTTGAGCAGTATTAGTTTTCTACCACACGTAGCATTTTGTATCTAGACCACAAAGTTACATTTGGCCTGACTAGACCACTCTGTTGTTGTGTACCCTGCATGGGCCTGTGGCAAACTGCAAACAGGACTTCCTACTGCTTTTTTCAACAATGCCTTTTTAATTGTTCCACTCTTGTATAATCGACAAGGCCACTTTGTGGAGTGCACAGCTAATAGCTGTCCTTTCCACAGATTTAGCTGTGGATTTTTGCAACTTCACGATTGGTTCTCTGGTTATTGTCCTCCTATATTTATTAACTATTATTATTTAGATACATCAGCAAAAACGGGGCTGAATAGAGATGCACATAAACTTTAGTGAAAAATAGAAAACCATGTATTGCTTTCCTTCTCAATTTTGCACTAAATGGTCTTTGTGTATCATGTAAAATCGCAATAAAATACACATAAGTTTGTAACTGTAATGTGACAAAATGAAAAAAATTGAAGGGGTTTTAATGCTTTTGCAAGACTTTATAATAAAAAAAGAACAGATTAAGTGCATTTATGCAAAACATCAAAAACATTCACTGAACAGTGCATGCACTGCACCAGGAAATTCTGTCAGGTTGAATGATTTTACAACATTCACTCCCAAAAGTCTTAACTTGACCTCTCAGATCCTCATGAAGGGATATTATGCAGCATGATTGTGCAAATACAGTCACACACAGGTTTTCACTTCTATCCATATAAGGAAACTGTACAGACTTCCATTCTTTTGTGCAACGCCTGGCCTTACTACATACATTAACCTCAACCTGTCATCTCAAAAATGATATTCCACTGCATCAGGACTGGACTGGATGAAAACATCCATCGGCCCTGAGTAGGTAGGTGATGGCTAAGAAGTCCTAAAGAGACAACACAAGCAAGTGTGAGTACACTCAGAGTTACATGAAGTTCAAGGTTTGCAGAAACTTAGCTCTTGCCTCAGTTTCCTGCTGAAAGCCTGCATCAGTGCACTTTTAAGTCAACTAATCAGACACCCGTCACGGTCTGATGGAAACGCCTCGAGGGAAACAACTTGAGAAGTGTATACTTCAGTAGAGTAAAAGCGTTTGGACCACGGCACCGCTGGCAATGTTAGTTAGTTTACAAGCAGAGAAAGTGAGCACATGCTCAAGCAGCTACTTCCTTCCACCATGCTGAACATCCAGCTCAGCTGATCGTAAAACTTGATGAAAGAGGAGGCAGAAACGAAGCTGCTTCAGGATCTCTGCTGATGTGAATGTTGAAACCGCTGTCGTGAGAGGAACTAAGGCAAGCTACCGCACTGAGTCCACCCTGCGCAAACACAGCCCAGTGCGGTGTTAGGAACTCTGAAATACATGCACATAGTTCTGCAAACACACGGTCGTGTCAATGGTGAGCCACTTGCAAACACTTTTACAGGTCTACGTGTCCAAAAACAGAACATATAAAATGGATAACAGTGATTTGTGTCGTAGGGAACGTTCTGAAAAGAAATCTGGTTGTCATCAGCATAGATGGTTCAACCACGGAAAAAACCCACAAAGAGAGAACACTACAGGCACGCTCAGGCAGTCGCTTCTCATTCTGTAACATCTCTCTCTCCCTGTCTGTCTGTCTGTCTCTCTCACACACACACACACACAGGTCATTAAGTGTGGCAAATCCCATAAGTTTAAAAACAACAGACAGACAAGAAGGAAAACACACACAGCTTTCAGATTTTGTTTGCAGTGTCCAGATGACAGCATCTGCTTAAACTGCAAAGTGTGTGTAAATGTGCAGAGAGGAAGCCCTGCATCCCCCCTGGCAGCCAGCGAAGCGAGCTCCATCCCAGCCTTACCTATCCGAGCTGTCTCAGTCTTGAAGGTGCTGAAGTCCCAGTTACGAGGTAGTTTCAGAGACATTATCCCACAGCACAGGTAGGTGCTTAAGTTCCCACATGCACCTTACTAAAACACACACACATACACACACCACACACACACATTAAACACGCAAACTGATGATAATGCAGATCACACTTCCTGTTTCCTGTGTTAATTACTCTCTTTCTTTCTTCTGGTAGCTGTTTGTAACTCATCCCTTCATGTCGCCTCTGTTTCCATGTTTGTGCCTGTCCTCAAAGCTGACCGGGGGGGGGGATGGATTTGCTGGCGGGTGTCCGGGCGTCATGCAGTGCAGCTTCTTCAAGTGACTAATGCTCACCGATGTCAAAAGAAAAAGAAAGAAACCACTTGCGTCTTCTTAAAGGAAATGGTTTTATGCCGCTTGTTATGACTGGTTCAGAGAGCATGTTGCCTCACAGCTCGGGCTGCAGCGGCACAAAGCCATCCAGCTGCTGTATCTGCAAACCCACTTCTCTAAAAGGTGAAAGCCTAGTCCTCCACTGACAGAAAGGTCTCCATCAACAAACAAATGAGCAGCTTTTATATGGGCTGGTGCCAGGAAATCGACTGAATATGTTTCAAAATGGGGAAGATGTCAAAAAAAAAAAAGAGAGAAGGAAGCAGTCACAAAGCACGCCTCATGATGTCTTTAAATACATTTATTTTTCTCCGAACATAGCCAAAACACGTCAGCATTAAAGAATACAGTTTTTTTTCTCTAAATATTGTACAATTTAACAAACCATTGCACAGATAAAGAATAGATATACAGAATTTTTTACAGATTTATAAGATAATCTATGCGCATAATAAAGTAAGTTGTTCACACAGGAGAGCCTGCACAGCACAACGGACAGAAATAACTCTCATACATTCCTCTGAGACACTCCTGGCAAAACACAGAGCACAACAGTTCAGTGGAGCCCTAAAGACAAACAGAAAAATAGAGTTTATCTAGTAAACTAACTCTTTCATTAAGGGGCAGTGGATTGTTCTAAGCAGAAGTAACACAGGGTGAAATATCTCTATTTATGTGCAGCCTCAACGCCACAATCAACAGGCTGGGCACAGGAGCTCTGGCTCCCTCTGGTGGCAGGCAGTGAAAGGGCAGTGCAGAGCTGCAGAACCAAAAATTAAACTCAGTAAAATGGAACCGCTGCGGAGGCGTTGAGGGGTGGCTTCTCTCGCGGTACTTTTGAGAAAACTACGTAAATCATAAGCAACGAGTACCAAAGCTGATGCATGACACCGCACAAGACAGGAGCCTAACAACAGCACCACAGTAACGGTGAAGAAACTCTTCAGCTACTTCAATACTTTTCCCACATGGCAATAAGGAATATTTTCTTTGTCTAACAAAAAACAAACAAACAAAAAACTACTGAAAGAACACCAACATATGTCTTAGACTACAGCAGAGCTAGAGATTTAATAAATAAGCAGTTTGAAAAAGTTGAACTCATGTCTGGAATGACAAATCATGAAATTCCATTCACTGGGGAAAAGTAATGTCTGGGTTATATACTACAAAAACTGTGTTGATGGTTTATTAAATAAACGTAAATGAAGCCATTATTCACCGTCCTATGCCTTCCTGCTACACTATTTCCCATGTATTGTTACAAGTATCGGTTTTGTTTTTGCAGAGCACCATCATATCTTAACAGAAGTCATGTGGTTTTAGTTAGAAAGACGCACAAGTCCTAAGAATATACCCCCCCCCCCCCCCCCCCCCCCCCCCCCCCCCCCCCCCGGTTGCCACCACCAAATAAACCCTCCAGTAATGGATGCAAAGACAACAGAAAGAGGTGGATTAATGAATGGGGTGTCACACTTTGAACCCAATCACCTAAAACACCATCAGTGCAAAAAATTCACTTTACTTGGATTGCTAATCTTTTAGATTCCGATTTGTAACACCTAAAATCTTACAAAATGTATGTTGGTTTTAATACTGAGATGGAATATTTCTAATAATATTAAAGATTAGATGTCTTTAGAGAAGGGTGAAAAATAAAAACAGGGTGAAAACCTTTAGAAATGCATTTCTTCTATTGACATTAGCAGTAATCTTTTATTTTGTGTTCTTTAAGATGTTTTGGCAAAGAAAAACTGAAATAGATCAACAGTAACTGGAATATTTTTGGTAGATTCTAGTGGAGCTGCACAATATATATAATCACTATAGTCATCGCAGTGTCAATGAGCATAATTTCACAATCACAAAAGACTGCTTGGATACAATATTTGGTACGGTATTATATTTCTGTTGCCAGGCATTCATGCTTCCCATGGGGAAAAAAAAGAAGAAAAAAAACCTTTTGTTGCCCACACCTGATACAGATTTTAGAGACAGAAATGCTAAAGTTCATGTGTGCAGTGTTTGGAAGAAAACTGAAAGGATGAAGTAAATGTGAGTTTAGATACTGCAATCCTCTGTAATAACGTTGGGACTGCATGATTTTGTAATGGTGTGCTGCCTTAGATTCCTGACAGTAAAAAACAAAAAACAAAAACAAAAAAACGGGAATACAAATCAGCAGCCGGCTGATGATATAGGAAGATATTTTAAAAATGGCAAATATCTCAACATGTCTAGAGTAATCATGTTTCATGCCCATATAAGTTTGGCAAAATTTGGATCCCAGATGATAAATAAATGATGTAGAAGTCATCAACTGAAAAATATCACTACCAGAATAACATTAAAAGTAGTTTAGTAGTAGTACTCAGATAGAGGGAGGGGTGGGGTGAGAGAGGGAGAGAGAGAAAAAAAAACCCCAAAACAAAACGACCGGCTGAGAATACTAGGCCGATATTTCAAAAATGCCCGTTGGGTTCACTTGCTGTGTTTCTATAAAAAGAAGAAAAGTGAAACAGTGGAAAGAGCCTTTTGGTAATTAAACAGCGACAAGCAGACCCAAGGGGCTGGGGTTAGCAGTGTGTGTGCTGCTGGATTGATCGTGACTGTACAGAGTTACGACAGCCAATGTCTCGGTGCACGCCCGTTAGTCTACAAATGTTTCTACTCTCCAAAAAGTGGCAAAAATCTGACCCTAGTTAAACAAATAAAAACAATCGGTATGGAATATCGTTAAAAGAGCTCAATTAACAGAGATGTTTTAACAGATTCCAGACAGCACAAAGAGGCCGATAGAGCTATTGGCTGATGAATTAGGCCGATATTTCAACAATGACAAATATCGGCTTGACCGGCAACTGGGCAGGCCTACTGTTGTACAGATGTTTCATAGACATTTGCAAAAATCTGAGCTCAGGTTAGAATTATGTATAGAACAGCATCATAAATAAACTGTGGAATATCGGCATCGACCATAGAAAAACATATTGGTGAACATCTGTAAAGAGCACACTAACCTAAACACCTGCTGGCATGTGTATTAAAGTGTACAGACATGCTACCTGTAAAGAAACCACGACAGAGGCCTAAGCTTATGCTTTACTATCAAATCACACTTGGCATAAATAACACATAAAATTACTAATAAATCTTGAGGAATGAACATGTACAGTAGGTGACTGTATTGGCAAGGTGCAACGTTAGCGGAGCGGCTAACGCCCTTACTGAGGTTCAGTGTATGAACTTTGTGAGCAGAGCGTCTCTGCTGTGAAGCTGCAGGACAACACACAGGAACAGAAATGGCAGTGCAGGAATCATTGTGCCCCCCAAATTTTACTGTCCCAACTATCTTAGCACCCAACAGATCAAACAGAAAAACAGAAAAACCTTCAAACAGCGAGTCAGCTGCACTAAAAAAATACTTTAAAGAAAGAATGAATACTGTGAAACAGGTGAGAGTGAGGTCGAAAGCCTACAGAGATACTTTTAGAAATCACGGCTGCTTCAAGAATTCATCTGACTGAAAAGGTTGGTGGGATTCACACATCTACATGATGATGTAATGGTAAGGATTTGGCCGAGCATGAGAGGCTTTGACAAAATAAAGACACAAAAATGCACATAATTGCCTGAATAAAACAGACATTAAGACACAATAGAACATCTGAAATATAAAAACCGTCTCTGTATAAATAGTAACAATCACAATCAAAAGAAATTTTAACTAGACACGTGGAAGGCTGATGCTGCAGTAACATTACAGTGTGTTAACGGGTTTAGAGCACTGCTTGAGATTAAAAGATGTCATACAATAAAATATGAACACACGTGAGCCGATAATATCAAGGATACTGTGTAAACAGGCAGAAATGTACATCTGACCGACGTTTAGTTTAACAGTGTTGATTAAATAAAAATATATCGGCTATACTGGTAATGAGGGGCTGAACTTTAACCCACCAACTGAAGCTGAAAACACTGTGATCCACAGAGCAGACAAACACAAAAACACACAAAACTCCAACCCAAATGAAACGGAATGACCCAAAGCTGAATGTTTGTCTAGGTTTTCATTGATGTGTCTTTGCTCGGAAATAAACACAGATTCTCCCCCTCCCCACCCACCCAGGGAGTTGCCCTCTCCAGTGGGGGCAGGGGGAGGTCTAAGCGGCGGCCTCCACAGCTGGCAGCAACCCCTTGTCTGTCAGGTGAGCCTTCAGGGAGTTGAAGATGTAGAGCTGCTGGTCGGGTCGGAGGGCCAGGAGCTGCTGGATCACCTTGCTGGGGTTGGGGCCCCTGAGCAGAAGCAAGACATGGATCAAATGTAAATATTCTAAAAAGGAGGTGAGGGCTCAAAATGTCAACTATGAAGCAAAGATGAATCCACTGATGGTTGGAGTACAACTGAGTGAGTTTGAAATCAGACCATGTCACCTTTGGCGGGGCCCTGATCAGTGAACACATAATAAAGAAAAACAAACAAAAACCCCCAACACTTTTTCCAACCAGTGAGCCCCCCACACAACAGGTAGCACTAGCAGCAACAGGTAGCACTAGCAGGTAGCACTAGCAGCAATAGGTAGCACTAGCAGCAACACTGCTCGGAAGAAGCTACCTATTTTGAGAGGTGGTTAAAATAAGGTCAGAAGAAGCACTATTAGTGTTAAAAGGTTTTTTTTAGAAAGGATATTAGATTTTCTATTGAGCCACACAACTTGTCCTTTAAATTCCTACAATGAGGTAGATGTCAGCCGATAGCAGGAAATTGAACAACTTCAACTGTTTTATCCATTTGAAGATTCCAATTTTATCTATCACAGAATTCACTGCATTTACTGAATGTTTACAGTCTTTTGGAAGTCTTGTTATTAAAGGGTCTAGCTATATATTGAAACTGCTGTTTATTAGTTACCTCGCTAAAACAACCTCGCTAATCATGCTAATCATGCTAACTCTGCTTAGCTAACGTAATATTATAACAATATCAAAGACAATTTAAAATTTCAACAAATGCCACCTATCTTTGTTTTGAAATCCAGGTGTAAATAATCTTGTTTGACTGCAGAGGTGTGTAACACAGAGTGCTCTCTCTCCCACACACACACAAACACGCGCACACACAGTGTGACATCTCCTCTGGTGCCAGTGTTTAACTATTGATCAATCACAACATAAAGGCTGCTTTAGGGTTTTATTTATATATACACACACCTCTGTCCCACAATCTGGAGGATTTAATTTGTTGCTTTTCTGTGATGCAGAGAGACACTGTTGGGTAACACAGAGCCTTATTTTTGCGAAGTTACTGTTTTATCTTACAATAAACATTTTATGCTTACAACAATTCAATTCTCAAATTATCCAGAACCTATTGTCTTATTTACATTTCTTAAAGAAAAATCAGAAACAACTAAAATTAGTACCAGCGGATCAGAACCACAGAATCTCTGTGTATCTCTAATATACAGATTAATATGAAAAAAAAAACAAACAAAAAATTTCTGCATAAATTAATCAAAAATTGCAGCTGTGAACAGTGAGTTAGGTATTGTGTTTTAACTCTGAACTAAAATGTATAAAGTTTGAACCACACTCTGAGAACATACATGTTTTGAAATTAGTTGGCTAATAGCAGCTGTGGTTAGGCTGTTTCTTTAATCTGTAAAGATTTGTGACCATAATGAAGACAGTTAGACTTGGTGAAACCAGCATAGCAAAAACACCTCATACCAACCATCAAGCACGGTGGCGGGGATGTGAGCATTTGGGCTTGTTTCGAAGCCACAGGACCTAAACATCATGCAATATTGAATCAACCCTGACCTCTGTACACCAAAGGACTGCAGAGTCAAATGTAAGACCATCTGTCTCTCAGCTGAAGCTTGATCCAAATTATGTTATGCAATAGGATAATTAGCCCAAAAATAAACAGCAAATTTGAATCAGAATGGCTAAAAAAACCCCACAAGAGTTTTCTAAAGTCCAAACCTCAACCTGATCTAAATGATGAGAGGAACTGTGCGGAAACAAATCTATAAACATCAATGAATTCAAGCAATGTTTTAAAGAATAGCGAGCCAAAAAACCCTGCATAAAAGTTGATAAAAATCATACAGAAAATGACGACATCACATCATTGCTGCTGCAGGTGGTTCTAAAACCCACTCATGGGGTTTGGGTGGGAAATCTTGGGAATTACTTTGTTTTTTTTCAGATACAGCTTTCTAGTTTGGCCTCATCTTTAATATGTGCATCTGTACACTAAAAGCTAGTCCTTTGTTTATTTTACAACCTGAGAAAGACCAAATGATTATGTAACATAATATGTACGGTACATATCTAGAACTGGGGGAGCATGTAATTTCTTTTTAATGGGACTGGGATTTTGATTTAGACAGATTAAGTTTCCAGTCGGTTAACTTTCCGTGGCCACATCTAGAGAGAATTAAGGTGTGTCCAGGCAGAAAAAAGGCACTTCGCTAATAAGCTATGTTCATTAAAACAAACAAGTAAAATAAATAAATCACTGTTGTGGGGAAATCTAAGATAAAAAGCCAACATTAAACAAAAAAGATGGGAAGCTTGTGTCCGAAGGTGAGATTCATGCTTTCACTATGTTTTCAGAAAGTTCACAGCTCTCTGGCGGTTTGTCCAACACTTTTTAAGGATAAAAGGATCTATACAGGCATAAGAGAGTTTACCTGATGAAGCTGGCAATGTAGACATTAACGAAGGTTGCCATTAAGTACTGGCAGTCAAATCTGTCCATAATGCCTCCGTGACCCGGTATAGTGTTGGCAAAGTCCTGAAAGGAGAGGAGACACCACACAAGCTTTGAATGTGCACTGAAATTCAAACACACATCTGTGCAAATATATGGCCATAAACAAGCAAGGAGTGAAAGTGAGGTGGGTTTTTTTTGGATGTTAACAGCTTCCTGAGGCCTTTCTACCTTGATCTTAAATGCTCTCTTGAAGCCGCTGGCAAAAAAGCCACCAAAGGGTCCCACGATGGAGGCGAAGGAGGAGAGAGCGATGCTGTGGATCTGGAAAGGATACAGACGTACGGTGGTCTGTGGAGACAAGAAAATAGTGTTGGAGTCAACAGCCAGCAGGGACCCACAGTTTACAGTATTCAACATCTGTTTAACATGTAGGGTCAAACAAAGGTAGTCCTCCATTTCCTAGAATACTCTTATTCTTGGCTTTAGCAGGTTTATTATGCTCCATAAGAGGATATAACCCGAACATGGGCTGACAAAGTACTAAAAATGACCTGTTCAAGTTTGCTGGTGTGGAAAGGTCATGGGACTGTACTGCAGTTATGAAATGCATAATGAATCTGAAAATAGAGGCACAGTCACTAAGGTGTGAGAATGCTGTAAATGCCACCACTGTGGCGGTTCTTCTAAGAGACCCTGTGCTGTTTGCTTACATCAGCAGGGGTGAGAAAAAAAAATGCAATTATAACAGAGACTCAAAACAAAGACAAGAGAAATTAATTTTTTTCTCTTCAACACCTACAAAATCACCATCTCATCTACCATAATAACCAAAATAAGAAGAAATGCAGCACAGGTGGCCAGTCCATCAGCTGCTCAATCGTCCTGTTGTTGAGGCTCATACATGTATCGCTGCCCCCCATCATGTGTTCTGACAACAAACTGAATGTTCTCTTCAATGCTCCCCATCTGTCTATGAATTTGGGTGGTATTCTCATTTCCTGCATTTACTGACATTCTCTTCCTTTGTATCTTTACAGTAAAGGCCATTATGCTTCCATGTTTACCTCTGGGCTGTGTTCCCCTGGCTACACTTCCCCCTCTTAGCTAACTTATGCAAGTTTGCTGAAACTATTTCCGTATTCTTGTGATCATGTTGTTTTCTCTCTCCAAAACTGGTTCACTAACTATTCACCTCTGAAAAGACGTAAATGTTGGTGAGATAAGGCCTTCAATGTTGATGTCAAGAAATGTAAATACTTTCTAATACAGTGTTTGAATTAGTTCCGGGGCTTTAACTCGTTAATTTCAATTAATTAATTATATCAATTTTAACGTGTTCAAAATTTTAACCGAATTAATTGCATTTCTTTTTACATGCAAAAGTCTCAAACCAGAATCTTCGTATTTGTGTGTTTCTGGTATGCCCATAAATCTGATGCTCTAGCAACATCCGCAAACAACAGGAATGGACAACAAAGTCGCTTCTCTTCGCACAATGGGGGTTAAGTTTTGCTTCAAAAAAAATGATCTGATGGGGCGCTGGAAAAGACTATTATTGTGTGCAAGTTGTGCAAAAATGATCTGGCCTATTAGCAAAGCTGTTCAAGCCTAAAATACCATCTCAATGTAAAACATGCCGCAGCAGCACAGACGTCCCCAACGCTAATGTCAGCGTGCACAGTCCCACATTACTAAAGAAGATTTTTTTCAAAGATGTTACATGAATGATCCGGGGTTCCTGAAACACTTGAAAGCAGAATAGGTATAATAGCACTTTGCACCAATCTGATGGTTGAATAACCTAAATAACATCAAAAACAAATTCAATAATTTAGCAGTAAAAAGAGTTTTGGAGTTGAAAATGTTTCCATTTTCATGCCATGTCAAATCACGTTTGCAAAGGTTGCATATTACTCATTTTTAGCTGCGGGAAGTACTCCCACACTTGTGAGGACTTAGGTTGAACCATTTTCTCTGCGTTGGGCATTTCTAGAATTGACCTAATTTACTTTGAAAACACCGCTCCGCTCAACTCCCTCTGTGGGTTGATTTTTTTTTTTTTTTTTTCAATTTTATTTAAGTCAGCTAGCATTGACAAAGCTCTGCTGGTGAAGAAAACGGCTCCGCAACATGGTGAGTGAGGCGTAAATCCCAACAATTTTAATAGGCGATTTGTTATCGTATAGCGTTGTTGCAGCTCTAAATACCGATGAATTATTTACAGAACCTGCATTTAACTCGATTAAAGATTTTAATCGAGTCCTACCACTAGTTTCAATGTTTAAATATAAAAAAGTCACAACTCAACAACTTTGCTTGAATGATTCCTAGCTATTGTTGTAACACTGTCCCCCCCCCAAAAAAAAAAAACAAAAAAACAAAAAAAAAATAAACAAGTCGTACCCATCCAGTGACAGACTCCAAGACTCCTGGCAGGGTGTAGTCCTGGAGCTGAAACAGCTCTGATGGCTCACAGTCTACCTGGAAACTGTTGGAGTCGTTGTTAAACTCCACAGGACAAACAAAGTAGCGGTATCCAGCCATGACGTAGGACAGCTGACAGGAGGAGGAGAACACGTTGCTCTTCAGTTACAGCTCAAGGAATGTATTTTTACTGTACATGACTTTTAAAAGACTTCTCACTTTCTTTTTTTTTTTTATTATTTTTTTTATTAGAGATTAAATGTACGTCTCACCATGATGCCGAACACAATGGTGGCGAATAATCCACCAATAAATCCTTCCCATGTCTTCTTGGGTGACAGCTGCAACAGGCAAAATCAAAAATTCATGTAAAGTCAACTCTAGCTCAATATACTTTATGGAACTCAACTTGTTTTTGACGAAGACTGACCCAATATCCCCAAAAGAGCAACATATAAATGTGTTTTTGTGCTACCTTGATGAGCGGCGTTCGGCCGAAGAAGAAGCCAAACATGTAGGCCATGATGTCATTGCAGATCACACAGGAAATGGGAACAATGAACCTATTCAAAGAGCAAAAAAATGAACATCTGAGTCACTCTGCAGAGATAAACAAGATGAGCTCATTTGCTAATTAGGGTTTAATTCAACGAGTGGCTGTTATCAGAGGCAGTATATGGCTTCAACCACACTGCATCAGTACAGACTTGATGACTCACCAGATCATCCCCTCAAACAGGTTGTGAATGATGAGGTGGGACTGAGTCACCACGATAAGCAGAGTCACATGGGTCCAACCAAACTGTGGAGAGAACACGGGCAGCTCTGAAAACCGGAATCTGTGCAGCTAACCGTGGCGCAGACGTGTAAACTCATTGATTTTTCTCTGCATGACAACAGGTCAGAACTATACAAGTAAACACAAATCCCTACTGATATTTGTTTAAATGTCCCTTAGCGAGCTGCACCTCAGCCGCAGACTTCTTGAAGCTGCAGAGATGTTTTGCTGTCAGTGGTGCTGGCAGTTATTGATAGGGGTGACGGGGTTCTCTGCTCAGGGCAGCACAACCTAGTTGTACGCGTATTCAACCAAAAGGAAGAAAATCAAGACAGAGAAACTTTCTGGATTAAAAGTGTGTTGCCATAGCAACACCAGCACATGTTCAGCTGTTATTTTTCATCTCACCTCATCAGGATATCTCATTCTACAACTGTTTTTTCTGGTTTTAGATTTTAAATGTTGGGAATAAGGAGAAGATAATCTGTGAAGTTTACTCTTAAAAGTTCAACTTTCCTCAACCTCCTGTTATCCAGTTCTGCCTAATTATAACACAGTCACCAACATATTCATCTGAATATGTCATTTACCCTTTTAAACCCTTCAGAAAGCATGTGTTTAAATTCCACAGTGCAATTAAATACATTAATTTTTCTAACACATGTTTTGCAGTCAATCAATATAGCATGATAAAGTGCGAATCTGAGGTTATACACTAAACTGAATTGCTATATACTATATAGCATTTTTAAGGAATTTGGAAATTATGACTTTAAAACTGATATTATTATATTACTTTTAAAGTAGAAATGATCACTTTTATTCTCTTAATTATGGACTATAAAACTGGAAATTATGACTAAAACTCATAAATATGACTTATTTTTGTAATTAGGACTTTTAAAACTCGTAATTATGACTTTTATTCTTGTAATTATGACTTTAAAAGTCATATTTTCCCGTTTTAAAGTACAAATTATGACTTTAAAGGTGTATTAACTCCAGGATAGTTCTTTGGTCTGCTTGTTTGGTCTGGACCAAAACGCGGACTTTATTTTTTTCGTTTGCTATGGTTTCCTTTCACACTGTGCTTTTTTGCAAGCGGACTATAATTTGTAAACAAAATCATGCTGGTGACGATCACTGCTCCAATTGGACAAAAATGATGGGGGCAGGACAGATCACAGACCCAGAAAAAACAAACATGGAAGTCCTGCGGCATTTGTTATTATAACTGCAATACCATTTTGAATGTCAAGATCAGCTCAATCAACACAGGTTTCACAACGGGATTTTTCTAATTTTGGAACAGCGTCAGCAAATCCACGTTGCAAGCTGAATGGGACGAGATGCTCTGCATGTCCTGACTCACAACATGCTGCTAGTAGCAGCATCGCTAAGCAGAAAAGGGCAGATGAGGTACAATTTCATCACAATCAGTACATGCAGCAGTAACATTAGCAACACTGAAGGGCTCATTTTTACCATAATGCCCAGCAACGGTGGCTCATGAAGTCCAAAAGGATGTATATTTCTTATAGTTGGTTCGGATCGGGGCTGGTCTGTATTCACACCAGAGGCAAACTGTACCAGAGTTCGTTTGGAAGTGGACTGAGACCACCTCAGAAAGTGGGTCTCGGTCCAGTTGTTTGGTCCGCACAAGGGTTCGCTTTAGTGCATTCACATTAGGGTTGGGTGATTGGACGAATTTATCAACTCATACCCCCCCCTATCGTCAATGGGGGGGGTATGAGGGATATGAGTTAAGGGGTTACGCTCTTAATTACAGTAATAACAATGCTTGATTGAAGCAAACAGACGGCGCCCATGAAAATATATAATGCCATTTTTAATGGTGTGCACAAAGTCCTTCCAGCTGCAAGCAAAGCTTTTATCTCCCCAGAGTGTATCTAAGTGCAGTGGAGATTTATTTTCTCAAACTTAGAGCAGTAAGGCAGAATTCCATATTCAGAACATACATTTATTTAAATAATAACTGCAATGGTGGGGTGGGCAAGCAAACAGAGACTGGCTTTCCTCCCAATTTAAATCGTGCTTACCTAATTGTGTTCCATTATTTATATAAATAAAAATAGTCTTCAGCGAACGTGGGCGCTTCCATAAAAAAAATCTCTGCAGAGTTTTAATTCTTTTTGGGCGATTTGGCACATTTAAAATAACTACATGATGGAAACATTCTAAAACTATACGGAATTAGAACAAGCAGAAAAAAGGAAAATAGGCCATTTCTTCTGGATGAAGCTTAGAAATGCTTTGACAAGAAAAACAAGCATGTTTACCTTAATTTGAATTTAGCAACGTGCGCAGGTGGTCAATAATATTACCAGTGGTGCTGAAGACGAGTTCCAAGGTGTGCTTATGGTCAGTATTTGTATTTTCCTTCCATATGTGACATCAATAGAAACCGTTTTTCATCCATCTTCCTTTAAAAGACATTTACAGCCAAGGTGCACTGTGTCCATCTGGGGCTGTCCTTTTCGTATTTAACTGTATCTCGTATTTCTGCCAGAGAAAAGCTTTTTCAGAGCTTGTTGATGGAGTTGCAGCACCTGTTGACCAAGTCGCATTATCAGCTGGATGATGAACACTTAAATGCTCATGCAAGTTTGTCATGTTTGAGTCCTTTGCTGAAACTGCACAAGCAGCAAACCGCTTAGGTTGCATCCTGTGGTTTACCTCTTTCATCCCATTTAAAGCTGAAGTAAACCCAAATAGGCGACTTTTCTTGGCAACCAATTCCTCCATTTTTGCAGTTTTGTGTCCTAAATTGACAAATCAGTCTGTGCATGTTTACATTGTTCCGCCCACAAGAAAAGTCCAAATGTCTCCTGCGTGAATATATCACCCATCGTCATTTGTTGGACTGACGAATATCAGCTGAGAAAATGTTGCATATCACCCAACCCTAATTCACACCTGCACAAAAGGTCCGGACCAACGGGGGAAACGAACTCTGGTTCGTTTAAGCAGACTAAATGTGTGAAGTGTGAAGTGAACCCTAAAACTCATAATTGTGACTTTTATTCTGATAATTTTGACTTTTATTCTTGTAATTATTACTTGTTCTCATAATTATGACTTTCTAACTCAAAATTATGACTTCCTGTTTGGCTTTGATTTTTTTCTTTCATAGCAGAAATAGCATTCCATAATATATCACTAAAAATTGATGAAACCTTCAATTTCAATGCATTCTTGGCATTAGGACCACCTTAGACAGAGACAAGCGCACAATGCGCACCTCGATTACACTGAAAATTTGTGAACTTTGTTTGAAATCCAAGTCTATGCCAGGTAATCAACCAAGTTAAAAGAACTCTACCAATTCTACCATGTGGTAAAATATCCTGCCAGACAAAATGTCAAAGCTAGTTGATGGCTTTAAAAAGTATAGCTGAGATACAACTTGCTAATAAAATATCAGATGCACATATTTTTAGCTTGCATCTATAATTATGATGAGGTGCAAAGTAGAGAAAATACCTAAGAAATTTAAACTAATGCATCCAATTCTTGTTTTTATAAGTCTGAACATCTATGCTGCATGATCATTCCACCTAGTGTAAAAAAAAAAAAAAAAAAAAAAAAAAAAAAAAGTTAAAATGCATCCTCTTGAGTAATGTTTTCTCATGGCTCCCCAATATAGCATCACATAATATCATATCAGGGGGAGACTTGAACTGTGTATTATCTACCTTGGATCGTAGCTCAAAGAAAGCTACTTCAGTCTCAAAATTACCACGTACTATTTAGTGTTTTCTTAATATTTATGGCTTCGCTGATGTATGGAGGTTTCGTAATCCAACTTCACGTCAATACTCTTTTATTTTTTTCTAACATCCATAAAACATATACTCGTATAGATTATTTCTTTCTAGATAAAAAAAACTCCTTTCTTTAGTCAAAAAATGTGATTACGAAGCCACGGTGATTTCTGACCACTGCCCCGTCATTCTTGGAATGTGTATCCCCAATGCGTACTCTAACCATCAGCCATGGAGAATGAATCCATTATTACTAGCAGATGAAGAATTTGTTGATTATATGAAGAGACTTATTTGAGGGACCTGACATTCCTTCTCAAGGAGAAGACGTAGTAACTAGCTTGGAGAAGCCTATTTCTACTGTTGAAATTCAAAGGGCCATACGGAGCATGCAGTCTGGAAGGTCACCTGGTTCTAACGTCAACTTATGAAGAATCTTTCCTCTCTCAGTCCTTGCCTCCAACAATGCGTCAAGCAATAATCTTAAAAAAGGACAAAGATAATTTGGATTGTGGCTCGTACCACCCAACATCCTTACTAAATACAGATACTAAAATTCTTGCTTAAGTATTGGCCTGTCGTTTGGAGGGGCATCTGTCGTCCATCATCTCACCTGATCAAACAGGGTTCATTAAAAATAGGTATTCATTCTTTAATGTCAATGTTCTTTTGGTGGAACAGCGGGGGAAGTCTCTTCTATTTTAGCCCCTTTCAAAATTAGCTACAATAAGTTCAAATATATGGGTATCTGGGTTACAAAGAACCACAAGGATTTATATAAAACAAATTATCTTCCTTTATTATCCAAGTTAAAACAGGATTTTGAAAAATGAAATGCCTCTTTCGCTGGGTGATAGAATAAATGTATTTAAAATGAATACATTTCCTAAATTCTTATATGTTTTTCAGCGCCTTCCAATATTTTTAACCAAATCTTTTCTCAATAATCTGAGAAGTCAACTTTCTTCTTTCATCTGGAACAAAAAAAACACCTAGACTAAGAGTGTATTACAAAGACCGTAGAGTGCAGGAGGCTGAGAACTCCCAAACTTTCTATTCTATTATTGGGCAACTGATGTATGGGCAATGTTATACTGGACGAAAGATCAGGACAATCCATTTTCATGGGTAACACTGGAAGTGAAGCAATCTTCAATGGTGTCTTTGTTATAGAGATCTGGGTGAACGGACTGCAGATGAGACTTGGCAGAAGATAACTGGTAGAATATTCTCATCATCTATCTGTCTCAGGCACGTGGTTATCCAGTTCAAGGTGGTTCATCGTCTTCACTGGTCTAAAACTAGATTGAGTAGAATTAAAGATGGGTTTAATCCCACATGTGACCACTGTAAACAAAAACCTGCTTCTTTGCTACACATGTTTTGGGCCTGTCCAAAATTAAGTGGCTTTTGGAAAAGTATTTTCGAACCCTTGTCCAAGACGTGGTATTCCAATTGCACCTTGTCTACTTAAGGCTATTTTTGGCGTGGTGCCTCGTAATGCCACTATCTCTAAAATACATGCCAATTTAATTGCTTTCTGTGCTCTGTTGGCCCGGAGAAGGATTTTACTAAAGTGGAAAGAGCCTCTCCCATCCGCTCATAGGCAGTGGATTAAGGATGTCATGTACTATACTCAATTGCAAAAGATCAGATACACACTAAAAAGTTGAGAAATTTTACAACATACAGTAACCTTTTTTTTTTTTTTTTTTTTACTTATTTTGAAAACATTGATGCTAATAATATTTAATTATTCTTGTTATTGATTTGTATTTTTATTTTGACTGGCTGGGTTATAGTTGTGTTGTTGTGGAGGGGTGGGATTTGGGGACAAATTGGAAGGGAAAAAACCCCCAAACTGTTTAATAATACTGTTGTGATTGCTGTGGAATACAGTATTTGTTCAATAAAAAGACCTTGATCAAAATGCTTCATTAAAAGCCCAAAATTCACGTCAATGTAAACATCTGACCAGCACTGTGCTTTGTAAATGCAGGTGCGGCATGCTAGATCATAGACACCAATGTGATACTATATGCGTGTCTTCTACTAAATAAACTACATGCAGTTTTTGGTCAATGCTTTTGCATTAACTGGGACTAAAATAATCATTTCTGCATTTTCCTGAGAGGTTCTAGAAAAGCTCGCTTCATCAATAACACAGCCCTTAGGGAGGACAGCAGGAAGAGGCGGGGCGACCACTCACCATGTAGAACTGAAGACGGTAATGTTTCTTCACCAAACTCAGCACAAACATGCAGAAACCTACAGGAGCAGAGCAACGTACGAGAAAATAAATGAACACACGCATGGAGATTAAATCATTCACAAATGAGGTCGTCTGTGGTCAAACTAAATTTAGCTCGACCATTTTAAGCTTCTGCAGAAACATTACGGTGTCAGCTTTTGTTTTCCGTGACTGATGTGAGGAGAGGAAGCTGAAAAGCAAAGACAGACAGAGGGGGCTTTTACTGGATACAAAAAAAAAAAAAAAAAATTTTGTCAGGGCTATTTTCCACCCAGAAAACATTTAACAGGTTGGACGAACAGCGCAATAAAATAGTTTAAGACAGGACCAGCTGTAAAGTTCCTCTGCTTTAAGTCGTAGAAGACTGCTGAGGCCTTCAGTTTCACCTTCAACACAGGTCGGAAAAAGAGTCAGGGTGCTTCCTTCCCGCCTCCCCACATCCTGTTTGACGCCAGTCAGAAGCTGCAGTAGCGCTGAGTTACTAACTGACATTCTGCAGTTCAAGAAGTGGGACGTGAAACCTTGCTCAGTGACAGAAATAACTAATCATTATCCAACTTTCATAGCTTTATATTTTCATTGTGACGAGCCGGGTCAAGGTTTAAAAAGTGAAGCACTCAGCTGAAGATCAGCAGTCAAACAACAGATTTGTCACCAGTCCAAAAAAACTGCTTTTATTATCAACATAACATTAACATGCAGAGCGACTGAAGAAGCTGCACCTCTCATAATCATTAAAGGCATGTTTCCATTCATCCTTGTTGAGCTTTACCACATTTTGTCATGTAACCAGTGGCGGCGCCAATGGGGGGCAGAGGGGCCAAGGCCCCCAACCTGAAAAATGGTGGCCATTCCAGAGAATCATTTGCAATTCATACAGAGGCTCTGTATGAGTCATCTTCTTCAAACAAGACATAAATGTAAAACCCAATAAATATGAAAATTTTCTGGGGGCGCCACTGCATGTAACCACCTCAGTGGATTGGATTTTTAAATGATTTTTACTAACTAAATCTGAAAAGTGTGGCTTTTAGTTGCATTCAGCCCTCACCTTTCAATGCATTTTCACCTACAAGTATTTTGGGGTGTGTCTCTAACAACTTTGCTCATGTACAGACAGATTGAAAGGAGAGCGTCTGTGAATATTGGTTTTCAAGTTCTGCCACAGGATCTCAAAATGGGCCATTCAAGCACATGACTATAACCTAGGGCAGGGGTCTGCAACCTCAAGCACCAGAGCCACTTGTGGCATTTTGGCCTCTCCGCTGTTCTTAAGAAAAACCCAAAAAGGAAAGGTTTTTAAATATAAAGGCAAAAGGAAAGGGTGATTTTATCATTTCTTCTATATGTTTTTATGCAATATATGCATAGAAAATTTACACCAGAAGGCCACCAATGGAACAAGGCCTTTATTTGTGGAAAGGGCTCACACAGCTGGCCTCACTCTACAAAGTAAAGGGTTTGTCCCCATGTAAAAAATATTCTAAAATCTGAACATTTTATTTTGTGCATCAGAGCTGCACAATATTGGAACAAAAATGACATTGTGTTTTTATCTAACCCTATATTTTGCATTAAGGAAAAAAAAAAAAATTTCAACAGGTGACTTAAATAGCGCCCTAAGCTATGCTGAACTCCATCCTGTTGACAATTAACCTGTGCTGATCTTACCTCTTTGTGTGAATGTTTCAAGTATGTTCTTTGTCTATATTTGAGAGTTATTCCTATTGTTAAGGTTGGAAAATATTACAAAATCTTGTGATGGTGATAATATTAGTAAATACTGCGATGACCATATTCTTTGCCATATATGTCTATTTTCTTCTTTCCTGTTTCTCATCACTTTAGCATTTTGAGCAACGTCGTTAGACCAGCGTGAGCATCTACTGGGGTAAGACTTTGTCCACCTGGCGAAGTATTACATTCACCTGAAAAATGCATGTTCATAACACTTTGAACATATTAGGCAACAATTATTACGCTCCAATTGCAAAATGAACATTGCCCATATTGACATTGTAATAACGATTTATTCACAATAGACTGTACAGCCCTGTTGTACATCTGTATAAAATTCACCTTTTTTGGAGCAATAGACATTTCATTTCATAGCAGTAGGGACAAAAATTGAAAAGTTTGCTGAACTCTGACCTAGGGTCACTATTCTGCAGAATGGTGACTACTTTAAACTCAAGTCTTTTGCAGCCTCAAACAGGTATTCTGTATAAAATTGTCCTGCATTTAGCTCCCTCCAGCTTTCCTGTCATTGCTGGACAAAAGCATCTCCACAGCATGATGCTGCCACTACCATGCTTCACCATGGGGATGGTGTGCTCATGGTGTGCAGTGTGGACTCTATTTAGTACTTAACTAATCTCTGAAGGCAGATGTTTGCACTGGATTTTATGAATGGGTAAAAGAGTACAGGGGGTTGAATACAAATCCATACCACTCTTTTCAGATTTGGACCAGGTATAATTATCTTTCCGCCTCCCTTTATGTTGATGTAGCTCAGAAATTTCCTATGAAAATCATTTGTAGAGAAGAAAATCTGAAAAACTAGCAGTATTAATGCGTTTGCAAGACATGGTATATCAAATAGTTACTGGAGAATCTGAATTATGTTTTTTTCATAGCTTGATTTTATGCAGAAAGTAACACCGTCCGTAATGAGAAACTCAACACCGGTATAATGAAGGGATTCCCTTCCAGCCTTCACGCTGGACGTACCTGTGAGGTAGAGCGCGAAGGAGATGAAGCGATGGTATTTGCTGAGGATGCGAAGAGGCTCCTCTCTCTGCACCAGTGTGAAGAAGTAATCGGTCACAGTCTCACCGTAGAAGAAGTAGTTCACACACAGCAGGAAGTACCTGCAGGGCACAAGGTTGCAGTAAGTATAGACGTCGGAGCGGTGGGAGGTCAACTAATCAGACACAGATCAACATGCCTGAAGAAAATAAGCCTTCACGCAACAGGGCATGGCAACCTACTACTGCTAAAACTCAAACTGATGATTTACAGCTTACTGCTATTATTTACTGATTAAAGGAACAATCTACAAATTGAACAAACTACAAAAGGCCAGAAAACAAACCTCTTGACATCTGCAATACATAAACATTAGACAACGTAATGAGAAACAAGATGGAAAACAAGAAACAAAAACCAAGATGTGTTATTTATTAGATATTCATATTTCAGTGCTATATGATGCAGCCCTTACCAGCTCAGCGTCCTAAACCAGGGCAGGTCATAGGAGTGGTACACACTGTACCCAATTGTGATGATTTCATGGAAACACTTGATCTGAACGCAAAGGACCTTCACAGAGAAAGGAATCATCACATGAAAACTGACTTCAAAAGGGTTTATATTAAAAGAACTTCCAAAGAACAAGAGCTGAAATGGAGCATGTTATTACAGAGTTAAACCAGCTTTGAAAAGTTTAAATTACATCATCAGAACGGAAAAAGAACAAAAAAAAAAAAAAAAAAGAAGATTTCCTCTATATTCAAACAAGGGCTGTGGATCTCCAAGGCCACTTCTCAGCTTTAGTTTTCAGCTTGCCAGAATCCTGTTAGAATAGCATTCATTTCTGGTACTCTGTCACAAGCCCTGTTACACTGTCCAAGTAAGTTTGCTTCAAGTTTAAAGGGGGGAAAAAAACAAAACATAAAACACATTAATGCAGACGCAATAAAATCATAAAAATGCAGGGTAACATTATCAGAGGAATCAGGAAAGGGAAACATGGTTAGAGGATGAGCAAGAGAGGCCAGGATTAAATGTCTAAATGGATTTTAGTTACTGGGGAAAGTTTAGAGGAGATCAAGATATTAGTCCAAACTTATTTCTACAGAAGGACTGAGTATTTGGGGTGTAGCTGAGCCAGCTTCTGCCTCACAGAGCACCCCTCCCCCATGCCTTCCCCACTCAGCTCCTCCAGACGAGCCAGCAGCAGCAATTAGCAAACACCTGGCAGAACTGCGTGTCTGTTGAGCTCGTCATATGAACTACTTCTCAGTTCAACGCTCCGAAGAACAGTTGTAAATGGGATAATAGAGAAACGCTGTTGTGATGACGTGTTTAAGGCGGAGTGTTGGAAAGAGCAGGAACTTCTTAAAGAGACAGAGGTCAATTTCAAGCGCTCAAATTGCAACGTCAAATTTCAGTCAAGTCATGTTTGATATATACAACATTTTTATGACAACTGAAGGGAACATAGTTACTTGATTGAGCTATAAAATGACACTATGTGCTTGGAAGACACATAATACTGCTCCTTTAATATCTCTGTTATGGGTGATAGCGATGTCCATGCAGATATATTGTGCATTCCTAATATTAGGTTTTTAAGAATGAACCGAAACTAGTGTAGAATCATCCAGTTCAGAATTGACTAAATGATTTTAATTTTGAACTAGAGGTCACCAACTGCAGTCCTGAATAACAGTGAAACCGCCCTTCACTTTAGCGCTGATAGAAGAAGGAAACGCTGACTTTAGCATCATTAGCAGTTAGCTTGTTGCTACATTTTCAGTGCTCACAAACTGTCTGTCAGTGTTCCTTTTCCCCAGATACCTAAAATGTTGCCACAAGACAATTAGTATTGGAGGCTTCTTTAATGCTCATGAAGCTAATTTTTTTTTGGTTTTTTTTTTTTTTTTTTTTTTTGCTCTGGTCTTTATTCATCAGTAGCTTTACAGGAAGAAGGGCAGAGACAGAAGTAGCAGGCATGCAGCAAATATCGCAGAGCCGGGAATCGAACCTGGGACAGCTGCGTCGAGGACTGTAACCTCTGTAAATGTTGCATTTGCTCTACCACTAAGCCACCTGATGCCCCACTTTATAAAGCCATGTGTTGTCAGTCAGCCAACACAACAGGGCAACACAAGAACCACTTCCTGTCTAACTTCAAACTAAGAGCGTCAAACACAAATAGAGGATCAAGCTTAAAGAATGCACCTTCACATCTGGGGTTCCCATTAAATAGCCACAACAATCTATAGCCAGCCTTCTATTCTTTTCAACCTATACAGCACCAGTTGTCTTCTCAATGCACTTTACAAGCCAAATTACACCCAATAACACAGAAATGGACAACAACTCAAATTCATAGCAATACAATCCAGTTACACAGACAAGCTCAATGACACACAGTCCAACTGGATCCTAAATGATGCCTGCAAGTCAAAAGTTATTCATGAGAGAGAAGTCCAGTCTATTGCTTTGAGTCATTTAATTTGTTGCAATCCCTCCACCTGAGCAAGCAAGAGGCAACACTGGATAGACAACTGCATGAAGTCAGTGACTTTGCAGCAATCCCTCATCAGTGGAGATGGAGCGGAATAGCCTGCTTTTTTAAAAAAATATTATATTTTTCTTCAGGATAGCATCGAAATGCAACATATTTACCATTTAGCTTGTATTACTTTATACCCAACCATTTCAGATTCTTCGTTTTCTGGCTTTAAACAGAACAATTTGGTTTATTTTTTTTTTTTATTATTATTCAGAAAGACCCATTTTTAACAGGACGAGACATCCAGCAGAAACAGCCTCAGCGTGAGCTCCTATCTACCGGATCGACTCAAAAACCGTCAAAAACGTCAAAAAACAGACAAATGATGTGAGCTTTTATTACTGTGAGGACTCATATTGCAAGTTTACATTAGTCCCTTAGGAATGCAAAAAAAGCATTGGCAGCTTACTAATCTCAAAGCATAGCACAGTTTTTAAAGTTTTAATGTCACAAAAATGTTGTATTATCCTATTTCTGTGATTTCAACAGTTCTTAATGGAGATACCGGAGGCAATGTGGCGCTTTCTCCAGTGTACGGTTCTCCTCCTCCCACTCTGTTGCAGCTGTAAATTACTCGAAGGTTCTAGTATTTTGGCTATGGTTTGTCATATTTTGAGAATTTCATACTGTCTGGAAAAAAACGACCTAATTAGCTTGTTTGTTCTGTGTTGTGTCACTGGTCAGTTCTATAAACAATTCATATGTTTGCATGTCAATGAGCAGAGCTGGGACAGGGACTTTCTTAGTGGTTTCATATTACACAACTCCAGCAGGTGCAACTACCAGGCCTCTATTCTGCTGCTATACAAATAACTTTAGAAGAATTTGATCCGCGGTTTCTAATTTTTGATTTGTGAAACTCGAGAGGTTTACTGTGCAATATTCGTTTGTACTCACAATCATCATGAGCACCATGGGGCCCAGATAGATGATGATGAAGAAGAAGGAGATCATGGCTAGTGTTAGGATGCCTCGTACCCACCAGTTCTTCCATCTGTAGAAAAAAAAAAAAAGGAGGGTGGGGGGCAGTTTCAGCTGATAAAAAAGCCTCATCAAGCCACTTAGGTTTAAGCAGAAACACAGAAGTTGAATAAAAACTTTTAGCAGCTATAGAACCTTGGTGTTTTTTGTTTTCTTAGTCTCCTTAGCGCATCCAAAACATGTCAAACTAATTTTCTCCAACCCTGAGGGTACCTTGAGGACAGTCCAGACAGAGCCTTGTTGAGAACCTCAGGGGTGTCGTCAGGTGGGACCGGCACCTCTGGTACTCCCGAGTCCACCTTGGACTCGTCAGAGACACCAACCTTTTCTGCCTTCAGCTCACTGTCTGAGCCCTGACACACACACACACACACACACACACACACACACACACACACACACACACACACACACACATATTCACACATATTCACACACAGGAGAAATAAAACAGGCATGAAGACCATCAGTCTGTTAGTAGAATACTGACCTTTTTGGATTTTTGAAAACCATGACACTACAGTAAATGACATCAGTCCAAAAAATAGCTATACAATTTATATTTATACATTTCTTTACTACAAAGAATCATAAGGCAATGAAGAAAATGATTAGCTGAGAAACTTTTAGGGGTGGGCATTTATCGTATAGTTCATTTGTCATGACAAATTTCTTATAATAATTTTGATTTATTGTTGTCACAATAAATTCCATGTTTAAAACCCCCAAAACTGTCTGTATCGTCGGGATTGCATTATAAATTGGTGTTTTTCAAGAGCAGTATTTGTGTTTGTGGGGCTATGATTGCTGTGTCATGCAGTCACAGCTGTACGGTTACCTAAAAAAAAAGAAATAAATAGGTCTTATCGTCACTTTTATTGTTATCACAATAGTACCACAAAATATTGTGATAAAACTTAAAGTCCATATCGTCCACCCCTAGAAACTCCTAGTGCAAAGATGTTTCTATGGTTTATTTGGAAAATTCACCTGACCGTAGCTGGTTATTATGGTACTCAGTGAAAACAGGAGAATGTTCTAACAAAAACAGCAGACTAACAAGGATGTTACCCGTTACCTTAACAGCAGATGATTTACTTTTTACCATAAAAGCACACACTTCTAATTTTTACATCAACAGCTGCTGGTTTTGTAGATGGAAATAGCTCCATTTAGCATGCTAACTCTACAGCTGATGCTGTCCAAAGTTAGCTGTATAATGCAGGACAGGGAAGCTGGAATGTTCAGGTAAAAATGCTTTAATTTCCGGCCAACCCAAAAGCCTCGTACATGGACTCTGAGCCAGGAAAAGGGCCGACTTCATGAAGCTAAAAGCTTCATGAAGTTCTGGATGGGGCCTTCATGACTCTCTTATTATCAGAGAGTCTGCGTCTGATGTTTGTGCTCCAATTACAGGGCAGCTGGGGATTATGCTACTTTATTATTGCATAATGTCAGCAATGTCCCATTAGTGACCTTTTTTTTTTTTTTTTGCTACTGAGGATTGAAGTGTCAAGACCATTTATCTATCTATCGTCTACACCAGCCTGTCTGTGTAGGGCATCTATCTCTAGAGGACATTGGACGACAGGCAGGTTACACCCTGGACAAGTCATCATCGCAGGGCAACACAGAGACACACAGGAAAGATAACCATGCATGCAGACCAATTAAACTAATTTTAGACTGCAGGGGGAAGCCACAGTACCCGGAGAGAACCCAAGCATGCACAAGCAGAATATCCAAACAGAAAGACCCCAGGCCGAGATTCGAACCCAGGACCTACTTGCTGCAAGGCAACAGTGTCCACACTGACACTATCCAACTATGTCACTGTGAAGCCCAGTTTCAAGACCCCCTCATGATAATGTAAACACACCCATTCATTGCCTGTTGTCTTAATTTCTGGTCATGAAAAAGATGGGCTCCATTGTTAAAGTCTAGATTCGACAAACCAATCACAAAATTTAACCCCTTGACTGTCACTCCCAAAACACTTACATGTTATCCAATGGGTCCATGAGGACACCGGTGTCATCATGACAGTTAAAGCTGCAGTATGTAACTTTGATGAAAAACATGTTTTCACATATTTGTTAAAATTATCATTATATCGTGACACTATAATACAAGACAGATAATCTGTGAAAAAAAAAAAAAAAAAAAAAAAAATCAAGCTCCTCTGCCTGCTCCCAGTGCTCCCAGTACTAACTGCAGAGATACACCACTCAGTCAGAAACAACCAATCAGAGCCAGGAGGAGGGTCTTAGCGCTGTCAATCAGTCTCGTGTATGTGGCGCTCACACACTCCCTCTTGCTCTCTGCAACGTTACAGCTGGTTCACCACAACATAGCCTGCCACGAATGATATGGCTAGTTAGCATGGCCACTGATGATGGCGGATAAACAGTTTTCCTGGAACGGTTAGTTGTTTTTACACCATTAGCACATTTACCAGCGCATACATTTCTCTGATTGGTTGTTTTAGGTCGGGAGCGGTGCATTTCTTTAGACGGCAACAGTAGCTCAGGCAGGAGATGGAGGAGTTAAATCTTTTCACAGATTATCTGTCTCATACCACACTGTCACAACATAGTGGCGGTTTTAAAAAAAATATGCAAAAAACATATTTTTGTGAAAGTTACATACTGCAGATTTAAGGGGTATTAAAAAATGGATAAAAACTGAAGAATGGAATTGGGCCGTTATGTTCAGAGAATTCCAACTTTCGACGAAATTCCAACTGAACGGGAATTCCAGCTAATTCCCCTGACTTGGACCTCAGAAGTTCCTACATCAGAGTTCAGATAGCACATACCGTTAAAGTTAATTGCTATCTAAAAAGAAGTTAATGTGCAGAACTAAGCTAAACAATAAGCTGCTTTCTAGGTATTAGCAGTATTGTAGCTTCTTAAAGCAAACAACCTTACTGTTTATGACCCAAAGCCAAAACCTTACCCTTCATACAGCACCTTGTACTTTAACATCAGGGCAACTCCAAAGCTGCAGTTATGGGTTAGGGTTATCTCTATTCAGGGTAGACAACAAAATAAAGCCTAGACTGAATAGATCAACACACCTGGCCAAAAGTTGTTAAAAACATCCAGAGCGTGCAGTGTTACAGCATAGGGAGCCTAATACACCGTTCATGTTGGGAAGAAGGTGTTTTGTGCAGCATGAAATCTACATTTACAAATGATGACAAGGGACTGAGCTGTTGGGGGATGTCCATCAGCTTCATCATGTTAGAGGAAGCACTAAAATTAGCCCACCAGTCTGTCAGGGCAGCGCTGTGTGTGGAAAGAAAAGCACAACGCCGAGAATCAGCCTCCATATTGCGGAATTGTCAGAGCCATATGTTGACTGGATGGGGCCTTCACGAAACACGGAGTTGTCGTTCCAAGAACCAATCATCAATTTCCTCAGACACAGAGGGAACCCCCACATCATGTGGGACTCCCTGATTCTTTCTATTGCAATGTTACAGTATTTTCTTTTTACTAACAATGGAATTCTATCTCAGTTTAAGGAAAATATATAATGTGATAAACAATATTATGCAATGTCCTGCACAGCTCACAGTCCCTAAACCATTTTCTATGTGCTGGTTTCTATGGAGACAATATCTGCCATTCAGGATGCTGGAGTTAAAAATAGGAACCCCTTTCACTTATACATGCCTCCCCTTCCATGTTGTCTTCCAAACCAATGGCAACTCTCTGTCTCTTTTTTTTTTTTTTTTTTTTTTTTTTTTTTTTTTAAAGTGACCAATCCATGAGCAAAAGCTGCATCCTCAAACCATGAAAGCCTTTTTCCAGTATCAGCGCGCTGTCGCACACAGTGGCGCGTTCTTCCTTCATACATAAAACAAAAACCAATCTGGAAGCCAACTAACTCGGTCATATCTGACATACTTCGAGCTCCAATACTAATTATTAAATAATTTTTTATAACTTAAAACTTTATAACTTAAACCCCCACACTGGTGGGGGTTTTTGGTAAAATACGACAAAAATATATGGAAAATGTGGCAAGAGAAAGAAAAAAAAACACAAAAAAAACAACAACCCTGAGAGGGACTTAATTTGTTTGCTCAACGTCCTTCATCACAAATTTTTAATTACAGAGCGCACCGTTGCTGCCTGAGCACAATGGATACTGGGTGATGGTTAGACATTTCAGTCAAGTTAAACTAGTGAGCTATCAGTGGTAAATATACTGATTCACTACCATGTGAAAAGCTTCCTGAAGACCCACAGCTGTGTGCTCAATGAGTCTGAGCCTCAGTACAACCTAGAATTTAGCCCAACATAACCATCAATTCCAGACATTAAGTTAAAGGACTCACACACAAAATCATTTAAATGTTGCAGTTTAAACAATTCACACGTCTTAAACTTTTACACATTTTGTCACTTTACATATCATGTGACAGGCCAGGCCAGGACGAAGTAGCGCATAATGCTGAAGTGAAATGAAAATAATGCACTTCTTTAATGTGTTTTAAAAATGAAACTCTAAAGGAGTTGTAGAAATCCAGACAAATTTTAGTCAGACACTCTAGACATCTACCCTTTATGGAAGTGTGGCAAGAAGAAGGCACTGTTGAAAGAAGTCATGTTTGCTGTTGCTGCAACATGTGATATGGTTAAACTAACACTGCACCCCCTACAGTGGAATGGTTTAGATAAAAACACATCACCCTATGTCAGAAAGGCCTAGTCAAAGTTCAGACCAGAATTCCAATTGAGAACCAGTGGCAAGATTTAAAAACTGATGTTTCCAGAGGTTCTCCATTCAGACAAAGCTTGAGCTATTTCGCAAAAACGAGCAAAATATTCAGTTAAGATGTGTGAAGCTGGCTGATGCGTACCCCAAAGCTGCAGCTGTAACTGCAGTGACATGTGGTTCTAAAAAGTTCTGGTAGCTGCAGTTAGAAACTAGGGCTGCAACTGATGATTATTTTAGTAATACGTTATTCTAACAATTATTCTGACGATTAATCGGATAGAAAAAAAAATTGGCACATTCTGCAGATTTTTCATTTAACCACTTCAGCTTTCTTTATACAATATGAGAAATAAATGAAAAGCTGCACATAAACAAATAATTCCTTTTCTAAATAAGAAAACAAACATTTTATTGCCTAAAATGCAATAACACAGCATTCCTTTAGTTTATGCTTGATCATTTGTAGCAACGGTTGCATCTGGAGCCTTTTATTAAGCCTCCAGTTAACGATTAATCGATTACTAAATTGGTTGACGATTATTTCATCAATCGATTCATCACCATTAATTTGATGAATCGTTTCAGCCCTGTTCAAAGCTGTTTCATTACTAAAACAAACTACTAAAAAGCACATCACCGACTGGTGATCATGTTGGCATACAGCTGCAGAGAACAATTTGCAAGCTGATTCTCCAACTTGCAATATGAACCCAAATGAACGCGATTCCCTGAAGTCTGACAGCTGATGCGACAGGAATCCTGCTTGTGGTGTATTTGATCTCCTGTTATACCAACACTAATCTAGCTTTTAATAAACGTACAAGTACAGTGTGTGAATAATGACTTGAATAAGGCGGGCTAAATATAAAGCTATCACTGCAGTTGCATCAGTGAAGTCCAGAACCGTTTAACTGGGTGATGGCCTCCATAGACCCACCCTCAGCCCTGGTAGTGAAATAGCCCTGACTGTTTGCTGATGACTGTAATGAGATGCTTTGGGTTAGGAAATGTCTTTCAGGAACTCTTATGATGCTCGTCACTAACTCTGTGATCATGACCTATAAATAATTTATGATCCATCACAACAAAAAGCCTTTTTAAGACACCTGGAAAGTTACGATAAATGACTGAACAATTTAACAAGCTACACAGTTAGTCTAGTTTTTTCCTCTCAAATATTAAGACAGTTATTGCTTTGTTTTAAATTGATCCTAATTGTCTTGTGAAATGGCAAACCTCTCACTTTTTTAGGTGGCAAAAAAAAAAAAAAACTGCAATGATTTATGTAAATAAGGCACACTGAGACGATTTCCGGAAAACATTTTTAGTCCTTAGTCAACTGTTTTTTTTTTTTCATAATCGTTTACAAAAATATACCGTCTCAGTGTGTACAGGGCCTAAGTAAAACAGATATGATGCAAGTCTTTTTAGCTGCATTTTATCTATGAATCCCTCTATCTCATAACTTGAAGGTTTTTTGTGGGGGGTTGCCTCATTGATGCAGTAACAGAAAAAAATATTGTTTTATTTTACTATAAAAAGGTTCAATTTTCAATGTAATAAGAGAAAATATTGTACTTTGTTGTTATTTATATATCTTAAATTCAATTCAGTTTATTTATGTAGCACCAATTCACAATACATGTCATCTGAAGGCACATTACAAAATAAATACATAAATAAAGTCAAATCAAGCCAACCATACAGATATAAAGATAAACTGGTATTGGCTAAAATCAGAATCAGCAGATGAGAGCTTTGCGAAAATTGGTGATTGGTAATCAGGCACAAAATGTTTGATCAGTACATCTGTAATCAAAAACAAACAAATTTAGGACTTCTAGTACAATAATAACAATATTAAAAGTTTTATTTGATCGAAATTACACAAAATATATGGAAACATTTCTCCTTTTTTTTGTTTGTTTTGTTTCTAGAGCTAGTTTTCACTAAAAGCTAACCATACTTTCTCCAGGTATGGTTTAGATCGGATAGGATTAGAAGCAGAGAAGACGGAGAATCAAGCTGACCAGTTGATCAAACTGGGCAGGGCTGCTTTTAGCTGCTCTCTGTGATCACGCGCCTCTAAACGGATCCATACATCCGTCACTCCAACGCCACGCCCCTTTATTGACTCAGATTAGGCATTAAGACGCATTCAGTTGATTCGACTGGACAATTTGAACAGAAAACGCTTTCACATCCCTTTAATGTGAGTGAATCGTGAATTGCATCATGCTTTGCAACACTATGAAGCGGGTTTCTGGAGAAGTCCCACCAGTCAGGCTACAGCTTCAAGCCCAGGCAGGCTAATGTTTCTCCAGGCTCCAACCATCTCACCAGTCAGTTTATTTTAAGCAGTTTCTCTTTGCCAAGCTTAGTATCAAACCAAAAGAACTGGTTCCATGATTAATAAAGCCATTATGACATACAAAGCTTTTTTCTATGCTTTGATGTAAATCATAGGTTAACATATGGCCCATTTTGTTTAACAACTTAATGGTTTGATTTTGGTTATGCGTGTTTTTCCATGAAACGTTCACTCAAAGATAAATAGGAGCATCAGTCAACGGAGAGTACAATCTGTTAAAACTGATCATTTGTAATACTTTGTCGGTTTAGAGTCGTCAAGGTAACAATTTTGAAATATTTCGACTCTGTAAATGAGACGAAACCAGATGAGCTCGTGAGGCTTGTTTCCAGCCACAGGATAATATCACCCCGCTAGGCGGCTACATGGTGTTAGCATCTGAGCCCAGGCTAACGTTACCTTGTCCTCTGATGGCTGCTGCTCCAACGGAGGCTCGCTGTCTTTGGCTCCTCGATGCCGCAGCTCTGTCATCTTAGCGGGTGGAAGCCTGACGTTGACAGCCAAGCCGTTAACAGCCGGAGGTTCCGACAACAGACTGTTTGTTGGATAAACTTCTCCTAAGATTTAAGCTAAATCTTGCACGGCAACACTTTTTTTTCCCACTCTCAAAGCGCAATCAATGACAAGCAGATTTTCCGGTTTTCAAAATAAGTGTAAGGCAACTTCAAGGTGCTTTACATTAAAAATAAATAAAAGAACAGAGATAAAAGAATCACGATTAAAAAAAAATTGAAAGGAACAATAGTAAATGCCTCATAAAGGAACAATAGTAAATGCCTCATAAAAGGAAAGAAACGTTAAAGTCCCCACATCCTTCAGTGTCTTTCCTGGTGCTGGCCAGGATTCTGACAGCAGCAGCATTCTGCTGACATTTTAGTCAGTGTATGTAAAGTTATGGTTTCAACTGTCGGTTCTGGTCAACATTATAGCGCCAATCACATTTATTGGCACACCTTGTACATTTAAATTCAATCCAGTATTACAATTATTAGTACCCCAAACAATTTCTATAAATTAAATGTGAAAAAAAAAATTAGAATGTTATCTATAACATCCTGTTATGCTGAGGTATAATTATGCAACAAAGGTGTCATCTTGAGCTCACCAAGTTGCCATAACAACTGCTAGACAATGTCTTCATGTCATCTGGTTACATGGCAGTGATACTAGGATAATGCCTTTTCTGTCCTACCATCAAAAACATACGCATGTGGAGTAAACTAAATTCTTCTGGAACTTTAACTTAAACTGTGTGCTTTCTTCATTTAAGACTAAGGCAGTTTAAACACCTGAGGTGTTTAGCTTGTTTAAAACTCACAGCATTGGCACTTGGGTGAGGACCAAAAGAACCGTACCAACACCTTTTGGAGGAGGTGGTCTCAGTACGGTTTCAAAGTGTGTCTTTCTGATGAATTGGTAGTCTGTCCAGGATGTACCCTACCTCTTGCCCAATCACCGCTGGAGATGGGCACCAGCCCCTGTGACCCTGCAAGGACAAGAAGGCATAGATAATGGATGGATGGGTGGATAATTTAAACAAATAGCCTGTAGGAATCCACTGTAACATGTGCACCAACCAATTTTATTGTTTTGGCAAATTCTTGATTCTGATCTATCCTCAATTTTAACCTTTTGCAAGTCAAACGATGCCTATTTGAGCCCCTACTACAGTTGTGACACTGTCTGAATTTGTGTTGCCATTCCAACATGGAGGCATGCATGGTCAGCATATCTATCAGAACTGACTTATTTTGTATAAAACTTGTTTTTATTATAACTAAATGTATGTTTCCACTAATTTAATGATTTTCATACTTTAACTTTATACTCTAGATACATTTCACTAATTGAGAATACATTCAGGTATTCAGCCAGTGACAATAAAAACTGTTGTGACATCTACTGTACATCAGATTGAACTTTAAAGTTTAAATGCATGAAGAAATACTATTTGATATCCTAGTCAGAATAGAATAGGAAAGAACAATCCCAGCTTCTCTTTAATTTAACTTATTCATTTACTTTTTACACTTCATAGGAACAAGATCAATACACCATTTAACTAATTTTGCTATTATAGGAAACCAATCTAATTTAAATTTTACATTTGTTTTAAGTGATAAAATCATGTCAGTTCTCTTTCTTGGTTAAAGAGACAAGATTTCATCAAGCTTTATTGCCTGGATTTAAACTTTTTTGCTGTATGAAACACAAGTTTACTAAAGGTTCCACTGTGCAGATTTGAGAAAACAGTACAGTGTTAGGGATGTGCCAGAGGTTATCATCTGTTCTGACCGGGAGTTTAAAAACTATGAACATGCTTTACTTTGCCAAAAGTACTGGGTCACCCTTCCAAATCCTTAAATTCAGCTGATCCAATCACTCCCATGGTCAGCAGATGTTGAGAGGTGTTGATGCTGAATTTGATCTGATTGGTATGATCAGGTGACACTGACACTACGCAGTTGAATCCTTTTTTTTTTTTTTTTTTTTTTTTTTTTTTTTATCCTTTTCAGGAATCTGATCTAAGAGGACTGCTTATTTTGGTTACACACTACAGCTTGATGTATGGAGTAACATGCCCAGGTTTTTATGAGTTAAGAGTCATCGTTTGAAATCCTTAAAGTCTACTGTAATTCACACCGTTCACACTAGGTGGCAGCAGAAGTTCTATAAGTGGTCCTATGTGTGGATGTGTGCTGATGTGGTTGCTCTGCGGCCTGTCAGTTGCCTGCAGATATAAATATTTAATAACCTACCGCTGTTGCAGCAGAAATGGAAGAGGAGAACACTCTGCTGCCCAAATACAACAGTTCAATAAGATCCGACAACAAGCTGTGCTGTGGTGCCTCCGTCTGTAGGTACTAATGAATGACAGTAACCAGACTGCACACATTTGAACCCCCCACTCACACAGTGCAGAATCCAGTTTTCCAACTAACAAGTCTAATGCATGAAGTTGACTTTGATAGTTATTTGCATTATCAGGAATAAGAAATTAGACTTGGAAGATTCAAGTATTTGAGAAAAAGAGTGCATTTATAAACAGAGACTCATCATTACAAGATGCATAAAATAAAAATAAAATTTGTTTTTTCATTTAATTTTATGGAATTTTTATGGTGATTATGAATTTCATAGAAGAACAAAAGTACTTTGGGGATTTCTTTCTAAATTTCTTAACTACAATTGAATGTTTATTTTAGAATCTTCAGATGCTTATTTAATTGTATTTTTATTTTCTTTCTGCAAATCATCTCTTTACAAAAAAGAATTGCAAACATTTTTAAGCCATTAGTGTTCAATTTCATGACAAGAAACAGGTTAGCAAGATAAGGATAATCTGTTTTGATGACGTTTTATGATCTCTGCTGATATTCACCAATAGATTAATGTAAAATCTGCTTTACAAATGAAATGTGCAGCTTAATCTGATGAGAAAGCGATAACACAGAGAAAACTGTGCAATAATGCTACCCTGGCATCACAGCTCTCACACCCACTCACCCATAGATCAGGACTGCAGTGCTTTTAGGTTAAAACTGTCTCATTCTTTGCTGCAGTGCAAGCTCTTTACTGCAAGATGCCATTGTGGCGTGACTGTCCCCTCCTGTGCTGGACAGTCACTTTGCTGTTTCTGCTTCTCATGGCTCTGAGTCACAGACAGACCAGATTTTGGCCAGGGCTCCTCAAGAACTGCGGGGCTCTGGGACATCTGCAATGCAGGAGTCTAAATTTAGCATCAGAGGTACAGGGAGAGGAGGAGAAGGAGAGGGAGACACAGACAGACATGGAGACAGAAGAAAGACTAGAGGATGAGAAACGACGACACAAGTTCTGTTACAGCAGGCCACTTGTTTGATCATGCCGAGAGCTAACTTTTCCCGTCATTTCTCAAAACCGTCCAGTCCTGTTTGTAAAAACTAAAAACAAACACCTGAAATCTTCTTGTTACTGAATAGAACAGCAGAAACTACACAGAAAGTTAGACATGAAGAGTATTTAACAGTGCAGGTGTTTAATCTCTTGAAAAGGAGTAACTCAATAACAGGCTTGTGAGATTGCAGCTAGAGCCTGAGTAGAATTGGGTAGTGCTGAAATGTTATGCTGCAGTGTTTAAGGCTTCATCTCAAATTGTCCCTGGAGAACAGAGTGGAGGGAGAGATTCAATTATGTATGCACCTGCATAACAGAATCTTCTGACAGTTGAGCTCAGGACACACAGCAGCAGTATGGCCAGATGAAGGACGAGTCCACAGAATGTCCAGCTGGGACCACCACCCTGCTGAGCTGATCGGACTCTAATTTTCAGTAAATGTGCTCTCTGATGCTCTCCCAGTCTAAATTGGTCCATGCTGAGTCTGGACTTTCTGTTACTGCAGGGAGATGACTGTCAATAAATCTGGGTTCAGACAACTGAGCAGACTGCTGACACTGATTCCTCTTCTCTTTAAGGTATTCAGGGTGTGGTCAGATGCCTCCTCTTGCTTTTATCCTGAAATCCTGCAGCAAGTTGACTTCCTTCGGATAAGTAATCATTTTCAGATTCTTTCCCACTTTGACTTTCTGTAATTTCAATCATGGATGAAGCCCTTTTCCTCATGTCACGATGAATAATTTACTGGAACAAAATTGAACCTTTGATAGTTTTTGTCATGCTCTTGGTTTGGTTCTGTCAGTTTTATTTGCTTTTCTACTCTTCCCCTCCCTTGCTTTGCTTCTGACTGAGCTTTTAATACATTCAGCAAGCAACCTTCTTAAAAGAGCCAGGAGGAACACTTTCCAGCAGCCAAATTGCCTTCAGTTGTGGTAACTGAGATTTGCTTGTTGTTATGTATAAAGCCATTCCTATCTACACTTACCAAAAAGTATTTAGACCCTTTTAACATCTCTTTATCTTCTGATGTTGTCACCATAGTCCTTGTTTTTCAGGACTTTATGTGATACATCACTCCCACAAATTGGTGAATATTTGTGAGGTGAAAGGCTAATTGCATATGGTTTTCACATTTTATGTTTAAAACAGTATTACCTGGGTTGTTTCCCATCCAAGTAGAAACCAGGCCAGACCTTGCTTTGCTTCTCTGATCAACATACTCTTTTTTTAAGGTTGTATAACTGTGAACACTAGCTAATGTAGTATAACTGTATTTTATGGATGCTGCATCACAAGAAGAACAGTCTTGCGTGTCCCTTTCGTATAGGACTTCACTGTTGTGTCTCCGGTCCATGTTTTTGTGCAGATGAAAACTGACATACTTTACTCCTCCACTAACAGTGTCTCACCCTCCCCAATGGTGGAAATAGTGTGTGACCTATTTCTGTCACTCACAAAATCTACAGTCACCTCCTTTCTTTTGTTCACATTTAGGATAAGATTACTGTTCTCACACCATCACACAAAGTGCTCCACCAGCTTTCTGTATTCAGCCTCTTGTCCATCTCTGATACACCCAACAATTGCCTCTGTCCTCAGTCCTCTGAATAGTTCTGCAGATGACAGGGGGTCTGTCTTATATTCTAGACTGAGGTGTACAGAGTGAAAAGGAATGGTAACAGTCCCTTGTGGTGCTCCTGTGCTACTGACTACCTGGATAGGCACATGACCCTTCAGTCTCACAAATTGTTGTCTGTCAGGCAATCCTTATTCCAGGTGATTGTTGAAGCCTCCATGTGTGTCTTTTTGCAGTTTTTGACAAAGCAAATCAGGCTGAATTATGTTAAATACACAGGATAAAAATGAGAACATTATCCACACAGTGGTGCCTGCTTTTTCCAAATGACAGAGAGTTTGTTAAAGCAGTTGTATGATTGCATCTTCAACTCCAGCTCCATGGCAATGAGCAAACTGCAGGGGGTCCTGAAATCTGCTTGTTTGCTTACTCAGGTGGATTAACAGGAGTCTCTTAAGGACTTTCTTAATGTAGGATGTCCGGGCAACAGGGCTATAGCAGTTGATGACTGTGGGGTGAGTTTTTTTGGTACCAGAACAAGGCAGGATTGTCTTCCACAACACTGGAACATTATTCTGGGTCAGGCTGTTGCAGAGGTGCTACAGAATCCCACAGAGCTGCTCTACACTGGCCTTTAGGACTCTGGGGCAGACACCATCTGGACCTGCAGCCACTTCACCTGACTTCGAAAGACAGACAAGTGGCAGGAGGAAGCAAAGGAAGCAGCATCATATCCGGATTTGGTTAATGACAAATCTGTAGAAGCAGAAGAATACATGACCAAGGTGGAAGATAAAACATTTGAGATGTGACAGGAAAGCTGTAGATTAAAGAAGAGTGGGATGTCTGTTTGACTGGGGGCGGGAGGGAAAGATGCTGAGTTTGTTCCTGAACTGAACCTGTTGAAGAATCTGTTCTGCTCATTTGCTTTCTCCAGACTTCTATCTACCTGATCCTCCTTTTACTTGAAGCCTGTGATCTTATTCATCCCTGACTATACCTCTCTAATATTTTTCTGCTGGAACTTGCTCTCCACCTTTTTGCTGTCTCTAATCTTGACTTTAAGTTGCTTTTGTCCTTTTCAAAAGTTACCTATCTCCCTACCCAAAGGCTTTTTTGTCTTATTTAGCAGTTCATTCAGGTCACTGGTGATCCAGGGTTTGTTATTTGGGGAAGCATTTCACTGTTCTGGTGGGCATGATGTTATCCACAGAGAAATTTATATAGTGACACACTCAGTCATGGCATTGATGTCCTCTCCATATGGCTGGCACAGAGCATTCCATTCTGTAGTCTCAAAACAACCCTGCAAGGCTTCTTCAGCTTCCTGTGATCATCTTCCCACAGTTCTCTTTGTTACAGGTTGCCTCTAAACAAAAGATTTATATTCTGAACAGAGAAAATCAAGATTGTGATCTGATTTTCCCAGAGGAAGTCTGGCTTTGGAAATGTATGAATCTTTGACATTAGCATAAAACCAATCCAACACCTTGTTTTCTCTGGTACAGCAGCTGACAAACTGTTGAAACAATGGAAGTGTTTCAGGGAATGAGACCTGATTAAAATTTCCAGATATTGCCAAAAATAGATTGGGATGTTGTGTCTGTAGCGTGACAGCAACTGAACTGATGACATCACATGCATTGTTGGCAACAGCTGAGGGTGGAATGTTAGTGTTTGCCAAAATAACACTGGTCAAGTTTTTTACTAAATACTATGGATGGAAACTTACTGCCAAGAGTTCAATATCTGGGCTGCAGAGAAAACTTTACAGCAACATATCCTGGACTCCACCTTCTTTCTTTTGCTGCTCCTCTTTCACTTACATACATACATACATACATATGTAAATACATCCATACATCCATCCATGCATCCATCCATCCATACATCCATCCATACATCCATCCATACATACATACATACATACATACATACATACATACATACATACAGTTCCCAGCTCACCCTCACACATCATCTGGGTTTACTAGGTTTGTCCAGCAGTCTCTTCCATCATCAGATCTAACTCACCACCAGATGGTGATCATTTGACTGCATCTGTCTTACACACACAGCAGGTCCAATGATACGGTTAGGCACTAGGCCACCCTAGGTGGCCTGCATGTACCCTATTTATGTACTCTAGGTGGCCTGGTGCCTACTAGAGAAATCCAACAACAAAAAAAAAAAAAAAAAAAAAAAGACACTTCTCAAATTCAGATAAGTAAGGCTGTTCTTCCCAATCACACCTATCCAGATAGCTAAATCATTGCACATATGAGTATTCAAATCCACCAGAAAGATGAGTGAACCCGCAGATGGTATACCTCCACAAAATTCACACATAGGTTAAAGTTCTTGCATACCAAGTTTCACTGTGGGGTGGTGTCTTCAGAGTGAGTTGCAGCATTAGATTTCCTGTGTTTTGTATGCTGGAAGTTCAAAATTTGATCCCATCACAACCGAGCACTTTAAGAAAACTAAAAACACAAAAAAGTATAGTCACTAAGAAAACGAAAAAAATCTCCACTTGTGATTAAGTTGTTGCTCTTGACAGCTGTGCCGGTGTGCCTGTACTGGCATTTGCTATCCATCTTACGCCACCCTATCTTTTAACTCTCTGTGTCAGGAGGTAGAAGCAGCGATGAGCCAGCAGGAACACCTTAAAGACTTCATCTTGCTTGCTCAGGAGCTATTGACTGCAGCCTGCAAGGTAATGAGGCAGGCTGTGAAAGGAGCTAAACTGGAAAAACAATAATTTCTCAAAGATTTCCTGCCATTTTCTTGCTCTGCCATGTCCAGTAGGTAAAATAAGTTAAAAGAGTCGGTTAAAGCATCATATTAGAAAGGAGTGGCATTAAGAAAAATAAACAAAACAAGTGTCCTGTCAGTGGAAGGATAAGAAAGTAACACGGTTCAGTCAATGTTATTTTATTAAGATGATCTGAAATACAGTGAGGTGAAAAGTAGTTGCTCCCTTACAGATTTATTCAGAATTTGCTTTTTTCTTCACATCTATGTGTTTAAGATAGTCAAAAAATGGATATCGGACAAATATAACTAAAATAAATACCAAATGTAGTTTTCAAATCGAGATTTAATTTATCAAGAGGAAAAATATCCAAACCAGCCTGTCCCTGAGTGGAAAAGCGAATTGCTCCCTAAACATACTGATCAGTTGTGCACCCATTGGCAGCACTTTCTGCCATCCAGCTTTTGTAATACCATGCAATGAGCCTACCACTGAGGGTTTTTAAGCATGGATGGCATGGAAATCCTGATGTACTCTGGATCATTGTTCTGCTGCATAACCCAAATGTTTTAAAGCTTAAGGTGACAAACTATTGGTCAGGCATTCTCCCCCAGTATGTACTGGTAGAGAGTAGATCTCTTAGTTCCACCAGTTGTGATAAGTTGTATGATAAGTTCTTGTCAACCATCAGTTGTTTGCTGAGACCAGCTGCATGAAACCCCTCATAACTGCAGGAGTACAATCTGCAAGCTGATCTGGTGTGAGGGATGTAGGGATTAACAATGGCTTCATAAATGGGGGACAGTTAAATGTTGTGATTTATAAGCTTCTTAAAAATGTGTGTAGAAAAAATGTTATTTCTTACCAACCAAAATTAGTTTTTCACATAATCATTGAGTCCTAATTGCATACTTTAAAGAAAGGAATGAGAAGAGTATAACAAATGCCTTGGCAAAAGGGAATGTAAGATAAATGTCTCACCAAAGCTTACAGACAATGGATGCGTAGCAGTATGTATCAAAAATCCCATCAGTCTCATTCGGTAAAGCATTTATATTTTAAATGTACCACTTTGACCTACTGCTAAGAAGGACTTTGAGAGGTCTAATGTCAGACTGTCGAGTCACCATGTTTAAGAACAGAGTTAGATAAGGTCATCACCTCCTGGAACATTGTATTCCTAATTCAAAGTCTGAGACCTGCAATGACATATATGCTTAGCAGAAAAAGATCATTGTTTAAAGAGCATTTATTTTCTCAAATATTATTTTATCAATCAAATACAATAAGTTTTTACCTGTATACAGCCAAATTAAATCGGTCAGTCCCACCAGTTTTTTGTGGAAATTCACTCAAAATCAACAGACGTGCATTTTTTCGTGCTATTCAATGTGGCGAATGACAAAAAGTCACATTTACTATCATACATAAATGCAAATATTGCAAAATTTCTTGTAAATATTTCTAAATTAGCTCCACAAAATCAGTGATTTTGATTGCAAAAAATCCCAAAAACAATCATGAAATCCTGGAGGGACTGATCGATGTGAAAAGTTCAGCATTGTTTATTTTTAGGAAGTACATATCGAATAAAGAGACAGTTATTCATTAATATTTTGGGTTTTATCAGTACATTCTGGCACAAGCGGCCCTTTAAGGACATTTATGATTTTGATGTGGCCCAAAATGAAAATTAGTTTGACATCCCTGTATTACAATAATCGATATGGTAGCTGATGAAAGCATGCATTAGCTTTTCAAAGTCCTCCAGTAAACCTAATATGCAGGGGGTGGGGGGGCTAAAGAAAAAGTCAACAATTACAGTGTCAACCTTAAGACTTTTGCAATTCAGCTGATATCAGTTCTTGAATTACAATCTGGAGAATTTTCTGGGAATGAATCCAGAATGTCAATATTTTAACCCAAAACATGACAGAAAACGTGGCAAGTGATAACTAAGTCACTTGCCACGTTTTCCGTCATGCTGGAAAAGGCTTAGTCTTTTACCAAATTGCTCCTGGAATGTTGGACATCCTAGCTTTAAGAAAGCTGGTGTTGTAATAATTGAAATCAGAAAAATTGACATTTTTGAACACTTTACAACAGTTCTGTAAGAGTTCAGCATCCCAACATTCTGCTCCTTAGCTGCAACAGTGGCTCAGGAGGCAGGAGTTTGTCCTGTGACCAGTGGGGTGCCGCTCTGTCTGTCTCAGTCTTTGGGTCCTTGGGCAAGACACTTCATCCACCTTGTCTGCTAGTGATGGTCAGAGGGCCCAGTTGTGCCATACAATATGGCACCCGGTGGGTGTATTGTAGTGTATTGATTGAATGGCAGCCTCGTTTCTGTCAATCTGCCCCAGGGCAGCTGTGGCTACAAGATAGCCTAAAACCATTGGTGTGTGAATGTGTACTTGAATGGGGGAATGACTGAATATAGTGTAAAGAGCTTTGGAGTCGTCTGGATATATAAAGTGTGATAGAAATACAGATCATTTACCATCTAACCAAAGAAGGATTTTGGCGAACTCTTTTTAGAACAAGGCAGATTTTTACACCTCACTTAAGATTACAGGACAATATAGTATCAAGTAATTGAAAACTATACTGTTTAAAAAGATTGCTCCACAATGCTCTGTTTAGTTATTATAGTTGTAAATGATTTTGTTTATTTCAAGAAATCTAGTTTATCAAATATCACTTCTTATCCTTAGTGGAGTCACCCTCCTTTGAATCAAAATATTCAAGTGTACATGTTTATGCTGGTATTATTATGTGTAGTTAAGCAACAATCATGCAATAGCAACTGTACATACAATTATTCTTGTGTTTCTTTCACCGATAGTGTTTAGTCACTACTAGCAACCTTTTTGCAACAGTTAATCACCCTAAGAATAAACAGGCATCTCAGTCATATTACAATTTGGCATCTAAATAATTTAGATGTAAAAAACAAAATTTTTTAAAACTATAAAATCTTTCTTTTTTTCAGACAAGCTGTAAAACTTTTCAATCTTTTTGATCGTTTTTATTCAACTATAAACACAAAGAGAGAGAGGAACTGTTGTTTATTAAATGTCTTTATTTGGCTTTGAGAGGAAACAGCAGCATGTACAATCACAGTTGTTTAGCAGAATCTGGAAAGTGTCAGCACTCCTCTGTCATACCAGGAACAAGTGAGATTTAGGTGGAAAGAATTTTATTTTACTTTCATTTATGGTTAAGGCAAGTTTTTTAAATTTAATTTTAGTTCTTTAACTGAATACACAACAAGCAAAAGTCTTTCTCATCCAGCTAATATTCAAGCTCCAGGTACCAGGCCATGCATTCAGACCTGTTGCTTGATTCATTTGTCAAAACAAAACTAAAACCTGGGAAGATAAATGAAAAACAACAACAATGAAAAGGTTTCAGGGCAAAGTGAGATAAAGTTATGGTGAATATAGCCCTTATTTATGACTCTATACCATAAAACCCATCATCTATCAGCTGATATATCATACACTCATTCTTTTCATAGATCCAGCTTATTTAAACAAAGGGGCTACTGTGTTTACATGAGATTAAACAGAAAATGTTTTTGTTTTTTTTTCAATGACATGCCATAGATTCTTTTTGACAAATGAATCAATCAAAGGTATGGATTGATTATACTTCCCCAGAAAATATACATTAGCAGCAGTTAAAGCTCCACATTCTCATTCGCATAGATTCACACAGCGGCAGCTCTCCTCCTCTCCTACACCACACGGCCTCACACACGCTTGCACGGACAACTTTCTCCAAGCTCAGGGTTGCAACACTGTAGCAAATAAAAGCGGGATGAAAGCAGAACTAAGTGGCCTGAAATGAGTCGGAGTGTTTGAAATGTGGGACTGGAAATTCCTACCTACTTGAAAGCATTTTTTTCTGCTAATATTCCTGCCTTAAAGCTGACATTCACATTCAGGAACAAGCTTGTGGGGGTGTGTTCTACGATAAAATCCCTCACATAACGGACTCCCCAACTTGTATATGTAAAAATCAAATAGCACCATAAAAGTTGGACTGGCTGTTTCACATGCTTCAGGATCTGTGCATTTATCTTCAAAGTCTGTGCTGACTACGTTGTTACCTCTGGGGTGGGATTGCTGTTTTTAATGTGAATATGGATCATCAGTAGCACATATTGCAGGAGGAAACATTCACATCTGCATCTCTTTTCCCTTTTGTGGCAATCATGCGAGCCCTCTGCACTTCAGAGATGTGAAAACAGAACATCAGTGGACAGCATAAATATTTGAAATGTTCTGCTACTGTAGTTACCATTTTACACCTTACTAAAGCTACTTCTCTGACAGTGTCTAAAGTGATCCCATCTGATCTGCAGAGCAGATGCAGACGGGTGTGAAGGTGGGAGGCATCTGGAGTGTATGAATGAGTGGGAAACACAGAGATGACATGAACAGGAATTAGACCCAGAGGTGTTCGGTGTGATGTGAGATGAGTTATTGATGTTGATGATGACACAAGCAGTTTAGCTCTTGCTGTTCTTCCCGGTGGAGCTTTCCTTCTCCTTCTCCTTCCCTTTCTCCTCCTTTTCCTTTGGCTTCTCCTCCTCCTCTTCTTCTTCTCCTCCTTCTTCCTCCTCCTCTTCCTCTCCTTCTCCCTCACCTTCTTCTTGCTCCTCTCCCTCTTCTCCTTCTGCCTCCTCACCCTCCTCACCCTCCTCCTCCTCTCCTCCCTCCTCTTCTTCCTCCTTCTCTTCCTCTTCCCCTGCCTCCTCTTCCTCCTCATCTGGCTTGGGCTTCCTGTAAGCTCCGAGAGCGTAGGCCCGGGCGGATGTGTAGGACAAACCAGGATAGCCAGACTGGACCATGGCGCTGCCCACTGAGCTGAGGCGGCACTCTTCACCTTCCAGCAGCTTCCTGTACAGACAGAGAGGTAAACAGATGAGTGGGGGGGGGGGGGACGAGACCTTCTCTCTGTCTGGATTTGAGGTGTTTCTCATCTCAGTACATTTCAGATGAGGAATTCATTTCTCCTGTGATATGAATGATGACTGAACCTAGTACTAGATTCAATGCTTTCCAGTCCAGTTTTTGACCACACCACAGCACTAAGACTGTACTGGTAATAGTTTTACATGACATCAATTACAATGACACATCAAAAATTAATCTCTTGGACAGAATGTCAGGGGTTGTGTTTGACACAACTGATCATAACATACTCATTAATAGACTGTAAAAGTAGGTGGAACTGTCTCCCAGGTTGGCTCAGATCTTACTTGGGACTATTTTGGGTCATTTGGCATTTATGAATGATGAAAGAACAAATATCACATGTGGGGTACCACAAGGCTACATTCTCGGGTCATTTTTATGTTAATGTGTAAATGTTCTGCCTATATCAGATTATGGAATATTACAACATCTCTTGCAATACATGTGCTGACAAACAACTTTTCAATTCTGTACCACTGCATCATAACACTCCTCTACAGCAGCTGAATCCCTATCAGTAAGTAGATAAGTCAGAATATCATCAAACTTAATGTAAACAAGATAGAAATTGTTATTTTAGATCTAAAGATGCAAGGTAAAAATACAACTTTACTTACTGAGGCTAAAAACTCACTCAGAGTGCTACTTCTGGAGTCCTGATCAATACCAGGGAATTCGGTCACATAACACAAGCCATTAATTCACTTTGTTGATTCCCTATTTGTGAAAGGGTACACTTTAAAATGTACAGATCTGAAAGACAGTGAATGGGCTTGGGGCTGTAGATATTTCAACGATACTGGTCAGGTAGGAACCATTTAGACCCCTCAGGTCACCAAAGACCTGTTAACTCAGGATGCCCAGGAGTAGAACTAAGAAGGGGTCATGGAGAATTTAGTTTCTATGCTCCTCGGTTTTGTTTTCAGCTCCCTGAAAACAAGATGTACAGAAACTGTGCATAAATTGTTCACTTTTTTGTTGATTCCCATAAAGTTCAAAGACAATTTTATCAGTCCATCATTTTTATTATATTTTTGTCAAGTCCTGGGTGGTTTTGGGATTTGATTGTTTGATTCTAGTTTTGATAATTGTTCTGTGTCTCTTATTCTTTGATTAGATCAGCCTTGTTTCTGTTTTACTTTAGTTCAGTTCTTTCTTAGTTATTCTAGTTTAATTATGTTTATTTATTCCTTGTGTCTAGTTTTTCCTTGTTACTGTTACCGAGTTCCCCTATTTACTCTCCCTCGTCCCCTGGTGCCATTCTCTCTCTCTCCTCAGTCTGCCTTCTGCTCTCTCCCTTCACATCCGCAATCTGTTAGTCAACCTGTTGGACTCTTTATTTTGGACTCTTTATTAAAATTCTTTTTCATCATATCCACCAAGACTCCAGCTTGCACTTTGGTCTGCCTTATACCCACACACATCATGACAGATTTAGTGATTTGTTTAAAACAAGCATTTTGATACTCTTTTTAAAAATGTATTTTATGTCTTTAGTGTAATTATGTTTACATTTGTTCCTTTGTTTTTCTATAAAGCATCTTGACTTACCTTATGAAGACTGCAAAAAAATAACTTTGCCAAGCCCTGCCTGAAAAATAGATCACTAAATACCAAAAAAGAACATAATCCAAAATCATTCAAAGCTGAGTTTTTGCACTTCAATTTTAGTTGTCCTGCTTTGTTTACCACAGATGATTTTGACAAGAATGCCCAACTCAGTATGTTGTAGAATAATATATCCTCACAAATACAACAGTAACCTGCAACCATTACTTCCTCTATTTTAAATAATTATATGAACAATAAACCATGTAAAGAAAATGATGACTGCAACTAATGCTTTGTAAGGATTGGTTCACTCTCTATTCAACCATTATCCATCCATTATCTAGGATGCTAAATTTAGAGAGACCGACAGTCATGTTTTTGGACTGTGGGAGGAAGCCAGAGTCCCAGAGGGAACCCACGCATCCACAGGGAGAACATGCAAACACCATGCAGAAAGACTCGAGGCTGCATTCAAATCCAGGACCTTCTTACTGCAAGGCTAGAAGGTCTACCAACTGCGCCACTGTGCAGCCCCTAGTTCACCCTCCCTAAAAAGAATATGGATGTTTACTTTGGAAATAACCTGACCTGTAAGCAGCAATCTCAATGTCTAGGGCCATCTTGACATTCAGCAGGTCCTGGTATTCACGCAGGTGACGAGACATCTCTCCCTTGGTGCTTCGCAGGGCAGCCTCTAGCTGCTGAATAGTGTCCTGCACACACAACCACAGTTACAGAATGAAATCTGATAGCCCCTGTAACAATAACCTTGTCCGGTTAAATCAGTGGTTCCCAAACAGTTTCTGCCCCCCGTCCGACACACACACACACACCAACTGTGATCTAACATCTCAAAAACAAACAAACAAACAAAAAACTTATTATAATACATAGAATTCAAACTGAAAAAACTGGATCCAAATGTAACACAATAAAAATTAGATGTGAAATTAACTTTGTATCTAATCATATTACATCATATTAAAAAAAAAACAACAACAAAAAAAAAACATTAAAACAGCTGATTTATGGCCTTAGATCAAAATGAGCAAAATGAGGCGCAGAAACAGTGAGATGGGCAAAAAAGAAGCAAGACTGAGATTAAAATTATAATGTTTGAGATTAAAATATTTAAATCTTGTAAAATGAGGAAAATTCCTAAAATCCTTTTTGGTTCTCAAACCAAATGTGACTCAAACCAAACTGAAAGTATAACAAGCAAAAATGACAGGAGATGCCCCATCAAAAACCTGTCCATTATGCCAGCTGTGTCCAAGAATTCTTTTTCTTTCAATCGATTGCTCTGCCCCCAACCCCCAGGGGGCGCACCCCCCACTTTGGGAATCACTGGGTTAAATGATCATTAATAAAAGGTTTCTTTATATAGTCTGTGTTGCCAAGAGATACTCTCTTTACAAACTTACCTCATTCAATATACGATGAATAATTTACTTACTTGCATCTCTCCAATTTCATTGTTGTGGCGGTCTTCCATCTCAGCAATCTGCCTCTCCAGGGCTTCATTGTGGCCCCTGAGGGCCTCAATCTCCAGGGTGCGGGCTTGCACCTGCCTACGGTATTCGCTCAGCTCCTCCTTGGAATGCTTGATGGCATCCTGGTTGCGTGCGGCAGCCTCTGTCACAGTGGCAAACTTGGAGCGGTACCACTCCTCGGCCTGGACCTGGTTCCTGGCTGACAGGTTCTCATACTGAGCCCGGATGTCCTTCAGGGCTGCAGCCAGATCCGGTTTACTCATGTCCATCTCCACTGACACCTTGATGAAGGAAAGCAAATAACACAAGTTTTTTTTTGTTTTTTTTTTTTTGTTTTTTTCAGTGCTTAATTTTGTTTGCATAGTGGTGATCTTCTGCTAGCTTGAGTGGCGTGAGGGGAGCTGAGAAGGTCAGGCTCTGTTTCAGAGCAGCTGCTCCATGAACTCTTTGAACCACAGAAACACCAGATTGCTTCGTAGCTTTCAGCCTCAAGTTGTTAAATCACTGATTTTATATATTCTTTTCTTTTTAATCTTTTCATATTTGTGCAATTTTTCGATTTAATTACCTATTTACACTAGTTTGTTGAATGATTACTAAGAAACAATGAAATGACTGGATGAACTGATTAGATTTAGACCCCATTAATCTGTTAAACCTTCTATGTGGCCAGATAATTCATATTTTAATGCAAGAATTGAAGAGATGAAAACCTTGGATGAACTGCAATATTTATTCATTGTGCTGGCATCAGTTTCACACATTTAGATGACCAATTAGGAAAGTAAAATGTTTTAAAATCATGCATACTAAATTCTGTGAGGGGCTAAAAAAAAAAAAAAAAAAAAAAAAAAAAGCATTTTTAAAAAAAAAAAATCAAATTAGTTATTTTTGTTTCACTTGGAAATGTAAATTTAGAGACTTTTTTTATTATTATTATTATTTTATTTTTTTTAGCAGACCTAAATTTTAAGTACCACTCTACTAACCAAAAGGAGGCATCCCAGGTGGGAAGTGTTTACAGATGCATGAGGTGAGCTGTACTGATGCACTGAGCTGCTGGAGGACAGATCGATGGACTGCTGACTCAGGCTCCTCTGCTGCAGAAAACTGCAGTCAATACCTTGCAAGACATTCATATTCCCTGCAGAGCAGTGTGGAGACAGTGCACAAATCTACCCAGCAACCATTACAGCCTGACTAATTTACCTAACAGTAGTGCATATTGTCATATTTTCGTACTCTGTCCTAACATGACCTAATAATATATCACATCTGGACTATTTTGTCAGTTTTAATGTTTTTTTTTAAACGTATGATGAGACAGAATTAAGTTTTACATTTCAATCTGTGCTGCTGTCGCTTGAAATGGAGCAGCATACTTCACACAGTCACCGAGGACGACCACACCCCTGGATTTACGAGCAATCATTCCGGACTGTGTCCCCACTTTTCTCCCCCCTAACATGAATCAACGAGAACGACGCCTTCTTAAATATCGCTCGTTGTTACTTTATAGGTCTTACAAGTTTTAAAGTTATTTGTTTCATGTTAAAGAACCACACACGCGATGTAACATGGTAGCATAGCCTTACAATGTATTTAAATCACTAAAAAGATCGTGTTAAGTTAAAGATTTTGATTAGGGCAGCTACGTGATGAGGCGCGCGCCTGCTGCTCGGAGGAGGACAGGACAGCGCGTGGTGCTGAAAAGGAACTGCAGAGTCATCAATTTCCCAGTGCGCAGTGCTCTCTGTGGAGGGCTCAGGGTGACGAAAGGGAAAGGCGTTCAGAACTCTTCCCAGTTAGATCTCACATTCCAGTACATAGACGCTTTCTTACTGGTCGTCCGAGTTGGATAATAACCCGTGTTTTGGTAGTTAGCTAAGCTAAAGTCAATGGAAAGACTGTAAAATTTTCCAAATGTGACGTAAACTCAGCGGCGTTCGGGTTTATTGAAAAGTGCGTCACAATGCGGGGGGATCCTAAAAAAGCACTGGACGGTAATGGGACGTCTATGGCTAAGTTTGGCGAGTGCTCGCCTTGATTTAAACCAGTAAAAATGTGTTGAAAACGGAACTTTCTTGGCCCAGAGAGCCCGTTCAAGTTAGTCCATTAGTTTAACTCTAAGCCTGTTTCATCCACATATAGAAGCCTTTATTGTAGACGTTTTTTTTTTTTGTTTTTTTTTGCTCGGGTCTTTCTGTGTACCTGCGTTGCCTGCAGTGACGCCTGCAGCTCCTGCAGCTCCTCTTCATGAACTTTCCTGAGGAAGGCGATCTCGTCCAGCAGAGACTCCACTTTCTTCTCCAGCTCCAGGCGCGTCAGGGTGGCGTCGTCCACGTCCTTCCGGTAGCCCTTCAGGGCGCCCTCCGCCTCCTCCCGCAGCCTGCTTTCCTCCTCCAGCTTCTCCCTCACGCGCTCCAGCGTCTCGTTCATCTGGACGCAGTCCAGATGCATCTGGCTCTTCTCGTGCGTCAGCTCCTCCACGCGCGCCCGCAGCTCGCGGATCTCCTGCTCGTAGAGCTCGTGCAGGCGCGACGGCTCGTTGTTGCGCTGGCGCAGCAGCGTGACCTCGGCCTCCAGGACTTTGTTGTGCTGCTCCAGGTTGTGGACCTTCTCGATGAAGGACACGAAGCGGTCATTCAGGCCCTGCAGCTGCTCCTTCTCGTTGGTGCGGATGATCTTGAGCTCGTTGGTGACGGCGGTGGACTGGGTCAGGTCCATGGCGGAGTCCGGGATGGAGGAGAAGACGCGGCCGGGCGCCGCTGTCCGGCGGTAGGTGGTGGAGGAGACCACAGAAGGGGAGCCATAAGTGCGGTGGCTGCTGCGGTATCCCGCGGAGTGCAGGCGGGACGGGCTGCTGCTGCTACCCAGACCTACGCGACCTGACCGGGGCGCCTCTCCAAAGATCCTACGATAGGAGCTGCTGCTGTAAATGTCGCTGGAGTAACTCATGTTTCCTTTACTTCAGGGAAGAGAAAAGAGAGAGAGAGCAACTGTGTGTGCGTGTGTGTGTGGAGCTCAGGAGTGTGTGATGGTGAGTGCGCGGGAAGGACAGAAAGTGAGATGCGAGTGATGTCTGGCCCGGACAGGTGCTTTTATAGTCAGGGCGCTGCGGCGCATCATTTGACGCAGCAGCGACAGAGAACGGGGGGAAACCTGCAGGCTTTTGCAGAAAGCCTCCACCCTCCTGGGAGACTCCGAGTCACTCATGCAGCTCGCCCTATCTTACACTGCAGTTCAAGAATAAACAGACAGCCACAGTTTGCATTCGGGCTGTTTTCTCAACATTTTGCACAACTTGCCGAACTTTTCATTTCACTAGTGGGGGATTTATTTCAATTTAATTCCTCTCTTAATTAAACAGCTATCAAATCGCGCCTATATTTTTGACCTTTTCATGTTACCGTATCATCTATACTGTCCACTGCCACTGCATTTTTCTTTGCTGGCCCTGCAGAATGCTAAATGGGATCGATGTGCACCGCCGGAATGTGTGACGGTGCGGCAGTCTGCATCCAGTCGCCGTCAGGACCTCCAATCCGCATTATGCTGCTCTGAGTCGTGAACTCACCAATTAGAATAAAGAAAGACATAATGAAGCTTTTGCTGATAAGAGCAGTGATTAAAAACTGGAATCACTGTGTGTGGTGATGATTTATACTTTACTCTTGAAGCAACGACAAGGAGGTCACAAATCCATCACTTTAGAAATATTAACAGCTGGGGGGGGGGGGATGTGGGGTACCGAGTCCCGCCCAGACTCCAGGGAGTTTAACGCTGCGCTGGCCTTGGTGCTGATCCAGGCAGCAGGCAGGAGGAGGACCACGCCCCTGTGTGGAGTGGAGACGACCCCCACCACGCCGGGGACTGCAGCCTCGCCACCTCCACACATCCGACGAGGCGCCTCCAGAGCAGCTGAAAACCGACCGTCTGGCCCGCAGCCCAAACAGTCCGCAGTCAGTCATCTTAAAGAGACCGGAATGCAAACAAAACTGAAGAAATCATTTTTAAACTAACCCGCAACAGTTCATGATTAAACTCGATGTTACGTCAGTCTGAAACATATGGTAGTAGAGGGCTGTAACGCTATGCAAAAGAATCCACGAAATGTTTCACGTCTTGTCACGTCCCAAACAGTCTTCAGGTTATGATGGGCGTTTTATGCAGAGGTGGGTAGAGTACCCAAAAACTGCACTCAAGTAAGTGGTTTAACTCAAGTAAGAGTAAGTAGTCGCCCAAGAAATTACTCAAGTAAGAGTAGAAAAGTATTTTGTAAAAAGGCTACAAAAGGCTAAGTACTAATCGATCATAGCGTCTATATAAAAATGTTTATGACGTCATCAGACAGACAAACCTATGAAGTAATGTTCAATTTCTGGTATTTTTAAGACTGAAATGAAGAAACTAATACAAATAAATAACATGATTACAAAATAATAAATTCAGGCGGAGGAAACATTTTTCCAAATCATTTTTTTCCCCATAATTCATGATTAGACAAGAAACAAAAAGTCTCATTTTAACATAAACTGTTGGTGTGTCTGGTGCGTTTTTGGTTAAGACATCTTGTTCTTCATTTAGTGAATTTACTCTGGGTAGAGAATCAGGAAATTTTACTCAAGTAAGAGTAACAATATTTCATAATAATATTACTCAAGTAAAAGTAAAAAGCGTGATGAAGTGAAACTAATAAAAGTATTTTTTTTTTCCAAAAAGTTACTCAAGTAAATGTAATTGAGCAAATGTAACGAGTTACCCACCTCTGGTTTTATGTGATAGACCTATACAAAGTAGCGCCCTGCTCTACCGTGACAGGAAAATGATACATGGTTTTCAACATTTTTAGAAACAGAAATCTGAAAAGTGTGGCATGCATTTATATCCAGCCCCTCTGAGTCGCTGCAATCACAGCTCCAAGTCTCTTCATGTATGTTTCTGCCACTTTTTCACATCTATAGACTGAACTTTTTGCCAATGATTTAACAAAATGGCATGGAAATTATCACTGAACTGAAATTTTTAAGTTTCACCAAAGATATTCAAATGGACTTAGTTCTTAAACTTGATTTGCCGTTCTAACCCAGAAATAACTTTTGATCTGAACCATTCCACTCTAGCTCTGGCTGCATGTTTAGGACCATTATCCTACTGGAACGTCGGTCTTTTGGAGCCTCTAACAAATTTTCTTCCAGGATTGTCCTGTACTTACCTAAATCCATATCTCCAACAACTATGACCAGCTGCTGTGATCCTGGTGGAGAAAAGAATCCCCACAGCATGATGCTGCTTTGCTGTGTACTCAGGGTGATGTGCAGTTTTAGTTTTCCACTAGACATGGCACTAAAAAATTTAATTTAGTCTCATCTAACCAGAGCCCTTTCTCCCTCTTTGCACCGTTCTCCACAGTTTCCTCTCTTAGCTGTGCTCTTTGTCCCTTGATGCAGTTTGTTCTCTAATGTTCTCTGACAAACTTCTGAGACCTTCACAGAACAGCTTCATTTATACCGAGATTAGATCAGACAGATGGACTCTATTTAAATTACATCTGGAACAATATCTATGAATTTTATTTAGGGTAAGCAGAGTGAGAGGGGACCAAACACACATTCTAGTTTATTTGTAAAAACATTCTGAAAACCATGGTTTGTATCACTTGGCATTAATGTCCTTCTTTTGTGTTGGTGTTTCACATAAAATCCCAATAAATAGAGTTTTGTAATTCTAATGGGACAAAATGGGGGGAAAAAAAAATCACCTCTGCGAGACACCTCATACTGGGTCCACATATCAAAACCGCGAGAGGGCGCTATAGCATCAGTAATGCAAAACCTCCTGATCTCTTATTTCGAAGGCTGTAGCCGACTTGCCGTTTACATGATGGTATAAAATCTGTGGAGGACGTTTGCTTAAAATGTAAAACCATAAGCCAGCCTTTGGAATGAATGGGAAAATAATGTTGCTCGCGCATGACTGAAATACCTGGCTCAGCATGTCTGAGTGTTAAGCAGATTTATGCAGGTGTCTGGATGACTGTTCAGCACAGTCTGCTGTATGTGTGACTTCACAGGAAATTACAGATACCCCGATATCACTGATCTGTGTGATTGTGTCTTAGCTGTGAAGAAAAATCAGAGCCATACGTTTTGCTATTTGGGAAACAAAAAACAAAAACAAAGCTAAGAGTTGATGGTAAAGTGTGAAGCTGCAAGAAAAAAAATAAAATATATAAAAATAATTACCTGAAAACTCAAGATATCCCAAATATACCTTAAAAAAAAAAAAAAAAAAAAAAAAAAAAGAACCAATTTAACTTTACATTCAAACTGGAAAAACAAACCAGTAGCTTCACTCCTCAACTCAAAGACTAAGACCAAAACTTGACATTCAGTTTCAGCTTTTATTTATTTATTTTTTTCACATAAACAGGGTTTAGGTCCCTGATTTTTCTTTATGCTTTCTGGCAGCATAGTAAAAAAGACAAGAAAAGTAAATACTCCCTGTTTCAACTCTAAGATGCTGAATCTTGGGCACTAATAAAATAATTATTAGTCCTTGCCCACAAAATGTCATAAACAAAACTTTACAGTAACAATAACATATACCACACTATCCTCTGGTACCTTTTTTTGTGTGTTTGTTTACAAAAACAAATTCAATATGCAGAATCATTGTGTTGAATACTAAGTCCAACCCAACTGCTTTTATAGCAAGAGGGTAAATTAAGACCACGTGTTGTTAAATAAACTTGGTTGATCATCAGAACATGGCAGTGTTTAAAAAAAAACCTCAAGTCAAGTTTATTTGTATAGCACATTTCAGCAGCAACGCAGTTCAAAGTGCTTCAAATCGTAAAAACATCAATCAAGTGTACAGCAAAACCATCAAAAACATCAAAATCATCGAGCAAAATTACCTAGCAAATACACATGAACTCAAAACACCAACAGCATAAACATATCAGAGCAACTCTCAAGCACGGAGGTGGAGGACTGATTATGTGGGTGTGCTTTGCAGTCACCTGACTTGGGCATTTTAAAGCAACCATAAAGTGTTTTGAGCACCACAGTATTTTAGTGTAAAAAAGGAAGTGTCGCAAAAAGAGTGAGTGGACCAAAAACAGTTCCTAAACAATTAAAGTCTTCGACAATAACAAGCTAAAGACAGAAGAGCATTGAGAGCTGAAGCAGTAACACAAAAAGGTGATGGAAAGATCTGGTTATGATCAAACAGAAGTGAATCAAACAAGTCTCCATTCAGGAAGAAAACCAATACAAAACCCCTGATATCCATGATACCTGAAGATTGGTTCCAAAATATTTTTTTGTGTCTTCCCAAGTGCCTTCAATTCAACAGTTTTGTTCCTCATAGAAAAGGTTTAAACACCACTGACTTATCCTGCTACCAGGACAACCATGCAATGTACACTGTGCTTTCATGCAGCGAACAACAAGTCAAAACTATTTCCCACTCCTACAATTTACACACCCAGACCTCCATCTAAAAAACGTGTCCCTATATTTTAGAATCTAACAGTATAATAGTGGAGATGTCTTTGTGCATTCCATGGCTTCTACTAACTCAGAAATGCCAGATCTCCACAGAGGCCCCGAAACAAAGCCCTTGTTCCTTTGAAGCTGCTTTCTCTTTGTTGCTTTGATATGCCAGGTGTTCTTCACAGGCACTAAGTGAGCGGTTCTATGAAGAGCTTCACTACGAGTTCCCTACAGACCACTGGACTCACTCACTTTTGTTCTGATTTTGGACACGCTGATGGTGTGTGATGTGGCCTCTTCACTCTCGTCCCCTGAGATCCCTCTTTCCCTTCATGCAGAGTTGTCCATCTGTTAGGAGTAACACACAGATACTCTCTCTCAGCTCTCCATCCCTTGATCTGAGCCATCAGCTGTGATGGAGGATGATGGTGTAGTGCCCAGGCACGTAGCCATGCTGTATCTGGCGGCCGTACAGTTTCACTGGGAGTGATGCAATCAAATGATGCTCATTTCCTCACTGTGGATCGAGATCCTGTGTTTGAATAAGAAGTGCAGGTGTAATAAATTGCTATGAGAGTATTTTTTTTTTTTAGTATGATGTAAAACAGTTTGGTATTTTTTTCTGTATATAATAACTATCATTTTACTTAATTCAAGTTTATTTGAACTCTTCAATCTAAAAAGACCTTAGAGCTGAGACTAAGACCTTTTTTAAAAAAAATAATTGGTTTTACACCAACATTTAGATGTGATTTACTGGTCTGTTACTAGGTTGAATGTTAAAGTGTGGATAAAATGCCAGCTAACTGCTGTAAGTTGCTGAAAGGTCAAAGACACATCCTTATACTTCCTAATAGATAAAAGATAATAATGCCTGTTAACCAAAAACTACCCAAACATGACAAAGTGACAGATGTGGTAAATGTAAATATATCTTGACTAAATGTAGGGGACAGAAATGGAAGCAGTCTACTTACTCACCTACACAATTTTTAATTGCAGAAGCTCACTTCTACAATTATTTTACATGTTGTCAACAGAAGGCGGGTGGGTCTCAGAGATACATCATAATATTATACAATAAGCAGTTCACAACAATATGACTGCTATGACTGTTGAATGACTTCAGTGAATGACAAGAAAACCCAAAACATTTTAACCAAAAATGTGTGACACCGACTTATGTTAAAGTGAAATTCCTTGTTTTTACACAAGCTTTGTCCTTCTAATGCTATTTTCTGTTTTTCTGTTTTGCCGTTTGGAGATAGTGAATATATGGCAAACACCATACATCATCGATGGGAGTACTTTACTCTGTTCTAGCACACAGTAAACATAGATCACCTACTGTAAGTATTAGTTTCGGAAGTTTTTTATTGAAAAATATTGTTTAGAGAAGTGTTTCGCATGCTTGAATTTATTTTGTCATTATGCTATTTATTTGTATTAATTTAGTTTCAAAATACCAGAATTTGAACATAACTTTGTGTTTTTGTCAAACTGATTACATAATTGTAAAATATTAAACAGTTACTCAGAACTTAAGTAGTCTTTCAATCAAATACTTTTTTACTCAACTTAAGTCATTTCCTGGACAGCTACTTTTTGCTTTTACTCGAACAAAAATATGTCGAAGTAGTCTTACTGTTATTTGAGGCAGCAGAAGTTTGAAGCAAGAGTCAGTCGTTGAATAAGATTTTCAACACAATAAGATTGTTGTCAAGTGCCGCTACATAAAAAGAGGGAGTTGACCTTAGAAATCCTTCACTTGTTCAGTTTCTGCATGTTCTCCAAACATGACTAATGTGAGATGAGAAAATAATCTACAGTGCAGATTAAAACACACGGCTGCATTTAAATATTAACCATCATGACTGTGTGCATGGTCACAGGGTGGGCAGGGTGATTAACTGCTCTCGATTATCCATACGTGATCAAATCTTTTCAGCCCTTGCTTGTTTTTTTTATCGCATGCTTCATTTGTTGTTGGGCTGGTTTGTTTGGGTGGGTGTGCTGGGTGGGTGTCTTAATGCAGGCTTGTACTGGTCAGGGCGGTGCAGGGAAATGAAGGTCAAAGTAAAATAGGTGTCTAGGTCATGGATAAGCTGCTAGATTTGACTAATCTGTCAAATGAGGACATGCAGAGAAAGTGCAGTGACCCTGACACACAAGCAAACACCTGCTTACACAACACTGTCAATACCTTTTTATATACATACACCTCCAGGTAGGTTATGTCAATATATTTGGTAAAAATGCTAATGCTAAGCTGCATTCCACTGCTTGATTTATGCTAGTTAGGACCCACAGTCTTAATATGCAATTGAGCTTGGATTTTATATCTGTATTTCCTTAAACCCAAAGCAAATGAATTGTTGCACAACGTTTCATGGCTGCCCAATGACCTGGTTCTGTTTAAGGGGTTGTTTCTGTTCTCTGTCGCCCTGTGCTGAATGAGGGAAGGAATAACGGTGTGGGAATTTGATTTAATCTTCTTGTTTTCTTAGATTACTTTTTACTCACTGGTTTTTTATGAGCTACTGGATCTGGTCCTGTTGTATTGCACCTGGGTAGGTGTGATTGAATTTTGCTGTAATTAGTTCTGTTTTTTATGTATATATTTTTAACATGTTTCAACAAGAAGATGGAGTTAAAGGGTGAAGACTGAAAGCTTTAGGGCCAATCTTTTTTTTTTTTTTTTTAAGATATTGATATCAGATCAGTCACCAGCATTCTAAGAAGAAATGGAACTAGCTGGTAAATATTTAATGGGATTGCGCTTTATGTATCTACAAACTACATATGAGTTAGATATACCGTTGAAGCCAGAAGTTTACACACCGAATAAAGTGACATATATACCTTTTTTCCTGCTGTCTCAAGCTAAATCAGACCAAACTTCTCTTGTGTTAGGTCAGTTAGACTTGCCAAAATGATTTCTATTAGCTTAATACCAGCATATGAGAGAAAGAATATCTCAGAGATTTATTTATTAATGTTTTCAAAATCAGGAGTTTACATACAGAATTCTTACCATCTCTTTAGGCAATGAGGGAAAGCCCAGATGATGATGATGTCATGGCTTTGGAAACTTCTGACAGGTTAACTGGCACATTTGAGTTAATTGGAGACACACATGAGGATGTATTTCAAGGCCACATCTGGAACACACTGATTTCTGGTTTGACACAATGGGAAAGTCAAAAGAAATCAGACAAGATATCAAGAAGCGAAATGTGGAGCTACACAAGTCTCGTTCATCCTTGGGAACAGTTTCCAGATGCTTGAAGGTGCTGAATTCATCTGTTCAAACAATTATACATAAGTATAGACATGATGGGAATGTCCAACCATCATACCAGAAGAGCACGGGTTCTATGTCCCAGAGATGAACATGTTTTCTTCCAAAATGTGCAGATTGACTCCAGAACAAACGCCAATGACCTTATGAAGATGCTGACTGTAGCTGGTGTGACAGTGGACATTATCCATAGAGAAACGTGTCCTGTACTGACATGGCTGAAAGGCCACTCAACAAGGAGGAAACCATTACTCCAAAAGAAACATAAAGTCATATTTCAGTCTGCAGTTGCACACAGGGACAGAGTCTGTCATTTTAGGAAACATGTTTGGTGGTCTGATGAAACTAAAGTGGAACTGTTTGGCCACAATGACCGTCGTTACATTTGGAGGAAAAAGAGGGATGCCTTTAAGCCTGGGAACACCATCCCAACTGTGAATTATGGTGGTGATAGCATCGTGTGGTGGGGCTGTTTTTCTGCAGGCAGAACTGGATCATTTCATTAAATAGATGGTATCATGAGGAAAGAACATTATGTGAAAATATTGAAGCAAAATCTAAAGACATCAGCCAGAAAGTTAAAGCTCGGGCACAAATGGGTCTTTCAGATGGACAGTGACCCTAAGCATACAGCAAAAGTGGATACAAAGTGGCTTCAGGACAACACAATGTTTTGGTGTTGCCATCACAAAGCCCTGATCTTAACCCTATAGAGAAATTGTGGGTAGATCCGAAAAGGCGTGTGCAAGTTAAGCAGTCGACAAACCTGATTCAGTTCCACCAGTTCTGTCAGGAGGAATGGGCCAGAACACCAGTGAACAACTGAGATGTTTGTGAAAGGTTATCCAAAAGGTTTGACATAGGTCATACAGTTCAAAGGAATTGCTACTAAATACTGAGGAAATGTATGACATTTATAAATTACATACAACTGTCAATGTTGTGGCATTTAGCAAATAAAAGTAATTTAGGTCATTCTAACTGATTTAACTTCAGACAGCAAGAAAAAAAAAGTGTCTTTTTATTCAGTGTATGTAAACTTCTGGTTTCAACTGTATCAGGGAATTTGTAATTCACATTTTAAACAGGCTCAAAACACATATCTAGGGATGTTATAGAAACCAGTGAGACCCTGAAGAACTCCAGATGAGAACAAAATAATAAATAATAAAGCCTCCATCTCCCTCTGCAGTCGAACACATCCAGAAGGGATGCGAGTCCCTTTCTAAGATGCACATCCCCCTCCTTCTCCTCTCCCCCTGTTCTGATCTGTGACATGCTTGTTATGGAGCTGCAGTAAGATGGTTGAGATCTCACAAATCTGGGATTTAACCAACAGACGACTTAAACACAACGGATGGTCGAGGAAGATGAGGCCACGCATGAATATCCCCTCCTTTTGATCTTGGACTTGGAAATCTGGGTTGCAAACTACCTGGGAAAATGAGAAAACAACAGAAAAAAAGAGAGATGCAATATACACTGGCGAAAAATATACATCTTTCCTTATAACCAACCAATTATTCTTCATGATGCCGTTTGTTCACAAATGTTCTCCAATGAAGGCCTCACAGAAGAGCCTGATTATTATACGAAGACTGTTCACCAGTGCAGTGACTTCAAAAGGTAACTGGTTGCATTGAATTTCAGAGCTCAAGGGGCGTGAACACTTATGCACGTCACACACTTTTTTTATAAGTTGAAAATTTCAAACCCCATCAATTTCTTTCCACATCACAATTATGCTAATTCGACTTTGCATTGGTCTGTTACATAAAATTGCACTAAAATACAGTGAAGTTTGTGGCTGTACAGAGATCAAATGGGGAAATATTCAACACTTTTGCAAAAATCTCTGATTTTTTTTTAAAATTCACAAATTTGAAAGTCTGTTGTTTAAAAACTGACGTAAGTATTCCTGTTTCTACTGGGTTTTTTGCTTGCATGGAGTCATGTCACACAGGAAACCCTTATTTTCTTGTAGAATATGTTTGACTAGTGGGATGGGTTCCTCAGTCCGAGCCTTCATTCATCCCTACATATCTAAAGGTTTAATGCCATAAAACAGACTGAGACACAGACACAGGTGGGTAAACAAGGGTTTCAAATAGTTTATTCTTTATTATCACTGCTAAATATAAACTGCTGCTCCACAATTCATTGTCAGAGGGCGTCTCTTGACCCAACGTAAGTGATTAATTTAGAAGACAATGTTCAAATTCCCCAATTTTTAAAAAGTGCAGAAAACATCCTATTACCCAGGAAACAGACATCGGACCTTCCTGAAGAGAAGGGCGGCAGGTGATGATGTTCATGGAGCGACGACATGGTGTGTGTTTTCTCTGTGTAATGCATGAAAGAGCGCCTCAGTGAAAAGGAATGACCATTTCTGTATAACACAAGCGCTCGCACGTGTCTTTGCTTGTGTTGGGTCGTACTTTTGTCACCGTTTTAAGGCTTGGTTCGCCATCTTGGATGCAGGGAGAGAGATTCCCCTGAAGCTTAAACGACTGGTCTGACTGTAGGCTTGTTCTTCGAGAGATTCAACACCGGCTTCTTAAGGCAGATGCTGAGAGCACCGGGGGCGGGGTGTGGGTGTGGGGGTGGGGGGAGGCAGTGCCCACTCACAAACACGCTCACATCCATTATGTGAGGGATAGAGGGAGTCACGCTCACACACGGTTGCTGGACAAATGAATGGGTGCATCCGGAAAATGAAGGGGAGAATAGAAGAACGGTAGTGTATGGACTGGGGGGCAATTCTAATCAGGTAAACAGGGATAAACAGACAGCGTTTCTTGGCTACCCATCCTCTGCCACCCTAAAATAAAATTCTCTCTGAAGACAGTGACGAGCACACACACTAACAGATGACATTACGGTGAACACACCTGCTCACTCACACCTGCCTACTCTTAAGTCCGTCTTCCTGTAATAGCGGCTCCGCATTTCCGCTCCGTTTAAAAAGGGGTTTCAACATGACAAAAATAAGCAGCATGCCAACACGCACAGACCAAACGATTCTAACCTAGAGTTTTCGAATTTTAGGGGTTTTTTTTGTTTTGTTTTGTTTTTTTGTTGTTTTTTTTTTTCTTCATTGGTGTACCATCTTAATGCTTTCGCTGAGCTTTACAAGTGGAGCATGCACGAGCGGGGAGCTTCCTTTGGCGCTGCGCCGCTACACCGGAGAGTCTGTGTACATTCAGATATCTGTGAGCCCCCCCCAATTCGGAATCACCGCTGAGGGGAAGCTTATGTCTGGCAGAGCCGAGCGGCCGTGTTGTCTGAGGATTTTAAGTGCGGAGGCGATTGCAAACAGTTAGGGGAGAAGGGAGGGGGGATGCTGGATCATCGCCTCCAAGAATTTGGCCACCAAATTTTTGTCACTAGAGATGCACCGATCCATCGGCCAGAGATCGGAATCTGCCAATTTTTCCTTCAATCTGAACTGATTAGAGGATCAAATCCTGACTAATCTCCAACTCTTTTTGGTCTAAAAATGCAATAACTTGCAGTGATTTATGCTATTTTGTCGAGTTTAGAAAAATCAGATGAGATTTTGGGGCTGCAGGTCAACTTGTACCCCCATTTTGTACCAAAGCGTTGTCGTTTCCTCCCTTCATACTTTCATTTGGCATTGTAAACAAACCAGTTTGTCCTCATGTTTGTACCATTTCATCCTGACAGTTTCACCATGTTTACCCCATGTGCTTAGCAAAGTGTTTAATATAGTTTAATGCAAAACCATAATTTAGAAATAATCAAATATTTTCAATATTTTTCCATATCAAGTAATGTTTTATCCTAAATGTCTGAAGAAGCAGAGATTAAAGATTATGAATTTCTAATTTGGGAAAATTTTTGGATTTTTAACAATTTTAATGTAGCTTCACATTTCAATTCAATAATAAAAAACAAGTGTCAGTGAACTGAAATGAACTGAGATGTGAAGGTTTAAACAGGAAGAAAGGAACCACACGATATATTAAATGCAGGTACGAAACGTCCACTAAGCAGGTACAAAAAGTCTTTGAAGGGAGTACAAACTGACACTTGTTGGGTACAAAAAGTTCTACAGCAGAGAAAAAGAGAAAAATAAATAAAATTTTAAAAATCTGGTATGAAACAACCAAATCTGCAAAGGTGCAAAGTGCCGAATGGATGCAATGACCGCTATCTAGTTACACACAAATGGGGGAAATCTTTTAGTTACCTCATTTTGTGTTTAATCCTAAACTAATACTTTTATCAAAGACTCTGTAGCTCAATTCATTTTTTTCGTGTTTCAGTCTGTAGAAAAATAAACCCAATAAAAGCAAAATCAACAGGTGAAACCTCAAAACCACAAATCAGTATCGACCAGCAAAACCCCGATCGGTGCATCTCTATTGCTTTTAAGCTTTTTAATTCATATTTTTCGAAGGTATTTTGAGTTTTTTTTTGTTCCACTGTCCCCCACACCATTAACCGGACAGGATGGCTTTTAAACACGAGAAAAAAAAGAAATGAAATTGTGCCAAATTCAATAGACACGAACGCCTTGAGGCACAAGAGACTTTTCTAAATATTCTAAGGACTGACTTTTCTGTGCAAACCAACTACGTTGTAAGAAACTCTCGATAAAACTCACGAAAATGAACACAAGCTATGACTAAATATATTTTTTATAGACTCATCTATATATTTAGGATATCTAATAAATACATTTGGTGATAGACATAGAACTCTTTCTGAGAACTATTTACATTAAAATGTGTACATTTGTCCAGAAATAATAGCTAGCTATGATGGCAAGGTAAAGGAATTTCTGTGGTTTTAACATTTTAGTGCTTTTTAGCAGAGAAAACAAAAAACTTTGGGCCTCTGACTACATGTTCCCTCTAAAAACCTGTCCTGACCCAAACCCAACCTTCATAGATAATCCGTGTGACCGCCCACTTTCATAAAAATAATCTTCTCAGTCTCACCAGTATCTCTTCTCTATATTGTGGAATGTGTTCAAGTCTCTCGACTGCTTTAGATAGATGGACTTTTTCCCTTCCTGTCAACAGCTGGGGCAGTGAAGGATTAGTGTACAACAATGTACTAGCACCTGGCAAACCATCCCAGCATCCGGCCCGGTGGCTGCTGTTAATGGCCGTCGCGCCCGCTGCCAGGCCCAGACGTGCCATCCACAAGCTACGGGGAAGGGGAAGCTGTAAAAAAAAAAAAAAAAAAAAAAAAAAAAAAAAAAAAAAAAAAAAAAAAAAAAAAAAAAAAAAAAAAAAAAACCCGCCACCGTCATCAGAGAGAGGCAGAACCTGTCCAAAACCCACTCCCACCAACCCGAACCCCTTCACAATCTCACACTGTTTGTTTTTCCTTCTCGCTGTGAATGGCAGAGGTGGACATAAAAATGACAGAGGAGCCTGCTGGCTAAAGCTTAGTTACTACAGGATGTATTGCTGCCAGCTCAGATAGTCTAGTTTAGTGTCCACAGAGTCTGCTGACTGACATGTTTTACAAACATTCACTTTATCTGGGAGCATCACTGCCACCGCAGTGACTGGGGGGAAGGTGAGGGGGTCTTTACAAGAGACAGTGTCTGAAAAAGATGACAGTTTTGTTTAAAAAAGCAATTTCAAGTGCAAGGTACCATGCACTGATGTTTTACTAGTGAGACGGGCAGAAAAAGGGGCCCCATGTCACCTACGAGAAGTCTCACTACTAGGAGAGATGTAAGTGTGCATGTGTGTGTTTATATGTATATATATGTGTGTGTGTGTGTGTGTGTGTGTGTGTGTGTGTGTGTGTGTGTGTGTGTGATTCAAGAGAAGAATCTCATAAGTGCTTCCCATGGCTCTTGAGGCATAGAAAAAGAGGCAGTGGGACATTGTGTGGTAACATTCTCTGGCTGAAAGTTGTGTTTCTGGAGGACGGAGCGATGAAAAGGGGGCGGAGTGTCTTTAAAATCCCACTCGTTTGATTGGCACAGAGCGGAGCGGGCGACACCCTTAAGACTGACCGCTGATGAAGAGCTGGATGTGCGTGGGTGTCTCAGAGCCAATACAGTCTGAATGGAAGTCAGAGCTCACTGCAGAAGAGGCTTCTGGCTTGGTCAGTCCTCACAGAGCGGGAAGGGGAGGAGAGGGGAATAGAGGGGGGGGTCTGAGCAGGTAGAAGTGGTGAGAAGCAGACTGGGGAGAGGGGGGTTGTTGGATCGGTGATCCGGGCTGTTTATAGGCTGCAGCCCAGCTGCTTGGCCGTCTCCTGAGTGTCCTGCAGGCGCTGCAGGCTGGCGCTGGAGTAGCCCTCATCGCTGCAGCTGCTCCGCAGGCTGCCTCGCTCGTCCCCTGAGTCACTCACACTGCTGGTGCTCCACTCCAGGTCACCCAGTAGGTAGTCCGTCCCCTCCACGTCCACGTCCAGGTCCTCTGTTGAACACACAGGGAAGACAAACAAGCTAGTAATAAAAACACTCTGATATTCTTAACCCCTGACTGGCCGACAACACCACTCTTCGCTCCGAGTTTCCACCGGCTTGAGAACACTCGGCCACTTTTAGTACCAGGTGTTTCAAAATGAAGCCAGAGATGCAAAGAAAACTGTATTTTTAGTTATGAGTTGAGACGTGTCTGAGGTTGGTTCATTCAGGCTGAACAGAGTACAGCAAAGCTGCTTTCAGCCGCTGTCTTTAATGGGGTACGTCAGGTCTGGAAATATTAGTGATGATTTTCACTCTCGAGAACATGGGTCTGCAACCTTTACAATCCAATAAGCCATTTCGCCCTCAGTCCAGCTAAATAAAACTCATTCAGAGCCACACAGGTAACATGACTTTAAAAAAAATAAAATAACTGTTATTTTTTATAAACATCTCCAACAGGAATTTTTTTTTGTCATTTTAAAGAACCACCATTTTAGGTTTTTTTTTTTTTTTTTTTTTTTTTTTTTTTTTAGGTTTTAAAATAAAGAAAGTATGAATACAGTTTCTTCTGTGGGATGTTGACATTTATGGAAAATTATATACAAAAAAATTTTAAAAAAGTGCATAGTTTCCAACCTAATGGATAGAAAAATAGACCCGTGAAATATCACAGGCACTTCTGGTGTCATTCTTTAAAAAACACATTACGCAATTATTTCATGAAAAAAAAAAAAAAAAAAAAAAAAAAAAAAAAAAAAAAAAAAAAAAAAAAAAAAAAAAACATGCAGAAAAACTGCTTAAAATTTGCTAATATATCTATTTTTAAAATTTTAATTTTTCATTATCTTTAGCAAGAGTTATTAAGCGCCAATATTAAATGTCCAACGAGCCACTTGTGGCTCCAGAGGGACAGGTTGCAGACTCTTGCTCTAGAACATACAGAGACAACAACTTTAGTAATGCTAACCCAGTTAATCACTAATATATGTGCTAAATAAAGATTTAAATGTGAAATCTGTCATCATGTCTTTAAAATATCAGTAAAACTGTTTTACAGTGACTGATCTCTCACACACAGTGTGACATCACCTCTAATCCTGAAATAACTAACGGTCAATTTGATCAGGAGAGCTGTTCTTATATCGTCTTATATTTTAGTTCTTGAAGATAACTCAAAATCTGTATCAGCAGGTCAAAGATTTACAAAATCTGGTGATGGGAAATCAGCCACAAAACTCCAAGCAGCGCATCGCTACAGCCTCAGATGTACATGATCCAACAATAAGCTACTGGAAGGAAGGGAAGATGGGAAGGAAAAACTGAAATTTTATTGACAAATTCAGGGTCAATTGTCATTGTGTGAACGTGGCTCCTGAAAGGAGAATTTATTCAAGCTGTGGGCCCCAGTTTTGGTTGACTTACGCTTTCACACAGACCAGCTGGCTAATCAGAGTCGTTAAACATGCCTGAGCTTGTAGATGAAGCAGCTGCGCTCCTGTTCTTTCAGCTACAGCAACATGAATCAAGTTGGACTTTATCTACTCAGCCTTAATAAAACCTTTACTCCCTTCAAACCTACAGCACAGCTGATGGAGGCAGTGACTCGCTGTGCTTCGTCCATCACTGCTCACGGTGCACAAAATCACGCAGGTCTGGTTCAGTACATGCAGTTTTAGCTGTCATGTAATGACAAATATGCTGCTTCTATGCAAATACAAAGATGCGAAACAGGACCTTGGCTGCAGCTCAGGATGTTAAAGTTTAACAATGTGCTGATTTCTATTAAGTCAGATTTTCCTGAATACCAGGGTGCAGATGCACAGGTCACAGTACCAGGATCCTGCAGCCTTGCACAGAGCGATAAGCAGGTGTGCCGAACATCTTCATCAAGACAGAGAACAGAACATCTTTTGTAAAGTGAAAACTAGTTGGACTCATCCTATCCTTTAAACTGAAACACAGAAGCTATATCTGACCTTTTATTCCAGTTAAAAAGGCATTTTAGTCTAGTTCCCAACTGAGATTACTCAGGTGATGACTGGGTGTTGCATGAATGCTGGTGGATGAATTCATGTACTGCCGAGAAGACAGAAGTGTCCACACTTGAGCCTGTGTTGGAGCTCACCCTGGTCAGAGTCGGACTTGTCCGAGGAGCGGGTGGAGCCGGTGCTGTCCATGCGGGTCCTCTCCACTCCCAGCTGCTCCAAGCGCCTCCTCAGGTGCCTCCGCTCCCGCTGTAGCTGCTCCAGGGTGTGCTGAGCTTTCCTGTCGCTCTCCTCTAGCCTCTGAACAGTGGGGCAGAGAGGACGAAGAGCCCTTTAGGAGCTGCTGATACAGCCTGACAGATGTGTCTGCTCTGTACCTTACAGTACTGAGAACTTTCAAACTTTTTCAGATCTGGTCTCATTCCATCCACACATTTTTATTTATTTTATTAGGATTTCATGTGCTATGCCAGCACAAAGTAGCGCCAAGCAGAATGAAAATAATCCAGGATTTTTCACATTTATTTCACTAAAAATCTGAAAAGTGTAGCAGGCATTTGTATTTAGCTCCATTTATTCTGATGCCCCTGAATTAAAATCTGGCTCAACCAATGGCCTTCAGAAGTTCAGCGGTTCTGTGAAGGCCTCGGGTTTGTAGGAGAGCATTAGAGAACAAACAGCATCGTGAAGACCAAGGAACGGACCACTGCAAACCTACTAAGACATGGTGTGCAGTGGAAAACTAACCCTGCACCTGACCCTGACCCAATCATGATCCAAGCATTATCTAGTGCTAGAATGTGCTAGTAAGATCTGACTCACAGTCTTGTGACAAGACTTAAAAAATGGATGTTCATAGATGCTCTCCATCTAGTCTGACTGAGTTTGAGCGGCTTGGTAAAGAAGAAAGGGCTACATTCTGAGACTTCGCATCGGCCTGTCACATAAAATCCCAACAACTGAAGATGAAACTTGTGGCTGTAACATGAAAAAATTTGAAAGTGACAGAATGAATGAATATGAATATTACTGTAAGCTAAACACAATATACTAACAAATGATCTTCCAAAGACTAAGGGTGTTTTTATTTTCTTTCTTTTTTTTTTTTTAATGTGTCCTTTTCAGCACTGTGGCAACAGATTTACTTTCACAAGTGGAGCATTATGGCTTTTGCTATGATGCTTCACTTGACCAGATATTATATTATATTATATATAGCTTAAGGTATATTTCCATTGTAATGGAAAGAGAGAAGGAAAAGGAAAGGAGAAGGGTGAGGAAAAAGGTTTAAAGGGAAAGAAGGCGAGAACAGTAGAGGAGAGAAAGTGGGATGGAGGGAATACAACACTAGAAGTCTGCTTCTACACCTGCAGAAAGAGAGAACAAAAACCCACCCCAAAAAAAAAAAAAAAAAAAAAAAAAAAAAAAAAAAAATAGAACCGAGAAACCGTAGTGACAAATGTGTTTTATTCATACGAGTACCTTTATATGTTCTTTGGCCTTCATCAGCAGGCTGAGGGTTGTGTGCCTGTTGGCGTCTGGTCCCAAAGGAACGAGAGATTTCAAGCGCTCCAAGCACAGCCGTAGATGTGCCCGTCTGGAGAGAGAAGAAAGTGAAATTTCAAATAAAAATGGTTGAACCTATCAAATTGTTTTCTCCTCACAGAAACAGAGGCAAACACTGTGTTTTAGTAAGTACACATTTAACCAGCAGCATCCATGTTAACCTCATGTGGGCTGAGATAGTTTTAGATTTCACTGCTTTAACGCATTCTGATCCATACTCCCTGCTACATGTTACTTTTCAACAAAAGGCCAGCTACACTCTTCAGGAGGACACATGGGATGAGAAATCCACCTCCTCCACAAATGTTGGTAGCAGTTGTACATAATGGCTCAACTGAATGATTTCATCTAAATATGGAGTCCCTTCCCTCCAGTCAGCAGCGTATTACTAGAACACACAGCTTGAGAACATCATTTTGAACATTCAGTAATAATAACCACGCCCCCACACTGCAATCATTATTCAGTGCATTGTTCACACATTCTGAAAGCCCCCAAAATATGGAACCATCAGTAGGAGGATGTTCATTCATCAGTTTCACTGTGAATAAAAGGAGCGCGTTACACTTCCAGCACTTTGATAACTGACAAGTATATTTTTATGAATGCCCTCTACAAGAGCCGAGCAAAAGCAGCACATTTATTTACTTTTTAAGATATCATTTAAAAACCCAAACAGCTAAATAGTTTGGTGTCAGATTTAAGAGCTAATATATGATCTAGAGCAGTGTGCTCCAAGAGCGAGTTCATTATCCCTGCTGTGTAATAAGTAGCAGATGTTTGTCAGCCAGCTGTTCTCGGTTTTATGCTGAACCTTTAGTTAAAAATCTCGTCGCAACTATTTGATGTTATTTTTTCAGGTATGCAACATTTTCTGCACTTCCTGGTCTGAGAACAACGCAACAACAGACGAGGAATACTTCCTAATTACTGAACGTACTACTGCAGAAGAAATATGGAAATTAGCCACACCTTTGCCACTAAAGGTGGAAGTCCAGAGTAATGGCAGTGAAACATTTCCACACTAAAATATTCAGCAGAAACTTTGCACTTTATTCACTTTTAACTTTATTTCTCATTTGCTTTTTTTTATGTTGTAGGAAGCTTTAATTTGTAGTCCATGACTTTGTTTCCCCTGGACACTAGGCTGTACAAGGACCAGACACAAAGGGGAGTAAGATACAAAAAACGTCTAATGCTCAGTGTTACAGAACTGCAGCGAGGAGTGGCATGTTGGGGTCACCATGTCTTCATAACAACCATCAGACACCATCTACAACAGGTTGTTAGAGAGGCATGTGACAGAAACAGCCATTTTTTTTTTCTCCAACCATCACAAATGTAAACATGGAATCTGCAAAACACTACTGCGACTTTAACTGGAACTCAGAGCTTTAGTTAGAGGAAACTTTGACAAGAAACACTCCAGGTGGATTAGGGGTAAAACCATGTGGAAAAGCACCTTCTCCCCACTGGTAAGTAAAATGGAGGATTTATGATGCTGTGGGCCTGATGCTCTTATAAAAGGTCCATCAGATTTTTTATCTTGAAACCTGGAAACAAAAAAGGAGTCATAATTGGGTCTTTCTGCAGGTAAATGACCCAAAACAAACAAGCAACTCAACAAAGAATTGGTCCACCAGGGACAAAATCAACTTTCTTCCATGGTCATCTCAGCCTCCAGACCTAAATCCTACAGAAAACCTGCAGGCTGAGCTAAAGGAACCAGAGCATCAGAGAAGATGATCTTTCAAGACTGTAAAAGGAGGAATGATCAAAGATTTATGAAACTGTATTGACAGGGGGTGTACCAATAATCAGACCACTTGTTACTTTGTTTAAAACAATTATTCCTTAAGATGGGATGCTTTTTACCACTGACTAAATATAAGTAAAGTTTGGATTATGCTACTGTAGTAAAAAATTAATCCATTTTAAGGCATCTGTACTAATGATGTAAAAAAGTATGGTCAACACTGTATAAATCTCTTCCCACTTCCACATGCTGCTTGCCATTGACTTTCCCTTTCTTTAGCTACAAACAATCAAATGTAACCACTTCTGCTGGACTCCCATTAGGAGCAGAAAAGGCTGAGCAGCATTTTAAAAAAAGACCAGAAAACAGATAAATGCTAAAATCCTGAGATCATGTCATCAGATTCGCAATGTAACCTCCTCGGTTCACATTTACATTTCTCCTCCCTGATGCATTTCCTGCATTCAATCTCTCATCCCCAGCGGCTGCTAAAGTTTGGTGCGTGGAGGTAACCACTTGACCCCACTGTTACACAACACACACCTCCAGGAGTGTGTACGTGTCTGAGTGCTTGTGTTTGCCTGAGCGAGTGGGGCCGTGTACGTCACACTCTTCCTGACAGCAGAGTGTTTAAATGTTGCATTTAGTTTCCCTCCCATCCTTTATGGACAGCTGAAAGCTGGCAGGATGCGAGCGTCTGCGTCTGAGAGTTATTCAAATTGGACACAATGACAGATCTACAGCTGATTTGAATGTGGGCAGAGGAAGCTTTTAATTATATTCTCACCCATGCACAGTGTGAGAAGTCTTTGCACACACACACACACACACACACACACACACACAAAGTTGCAGTCAGCAGCTGAGAACAAGAGTCTACTTCTCAGCTGACTCTGTCCAAAGTGCGTCCAAAGTGCTATTACATAACATGGAGATGTCCCCGCCCAGGTTGTTCTGACATAATAAGGGCTCAACAGGGCAAGCTAATGTTTGCTAAACAACGCTGGTGAGTAGCAGACTCATCAAACAGTGGAGGTCATAGCAACATGACCGCAGCACTCTGCACCTTATCAGCAACAGGTTATTCAGGTTATTGTGTCAAAAGGTGAGAATGTATGAGGAGCTGCTCCTCTCAGCCCAAAGATGGAGCTGATTCCAAACTAAAAGTTGAAAGTTCACACAGTTCCAGCTGCAAATTGCTGTATTTTCTATCCAGAACCACATGTAGGTCAGCTGGAGCCCTCTGCCCCAACAGCAGTAAATCATCTCGCTGTCCTCGCTTTCACCCTCTCACCCCTCAGAGGCAGCATGGAGAGACTTGCGTGCAAGTAGAAAATGTGCTGCTGATTGGAGTCGGGTTACGGCCGAAGTAAACAGGCACACACGTGTGCGCGCACGCACGGGCATGCTCCAGTGTCTGTGTGCAGGCTTGTACTGCGTAGGACTTGGAATTGGCGGATGGCGACTTGCCTGACCTATGATGGCTTTCCGACCAAACTTACTGTTAGGGATTTCTGGTTATATGCAGGATATTGGTAACAGGAACGCCATAAAGCTCTCATCGGAGGATGATTTTTACTTGGCTGTTGGGAGCTATTTGCGTAAGACCAAACTGTCCTGAACAGACACAGAGCAGAGGAGCTTTATCCCACTGGGAGGAAACATTAGCATAGGTCCTTCAGCTGATCAGCTGAGCTGCTGCTTTGGATCAACTATCCCTCTCAGATTTCTGTTCATATAAATGTCGACAACCTTCCTGAGCACTGTCTTCTATCACTAAATCTATCACTCCCACATAGGACTGTTTTAATAAGAAAAACTGTCAGAAAAAAGTCTAAACTACTTTCCTGAATCCACAATGCAAATTAAAAGGGGAAACAAGAGTTTAGACTCCTCTGATTCAGATGTACCAGTTTTAAAAAGTGGGAGGTGAAAGGAGTTATTTTAAACCTCCCACCACTGTCAGTCTAATCTGCCAGAAATGAAAAATGAAAAAACAAAACCGAGAATCCAAAACAACAACCAACATATGCATATAATAACAGTTATAACTTCAATGAAAAGTACACAGTACGAGGTAATACAAAATGTATTTAGTGGCAATTGCAGCCCAACTGAGAGTGTATCTAACAAACACCTGAATCTAAACACCTGTGCTACACTAGAGCTGGCTCACCACAACATAGCCTGCCACGAATGCTAAGGCTAGTTAGTATGGTCACCGATGATGGAGGATAAACAGTTTTCCTGGAATGGTAAGCTGTTTTTTTCAACATGAGCACATCTAGCGGCGCGTACACGGGGATGATTGACAGCACTAATACCTTCCTCCTGGCTCTGGTTGTTTTAGGTCGGGAGTGGTGCAAAATTACATACTGCAGCTTTAAGCTGAAAAATTTGAACCTTTGAGTCAGTTGCCAACTTCAGTCTCAATGTGAAAGTTGTGGGAACTCATTTTAAGGCAGCCTTTTATAAGTTTATCAGGTAAATGATAGTTGAACAGTATTTGGTCTGTCTCAATGCCAAGGAGCACAGCCGCCAGTCTGGTAACAGGTGAGTGATTCCCAAGTCGAGTCTTTCATGACTGAAATAAACACCTTCTTCCTCCAAAGCATTTTATCCAGTCTGTATATCACACTGCACTTCTGCAGACCAGGAATTTAAACCCATACAGTTTGTCCTTTTACAACCATTTAACAATTACCTTTCAACCTTTACATGTGTTATTCAACGTGTAAAAAATGCATCTGTTTTAATAAGTGAGACACATTTCTGAATGACCAGAGACGGAAGTGCTTTTATTTTGTAATCAAGATGTGTCTTTGTACTTACGAAGACACATCAGTCCCCCAGGATTTCGCAATGATTTTGAGGTGCTACTTTAGAAATATTTGCAAGAAATTTTGCAATATTTTTTCCTCATTCCACTCACTTCCAAAATCTACAAAAAAAAAATCCCGAAAAATAAAAAGGATTCAATTGACCTGAATTGTGCACCCGATTGTGGATAATCATATGTCTCAGGGTTTTGATGAAAAAAATCCAGTCAAAGACGTAAGATATTCCATTAACGCGACCCCTGAGCAGAGGGTAAGATGTTTTCATCTGCAGGTGAAAGTTAGCAGTCACTTAAATCCAATGTTTTGAGTATTTTTGCATAACATTTCCAATAAACTCACAATTATGCAAAAGTGAAAAAAAAAAAAAAAAAAAAAAAAAAAAAAAGCAGGGATCTGTTGATTTTGCATTAATTTTCACGACTATAGAATTGTGAAAAACTGAAGGGACTGCGTTAATGGAGAAACAAGGTTGTTTCTTTTTTTTTTTTGTTTGTTTTCCTGAAACGACCAGTAATCATAAAATTCAGTCTTTAGTCAAGAAGACGTCCATGTGGTCTTTGTGATGAAATGAAAACTAAGGTGAACAGATCACTATGAGCCATAAATAACCTGTGGTCTGTGAACGGTGTTGGCCTTTACATCAAGCGTACCCTTTCAAAGGAAAACATGTGCTTGCAGCGCATCACCTGTCAGAACTGCAGTCTGTAGCACACACACTGGCTTGCTTTCAATCCTGATTACATGAGATAAAGATTGTTTAAAGGACTTGAGTCTACATCTAGTCTTATGTCTTTAATGAACGAGTCCAAGTCAAGTCTGAAGGGTGTTTTTGCAACTTAGGCACAACTCAAGTCCAAAAACCGAGTCACCATCTCTGCCACTAAGCGTAATATTGGCCAAAAAATTACATTATTTTCTCAAAAAACAAATAAGGGCTTGTTAAATGTGAACAATGGAAGTCTCGGTTTTATTTTGGTGTCAGTTATTAGTGCTAATTTCCATAATCTGCTTCAGCTCCATAAAACAGGTCATTAAGACCAACACTATCCTGCAGAGAGTTAAATGAAACTGTAAAAAAAAGTTGCTCTTCCCCTAAATAAAAACCCCTCAGCAAAAATAATCAACATTTAGGTTGGTCCATATAATCCACATTATTGGACGATTTCTTTACTGTAGGTGAAAAAAAAAAAAAAGCAACTCTTAATGCTGTTTGGCAACAACATAACCCTCTATGTCATGTTGATGGGAGATTTATGATGAGATTGTGCAGGTCTGCTCTTGCATGTTGAGGGTTGATTCTCTGCCAGTTTTGCCTCAATAAAGTTTGTAGGGGACATCTGCCTATAAAGATTAGTATGTGTTGCATGTCCAATGAATTGCTGGGCTAAATATGATGGATTGTAATCTGGATAGGAGTAGATAAAAATGCTAAAACTACAACATTTCTAAAGTTTAGGAAGCAAAAATGTAAATGAGAAGCATCTGAAACAGGTAATTATTGAACTTTTTCTGTTATGGACTGAAAAAAAAAAACAATCGGTTGATTGTCAAAACAGTTTTGCATAATCTGAAGAGCTTTGTAGTAATGAGCTGATAAAACTGTGTGATTTTTGAATTACTTTTGGCGTTCAAACATGATCAGCTGCAGAGCCAGAGGAGTTACTGAGTCAGCTGATAAAACAAAGACACCTCATGTATCTCCTGGGTGTCAGGAGGCCACAGTGAACAAATGACGGCTCAGTCAGCATAAACCTACTGCAGCATTCAGCTCAAGGCATTAATAAATCAACCAATCTTGGTTAAGATGGGACTGTTTTAGTAAGAGTACGCATACTGAAGAGTTCTTGTTCTTTCTCAGGTCAACACCTGATCTGGTGTGTTATTAAAGCCTAAGGCTTAGACTACAAAAGCCTCCTCCAACCTGAGGGGTTTTCTCCAGCAAACCATTCACTTGACCTTTTCATCAAACAGACACTGGAAACAAACCAACTGAAAAACATGACAAATTTAGCTTCACTTCAGAGTTTATGAGCATTTTCTTTAATGTTGATGTGAAACACATGTAGTTTAAAACTTGAACGAGTGATACAGGGCCTTTCAAAAGAATCCACTTGTGTTTTATCACATTACAACTACAGTCTTCAATATTTTATTGAGGTTTTATGACAGACCAACCTAAAGTAGTGCATAATTGTGCAAAAGAAGCTATAAAGACAGATTGCTTTCAACATTTCTATGACTAAAACATCTGAAAGCTGAAATGCATTTGAATTCAGCCCAGAGTAAACTTTTAAAACCTCCTTTCTCTGCAGTTCTTTTGGGTCAAGTCTCTATCAGCTTTATAGATCTAGAGACAGAAATTCTCCTCACAAAATAGCCTTCGTTCAGTTGTATGGAGAGTATCTGTGAATATCAATTTTCAAGATATGGATTCTCATTTGGATTGGTCTGAACTTTGACTAGACCATTTCAACACATGAATATGCTATGATTAAAACCATTATATAGCATCTCCAGTCATATGCTGAGAGCAGTTATTTTTCTGGTTTTCTTCTGCGAATGTCCTGTATTTATTTGTGGCTTTTGAAGAATTTACAACTCTTTGTTGTGTTTCTGCATTCCTTGGTCTAAATGTTTTCTGGGAAACCTCTGAGGCCTTTGCAGAACAACTTTATTTACAGTATACAGACTTAATATTCCACACAGGTGGATTATATTTACTAATTAGGTAACTCCTGGGGGTAATTGGTTCTGGGTTTCATTTAGATGTATCAGCATAAAGGGGACAAGAAATCCCCTCCACACTTTTTATGACTAATTTTCAAGGTATTTTACGATTATAAACTCTTTTCTGTTGGTCTATTACAAAAAATATCTTGGTCAATGGGGTAAAATGTGAAAATGATCAAGGTCTGGAAAAGTTGTATGTTAATGCTGCACCAAAAGCCTTAAAAAGGCCCTGATCTGTTGATTTCACATACAGAGACTACCATTTTAGCAAGATTTCTTTATCTGCAGTTAATTAGTTTAAAAGGTGGTGGCCAACGTGATTTGAAAAAAAAAAAAAAAAAAAAAAAAAAAAAAAAGAAAATCACACTAGTAAAATGGGTTTAACAGGGTTGATTCAATATTTTCCAGGGACCATAACTAACAGAGTGGATTGAGGTGATTTGGGTACCATGTGATGATGCCCGACCAATCACAGCAAAGACACGCAGAGACAAAGATATGAAGACTTTATCACTTACCTGTTCTTTTCCATCTCATTGTGTGTAGACCTGCAGAGGTAAACAAGACAGAAGAAGAACGTGAGAGAAATTCAGTCTAATAACAGACCCAGTAATTACACGGGGTGAGTAATCACTTCTACATGTGGCATCACTGCAGTCCAGGACCTAACTGTGGAGGAGTGAGCACCCGTGAAAAAAAGCTGTGTGGGAGTATACAAGTTGTCTAAAAAGCTAACAAAGAGATTCCAGGAAAAATGAAGACAAATTCTGATGTCCAAGCCATGACAGAAAAGACAGAAAAAGGTTTTATTTCCTTTTAGGCTTTCACATACCGAATTTAATAATTTTGATTTTAAGTCAAAGAATACCAGCTTTTACAATGTACCCAACAACACTAGCATTTAAATAGCATATTGTGTTTGTAAACATAAAGAAATCACATAAAAACTTTGAATCCACTTTTAAGTATGGCAGACATCTCCAGATTAAACAGGGAAAAGAAAGGCATACATGTTTAGAAAAATTTAGTTTGCAAGATAAGTAGTCAAATGAGACCTATCAAAGAACTGCTATGAAGCACCCATCTACGCATCAACATTCTTTTAACTTGCTGGTCAAGTGAAAAGTGTTGAACCTTCGAAGGAGCAGCTCAAGGAAAGCTTTAAGGTTCGTTGTTCGAGTATCCGACGTTTCTTCACTTTTTACAGCCAATAACTGAGGAAAATGGCAAGAACACTGATCAGCTCCCTTATGCTATATGTGAGGTCAGCAGATGTATGTGCATGTGGAACCTTGATTTGGGGAATGCAGATGAAATAATTGCTCATGGTTTTCCACAGTGTAGATCCCAATAGCTTTTAAACAGACCAGAGTTCATTTCCCCCGCTGGTCCAGACCGATTGTGCAGGTGTGAATACACTCAAGCAAACCCCGGTGCTGGCCAAAGAACTGGACTGAGACTCACTTTTCACGGTGGTTTCCAAATGAACTCTGGTACACTTCACTTATGGTGTGAATACAGACTGGCCTAGAGAAATTAATGTCTTTTTGGACTCCATGAGCCACCGTTGCTGGGCATTATGGTAAAAATGAGCCCTTCAGTGTTGCTAACGCTACTGCTGCATGTACTGATTATACTGAAATCGTAGCTGATGCACCGTTTTCTGCTTAGCGATGCTGCTGCCAGCATGTTGTGGGTTAGGACACGCAGATCATCTCGTCTCATTCAGCTTGCTGCACGCATTTGCCAACACCGTTCAAAAATCAGAAATATCCCTGCATTTAATGAGCTACTCTTGACATTCAAAATGACATTGTAGTTTTAATAACAGCACAAATGTAGCAAGTAGGACTTCCATCTTTGTTTTTTTCAGGTCTGTGATCTGTCCTGCCCCCATCATTTCTGTCCAAATGGAGCAATGATCATCACCGGCGTGGCTTTGTTTACAAATTATAGTCCACTTGCAAAAAAGCACAATGTGAAAGCACACCGTACAAATCGAAAAAAACATAAAGTTTGCTTTTGGTCCGGACCAAACAACCAGACCAAAGGACCATCCTGGTGTGAATATACCCTTAATTGTATTCTATTGTGTTTGCCTTTGTCAGGACTTTATAGTTGGTGTTTAAGTATTGTCAATAATATCTTCCAGTTACACATAATTACCCTGTCAAATTTTCAAATTCCCTGGTAACATTTATAACATTCTTTTTAACACAAACACACGGTGGGCTGCTGGAGGACTGCCCTAGCACCCCTACAACCGGGCTTAGCTAGTTTTCTGAGGGAAACCCTGATTACTAATAGTAGTTAAATAGAAAAACTGACCATGACTTGTTATTCTATAGGTAAGAAGTTCCATCGAAAGAGAATTTGATTGATTTTACAAAAGCATCTGATAAGCAGCTTTATGGTCATTTTAACTAAGTGGGAACTTTAAGGACTACTTTTATCTACTGAACCATGATAAAGAAAACCAGAGGACATACATAGTGACAGTGACCAAAAAGTGAAGGCTGGTGTAAGATGCCACTAAGCCTGTTCATGTTGCCAGATCCTCCAGTGTACATGTTGTCCTGATCAGTGTGGGGGTTGGGTGAAGCACAGCAGAGGTAAAATGAGAGATGGAGGTGTGCTGATGGCCAGCTTTGCTCCTGCATTGCAGTGGTGCATTCACTCACAAACACAAGCTCAAATTCAAACATGAGTACATGCAGATGTTGGGGGAAATGTGATGTTTTGAAAAAAAAACAAAACAAAACAAAAAAAAAAAAACTGGAAGTAAGCAGGATAAAGACATGACGAGTTAAGCTCATCCTCCTCCACCTGACCCCTGATCCCCCATCCCACCATGATTCCCAAAATAACCTCTACATTTTCAGCAGCGCTAGACACCACACTGTCACTGACTTAGAGACTGGCTCGTTCAAAGTTTGATGCTGAGGCAGGATGGCAACACATTTTACAACTTTCTCTCGGGAATAATCGTAATTAAAACTCCTAAAATCGTGTTTTTGTTTTGCAGCACAGGCTGTAAGTGAAGCCTATTCTCCTGATGTGGCACGGAGCTGTTTGTGTGGGCATCATCATGTTTCAGGCAGCCACTCAGGGTGCTCTGTTTCTCGCCTGGCCCCCTCCAGCCAGTGTGCATTCCAGTGCAGGGCAGACAGCCACGGGTGACATAACAGATCTGGCAGTGAAGGGATCCTACATATTCAGGCTTGAGTTTTGGCTCTGGAAGATGTTACCTCCTGCCTTGGTTCCTGTGTTGTTTGCCCCTTCACACATAGCAACCACAGCCCTATGGCACATCTGAAATCAAGTTATCCTCCATAATTATTTGGGTCACAAGTGTTTGCAATACTTCGTTTAATGGAACTACTCAATTGGGATACAAATGCGGAAACTTTTAAGTAGAGATTTTGCCCAAATAGTGCCAGGTTCAAGTTCAGTGAGGTGTCACAGAGAAGGCCCACTGTGCTGGGGTCAGGGACTGAGGCAGGAGGCAGCTTTACTTTACTCTTATAACTAGTTAAACAGCATAAAGATACAGAGAAATCTACTACGGACAGAAATTTGACGATTGGACCTTTGACTGGCCCTGACTGGTGTTTCTTGATTGGCTGGTCGGAAAGTAAAAATCTGAGCCCCTATAAACAAAGCATTCTATAAAAGTAGCTCCTAGTAACATCATTTTCAGAAAACTCTTAGAATTTCTTGAATTCTAAAGATTTTTCTAAGAATTTTACCTCAGTAAGATAAACGTTATTTACAAAGCACTTTATGCCAAGTTCACACGGCAAGATTTTTATGCCAATTTTTGTCCCGATTTCCCCTTTCCAACTATCTTAAAGACACCCCAAATATGGCTCTCAAGATAATCTTAAGAGATATTCCTGCCGTGTGTGGTGTGTTAAGAGTGCTTTGAAATACAACGTGATACCCACCTCAAGCTTAATCCTTAATATTCAAAACACGCAGCCAACTGAGTGCTGATGCTAAACCGAAGCTCAAAGCTACAGCTAGCTTCCAGTTTATGTCAAGAAGTAATAATCTCTGTACTTAATTACCTGTTGACTCCTTGACCTGATCTCGAATAAGTGGAAGACAATAGGTGGATGGATGCAAGCATAAAATATAGGCCTCATTAAATAATTAAGCCTGACTTAGGTAAATTAAATTGAATAAATAGACGTGAGCTCAACAATAAAGACATTTATTGTTTTTAATCTGTTATTTAGGTTATTCAACCATCAGATTGGAACAAAGTGCTATTATACCCATTCAGCTTTCAAATGTTTCAGAAACCACTGATCATTCATGTCACCTTCTTTGAAAATATACCTCTAGAAATGTGGATAGTGGATGCTGACATTAGAACTGGGGATGTCTGTGCTGCTGCAACAAATTTTGCATTGAGTTGGTATTTTAGGCTTGAACAGCTTCGCTGATAGGCCAGCTACTTTTTGCTCAACTTGGACACAACCATAGCCTTTCCCAGCGTCCCATCAGATCGTCTTTTAAAGCAAAACTTAACCCCCAGTGGTCTAAGAGAAGCGGCTTTGTCGTCCATTGCTGTTGTTTTAAGATGTCGTTGTGCGTTAGATTTAATGGTGTACCAGAAACACATGAATACAAAGGTTCCAGCCAGAACCTTTGAATGTTAAAAGAAATACGAATAATTGCGTCAGAAATGTTAATGTTAAATCTATGTAATTAATTAATCAAAATTAATGTGTTAAAGTCTCGGCTCGACTTTAAAACTATGCAAACACTGAATTTAAGCCATGCTTTTAAAATGACTTTTGCCCTCTACTGAACATGATTGAAATTCAGAAAACTGAATCCAGCTAAATAAGGGACTGATTTGCTACAGTTCACACATCAAGAACAATAGCAAAACAAACAGAGAACGAGAAGCTGAAGCCCAACTAGGTCAAACTAATTCTGCTAATTACGACACAAGACAGGAGCAGCCACACTCATTTATGACTTCCAGTAATACACCCTGCAGTAGTAGGTGACTGGAGGAAGTTTAGTAACAAACAATAACTAAATGAATAAAGGAGGCACCGTAACATCCCAGTGACAAGGTTGCCGCTGCGCCAAATCCTGCTGAAATTTTTTCATGTTTTTGCCACTTTATTTCCAGATCCCAAATGGAAAAGATTAAACTAATCAAGCTAAGATGCAAAGAACTGGAAGACTCAATTATTACAAAAATAATTCACCTGCTCGTCTGTTTCTTAGCTCATCTTACAATGAGACTGTTCTTCTGTCAACAACGTCCCTCTAAACAACAACACTCAGTGATGAGCACTACGTGGCTCCATGTTCCTGTACAACCAGAATGGCATGAGCTCTACGGTGTTTGGTTGTAACACGTATGAATCTGGCTGCAGGGTGGGGATGGACTCTGAATGTGCAGTGGAGGAATGGAGGATCTCATGTTCTCCACAGACGGCCAAAAGCGAGGGGACAAGGCATGAGAAAATGGAAGAAGAAATATCAAAGGGAGGGAAAAAGGGATGAGGGCTAATCACCGTGTTTGTGTATGTATGTATATATATATATATATATATATATATATATATATATATATATATATATATATATATATATATATATATATATATATATATATATATACACACATATATGGAAATAAATAAATAAATAAATATAATGCATGCAAGTGTGTACAACAGAAACATAGTGAGTCCCCCTCCCCCATTACCCACACATCCAATTGGGATGGGAGGGCATCACACGAGGATGTCGGGCTGATTCCAGTTCTAACAAACATGACTGACTGCCCTACATTTTAACTCGTGTTAACTACTACAACTAATCCCACATGTTTTATGCTTGACGTGTCTAAAATGCAGCCGTGCTGAACGTGTTCACACATGATCTTCACACACTGCACATCTTAGGTCTCTTTAAACATGGTGGGAGTGGAAGAACAACTAATTTGTCACAATCATTCATAAGCTCCTACATTTGAATCTTTTTGGATTAGAGAAAAAAAAAAAAGGGCATATGTTTGGAAATAAAAAGTACGCTAAGTTGAGTTTAGCAAAAAGTCAGGGTCTTAAATCTTCAGTTACAACACCAAGAGAAGCTCCAACAGCAAATGCTGATCTACAATCAAGGAATGTACAAAACATATCTTTGCGGTGCAGAATAGAGTCGTACTGTATGTACCACTCAGTAAGTCCAAAGAGTCTGTGCAGGTCTTGTATCTTTAACAGCTCATTCCTAGCGAGAGCTGCTCAGATTCTCTTTGTATGATAACCAGGTCAGAATCAGAATCAGCCACCTTTTATCATGATAAGCAGGTCAAATATGGGAAAAATCAGAATCTTTTTGGTTTTTATTTAATGCATCAAAACTAAGACCAACCACCATCAGTTTGCAAACGCGTCAACCAACAGCGTGTATTGTGATGTCATTTTTTTTTAAATGTAATAAAAATCAGAAATGATTAGTGACATATGCTTTGATGCATAAATAAGGATGATCTTGTCATTTCTTATTGTTATTTGGAGTCTGTGTTGCAGCATATTTGACCATTTTATTTGTTATAGCCCTAAAAATAAACCACAACCCCCCCCCCCCCCCCGGTGAACCATTAAAGAAAACTGTAAATCGGTTTGGCAAAGGTAAATGTTAAGGTTGATTAAAAAGAATAAAGCATCGTGGTGTATATGCTGGAAATATTTCCAAACAACCAAATTTGTAGGAATTGTCTACAGCTGTGGGGGAGGAGCAGTGCTGCGTTACTCTAAGGAAGGGGTCTGCAGCTTTTAGGACGTTTTTGCCCTCAGTCAAGCTAAATAAAACTCGCTTAGAGGCGCAAATATTACATAACCTTTTGTGAAAAGACAACTTAAATTTTTACCAAATATTAACAATTTGTGGTCACTTTTAAAGAACCACAGTTTTATTTTTAAAAACAAACCAACAAAAGAAACCAAAGTATTTATAAAAAGAGGATTGATACATTATCTTCTATGGAATGCTGATGTTTGGGAAATGATGTAAACAAAGAAGCACTTTGTTTCCAACGTAATGATCAGAGCAAAAATATTAAATAATACAGATACTTGTGTCATTCTGTTGTGGAAACTTAATGCAGGATTTATTCCAATGTGAAAAACTCAAAAAAAAAAAAAAAAAAAAAAAAAAAAAAAAAAAAAAAAAAACAACACCCCCCCAACCTCACCCCACCCCCTCAACTCTGGATTTGATATATCTATATTTTAACTCACACTGTTTCAGTTTGGATTCCTGTTTCAAACACATGAATCCTATGAAATATTATTCATTCTATCCCTGATCAGACCAAACTAACTAACACTTCTATAACCAAAAAAACTCAGGCACGCAAAATCATAGACTCCTGGCTAAAAAAAAAAAAAAAAAAATTCACTCCAACAACTTTTAATCTTGGAATAATACACCCATTGTTCTCAAACAGACACAGCAGTTCAGAATTGTTCTGTCCATTATGTATGAGGCTCAGCAGGTAAAGAACATTCTGCACATCTTCTTGGAAAGGATCGTGAAACTGAACCTCACTTCAGTTGCACATCCCACACAGATGCAAGTCAGAAAGATCTAACCTGATGTAAAACACGAGGACTGAGCGAGGTTGAGCCAGAAGCTGCCTCTTGCCTCAAATGTCCTGGAGTCACCTTGCTTGAACCCAGTATGTCCCAGTGAGTAGCTGCTGACTTTCAACCCAGACTGATGTGTGTTGCTGTCAGTCACTTGCTTTACAGAACACAACACAACGTCTAAAATTACTCTTCAATCAAACTCAGCGCGTTACATCAGAGGAGCTGCTCCACACAGTTCGACACAGATCATTTGTCACGCTTTATTGTTTACAGTTTTGCATGCTGTTTCTAGCCAATTTGCAACTGCAATGATCATTAAGTTCTGACTTTGCATCGCCGTAAACACTTTGAACAAGAGTCCAGTTAAAACCAACTAAGTCCTAAATACTATGTTTGGATAGTTTATCTTCCTCTCTGTCAACGCAAGAGGCAGATATAAACTCCTATTCTGGCGTTTTACATTTGGTTGGGTTTTTTAATTCAGTTGAATCAAACAGAAGTCTGGCATCACAAGCAGAAAATTAGAACTGAGGCTTGAAACACAAACACTTGCCTGGGAATAAAAACCTTAATTCTACTACATGCACCAGGGAAGCACTAAGTGGGGACAGCACAAGACGAAAACAACCAAAAAATTGCTGACTTAAGTCTGCAGCTGCAGAATTCCACTGTGAGGACACTTTAGTTTCAGAACAGCTCCACAATGGAGACAGGAAGTGCAACCAAAACAAATCTCAAGAGAAATGACCCTCAGTTTCAAGCAAAGACGACAGGGAAGGCAACCAAACATAAATTACAAGTTAAATCTGAAACACGACGTCGTTTTTCTCTCGATTAGTTTTGTTGTTTGCAACAATTGTATTAGGAACTTGACGTTGTTTTCCAAAGTAGTTCCTATACCTCATATGAAGCAGCAGATTTTTAATCTAATCAATTTTTTTTGTAAATACGTCTAAACCTTTTCTTGATAATCCATAAACATCTGAGTCAGTGGTGTCCAAACTTTGCTATGTAGGCCAAAATTCCCCGGTTGAAAGTTCTCAGTTGAAAGCCACAACTACAAATTTTTTTCCCCATTTAAAAACGCATAAAATAATTCTGTGAATTAAAAAAAAAGCTATATTTTATTGCAATAAAATAGTCAGGTTTATGCAAAAAGGGATTTGTAAACCATTGTAGATCCAAAACATAAAAAAGGGGCTCGTATTTTAAATGAAATGTTTACTGTTGTCCTACGTTCTATGACAAAAGGGAGAGGAAAATAGTTAACAAAAGACAAAAACAAAAAGATTGAAGTTTGTCAGTGAAAAAAGTTACCCTAAAAAATTGACAAAAATTTTAAAAATTGTTGTTTTGCATCAAATGTCCTGGTGGGCCAGTTTTCAGCCGTTCTTGAGTTAAGCTTGGGGGCCATGTAAAATCATTCCAAGGGCCCAGGTCACACTTTGGACATCCCTGATTTAAGCAATAACTGACATGTATGTATTTTTAAAGTGAATGACTGGAACCGGTCTTATTAGATGTTTTAATGTAGACCTGTTTCAGCCAAGATTAAAAAAATATGTAAAAAATAAAACAAGAAATAGCAAAAATCATCAGTTCAATCCCAGAACCTCTCAGTTATCAGCAGATTAGCTTTCAGAATTGAGCTACATAACCACATAGTTGAATGTAGGCACTTAATTTAGGTCCAGAATCTTTTCTGCATAACAATTACGGTTTTATTGTTGTTGCTAAAGCATTAATAACTTATTTATTTTACAAATACAAAATTAAACTCTGTTCCACAGATGTCCCACATTTAGTCTGGTATGATGCATTTAAGTCTCTGAGTTGACTTCAAAGGATCGGCGCTGCCATCCTGAGAGACCAGTTCTGGATGGAAACTCTGAATCATGCCTAAAAACCGCCAGTTGTCTTTTGCATAAACATCCATTGTGTGTCTGGTTATATCCAGATATCTTGTTGTCTGTGAACAGCATGTACAGCGGGAATGTGTAGCGACACTTTAGATTAGAATAGTTGTGTCCATCTCCCTGTACAGTACAAATATGTAAGTATGTCATCAACGTTGACAGTATTCTCTAAAAAAAAAAATATTTGTTCCAAAATAATCAAAAATACTAAATCTTTTTCCAACCATTGATATTATTCCCACAATATCGCAGCTGAAAAAAGGGAAGACATTATTTCATTTATACTGAATTAAATAAAGCTGTTTGAGTTTCTGTTTTTTTTGTGTGTGTTTTTTTCCTATTGTTAATTCTTAGCCTAAGAATTAAGACCAGTCAGGTTTGTTTGGTCAAAACTAGACAAACTATGTCGGTATAAATCATGACAACGTCCAGAGTTCCCATTGACTCGTGTCTAAAAGAGGTTGGCATGTAGCCTCAAGATGGAAAGTAAATCTATTGCTCAATCAGTCGTTTCTTTTGACAACTTCACAGATGTAATTTCTGTATTTTCTCTCTGTATCGTCTCTGTCTATTTGCCTCTCTCATCAACGGTTTAGCGTATCTTCCAGATACCTGGGAAGTACTGCCCTGGAGCATTCATGGGCAGCTTATCCAGAAATACAGTCATCTGCGAAAGAAATATCTAAAATTTTAGTATTACAAGTACTGGTGCACCAATTACGGTTTTCTGGACAATCACCGATCTAAAGGCCATTTAGCATTTAAAAAAAAAAAAAAACCCTGCCGATTCCGATTTTGACCTATACCAATTTTTTTTGGTCTAAAATGTCGCAAAATATAACGACAAAGTTGCCAAGTTGCCAACAGTGAGGTAAATACTGTTACCTGCACATGCAGACCAAGGTTTTAATAGTTTTGTAATATTTGATTAGTTTTATTTTTATTTAGTTTTGGCTTCAGATTTTCAATCATATTTCAATTTTCATTGGTTTTACCCATTTGTTGGCCTGTTTTTATGTTTTTGAAAATGCTTCGTTTCAGTTCAGTTTTCATTAGTTTCAGTTATCGTTTTAGCCTTTTTTGTAATACAAGTTATATGCCAGAGGGAAGAATGAAAAAGTACAGCAGAAAATCTCTCTCTCTCTCTCTTTCTGCAGAGAGGATAGTTGCTGATTTTCGAACCTTTGTGGAGGGAGAGTCAATTCAAAAATTCTAATTCAAAAATATATTATTTATCCCAAAGGGAAATTAAATGTTGATGTAACTCATTTAATTAAGGAGTTATTATCGATTGTGATGGCTGTGGGCAGGAAAGAGCTCCTGTAGCGGTCCGTTTTACAACCAGTCTGAAGAAGCCTCTGACTGAAGAGACCGTTTTCGAATGACAGTCTCATAAAGAGGATGGTCAGGGTTGTCCATAATTTTCTTAATTTTATGCAAAATCCTCACCCAAAATTAAGGAAATCAGGGCTGATTTATTGGCCAACCAAGTAGTCTGTGAAACGCTAATTACTAGCAATTACTTTTGTGACCATTGTAACCACTTTTTAATCAGTGATTTGTTGATATGGCACAAAAATAAAAACATTTGTACCCTTGCATCTACACTTATTGTCAACTACCTTCGCAATCCATGCTGAGAACAGGTAGCTGCCCAGATGATAAACGATCAGTAGTTACACCAAATTTGATTTACGTAAACTGACTTCACTGCAGAATACAATGGCCAGGCTGGTTACGATAATAACACAATTTTGTTACTTTCCATATATGGGCATACTGGGAACTGTGTGCTTGCTATGCTCTCTTTTCTTAACAAAACTGGAGGCAAATTATGTAATTTCTTGTTCTCCAAATATAACCCAAAGTTTCAGACTGCCACAAGACTCCATGTTCATCAGCCTATGCAACAAAAAGCTGAACAGCTTTTACCTGCTGCTTATGTTTTTCTTGCTCTTGTTTTTCCTTTTCAAGCTTTCCCTCTCCCGACTGCTGATGAAGGGTGGCATGGAGGCATAGCCATGTTCAGCTTCTGCAAGCAGATAAACAACATCGTGGTCACATGTCTTGTTATTTACTGGTGCAAAAATATAGCCACAGTAAGCATGAACCGAGCATATAAAAGAGGAAGAATGCAAGATGTGACGTTTGTGCTAGATCTTTCGGATACAAGGTGCAATGTTTCATGCTATGGTGCACATATGCCATGCAGTATCTTGATACAGTACCCCCCCACACCCACACACCCCCAGCTTGGACAATGATGTCATCCTGAACAACAATAAAGCCCACTAGCTAACCACAACAGAAGGAAAGGAGGGGCCTTCATTGAAACATTGTGTTCCTGCACATTTGAATGCCTCTGCGATATATGCATTAATTCTCTCTTCTTCAGAACTGCACGGTTGTCTTTGCAGCATGCATTTAAAGCCCAAAAATATGAATAAGGATTATGACATTATCATTCTCACGGAGATGAGCAACACACTGGGTAAAGCACACGCTGTTCAAACTCCAAAAAAACAAAAAACAAAGAAAACAATAATAATACTGCATGTGTAGTCCGATTACTTGTTGCAAAATAAAGAAGGGCTGCAATGGCAACTTTAAAATCATATCCATAAATTCTAGTCACTTGTGGAAGGCCTGCCACTGTAAGTTTTCGTGGAGAAAAACACAAAAGAAGTAACACAATATATAAATATACTTTACCTCTTTCCCTGCGATCGAGGTACTCAGCTGCTTCAATCAACATCTGCACCATTCCGATCGCCGCCATTTTCAACAATAACACTAATATTATAACAATCCGAAGAGGGATTCCAGGAGTGTATCCAACCTGCTAAAGGTCCTTCCCCAGATTCTTCCTTTAAACACTCAAGTGATGTGGCTGTTCTGTCAGCTTTTGTTTTAATAGGAACGAAGGAGACGCTGTTGGAGTCACAGTCGCTGTGTATCGCTGGGTATATTTAAAAGTTAAGGGTCCAGCAGCATAAAGCACCAGTCAGTTAAATACCGAAACTGCTCTCTTCCTTGTTGAGCACTCAGATGATGATTTAAAGGGCTTGGTGGTAGCTAGCTAGCGTCGGCTAACACTTAGGGACAGCTAAACAATACTTAAAAACCACTATGGAAGCTAAATATAATTGTTAGATGTTGGCAGGTCTTCGAAGAAAAAAAAAAATCTAAGAAACCCCTTTAATGGCGAGTAAAAATGTTTAAAGCTTTGTGTGGAGGAAAAAAAAAAAAAAAAAAAAAAAAAATTTGGCTAACGTTTGCAGAAATGACAAAATGCTAAAATAACGACGGAAAATTGTTGCTATTTCGGTTGTATTTTGGAAGCGTCAGCCAAAGGAAGAAAAAAAAAAAACAAAACAAACAAACAAAAAAAAACCCGTTTGCTTCTACAGTTGCCAGAAGATGCCAGATAGGAAAATGCTATAAAAAGGAGCTGCTAGTGTTTAAGTTCACCCAGCGTTAGTGGTTTAGGCTGGCTGGTTGTGTCTGTGCTGGTTTGTAGCTAATGGAACGCCCGAAACGTCTCGTTGAATGCGGACGTACCGAATGACATGGAACAGCGATAGTTTGTCAAAGTGCTTCCAAAATAGTGCCTTGTTAATGTGGACAACAGCTACCTACTGTACTGTAACACAAAGCCTCTGTGTGCTGTCACATGATTGGATGCTGAGAATAACAACTCAAACTCTTATTGGTTATCAGAGCTATCATTCGTCAAAAATGATTTGGCACCCAATGCCACTGAGGGTCTGATTCTGCCATTTTGGGTCTAAATCCCCGTTAGACTGGACGAATCATGCGGAGCCGAAATGGACGTAGCTTCCTGTGAACGCAGAGATGTGTCATGATTGGCTATTTTCTGACAGACTTCTTAGCTATTGGTTTCGATGTCCAAAAGCGAAAAGCAAAATGACAACACCCTTTTGTGGGCTGCCACGCCTCTTATGCCATGCTGTTTAGCGTTGTACGGCAGTGATTGGCTCCCACTGGTGTTGTTCGCTTTGTTTTGCCCTTCGCGATTGGTTTAACTTCATTCTCGCTCAGGCTGGAGCCATTCAGTCACAGTCAGACGGAGGTTCAAGCAGTAGCGATGCAGCATGGGAGGAGTTTTTCGTTTGAAGGAGAGTGAAAGCGTTTTTGCGACGAGAGGTTCGAGACGATCTGTCGGGCTTATTATGTCATTAATAGTTAAGAAGGTAAACGGACTTCAAAAAAGCAAACTACCAGAGACAACCTATAGCTAACACCTAACCTGAAAGCGATAATATCTATTAGATTCACTGGGGCAGTGTTTTGTTGTTGTTTTTTAATCTTAGCATTCAAACAACTTCTGTGATTCTTTCAGTCACGTGGTCGAAGTGGGGATCCGCTGCCGTTGCCAGTGGGTTTGAACAAAGCGACACATGAACGGCTGATGCGCCGTCTGACAAATGGGGCGTACCCCTCTCCTCACTCAAATTGTGCATCCGCGCAATTGTGAACTGATGTTCAAAATCAAAATAAGCAAATCTCACAGACAATACAAGGAAAGTTCTTAGAGTAATATAATATGAGACAAATCAGAAGATTCTTACTTTCTGGAGGAGCAAAAGAAGTGCCACGATCACTGGTATGGCAGGGATTTACAAAACTTCACAGAACTAGATGATGTTCAGCTTCCAGTGACTGAAGCTCATAGCATGTCTATCACCCATTTTGGAGGATTTCACCAAAATTAAGCTATTGTTGAGACACAAGAATGTAGTCAAAAGTATAAATGCAGGACCTTGAAACACTGGAAGAAAGGAATATCAAAACTTTCCTACATAAAGCTCATCTCCATTTTGTTCTTTGTATTTGAGGTTGAGGTTTCTAGTCAGTTTGGTGAACAGTGGAGAAAGGCCCCAGGTGGTTGTGGTTTCCACTATTACCTCCCAAAAATCACCAGATGCAACTTCATGCTTGTCACGGTGCAAAACACATGTATCCTTGACACAGACGGTCCAGCTTTGGGGAACCGACTGCTGCTTGTATGAATTACAGAAGTGACATTACATCCTGTTATTTTTAATCAATGAAAACAGGATCCTTGGTTTGTCAAACTGTCGCTTGGTACACCATGACTGACCTGTGCAGATCTCCACAGTGTGCAGGATTTATTTTACTTTGTTTCATTTAGTAAGCTGTACTTATTCATGTCCAAATTTTAGGTATGTGTAGAATTATGTTCTTTTATTTATGTTTAAAGGTGATTATTTTTTTCCCACAAAAGTTCAGCTGAGACCTTTTCCGTCTTTGAGAACTTCAAAACAAAATGCATGGATGACTTTAATTGTGAAGAAGCATTTCAAATGAGAGGTGAAACATCTTCGAGAAAAAAAATGGAGTTCCTTGCCTTTTATTTAAGCACTTTTCACATACAGGATGACCTACAACGATAACATAAACTGTATGAAAACATCTCTCAACAGAGCAGTTAGAGAAGTTTCACTCTGATGGACATTTTCAGATCAGAGCTCTACCCTAAAGGTAGCAAATATTAAAATCAGTTCTAGTTTGTGTTATATAAAGGTTTAGAGGTGTGTGTGTGTGTGTATATATATATATATATATATATATATATATATATATATATATATATATATATACACACACACACACATCTGGCAAATGCCTTGTCCCTCAAGCTAGAAGTCTAGAGGGAAGGAGCCATTCGATCTGTTATTACCGAGACTGAAACAATGCTTTCTTTCAATGTCAGGATGCTTCATTAAAATACATTGCAACTGTGTTCATACTGCTTGAATATTTGAACATTTTAACATGTTATAACCACAAACTCCAATGGTATTTATTACAATTAATGTGTTAGAGCAACATAAAGTAGTGGATTACTGTGAAGTGGAAGGAACATGATACATGGCTCCAGCTGTATAGCCCAACCCTGGTCTTATCTCTACAACCTTCTCCCTAACTCGTCTGCTACATCCCTTGGTCTTCATGAAGCCTCCCTCCGAGCCCTTCACAGAACAGCTTGATTTAAACTGAGCTTACATTGAAGTGTTCAGCTCCATTTCTGATGATTCTGATGAGGGTGGTTGGTTGCATTCAGTGTTTTGGGTCAGGGTTAAAGGAGCTCAATTCACAAGTTCACCACCTTTTGTCAGATTTTCTATGTAAAATACACATATTGATGGCTGTAAAATGTGGAAGAGTTGAAGGGATATGAATTATTTTGCACATGTTCAACACATATAACACCTGCATTGTTCAAATTCTCTATAGCATCTACAGTGTTTATGCCTGTCCAACGATAACTGTTGAATTCATTTTCTTTGTTGGGGTTTGTATCTTCAAATAGGTAATTGGCTTCATTGTCATTTTAAACCCAAAAAAAAAAAAAAAAAATTTATACTTCATCAGAATGTGTTCAGGTTTATGTTTTCAAAGCAAACAATTTACCCATAGGCTTAGTCATAACAGTTTCAACTCTCAATGCAAAAAATCTCTGAAAACATTACTGCCAAGGCAGATGGATGGAAGGACTAAAGAATCAAAGATGGATACAAGATTTACACCAAAAGATAAAAATAAAACTCTGAAATCACAAAGTATCTTTTCATATGCAAGAAGAGCTGGAAAATACTAAGCAGGAACAGACAAAGGACCATATGTACATCCCACTGGTGTACAGTTGAGGAACTACATTTGCACATGGTGCACTGATGGCATATTAAGATTATATTCATGTTTCCAAGAGCTATAAACAGATTTGAATTCTAAGATGGAGTTTGGGATTTTTATTGTCCATGCTTATTACTAAAATTGAACTTTAGGGAAAAAAAAAAGAAAAAAGGACAAAATCCTGTCTTTTGGTTTCACAAGCTGTAAAATTCTAAGCAATTTTTCTTGTCAAAAAGTTTAAATTTGAAAATTGTGATACAAAAAACAGACATGACTGAAAGCAGAAAAGAATAATAGAAAAACCCTAATATTAATTCCTTTAAATATAAAGTACTATGGGGCATCATCAAGCTTTTTAGCTACTAGTTTGTGGGAGTGTCTAAGAGGAAATGCTTTAGAGACAGAAATGTTAATCCTAGTTTTGCTGAAATATATTTATTTATTAGTGGTAAGTTATCATTCTCAAGAGTGCATCCAATACTGGAAGAGAAGCAGGACTTCAGGATCCAGGCTGGATCATTAGGTAGCACCTCAGCAGAAAAACAAAAACACTAGAAAGCTAAACCAGTCAGCTCTGGGAGTAGAGGGGTGTACATTTATAGAAAACAGTGTTTGAGGACATACTGATGGAGAAATGAGTCATAGGCAGTCAGAAACAGAAAGAGTTTGTTCACAGTCGGCACTGCACCAACATTTTTAAATGTGTTTATTAAGAATACAGAACCTATCTCAACAACAAAATGCTCCATCTCCCAGCAGCTCTGACCTGAGAAGGACTGGAGGTAAAACTATTTACAATACAAAACAGAAAAAACAAAACAAAAACACAGACTTGCTGCATCACGAGACACATTTCACAGGAAAAAGCTCTACACTGTCCTTGTCCTCTTCTCAACCCTCGCCTCCTTGTTGACGCCTTTAAGCGATGAAGTCCAGGGGTCTGTTAAAGCCTCCCTTTCTGTTCATGTACTGCCTAAAGAAATAGAGCAGGAAACATTACATCACTGTTTCCTTTGCAGCACTGGCTGATTACATCACCGTTAGGAGGGCTGGGATCTGCGTAGAAACACCTGCAGAGGTGATTGGCTACTCTAACAGCAGACCATGCAATGAACACTCATTGCTAGGGAGAAATTAAACCTTTATACTCAAACTAAGTAACATTTACCCAAAGAAAACATTTAAAGAGTTAACATGATAAATATATGTAAATTCTTTCTCTGCTCCAACTCTTTGCAGTGCTATGATGATGGTGATGCACAAGCATAACACTGGAAAATTGTAAATACAACAAACTGCTTGCATGTGTGTGGCCAGATGTACCTGTATTTCCTCTTCATGGTAACGTTGACTGCATATGCATTAACTGATCCATCCGTTTTCTTCCCCTATGGAAAAACACATTTACTGTCTTTGTACTCAAAAAGTTCAAATGTGTAACACAAAATAATATCAGTGTAATGCAGAATACAGCCATATTTCTATCAGCTTACAAAAGCCACCCTGTTTGGTTGAGTTTTCTATCAGCAGATTCAAAAATTAGAAAGGGAATCCTCAATTTGGCTGCACAACACACTGGATTGTATCTAACCCAACAGTGCCTCCTTGTGGTTGTGCGGCATACAGTAACAACAGCAACCCCTGTTGTTCTCACCTTTGTTGAATCAAAGGAACCAAATCCCATCATTTTCATCATCTCAATTTCCTCTTCTGTTTTGCCTTGCATATCCTCAGCTGTAAAAGCACAATAAGGAAAATAAACTGTTTTATCAGCGCAACTCTAAATCTGCAAAGAACCAAACAAACACATTCATGTTGTTGATGTTAATACCTGAGATCTGAATGGACTTTCCGGGTTTGTCTTTCACCTCTTTCCGCTCGTCGTCCCGTCTGTCCTTCTGCCTTACAGGAGAGAGGGAGGAAGAACGATGGCGTCTGGGAGGAGTCCTATTCGAGGAACACAAAGACTCATTCAGGATTTGTTCTCACAGCTACACACATGTATGAACCAGAGTGCTGGCCACATGTGCACAAGCGGTTTGAAGTTTTATTTCCAGACATTCCATTCCATTATCCAAGCCATTGGGCGATATAATTATCTTTTTTCATTGCATGTGCAGAAAACTTTGTTTAAAAAGGGTTACATTATGAGGTGTCAGAGAACATGTTTGATCATAAAAGTGACTAAAGGTAAACAACCATGATGATGAGACGAGTTGACATTAGAGTTCGCGCCATCTGTAAAACTGCGGTTGGAACTGCAGAAATCTTTAGAGTGAAGTTTTAACTGTTAGTGCAAAACATTACAGTTTTAATAACTGCCTCAACCCACAAATATAAGAAGCTATAGCTAGCTACATACCTACATAGTTACAGCTATGTACAGTGGGCAAAATAACTATTTGATACGCCACTGAATTCCCCACCAAAAGAAAGGAGAAGTCTGCAATTTCCATCGTAGGTAAACCTCAGCTGAAGGAGAATATAGAAAAATAAAATCCAGAAAAATGGCATTGTGGGATTTTAAAATAATTAAGAAGCATTTTATGGCATAAAAATAAGGATTTGATACAACATTAAAAAAGAAAAAAACAACAACAAAAAAATAGAACATCATATTTAGTACAGAAACCTGCGTTTACAATTCCAGAGGTCAGATGTCTCCAGTAGTTTTGACCAGGTTTGTACCACAGCAGGGGTTTAGTGGAGTCCCAGTACTGATGTCGGCCCGATACCAGGGTCAAGTAAAAGCAAGCCGATACCACATTTCTGCTGGATTTTCCTCTTTGGCTGCACCATGATGACTCTCAATGGGCAAACCACAATTTATACCAGGTGGTGGTGGTAATACAACAATGAGTTATCTGCTGGTCCTCAAAAAAAAAAAAAAAAAAAGCCACCCCACACAAGCAAAATCAAAACAAAAACAACAGATGAAGATGTACTTTTCCTGTTGTCCGTCATTTTGACAAACGGTGTCAAAAAAGTCCTCAATTATCTGTTTACCGATCAATTTTTTAATTGATAAAAATGTCATTTAATCACGTTTCATTTTCATTCTGTTTAATTAATACTCAACAAGCTGAATCCGCAACGTCATCATCAAGCTGAATACATTTAACTTTTTCTCTGCAGTGACGAAGTTTTTAAACATTTCACCAATTGAAGTGATCAGAAGTCAGCAAGACTCTCTGAACGAAACCTGATCCTGCAAACACTCCCCTCAGCGGGAGAATAATCTAATCCCACAGCAGTGTCAGCTGTGCCAGAGGCGCTCCAAAGCCTCTTGCCCATAACTCTTCAACGCGCCGCCATCGGCTCTCAGACAGCATCCAGATCAGAGGTGATACTCTGATGGAAAGTTTGCTGTCAGGGATCGCCGTCAGATTGTTCCCTCACTGTTTAAAACAATCATAATTACTAAATAAAAATGATTAAAAACAAATATTTGGTTAATGCAAGCCCTAGTCTGGATATATTTCAAGCTAAACAAAGAGGATAAACAAGCAGACTGCCTTGTGTGCATATTTTAATTAAGCTTTTACTGCTTTCGTTTTTAGACCACCATTAGAATAAGCAGTGTAACTTCTTCCGTTTCAAGCTTTCGTCATCTGGGATGTGTGATGAATGGGAGAGGAGCAGGGTGAAGTTGCGTGCGCATTTATTGCAATGCAGCGCTTGTTACAGTCTAATAAACATCTGAACCTTACTTTCTTTCCTTCCTCAACAAGGTAAGCTGCCTCCTCCTCTATTTAGACTAGAAGCAGATTAACACAACTTTATCGCCCATTCTGTTTTGGCTTCCTCCGTGTATGTATTGCTTATTAAATGCGCCACCGAAGCCGCAGCCTGACTGGACCATCAAACAAATAATTTGGCCCAGGCAGAATTTTAGCTCGGGCTATGGATCTAAACTCCAGCGAAAAATGCATCTTTTAACGAGCAATTTCATAAAGCATTTGAAGACTAAACAATTTGTATGTCATGTTCTATTTATGATTTGTTAGACTAGTCAGAGGGACTGTAGGTTTAAAAAGAAGAGCCACCCAGAGCTAAATAAAATAAATGTTTTCAAAAGTTTGCATGAAGTATAAGTAGGACTTGTTAACTACTTGGTATCAGTGAGCACCTAAACTGAAGTACTCATACTCGGTCATGAAAAAATTGGTATCAGGATACCCTTATTTTTGGCCCACTCCTCCCTCCATATGTTGCTTGGCAACATGGCGTTTCATCTCCCTCCAAAGGAGGGTTCAGGTTAGCTGCTAGGCTACTCCAGAACCTTGAAGTGCTTCTTATGGAGCCACTCCTTAGTTGCTCTGGCTGTGTGTTTCAGGTCATTGTCATGCTAGAAGACCCAGCCACAACTCGTCTTCAATGGTTGTTGGAGGTTGTTGCCCAAAATCTTGTGATACATGAAGGCCACATCCATCCCGTCCTCAGCACGGTGCAGTCGTCCTGTTCCCTTTGCAGAAAAGCTCCCCCAAAGCATGATGTTTCCACCCCCATGCTACACAGTTGGAATGGTGTTATTGGGATTGTCCCGTCCTTCTTCTTCCTCCAAACACGGCGAGTGGAGTTCATACCATAAGGTTCTATTTTGGTCTCATCTGATCACATGACCTTCTCTCATGCCACCTCTGGATCATCCAGATGGTCACTGGCAAACTTCCTACGGGTCTGGACAACTGCTGGTTTGAGCAGGGGGACTTTGCTCACACTGCAGGACTTTAACTAATGAAAGGTTAGTGTGTTACTATGGTAACCTTTGAGCATGTGATCCCAGCTCTTTTCAGGTCATTGACCAGGTCCTCCCGTGTGGTTCAGGGGTGATCCCCTCATCTTTTGTCATGATCATGGATACTCCACAAGTCGAGATCCTGCAGGGAGCCCAGTCTGAGGATAAACTGAGTTTCTTCCATTGGTCAACAATTGACCCAGCAGTTGTGTCCTTCTCACTAAATTGTTTGCCTGTTGTCCTGTAGCGAATCCCAGCCTTGTGCAGGTCTACATTTTTGTCCCTGGTGTCCTTAGTCAGCCCTTTGGTCTTGCACATGGTGGAGAGATTGGAGTTCGATTGATTGTGTGGACAGGTGTCTTTTATACAGGTAATAAGTGGAGGATGAGAGGGCTTCTTAAAGACAAACTAATAGGTCTGTAAGAGCCAGAATGATTGCTGGTTGGTAGGTTAATTAACTGCTTTGTAATAAAATGCAAAGGAGTTATTTAATATTTATACAATGTGATTTTCTGGATTTTTTTAGATTCTGTCTCTCACAGTTGAGGTGAACCACCGATGAAAATTACAGACCCTTCCATTCTTTGTTAGTGGGACAACTGGAAAAATCAGCGGCGTATCAAATAATTATTTTCCCTATAGTAATCTATAGGAAGCAGGACTAACAATTTATATTTGGAACATGAAAAAAGGTACATTTGAAAATTGGCTTATTTAAAGGTAAACTAAGCAGATATTTCATATCCTGTTTTCCAATTAACATTTCTATTTGAAAGTGTATAGAAGAGCGACATAATTGCCCACATTCTTTACTTTATGACTGCCAACATATCAATATATTACAGGAAAACCAGTTTTAAATGGGATTATCACACATCCTAGTGAAATACAAAAATAATCTTAAGTGCACTGGCGACCTCACCTCGAACGCCTTCTGTGTGGAGAGCGTGAACGAGATCTACGGCGGTCTCGGTCCCGATCCCTAGAGCGAGAGCGGTCCCTGTCCCTACGCCTTCGCTCGTGTTCCCGTGAAGTAGAGCGGGACCGTCTTCTCTCTGACAGGAAGATATGATATGATATCACATCAGTAACTGGGCCATTTTCAGTAGCAAACTGGTAGCCATAAATTGTAATTCTTTGCAAATATCTACTAAGTAACATCTTTTTTGGCATGTGTATGTTTGAACAACAAAAAAAAAACTAAATATTTGATCCAGTTTGTCATCAAAGAGCCACTCTGGAAATTTATAAAATTTACCAACAAGGTGTTTGTGGTTCACACCAAAGTTTTGTTGCACAATGTATTATTGGATTGTTCTATTAAAATTAAGGGATTATTAAGATTATATCATTATATGCATGCAATGAACAGAAAACATCAATTTTATTAGCACTACTTCACCTGTTGATCACTGCTCAGAGAGGATCTAGCAAAAACGAGCTAATTTTGATCAATGGCTAATTGACTAATAAGTCAAAAATTTAAATATATTATGCAATATCACGATATTTACATCTGTTCCTTTATTGCTTATAGTTTTATTATGTTTTGATGTAAGATGACAATGGGACAGCCAGAACACTCTGTAAAGTATTCTCCAGCACATCCTAAAGACTCATTGGTGCCAAGGGGGCAGACAGTTCATGTCTTAAATCACTGCTGCAGAAAAATCCTTGCAAGCTTTAAGAGATCTAAATATAAGGTTAGACTCAATATAATTTGGCCTAAACTAATAATAATAAAAAAAATCTTTAGAAAAAAAAACACCTGCAGTTTAGAATTTCTGCCAATATGTGAAAAATGAATTATTCAGTGCATATCTGACTCGTCCACTTATTTAATTTTCAGAATGTTAAGCAATATAATGTTGTCTCAATGCCAAATAGGGACTTGAGTGAAGCCATTCACCTTAAATCACCTTATTTTATAGAATCGGCATGACACGTAGCAAAATCAAAACTAGGCTTGATAAAAAGTCAGCAACTCTACCACTTCACAGTAAATCTGAGCTTTTCCCCCTCAAATATTAAGCTATGATTTATTTTTAATGGATCTTGAAGGATATAATGCACCGATTCGGTACTGAAAGGGAAAAAAGTAGCGATATGTGCTGTAAATCTTTTTAGCTGAGTTTTCTTTGACAGATCTGTATTTGTAGATTTTCTGTGATGAAGAGTGAGACCACTGTAAATCTGGGCTTTTTTTTTTTTTTTTTTTTTTATTAATCGTTGTAACATTTTTCTATAAACAGTCTGTTGGGTGGTTACAAACGGAAAACCTCGGATCACTTGAGCCTCAACAAACAGTGCTCTCCTTCCCCCTTGCAATGTAAACAACTTCGAATCATCCATCATTAAAAGTACTTACTTGTATCTGGTCGAGCAGCTATAATAAATCTACGTGATTTTGTCTGACCAAGTAGAACTTTATTCGAATTTGTCAAAATAACCACCACACTTTCTCATATTCATCTCAGTTAGCCGAGTTTTAGCTTCAGCAGGCCCAGATGCACAGCTCTCGAAGCTTCTACAATCATCCGAGGACTCAAACAGTTTGCTCCGAACATTTCATTTCTAAGTAGACCTATCTTATTGTAACACACATAAACGTGCACGGTCACATTAAGTCATCGGCTAACTATAGAGTATAAAGGAAGAAACGACATTTTCTACAAGATAACAGTGGACCGTATTTGGTAATGTAAGCTAGCACTACGTTAGCTACCCAACAGTAAAAGCGTTGTATTTTCTTACCTCGTCTCGGAGGTGTTCGGCTCCTGCTCCTACCCATCCTTCTAACGGCTGAAATAAACCTTACTTATAACTAGTAATTTAAAAAAAAAAAAAAAAAAACATATATTCTGTAAACAACCGAGAACAAACACACATTTGCATGAAACTAACGACAGATCTACGTATGGCTCTCCTTTGTCCCTTATGATTGGTTGCTTTTTAAAAACTTCCTCTACCTTCCATGGAGCAGTGCGCCCTCTATCGAGCTAGATGACCGTCACATTACGGTAGCTCTGGAAAAAAAAGAAAAAAATGATTTAGCTGGATTCTTAAAACAAAACAAAACAAAACAAAAAATGATCTGACTATAGCGAACTATTTTGCACACAAGTGCGGAATAACGGTGTTTTAGCATTAAAGGAATATTTAAATGATCTGCTTCAGTTGGTTAAGAAACTGGAAAAGAGAAGAGCCTTATAGCCACTAATATGTGATGAAATGTTGAATATGAACATGTTGCACCACATGCTTTTCATACCCATCAATACGCTTCTCACTTATTCCTGGCAGAATATGTCTTGGATGTACTTGTCTTTTTGGAAGCAGTACATTTTTCTTTAAGCTAACTGGTTTTCCAGCACAGAACCAGCTTTTGACTGTAGTTCACAAATGTTTTAACAAGGCTGAGATCTGGACCAAAACAGAATTTTAATTTTTAATTAATTTTAATTAATCTGCCTGCTTTAACACCAAACTAGTTTAATGCATGTTTGGTGTCAATTTCAACTGTCTGACCCAAACTGTCACTCTCCAAAAAAAAGTGAAGTTAGAAAGGTTACAAAGGGAAATGTTTTAATGTCAGAGGAGGCAACAATTGAGCTGTCTATACACAAAAAATTAGTGTGTTTGGAGACTAGATTTTCAAACAAAACAACTATTACCAAACAACATTCAAAACATGTTCAAGAAATAAGAGGGACTTTATGAGTTAAGGAGTGTACATCAATATCAAACACAAATTATTAGAACAACAAGAAAAAGTTTCTGTTTTTATGTTTATGGGGTGAGGCTTTGGAATAGTCTAAATGTGGAGCTCAAGCAATGTCCAAACATGAAATGGTTCAAATCCCACTTTAAAAACATAGTCATAAATGGATCGTAGACTAAAATTACTATTGGTGTGTCTATTGTTATTTCTGTCATTCCAAAGTAGTTTGTTATTAATGCGTGAGATTTGAGATTTACAAGTACAGCTGATATATGTGAATATATAAATGTTAAATATGTGAATAGTATTCTAAGAGAGCTACAAGAATCATAACTTCCATGGGACTATTGTCTTAACGGAAGGAGAAAAAAATAATTAGTAAAAGTAATTACATAATCATGAGTATAGGAGTGGGACATCATAAGTTATACTTCACCTCACCCCTTGAATATATATAAAAACTTGAGATATGTATATGTATGTATGTGTATGTGTAATTTTATTCTCTCTTTCTCTGTACAATACAGTACAAATTGTTAATATTCAAAAACAGTTAATTAAATTTAAAAAATTAAAAATGTAGGAACCCAACAGTCAAGCATAGTGGTGGCAGCATCATGATGTGGGGCTATTTTCAGTTCAATGAGTGCACTGGATAAAGTAGATGAAGAATAAAGAATAGGACTGCCATCAAGTTATTCAACTTCACCTCAAGACAAGAGTAACGAGCTGAAAACTGGACCCAGCTGGGTCTAATGATCCATGTAGTTTTGGAGTGGGTGACATCAAACTCCAAACATCTTCCTGATCAAATAAAAAAATATACAATAACCTTTCCCCAGTGCTTCAAGATCATGGAAAGATTATGATCTCTCCCCAAAGTGAACAGCAGGGGGAGACAGACACCTTGTTGAAATGTGACCCTTAAAAGCCTTGCAGTATCATAGTACAGTCCATCATGACTTATGAAATGTAACATTTCAGAGGAGTTTTTTTCTGCTGTCTTGCATCAGATTTGATATTCATTTCCAGACGGCTGGCTTCAGAGGAAAACCAAATCACTATGTCATTCTGCATGTATTCAAGAACTTCGAAAAGGGGAAAAATAATCTTTTATTTAATCTGCAGTTGTTGACAAACCATTTGAAGTGGTACAAATCACAGTTTTCTGGGAGCCACAGTAATCAGAGCAGTCATGTTTCATTTGCCCTGGCAGAATTCGAACTCGCTCATTTGTATGGCAATGCCAACCTAACCACCGAGAGCCCTGACTCTTAAACGGCTGCGGCGCTTTATTTTTAGGCATCGGCCTCTTGAGAAATTTACAAAGGACCAGAGCTAAGCCCAAGGTGCTGCTGTGGCAGCTCTGTGTCATGCATTTTAAACGTGGCTGGAGGGGGGAGGCGGGGCGGGGGTGAAGAGAACAACGGAGCAAGGGAAAAGAAGTTTGTCAGAGTTCATTAAGTATCAGGGGAACATTGCTGGAACTGGCAGAGTAAGCCGCGCCGGGGCCCTGGTGCCATTAATCACGACTGACATGAAACCAGGGGCCGAGGGAGGAGGGGAAGGAGGGGAAGGCAGCTCTGCCAGAGACTCTGGTTGTGATTATAGAATGTGGTCCAGGCAGCTCAGGCCAGGGGTGTTGAAGGTAAAACACACCACTGCCAAGACTGTAAAGTTCAGCTAACCTCACACAGATCAGCCTCACATAATCACAGGTAGACTGTGAGGAGAGACATGAGACTCCAACCTCTGAAAACATGACAGAGTAATTGCTGAGGGGCTGAAGTATTTTGGCCTCAGAGGTAGAGCGTAAAGAAGTGCAGAAGCTGAATCTCCCTCCCTGTGTCCCCTCCCCTCCTCCTGCCCATCTCCTCCGTGCTTCTGGTTTAATAGCGTGCAGAAGGAAGAGAGTGGAAGTGCAGCAGTAAGGCAGCACTGCTCATACATCTCTGTCGCCTGCCTCATTTTCTACCCGCATCCCCCCAGAAATTTTGCGCTGGCTTGCCACACTGCTGCTGCCACCCTGGAAGAAGAAATAAATGGGAGAGAGAAAGCGCAGGGAGAAAAGAAGGAGGAAAGCTTGTGACTCGTGAAGTTGGAGGCCTCTGTTAAGTGCCGTGCTTGAAAGCCCGTCCAGCCTCATTAGCTGTCAGTTGTAACAATACCGAGCTGGCAGCGAAGACTGCTCCCAGTCTCGGTGCCATAAATCACAGGCTGACAGGGCCCAGACAGGGCTGGGAACCAGCACACATGCAGGACTAGCTTGCGTTCTGTCTCGCTGTTGTTCTTTTTTCTTTCACCTCGCTCTCTGTTTTTCCACAGCTCATTCTTTTCTCCACTTTGCTCCCGCTCTCTCTCTGCTCCAACTCAATCTGCCTCTATCACACAAACTTACAACACACTAAAACATGTCAGCAGACAACCCAGAACACATGTGCTTGCATATTTGCTTTATGCACCAATTTTTTAATCTTAAGCAGACAAAAAGGGTTTGGACAAATCTGTCATTTTTTTGATGGATGAGATATGTTTACTGCAACTGGATGCTCATTCCTGTCTCTTTTTTCTCAATCACTTCTCTTGTACCTCAGCATACAGTATAAGTAAAGATATGGCAAAAGGCTTAATATATAATAAATCTAATACATATTCCCAAATACTATATTTAAAGGTGTAGCAGGTCTGACTCTATGGCTGTTTTTGCTATTACTTGTAAGATCTGTGATACCATAGACGAATATCAGTCAAACTGATGGTGAAAATTTGTACAACCAATTATTTTTATGCAAACTATAGACCTAAAACCAGATATTAACATACATACTGTGTATAAAAAGAGAGACAAATATTTTCCTCACTGTCTGATATTAAATGAGTCTAAACTTTCCCTCTTTTAAGTCAGTTGGGGTGAATCCAAGAAGCATTAGTCTGCAAGATACAGAAAACCAGATTACCAAAGGCATATGAACTCACAAAGACCTTAATTTCACAGACATGCATTGTTGTCTGATGAAAGTAAAATTAGAGTTACTGGCCCTAATGAGGTACACAGGGGGAAATTTGAAAGGCTAAGAACACCATCCCAACTGTAAAGTACAGAGGTGGCAGCATCAGGTTTTGTGGGTGTTTTGCTGCAGGAAGGACTGGACACTTCACAAAGTCAATAACATCACAAGGAAAGAATACCATACAGAAATATTGAAGCAACATTTCTAGACATCAGCTAGGTGGTTAGTAGTGTTGCAGTACTAGACACTAGAGCTTCGCTTCATCTCCAACCTGGGCATCTTTAAGTCTAAGCTTAAAACTTATTTCTTTAGACAGGCTTTTAATACTATGTAGTGCAGCGGTATTTTCCCTTATTTTATTGTTGTTTTGTGTGTTTTCTTTTTCTTGTTATGTGATTTTTACTGTAAAGTGCTTTGGTCACCTTAGTTGGTTGTCGTTCAGCGCTATATCAATCAACTAGTCTTGGTCTTGAGACCACTGTTTGATTGTCTCAGCATTTGTACTCGGTCTTGTCTCAGTCTCTAGATTTTATTTCAAGACCGGTGAAGATCACAACTGTGGAAATATCACTAAATTGCCAGAATATTGTTCAGTTTATTTGTGAACATCCTTACTTTCAAATGTACTGATTCAAATTTAAGTAATAGCGTGACTCATTGCTAATTATGTAGTCTTGTTACTGCTGTCACCCATCTCCACGCCCTTTCTCTGGCACTCCAAGACAGTGAGCTGTGGTTGTCTGGGAGCGGGAGAAGATGTCTATAAAATCTTCAGTAATACAATTCGGTTTTTAAATTATAAAGAATTTTGTAGATCGTGTGATCAAATAAGCTTTTGTATATTTGTAAAATAACATCCAGAAGAAAGCATCTAGTGACTTGTAAATTCTGCGGTGCTTCGCTTTCAAAGGCACATTTACCTATGTGGTTTGTTGTTGGTTTAAAAACAACATAGTTGTATGGGGTGCCAAGTGTATATTTTGGATGCAAAAGATTTGGCAAACAGTTTTTTGATATTTAGCTTACTTTTCTCACATATAGCACACTTCCACACACACATACACACGCACATATATATATATATATATATATATATATATATATATATATATATATATATATATATATATATATATATATATATATATATATATATATATATATATATATATATATATATATATATATGGAAGCCAAGAGCTACGGAAGCCGAGAGTGGACGTGTTAAGCAAAACTTTTTTCTGATGGTTTTCTTGAGATAACGACTTAAGATCATAAGATGATTGGTGTGTGTGTTAAACCTGACTCCATCATTCAAATGCATGCCACACCAGCGGGAGAGGACTTATAAGTGTAAGTCATGGCATGCATGTGTAATTCTCTGAATAATTCTGTGAATAAGTGATAGGTAAACCATAGTGACACCTCATGGTTGGTCTTATGATTAAATCATTGGGAAATTATCTCGTTATCTTGAGAAAATGGTATTCGTTATATTGTTATAACGACATAAATAACTCGTTATCTCGAGTTAACCATCGGGAAAATAAACATGTGAGTACATCCGCTCTCGCTACCTACTGTAAGCATGGGTTTCATTAGTTTTAAAAAGGGTTTCTTCTGCCTAAATTTGTATTGTAATTAGTTATTTGTATATACTTTTTCATATTAGTTTTTAAAATGCCAGAATTTGAACCAGATTTTAAATTGTTTGTCTGTCTGATGACCATTTATAAATATAAAATCAGATGCTGAGTTACTCATTACATTAGTAGCATTTTCACCAAATAGTTTTTTTTGAGTAAAATATATATTGAAGTAGAGGTGCTCTTATTTGAGAACATTTTTTGGCTACTGTACCCACTTCTGCAATTCAGTTAGTACTTTTTATCTATGTGTTGTTGTTGTTACCATAGACATTAGCTTAGCTTATAGGACCTTTATAGTGAACACTTGCAAATATATAAAACTAAATACTTAAGGAAAACCACTTAACTTACCATCATTGCTGGGATTGATCCTGGGGGAAATGGAGTCTGAAGAGCAGCTGGTTTAACTTCACCTGCCCGGAGCGACCCGGGCAGGTGAAGATTTAACATTAAGATATAGATTTAGCATTTAGATATAGATTTAACATTTATATATTGATTTAACATTTAGATTTAGATTTAATATTTAAATTTAGATATATTTAGATTTAGATTTAACATTTAGATTTGGTGAAATTTTTTGAAATGCAAATATGGTAATAAATGACAGTTTTTTAAGACATTTCTGTTTTAAATGTGATGAAAGTGGGCTAAATGTGAGAACTGTCTGCTAAATCTTTTGCATTCAGATCTTAATCTTGGCACCCCAAATATTTGTTTATGAAAGGCAGAAAAGTGAAGACTTTAGTCAATGAATAATTGTTTTACTTTCTGTACTAAATGATGGAAGTCACCCAGGAGAATCGAATAAAGGTGTTTTCATGGGAATGAGGATCTTTCAGATCAATTTGAGGAACACTTTTGATCATGTTTCACATTTTATTGTCTCATGTAGCGTGGGGCGCTGGTCATGGTCTTGACTCAGTCTCACCCTGCCTTGGTCTTGGTTTTGACTTGGTCTTAGCCCCTAAAACTCTTGGTCTTGTCTCAGTCTTGATACACTCTGGTCTTGGTTTTGACTTAGTCTCGGGTTAGGTGGTCTTAAGTACAATACTAGTGGTTAGAACCTGGCCACGAATGGGTCTGGTCAGTGACTAAGCATGCCACCAAATTAGTTACAAAGTGGCTTAAGGACAGGAAGCGTATCGTTTTGGAGTAGCCATCACAAGGCCCTGATCTCTGCCCCGTAGAAATTGTGTGTGTAGAACTGAAAATGTGTGTGTGACCAAGGCAGCTAACAAACCTGACTCGGTTACACCAGTTATTTCATAAGGTGTGTTCCAGAGTGAGACATTTCTGTAAGATGTAACAGGGAATTCTACCAAATCTGAATGAAATATGTATACATTTCAGAAGCTAAATAAAGTTTAAAAAGCTGGCATTTAGCTAATAGAAATATTTTTGTAATCTTAACTGACTTACAACAGGAGCTGTTAAATCTGATAAATTGAATCTGTCAACAGGATAACTATTAATGGTGCACTCTGCCAGTCTGGCTGTAGGAAGTTCTGTTTCCAGCTTGTTACATGCCACCTTGGGAACACATTCAACATATGTCCCCTGGTCACATGTTTGGGCCACAAGGTGCTCTCATCAGATAAAACTAAAATTGTACTTTTTGGCCAACATGCGGTAGAAAACTCATGCTATATGTCACCCTACACGTACCATCCCCACAGTGACCCATGCTGCTGGCAACAACATGCTGTGGAACATATTCTTCAGCTGGGAGAGTTTGTCAGAGTTGAAGATGGATGGAGGTAAAATTTAACTAAATATTTCAAAGTTCTTGGACTTTCCCAGCATATTATTAGATAACTCATAATTTGTATCTTCAGTGCAGTAATTAACCTCTTAGCAGATTAGGACATGGTTTTGGGAGACATAATGTCAGAAGGATTTCTGCTAACTGGCAATGGGCAAACAGTTTGGGGAATATTAATCCTTATTTGGTCTTTTGTGGGGACTTGGTGAAAGTGTCTGAATAGAGAAGAAGCTTTTAAAGGTTATGGTGTTTTATGTTCATACAACTATTCAAAAAAACCCCACACATATGCACTTATGTGAATATGTTTAACACTAGACCCCTCTCACCCCCCCAAGATTTGTCTGTAAATACAGATAAATGAAGGGGCTCCTACTATAGACCAACATGTGATTTTTTTCATTATAGAAAATGGAAACACAAAATTAAACAGCTTCAGTGTAGGGAACTAGCTTACTACATAAAAACAGTTACATTAAAAGCCACAGATCAGAGCAGGACAAAGCTTTTGGAAGTTGCATGATTAAACTCCTGACATGAGAAGTTTCCATGTACGGCTGCCAGTGCAAGTATATGTCTGAATCACCATATCAAGGATGTTATGGTTTGTTTGCAGCCACGTGGCCAAGCAGGAGCTGTAGCCGCCTGTCATCGTCACTTATGGTGAGGCGTGATGATGTATGTGGCGCACATGGAAAGGAAGGAAGTACAAGAAAGCAGGGCTGTGGGTCATTAATCACTGCTCTGGGGCATGTGAAAACACACACACAGTGCACAATGTTAAAATATGTTCATCTGAAGATTTATAAACAATCATAAGTGAATCTAAATTTCCTTTTTTGATTGAGTAGGTTTTCAAAATAATGATTATTTTAACTTTTTAAAATTCTACACGAACTGACAGCTCTGAATCCAAAACAAACTAGTCATTAGTGTAGCTAGTATATACTATAAGTTGATAAAGCAAGTTTTAGCAAATTATTTAGAAGGGAATATGACCCCTTAAGATGACACCTATTTTGTTCCTTGTCATGTTCAGTATTCCAGTTGTAGCTGTTATGGTTACAGAGGGAAAGCTTAGACTTTGATGATTTGACAAGCCTTTAGTGGGATGCCAGAGTTTCTGTGTGAAAAGTGAATATTGCTGCTGTTGGACAGACATCTCCAATAATGGAACTTTTCTTGAAATGTAAATGTAAATTCATGCTGTTTTTCAAAGTTACATGCTCTTTTTGATACCTTCAGTGGAAACGTATCTATGAAACACCAGACAGATGTGAAAGGTGGTCAATAGAGTTGATTTTCACAAGAAAGCCCAAATGCTCAGAAATGTAGATACAGGGTTTCTGAAGATGTTTTGGGGACTTAAGTCAAACACACATCCTTTCAGCATTAAAGATTAGTAGAGAGGTGTCAAGAGTTAAAATAAGTTCATCCAGCATAGCTTCAGTATTGTGTTTATTCCTGATGAGGTAACTCTTGTATGGGAGCAAGCCAAGAAAAGAGAGACATATTTGTTATTGGAAACTTCATTAACTGAAGCTTTATTCCTCAAACAGAGTTATTATACTGATACTCAGCTAGGAGCCAAAAGACTCATCTACTTCACCATCCAGCCTAGTTCGCACAAAACACTGCCCCCTACCTCTCTTTCCTCAGAATAATACCAGGGCAACGTTTAAGGTTTCTTAAACGTTGCCCTGGTCATGTCTGGGGTCCTTCAACATTGTGAGAAAGTGAGAGTCAGAGAAGCAGCTGTGCTATTATCCTGCCTGGTTGCTGGTAATCCTGAGTCGCAGGTAGTAAAAGACAAACACTTTCAATCCGTTTACCTAACTGGATGCTGTGTATGTGGACAAATATAGGAGGGCATAAGAGGGATAAAATGAACCCCTTTGTTCTTATGCTATTATTTCTCCTCCTGGATAAAATTAGATTGAGTTGGAAAATTTTCATACAAGATTTCTGAGAGTCTGATGAGTTCTGCATTACTGTTTGAGTTTAACCTGTTGAATAATAAAACTGGTGCAGATTAATCTCTTATTTCTGACATTTACCCTTTAATTCTTATCAGTAGAAGCATCCTGTTCTGTGTCTGTTAGGGCTTACATGGTTTATTATTTATAATCAGTTAGTATCTGTGGATACATATTAGGTAGATTAGGAAGTTTACACTTTGATTCCACTGTTAATCCACAGTATAACTACGAATTACTAATCTCAGGTGGACAGTAAATTGCTATAAAGTTCATTGTCCTTTTAAACATGTGATAGAAACTGTCCAATATCAGTTAAAGACCTCAGACTTATAAACAGTCTGATTTTTAGTACAGTAGTGTTTATTAATATTACACTAAAATTAACAACACTTAGGTTACCATAATGGCTTTCTGGTGATTCTAAGTCAGTCTCTTTAGCTCTAGTTTGGACTCCAACAGGACAGAAATGTTTGACTCTGTAGCTGCCTAATGCTCCATTTGTAGAGGTTAGCTTTTTCTTTTGCAGGTGGAGCCATTTTGCTGAAATCAGCATCCTGTTAGGATACTTGGAATAGGTGGGAGGGATTTCAACCGCTTGTGGACCAGAAATCCCAAACTGGCCCGAAAGATGATGAAAACTCCACAAATTTACAGAGGACCACAGATTTTAAGACACCATTTCTGTGACTACTCTGATACTTGTGATCACTTGATCATGTTTTTTTTTTTTTTGGTGTTGTAATAATGCTGTGTTGTAGTGGGACCTAAGTTGCAGAAATAGTCGGAGGCAGAGATATAATTAAGAGATTTTGATGAAAATAAACAACAAACTTGAAAGCAGCTATGGAAGGAAAGAGGATAAGGAACTGGCAGGGAAGCATGGACATGAAACCAGGCAGTAACATAAGCACGAGAAGCTGTGCCAGAGAACCAGTAAACGGGAGAATCCAGCAGAGGGTAACAGAAAGTGAAGAGCTTAAATACTGGGGAGCTTGATGACTAGAAAAGTAACAGGCGGTTGATTGGGAACAAAGTGCAGCTGTTGAGGGAAGGAGACTAATGAACATGAGAAGAAGCTGAGGAGAATGTCAACAATAACCAAGGTAAAACACTGATCTAAGAAAAAGCAAGAATACTAATTTAATTTCAGCCTTAGTTTTCAGAATTAAGGCTGAAAATACTGTAAATAAATAAAGAAATAATCAAAATACAAACACAGAAGAAACCCAAAGCAACCCAAACATCCTAGGATCATGACAGTTGTGGAAAAAATATTCAATTTGCAAATGTAAATATTGCATTCTGTTGATACTGTCAGGGCCTGACATGAATGTCATAATACCAGTACATGATGTAGTCTGAAAAACCTGAAAACACTTTCTTTCTTTTTTGCCTTCAGTGTCGTCTTTAATGGTTACATATGACACCAAAAGTATATAAAAAAAAAACTTATTGTGAGAAACAAGACAGAAGTCTGTCTGTTTTTTCTGCATAGTAACCCCACTAGCGGATGTGTGTGTTTGTGATTGAATGTATCCGTTCACATGTGGGTGGACATGGTAATTGGTCCTGTGAAAGTGCTCGGGTTGTCTCAGGGCACATGTCGTGCAGTGTATGTACAGTGCGGTGCATCACTGAATTGTGGGGGTGTGGGAAAGCGATCACTGTGGACTTCAGAGGGAACTGAAGAAGAATGGGGAAACTGCAGATAGATAGGCTTAATGGCTGCGCTGAGGGAAGAGGTTGTAGGGCCAACAGCTGCTAGTGATCTATCTGGATCAGCCTGGAAGGGACCGCTCAGCAATGACGTATTCACCTTCAGGAACTGAATGTGCAGGGACTTTCTGTCAGAGCTCTGTCTGTAACTATGTCCAATATAGTTGGTTTTAAATTCAAAAGCTTTGTGATGATAAAATATTTTTTTTCTGACTTGCAGGGCACCTTTAGTAATATTGAAAACCTTCCTGAACAAGTCAAAATCCTGGCAATAAAAAGCTCCAACACAGTGTAATAATCTCTTTAAATGTTCAATGACAGTGAGCTGATTTTGACCTCTTGAACTCAGAACATAGTCGCAGAAAGCTTGTTTGTAATGAGGTTGTTAGTACTAATGAAGGATCACAGTATTACTCAGAAATCCAAACTTTATTCAGACAGTTAGGCCCCTTCAGCAGGATTCCATTTCCTCACTTTTACTGTTATTACCTTATCAACAGGTTTCCTCTCAATTTGTAAATTATTTAAAATTTTCCAGTCAGCAAATTAAGGGGTCTTGTTCATGTATGATGAAAAAATGGAGCGGGAGATTGATAGGCAGATTGGTGCTGCATCTGCAGTGATGCAGGCGGTGTACTGCTCTGTCGTGGTGAGAAGAGAGGTGATGCTCTTGATTTACTGGTCGATCTACATTCCTACACTTGTCTTTGGTCGCGAGCTTTGGGTAGTGACTGAAAGAATGAGATTGTGGATACAAGTGGATGAAATGAGTTTTCTTTGCAGGGTGTCTGGGCTCTCAACTTAGAGACAGGGTGAGAAGCTTTGTCATCCCTCCCTGGTTCCTTGGTTCCCAGGTGAGGTGTTCTTCCAACCAGGAGGAGACCCAGGGGAAGACCCCTAACACGCTGGTGGGACTATGGCTACAATCCCACTGCAGAGCTTGAAGCTCTGCAGTGGGATTGGAAATCCGATCTTTCCTGAAATCAGATTTTTTTTGTGTTGTCGTTCATATTACTCTATATCTGACTCCAGTGTGAACTGTTCGCGGTTCCAAACTGACCCGCACACACAAAACAACAATAACAATGACGTCAAGCACACTGTGGTTTGGACCAGAAAACTTGGAAGAAAGTTACTTTCGTATAGTTCCATCCCATACAGTAATTTAGTGTAACATCTCGCTGTTCCTTCACTGTGCAGAACCGTCACAGCTGTCGTCAATCTTGCTAACATTTCCCACTGGCACACAGTTATGACAAACATCGATGGAAAGTGACATCAAAGTCGGATCAAAACCGCTTTGGTTGTTCTCACTGGAATCACATTAGAAAACATTGGGTATGAGTCGGATTCTGGACCACATATGGAAGTGGCTCAAATCTGACTCGTAAAAATCAGATATGGGCCAGATCTGAGCTTTCACACTTGTTCTAAAAAGTCTGACCTGGTCACTTGACCCTGAAAAAAAAATCAGATTCGGGCCACATTTGCCTGCAGTGGGAACGTAGCCTATTTTAGTCTGCTGACCTGGGAGAGCTGGCCCAACTGGCTTGGGAGAGGGAATTCTTGGCCTCTTAGGTGAAACTAAGGAAAGATTTAAAAATATGACCACCAACACTCTGAAATTAAGCTAAAAAACTCCGGATATTTGTATAATTCAGCAAAGAGTTATAATTACCATTATTGGTAACTGTTAAAGGTGGGCTTAGGACAGTTTTGTAAATTGAATCTTGTAATGGAAGTTGTTCCTTCCCAGTGTTAGTTTTCTGCTTAAGGTGGCCAGATTGTGGTCCTTTTGATAAGATACTGTCAAGCTGGGCATTAGAGGCCTTCTCTTTGTCTTGGTGTGACCTTTTTAAGGACCTAACAGGCATCTCTGGATGAAGTCAGCAGAATAATTTTACCTCTCTGCCTCCTGCTTGGTTTACACTGGCTGGTATGGACCTCCAAAATACTGTTGTCCAACAAAACTGCTCGAAGGTAACTTAACCCATTCACTTGGGGTGTAATGCTACACAAATGAGATGATGCATGAGAGTTTACTGAGGGTAGTGATGGGTAGATGACACCTCAAGGAATGTGTAGCATACACCCCAAACTGTGTGGATATCAACTGTTCACTGTGTTGCTGTGTCACTTACTCAGGAAATCTTTTCAGACATCCTGGATGAAGAATGTAGAGAGAGACTGAACTGCGTTGACATGTAAAATTGTGTTAAATGTTCACCAATATAAAGTTGTATCCCAGAGCTATGAAAGGTTTCAACTTGGGTTGTTTTAAGCTAAAACTAGCTAAAGCATCTAGCTTCCACTGATGTGAGGATTTCTTCTTTCTAGAAACCTCAAGACATGGGCATCTTTCTGACCATAAAATTGCGCAAACTGGAATGATGAAAATAAATTTGCTTCATGGAAACATACCAATTTCGAAAAAACTCATATTTTTCGATAAAATGTTTTTGTGCTAGGATGAGCTGGTTTTTCAGCCGTATTGAAATTTGTGTACTTCGCAAAACTGCAATAGAAACACTTTTTTCGCACCACACCAGTTTGTATAAAGCTACAAAGTGCTTATTTGTAGGCACTGGCCTCCTTGGACAATGCGCAGCTGGCTCCACCAAGGTCTCATGGCATTGCACAGTTCATCAGAAGTTGAGTTTGCTTTTTGAAAGTGTTGAATCCATAGCTTCTCTGCAAAATTACTAACTACAATTTCCCCAAAACGCAGCATACAATAAGACACAAAATTATGTAAGTGTTAACATCATTTTTAGTGACTTATCAGCTTATTCACATGTTATTTTAATTGCATTTCTTATTTAATGGAAATAAACTTGGGAAAGCAATTGCGAATTAGAGTTACTTCGATGTTAGCAGAAATCGCAGCTGCTAATGATACCTTTACAAGGCATCACTTAAAAAATAGTATGCCTTTAAGACAGGATTATTGTAACTTGAATAAACTTTAACAAACATAAATGAGATGAGAATAAGTTGACTATTTAGCTTACAAACAGAAAATGGTAGAAGAAATGAAAACACATTCCAAAGGGCAGTCAAAGCCTGTTCTTTCCTATGTCTTTACACCAAGGTTAACTAACTGAGGTTGTTCACTTTTTGGCAATATTTGGGGTGCTGATGCTGTTAGAATTCTGCTTGGTCTTCTTTTCTACCTGTTGCAAGAAAGCAAATCAATTTAATCCCCAAAATGTCAAACTTTTCCTTGCAGACGTCAGAGTCATTTTACTTGAACTATTGCCCTGATCTATATGACAAAGGGTGGTTAGGTACCACAAAGTCCACATGAACTATAGATGGACATTGGTTACTGTTGAGGAACGAGAGAAATGTTTTTCATTCTGTTCCAATCTAGTCTGTCTGGAGGGATATTGGGAAATGACAGATGAAAACCTAAGTAGCTCTGGACAGCAGCTTGATTCATTCCGGGCGTAGCATTGATTTTTTTGCTGTTGAAGTTCAATCATGGAGCCATAAAATAAATAGAAAAGAGCCTCAGCTAACCGACTCTGGTTTGTGTTGTTGATTTGTCAGAGCAGAGGGTGAAAGCTGATGAGGTAAATTTTCTCCCAGTGCTCCTCTGCGCTCTGATCCTCACCTCCTGTGGTCATGTGAACAAGCAGCCTCCTTTTCCTCCCTTCTGAACCAGCGCACACATGTATACATGCACCCACGCGTGCGTGCACAAGTGCGAGGTTTGCCCTCATCCATGTACACACAAACCCCAAACCCCTCCTGACTCACACCCCATAACCTCACTATGGTCTTACACAGCAGGCCTGCCATAAATCAATGGGCAGGATCATGTCTGCCAGTTAGACTAAACAAGAGCATTTGTGAGGATTTGCTCTCACTCATTAATCATTCTGACAGCTCGAAAAACACATTTCCCCTTTAATGACTGTATTTGGATAATCTGCTCAGTTTCCCTCTCCCTGCCTCTCCCCCGTCCTCATGTCCCCTCCCCAATTTCTTCCTTTTTTTCTGGTGTCAAGCACATTCACAGGCATCTGGGTGTTTCACTGTTACAGGAGAGGAACATGGAGAAGGGAAGGAGGGGCCCCTCATCTTCTGAAATGATTTGAAGAAGAAAACTGAAAATCTGGAAACATTTTTTCCACCCTAAACAAATCTCAAGACATGGGCTAATATGGAGTCCTTTACAGACTCATTGATAGCCCGAGAACTTTTTCACATTTTGACACAAACTTCAATGTACTTTAGAAATGTATGCAACAGACAAACACAATGTGGTGTATAACTTTAAGGTGAAGGGAAGATATAGAGTCATATTCAATAAATTAGAATATATATTCCGATGAGGCTTATTTGTCAGATTAAAAGAACCTTATGAAAATTGACAACCTTTAATCAGGTATTAAACATACTTTTCATTAAGGCTACTTATCTGGATTAAAAACGTTTTTTAATTGATCTGACATTCTAATTTTAAATGTCATGTTTTCATTAACTCTAAATGGAAAATCATCATAATTAACTGAAATAAAGGTTTTTCAAACATCCATATGTGTGTTTTTAATCGATATAATATGTTTCACTTAGTGATAAAGTTCCTGAAACAAATAGACATTTCAATAATATTCTAATTTATTGAATGGGTCTGTATGGGTTTCAATGTATGTATATTTTTTTTAAATAAACATCTGAAAAGTTTGGGGTGCATTGATATGAACTCCTGTTATCATGATACCCTTAACTAAAATCCAATTAAACCAATACCTGCAAGACATGACAGTCTGCCTAAACTGACAGGCCAGTCAAGGAGAGCAATAATCAGGATGCAGCCATGTAACCATGTTAATTCTGGAGGACCCGAAGAGCTAAAGTGCAACTTTTTGGCCTGCATGCAAAACACTACAGGTAGAGAAAATCACAATTACCACCACGAAACATGGTGAAGGCAGAATCATAGTTTGGGTATTGTTTTCTTTAGCAGGGCAGGGAAGCTTGTCTGACAAAACTGAAAGACTGATGGGGGTAAACGGGGAAGAAATCCTGTTAGCAGCAGCAAAAGACCTGAGACAGACAGTAACAGCCCAGCAGAAGTTTAGACCCAAACGGAAATAGCAAGATTTGCTATTTTGTAAAAAAAGAAAGGAAAAAATTAAAAAAACAACCTTTTTTTTAATCTATCGTTATCCACAACTTTCACACAACAACCAAATACACAGAAATTTGTGTTTGTAATGTGATAAAATGTAACAGAAATAAAAAATAGTGGAGGTGGATATTTTTGCAAGGCACTGAAAATGTTCAAGTGTTCTCACAAAACCACACAGTCACAGTCCAACTGCAGTTAAACACTGGAAAGCTGGTGTAGATCACCTAGATTGGGCACAGATATCAAAGGACTTAATGTCATAAAACTTATTCTGCTTGATAAGTTTAATTGAAATTAGTAAAAAAGATCCACTGAGAGAAGGTGATAAGCTTGGATTCCATCTGCAGGACAGAGTAGCCTGTAGCCTATGAGGATAATTAAGGACACCAAGATGCCACAAAGTTCCAGCAGTGGTCACGGATTCTGGAGACAGAAAACGGAGCTGAAGGACCAAGGAATAATTGACAGTCAAAACAGCCAAAACAGGATTATTTCATTTACTTTATTATTTTTTCTCATTCGGCAAAGGACTAAGTGCGATGTACTTGTAAAACAAGCTAATGAAATATAAAATGAAGGGAATAGTCCCAATTTGGCAATTTCAGCTGTTCCTTAGTCCTATTGCTCCATTTTCTGTCTCCAGAATGCCACTGTTGGTCCTTTCTTGGTGCTGCACTCCACTCTCTGGAGTCAGGAAGCTGAAGTAACAACAGTGCTGAAACTGCTTTGTCATGCGACCCCCTGAAGACATCAATGGCACCAAAAAACAGCACTAGTAAAACAGTAAGAATAATTTATGCATCTAATATTTCTGGCAGCTCATAGGTTTGATTTGTTGTTATGGAAGTTGAGAATAAAAAAGATGCTCTGACATCACAGCATATGAATATATATGCAACTAGTCATGCGACAAGTCCAAGTTTCCAATCACATTCATTTTTCCACAAAACTGTAAGAATATATATATATATATATATATATATATTTGCCTTTAAGCACTCAGACTGATGCAAAATAAATTACAGAGTGTCATAAAGCCTGTAGTTCAGTGGATAAGGTCGATGTATCATGATAATACTACAGCCTCTGACTGTGGACACTGACCCATGGTAAAAAAGGAAACAGACATCAGACCCATGATATGTGAAGTGTGAGCATAATGATCCCAAACTGTCACCCATAGCTTGTATCAGCATCATCAGTGCAGCTGCTTGTTCAAACCAAGGCACGTTCCTTTTCCAACCATGACATCTTGGTCACAATCCCCCAGTACTACAACAAATGAGATCCAGCTGGTCCCACGGTCCAAGTGCTATTAGTAGAACATCATTCAGTAAATGAAAACTTTATTTCATGTCTGGATGTTTATGGGGAGCGTATCCCTTAGCTTTGCTGCCTCCCATCTTTTGAGTCCTGTAGAGACTGCTGCAGCTCTCAATGTGAGAGCGTCCTGGGTTTGCCAAGGATGGTTTCAATTTCACTTGATACAAACTAGACGCTTGACCTAACCAAGAGTTCAACTCTATCAAAACTGAACATCTTTTTACACATTTTGTTTGTTGGATTTTATGGGGATTTCATGTGATAGACCGACTTAAGGTGCGGAGGGATATTATGTATTTCCCAGGCACATAGTGCCATTTTATAGCACAGTCAAGTAACTTTGTTACCTTCAGATGTTATAAAAATGCTACATATATCAAAACATAACTTCAAAGCAAGTTGACTTTGCAGTTTGAGGTCTTGAACTTTAAGACATCTCTTTAAGACACTCCTACTCTTTCTGTCACTCTGCCTTCAGTATGCCATCACAACAGTGTTCATCCATTATACTGTTTACAACCATTCTTAGGAGCGTTGGAATCTGAGACAAGATGGAATCTGAGACTGAAGTATTGTTCTTACCACGCTAGTACTGATTTGATACCTATACCGACTTGATATCGATGTTATCGATATTTTGGATCGATCCTCCCACCTCAAGTTAGCCCCACTACGCATGCACCTGTAGCACAGCATATATCATCATCATCATCATCCCTCCAATCAACAACAGATGCCTCATTTTGTGATATTCAGAAAGGGAAAACTGTTTTGAAAAATCCAAAGTAGAATAAGTTCATACTACATGCAGTTCCACTGTGCAGTGAAATATACAACTTTTTACTTATATATATATATATATATATATATATATATATATATATATATATATATATATATATATATATATATATATATATATATATATATATATATATATATATATATATAGAGAGAGAGAGAGAGAGAGAGAGAGAGCGAGAGAGAGACGTATATGTGCCTTGCTCTAACATCAAAACCCGCAACTACTCTTTAATGGTAGCGGGTCTCTTTAATGACCCTGAACAGGATTAGGTAGGTTGAGAAATTCAGCCAACTAAAGGACACAACTAGCATTAATATGTTGCTGACCATACAAATACCTTTAGAGTTTATATGATGTTTTGTTAAATTTTTATTATACCCTGCCAGTTCAGGGTACTGTCCAGTTCCATTTAACTGTCAAACACTTACTCTTATCCAGCAAAAATAAGAATCAGAATTGGAAGTGTGGGAGGAACTCGCCCAAACCAGCACTCAGCCTGGAGTTTTTTTTGTGTCTGCTGGGATTATTATCATTATTTTATTGTGCTTCAGCATGCCTGACTGCAGACATGAATGAGGGAGGATTTGAAACAGGCACGTAAAAGAGTCAATCACGGGGTTTATGTGGAGAAATGAAGCAGAGATTGTGTGACAGGCCCTGATGAGGGATGTGTTCACGCCATCTGGGTTGCTTTAACACTGCGGTCACTGTTGGATGCCGAGCGCTCTGTATTGTGTCCTGATGTTAAACACAGAGGTGGTAGTCATGGAGTTGAGGTTAATGTTTTGTTCAGAAGACAAGGAGAGCCAGAAAGAGAGAGAGAAAGACCAAGTCCCCTTCCTCTTGCTCTCTGTCCAATCTGTCATCGGCAACGGTGAGCTTGGGTAGAGCTGGCGTCTAATTGAGGAGCAGCTCCACACCCTGTCGTCATTAATCACCGAGCCTGTCAGCCGCTGCTCAGGACCTCACAGTGGCATTCTCTGCACTGCCTCTGCTCTGACGCACAGAGCGTCCATCACAGTCACTACCTTCAATGATACTACAGTACTGCTGCTCGGATTGCTGATGTAATTCCAGCTAGCTGTGGAAAGGGCTTATTAAATATTAACCCTTTAAATTGAAATCAGGTGTATTCATTTGTAATGTATAATAATGGTTATGAACCACTTTTTGGTCGAAAATCTTACATAAACATTTTGATTAGATTTCAGCAGAAGATGTTGGTTCTGTCTACTATTCTCATTTGTCAGATGCAGTACAGAGGCGATGAGGCTGATATGTTTATGGGTTGTAATATCATAATCAGCTTTATTCACCAAGTCTGTGCACACAAGCAAGGAATTTGACTTTGGTTACGCTTTTGCTCTCAATGATGACATATTGAAAATATATCAAAAAGGAAAATAAAAAATAAAAGTTAGTTTTCCTTTTCTTGGAGATACATATACAGTGTTTTTAAAAAGAGGTAGACAAGTTGGAATTAGAGCAAATATGAACGATATTGATCTGGAAACTCTGACTTAAGTGTTCAGACAGACAGCCTGGAGGAAGAAACTGTCTCTGTGGCAGGTGATTTTTGCAAATAGTGCTCTGTAGCCCCAACCTGAAGTTAAAAGTTTAAACAGTTTGCATCCAGGATGTGTGGGGTCGGCAGAGACGTTAGCTGAACTTTTCCTGACCATAGGCCTGTCTGAATCCATGCATGGAGGGCAGGTCAGCCCTTACTGCAGTTTGGACCTGTTCTGTTTTGTGGATGAGCCAAACCACACAGTAATGGAAGACCACAGGGCAGCCTGAATAATGGTAGTGTAGAAGATTTATTATTTATTTTGACTGACTTGGGATTCATAGTGTTGGAGCTTCAAATTTAAGTTTGTATCCAGCTATAACTGGTTTAGACACACCGCTGATGCTCAAGTTCAACTTGGTAACAAACCAGGATTGTTTCTCTGAGGCCAGCGATGACAGTAAACAGCAGATCCTAACTGTGGTTGTCATGGAAAAGGTTTACATGAAACCTTTTTGGAAGAGATTGAAAAAGTTTCCAACTTATTATTATGATTATTCCAACTGTGTTATGATTTCATACTGAACCAGTTTTTATTTTTTGTTTCTCCCTAACAAGAAGGACAAACCAGATGACTTCATTAAAGAAACGGTAAAGGAGCTTCTTAGTCCTGATTCTATGACCAGAGAGGAGGTTGCAGAGTGAAGATACACTTTCCACATTCTTCAGATATGACAAAAATGGTTTCAAATGTTTGTGCTATGTAAGTGCTAGTTTGTGCAGCAAAAGTTTTCATTTGAAAACTTTTTCATCTATCATCAGGATTCTAACCCATGACCTTTTCACTGCAAGCCAATAACCACTGCCAGCGCTACCTAGCATAAATGTTCCAAGCCATTTTTGTTACATTTACAGACTGTGGGGGCGAACTTCACTCAGGTGCTGTGAAACCGCTCCCTTTTGATCAGGTATATTTGGTATTGACTTCAACTTGTAGAGTTCAAATTATTTTAAAGAAAGTGATTCCAGGTAGGGAAATTTTAAATAAAGTTTTGTTCAAAATTATAATACTCCAACATTACTAACCAGACCAATCAAATTTTTGGAGGAAATTATACATGAACATGACAACTAATTTGCTAGTGGTTGCAGTACAGCAATAGAAAGCCAACACACCCTACAGTGATGACATGCACGGTTCTGATTCTGTGAAACTGAATCATTATTTGAAATGGATGTGTTCAAGAAAACAGCTGTATGGAATTTAATTAATGAGGTTATTGTAAAAAAAAAAAAAAAAAAAAAAAAAAAAAAAAAAAAAAAAAAAGTATTTTAAAATGGTGTCCCTTATTTACGGTCAAAGACAGCTGATGTACATGGTAATTATACTGCCTTCTGAAAATCTGAGTGAAATGGAGCGTTCTAAGTTATGTTTGGAAGAACAGATCAAAAATTAAACTGAAGAGGGGGAATGTGTAAAGAAGAGCAGAGAATGATAGGGTGGTCAGCTAAAATGATCTCCAATGCTTTAAATGGAAACCAAACCAGAAATACAACGAAGAAAATAAAACTACCATTCAAACTGATCGAAGATTAGCCAAAAATACAAAGGCTCAGGCAAAAATAATATCCTCCATAATCAAAGAAAGTCTACAGTTACCTGATAGTACTGGGACAATTAGAGGATACTTGTGTAAAGTCAAGCACTAGAGGAGAAGCCCCTTAAAAGTCTTACTGTTGAACAAAAAAAATTAGCTGAAGAGGTCACAATTTGACAAAGAACACATTAAGAGAAGCAGCATGACATTCAACTGACAAACAAATGTAAGATTGTTCTTTTGGGATCTAGGGGACTCAGAATTCAACCCACAATACACTTATTTTCTTCATGGCTCAGACATCATGGTATGTTTCTCATAATATGGTGTCAGGTCTATTTATCATCAAACCATGGATCCCTTTGAATATATCCAAACACTTGAAGAGGCCATGTTGTTCTATCCTGAGGAGGAAATGCCCTGAGAAATGATGGGTGTTTCAACAAGATAAGGACCCCAAACACACCAGTAACTGAGCAGCATCTTGGTTCCACACCAACCAGAATACCATTATGCAGAGGTGTGGACTCAAGTCTTGTGACCTGGGATCAAGTCAGACTCCAGTCACAAATTTAAAGGGGTCATGACAACAAATTTTATTTTTCTGTGGTTTGGGGGGTATAATACGATCTGTTGTGCACTGATGAGGCCATGTGAATGTCAGGAGTTGATATTAAAAACCCTGTAATGTCACCATCCCTTTAATGACTTTAAACTCGACTTGATTAAAATCACAAAAGACTCTTGACTTGACCTTGAAACCTTGTTTCAAGTTGACCAGCCAACTTTAAACCATTAGCATTGTAAGTTAAAAAAATCATAAACATAAATCACTTATGACTTCCTTTGAATTTGAACCCTTTGACTTGAAAAGACTTGATATCTTACATCTAATAGAAAGAGTGTAACAAAGGAAAAGTGCCAGGAACACAATCCATTACAGTCACATGGTAACATCCCAGTATTTCCCTTATTCAGGCTGAATTATTAATCCTCTCATTATTATTGCATATGTACGTGGCAAGTCTCTGAGTTTGAGCTGGGACCACAAACAGCTGGTGCATCCAAGCTGGTAGATAGCAGAATCTTATTAAATCAACTTGGTCACATAATTAATTTTTATGCAGTTTTATAAATAACATAAGTTTTTATTTTAACAATCTTATGTTACTCAACAGGTTGCAACTGGTTAACAATGAAATATTTTTTAGTTTGTATAGAAATGTGGTTATTTTGTATTATAGATCAGTTTTCTTATTTTCTAAATTTACCTAATGTGTTATTTGTTTTGGTTAATATTGACTGTAAAGAACAACATCAGCACCGATTTTTATATTATTTTGAAGTTTGCTTCCTTGTGTTGGTTCTGTTCTGGGAAACAGAACACCTTTTACAATAGTTAAAAAAATCTCATCTCAGAATTATTATTGCTCTCATTAAATCACATGTTTGGCCATTTACTTATTCAAAAAGTTTGTGTCTTCATCTCGACTTGAGACTTTAGACTCAGATTGGGACTTTCATGCCTTTACTTGGGACTTGACTTGAGACTTGGGTGGAAAGACTTACTTGTGACTTGCTAATTGATGACCTGGTTCTACTTCTGCCATTATGAAGCAGCCAGCTCAATTCCCAGACCTTAATCCAATGGAAAATCTCAAAGTTGCTGTTTCTGTGGCAAAAACAAAGCAATGCAGATGAGATGCAGAATGTGCTGTAGTCCTATTATCCTTGGCTGGAACATCTGTTCACAGGTCAGAAATTGGTCAACTCCATGATACACAGATGTGAAGTAGTTCTAAGAAACCATAGTTGCATAATTCAATATTAGTTATGTAATTCACAGGAAAGCACCAACCTTCAAGTGTTTTTCAGCTTACATAATAAATATTTTGTTTGTAGAGGAAAAAAACAGCAGACAGTACTATCTTAAAGAGTTTAATATAATTTTGTGCTTACTTCATTAGAGCAAGAACAAATTTGATAATGATCTTTTTCATATTTTGATGTGGAATCAAATGGACAGTGTTCCTATTGCATTTGAATTTATGGAAATAAAAGCTATTATAAGAATTTTGAGCTTTTCTTCTTGAAATACACTGCTAATAATTTCCATATGTATTAATGTTCATGGTACCTGTTTTTTTTTTTTTTTTTGTTTGTTTTTTTTTTAACAGAAAAATATTGATAAAACCCCCCTCAAATAAAATGTTTGCAAGTTTATTGAGAAGATTCTAACACTTTGTTTCATCAGTGTGCCATTACTGTGGATGCAATGTTACCATTGCTGTTCTTACATAGAGATCCTGCAAACACTTTTCTGTTTATTCATAACACTTTGATGTTTATATAAGGGAATGAAGCAAAAAGATGCTGAATGACTTTCTTGTTTAGGTCTTATGCAACATATATCCTGTAAATAAAAATTTACTCTGTGACATTTCTTCTGTTTTTACATTGAATCCCACTTAAATGTCTTTGACCATCAAACACAATTTTAATATCAAACAAAGATACCTTGAGAAAATATAAAAAAGTTATTTTTAAAAATGATTAATTTAAGTTAAAAAAAAAAAGCTTCCAAACTAAAGTTCTTGTTCAACCTAACTGTAATTAAACACATTTTTTAAAGGTGAGTGTAATTTGATACAGCCCTGATTGCTGCCAGACCTGTAGAATTAAGAAATCACAGAACCAAAAATACAACATGAAGTAGGCTAAAAGATAAAAAAAAAAAAAAAAAAAAAAAAAAACAACAAAAAAAAAACACATTATGCCCCGGTGAAAATTTAGAAAATGAGAAATCAGGCTTTGGCACTGCAGAAGAATCACTGCGAGAGCAATGGTGAACCTTCCCAGGAGGTTGTCGGCCTATGATGATTACTTAAAGAATGCATCAGTGACTCGTCCAGGAGGTCACAAAAGAACCCACAACAACATCTAAAACACCGCAGGCCTTATTTACCTCAGATAGATCAACAGTAAGAAAAATTGTGAGGAAAATGGCATCAATGAGAAGAAGTTCCAAGTTTAAAACCACTGCTGACCAAAATAACCTACAGGTTCCCCAAGAGTTCTGGGAAATATTCTGTGGACTGATGAGGCAAAAGTGAAACTTTTTGGAGGGTGTGAAACTAAAACAGCATTTCAGTAAAATAACATCATATCTACAGATAAACTTGTTGGTAATTTGATGAGATGCAGCTTTGCTTCTTCAGGACAGGGATGACCAGTTAATTGAACCTTGAATTCAACCTAAAAAAGAAAGACATAAATAAATCCTGATGGAGAATGTCCCAAGTGGCTCAAGCACACTTGGGTCATGCAGCAGGAGACGGATCCAAATCATGATCTGAATGGCCTAGCCAAAACCCAGATTTAAATCCCATCAGGATAGTAGCGTGACCTTAAACAGGGTAGTCATGTCTGGCAACCCTGCAGTGTGGCTGAATGAACCTCTCAACTGTCATCCTCAAAGCACTTACATGTAAAGTCAATGGGTCCATGAGGACACTGGTGTCCTCATGGCAGCTAAGTGGTTTTAAAACAGTTCTGCCTGTTTCAGTGGTATTCTAATTCACTGAACGGGTCTGTATTAGAGGGGACAAGTACATTTTTACTCAACTATATATAATATGTACTGGAAAAAACTAGGTGAGAAAAATTTTAAAAACCTCAAAATTCTTTAAATAATAAGGTTTAAAGGAAACAGTTTTCCCTACTTTTCCTTAACATTTAAAATTATTATATAAAAAAAGATTAAAGGTTATGGCTACAAATCATTTAAAGCTTGCTCTCATTTTGGTCATTATAACTTCTAACTTAAAGAAAATAGTTTTTAAACTGATATTAGCTGTTATATTACTTGTAAGATGCATCTGTTTATATAATCAAATGTTTCTGGATTCATAACTAATTTCTTGTTATGGTAAATTGAAGATAGCTTAGATGTGTTGTTCAAACATAACTATTTCCATCTAACAAACCTTAAACTATCAAAATAGCAGATATTGATATTTTAGAAACAATGCACATATCATACTTAACATGACTGTGATCAGGCGAAAACACAGAATGTTATGTTGAAGCGTGAATGGATATGATGAATAGATGATGTGTGACTGACGTTTGTCCAGCATAGTCATGATCATCACAGACCCTCAACTATCCCACCTCAAGTATCATCCCCTGTGAACAAAAGAGTAAAGCTGAATGCGTGCACACATACACACACACACACACACACACACACACACACACACACACACACACACACACACACACACACACACACGTTGACTCAGCTGTGAAACTAAGTGTGTGTAGGGTGGGGGAAGAAGATGGATGCAGGAGATTGATGAGTGCCGGGATTGGGCGAATAGTAAACCATTTGATGAATGAGGGTAAACTGGCAACAGTGGAATTAATTCCAACCTTCTCGGGTAGAGACTTCTACCCTCAGCATGACCTCCAGTTTGAATCTTCTTAACATCCAGGCCAATGTAACCAGTTCCCTGTTTAGTTCTGGAAACACCACCCCAACACAAGCCTCCTTACAAACCTGAAGAAAGATAATACTGTAAGATGTTAAGAGAGGGTTTCTGGAGGACTGCTGCTCCTCACACCCAAATACTCAGTGACTTTCAGACATCATGCCCTGAATCAGTCTCACAGAGATTAATGGTTTTATTCAGAAACAGAGGGACCAACATAAGATCTTGGATATGTGCTTGTACAGAGTTCTGCAGCACGCTGTATTACCTGCTACCTCATGGAGTGATACTTTTCTTCACACTGGTGCCAATCAATATCAAGCTGGACGCGTCAGCCCAATAACCAAAACCATAAGAGACAGATCAGATTATTATGCAACCTGCACATTATGAAGTTGATCTGTCTCTTATGGTTTTGCAGAACTATTTTCACTATTTCCCACTGAACTTTTTCACATTTTTTAACTTTACAACCACAAACTTGAATGTGTTTAAATGAAATTGTATGTGTGAGATTTCATGAAGTATCCAAAAAAGTATTCAAGCTTTTTTCATATGAAATCCTGAGTAGTGTTTTTGTTCAGTCCCCTTTACTCAGATACCCCCTAAATAAAATACTGTGGTGCCAAATGCCTTAAGAAGTTATGTAATTAGTAAGCAAAGTCCCTCTGTGAAATTTAATTTCTGTATAAATCCATCCTGTGAAGGCCTCAGAAGTTTGTTTGAGAACACCAGGGAACAAACAGCATCATGAAGCCCAATGAACACAGCGGACAGGTCAGGAGAAGGTGGTGGAGAAACTTAAAGCAGGGTTAGGTTCAATAGTTTCCCAAATATATAGTTTGGGAAACTAAAGTTTCTGACCCACATGCAAAATGCTTTGGGTGGGCAAAACTTAAAACTGCACATTACCATGGAAACACCATGTCCACATCTAAACATGTGATGGCAGCATCATGCTTTCGGGACACTTTTGTTCAACAGGGGCAGGGAAGCTGGACAGTTTCATGAGAAGATAGAGGGGCTAAATATAAAGCAATCCAGGAAGAAAACCTGTTAGAAGCTCCAACTGACTTGAAGGTGGAGCAGAGGTTTCACTTCCACTGGGACATACAGCCGGAAATACATTGGAATGGCTTAGCTCAAAGCATCCAGTTGTGTCACAATGTTCCAATCAAAGTCCAGAGCTAAATTCTGTGGAAAATCTGAGTTTCTAAATGTGGATAGCTGATTGAAAACCATGTATACCTATCCTTCTGTTTCACAGTCATGCTCACTTTGTGTTGATATGACACATATAATTGGAAAAAAATACATTAAAGTTTGTGTTTTTAATGTTACAAATATGAAAAGGTTTAATGTTCATGATAACTTCTGTAAGAAAGTGTATGAGTGTAGTCTATGTTTGATAAAAGGTAATTCAGTGAAGATATTTTGTATGTGTTTTTATAAAGAGATCTCACATCTGGTGTGAGTGGGACAGGGTTATTTTGCGTATAAAAAATATACTTATTACAATGACAACAGAACGTTTCAGGTCATATTCAGCTGCACTTCACCAATCTAACTTTAGGGGGCGACAAACTCCTTTAGATCCCATTGGCTCAACTTTGTAAATTAAAATTAAAAGTTGTGTTGAGCACTAAAAACCTACGGCTCTATGATACTAACATCTATATATTCTAAAAAAAAATGAGCTTGACTGTATTTTCATCAAGATTCAACTAGAGCAATAAGAATGTCGTATATGTATTTTATTACAGTTTTTAAAGAAGAGAAATAAGTGTTAAGTCCCAAAGAGCTCCACAGAGCAGCGACCAGGGCGCTGTGACCTTGCTGGATGCTGTTTGGGAGGGTCATCCATTTTCTTAATGGTCCTGTCAAGTGACACCTGTGCTTGGCTCTTCCCTGAGTGGAGTGCTAATGAACCACGAGACCAGAGGAGCCTGGGAGTCCGGGTCAATAGATGCCTCAGAGACTTGAGCCTTGAACCCTGACAGCCAAACAGAGTAGAAACACACTATTTGGGACCAAACATTCAAACGCCAGATAAACCAACTCCTTCAATTTGAACTAGTATTCTACAGCTCGGAGTCAAGAGTGCTAAAGCAGCAAGAAAACAGGTCCTCAGAGGCTTCCTGTAAGAGAGGGTCTGCTCTCCTCAGGGGACGTGTCAGTGCCTTGATGAATATTTCTCTATTAACCACCTCCTATTGTCAGCTATGGCCTTTGTGTTACAGGCCAATCCGTCAGACGGGCGAGGAGATCCTGGGTCGACACCTCCCTGAGGTCGTTATTGAAGTCCCAGTGACCCACACAGCACTTCCACTTTGCTGAGGAGGCCATTTTCTTTCTTTCCCGTGCAAAGTAGAATCAGCAATTAAAAGCTGCAAACAACAAAAGCAATGTGGGGGTGATGGAAGAAAGAGAGATGAAAGTCCTTGGAGACTAGCTAACAGGACTAATGTGACCCAAGATGCCCTCTTTGGGACAGCCCTGTCAAGTGATATGAGCCATGAAGTATTACACATGGCCACATATAGTGCAGCTGTAAGAGCTGAAATGATAGATAGTCTTAGATAAGTGCAACGCTACAGTCGAGAAAGATTTACTGTGTCCTCTAAGGCTCGTCACAGAAAGGTACATTGAGGAACTATATATAGAACTCAATGAGGGGAAGAAAACGAGTTAAAATGCAACCATGTATCATTTATTCAAAATATCACCTTTTCCTGTTGGTCAGACAGCACAGCCATCATTTTTGTTCATGTCATTTCTAATCTCGGCACCATTTGTGTAAACCTACATCCCCCCGTCAACTTGCTGACCCCTTGTAAGCTTGAAAAAATATTACATCTTTGCATATTTACAAATAGAAATAATAGAACTGTTGAAGATAATTCTCAAGGACATGCAAATCTCCAAAGTCTCTGTACACAATGTAGGATTTCTGAAAATTCAAAACAAACCAAAAAAAGAAGAAAAAAAGAGCAGACAGGAAAGGAGATAAAAAAATCTCCCCAGAATAAAGCCTCACAATCCATCTACATCAGGGTGCAACATTTTTATTTTCTAATGATATGATAATAATGCTATTATAGTTAAATCAATCTTTCTCACTTAGAATACTTCAGAATGCAAAACCCCCCAAAAAACCCTCCCCCTTGAGTTGAAAACCAAGCGCTTTCATGAAAAATAAATACAGACTTTTAATTCTGGGGGGAAGAAGTTTAAAAAAGCAAAACAAAACTCAAAACCATGGAGATAATCTCATATTTTTTTAAAGTTCAGTTTCCTGCTGTCTTCAATTAAAGTCTGTTGGTTTTCTGTTGCAGACAATCCATCGGAGGCTTTCTACCTTTTGGAGCACTGGTCACGATCCTGAGGCAAACAGGTGGTATTCCTGGCAGGCCTGTAGGCATGATGCCTTGCACTCACAATGACTTTAGTCTCACGAATCCATCTTCAGGCTGGCTCTCGACAGTCCAAGCTGGTGCCTGCGGTACGTGGGTGTCAGTGCTGTTTTGGCTTATCACTGATATCCCAGGGCCGAGGCAGAGCCGAGTCTCTGGCTGTAGAGGGTATAAGGGGAGTAGTAGGCTGAGGAGGAGGGAAGAGCTGGCATTGGAAGTCCGGCGGCGCCTGGCAAGTGGGATTTGCCATAGGGATGGTAGCGTGCCAGGCCTAATCCAGGAGAGCCTCGCAAAGAGAAGGTGCTGGGCAGGGCTCCTGGGCTGCTGGGTGGGGGCAAGTGAAGGTGACATGAGGCTGTAGATGAAACTGATGAGGGATAGGCTGACAACAGTTTGCTGTCCATCATTCCAGGCAGGGATGTATGGGTACGTAAGTGGGCTAATAGCTCCTCTGATGTGGCAAAACGCTTGTCGCAGGGGCCACTGACAGAAACCCAGTTACAGGCATGGGGCAGTGGCTCATTTGGGACCATGAAGCCATATGTATAAAGGGGGTGGGAAAGGGAGGGTGTGCTGCTGGACGACAAGGAGCCAGAGTGTAAGGAGTGAAGGTGGTGTGATGGGTATACCAGGGGAAAACCGGACTTGAGGCTTGAAGGGTCATGGACACATGTGGAGCAGTTACTGCCACCTAGGTGGGGGGCGCTGGGGTAACTCAAACAGTAAGGGTCCCGACACAAACCCTGCATCAGAGACGGAGGGGAAGCGCCAGTTAGCGGGCTGGAGCTGGGGTGCTTTCCTTGAAGTCCTAAGCCCAAACTGGACTTGGTGGGATCCAAGCTGGGAACAAACTGTGAGGGATAGCTGGCGTAGGCTCCAACAATGGAACCATGGTATCCCATAGTAGCCGGGGGCAAGGGGAAGACAGAATGCCCTGGTTTAAATGGAGAGACTGGTGCAATGTGTCCAGAGCTGAGAGTAGGCTGTGAAGATGCCTGAGGGTCCGTCTTGTTCTCTGGCCGTGGGCTGCTGGCTGAACTGGCATTGCTGGAGTTAGCGCTGGCCCTTACTTGGCTGGAGTTGGCTAAGTGAGCCCCATCCACCCCTGACTTTGCTACATCACAGTCTTTTTTACCAGCAACATTGCTGCTATTATCCGAGCTCACCTGCTCGGGCTTGCTGTCCATATGTGGTGTCTGGGAGTGTGATGGAGGCTGCATGGAAGGGGAATGGCTCTGTCTGTGGGGCAAGGGGGAAGAGCTGGAGTTTGGTGACCTGGAATGGGAGGAAAAGGGTGGACATGAAGTATTTCCTCCACTGGAACTTCCATTTGGCACCCTTAAAACTGCTTTATCCGATGCCCCCTTTGTCACCAAGACATCCTTACGACAGTCACTTGATGACTTGGAGTAAGGCTTGAAGCTGGATTTGTCATCCAAAGACTGGTGCTGCTCTCCCGTCTTGGATGACCTGCCGGACGACTCCTTGTCTCCTAGAGTGCCGGAGGAGAGGGAGGCCAACTTGGAGGAGGAGGGAGGGTCGGGTTTGCCAATTTGAGAACAGGTCTGGGCCAGCAGAGCCAAAGGACTCTTTTTGGCATCCAGCTGAGGAGAACAAGAGAGGTAACATGAAGAACTTTATTTACTTTTAAAACTTATTTAGCTCTAAATTTCAGAGAGAAACTTAGCCACCTAAAGACAAAATCCCTTTATATATATATATATATATATATATATATATATATATATATATATATATATATATATATAAAACTAAATAAAAAATATGTGCTTTTCATTTTTTTATTAACTAATGTACACAGTTCAAGCGAACTACTGTGCATAAAGTGTGCCATAAGGCGTTTTCTCCCTTAGTGTAACAACAATCTAATAATTTTTTTCTACAATCAAAATCAGTTAAAACTGTTTTAGGTGAAACAACCAAGAAATAAAAAAATAATAATAAATGGAAAGAAAAAAAAAAAAAAAAAAAAAAAAAAAAAAAAAAAAAAAAAAAAAAAAGAGTTAAAAAAAAAAAAAAAAAAAAAAAGAAAAATCTTACTTCAATGCTAACCGGCGCAGAAGTGAGAGGCTGGAGATACTCCGGGTGCAGCAGGTGGCTGCTGTGAGCCGTCAACATCTTCACAATACGGACGGGAAGCCTTTTAGCCTGGCGCGACGGGTCCGCGGGAGAAGGGAGAGACGTGGGTGTGGGAGCGGACGCTCTCTCTGCTGTTCTCCGGCGTAGATCACCGCTGCGCTCCGGGGACTGGCTGCGTAAAAGCGCTTCAGATCCACCGGGGAGATCTCTCATCTGGATCTGGGCGTGAGCAGAACCAGGGGCATGCGGGGAGCGGACGCGGGGTTGAGTTTCATTTATCTGCACATTTCATGATGGCAAATTGAACAGAACAGAGTGCGCTAATCCAAAATGGCAGTGCGCAAAAGACGCGTCCTCCGTCTCGAAATTAATGTGTTTTATAAAAGAAAAAATACCCAAAGTGTCATCCTTCAGAAGTACCCGCTAATTACTCAGAAATCCTTCATCCAGTAAATGGATTTGAAAAAAAAAACCCCATCAAAATATGAGTCAAGTTGTGGGAACAACCCCGCAGAGGAAATTGTATGCAGCGGTCCGGCACGGTCTGTGTTGCTTCTCTCCCACTGCAGCTGCCTCTCAGTCTCTCACTTCCACAGACTGGGGATGTGAGGGGAGGAATTTCAAAGTAGGCAGCCGCCCTCCAATCACAAGCGGTTGCGTTCATAGAGGGAGGAGGATCAAGTAAAGGGGCGTGGTTTGCCTCCCGGTCTCACCATCATGCGGGTGAAGCTGCAATGTTGCTGGAAATTTGTGCCAGTGACCTCCAAATTTCATATGCAGGATGATGCGAGGAAATATCACACTGTATGGCAAAACACATCTATCTATCTATCTATCTATCTATCTATCTATCTATCTATCTAAATCCACCAAATGTAAAATTACATGGAATCTGTGGTGGTAAATAGAATTTGGGCATATAAAAGCTAATGACCGAAATACATATAAAGAGCTTTAGTTTGCAGCTTTTTGTACAGTTCATAATGGAAGGTGTCCACCACATGAACCACATGAACCAGTGTCTGTGCACATTTCAGGTATGTTAACAACTTTATTGCATTATAGATAACAAAAGCCAGTTGAATGCTTACTGAATTTCTGTGCCATTCCACAAATTCACATGATTTAAGTTTAATGCCCTTTACTCTGACAGTGCATCCTTTCTGCAGTTGAGTCAGACACTTGTAGATGAAAATATAAACAATGGATTCTCAACTTGATTATAACAGTACCATGTTCACACCACTGGCCTAAAGCTATGGGTAAGACTTATCTGTGAAATCATTTGAACTCTCTTTAGATATAGTTTGTCACCTATAGAACAACATGTCATGTTTTAAATTATTTATATCAAGGTAAAATCTATCCCCACCCCCATTAACGAGATTGTCTCTTGTGACATTGCATCAACTAACTGTAATGTCTTGTGATATTACAGTTAGTTTTTTTCTGACAAGAAAAAAACTAACTGTATTTTTCTTGTCAGTTTTTTTTTTTTTTTAATTTCCATGTTTTTATTAAATTTGTCCTTCCACTGTATTTTACTAATATCCTCTATGGCTGAAGCAAAGCTTTTGAGTAATGTTTAGAATGCTGTATGGATTTCTGTAAAATTTGGCAACAATAAAAACATTGCCAGAGTTCATCTTCTTTTCTCATCTTTGTGATCATTAGCCGCAGCCCCCCCAAGGCTGGGCCACTTGAGAAATGCTGGCAACCCTACTTTGCTAAAAGCAGTGGCACCTCTATATATATAAGGGTGCCACTGGTTTTAGCAAAGCTATTAAAAAACAACATCCATTCTATCCATCATGGGTCAGAGGTCGTCAGAGTCAAACTCATAAAGTTGCACCTCTTCACCTGCTTCAGAATCTGCAATAAAATCAATAAAATCATGTCATTCTCCTGTTATAGTGTTGGCAAACGGCAGCTGATGAACTCAATTCTTGTGCCTCTTGTGATGTCATCAACTCAAACTTCCATTAAACAAATTTAGCGTTTTTTTTTTTTTCTTCAGTGAATTTCGTGACATCCTGCACTGGAAATCCATACTTCTTACCCAGCTGTGTTTTTACTGTCAGTGGACTTCTGTTAGTGAAAAAAGGAAAATACACCACTGAATAATATGTCATCTGCAGTAAAGTCCACATAGCTGTACTTCACGGGGATTTCCACCGTGGGTGAGATGATCAAATATTTGGCTTGAAAGAACCACATCTGTAATCTACAATATGTTGTCCCTGTGTGTTTTGAGCATTTTAAAGAATCTGTGATTGCAGGCTGAGGAAAATTACAGCAAGCCTTTCTTCTGAGGTCTGAAACAGTAAAAGCTCCTTGACATTTCACAGCACCGGCCGGTCTTATCAAACTACAGCCTGATTATAATGGCTGCTGCCATTTATCTGCGGCTAAGTGGAAAAGCAACATAAGTAGAATGAAGTCACTTCAGCCTCACTCAGCAGCATCACTGTTTGACCTGTCATCATTAGGCTTAGTCGTCACTCATCGCCCACACACCGCCGCTCACGCTTCAGTGACCTGCCAGGATCTGGGAGTACATGAGCTCAGACGTGCCTGCTGCCGCTTTATGTGTGGTTCGGTTTTCATTTGAATGGGTCTGTTTGTTTGAAACCTTCTCTCGCCACTTTGGGGCTGAGACACATAAACAGGTGACGCATTACAACTGAGTTCTCACAGTGAGATTTTAAGGTGAGGCTCGGAGCTCAAACAGGATCTCAATAGTTTTTTTCACACTGCAGACTGTGGATTAAGTTGTGTTGTGTTCTGGATGTGCTCTGTGTTTCATCCACTTATCAAAAGGATAGGTGGGTGAGGTTGTTGTAGCGTAAGTGGGTCTGCACTGGCAAACAGGGAGGGAAGGGGCGTTAAACAGGACACCAAAGTAGGAGGGCCCTGGGAAAAGCCATACAAAAGCCGCAAGAGAATAAAACAAGGGAGGGTTTAGACAACAGGGAGCAGCTCTTTTCATGTGTCCCCTTGATGTCGGCTTGTCACAGCTGTTTTGGTGTGTCAGTGACTGATGGCTGTTTCCTGTTGTGGATATTTTAAAGGGACAGCTTTTCACTTTAAGAGGTCTCTCAGCATGCCCGGGTCCAGCTTACCCTGGAGGCATTTTCACAAGTTTCTGTGGCTGTGTTGTAGCTACAACAGGAGCTGTACAAACTAAGACTGTAGACAAGATGATCTACGACGTCAGGTTCATGAGAATTAGATGAGATTAGATTTTAGCAATATTTTTAGGAAAACTAAGCCTTTGTTATTTTCAAAAACAGAGTAAAAGAATCACAACTATTTTAAACAATCTATATCACTAGCATATTCCAGTCCAGGTTTGACTAGTTCAAATATTGCAGATTTTATGTTTGTCTAATTCTATGGTGGTTGTACTGCCCAAAATGTATTCAAAATGCTGCAATCTCGTGTTCTCAAAGATCGAATAAAGGAATGCAGACAGAATATGAAAATAGAACATGAAACTGATTAAAATTTCATAAATCTCACAATGTGTTTTAAAGAATCAAACTTCAGTATAAAATTACCCAGTTCAGATTTATTCAGTCCATGTTTATTACATTTTGAACTACAGATAATCAAATGCAGCACTTTGGTTTCACACTGACAGAAAGTTTCAAGGCCGATGCTAACGTTAGCATCGCTAGCAGCTAACGTCTCACCATTTGTAGTTTTCTCACAGAGCTTACAAATGGTGTGTAAAAATTCAGGGGATGCATCCTTCAAAGGATCCGGCCTACCCAGTCAATGTAGGGCGAGTCCTTTGTCAGCCACGAAGACAGGGAGTATGCGGCTGTAAAACTGGACAGTCTAGGAATTAGATTTATTCCTACCCTTACTTAGGCAAATGTCTTGTTGTCTAGCAACCATGATGATGCTAAACACAAGCTGGTAAAAAGGAAGCTTGAAATCTTACTTTTATTTATTTAATTTTAATTAATGAAATTAATGAATGAATTAAAAAAAAAAAATATATATATATATATATATATATATATATATATATATATATATATATATATATATATATATATATATATATATATATATATTTCCCAAAACATATCTATGCAAATGACAAAAGGCTAACAGCACAACCACTTCAAGCTCCTCTCCCGCTTTATCCGTCATTGTTATGAGAATAAAAATCTCCTGTTCAGCCTACAATCAATTAATGAGACAGGGTGGACTGCCAAGGATACACCAGACCCGTCCTTAAAATCCAGGAAATGGAGGATGCATTTGTGGGCCAAATTTTAGGAGCCTTTGAATTTAGACGTTTGTCGTATTGCTGTGAAGTAATCAGCCTTCAAAAGCAGCTTTCGAAGGATGTAGCACCTGAATTTGGACACAACCGAATTGGATCTTCTTTTTCACAGATTACCCAAAGATATGGAGGCTTCTGCAATGCTTTGTCTGTATTAGTAAATTCCTTTAACACAATCGGGTGACTCAAGAACTTTTTTTTGTCAAAATAAGTGTGTTATAAATGGATCCAATGTGTAATAGGGATACTATGGATTTATTTGAAGGGAGGTGATATAAATTATCACCAGTAAAGGTTCTCTTAAACTGAAGATGTTTATATCTCTAGTATACAAGGTTAGGTTAAGTTATGTTACTTTATTTATACCTGTAGGTTGATGTTTTTTTTTTTTTTTTGCAGTGGTTCAAAACATACATATTGATGCACACACACTGTAAAAAAAAACAAACAAACAAAAAAAACCCCCCCAGAACTATTCACTGGTAATAGTGCTTAAAGTGCTCGAGGCTCCACAGATCAAATCAATACAGAACACAGAAGAGGAGAGTAAGACTTAAAAATTAAAATAAATATATAAATAAAATCCATTGAATTTCATTGACAGCGTGTCATTTCAGCTTGTTCAACGCTATATTAGTTTCTAAATTCCAAAACTTTCATAAAAGGCTTTTGTTAGGTTTGTTGCTTTTTTTCCTTAAGCATACAACTTCTGTGTTACTAATGTGACGTTGGTAGAGTCTGTATCAGGGTATCTTTGGGTAATTTCCAAAGTACTAGGTAAGCACAGGTACATACCTTCTTAGATGCTGCCCTGCTGACAGCCTGTCCATAAATCCAAGTCCACCTTTGCCGGACTTGAAGCGCAATGACAAGTCAAAGCTGTTGAGAATGATTCAGTCAGCCAACATAACTTTACTGTATAATAACACAATGTTGTTCAGTTGAGAAAGCCGTTTAATGATGTCATGTGTGATGTATGTTTGATGTTCACTAACATAGCATTGTGTCCCATGGTTCTAAGCATTCTCAGTTTAAGTTGTTTTAAAAAAACAGTGGACCTTTATGTGAACATGAATGTTCCCACTTATCTTAACTTGCTGCTGTGAACCCTGAATTTTTTGACTGGGGCAATACAGGGCCTTTCTATTCTATTCTATTCTATTCTATTCTATTCTATTCTATTCTATTCTAAAATCTGCAAACACTTGAAAACCCCTCTAAGAATACTTATAACTGCCTATTTTATTATTTTATTATACCACATATACTTTAATATGATTTAAAACGCACTGCCTTAGCACTACTACAGAGGCTATATCTACAGTCTTCCATTTTCCGCTCTTGGGGGTGCAACCAATCAAGGAAAATAACTGGCGCTTCTGGATTTGCTGCTTTGCAAATGGCAGCAAATAGGTGTCAAGTATCATTTCGCCTAAGTATTTCAGCTTCCCAAGCAGCATTTTATTTGGAATATTTTAGATATGTTCTGCAAAAAAAAAAAAAAAAAAAAAAAATCCATGAATAGGTAAGTTTTTCACAAATAAATTAGTTACATTCCACAGAAAAATCTACAAATAGGTAAATCCCCAAATACTGAACCTCGAATACGTGGGGGTCCACTGTATTAAAATCCTCTAATCCTGGGGTCTATCTGACCTTCTGCTAGCTTTCCACAACCTTGTGTGTTTTCTTACTTTTTTTTTTTTTTAACAATTCACAGTGATATAACACCTTCAGAAGCGTTTAACTGCCAGAGCTTGGAAATAAATTCAGGAGTAGTATCTCGTTATAATGAGAAAGGTTCTCGTGAAAACTATAAAATCTTCTTGTTATAATGAAATGCAAAACTCGTCAAAATGAGAAACTTTCTTGTTATAACAAGAAAGTTTCTCATTTAACAAGATGTAAAAATATGCTCCTCTAACAGATTATAACTTGTTAAAAAGGCATAAAGGGGCTTGCTATGACTTTCCTTCTCACCCTGTTTCTTCTCGACATCTAAAAATCCCAAGAGATATTGCTGATTTACTGTTACAATCTTTCCTATTTAAAAAAAGAATATATTTAGGTTGTAATGAGATATAAAGCTTGCTACAACTAATTTTAAAAAAGAAAGTTTTCTCGTTTCAACAAGATTTTAAGAAACTTGTTTTGGAAGTCATTATAATAAGAACGTTTTATCGTTTAAATGAAATAGTGCTCCAGAATTTATTTGCAAACTCTGGCAGTTGAACACTTCAGATGACACCTGGGTTTACATGTGAGGAAAATATTACTGATAACAGCTTCATAGAACAACACTTCGAAAATTATTTAATTTGAGCTTAAAGCGTATTTATATCCAGGCCTCATAGTAATAGCGAAGACTTTCTTCAGTGATGAAGTTACATGCTCATAGGAACTGAATGGACAAGAACAATTGTGCGTGCTGTATTTATGAGCAAAAGATCTCATGGCACAAGATCTGGTGTAACCCCCCCTCCCAGGGATGGCCGATAGGAGCCCTGGAGTAGCAGACACTCTGTTGCTCCTCTGATCTTTGGGATTTAGAGAGCCACAAAGGCCCGTTATGGACATCATAGTTCTGTGACAAGCTCTAATTCACCACTGTGTTGAAAAGTGGCCATTTGCCTGACACCAAGATAAATATGTAATCCTTGATATTAGGCAGCTGAATTCTTCAAACCTAGCTTAAGCAGATCCTCTTGTGCTTGCTCATCTCTGCTCTGTGTTTGGATGTGCCGAGGTGTTTTGTGGCACACAGGAGGATTAACATAGATGTTGCACGTTTAATGAAAGACTGACATTGACAGGAGCTCATCTGAGTCTTGTTTCTTCTACTTATTTTCTTTTCAAGCTATAACATTTCAACAGGGCTTCACTGATGTCAGACAGACTTTGACAAGGTCTGGCTGTGTGCAGTACTGTACAAAGAGCAGCAAGAAATGATAAAAGCAGCAGAGAGGTAGAGGAGGGGAAAACGAGTGTAAATAACTTCTATTTAATTATCTGTGACTGACTTATGGGGTGTGTGGAATGGGAATAGAGGCCCTAGGCAGGGGCTCTGCTCTATCCCTTGTGTTTGCTCCAGCAGTAATAAAACTGAGGGGGAAAAAGTGGATTAAGACAGTTTCATGGGGTGTAGCAGACATGGCATTTAGAAGCGAACACTTAAAAAGAGCCTCACAGGCAACATTCCAGGCAGGACAGATTGTTGAAACAAGGATTTCCTTGAGCTGAAAGGTCCACAAACAATGTCTACACAGTGTACTTAATGCATTCACACTTCCTCATTTGTCTTTCTGCGGTTGCCTCTCCCTCTATTTTTGACATACACATACTAATCCTGTCACAGTTGAGTGTGCATGCAGTCAAACGTGAAGACCTGGCCAGTGCTCATAAACATAAACAGACAGACCTTGCTGTATATGATAATATCTTATAAGACTGTTTTTTTTTTAAGTTCTTCCAGAAACTACCATCTATCTGGGCTTACAGTAAACCTTTGTGTCACAGTGGTGGCTGACAGCCTTATCACAGCAGTTTAGGTGGGAGATTGTCTCTCTTGTCAGCTCATCACGTCTCACAAGCTAACGCTCTTATCCACTCTGCCTACCTGTCGTCTATCTGTCTGCATTATAATTACGCCAGGATAATAGGCGCCCCCATTCCCCCTGCACTTTCGGCACTTTTATTTCCGAATCCGCCTTGTAAGTTTCTCCCTTGTTGTACTCTCTACACCTGAAAGCGCACTCCTACACAAGCATGGGGGCTGCACAACGCCCACAGCGCTTGATACATGCTTGGGAAACAAAGCCATCATTGTCCTTGATGCAGGGAAGTTATCAACATCATGGAGAAAGGAAGGCAAAGAGGAGAGGCAGGAGAGAACAGGCCTGCACTGTCAGACGGTGTCGGCATCAAACCAGATCATCCTGTGTTGTCGTGTGAAATTTCAGATGACATTCAAACATGATTTTTCATGCTTGTTTTTTGTTGGTCAGGTAATGAGGGGGGGTTGTTTTGACAGCAGGACAATCAAGGTATTCACAGTCTGGACGCGTGACAGGTCTGGTATAAGGAACAACAAGAGGCCAGACAAAAGAAATCTTCTAAAGCAAATCATTCATGCTTTTTAAAGGCAGTGCTGCTTCCTTTACCCATGGCCTGAGTCTCAGCCACCTTGTCTTCATCATCCAGCCTTTGTTGCTGCTGGGAATATCCACTTTTTCTCAATCTCCTTCCATGAAGCTTCTCAGATTTTCTCCTGAAACCAAAACCACAACTGAATTTCTCATCAGGAGCTGGGCAAGAACACAGAAAGTTGCTTAGCCTAAGTGTTCAAACACACCCCTGGCCTATTCAAGAGCACATGTTGCTGGGTTTTGTGAATTGACAGACCCCACTGCAGTTCCTGCCAAACACAAGACAATGAGTGGTGGGTGGGTGGGGCGCAGCAGTAAACATCAGTCATCACAGGCCACAGCGAAGGCAAGTCATGTAATCAACTGGTTCTTTGATTTGAAAAGGAGTGGCATCACTCAGTTAAAGCTGATGAATGTGTAAGTAAATCAACACCTCTCAGACTTGCCACACCAAACAGTTATTAAAGTGGCCTCCCCATGCCAATAATCTCACTGCCTGTGTGCGTGCCAACTCCAGGTCATGGCAGGAGCACTAAAACTGCAACCTAAAGCATTTAATATAGAAAATATGGGTGCTGTCAAAAGCTACTGTCACTTTAAAATATCCCACTTCATTGAGTTGACCTAAATAAGGCTGAGTGATGTATTTTTATAGTAAGAGTTCAAAATCAAAGACTTATGAGTAAGGCCTTCCAGATCCACACCTGGTAAGGGCAAAAAATATTTTTCCCATCTGGGACCTTGTGGTGACAGAGCACCATGCTTGTATCTGGCAGTAATTCACAGACTCAGACGGATACATGAAAGTGAAGCAGTGCCATATATCACCTCACTTCCCTCCTCCAGAGTACACCATGTGAGCAGAGCAAAGTCACACACAGCCTTTGTTATGCGGCCTTGCGTCCTCATTTCGAACTGTGCGTTGAGGGCTGCAGGCCAAGCTGACACTTATGAAATATTTCCCTTGCTGACCTTAGATAGTGCCTCAGCTGGGGAGATTAATCCTCTGTCGGGAACAGAAGCAGAGGCATACACACGCACCCACACCCACATCCACACCCACACTCACAAAGCAAATGTAAGAAACAAAGCAGCAACATCTCTTTGTAATAGTAGTGATTACTGCTTCTGTAGATTTATTTCAGCTAAACTTGAGTGTGTGCCAGGAACAGTGGGGATGGTTAAAATATAATGCATATAATGAGCCAAAGCCATAGAGCTAACAAGGCAAACACCACAACTAAACAAGAGGCTAATACAACAGCAAACAAGTGAAAAAGTTTTGCCCTTTTTATTGAATTTACAGGAGGTACATTAGGCATTAGAAGTTTTGCCAGTGAGCATGGATTGGGTACTAAGAGAATAATAAAATATTTGGTAGCAGTTTGTGGAATCAATATGGAAAAGGAACGAAGATTTATGGTCAGGGCTGTCACATTTCTTTGAACTTTGAAAACCTGAAGGTCAGACCATGTTTGGGCTTTTAATGATGAATTTCAGGAACAAGAGCTGGATGTACCAGATTTTCTCCAATAGAAACATGGTTAAAATTATACTTACAAGTTCAAATATATGCATACTGACATATGGATATTTCATTTAATGTTCCTTGGCAAGTTGCACCTCAGCCACTTGCTTTTTGCAGTAATGAACCAGTTTTCAAGATACTTTTTTTTTATTATTATTGTATTACACTTGTAATTCAAATTACATTACAACCAAGAATGGAAAAGAGGAATAAGAGTAGTTAAAAATACATAAAATGATTCCTTACCTTGTAGGAGGCGGTCATACCAATGTTTCCAAAGTACAGATGTATATCTTACTGCACTATGTTTCGTATTAGTCAATAACAAGATGACTCTATTATTAGACTCATTTAGTCAGCAAATAAACTTATACATAAGCAGCCATCAAAGAGCTGACACCAACAGACACAAACAAACAGTTCATCACTCGCACTGGTCCATCTGGGCTTTTTCAACAGAAGTCTTAAAGCATCATTATAAGCCACTTGCAATCTCTGAAGGCTGTCAGTTTAATTTCATCCAAACAATATCCAGATTTCCCAGATAGGACATTAGCTTGAGCATATAACATACAAACCTGACAGTAAATATCCTCATCATCTGCTAGATGTTCTGTCAATACATTACCAAGACACTTTACTTCCTTTTAAACATTCAGTAAAATCCCAGACAACTTGAAGTTAGGGAATGCCCTACCTTTGTCCTCTGTAGGGTGACAGATCAAAATTACTCCTTTTGGTTGAATTTAACATCATATAATTCACCATACACTGAACACACAGTAAAGAGCTTCTGAAGACCAGCTGAACTTTAACTAAAAACACTAAATCGTCAGCATACATTAAGTGGTTTACAACTGTTATCTCCAACCATACAGCCAATTCTAAACAAGTTTAAATGCTTAGAGAGGTCATTCTTAGAATGATCAAACAATCCAGGGGATAAAATGCTTCCTTGTCTGACTCCATTACTGACCCAAAAGGGTGCAGAGACACAATAATCCAGACAGTTGTTTTGATATTTGTCCACTCTTCTCATTAGAAATGGTACAGTTCATTTAAATTTGGTGGTTTCCAGCCACAGACCGGATATAGCAGACTTTAAACACATTTTCTAATAATGTTGAATCATTTAACAGTAGATTTAAGCTAATTCATCCCAACTGTGCAATGCACCACTGCCACAAGCGGGAAAAAACTGACCTTCAACATAATACTACCACCACCATGCTTGACAGCTGGTGCAGTATTCTTAAATGGGAAAGTCTCACCTCAAATCCTTCAAAGATTTTCTTTTGTCTTGTGGCCAAATAGTTCAGTCTGTATCTCATCTGTATAAAGTGCATTTTCCAGAAGAAATGTTGCCTTATTCTTGTGGATATCGGAAGTTTTTAGAGGAGCTCGAAGTTGGGTCTGGAGCTAGAACCTCTTGTACCCTCTCCTGTGAACAGACACCGATGCTGTAGCAACTTCCAGTTCATGGGAGCCTTGAATGTTAGTGATTCCTAAACTGTTTCTGACCTTTTTAATCTATTTGTCTTTCATCTGATGAAACGGGCTTGTGAAACCCACCAGTTATTCCGGGAGGAGTGATCAAAACTTTCTGCCAGAGTTACATCAAATGCTTGTGGATGGCTACTACTACCATGTGGTTTAGGTGCAACATGGCTCAAGGACTTGAAATGTATGGATAAGCTTGTATATTAAATGCTGACTCTGTGTGTACCATAGAATATCCACAATGAATTCAAACTTATGCACACAGTTTTTGTTTTTTATTAAGGTTGTTGCAGCATTTTGAACTGTTTCTAGATCAATCTTTTTTTTTTTTCTTTTTTTTTACCCATTCCTTTTGCTCTGCAGGCTGATCAGCTCTCTGTCCAGCTCTGTCCTCTATTTCAGGCCACAGATGATCTGACCAAATTTAGTCTTTTGTGAAAGGTTACTTCATTGCCATGACTGGGAGCAAGATGCTCTTGCAGTTCCTGCCAGAGTGTTGCTCTGTTGGTACATCGTAAATTACTCAAGACAGTGTACAACAACAGGGTGTATGTGGGGGGAGTAGGGCAGGAGTTTGAGCTGAGCAGGCGAGGAAAAATGGGAGAGGAAGAAGAAGGGGTGAAAGATTAAGTGCAGTTTTCTTTTTGGTCCTCGGTGATGAATGGGTTTCTGAACAAGGCAGAAAATACATCATATCACCTCTAATGGGTACACATTTCTACAGTCGTAACTCAGTGTTTAAAAATAGGGAGGGGAGGGTGATATACAACATCATATATTCCTCTCAGCGACACTTTTATGAGTCCCCTCTCTGCAGTATAAAGGCATTGATTGCTATTTCAAAGCTCGGCGTCAGAGCCGGTGAGTGTTGAGTACCTCCAGCTGCCAGTGACTTATAAGCACTGGGCCCTGAATATTGCTGATTTCTGTTGAGTAAATGCAGCAGATTATGTGGTTCCCACAATGAGGAAAATGTCTGCTTCCATCCTTCTTAAATATGTTAATTACAAAGGATGAGAGGATCATGTGGTGTTGTTTAGAGGGAACATGGAGTTCTAAAAATGTTAAGAGAGTACTTTAAATAGTCAACCAGAAACACCAAAAATAAAAGAATATCCTTAAAATTACGCATTTCCAAAATGAGTCTTACAAAGAGTAGCAGAGAACACAGCTGCAGTTCAGCCTTAAATGTCTCAGTCATAATGTGACTCATAAGCCACAACGGATTCTAACAGGCGGAAACAGTGGTGGTATGTATGGGGGTGGTAGCATCATGCTGTAGGGCTTTTTGTTGATATTGGTGCTGGCAATGGCACATTACACATTGAAAAATGAGGAAGGTGGAGTGCCTCTTAATTCTTTAAATTCATCCCAATGAAAAGCTAGATGTTTGAAACTTAAACAAATTTGGTTGTTCAGGACAATGGATATTCAGGACATTTTCTTTGCTCATCATATCTGCAGCGGAATTTACCACAACTCCGACATAGTTATCACAACAGTATTTCTCTTGTCATATATTTTTTAACATGGATGCTATGCAGGTTGCAGACTTTTGCAGTACTAAGAGAGAGCACAGGGCACAGTCATGGCTGGAGTGAGAAGCTGCTGATTGAACACATGGCAGATTTCAAGTTGCTTTTAGTGAGCCATTCCCAACAATAAATCTGCAGTGTTTGGGCGAGCTGCCATATAAAAAAAAAAATAAATAAAAAAATAAAAAAAATCCATGGTCTGGCCAAGGTTGTTGAGTTAAGAAGGCCTGCTGAGAGAAATTCTCCTGATAAACTACCAGCCTGTCACTGCCTGGGACGATGACAGATAGAAAGAAAGCCACATCACCCTGTTCTTGCACCTCATGTACAAGTTTGCCATTGAAATTTTTATAAAGTAATTTTACATTTTAATTTACAAATTTAGTGAAACAAGAGTTAAAGCTGGAAAATTAAGGGATGCTTAAGGGAGAAGTGAAAAGTAGTTACATCCATCAGTATCCAATCCCTGGAGCAAACGAATCCTCGTTATCTAATCACAGAGTGGTAAATTGCCGTTTTACTTTTGATGTTTAAAAAAAATGAACCAATTATCATAATCACTAAAATTAGATAGTTAACCTAACCTACTGACTCCTCTAATATCTCAGACAGCTGACAAAACAAGTAACAATGAAATCATATTTTTGGAGCAGCTTTCTAGTTACACAGGCGTCAGTCAAGTCTCCCGTTCTGCACAGGGGTTTGACTCTTTGTTACAGTAATACACATACTGTTTGGCTTTGGTGTTATGGTAAATGGAAAATAAAAAAAAAAATCACTTGAACAAGGAGAGCTGTCATATCTTATTCAAAAATTTTTTAGCACAGACACTAGATCAACTTGGATAAGTAAGTAGAAAAGCTGAATTTGTTGTTGTTAGCTTTAAGTTGTGTTAGTTCACCAGCTGAACAATACTCATTTGCGGAGATGGGAGGTGTGAAAAGAAACTAAATTCATTTTTTTTTCCAATTTAATGTGACAACTGAGAAGGCTTCAAGCCTTACACAAAGATAATTGACATTTCGCAATGCAATCAAGCCATTTCAGTCATTTTTGCTGTTGTTTTTATGTGTAGGGCTTTGTTCAGAAAAATGCAGAGCTTCTTGATTCTGAACAAGCTACTTAACGTGAAGAAAATAGATATTTTTGAACTTGTTCACACTAACTACTTCTGCATGGTTCAGTGTCTGCTATGGATACCTTTTCTCTATAATCACACCAATGTCTGGGACAATAGATATATCCCTGTCTTTACATTTGGGCTGGAATTTTATCATTAAGCTCAGTGTTACAGATATTACAGATGTAGTCAGCAATAAAAATACTTTTAGAAAGTTCTGATGTTTTAAAAAAATGCTTGCTAATGTCTAAAGTAACAGTACAAGCACACAATTCTGATCTCTATTTATTAACTATCTTGATGGCTGCATACTAACTTGATCAGTATATAGCTCATGAATATTTGACTCATAGTATATGATAAATATCATAAAACTATATTTATTTTAACCCCAACAGTTAGAAAATATCCATTTACCAGCATAAGGATAGTCAGATTGTCATGATCCCAGTGTGTTTGTATTTGGGGTTGTTTCCATTTTCACTTATTTGGATTGAGTTCTTAGTTTTTTCTTTTACTCTTTTCTTTGTGAATTTTAGTTTAGACTTGTATTGATCTTAGTACTTAGCTTTTGGCTAGTTAGATCCTTTGTGTTTCCATTCAGCTCCCTCTGTGGCCATTAGTCATTTTGCTTAGATTATTCCACAGCTGTTCTGTATTCTGTTTTTCGTACTCATTTGGTTTTCATGTCAGTTATCACTCCTCTTCAGTATTTAAATTCCCTGGTTTAACAGTTCATTGCTGATTCTACTGTTGCTCTCATCCTGATTCCCATATAATGTGTTTCCTTGTTAAAATATTTCAGTCTTCATTTGTGAATCTGCTTTCCATCATGCACCTGCCTCTGTCCTGTTTGTGGTTGGGCCCTCACCATCAACACCAACATATGACACAAACAGCCTTTAATCTTCTATTTTTACTTTTTTGTGGAGAAAAATAAGGTCACTCGCTATTGTTGAAAACATGATTGAACAAATTTTTCATCAAATTATGGTAGAAAAAATTGGTGCTGGAATTTATTCTCAACCAAATGGCCACATATTGGTCTTCATGTTTGCAAAGTCACTGAGGAAGTCCAGTTTTTTGGTAAGTGACTTTCAAATGCGTTCGTGCCATTGGTAGAGCTAGGCTGTTTAGTCTATCCATATGGTTCATGATCTTAAGCTTTGGTAATGCTGATATGTTATAATCTTATAGTGGTGCTGAAAGGTAATAAACCATTTACCAGGCTGTGTCTACAAAGGCACATGAGTCATGTTCATCCTGTCTTACTGTTAACTCACTCTACTCTGTATCCTGTAATCCCATGCAGGCTGGCCACCTTTCTGATGCATGAAACTCTTTTAGTATTGTTTTTTCAGCTTAATGCATTGAATTAGGTAATCACTGTAAGACAACCTTTTTTTTAAGATCAAATAGTTTTTTTAAGGTATTTAATCTGACTCAAATGCTTCAACAATATGTCATATAATCATAATTAGACTGCCTTATTCATCAATCATTGTGGTCTTAAAGTTAGACTATTTGCCTCCTTTGTTTCATCTTACCATTTTTTTTACTATTTGTAAAGCAATAATAATCCCAAATGCTGGTAAATCACATGGTATTAACATAAGGTTTTCTGTGTTGTTTTCAGTTTTTCAACACACCCTTAGTGCCAACATTTTTTGCAGCACTGGATTCTCAACCTCCAAACATGAGCGGTCCAGAACCATAACTTCCCTCCACACAGCTAAACCACAACTTCCAAGTGAACCTGACTCAGGAAATACTACACACTTCTGGATTCCTCTTGCTCACCTTCTCCTTTGCTCAGTACATTGAGAAAAGCCACTTACTGGAAACCCTGGTCCTGAAACTATACGATAGAACGGTATTCATTTATAATACGCATCCATGTGGGTAGTCTGAGAAATTCAATAATTGTCAAATTTTGTTCAGCAAGGGAAGAAAAAGCAAAATCATCAGTATCTGTTTAGAAATCACTGAAAACCATGTCTAGTAGCGTTGGAGATAACACATGCAAAATTTAACACAAGCTGGAAGACTTCATTTGCTTTTTCTAAGGGTTTTAACTGCTTAAGGGTCATTTATTATAGATACAAAAAATAAAACATTCAAAACTGGTTCATCTCATGGATCTAAAATTGCAGTTAAAGTTATTAGAATTATGTACTTCTGAGAAACACTCTTCATTTGTCAACCTTGTTGGGAAATTATGCGACATCTTCCCATTTTAAAGTGAAGTCAGCTCTTTACCCCACCTCAATTATTGTATTCAACAGAGATCAGCCTGTTTAAACCTGTTGAGACAAACTAGAATAATTGCTGCGCAAAATCCTCAAGCCTTTTGCAAGAAGAAAATGCTTCCCAGTTAATCCAACTGTCTCTTTCTTTCAGCGACTTGTCCTCATCAACACATAACAACGAGTTCTGCACAAACAACTCTAAGACTAAACTTTAAATATTGAGAATTTAGTCTCCAAGTCGATGAGACTGTTAGAGTTTTAGCATATTTGGCTGTTTTTTTTATTTTTCAATGCTTTTTTGGGGGGGAGGGGGTGTTAAGTCTACTTTACTTTGACCAAATAATTACTCAACCAGAAAGTCTCAGAAACCAAATGTTTTGTCTGCACATCAGAGATAACTTAGAGAAAAAATGTATTTTAAAATACATCTTTCGACACCTTTAGACCAAAACAACGTTGTCCCAGTTTCTTGAGCTGTGTCTTCAAAAAGTCATATAGCAGTCATACAGGAATAAAGTTTTATTTTTCCTCCAAGATGATTCCTGGATAGATGTTTACTGAAACCATGAAATACATTAAAAGGATCCTTTGAAAGATAATGATTGTCTCTGTTAGGTAGTGCTGGTATTTTCATTTTTATAAGAAAATACTCTCTCAATATTAAATTTTCTGAAGACATTTTTTTTCTGAAGCATACAATTTTTTTGTCCTCAGCTTCTCAGGAAAGGCATGGCAGGTTTTTTGACTTACTTTCCATTAGGAGATTATCTTGTGGGTGTTGGTGCTACATACAAAAAATTCTGTCTTATCTTTAAGTTGTTTTACACATACAACAAATTTTGTCATGTTTTTTCGGTGTCAAAACATCCCTGTGCTGTTGAGGTATGGACACAACTAGACCCATGTGCTGTAGTATCTAAGAGCAAGATGTTAGAAATAGGTCCTTTAAGTCCTGAAAGCTATGAGGTTGGGCCTCCATGGATCTAACTTGTTTGTGCAACAAATCCCGTTCAGGCTTGTTTTTATTGAGATTTTAAGAACTGGGAGGCTGAGTTAACACCTCAAATACTGCTTTGTGATAGGGATGGGATGTAAAAGAAATGGACAAGGACACCTTCCTCCTTCCTGTTCTGATGCTCAGGTTACGTTGATTCTTTGGACCATCTTTTTAGATACTGATCATGGCAGACTCGGAACACCCAATAAGAGCGTCAGTTTTGGAGATGCTTTGTATCACAGTCTGGCTCTTGTGGAATTGTCCATATCTCAGTGAATCTCTAATTTGTCCCACTGGTAACATCAGCTTTGTGGAGAAAAAAAAAAATCACTTGCTGCATAGTATATTCCATCCACTTATTGCCAGTCAGTAGCCAGAAAGTTATGGCTGATTGATATAGAATCATGTCAAAAACCTCCTAACTTTGCCTCCAAACTCATCTCCACAAGAGGATTTCTTCTTTCATCAGTTAACTTTCCAGATTTTCTTATTTTCTCTGTTAAGTCTCCCATGCCTTAGAGTCATTCATCCATGTTTATTTAAGAAGAACAAGTTGTTTTACAAAGAGAAGGACAACTCTTTTGACAAAGAGGGAGAAGGCCTGTCTCGATGTGTGAATCACTCCCCATTTGACTGAATATAGCCAGTGTAATCTTCATCTTTTCATCCATAAAGGAATTAAAGATCATATGCTACATGCTTTATATGATGAAGAATCAAGCCTCTTTCCCATCTTTATTCTTGCTGCTGCTTCCTCTCAAACGGATTGGAGTCATTACCTGGGCCAACCTGTTGGAAGCAGAGCTAATAGGAGTAAATCATCTGGTTAATTCCTCACAATTATTTCCCCACCACCTCTGTCTTTTCACCAGTATCATTTTAAGGTGCCGCTTTTCTCTGATGTGCCAGCCAGCCTAGCCTGTCGGGCTGGTTGATGTGACATTGACAGCAATAAATTACTGCAGCGCATCATCAGCGATTATGTAGGTATTCTGGAAGGCATCTTTGTTGTTTTTATGAGGAAAAATTGACTTGTAGCAGGTAAATTATGGGGGTCAGTTTTCACATTGTCATGACTGTCAGCGCCTGTTTGTGGCTGTTTGACAGTTTTAACAACAGCAACTCTCCTATTTTTGGTGTCAGTGAAAACAGTTTATCACCATCATAAAAATGTCACTACATCTTTTGTGCAGACAAGTATTAATCTTACATTTGTTGACATGCAACAAAACTGCTGATGACTTGGAAAGAGACCTAACAGTTTGACAGACATTACTCTGTTGTAATCATTTGAAACTTAAACTGCTTTTTGTCATTTACTTTTTATTTTTATTTTCATTTTTTATTTTTTGTTAATGTGTATTGTTGAGTTCATATACCGAGACTCTCTGGTTTTAGGTGTTTTAATTCCCTCTAGGTGCCTTATTGTGTGAAGTTTTGCTTTCACCAGGTACTCTGTAAGGAGGACATCTAACTGTTTAATGTAAGCTACTGGCATTTTCTAACAAACACAACAATATTATTAAATTTTCCAAAGTTCTGAATTGGTGTCCAAGTCAGTTCACTCCTTAAAGCTGCAGTAGGTAAGTTTTATAAAAAAAAAAAAATAAAATAAAAAAAAATAAAAAAATATATATATATATATATATATATATATATATATATATATATATATATATATATATATATATATATATATATATATCTTACAAATTTGTTAAAATGGATTGCCAATTTGCTGCATTGGTGCTAATGGCGAATAAACAGCCTAACCTTACAGGAAAACTGTTTATCCACAAACATCGGTTGCCATGCTAACTAGCCTGTACATTCATGGCAGGCTGTGCTGATGGGAGGAGCTGTAATGCAGCAGAGAGGAGGGGGTGTTAGCAGCTCCTACACGAGCATGATTGACACTGCTCGGACCTCCCTCCTGGCTCTGATTCGTTGTTTCTGACCAGGAGCAGTGTAGTATTTCTGCAGATGGGAGTAGGATTACAGGGAGGAGGTAGAGGAGCTCAATTTTTTTCACAGATGATGTGTCTCACAATATACTGTTAGGACATAGTGACAGTTTTAACAAATATGTAAAAGCATATTTTTTATAAAAGTTGCCTACTGCAGTTTTAAGTACCTACACATTGCCATTTTGTTGCTTCCTGCTATCATTTTGTACCTGTAAACAAACCATTTGGCACCCATATGCCAAAGCCACTGCAGATCAGTTAATTCTTCATTCAATTGAGCACTTTGATGGATGCTGAAATCTCAAATCTAATTCATTTCATTTCAATATTACTTTCAGAAAAGGTTATATTTCCTCTTTGTTTTCTTTTGATTCTCATTTGGGCTGGTTGAGTCTCCAAAATATGATAGAATATGACAGCTGATCAAACTAAAATAACCCCAAGCAACCTCCTGAAGGTAGATATTATTTACTGAAGATTAAAAACCACATTTCTCAACAGCAGCCAATAAGAGATGAATGATTAGATCATAGAAAAGTCCTTTGAATCATCTGTTGTCAAAGCAGGTATGAAATATTCACCCAGAATGGATGAATTCACCCATGGTAAGTACAGAATGTTTCTTGGCAGACTGCTCCATTTCATACCTGAAAAGACCTAAATTATAAGGCACAAAATGCTGAAGGAGCAAAATGGGGTCGAAAGATGAACACAATAATGTTTTGAGTGGAGACTGGATTGAGATGTCGGGAACAATTTCTGTCATAGGTGGAAGAGACATACCCCAAAAGACCTGCAGCTGTAATTGCAGGTTTTACTTTTGACTTAGGGATGTTGAATGGAAATGTGTGCCCCACTTCTCTGAGTTTTTTTATTAAAAGAATTTGGAAACCATATTTCCATATATTTACATTTCACAGTTATGCACTGCTTTTTGTGGGTGTAAGATGTTTAGATATGAAAATGTTAGTGAATTATTTTGCCAGGCATTGTAAATACTTATGTTACTTGTCCTTGAGAGAAAAAAAAAATATAAGCACTTATCATCTATAATATATGGCAGTGTGTGGAGTATCCTTCATTCTTTTGTGTGATCTGCCGTGGCTTGTGTTGGCTGGCAGATTGTATCAGCAAACACGTCGGCTGGCTGTACTTTACATGCTGTGAGACAAAATAAGAAGAAGAGGGTTTAGTGATAAAACTCTGAAGGATTAGACGTCATTTGGCGGGCCATGGTGGCTTGCTATCAGAACGGATTTTGTCGAAGAAAAGGAATGACAAGATGAAGGAGTGCACGTGGGAAGGGGTTGGGGGCTTAAGATGGCAGAAGGGTGTGTGTGTGTGTAGGGGGGGGGTTGTCATGCTTGGTAGATGTTGCTTCCTAATTTTTTGCCCTATTCCTCTGCTTCCAGACACCCTCCACCCCACTGTCGAATGAGCAGAGTGTCACTCATATTTTGAACTTGCTAAGCAAACAGAATGGAATGATTGGAGCTGTCAGTCAAATTAATGTGCTGCTTGCCACAGAAGGAGCAGAGAAAAAGATGATATTTAAAGTTGTGACATTGTAGAAGACCACATACAGCCTTCTCTGACTTGGAAAACAATATCTTTGAATCAAAAGCAAAATAGATGCCAATCAATGAAAACTTACTTATAAAGCATATGGAGCTGAACTTTAACGCATTTATTTCCTCTGGGATCATCAGAATTGAAATCCCAAATAGGTATGTTGTCAGATTTGAGGTTTAAAGTATGAAAACTGGAATTTTGTGTAGTAGTCTTCTTAAGCTTATTTGGATCCATTTGGATTGCAGGACTTAGCACAACATCAAAAAAAAAAAAAAAAAAAAAAAGATAAATGGCTTGTACTTACATAGTGCTTTCTCAAGTCCAGAGGACCCCAAAGCGCTTTACACTACATTTAGTCATTCACCCATTCAAACACACACTCACACGCTGATGCTGGCAAGCCACTGGACCACTGTCGCCACCATCGCCCCAAGGGTTCATAAAGCACTGACTGTCCTACTAATGACAAAGAAGCACTTACACAAACAATCCATTTATCTGACAGCAAGGACTGTGGCGACTCATTTTCAGTCCTATTGGGTAGGTCCAAAAATGACTAAAATATACAAGTATTTCAAGAATGTTTGAGGAAATATAAATTATTGAATCAGAATGTTTGTTAACTGTGCAGTGAGGTCACAATCCTTGGTTTACAAAGTCAGAGAAAAGATATCATTAGGGTCCTGTTTTACTGTTAAGGTTCCACCCCACTCTCTGGAACCCTGAGAGCTGTGGTTCCAGATTTCAAGTCAGCTGTTGATTGGTGCTTTGTCACTGCAGCAAGTGCTCATTCTCTTCACTAGTCTGTTGCTGGGTTTTGCTAAGAGAGAGCTCATTTTTAAAAAATTCTTTGATGGATTCCATCAAAGCTGTTCTTGTCGCTTGGTCCCTTGATGAGGTAAATTTTTTCTTCAGTGTGGGTACAGAAGCTTGATGTTGCCCATTGTTGTGTCACAAAATAAAGCCATCACATACACAGATTCATGCGTTTTTGATATGACGATCCCATTTGAGGTGGCACTCTGCTCTACACAACCAGTGACAGGGTACAATAGGGCCAGGCGGACTGGGGCCGGGCCCTGCAGTACAAAAAGTCTTGTGGGAAGCATTAACACACAGATCTGACCAGTTCTTCTTTTACAAATGTGTCTTAGATTTAGCCACTACAATCTTCATCAAACACCGATCGCACCCTGAAATCTTCACATACAGTATCTGCAAAAAGTGTCAGCAAAGAGCTATTTGTTCTTACTGGATTTGCTGAATTTCAACTTGAAATTTCTTGTTGAATGTTTCCTTCAAGTCCAACCTTCAAGTCCAACAGGTTTTTACATGTTATCTTTGTCGGTCAAATTATGTTAAGGATAAAGTTTGATGAAACTTGTTGCACTCTGAACTGAGTGAGTAATAGTAAGAACCATGTTGAATACTTTGTCACGAACTGAAGCATGTAGGAGATACAGTATGCTGGTAAGTTATACAAATACATTAGTACCATAAGACAGAATCATATGACTGCTTGCTGGACCACAGAGCAGTCACTATGAAAGGAACCTGAATCTCATTCCTGTGTATTATTTTTTCAAATAGTTTCCCATTATATATTCTTTATAACCATATTTTTCTTTTACATTCTAACTCTCAGAGGACTGTTAAAAACAGCATTTAAGATCACTCTTTCAGCTACGTCAGTGATGTCTGTATATTATACCTGTTTGCCAGCAGAATGTGATCCATACTGTTGTAGAAGGCAGAACAACAGGAGGGTGGTATAAGTTGACCAGAATGAGAAAGAAGCCAATTGCCTATTTTTAAAATGGTTGACTTTCTGGTAAGAAACAAAATATTAAAAGAATCAACAAACACTGAATTGTCTGTTCCAAACTATTCGTCACTCAAACGAACATCGACAACTTAATTTGTGAATGTGTTATTCAAGATTCCATGACGTGCATCATAAAAGTGTTGGAGCAGATGCCTTCATGTCAACACAATATGAGTAAAGGTTGTTGGACCGGTTCAGTTGGACTGACGCTTAAGTTCAGACAAGCACTCTTTATTTCATTACATTCAAAATTTATGAGCTGCTGTCACACTAACACACAACAAGAAAGAAAAAAGAACAGACTGGAGAACTAAACAAGAAGTGCATATGGTTTGCTTTATGAGGAGAGATTACAACAAATGTAACATTTTTATTGCTTTTACTTTTAAATTAGGGTTTGCAATGTAACACTTTAATTTCAATTAATTAACTACAGAAAAAAAACCTAAAAGGATGATCAAAAAAAAAAAAAAATCTGAAAAAATGTCTGATGGGCTATTGCAAATGAATGTAATACATTGACAATTACTGATACACAAAAAAAAAGCAAAACATTGCCATTAATTAATTACAAACCTGTAATTAACTAGATTTGTTTTTACTTGTGCCCCTCCATTAAGTGTTTAATGCAAACAGCTTTTGAGAGTTGGACTGAAAACACAGCTTTGTTCTTTGTTGTTAAAATAACCGGTCAAGACTTTTTTTTAAGTGACTGTCTATTTTGAGCTTATAGGCAACAATGTTTCTAACTGTAGTAGATAAATCTTTGTTGAGCATAAATCTGGATTAGTTGAACCACTAGTTGAGGTTGAAGCCAACGTTCTGAGTGGAGCCTCAACAAAAATGCACTACCATGTCAAAACAAGTCCAATCTTGAAAATGTCATGGTGGTTTATGAAAACACTGTATTATGATCCTAAAACTGTCACTGTTTGCATTGGGTAGTTATATTATACAGAACCTTATGATAATTAACACAGGAAGTGAAGGTAGGATGTGGTGGACCTCTAATGATAAACCCATGAAAAATTTGTACTGAAAGTGGAACATGTAAATTGCTTCCATTTATAAGAAAAAAGTTGGGCAGCATAAAAATTTGTGATATAGCTTTCATCTAAACAACTGATAATTGTTCGTTTTAACATTTTTTTGACTTTTTATTAGACAGCTAATGTAACTACAAATGGTCTATATGTTCTGTTCTCATTTTGGGTTTCACACAGGAATATCATGGGTGAAACACTTCTTACCTCCATTTCCTGGGTAAATAATAATTAACTTCAGTGTCAATAACCCCGAGATGCAAACAGGACAACTGTTTAAAGTTCACAAAATGGCGTTCAAATAAACCACTATGACATTCTTTGGGATTGGAGTAATTTTTACATGGTAAAATTTCACTTTAATTCTCCTTTAACTCATCTTTAGTTTTCTAGGAGTAGCTGTTAGCTTTGGCCTCCTAGACCAACTTGATTGATTGCACATAACCTTTTACCAGAACCTAACTTTAAAAAGCTACAATACCACTTGTTGAAGGTAACAAACTGGAGACGTGATGGTTTGACTGGAATAATCATCCACTTTTAAATTTGGGCCTTATTTTTTCAAGCCTGTGAAGTTTTGTGACTGTATTCATTATGCAGTCACATGACTATCAAGAGACTGGTTGAGGTCATAAGTGACAGCTAATACCTGATTTACAAGGCAAGATTTTAAAATTGTCCGACTAAAACCTGAGAGACCAAAAAAAAAAAAAAAAAATTTGGAACAGATAAAAAATCTTAGGTATAACACCTTTGGTTGTACAGTGTGTGGCATTGAGCCACATGGAAGGAGCAATGAACCACTTGAACTGATTTCATTCGCCAACATTCAGATGTCAGATGGAAAATCTTGCAAAACCTCTCGAGACCAAAAGAATTCAGAGTAAACAAACATGTCCAACTGGGAAGAAAAAATGCCGATAGTTTGGGACTATGTTTAACAAAAAAACATATAAAGATGTCTACAATATCCACTGCACTTTCTGGAGCACCATGGCAGTTGTTTTGTCTTTTATGTATTTTCACTTCCCCTTTGTGTTTCTGTCACCTTGCATCCTGATTGACTAAACATCACATTCAACAGGCTGCGCTCTCGTTTGTCCTCAGGGAACACCCAGCATGCTGCAATATCGGGCCAAGACAAACCAACATGTTGAATATCCCCGATTTTAGACCACAGTTGTCGCAATGTTCTTCCAAGCAGATCAGATCACTCTTAACACACCACACAAACACCAGGAATATCTCTTACGACTATCTTAAGAACCATCCCGATAATCAGGCCATGCAAACTAGGCATAAATTAGTGCATGCTGAAATGCCTCTCACATAATCTACAGTGGAACACAAGTAGAGCCTGAATGGAGGATGTGAGACTTTGGTTCCTGTAGCGCTGTTGTTAAATCCAACATGTTTGATAGCTGTCTGCAATACTGGAGTGTTTGGCATGAATTTAACCAACAAAATGTTGACTTTAAGCATCTTCTTTTAAGAACAAACTGGATTAAGAATTAACTAGGGAACTTTTTGGGGAACATCAGAACAATTCCTCAGGTTTCTGCCTTTCAAAGGAACAGATGAAGCTATTCATTTGCTTGGAGCTACACCAGCCCTGCCAGAAATGAAGACAGATAGACAAGGGAGAGAGATGATAAATGTGAAGGTTATGGGCTTAAAGAAAGTGTAATTAATGTTTCACAAGCTCAGCCATTTCTCCTCAGGCGAACCCTCTCGTCTTCATTTCTGTTAGAAATTAAGTGATACTTCTGTTGTCTTTCTTTACTCTCTGCCCTTCTGTCATCCAGCCGTCTTTCTGCGAACTTTAAGGGATTAAACTTGCGAGGGCTGGCTGGTAGTTATGTCTGTAGGCTGGACTCCTCAGGTTTCATTCAGGGCTGCTTGTTTCCCTGAGGCGACACGAAGATGTCAGCGTCTGTCAGCTTCTGTCAGTCATCAGAGCCCTGTCAACGCAGGCTCTGGCAGTGCTCCATCTCAGCTCTGTCGCTCGGAGTTTCCTGCAGGCCTATGATCTGAGACACCCAGGCAGTGTAACTAGCCTCTCAACTCTTCACTCTACTTTCCCTACCCCTCCTCACCCTTCCGTCTTTGCTGGTACCTTATGGGACACAACAAACGCAAGGTCAAGGTGTCTGTCATGTTTCACTGTGTGGATCTGAGTGTAAGTGGCGTTGTGTTGTCGGCGCATGAAAGTCGGGGCGTGTCACCTTGCCTGTGTGTGTATGGGAGTGCAAGCACGAGGCAGGCTGTTTTGAGTGACAGCGTGAGTGAGGTGCAGCCAGGCGGCGGCTCTTTGTAAAAGTGCACCTACCTTCTCTTCTCACAAGTCCCTCCCGGCAACAAACTGTCACGGCTGACAGCCCTCACAAAAGAAGGAGCGAGAAGGGAGGCAGGGGGTACGGGGATTAAAAAAAAGTTTAAGAGATGAAATTAAAGCAAAGAAGGGAACCTGACAGCACCTTGAGAAGAGGCATTGTCTGTGAGGGGAAATATATCTGTGCGAACAGGCTTTGATCAGTGGAGGATGAGAGTAAGGAAGAGCTTGCAGAGCTGGATCCTAAAGCCCACTGAAAAAAGCAGAGAGAAGACAGGATTGAGTCTCACAATTACTTTCTACTCAGGACCAGAGTATAAGCAGTTCACTCATGAAGAGTTTCTCTTGGTCTCAATGTTATGCTTTCTGGTGGAGATTTTCTTTCTTCTTGTCACCTGATTTGGTGGAAAATGAGCTAAAAAAAATTGCTGGTGACTAGAGATGGATAACTTGCTGCTAGAGGGGCGCTGATTACCAATTGGCAGGTTGTAAATAAAAATTCTGACATTTTTCCATAAAGAGAACACGGCTCTTCAGAGTAGGCGTGGTTCATTCAGGCTGTCACATCAGTGAGTTAAGCTTTAGAAGTTAACAAGAAGGCTAACAGCTGAATTTCTCTGTTTTATTCCTTTGAAAATTATAAATTTACCTGTCATTGTAAATGCAGGATTAGCAAATGTTACTAGCTTTATGAAAATCTCAATAAGGGTCTACATTGTGTTGGTATAAAAAAAATGCAACTCACGCTAATTGTGCTAATTATGCTCTTTGCCAATATGAAAAACGAGACGGTTTAAAATGTCAGCCCTGTAACTTTTTGTCTTCTTAGCAAAATTCGGCTAAATTTTAGAGCTGTGTAACAATGACTGCTGGACAATGATTGATTACAACAGAAAGGTTCCTTGACCTGACAAAAGTAATGTAACACCATCTGTATTGTATATAATATGTATATAATATGTAATATAATATGTATATAATATAATATGTATATAATATAATATGCCTAGAAAAAACTACTTCTCACTGAAATAAATTTAAATAAAACAAAGGATAGCAAATTGAAGTCACAGGTATGCAATATATTCATAAAATGAAAAAAAGTATCATGAAAGGACACAATAAAAGATTTTAGAATCGATAAAAAATAAGCAATCATTACAGAAATATTCCTCAAAAATAATAGAGCTGGGTACTTATCTTCACGTTCTTCCATTCCTGGGACATCTGAGCCTTGTCTCCCTCCATCACTAACATCTGGGAGAGAAATAAAAAAATGCTTTTATCTGTGAGTGGAAAATCTGTTGTTAAATATAGATTTTTTGTTTATTTCAGTTCTTTTGGAAATTATCATAAAGTTGGAATGTATGAATGATTGGATTGAAATTACCTTTTTTGTAAAGTGCCTTGAGATGAAATGTGTTGTGAACTGGCACTATATAAATACACTAAATTGAATTGATAGTTGTCTAACACCGTTACACTTCATAAGAATTACATGCAAATTCCACAACCATTCCAGTTTACTTTATTCCGTACATATAGCTGGTACAGACAGGGTAGTTGCTATCTTGCCATCCTCCTAATTGTCATCAATATTCAGGTCGAGTATGTAGTCTTTATCATGACCACTGTCTTAGTTTACATCTTGCAAATGGTTTCTGGGTACCTCACTAAAGTTAGATGTTGCAAGTTATGCTGATGTCTCTACAACTTTAGCATCATAGGTAATGATTGCCAATGTAAATTATCCTTAGGAATGGTTTACTCAAATGTTGTCATGCTAGAGTAACCAAGCCTGTGTCCAAACATTTGCACTGCAGGACAAAACTGGCAAGTTGAAGGTATTCAAGGGCCATATGTTTTTTTTTTCCCCAACTTAAATGCAAAATCATCATATTGTGATTTTTAAAAAAAAACTTTCTGAGTAGCAAATTAAACATGGAATTAAAACATTAAGAAAAGTATTCTGATTTTTGTAAAACAAACTTCTATAAATCTCAGATGTTTGCCTTCATAAAAGAAAGATGTACAGTTTCCTAACTTTTTGGGAAATGTTTTCTATTTTGTTGCCCTACAACTTTCCGCAAAAACCTTCTGGCCCTAATTAATGAATAGTTATGTCCAAGCCTGTCTTTGAGTAAAAAGTTGCTGGATGTTTGTAGCCCTATTTACAATGATATTAAAATGTAAGCAAAAGAAACATGGCTACTAAAAGAAAAATAATTTGTATTGTACATAACATTTCCCATTTAAGAATGTAGAAGATGAATTTGTCATAGAAAATTTTGTTCTGAAAATATAAAAAGTGTCCATCTGCTTTAGCTTAACTTGGTGGAGGGCCAAATTTAAACATTCTTAAACCATGATCAGGGGCTACATGAAAATTATTCTAAGGGCCCTTCTCTGGACACCCCTGCTGTAGCAGAATGATCGCTTTGCATTATATAGGGGGCAATAAATATGGCAAGACTGAACATTGCCACCCATGTTCTATCATACAAACACTTCTGTCAAGCCACCCAAAACCTATTTTACTGTCCATCAATGACATTAGGTGGAAATCCTCCAAACATGTTGCTGTTGAAAAAAAATACAATGGGAGCAGGAAAACACACCTGTAATTAATTATCTTAGCGACCTGAAATTACTCAACTCACAATGCTGTAAAACGGGGAAAATCATGTGATCACAACTGTGTTAGAAAACACAACCTAGTATTTTCTCCTCTTAGGTCCTGGATGGTTACAATAAATATAATGAATTATTCACCAATCTATTTCAGGACAATAAACCACTTTAATCTCTCAAATGTTAAACTGAATTTAGCTGTTATTTGTTTAGAATACATATTGAAGGGGGAAAAAACTTAATGTCTCATGATATAGTGCTCATTTGTTGTTATTTACAGCTCATACACAGAAACTGGGATCAGCTGAATATCAGGTCAAAGCTTCACAAATTCTGCTCTGCGCATCTCTACAAAATTTAGCAAACATATGCCTTAAGTAAACAATGTTTTCCCAGGAACAAAACAAGTGTTGAAGTGTAGCAGAAGAGGAGAGGTAAGGTAAAAGGGGAAGTGTCAGGAGAGAGACCTTTGAAACACATGAAGGAGAACACAGAGAATGAGGAGCTAGAGGCAGGAAGAGGGGAGATGGGGAGGGAAAGTCAGTGGGGGTTGCAGGAGATTATCACTTTGATTTTGTGATTCTGTTTTGTGGGTGGGTGGGTGCTGCAGCCCTGCTTATATGAGAGGGGAGGGTGAGCAGTGGTGATGAAGGACTGCTTCAGTGGCCTTCAATGCTGCGGGAACACTTTGATAGACAAAGCAGCGTGCTGAAGGGGAACCTCCTGCTGGCAGGATCTGAGGAGGCTGTTTACAGAAGATCTTGTCAGATCCAAAGCCCTGCTTGCCCTGTTGTATGGAAAACACTTGGCCTTTGATGTCTCTCTCACTTTCTAAATTTCTTTCTTATTCTTATTTTCTCCCTGTTTTTCTGTGCTGCTGCTGCTGCTCCCCCCCTCTCATTGGTGGTTGACACATATCAGGGTCTGCTTTGCATTATTCACTTTGAGCCTGAGGAGACATAATGTATTCTACTACAAGATTTGGGATACAAGTCCACAACATTCATTTTAAAGATGCCAGCTGAAGAGGCAATGATGTGTGTGGGTGTGTAAGAGTATGTGTTGTAAAAAGTTAAAACAATGACAGTGTCAGATAGAACTCATCAACAGACGGGCTGCTTTGAGATGACACACTGATATGATGTGTCAGTGCCAATAACACTGAACAAGTAGCTCATGTGTACATATTTATCAGAGTCCACCCCTTTTAGTGTCTTGGAAAAGCCAACCCTTGCAAACCTAAAATTAAAATAAATTTGGCCGCTGATATGGGAAAAAAGCTGAATTGTTATAAAAGGAGACTCTAAGAATGCAAATAATAGAATGGAATAGAATAGAATAGAGAATATATATATATATATATATATATATATATATATATATATATATATATATATATATATATATATATATATATATATATATATATATATATATTGGTATGTCCAATCTGTGGTTTGTATGTTTTGGTAAGAGGACAGGACCTTAAAGTTGGTAATCTAGAAAGGAATATTTTCATAAATCATGAAAGACATTTTAATAAATCCAAACTAAGCACTATTCAATGCATAACCAACATAACCAATTATTTGTTAAGCATAAAGGGCCAATACAAAAAAATGACAAAAAACAGTAAAACAACCAGTAAAACCCCAACATTTTCTTTACCTCTATATAAATCAAGTAATATACATTAGCAATACTTGTTGCACAACACAAGAAAGAGGAGCACGAATGGAAGAAGGCGTTTAACAACTCCACTATGAATAACTTGTAATGCCCTTTGGCCTGACTATCGCCCCTGTGGTCTCTCAGGTGCTTGTTAATGATGTTCTCTGGGACAGGATTGGCCTGTTTGTCTTTGTTTACCTGGATGACATTATTTTTTTCTAAAGATCTTCCCACACACCAAGAATTAAGGTAGAGAAATATGAGAAAACTACAACCTCATTCCTTGGTATCTCTCCCAATAAGATCTCAATGTACCCCTGTACAGTGGCAAACTCAAAGAAGTTTTGATTTCAGCAGCAGCCCTCCGTCCTTCAGATCCAGCTCATCAGTACGTTGTTGAAGTTGATGTCTCAAACACAGAAGTTGTTGCAGTGTTAAGTCAGAGATTTTCTGATAACAAGACTCACCCATGTGCTTTCTTTTCTAGAAGTTTGTCAGCAGCTTAGAAGAACTATGACATGTGGGAATGTGAGGTACTGGCAGTCAAACAGGCGCTCGAGGAATTGAGGCATTGGTAGGAGGGAGCCAAGGAACCATTGCTTGTATGAACGGATCATAAAACGCTGTAATACCTTCATTCTGTCAAGTCTCAACCCCAGGCAAACCAAGTAGGCTTTATTTTTTTGTGGATTTAGTTCTTCATCATCTTACAGATGACCCTGGACGAAGAACACCAAGCCAGATGCTCTCTCCAGGATTCATAAAAACCCAGTGGTGGGGCAGATACATGAAGGAGAGGACTTCATTCTACCCTAATCTGTAGGGTAGAATGAATCTGTCACCTGGCTTGAACTGGAAGATATGGTAAGTGATGCCCACCAACAGCAGACAGTCTCTGAGGAGTGTCCTAAGGATCTTCTCTACATCCTGGACCACCAAGTCTCAGACGTACTCTCATTTTGTCATTGTTCTTCCCTTTACTCTGTAATCTGTAAAACTCTGTCTGTGGTTAAGGGCGATTCTTGGTCGAAAACCATGTCTCAGGATGTCAAGGACCTTATTAAATCCTGTAGAGTATGCTGTCGAGCAAGGTCTCTCATCTGGTTTCCATCCACCCTCAGATCAGCATTAATCAGGAAGCTGAGATCGAACTACATATGTTGTGTCAGCAGAATCCCAACAAATGGTTGAACAATCTTCCATGGATAGAACATGCACTCAGCTCTCTTCCCTCTGGTCCCACGGAACTGTTTCCATTCTACAGGGTTTATGGGTTTCAACCACCAGTGTTCTCACTTCAGGAAGTGGCAGTCAAGGTCCCCTTTGCCCATGCAGCTGCCAGGAGTCAGCAGGTATGGAAATGAGCCCACAGGGCTCTCTTACAAACATCTGTTGAGAACTCCTGAACCTGCATACCAGGAGGGGCAGAGGGTATTGCTATCCACCAAGGACTTCACTCTTTGTGTTGAGTGCTGAAAAATGGCCCCTCACTTTGTTGGTCCATTATCAATCTCCGAGGTGATCAACCTGGTAGCTGTCCATCTTTGCTTTCTGAGAACCCTCAGGGTCTGCCCCACCTTCCATTTGTCGCGGGTCAATACGTTTTTGCATCATGATACGTGCCCACCTCCAGAGCTCTTCCACCCACCCAGTTCATTGCTGGGGGCCCAGCCTACGCTCTAAGAAGCCTCCTCCGGTCCATAAGATTGGGTTGTAGTTTGTAGTACATGGTTGGCTGGCAAGTCTGGGAGTTTCATCGTGCCCATCTCGGGCAACCAGGTGGTCCGTCAGGAACCAGACCTTGAGAAGGGGGTACTATAATGATACATGCTTCTGTCATGCCATCCGTGTGCTTTTTTCCTTAATGTTTTCATGTTGCATTTCAAGTCAGCCAAACTCAACTTACCTGTGCCACATCTGATTGCCTCTCCCCATTTCCATTCTGTGCAGTGCACTATTTAAACCTGTCTCAGTCTCTGTTTCCCTGCCAGATTATTGACCATATTTGCTATTAGAAATCCAGTATTATGTTTCCCTGGTCTCTTGATTCTTGTGTTTGACCTTTTCATGTCCTCGGGCTACTCCCTCATTGCCTTGCCCATGACTTATTCTGACTGCATATCTAAAATCTGGACGCTGACACCTGCAATGCCTTGTGACTATCAATTCTCATCTAAACCCACAAGTATCCCGACCTCTGCTCTTCTGTGTATGACCAGGTCCTGTTCATTCACCACCATATTTGATTTTGGATTGTATCTGTAACTCTAGAGGGTTTCAGTGTTTGTGACTTCTGTGGAGCACAGACTGAAGAGGGGCAAGGAGTGAATCCTCCCCCAAACACTTTGTCCTCATAGATTCAAGCCACGACCCTGAGCTCACTGCTGTCAATCTTCAGTGACGTCGCCATAATTGCAGTTTCCCTGCTCACCTCACAATGCTGCAGGTTGGTGATTCTGAGTCCCATAGTTTCACATTGTTATTGGAAAATTCAAGCAACCAACATGAATTTTTGCTCTGCAGTCCCACATGTGCTGATTCCCAACCAGAGTCAACATTCACATTATTGTGAAATAAAATAATTTTCTTTCAACACCAACTGCTGTGCTGAGGGTAAATTTCCAGGTCACCATGGTAGCTCATTACATTGGGTTCTCCTTTTCTTCAGTGGTTTAAGAACAGTCCCTTCCTCCTAATTTATGACTTCACAAAACCAAGATCCAATTGTATATTGAGAAACTGATAAATTGAAAATAGTAGGTCACAAACAAGCATGACATCACAGTAACTGTATATTTCATACATGTACAGTCTGTTGAGTGAGAGTGAAAGGTACTCTCTAAATACGTATATACAATAAATTTGTCCGGCCCAAGGTAATATTTTTGTGAAATATGTTCTGCTAGTCTCCAACAACCACTGTTTACTGTTTGACCAAATATCAGCCAAAGGCATAAACACTCATCCAAGGCAAAACATGTTTTAAAATTCATTACTACTGTGGTCTCTCCAAAATGAGGAAGACCAGCAGCTTGTTAGAAGAAACTACCTGTATTATCACACAATGTAATTGCTGGGATAAAAGCAACCCAAGCCAGTCTTTGGTCAAATATGGAATAAATCTGTCCTGAGCTGATTTAACACACTAAATTATCAGTTTAACTTTATAGCTTGTGTCACCATTCCATCACAGGTTAACACAAACGACAAATAACCGTGAACCCATACACACACATTTTGTGAGTAGCCAATTAAATTAGAGCTTCCAACTAAGATAATATAAATGTTTTTGGATGATGGGATGAAGCCAAACTCTCCTGAGAGAATTTATATACTGGTACATCTCAATAAATTAGAGTATTGCACAAAATTGCAGTATTTCTTGCCTGCTATCTCAGAAAGTTAAACTCATATTATATAGAATCATCACATAGCGTGATACATTCCAAGCCTTTGTTTTATTTAATTTTGATGATTATGGCTTACAGATTATGAAAATCCAAATTTCAGTACATCAGAAAATTAGAAAACTGTGAAAAAGGTCAATAATGGAAACTCATGTATCACACCCTAATTAGCTAATTAACTCAAAACACCTGCAAAGGTTTCCTGAGCCTCTAAATCGTCTCTCTCAGTAACACATGAACACATGCTGCAGGGCCGGCCAGCTGAGCTGATAATGAAGAGCGGAGATCAGCAAAACTCATCCCAGTAAGTCCGGACTACTAAAACAAACACTGGCACTTATTAAAAACTAAACATTCACAAAATAAGAAATGCCTTGTCCCTATTAGTGCCACATAAATTAAATCTCCGTTTATCCCTGGCATCCCGCTGAGATGCACAGTGCAGCGGCTCTACTTTGCCATCTCATTCCTCCGTGGAACATTACCTGTTAATCACTGTCCCTATAAGCAACATTAAATAACTCTGCATTAGCTGCGAAGATAGAGCAGCAAAAGCAAAGTACAAAGTGTGAAGGTGGCACTGAAAAGATGAGAGAGAGAGAAAAAAGACAGCCCTTCAGGAGAGTGCATCAACGAATGTAAAAATTTCAGACCTGTTTGGTGGGCAGGTTCTCAGGTTCTCTAATGTGAACTAAAGTCATCAACACAACCCACTCACAGTAACAATCCTATGTTGCATCATTTTACTATTGTAACATTTTTTGTTATTTCATCCCTTGGAAAAGGCTCAATGAAGTCCAATCAAGTCATTAAATAGATTTTTCTCTGACAGACCAAACTGGGTCACAGACTTTTACTCAAGTTTGGTTAAAACTGCTAAACCTCTCTTTAAACAGTATGGACCCCACATCTGGGTAAAAGAAACATCAAAGTGAAATTCAATAAATAACTTCAATCTTTCAAGAGTAAAAAGAGTTATGGACAAGAAAGAGGGAGACAAATATAAATATTGCTTTGCAAACTAATGGTGCACATGTTATTAAAACAACAGATCCTTCTGTTTTAAGATTGATTTATACTGCCTGTGATTTCCCTTTAATCCACTGACATTATCTGCACTGAATTTATGGACCATTAGCTGTATGAGAAGCTGGAATGTAAATGAGGTGTAATAAATCAAGTCAGATGGAGCATTTGGACCGTGACAAGTTACTTGCATTTATATGAATGCCTTTGTAACTGCATTCAGATAATCAGATCCTGGTGCCTTATTATTTGTCCTTTGCAAATGCATCAAACTGGAAAAAAATTCTGATTGGTGCCTAACAGATGGACTAAACATTGCTTTGGTGAAATCCTGTTCAAAGTTTTTGCAAAAGCGCTGCCCTGCTATATTGCTTGTGCAACAGACGCTTTCTTTTTTTCTAAATATTTCCCAGAGCCATTGCTTTGCATATGTGTTAACATCATGCAGCTTTTTTCCTTTCCTTGGAAATGCATTTGGTTTCTGCTTTATATGCAAATATTTCCCATTAAAAGGCACCTCTTATACCCAAATGTTTTATTTTTGCTACCGCAGTGGGAATAAAAGAATGTTTTTGTGTGGGATGTCTGGAAAATGTGTAAAGAATCAGTTTCTGGACTTTCTCCTTGGCTGCTCATTTCACACTTGGACTTCACAGCAGGAGTTTCCTGTACATGGCTGTTCTCGTTATTTTTAGAATCAATACTAGAGTGTTGTTTATGTAAACTGAAAATTGAGGTCTGGAGTGAATTTTATGGCTATTTCAATTCTGATGCAGCACTTTTACATGCCCTGGGTTTTAGGTTTTATGAGACAGAATGTTTTGTTGAAAGTACAAGCACACAGTGTGATGAAAATATACTTGCTTCTTCACATATTTTTGTTTTTTTTTGTTTCTGCATTTTTGTCACAGTTTGAATATCAGACTAAGATATGATTAAGTAAATACAAAAAAAATGTTTTCAAATTAATTACATTTGTTAAGGAAAAATATGAATCAGTAATTTCTCCCTAAACTTCTCAACTGTGTGGCACCTTTAGCAACAACTGTCAACAAACATGTCTGCTAACAGGAAATAAGTCTTTTATATTGCTGTTTCTAAGCTTTGCCCCTCTCTGCTTTGTGGAAATATTTTGAGTGGAAGGTTTTTGGCATGAATGTCATGTTCTTGACTTTGACTAGGCCACTAGACACGCTTTTCTCTTGTTAGTCCACAGGCCTGCAGTTCTTTGGATGTTCTTTGTAGTTTTATGACTTCCTGAAAGCTCTCAGTGTGCTTCTGCTATTGCTTTGGTTGGGGGCAGCAAATTCTTGGAAGGTTCTCAGTTGTGCTTTGTTGATTTTACAGGTCTGGTAGCAATCAGGCCTTGGTGTAGCTACTGAAATTGATCTCAACCATCCAAAAATTAGTCACATCCAAAAATTGTGACTAATCACAGTTCATTCATGATTTATAAAGAAGGGGAAAATGTTTTGAAAACTGAGTTTTGTATTTGTTCAGGTTATCTTTGTCTAATATTTTTATTTCTCAGATGATCTCACATTTTTAAGTGCATCAAAAAAGCAACAACCGAGAAAAATCTGTAAGGGAGGAAATACTTTTTCACAGCACTGTATATCTACTAAAATAACTGACTTTCATAAGCCTGAAACCATATATTTCGACAATTTAAGAAATGTTATTTTCCTATGTTCCAGATGATTCTTTCCCGGTATGGTAACTTCAAATAAAAGAACACATTAAAGAAATATTTTCACACGAGTTTAAAACATAAATGGTCATTATGACTTAAGTAATAAAAAATAATAAACATCCTGTAAGTTAAGCTGTAGTTTTACAGTAAACATGCTGATTATGCAAAACATCATAGCGTTTTTGTTCTGTTCTTTATAAAACGACACTTCAACATTAAGGGGCTAACAAGCGTAACTGGGAGCCTGCACGTGGCTGCTTAAGAGAAATGCTGATTGTACCTTACCAACTCCTTACCAATTCTAGGATAGAGTTAAATTAATCAGTGACATTACATGTTTACATGTAATAACTTATTTTGTTAACTGGAAATACTTTCAAACAGATGGATTTATCTTTCTTTTGAGAGAGGGAAAACTGTGGGATTCTTCTTTCAGCCAACGGCATGGCAAAGGTGGGCCGGGGCAGCGTGGTAAATAGGTTGCACTTACAGAATATTGAATTTTTCTAGGCATACTGTCTATACAAAGCACCGTTAAAAGTCACATTCACACAGCAGCATTCACAGCACTCACACACTTGTACACCAATACATAAAAATCAACGGTCAACTTTGGGTTAAGTGCCTTGCCCAGGGGCACAATGACATGTAATAGGGTGAAGCTGGAATCTAACCCGTCACGTTCCAATTCAAAGACAGTTACTCTTCCCACTAAGCCACAGCCACCTCACTGTGTTCTCCACTTCATATAGAGAAAAGACCGCTCACTCTGGCACTTTTTCTGGCATCTCATGAGGACTTGTAAACTGAGTAATGCTTGAAAACTTGACAAGTTTTAAAACTCTAACTTTTTCAAACTGTGGCCATCTTGATTCCAGAAAATGGCACATAGCTAGTTTGTTTGCAGGAAACAGGTGAAATCAAGAATTAAATTAAATCAACTCAATGAAGTCACAAAAGAACAGAACAAACAGTCCTGACCCATCAAGGCATGGACTCCATTAGATCTCCTGAAGGTGTGCTGTGGTATCTGTCATCAATATGTTGGCAACAGATCATTTAAGTCTTGTAAGTGGAGAAATAGGGGCTCCAAGAATCTGACTTGTTTGTCCAACTCATCTACAGATGATTCAATTTAGAGCTGGGGAATCTAAAGGCAAAGTCATAGCCACAAAATCATTGTTGTGCTCCTTAAGCTATTCTTGAACTGTTCTGCTTTGTGTCAGTGCGCATTGTCCTGCTAAGAGTCAGCCACCATAAAAAAAAATAAACATTTCCATAAAGCAGTGGTTCAGCAGGTGATATGTGTCAAAATAATATCAACATGAATGACCAAAGGTTTTCCAAAATTACTTTGCCCAAATATACTTGATTGATTCCATACATAAACTTTTAAACAGTCTTGTTTACTTTACCCATCAGTGGTCATTATAATATGCATGACCAGTCAAAGACTTCAAACTACTTTAAACCAAGTCTTTAGAGCTTAGGGGAAATCTGGTATTTTCAGAGCAGATTGAGATCAAACAACCCCATAAATGGCATATACACAGCTGGATGTCATAGCATGTCAATGTGGCTAACGACGCCCAACTCTCTCCTTAACTCACAGCCAACGACTTTACCTACTGGCTACCACCTCCCTTATTTGTGGTGTGATAGTGTGGCTTTGTTTGAAAGTGCAGCTTGAAGTCCTCAGAGTTGACAGGCTGCTGGGCTTTATTAGCATGCTGATGATCTATTAGACAGAGACAGATGGGGAGAAGGAGCAAGAGACAGAGAAGATAAATGCAGGGAGGCAGAAGAAGAGAAAGGGCGGAGAGTGATTGCTCAGGGAAAGCTGAATTGGACTATCTGTCCAAACAGAGTCTATGGAGTAGAAAAACAGGGCGGATTTTGACTCAATTGCTCAAATGTTTCAGTTGCCTGCACACAAAAGACTTGACTTCCACCAATTCCTCTGAGCCATTCCACTCAATTGGTGGACAATTGGCTTTGAGCGAACTCCCACCCTGCACCCCCCACCCCTCTTCATCCCTTAACCCTTCCTACCCTCTCTTTCCCTCTTGTCGGTCTGTATCTCTTCAGTGTAAACTGCTCAGAGAGATTCCTGCACAAACCCTCCCTTTCCTCCACTGCATTTCTGCATTTCTGCATGTCAAGTACTGTGACAGATTAGACTGAGACACATGACATCAGTTCAAACAAGAGACAAGAGTAAGATTAGACATATGATTCAATGTGAAGAGGTCAGTAGAAAAGAGTCCCCCTCCCCCCACTGACACACAGATACCCTTCATCCCCACCTTGACCACTGCTAATCGTAAACATATGATCAGTGCTCCTCCTACGGTGGAATGACGTTTACCCTGCTTGCTGCATTCACCGGGATTCAGCCTAGTCACTATCAAGCCCCAATCAAAACAATAATGTGAAGAAAGCCAGGGCCCGCCACTGCAGTGGGGTGGCTCAAATTGAAAGTGACAGCTTGACACATAATATGGCACCCGTAATGTGATTAGGCCAGCGTAGCACTCTCTTCTTAAACTCCCACATCCCGAAGAGCGAGCCTCCCGTACAACTCCGCCAAACACACTCAGGCTCTTTGCTTTAAGAGAGGAGGGGGCCATGTTGTCTCCCACTGTTGCGATGGCTCACGCTTTGAGACGAATTGAGATGATGCCACTATTGAATCATAACCCCCTGGAGGGAAATTGCAAACACATGTAATAGGGGGGGGGGTGAAAGGGGAGGCTTTCTGGGTTTAAAACGCATCTCTGCCAAGAACAGAGGAGCTGAGTGGGAGAAAGTACACAACAGTATGGATTAGATCAGCCATTATCAGAAGCAAAGCTGGCCAGGGTTCCTCTTGTCAATCTGTGTGATGAGGATGAGCAGTGACACAACAATGATATCACCCGCAGCTATCCTTGACAGAGTGGGGAGGTGAAATGCTAAGAAATATCAGAGGAAATAATGACAGATCCAGATGGAGCATTAATGATTGCAGTCGATGTACCTCGTAAGGGAACTTTGGCAATGTTGGAATGGTTTTCAGTCTTTGACCATGTTGCTAGGCTCTTTTAGTGACAGAAAAGTGAAACAGCAGAAGGATCTAAGCTTAAGCTAAATGTAAATGGACTTTTGAGCTGAGTCCAGCAGGAAATTCAATAAAACATTGCAAGACTCCAGAGTTCCGAGTGAAAAATCCCATCATTTTCAAAGTGGGATGGAGAAATGAAAAAGAATTATTGTATTTGGCAATGGGAGGAAAGAACATGAGCTCAAGGCTGCATTTCCAAATGAGCCATTGCAGATTGAGAGATTTTGGCTCCATTCACATTTAGCGAGGAAAGAAGAACTGGTACACATATCTATGAGCCTTTACCAATCAAGTTTTCCTTCTTCCAGAGGAATTCCTTCTTATGTTCCTGATGACAGAATGAAAGATGCAGAGAAGGACTGAGCAGGAACACAACTTGTGAAATGAACAGATGAGGGATCTAGCATTTGACAGAGAATTGGACATCCAAGTGAGACTATATCTGTTTGCCAAGCACAGTTAAAGTGAAAGTCTGTGGATTTCCAGAAATGAGGGTCATTTCTCAACCGTGTTTAAAAATGTGTCAACAAGCAGGAAAGCTGACGTAATTTGCCAAGTTTCTTGCCAATATGTTTGCTTCCAACTACAAAAAATGAAAAGATATTTCAATGTAGAACCATGCCCAAAATATGCCCTGTAATAAAATCAAATGAATGTTTTGAACCAGCTCCAGAATCCCATGCTCTCTTCCTTCAAGATGTATTTTTCTGTTTTTCTCCAGACTCACATCTCTGTGACCCTCCTCCCTCGCCTTTTAGTTTAAGAAAAGCCTGTCAGAGGAAATCAAGTCAAGCTGAAGATATAGTTGAACAGCTGTGACAGGCTGAAAGCCACTCAAATGGGTCTATAATGAGTCTAATAATGGCGTGGGTAAGCATAATTTAGCAGGGCTGAGGCCCCGGTAGGGCTGAAGGACCAGAGGAGAATGATGACTGCAGCTCTGGACGGCAGTTCTGTGATGGGCTTTCATTTCCAATGATAAGACAAGACTGGAGCAGAAGGTGGACAAGCTCCAAGGCTGCCAGTCTCTCTGTGGGGCAAGCCCTGGGGGCCAAGCCACGGCCAGACCTGCTCATCACGGAGCACTGAACTGGAAAATCACACATGACTAGTTGCTTCCACGGGGGCCTTGGCTGGCTCAGCGGCGACCCTGACTCCTTTGAAATAGAGAACCGAGTGACCTCACACTGCCTAGGGAGTACATGTTAACCGTATCTCTCCTTGCCAATGTGTGTGATGTTTGTGTGTGTGCATGCATGCAGTGACATGTGGGAACTGGTGACAGGCTATAACCACAGGCTAATCATCCACACTCCCCAGGGAGATGATTCCCTCAGGACAGGATAATCAAAAGTCCCTTGGCAAAAACCAACACCACGATGTCAACAAACACAATTGCAAACGGGCAAAAGTGCAGCATAGATGAATGTCCTTGTTTGCAGCCGTGCCACTGTCCCTGCTGCAGACAGGACTATGGTGAAAGGTGGCTTTGGCCTCTGGTCTTTCCTATGAGGCTTCCACGCAGCCCGACAGCAGTGGGCTGACCTCTCTTTTCTCCTTTGGCTGTTTTTCCTTAGCATGGATGTCACGAGTTAGTGTTTGAAAGGCTAAAAATATCAGTGTAAAACACTAAAACTATAGGCATGGGCAGATATTATAACTTAAGCAAAAATAGTACACTTTTGTAGTATCATGGTTTTTAGATGAATTACATGAAGTATTTTAAAACAGAAAACATACTCAGCTGCCTAAGGTACATGCTGTTTACCAACTGTAGTTACCTTAAAGCAGTGATGGAAGGTACTATTGACTGCTAATATATATATATATATATATATATATATATATATATATATATATATATATATATATATATATATATATATAAAGAGGCATCCCAATTTTGTTTTATTTATGTGAGAGAAAAAGTATCTGTCTTTAACAGCTGACCTGTAATATGCAGCAATTGGTGGGGAAGTGGCACACTTCATGGGCAGATGCATTCAATAATTGAGTAGATTCTTTATAAGTTTATTTATTTAAGTAACTCAATTCATTAAGTGAAACACATTATATAGAATTACAAACAGATTCATGTTTTCAAGCCATTTTATCTGTTAATTATTGCTTACAGCAAATGAAAACAACATTTAAGATTAAAATATTAAATCAAACAAAATCATTTCTAAAACAGAAATGTGGGCTTAGAAGTTATTTTTAACAGCTACTTCTGACACATGAGCATCATCAGAATACATATTCTAATTTACTAACTGACTGCATATTAAAAATATGCAATGAAATAACATGACTTTTTCTGTCTGCATCAAGTGGTTACAGTAGAATCTTCTTTAGCTGTAGGAGGTCAAACAGTACATGGGAGGGGAGCAGCATCTATTATATCCGACCAAGGAGTTACAATGGCTTCTTAACCAGTGCAACTCTTTGGTCAGCAATGTTTGTCCACCAGTCTACATTTATTCTCCATGGTAACCAGTTACTGTACTGGTTAAGGGGTGGTAGTAGTTACTACTTCTATTCCAGTTTTAAATCCAACATTCACCACAGCAGCAGGATATTTCTCAGCAGACCTGATAAGTTGTCTGAACAGATAAAAAAAAGCTGTCTACCCTCAAACACCTTGCTAAGGAGACATCAAACAATAACACTGCTGTCTTACTTGTGGGTTTACATGCCCCGTGATTACTTCTAGCTGTAAATTATTTTGTTATCGAATGGCCGAATGTTATCTGGGGAAAACTGGATGTAGTCAGTTTCTTCAGGTCAGCTTTAAGCCGTGCTTGGGCAACGGCTATGGGCTGCCATCTCAATGCCCAGTGCTGTTTGCTGGTCTTCACTTGGCCAGTTTGGATAGTGATCAGCAGCTGAAGCTCCAATGCTCAATTTGTTTTTGAACTTATTCAGTCTTGTGGTTCTACTTTTGTTGTTGGTGTACAATTTGCATCAACACAGTTGAACTACTGTGCAGTTCGTATACAGAGTGTCTCTGATAATATTCACACCTCTTTTCCTGGAGCGACTCTGAAACAGTTCAAGGACAGAATGTAGGGACATTCCCCAATGTCCCCAATACCTATCCAGTGCCCCTTTATCCACCATATTGCTGGTGGAGTATGAAACTACTACAACACACATGTTGTGTGGATGCTAGTAGCTGGCGATTCTTGCATTAGTGTCCTCAGACAGTGCAGTAATATAGTGTGTCTATAGTGTGATAATTAAGCATTCTGTGTGACAGGAGATGGTTTCAGGAGAGTGCAGGCAGAACAGCAATGAGTCTGTTGCAGCAGTCGGATGCCTTTCACAGCTGGGGACTGTGAGTGTGTTTAGGAAAGCAGCAGCAGCAAAGCAGGGGGTTGTAGGAGACATCCATCAGGACCAAAGCAGAGCTCCAGTGAACCAGGCTGCCTGCTTTGGCCATCAGCCATCCCGTCAAAGTAACTTGCGCAAAGCTAAGGTGACGTGCTGCGCCCTGAGCCCAACGGTTTGGGTTACAGATCTTCAGGCATGGAGTTTGACATTTCTGTTTTAGAGAGGAGAGCTGGGAGCACAGCATAGAGTTATATCAAACCTCTTGTACTTTCTTCATCTCCTGCTTCCTCTTCAAAGTCTCTTTCTCAAATTTCCACGCATGCACATGCACATGCACATGCACACACCTCTGTCTTACTGCTGAAATTTCCCTCTGTCTTTCCCTCTGTCTTAGGACAGGCACGTCCCAGTGTGTTTGGCACTCTGGCTGTGTCTGATGGCTAAACTGAAGAGACAGGCTGCTGACAGGCCCCGTGCCAGAGCAGAGCATGCCAACAGGGAAGATTTGTGAAAATATGCCCTGTGTCATTTCCTCTCAATTTCCCTGACAACTTCACTATGTCAAAATGCCTACCTGTGAGCACTTAGCTGGGTAGGCGGGTGTGTTTGTTTGTGTGCATGTGAGGGATAATGTCTTGGTGTAAATGTACATGAGCAACAGAGCAGGAATTCGATATCTGCATGTGTACAAGGAAGAAACTGAGACTCAGTCGTGAATTATGCCCATGTCACAAAACAAAGTCTGGAGAAGTTGAAGCTGAATGATGAAATCTGTCTTGTAACTCTACCTTAAAGTTCAGCTGTTTTGAACCTACACTTTTTCCCTTTTAGTGCACTCCCTCTTCAAACAGCTCTCCAGATCTGCCCTGAGTTTAATCTTTGATCCCTCCTCTTGGAATGCGGGCTGAAAGATAACATTTCATGTGAAGCAAAGCGGAAGAAAACAGCCTGCAGAAAGCCGGCGCACCAAACATGCTCGCTGTCAGCCGCTTTCGCTTAATTTGATGCCTCTGTCTCTACCACCGCCAGTTGAGTCTAATCTCATTGAGCGCTGGAAATGAGCGTTGGTGACAGGGATGTCAACAGCGGTTTGTTTTGAGCTCAGCAGGAGAACAGTACCTGCCTGTGTGTCTCTGTTACACAAGTGCCGCCAGTCTTCGCCACCCCCTCCCTCCCCACCCATGCACCGTCAGCCGGTGTTACTGTCAATCCTACAGGCCAGTAGCGACATGCTAAATCACCCTACACCACTATTGCACACATTTGCATGTCCCACTGGCTGACAGCTTAAAAGGAATCCCACCACACCACTCATTTCAGAGCCCACCAACCCAAAGCACATCTTGTTTTTGGACAAAACCTGTGGAGAATGATCTCCAGCAAGGAAGTCGACAGGTGAGAATATCGTCTAGTAAAGACCCTGGTAGTTTGAACAGTGGGGGGAGGCGGGGTCACATGAGCTTGTATAACTTTCTCCTCTGTTTGCTGCTGGATGATCCCAGAGCTTTGCCTCCAACCATTCTCCTCCCTGGGCTCAATGATTCCCCCACAGTTGTCAGTCACCCATTGGGGCCTGTGGAAGGGCCAGTTGTGTTAAAAGGGGTCAAAAGTTCAGAATAAAATGAAATGAGGAATAGAGCTTAGACTTCAAGAATAGGGTGTATCTGTTCAGGTGCTGTAGAACACATCAACATTAGCATTGTGTGTGTGTGTGTGTGTGTGTGTGTGTGTGTGTGTGTGTGTGTTTGTGTATATGTGTCCAGCAGAAGCGATACAAGGCAGATCCGGTGCGGCAGCTAGACAGTGAATCCGATTCATTATGATCAAAGACTGCTGTCAGTGACAAAGGACCATTTGTTTAGGCTAAGCATGACATGTATCTGAGAGACATAAATTAAAGCAGGAATTAAAGGAGGTTTGCTGGATTTCATGGTTGTGTGTCTTTTTTCTTTGGGTATGGCACACACACTCACTCACACATTCAGAGCCACGCAGACCACACACACGCACATGAAAGGGGGTAGGGTAGCAATAATGGATCTGTATGTGATAATGAGAGATACAGATGTGTCATGTCATGGGTGAGAGGTTTCAGAGTAGAGAGGGGAACATTTTAACAAGGGCCATGGTGAGAGTTTAGACTGAGGGCTGAAGTTATGCAGGTCTGCATAAAACAATAACAAACAAACATAATTGGAATTGGGATGGAAAATTATATGTTTTCTTACTCACTTTGTTTGCACTTAGCTTCATCAGTCCTTCCATCACTTCTGACCAACTTCCACATTCCTGCTAAAAGAAATGATCTCCACGTGATTCTTGCCACCAAGTTCAGAGGAATCTTCAGCATTTGTTTATCCTCAAACATAACGATTTGCCTTAATACCAAAAAGTTCCGTTTTGGCCTTATCAGACCAGAACACCTTCTCTTTAACACATTTGTTGTATTCACTATATGTTTTGTGGTTCTGGAAACTAAACTTCTTTCAACAATGTTTTTCTTTTTTTTTTTTTTTTTTCCATTTTTACATGATAAATATGTCTGCATAAGATTCTCCAGTGTGAGCTGTGGATCTCCATAGCTCCTCCTGAGTTACCAGGGGCCTCTTGGCTGCTTCTATGATTAATGCTCTTTTTCTCAGCCTGTCAGTTTAGGTGGACGACCATATCTTGGTAGGGTTGCATTTGCACCATGCTCTTTGCATTTTTAGTGATGGACTGAACAGTTCACCCTGCTTTAAACTTGTGGATATTTTTCCTCTTTTCCTTTTTCTGTTGTGTTCCTTGGTCTTCATGATGCTATTTGTTCACTAACAAACATCTGAGGCCTTCACAGAAAAGTCAGATTTATGCTAATTTTATGTTATACAAAGAGACTCTAAAATACATCGTTTTCCTTCTACTTTTCAATCAAGCTAAACTATCAACCAAGCATTTCCTACAGTTGGGATTATGATTTGTTCATGACTTTGCTTTCAATATTTGGCCAAGAAAAGGAATGATTAGTCTGTTTGACTCTACTAATTAGTGGACCTCTGAAGACAATTGGTTGCACTTGATTTTATTTAGGGGTGTCAGAGAAAAGAGGGCTGAACATAAATGTACATTTTTTAGATTTTTGTTTGCAAATATTCTAGAAGACAGTTATTTATTTCTTTTTCCTTTACTACTATGAGCTACTTTGTGTTAGTCCATCATATAAAATTCTAACAGGATATGCTAAAGTTTGTGTTTTTAACATGACAACATAAAGAAAAGTAACTGATACTTTTACAAGGAACTGTCTATATACAATGACTTGTGAAGCTTCCATACTACTGTGTTATAACAAACATTTTGGTAAAATTCTGCAACAGTGCTACAATATGTTAAACACATGTGAAAGTTACAAATGAATAACTAAACAAAGGTCAGTGTTGGGAGTAAATGGTTTGTTTTAGGACTAGAACTAAATCTGATTGTTGAGGACATCGTATTAGGGATCTTGCAACACCTGCAAATAAACTGCAATGGAACAACTGGAGTCAAATATGTTTATCTTCTGTCTTAATCTCTGCCAAGAGGCTACAGATGGGTTTCAGGTTATTTCACACTTCCTCACAAATCCAACCCTTCACATCAAAACAGCTGTCATCTTTGTTTATGAATGTGAAATGATTTCATCAGCTTATATATGAGGAGAGTGGGGAGTGCTAAATGTCAGTAAAAAAGAGCATTTGACTTGCAGTATATTACAGATTTCTTTTTGCTCGTTTCACTGTTCACAACATGTCGGTGATCAGTTCACACTACCAGGCTGTGTAAAGATTTGGCCTAAGAAAATTCAAACTTGTTTGTTTACCTAAAACTGAGGTCAGGTCGGATCAGTTCCCCTCACACACTTGCAAATTCCAGTCTTTATCTCACACTCACAGATTGTAGGGAATTGTAGAATGCAATTGTAGATTGAAGGGAATTACAGGTAAAATTGTGCAAATAAAGAATTACGCAGTGTCCTAAGCTTTGATGTCAAATAAATTCAAATTCATTTCAAATTCAAATATATATTGATCCCAAAGGGAAATTAAATGTTGTTGTAACTCATTTCATTAAAGAGTTATTGTAGATGGTGATGGCTGTGGGCAGGAAAGATCTGTTTCACAATAAATTTTGAAGAAGCCTCTGACTGAAAATTAGTTGTAAAACAGACCGCTATAAAACATATCTACACCATTCTTTGCTGCTTAGGCTTTATGGTTATTCTTTTAAAAAATCCGCATTAGAATGTCTGTGTGAAAGAATATAAAGAAATTGTTTCTTCAGTTGCAAGAAAGTAACAGTGCATTATGGGTAGTCTTCAGCAGCGCTGCCTCCATTTTCAAGACATTTGTTTGTTTGACGCTCCAAGCCAAAGGCATCACCGTGTTTATTCTGCACTGGCATGTTTGGCAAAAACGTGTCAATAGTAATTATTCCATTTTAGCAAAACATGACTGCTGAATTAACAAAAATACTAGCTGTTGATGAGCTCTGAATGTTGATCTGATGCCTCAAGGTTTTTTAGAGCCCAGTCCCTTGACGGCAACCCACGGAGATGAATTGTGCCTGGGCGGGAATTAATTCAGGCCTATTTCTGTACTGGGGAACTGATGGATTTTGGTTGCAGCACAGATGATTTACAGCTGAAGGGTTTAAGTTCCAGGAGTTTTCGTTCCAGAATACTGCAAGGTACAGAAGGCCTGTGGAAAGAAATAATAAAAAAAAAAAAATAAAAAAAAATGCTGCAATGAATTTAAAGGATGGAAAAAAAAAACAAGCGAGGTTTGACAAATTAGTTTGAACACTTTTACTGTCAAGCTGTTAATTTATGGCTAAGCAAACTTCCATGTGTTTAGTTTGGACGCCTAACACAGAGGCCCACAGCTCTTGGAGGTGACTGTTATATGAAACATGGAGGCAGCAGGACTATTTATTTATTTCTGTCCTTGCTTGGTGCTTTCATGGCCCTATTTTTATTTTATTTCTTTGCCCTCATGAGTGTTGTAGAAGAAACCAGTTCCTGTTCACATCAATAAAAATTATGTTTTTTAGAGTGAGGGCTGATGTTCAAAATTCTAATCTATGACTTTTTTTTTCCAACCTGGTACCATAACTCTACAAGCAGCTTTTTTATTTGCCTCTTTCTAAGCCATCAAGGACAAACTGTCGTATAGCTGCTATTTTCCAGCTTTGCGCGTGCTCTCATGGTGGTCTGAATTCGTTTTTATGGAGCTAGATGACAATACCTATATTTTATTTTGCCTATTACCATCCCTAAATGTGACAGGTTTAGAGGAAAGCTTCTGAAACGACTCCAAGCTACCAATGAGGGGAAATAACTCTGCACTAATTGAATTTTTTCCAATCGGTTTACAGCTTCTAAAACGCATAGGGACACGTAATTCAGTGTTTTACAGGTCATCATTTCTCAAAATGGAAAAGTACAACTCTCTGTTTAATATTCTAATATACACCTATGCATTTATTCCCACTTTAAATGGCTAAGATCACACACAGGCTGTCATATCTGTACATGATAAGAACATTTTTACAAAGCCTTTTAAAGGAAGTTTGCCCTATTTAAACGATTTTGGAACGTGTTTCTAGGAATGAGATGGGACCCAACTTAAGCATGTAGCACTTTTAAAGTTTGAAATTAAGTTTATGAGCTGCTGCAGTTTACTAAGTGTTATGCTAATCTAGGCTAATTGCAATTAACATGTATGCAGTTAGTATTTTTAAACACTACATCAACATATTCACTAAAGGAAGATAAAGACTTATATGTGTGGAAAATTCAAAAGAATAAAAACAATCTGAAGTGCAATTAAACAGTTTGTTCAAAATTTTATATGCCATGCTGGGTTTTGCACTTGTACCATTTTGTATTATTGCCTTTTTCATTGTTGTCAATTCATACCCAATGGTTTTTGGGGAGGAGTTGTGTACCAGTTTGCTGTAGGAGAATTTGGTTATGTGATGCCAATATATGTCTTCTAGCAGGAAGCCACTCAGTTTTTTTTCCTTTTGGCTTGATCAGGGTCATAATGTCTCAAATTTAATATAGGCCTACTAGCCAAATGAGGATCAGGACTATAATAAATGGAAATAGGTGTAGAATATAATCTTACATAAAATATAGGTGAAATTTGACTGTTTTTTTACATCTCCACAATTCCTCCAAAACGCCTCATGCCAGGAGAAATATATAATGTAGTAATGGTTAAATGCATGAGCACCAAATGATTGGTATGGAATGTAGGTAGAAGCTGTAAATTGTCGCTATGGTTTCTCAGATCTCTGTTTTATTCTTTAATTTGGTTTATTCCCTCTCTTTCTGCAGATGTAGAATCAGCCTTCTTGAGTAATGCCTTATATTCTCTCTAACATTCTTTCTCTTCTCTACTCTTATCTCCTTCTTGCCCTTTAAACCTTTTTCCCCACTCGTCACCTTCCCTTTTTTTGTTTTAACCCTAACCTTAACCCACTTTTATGTGTATTACACTGCCGGACACAACGCATTGAAAAAAAGAAGAAAGAAAGAAGTTGTGAAATGGCAACGTGTGGATATGAAATGTGGTTTATTTTAGCACAATGACCGCAGAGACTTTACACATAGATGTTTTAATAGAATCTGATGAGAAAGCACCAACTTTCCCATTCAGAATTATGACTTCTTGCTTAATTTCTTTGACTTCAAACCCTAAAAACTTCTAAGTAGAAATTAAATGGATATTTAAACTGCATCCTTCAACCAATCAAGCAGTGCCAGTAACAAAGAAGAAACTTTGTCTTTTTTTTAAAGAAAAAGCACAACAAACTGTAAAAGATGAAGCCCTATTGCAAAGCTGCATAATAAGCCATTTAAGATGCTAGTGCTTAGAAAAGTTGGTATTAACTGATGTGATATTTGTCATACAAAAATTGAGAACAATTGATCTACAGATATAATAGGTAATGTTTTTTTTTTATTTCAGTGGCATGACCACTACTAGCACAATGTATGTCACTTCTGACAGCTTTTCACATGACAAAATTCTTTTATTCCTCAGATGAGAAAGATGCAAAAAGCTGTTTATCCTTCACCCTTCCTTCTACCTTCTCTGGAAACACTCCCCTCTGAGGGGTCTGACTGAAAACATGCACTCTTTAATCACTGGGGTGACAGCTCCTGCCCCGTGTTTGAGCCTCTGCCCCGGTGCAACAATAAAGGCAGGGTCATGCTCGGTGTCAGCAACAGGCATGGCATTTTAGAGAGCGAGTGATGGGGGAAGAAAACAGGAAGGAACCAAAAGAAAGAAAGAAAGAAAGAACAAGAAAAGTAAAAGCAGGAACTGAAAGAGACAGAAAAACTCAAGGAAGTATCTTAAGCATGTCTGGAGCAGAAAGAATCAGCTGCAGGCCAATTTGTTCCTTCACCAAAGCACACCATTATATCTTACCTATATGCTGCTATTTGGTTCCTTTCATCTTTCATTTCATACTTATAAACACACCATTTAGTACCTGTGTTCCTAATTAATTGCATTTTATTATCTTTAAGGGTGTTTCACAAGGGTAATAGTTTGGTAGACTCTGTTCGACTGGGGTCTAAAAACACCTCTGAAGTGCTCATGAGCACAACTTTCTTCTTCACAAACTAAAGAAAAATAGTGTGGGGTCAAATTTTAGCAGTTGTAGAATTTCTTTTTTGTCTTTGGTAAAAGACCACAAGCTATTTCTCCTGCCAGCACTAGATCAGTGTTCCTCAATTCCAGTCCTCAGGGACCACTGCCCTGCATGTTTTAGGTGTTTCTCTTCTCCCACACCCCTGACTTGAATAAGTGGGTGATTAACAGGCTTCTGCAGTACTTGATGGCATGCAGAGGAGGTCATGCAATCATTTGAATCAGGTGTTCTGGAACAGAGACACACCGAAAATATGCAGGTCAGTGGTCCCTGAGGACCGGAATTGAGAAACGCTGCTCTAGACTCATACTTTATTTTTGGGTTGTATTGATCCAGAATCCCCTGTGTGAATTCACTTCCTGCTTTTGGAGTGGTCTCCGGTCCGCTTGCCATTCATATATGCATTTGAACTGTGCCAGAGTTCATTTCAACTAAACCTAAACCTAGGTTTTTAGATGGACCACAGTTCGCTTTTTTGGACCACATCAGAGTTCGATTGTGCATTCACACCTCCCCAAACGAACTGGACTTTCCAGGCAAACAAACTAAAGTTCGATTTAAAGCAGACTGAACAGGGCTGTATAAATGCACTCTGTCTGCATCAATTTTAGAGATAAAATTGCTAAAATATTGAAGTCTCATTGAATTTTTGAGTGAATTGTATGTTACATCCTAAAAACTTTTTGTTAAAGCTTTTTACAATACTTTTTGGCTCTGAACCCTGTCTGGGTCAGTCAAAACTCATTAAATACGGCAGATTAAGTCCTGGATCAAAGTAAAAATAACTGTGTGACCTTCCACTATAACTGAGATGTTATTCACTGGAGTCATATAACTGTGTTTTCTTAAAGTAGATATGAGTAGAATATCAGACCTTGCCTTTTCCTTTCAAAAGACAACTCTCGATAAATATCAAGCAGTGTCATTTAAAATTCTCTGAGAAAATCGTGATGACTGTTGCTTTCCTCCTCTTTTGCCCAGCCTTTTAATGTGCTCAACTCATATAGTACCCACTTGTACTTGTTGTCCATGTACTGTTGGACTGAAATCAACAATTGTACAGTCTGCTATTTTCAATCATACCACATGACATGAGTTCCCATCAAGGTTTTAGAATGCCAAGCTGACATAGTGTGACATGTTCAGGTCCTGTATGATTCTTGAAACAGCACAGTGCATGCCAGGCTTTGACTGAATCTTGTTGGATAGCTTGAGTAGGGGGGGATCCAGAGTGTGAAGAGATATGGTGTAGCATAGGATCCCATGACCCTGTGACCTGGGGAAACCTTGTGCTTCTGTTTGTCTAGCTGATTGACAAATGAAGGGGCAGTAAGCAGGGGGGCTCGATCTCTGGATGGGTGTGTGTGTTTGTGTGTGTGTGTGTGTGTGTGTGTGTGTATGTGTGAGAGAGAGAGAGAGAGAGAGAGAGATAGAGAGAGATCCCTGCTCAAACAAAATTACACACACGTATGTCTGAACAAAATACACGTCCTTTGGTATTAATGTATTAATGCTTGAATTTATTTCTGGGAAGAGTTTCCAAGATATTTTAAAGCACAGATGAATCTCCTGTGAACAGGTGTTAGCCAGCATCTCACATCCAACAAAGCAGCCCCACAACCTGCATGTGTGCTTTCTCTTGTATACATGTGTGTGTTTGCCTCTGAATTCCTGTGGAGTTCACGGTAAGGCCAGGCCCCATGGCGCAGCGCTTGGAGAGCCCATTAATTACAGAGCAGTGACACGGGGACGGCTGGGGCCTGTAATTGATGCCTCCTGTGCAGCAGGAGAGGCGCTCAGTCACGCAGCGAAAAGGAAAGGGTCACCCTGCATACAGGCCAGGGTGGGTGGTGACAGGAGGAATGGGGTAAAGGGATGATGGTCAAGGTAAATAGGCCATCAGCTCTTTTACTCGCCCTTGCTTAGCATCACCATTTTTTGTTGCAGTTGCTCGCATGATGGATTACTATTTCATGCAATGACTGTGTTCTTAATTACTTTTTTTAATAACAGCAGCTTTAATTACAAAAATGGTTCCATGCTTTTGGATGAAGTTGGAATACATGATAAGTAGGAGTATATCAATATACCCGAGTCATAAGACAAGGCGACACACTGCAATGAGACGAGTCAAGATACTGGCAATAATTTAGAGAAAACTAAAAAAAAAGTAAAAAAAATACACAAATTTTTTTTTTTTTTTTTTTTTTTTTTTTTTTTTAATCTGTAGGAAGCTGTAATTCACTTGCCAATTTATCTTCAATAGTCGCTAATAGTTACCCAGTCACAGGAAAAAGACCAGAAAAGATGAAGTGGATGTCTGGACAAATGAGGCCATACATAAGCCACAAAACCACGAAGACTGAGCTGACTGAGCAGCTGACCCATATTGGTAGGTGTTTTCATTTGTAGTAATTTTTACTATTATGTGAGATGGGTGTTTTGCAGGTGTTTAGCACATAAATTTATTTTTGGTGTAACAGACAACATAGTTGAGTCAACTCTGTACGTTATGACTATAAATCTAATGGGAATGGGCTGAGTATGATTATTGTCCTTCGCTATTTCTTAGAACTGAATAAAATGACTGTAAACAAACTTACTTAACTACATAGCTGTTAGCCAGCCAATAAAGAGCAAGGCATAGCCTTTTAGTCCTGCTAATGTGGCTCTATAGTAATTACCCCTGTTGCTTCCTGCTCAATGTTTGTTTTGAGGATAAAATTATGGATTATTGAAGTCTGTTAGAGGAGTTGCAGCATGTTTGTCATCTTAATTTGGATAAAAGTGGACTCAACGCTGGAAGCAGAGGGGTGCTGCTTTGACATTAAGAGATATGACAGAATCAGTTGCTGGATATTCATGCCATTCTTTAATGTTCTGATTAAAACTTGGCAGCAGAATGTTTTAGCATATTTTCAACAAAAAGACACAAGGGACAAAACTAAAAACAAATGTTTTTTTTTACAGAGGGTAATCAAAAATAAACACAACCCCTCTATTCATCTCACTGTACTAGCAACATAGGTTTTGTTTTTAAGCAAAGTAATTTTCCATATATGGTAAATAGGAGTATTTTCACCATCCAGCTGGAAGTCTGGCTCAAAATGTTGGAAAAATTGTTTCTTCACATATTTATCTTTGTCCAAAATTAGCAAAAATTTTGAATGTTTCTGTTCATTTGGAAATATAAATCAATATATCATTTTCGATTTTTACTGATTAATGAGGCTTTAATTTGAGGCTTTTGTAAAAAAAATACTTTTTTTACTTTTAATGTTGCTACATGGAACATTGATTTTAGACACACATGTATGTCTTGTAAAATAAACAGCTAACTATTGTTGATGTGAGGAGCGGCCATATTGAAAAAAATTCTAAATGTGGTAGTCAGAGTTTCTCCCACTTTCCGAGTGAGAAGTCTGACGTCGGGGGACGTTCCAGTTAATTTTTTCAGCTGGGAAATCGGAATTTCTGACTTCCAACTACAAATGAAATGCATCATAAATACAGGGGATTCAATCACCCGTGGAGTTAATTTCCTCTATCTCACACTAATACCAATACCCGAGGACCATGAAGAGGTAAGAACTGAAATACACAAGGTACTGCACTAATAATTAAACACTACTAGGAACTTAGGTTAAAATCTAAAATTTTACTGACCAACAAGAAATTTGTTACAAAATATTAACTGTGTAAATGAATGAAGGTTACAATAGAGTGAATACAGTGCAGTGAATCTGTCGTAATTTTACTTAAGGTTATTTCAAATTAGCCCATGACTATTTCTAAATGGATTTATGCTCCTTTAGACATGTGATGAATGAATGAGCCATGATGCATAAATCAGAGGGCTGAAAGAATTCTGTGCTATAGATGTGAACTATATATTATATTTATGTAGAAGATGTTAACTGCTCATAGAACCTTACTTCTATCCCTTTAACCTATCTAAAAAGCCCCCAAAAATGAGCAAAAGCCACATTGAGATGCAGGGAGGGCTTCCTGTCAGCTGAGGATGAGCGATGACCTGCCAGCCAGATGGACTCCTCCTTGTCAGGGTCCTTTCACTTCCTGTCGTTGTCCTTTGATATGTCTGATGACTAATGACCCCCCTGTGAAGAGCCACGCAGGCAAGAGACAGCATCCTTGCGGGTGTATGTGTGTGTGTACATATCTGTGTGTGTGAGGGTGTGTGTGTGGACAGAGGGCTTTTACATGCTGTGAGGGGGGTTCTTTGCAGGGAGACAGCCCACCCATATCCATATAACACACACTCACTCTGCTCTTGTGTTGCAACAGAGAAAGAGGAGAAGAGAGGTAGAAAGGTGTCTGAGGAGACAAGGGTGATTGAGAGAAGACAGAGAGGGAGGTTACACCCAGGTCACCAGGAGACATGCTCAGTAACCGACATACAGTGACAAAACATCTTCAACAGACGAAGATACCCTCTTTGACCTTTCTGAGTGGATTGTCTGCTCTGCTCTGCTTCAGAAATGCAAAATATTCCTAAAGTGACTTTGCAGGGTCATTTGGCCCAATCTCAGCCATGGCGATCTGTATGTAGACCCAGCTATTCCAGCTAAAAATTCTCCACCTTTTTCTTCTGCAAACAGAGACAGACAAATGGGATATCTGTATGGAAAGTCAAACGTAAGAAATGAGAAGCAGGTGTGTGAAGGATGGAGGAACAATTGAGCAGACAGAAAGGAGGGAGCATTTATGTTCTCAGCCCACCTAAGCCAGAGGCCAGCAGGTCAGTGAGGGGCCAGCGCCAGGGGGGTTGAAGGTGTATCCAAAGAGCTGCGATGTGTTAGTTTAAACAGGTCACTTCTCAGCTAGTCGCCAGGGGATGTGACCTGCAGCTGGCCCTGTGATTAGTTACTGGTTAGCCGACAAGCATACTTTCCCTCTGGTTAACTGGTGTGGCGTGTTTCATGTTGATTCCTTACCCTGGAACGGCATGAGTGACAGTACTGCTTTTGTGGGAAGTCTTTGTCTTGCCAATTACTGTAGCCGGGCCTTTTGTTGCCTTCCTGCCAGCCCTCAGGAGAGATCACACGGGCCGTCAGTCAGGGCCGGCTTCCCACAGAGGACAGGAGTGATTGACAAGCACATGGATTGACAGATTGCTGCTCTGGCTGTGTGTGTAGTGTAAATGACTGCTGCTGTTTCAGCATGGGGCTAATGAACAAAGATATTTCTGTTGTCACCCTTTTATGTGACGTGACTGATGAGAAGCTGCTCAGGTGGGATCAAAGTGAGCTGAGATCACATGGAGGAATCTGATGTGTGATTCAAGCATTTAAAATGACTCCGTGGTAAGAGTGACTCATGGATGACATGCAGAAAGTGGCTGTCACAGGAGGTGAAGAGTTAGCTTTTTGCCATCATTGAAGTAGCTTATCTGTAGGTTTAGATTCATTTTCATGCCCTTCTCTGACAACACTTAGGGCATGTGTAGAAATTCACAGACATGGGAAACCTAAAGTTTTTAAAACTATGAACACAGAAAAAGGAAAACAAAGAACACCCCATTTCTCAGTTTGTAGAGCCACCTTTAGCAGCAGTAACTTTAGGTAGCTGTTTTTTGTGACTATATCAGTCTCTTTAGGCTGCTCTTCTTTCCGATATTGCTTCAGTTCAGCAGTGCATTTCCTTTAGGTCCCACCAAGCATTTTAATCATGATAAGGTCTGGACTTTGGCCCATTACAGCACCTTGATTCTTGTCCTTCTTTGGAAATTTCATGGTGTGCTTATTGTCATTGTACTGTTGTAAGATCCATTTTTATGCAGGTACATTTGACATTAAAAAACTTTGGCATTCAGAGGAGTTAATGATGAACTAAATGGGCAGAAAGGTCTCCAAGGTCTGAGTTATAAAACAAACCAAGATCATAACCCCTCTATGCAGCTCACAGCCAGTATGTGGTGTACCAGACATAGTGCTGCATATGACATGGCTTTACATCTCTTCTTTGGTCTAATCTTTCCAAAGAACGTTGTTTCAGAAGTTTTGTGATTTAGTTAGATGTAACTTTGAAAACCTAAATCACACTGAGGCTTTCTTTGGCCAGCTCTTTGAAACCAGCCATTCTTGTTCAGTTCTTCTTATACATTGATGAACTTTACTATCTACCACACTAACTGATGCCTTAAGAGTCTGAGATGAAACTCTTGCTTTTTTGGAAAATTTTCTGATCATTACAAAATGTACACTTGGGGTGAATTTGCTGGGATGTCCACTCCTAGGAATATTGCACCTGAGCTTAATATTTTCTACTTGGGAATAATATTTCTCACTGGAGACTGATAAACATTACACTGATTGGAAATAGCCTTACAGCCCTTCCAATATTTATGGGAAGCAAAAATTGCTTCATTAAGGTTATTGCCAATGTCGTTCCATCTCGACATACTGTTAACACACTTCTGTATGCTCTAGACTGGCAAACTGTCCAAACTCCTGCTGAGAATCAATTAAACAACTAATTTCCCATTAAAATACCACAAAAGGATGCAGGGTGTACTTAGTTTTTCTGAATGACTGTATTGATAGCAATAGAAACTTTTTTTTAATAGACTCTGTCTATCTCACAAACCTGAGTGAAGCATTTTAATGATAAAGCAGAAAATTTCCCAAAGCCTTTGCTTCTGCTGTCAAGGAATAGTCAAGCTGCACAAGGAGGGTCCCAAATCCAATCAAAAAGCACACCTTCTGATATTGCAATGATTAAACGGAGCAGCCATTTATCCCACGGACTCCAATGAACTTTTAACACGGACAACGGTGCATTCAAGAATGCAAATAGTTTCCACCCCTCTTGAAACGTTTACAGGAAAATCTGCAGCAGCAGCTGATTATCTAAACACTCACAGATGATTTATCAGTCACAGGATACATCGGCTCGTGTTGAAAGGAGATGAAGAACAAACCAGTCCGGGATCAAAGATAAACAGGAATAAATCCAGAGAAAAAGGGAGTGCTGTGGGGATGGAAGGAGCTGGAAAGAAGATGAGATAGTAAAACTGGGAGGATTGAATAGTTGATTCATGTTCCTTTGGGTCCTCTGTCACCCATAAACACCTTGTGTTGTGAGAAGAAGTGGCTTTCCTTCACTTTATCAGAATAAATTAATTATTTAACCTGTACACTGCCTTGCAAAAGGGTTTACGCCATTTTGTCTCTTCCACATTACAACAACAGACCCTAATATATTTACTGGGATTTTATATGAAATACTAACACACAATAGTGCATAATTGTGAAGTAACAGGAAAACAATATGTGGCTTTTACAAGTAAAACTTAGATAAATGTGGTGTTTATATATTCAGCTCCCTTTACTCAGATATCTCTAAATAAAATCCAGTGCAACCAGTTGCCTTTAGTCGTCACCTTATTAGTAAATAGAGTTCCCCTATCTGTAGCTTAATCTCAGTATAAATACAGTTGTTCTCTGAAAGTCTCAGAGGTTTGTTAGAAAACTTTAGTGAACAAACATCATGAAGACCAAGGAGCACAGCAGACAAGCTAGAGAGAAAGATTTTGAGAAACTTAAAGCAGGGCTAGGTTTTAAAACAACCAAGCTTTGAACATCTTGCCAAGATCTGTTTGGTCCATCATCTGAAAATTAAGACAAAGCAAATCTGCCAAGACATGGCTGTCCACCTAACTCTGGAGAAGCCACAGAGATCAATGTCAAGTCGAAGAATCTGTCACCAGGTATTAGTTGTGGACTCGATAAATCTGGCTTTGTGGAAAAGTGGCAAGAAATTGCCACAAGCTCTGGCAAAACATATGTAAGAAGAACATGAGGTCTACTCGTTGCACAATATCACACTGCACATCACCCAGAATGCATCATCCCAACTGTGACACATGTTGGAGACAGCAGTATTCTGGGAATGGTTTTCTTCTCCAGTGAGAGGGAAGCTGGTCATCACTGATGTAAAGATGGAGATGGAGATAAAGACAGCAATACTTTGGAAGAAAATCCTGGCAGAGGATGCAAATGACTTGAGTCTGGATCAGAAGATCACCTTCCAGAACAACAGTCCTAAACATATGGCCAGAGCTAGAGTGGAATGGTTGAAATCAGCAAATACTTATGTTTTAAAATGGCCCAGTCAAAGTCTGAACCTAAATCCAAATAAGAATTCAGGGCAAGACTAGAAAACTGAACTAGATGCTGTCCATATAAATAGACTGAGCTTCCCCCAACTTTCCACAAAGTCTTCCAGCTGTAGATGCAGTGAAAGGTGGTACTGACGCGGAGGGGCTGAATACAAATGCAGGTCATATTTTTCAGATTTTGATTTGTTAAAAAAAAAGCTGAAAACCTTTTAATTTCACTTCTGATTTATGTGCTACTTTGTTTTGGACTATTACATAAAATCCCAAGAAAATACAGTGAAGTGTGTTGCTGTAATGTGAAAAAGTTCAAGAGGTGTAAATAATTTTGTAAGGCACTGTAGCTGTTGACTCTGGCACTCTTTTACCTGAAGCCCACCAATGAGAATGTTCCGTCTTAATGTCTTCCGCCACAGCAGAAAAGCCAAAGAGCCTCATCTGTCACTCTTCTGTAACTTACTCCATGCAAGCAAACTTTTTCTATTAACAGAGCAATGGATTTAAAAAAAAAAAAAAAAAAAAATCAATGATAAAGTGCTTGTTGTGCTGCTGGGTGTCAAAATGATGTAATGATGGCCACCACAGAATGAAAGGACGCCTGTTTCATTTTTCAAGCAGTGTGGAGGAAGAGGAGGAAGGAAAAGAGAGATGTGGTGAAGGGGAGCGGCAGCCGGGGAGGAGGTGAATGAGCAATATGTGAGTGTTGAGAGAGCTAAGGGGAAAAAAAGAAGGAACGCCAAGGCTTCAGGTTTGATGTGGGCGTTTTTCTGACAGCTATAATTCTCCAGCCTACAGAATTTCATCAACACAAGTTGTGTTAAAGCTGTGCCGCAGGGCTGCGGCCCTTTCAAGTCCCAAGCTCTGACAGGTAGATTTATTAGTCCTGAAATTTGTACAGATCAGACGTCACTCATGGCAAACTGTCAAAGTGTCAGCGCGGCAATGTTCCTGCAGGGGCCCTTTGCTGTTTTTCCAGGCGGCTCTGCGGGGACAGGAGATTTTTCACCACCGTTTCGACTCCAAACATTATGAATGTGCGAGCCAGAACACAGAGAAGCAGAATTTATATCCCACTTAATTCTCTTGATCCAAACATTTCTGACATTAGGCGGAAATAAAGAGTGACATAAATCATAAAAAAGTACATTTGTCTGAAAATAGCTGCAAAAGAGACAGGAATAAGTTAAAGAGTTGCACTGGGATTTTTTTTTTTCTAAGAGTCTTTGAGCAATAATTCACCAAGTTGGAGTCTGATTACACTTTCTGGGCTCAGGCTCAATACCTCACTAAAACCTGAATATTTAGAGGTGGAGTGAGAAAAGAGAGCCAGTCGGTCGGGAGAGGAGGGAGGGAAATAAATTAGGTGGAGGTGCTGAGTGTCACGGAGGAGTAATGGAGGAGGAGGTAAACACAGGGCATGTGCAGGTTAACTTCATCCTGTCAGATTTATGACCTGGTCCAACGTGTTTGTCCTCAACAAGATGGGCTCTACCTGCAAAAAGGACATGTGGATTAAAAGGGAAAATATTTGAGGGCAGTAGAGGGCTGGGAGTGGTCCAGCGGAGAAAGAGAAAGCAGGCTGTGAGAGAAGGAAGAAGGTAGGAGGTGAGTCAGTTCTCTTGGCTCCCCGTGAAGAACTTCCTTCAACTCAACATCTGGTTCTGATATTTCAAAGTTAATTAGTCATATTGGGGCTGTCTGAAGATAAATTTATCATCCAGCAAAGAACACAAACATGTTGAAAAATGAAAGGAAGTGGGGTGACACATTGGCTGACATTTAAATAAATCATTTCAGCATGATTAAAAACTTACGGCCTGTTGATGGGCGTGAGCGGCTCAGGCAGGAGGGTGGGAGTGCAGGCAGAAAGCCCATCACACAGGGGAAGCCTTGTATTGGCTTTCTAATTACTGTGCCTGCTTGCTGTGTGTGAGACTGCTCTTCATGTGACAATGAACAGACATTCAGTTATGGAAAAATAACACCGGTGACACCTCTTACAGCAGCTGTGTGTAATTTCTATCATGTGCATCTTTAGTGTTCGGCCTGATTCAAATGAAAATCGTTGCCTAATGTCCCTTCATGGTACTTTCTGCTGCAGTGAGAAAGGCACATTTGTATTAAGCCCCTTTGCCTCTGAAGCCTCTAAATAAAATCCACTGAAACCAACTGCCAACAGATGTCAGCTAATCAGTGGAGTCAACCTGTGTGTTATTTCATCTTTAGTATAAATCCAGATGTTCTCTGAAGGACTCAGAGGTTTGTTAAGCAACATCCTTGAACAAACAACATCATGAAGACCAAGGAACACAGAAGAGGGAGAAAGTTTTGGGGAAGATTAAAGCAGAATTAGGTCGCGATTTTTGGTACTTCTTTGAAAATCTCTGTTCAAATCTTTACTGGAAAATGGAAAAAGGTATTATACACCTGCAAGCCTAGCAAGATGGGACTCTGGTTTAACCAACAAGATAGGTAAAGAGAGAGATGGAGCCTAGACAAACATATGGTAAATCTTAGTTGTGCACATTACAAATCTGACTGTTATGAAAGAGTGGTGTTGGTATCAGTAGTGTTTCCACTGATGATAAAACAGTGCAAATTGGAATGACAAAAATAAATTTGCTTAATGGAAACATGGCAATTTTGAAAAAAAAAAACCCATGTTTTTCAATAAGTTTTTGCGCTAGAATTAGGAGTAATTTCAGCCATTTTGAAATCGGTGTGTTTCGCAAAACTCAAGTTGAAACATTTTTTTTTTCCACATCCCACAAGTCACGCCAGTTTGTATATAGCAGCAACACACTTATTGTAGGGACTGACATCCTTTGACAATGCACAGGTGGCTCCACTAGAGGTCTAATAGCTTTGCACAGTTCATCAGAAGTTTAGTTTGTCATTTGAAAGTGTTGAATCTATATCTCTTCTTTAAAATCACTGACTACAATTTCCCAAAAAAAGACGCATACATAGCCGCTACCAAATACAAGGAGCTTTCACTTTAATGCCTGAATATGATGCCAGCGAAGGCAATAAGATGTATTTACAGTCATCGCTGGGATGATTTTTAATGACTTATTCCCTGAACAGATTTATTCACATCTGATTTTAATTGCATTTCTTATTTAATAAAAACACTGCAATTGTGAAATTGTGTTTTTTCGACATTAGCAGAAAATTGAAAAAGCTTTGCACACATTTGTAATGGAAATGCAGCTAGTGATTCAAACTTTATTCCAATTAATGGTCTGATCACTGATTGTCCAGAGAAGTGAGCTTGTTCCATGTTTCTTTCTTCTTTCCTCATCAACTTGCATAAAATAGGTCTGCATGCTCCTTAAAAACATGTTAAATTGTGTCCATTATCTCAGCTGCTAATGCTAAATTTAAGGTAGTCTATATTGATTCTGCTGGGTTTACAGCATAGGTGATTTATTACATGCCACAATCAGTCATACACCGTTGGCCCTTATAAACACATTAATATTAATATGAATGGTTTTTAGAAGTTCATGTGGGACTTAAAGGGATAATTTAAAGTTTCTTTGCTAACAAGTTGAACCACTAATTCTGGATGTGACATCATCACTACTGCCGTCCATCAGCCAAAATTTTCTATTAACATTTTAAGATGCCATTTAAATGGATTATGACTCAATTCAATCTGCCACTGTGGTGGGTAGGTCATACAGCGTAAGGAACCAGTTGCCCAAAAGGTTGTTAATTTCAGCAATTTATCTTTTAACATGGTACTTTATTAAAATAATGTGCTATCTTCACTTCTTTTTTGCATCATCAACTAGTTGTTTAAATGCATACCAATTGTTGCTATAATTTTAATTAGTTTAAAGCTAAACTGGCCCCCTTTCAAAAACTTCAAGACAAACCTTGGTTTTAAACATACATATTTATATTGGGCTGTGATATCATGGCATAATTTTGTAGGTCTTTGGTTTTACTGTTATTTGCTCCATTTTACGATTTTATCATCATAGTTTATTAGTTTTTATTATTCTTTTCATTTTAATTAGTAGTATATATGAGTATTACTAGTTTAGTGGGTGTGTTGAATAAAGTATTTTAACTGAAAGTTTTAGTATTTAATAAATTCTTATATTTTGGAGAAAAGTTGTCTGTGTTTATTCTGCACAGCATGCTGTTTGAGAATTTCATTGTATGAATTCACTCCTTCATCTATTGTTATTTAATGCCACACATTCATCAGGCAGGTATTCATGAAATGATTGGGACTGAAAACTATTTTTCTATTTTTTTCTGATAATCAGGTAGTGCCTTGACTTGGTAATTTTGATCTCGTATACTAACTTTGTTAATAATGGCCTTTAACGCTTATTAATAGTTATTCATAGCCAAACCAAACCATTGTTGCGCAACAGTGGCAAAAGCATCCCATAGCTGAACGAACATCATACGTTTTCCACAAGCCATGAAGGAAACACAGCTAAGATCTCGAAAAAGGTGTGCTAGTCATTTGAGTTCAAAGCTAAACTTTCTAGCCCTAAGGCTAAAAGTGGGACTCTAACACTGCACATCAACTAACACATTATCTACACCTTGAAACAGAAAGGTGGCAGAGTCATACTATGGGGAAGTTTTTCTTCAGCAGGAACAGGGAAGCTGGTCAGAGTTGATGAGAGAATGGGTGTTACTAAATACAGGGCAATCCAGGAAGAAAATGCACTTAACATTACGTTTACACAAGGCCGCTGTCTGGAAGCTTCTGGTATTTTTGGATGTGGATTGGAGAAAATTTCCAGGTTTAGTAGAGGTGTGCTATACACCATATTTTGGTAACAATCCAATACCAAGAAAATACAAGGCCCTTATCCCCGATACCAATACTGATACCACTTATTTTTATCTAAGTTTGATATATCATCAAACTTCTGACCTTTAGGTGTTTTGTGGTTTTCCTTTGAAATATTTTGTTCATACCTAGGACAGAATTTGGACAAAGTTTATAGGTATCTACAAAATACTTTAATAACATATTAACATGATTTCTGCGCATTTTTCCTAAATAAAGTGCAAAAAAAAAATTTTTTTTTTTTTTTTGAGAGCAAATTAAAACAAAATCTTTTTTGAGGTAAAGAAACTACAATACAAAAATAGAACAAAATTTTAAGAGGAAATCTGAAACTAAAATATTGCTCTTACCACTCAGTATTGATCCGCTACTAATACTGACTTGGTATCGATATTATAGATATTTTGTATTGATCTGCCCACATCAAATGTTTAGACAAGACCGCCAGGCCACTATATGTCGCTGTGATTTTAGTATCTCATCGAAATGTGCATGCGCTTTTGACCCTTAGCTTCCACCTCACTAGAATCCACCAAATTTAGAAAACAGGAACCTGTCTCCATTTCTGATGAACCAAGTGCTCATGTGACACACATATATTCCTTATCAGAGGTTGTATTAAACTGAAGAGGTTAAGTAGCACAAACAGTACAATTCTATCCATCATTGTTTTTGTTGTTATTGGCCCATGTATGCACACAACAAACCCTGAAGCATTGCATTCTGCACATATGCATGGGTGTTCCCAAAAATTTTCACCCTACCTGGTTTCAAAAAGTGCCAGTGCCAGAGATTCCAATCACTGGAGACGTGTAAATGTGTGGCTGGGTTGCAACAAAAATGTTATGGTTTCACTGAAAATCGACTCAGTGTAAATGAGGCTTAAGGCTGCAAAAACCTTGAAACTTGGGGCAATGTTTCACAGGATTACAACCTCAAAGGGTTCATGACAATAAATTTCATTTTTCTGTGGTTTTGGGGGTATAATATGATCTGTTGTGCACTGATGGGGCCATGTGAATGTCAAGAGTTGGTATCAAAAGCCCTGCTCATAGACTGTGAGCTTTGTTTCTTTGCTCAGAAATGGACGAATCACAGAACAGTTTATCTTTCTATGTAGGTTATTTTTATGTGTAATTCATATTCTCCAATTAGAGCACACCATCAAGTAAACATATCTCCCCTTCACTTCTCCCCCAGCTGATACACCAGCTAATTTAAGGGCTAAGTCACACTAGCAAGTCTGGCTACTCGACTTGAGAAGAGGATGGCCAGTATAAAGCGGAGCTGTTATGTCCAAGGGCATAACGGCTGGAAGTTTCCACTTACTCCCGAAGGATGAGAGAATCAGAGAAGAGTGGCTGAAGATCATTTTTGGGGAAGTACCATATAATTATAACTTTAATTTGAGACGATGTTCAGCACAATTTATTGAATACCAAATATGGTTGTAGCCAGACAGACCAAAGTTAACTAGACAGACCCACATATCATTACCGTACCCAACCTTTTTACTGAGGAGGGAAATCTGGCCTGCCAAAACAACCCCCTACAAAAAGGTGACATTATTCTTTGGAGAATATCAACTACATGAAATAGTTTATACAGTGATGACACCACCCCTTTAAACATACAACCAGCACTAGAATCAAGTAGTTTAGATCAAAGAAAATTCATGTGTTAGAAAGGCCTAAAGCCCAGACCTCCATTGAGAATCTATGGCAAAACTAATAAGAAGAATGTACAGAAAATGCCATTCTTTATTACTGGAAATCTGGTAGAGGTATAACCTAAAAACTCTGGAGCTAGAATTGCAGTGAAATGTGGGTCTGCAAAAATACTGACTTAGAAGGTATATAAAAATGCCCTTCAAACTTTCAAAGATTTTAGAAAAGAATTGATCCATCATGCATCATTTTCCTTTTACTTGACAAATATATGCTAATTTGTGTTGGTCGATCACATAAAACCTCAGTAAAATGCATTGAAGTTGAAGTTGTAACATGGCACAATGCGGAAAGCTTGGAGTTGTGTCTTTGCTTTTGCAAGGCATAGCATAAGATTATGGTTTAAAAGAAATATTGAAATGCTATCAGAGTTAATTTTAATATGAACACATCAGCAGTACTCTGAAATGTGTTCAGATGCCATAAATTGTTGTAGAATGGTGGGAATCCTGAACTATTCAATTTAAATCCCAATGTTATGATCCACTTGTATTGTGTTCATTTTGCTTCTGTTGTATGACTTAAAAGGCATTACACAGAGAGCAACTGAGGTGCTGCAGCACACATTACAATGGATTAAGTCAGCCTTGCAGAAAGGCCTGAGTAAAAAAAATATGACTGGCAACCAAAATAGTGTCTGTCAAGAAGGAAAAAGGCAAGATGAAAGAGCATGTCAAGGGAGAGATGATATCTCTTCTGAGCCTGGGGCAAATGCATGTACATACACACCAAATTGCAAGTACACAAAATAACACACACACCCTCTGACAGAGTTTTAATAAAACCTGTCCAATGCCTTCTCCCTGGGTAAAGTGTGAATGATGGCCTGTATAGACTGTAGGCTGAGATCCAAAGACCCAACCAGACTCTTTCCTACACACACACACACACACACACACACACACACACACACACACACACACACACACACACACACAAAACAAGAACAGATAGACAGGAAGATCACCTCTGACTGACACCAATGCACCTCGCTTGGCTTCATCCAAATACTTGGCTGCTTTTGTGTTGAACTGTGTGTTTGTGTTGCAAACATACTTTTTTGGATGAATATATCCTGATGTGCAGAAAAGTACCTGTACCTGTGGGCTCTCGGCACACGCAGTGGGGATGACATTTTCAAAACCATGTGCACAAAATCAAATTATGCAAACAACATCTTGATGGAGACGTTTCTTTCAGCAGGGCTGCAATCACAATCCTTACAGACAAATACTTTATCAATATTTGTTAAGTCCAAAGGGTGAGTCCGTGTTTGATGGAAGGCCTCCAGTGTCTAATTACCTGCAAACCAAAGTGTGTATTTGTCACCAGGAGAAAGAGGCCAGACCTCCACGAAGAGGCTTGTCTGTTTGATGTTATCTTGCCTGGTGAGCCAACGAACTGCTCTGCACATCGGCCTGACATAACCAAATACCTCAGTGATTTCAGCCCTGCATTTGTGTGTGTGTGTGTGTGTGTGTGTGTGTGTGTGTGTGTGTGTGTGTGTGTGTGTGTGTGTGTGTGTGTGGTCATTAGTGAGGGCACAACAAGATGACACCGTGCAAATGTCATGTGGGCATACATGTTGACTGGCCTGTCATCCCGGTGAACTTGTCAAACATTGGCGGTGTGAGTCAGTATGACATTAATAGAAGGGCAGTGAGAAAGAAATGAGGAACAGATGGAGATCAACTTCTCTGAGCGTGGTTTCAAGAAGTACAAAGAAAGCAGAGACTTACACCTCCGCTGTGATTTTTTGGTCTATACCGGTTGTAAATCAGATCCTCTGTGTGTTTTCTGCAGGTAAGGCTTAGAACTCAACTGTCAGTGGTCTGAGATGAAGCAGAAGAGAAGATTCAACTCTGACAGGGCAGCCAAACAGAATCAGCACAATTCTGTCTGTGCTTAGGACATAAAACACGAGAAACATCTCCAATAAGAGCGAGTCCAACTGAGCAGCAGAGCCGATTTCTAGTCTCAGGGTTAATGTAGAGCTCATTTAGACATCAATCAATGTTAAAGGGGCAGTATTATGTGTTTTCCAGCTACATAGCACCATTTTATAGCACAATCAAGTAGCTGTTACCTTCAGTTGATATAAAAATGCTGTATATATCATATGTGACTTAAAAGAAATTTGACTTCGTAATTTAACACCTTGAAATTGGGCCTCTGTCTCTTTAAAAAAGTCCTGCTCTTTCCAAGACTCCACAACATCACTCCTCCATTAACCCTTTAACAAAGTTTTTACCAGTGTTGCACTGAGAAGTAGCTCGTATAATGAGCTCAGCAGATGTGCAGTTCCACCAGGTGTTTGCGAATTGCTGCTGGCTAGTCTGAAGGAGCTGAGCGGGGAAGTTGCAGGGGAGGGGTGTTCGGGGAGCCAGAAGCTTGGAAACTGCAGCTCTGAGGAGGAGCTGCGTCTCGAAGGCGTTATGCAGGTGTTATGCACAGCTGAATAGGTGCCACTGGGGATTAAAGGATTTCTCAAACATGCATGAAAGAATCAAAGCAACACTCCAGGTATGTTTTTGATGACGGAATAACATTATAACATGATGTAAAGCTAAAAAAAAAAAAATCTGATTTTACATAATAGTGCCCATTTAAATCTGTATGCAGCCTTGATTTAGACCTAAATCTTTGTCTAGGTTCAAACCAAGAAAAAGTGCCTGTTTTAAAGTGATCTAAGCTTAGTCTTAAAATTCATCTGGTTTTATAAAAAAAAGCATGTAACACATGCAACCTTTTTCAGTTGTGATATTACAGTCAATGTGCAGAGAAAGATTTTTTGTGTGCACTATGTCAGAGCTGCAATTTAAGAGAACTGTGGTAAATATGACAGTTTAATTACATATTTGTACCAGACTGGCAGGAGGAAACAGCACTGTACATTGTGCACCAACAACAAGACACTTTCTGAACATCATCAGGAACAAAGTTCAATTTGTTTTAGAAATTGATTGTTGTTCAGACAGACTAATAATTTCTAACCAGATAAACTACACTCTGATACAGCAGCAGCACCCCTGTGACCAAGTATCTAGTAACAGAGAGATGATGTAGCACTAATGGCATATCTCTGAGGCAGATTTTAATTAGAATTGTAAAAAAGAGTCATTCATTCACTTGCTGCGACAACACAATGACTCAAACACATCCAGACTTGTACCTCTAGATTATTTGCAGGTTAGAAAGTGACCAACTGTACACCAAATTTAGCCTTAATGTCTATGAAGCTTTGTTTTTTTTTTTTTTCATTGTTTACATGTAGTTTCAGCAAAAAATTTGCTCACTATAAAGTTCACAATAAAATCATGACTGGTGCACATGAAGAGCTCTCTACTTGTGCACTATTTGCACATTGTGTGGTGTAAGTTTGAGAAGCTCCTATGGCAAAGATGACTTGAGCTCAAGCTGAGCTTATTCACCCTTTTTTTCTTATACTTGTCAATCTAATAAATATCTAAAACAGTTTCAATATTAGACCTATTTTAGCGTAAATATCTTTAAATCATTTAGGTATAGTGAAAAATGCAAATGGTGTACTTCTCACAGACCTTAAGCTATTACTAATATTATTATATTATTGTATTATATTAAATTAAGTTCAGTTTAGCACCAATTTACAACACATGATGTCTCAAGGTTGTTTAAAGGGTTTGGTTCATTCGACACATAGCAGTGAGAAAGCGAACCACAGCAGCTGAAAATGTATCAAATGTTGCAATTTTGGTCCCCAATCAAACCGAATCTACCGGACTATCAGGTGTGAAAACACCATAATCAATTCACGTTTCTTGGTTTATGTTAGGTGCTTAATTGGTTACATATGAATGGTCAAAAACAGTTCAGAGGGGGGCTCATCTTTGCAGCTTCATGAAGGAACCTTTTTGTGAAAGAGACTTTCGAAGAATATTAAAAAAGTTGTTGGATGTGATGTCAAGCTACATTGAAGTGATCCACGGACTGATGGAAAGGGTATTATAAAGATTTCTACAGGGTAGTGGACAGGTATTAAATGGTTACAACAATCAAAGCTACAAACTAGGAGTTTAAATACAATTGTGGTTCTGAAATGATCATATGGTGCAGCTTCGTTTTCTACCTGCTGTTAGTTTTTCATATTGCAAACGTGATCTGCACCTGTTTTCCATTCTTTAACAACATAAAGTAAGTATGAATGTTGCTGACTGTACATCAAATAAGTAGAGAATAGATAATCAAAGATATGCTCTTTTGTGTGCAAGGCTCATTTTCTTTAGGGTGATGGCCAGTTAGCCATCTTGAAGTGGCCACCTTGTTCAAACTCACCTTCCCAAACACAGGCACAAAAGCTTTGTCAGCAGAGTCTAACAAGGAGAAATGGCTGTCTCTCTCTGCTTGGCTTCAAATAGTAGAGGGTGGATTGTTTTACCACAACCTTGTAAACCTACTACTTATTTTACAGGCAGATGAATGGGTGTGGGGTAAAAGTGGTAATGATGCTGACAGGTTAGAAATGACTGTACTGACCAATGTCTCCTCTCAGCCAAGCCAGGAGAAGAAAACAGACACACAAGAATCAAATCTGACGTAAAAAGAAAGTAACATGATGAGGTGTAAAAGATTGTTGGTTTTTGTCTGTGCTTAAATCCTTCAGGAAAGAGAACAACAGACATGGTGGTAAAGATTATTAAGAAGGAAAATGTGACTTTTATTCTAAATCTCATTCATGAAATGTTATTTAAATGACGAATTTCTGGAAGTCAGTAATATTCCTTCCAGGGCAGTGTTTCTAATGATTTGCACGTTCACAGGATGTGTGCTCAGTCTTCCAGGTGAATGTTCACTGTTCAGATAAAAGGGGAAGAGTGCAGGAGAATCTGGGTCAAGCTGATGAGGGACTTGGGGAGGACTGACAGTGGGAACATGTGTATCAGTTGATGCATCTAAAGACAGTTAATGCATCTGTGTTTGTCCCCAAAGCCAGCTGCAAAACTGTGCACTGAAGTGTGAATTAAGCTAAAGTTAGCAAAAATAACAACATTGTATTCCACACATCAGTGGCTTTTAGCGGGGATGCAGAAATGAAATATTGCATTGAGCTGGAACAATAGAAAATGTCATATAGATATATAGTCCAAAGTTAAGAGTGCCCCCTAAAAACTTTTTATACATCCTGGAATTTTTCAACATGGGTGAATTTACAGTCACATATTTCAATGTCTGCGATGGACTGGCAACCTGTCTAAGGCATACCCTGTCTTTCATGCAATGACCGCTGGAGATATGCACCAGCCCTTCTCGCGACCCTGAAAGGATAAGCATGTTCAGATGATGGATGGATTGATATTTCAATGTATTTCATTGGATTATTATGAAATCGACCAACATAAAGTAGCGTATTTGTAAATGCTCCTATTAATTCTCTTACCACTAATTAAAATCTTGTGGAAGCAATTGTTTTCAAAAGACCTCCAATTACTGAATAAACTCCACGTGTGCACAGAATATAAATGCAGCTGTTTTGTGAAGACCTTGAAGTTAGAGAACATTAGTGAATAATTAGATTTTGAAGACCAAGGAACACAGCAGACAGGTTAGTAATAAAATTGTGAAGTTTGAAGCAGAGTTAGGTTGTAAAACAATATCTCAAGCTTTGAACATCTCATAGAACACTGTTTAAACTGTTACCTATGGCACAACTGCATTCACCTAAAACCTAACTGGCAAACTAGACAAAGAGGGCATCAATCAAAGAAGCAGCAAAATTACCTATGGTAACTCTGAAGGAGCTTTAGAGATCCACAGCTCAGGTGTGAGAATCGATAAACAGGACAACTACTAGTTCATCTCAAAAATTAGAATATTGTGTAAAAGTACAATATTTCTTGCCAGTCATTTCAGAAAGTGAAACAGTCCTTTTCTAGAGATTCATTACACATAGAATAAAATATTTCAAGCTTTTATTTGTTGTAATTGTAATGATTATGGCTTACAGGTGAAAACATCCAATTCAGTGTCTCAGAAAATTAGAATATCACATAAGACCAATTAAAAAAGATGTTATAAGCACAAATGTCAGGCTTCCGAAAAGTATGTACATTTCTATGCACTTGGGCCTCCTCTTACTTATTGGATTAATGTGCCATGGCATAGAGGCAATCAGCCTGCGGCATTGGTAGGTGTAATTGAAGCCCAGATTGCCTTAATAGCTGCCTTCAGGAGATGTGCCTTGTTGGGTCTGGTGTCTCTCTTCTTCCTGTTGACAACAGCCCGTAGATTTTCTATGGGGTTCAAGTCAGGGGAGTCTGCTGACTAATCAAGCACAGGTACGTCATGATCACTGAACCAGTTTTTGGTACCTTTGGCAGTGTGGGCAGGTGCCATCTCCTGTTGGAATATAAAATCTTGTCTCTATACAGCTTGTCAGTAGAGAGAAGCATTAAGTGCTCTAGAGTTTCCTGGGAGATGATCGCATTGACTGTGGACTTCAGAAAACCCAGTGGACCAACACCAGCAGATGACATGGCACCCCAAACCATCACTGACTGTGGAAACTACACTCTGGACTTCAAGCAATGTGGAATCTGTGCCCCTCTACTATTCCAGACCCTGAGACATTGATTTCTAAATGAAATTTAGAATTTAGTTTCATCTGAAAACAGGATTCTGAACCACTGCCCAACAATCCAGTTCATTTTCTCCTTAGCCCAGATAAGATACCTCTGACATTGTCTCTGGTTCAGGAGTGGCTTGATATGGGGAATGTAACATTTGTAGTCCATATCAATTATCCATCTGTGTGGTAGCTCTTCTAGAATGGATTTTGCTTGACAATCCTCTCAAGGCTGCACGTACCTGAGGGTGATTAACAGCGCTAAGGCCCATACTTTATCTTTAATCGCATTGATTACTGCAATAGTGTCTTCACAGGTCTGCCCAAAAAAATCAATCAGACAGCTGCAGCTGATCCAAAATGCTGCTGCTGGTGTTCTCACTGAGACCCGGAAAATAGAGCACATCACTCCAGTCCTAAAGTCCTTACACTGGCTCCCTGTAGCTCAGAGAATAGACTTTAAAATACTTCTGTTAGTTTATAAATCACTGAATGGCTTAGCATCAAAATACATCAATATTCCAGACCACTCAGGTCTTCTGTTTCTGGTCTGCTCTGCATCCCAAGAACCAGAACCAAACATGGAGAAGCAGCCTTCAGTTTTTATGCACTGCTAATCTGGAACAAACTCCCAGAAAACTGCAAAACAGCCAAAACACTAAATTTCTTTAAATCAACGCTGAAAACCCACCTGTTTAGAGCCGCCTTTGATTAGCAGTCTGGGCTATAAATCTGCAAAAAAATCCAGATAAGATAAGTTTGGCTTTCCAAAGGGTGGAAGTTTGAGTGTAAATCAGTTAAATAAAGTAAGTGAATCATTGATCAATATTTTTGCAGACAATTTTGATGATTTTCATGTGTTTGCTAGATAATTTTGATGATTATTTTGATGTTTTAATGATTTTGCTGTATAATTGATTGATGTTTTTATGATGTGACGCGCTTTGAATTTTTTTTGCTGCTGAAATGTGCTATACAAATAAACTTGACTTGACTTGACTCCTGAATCTGATTGGTTGAGAGCTTTATTTTTTCACAGATTATCTGCCTTATATTGGGGCGGCGGTTGTAGGAGTTCATCCCGTAATCAGCGGATTGCTGGTTTGAGCCCTGCTCTGTCCGTCTCTGTTGTTGCGCCCTTGGGCAAGACACTTTACCCACCTTACCTAAAGGGCAGCACCTCCCAAGATGGCTGCAGCCTCAGAACCTGTCTACCTTGAACAGGCTATATTGAAAATGTAATTTTCCCCTTGGGGGACTAATAAAGGTATTAGAAAAAAATTATACTGTCACGACATAATGATAATTTTAACAAATACATAAAAAACTTATATTTCATGAAAGTTACATACTGGAGCTTTAATACCAACAACATTATTTTGAGAAACCTCTCAGCTGTATTGCATTTCATCAGCTATTAATTATAGTTTACCTGGTTAGCAGATTTTAGTTGAACTTTCAGCAGTTTTCCAGTGAACAGACCTGCTTTTCTAAGCTCTGCTTTAATCCTAACTAGGCGGAACATTTTTTTTCAGATTTATTAGGTGGTTGAACCTTTTCAGCAATTTATACGATGTGTCAATAGAATTTTGCGAGTTGGGTCTATCCTCCACACATTCCTGTGGTACTCCTTCCAGTCCTGTACATGTGGACTCAAGCCCATGTTTGTTGATATGCACCATCGAAGTCACAGCTGTGCTGCCTGTCACTCAGAAAGGGCAGCAATGATAGGAGCTCCATTCCTCCTCAGTCCTCCTCCACCCACTCCTCTCACCTCCTCTTTTCGTTTTTGGCCTGAACAGAATTGCTGACCCCTTTCCCCCTGTCAGCACCAGGTATACATGTCACCACGGCCCATTTGACCTCAGGCATGACCCTGCAGCTGGTTGTTCCATCGTTTGAGCCTAAGGGGGAAGATGAAGGGCTCATATTGTTGTGTTGCATGGTCCAGGGAAGATTTCTGGTGCAGTAGATCAATTCCGTAAAGATGATAGATGTGACCAACATGATGTTAAATCTTGTTGCCTTCATTTAGCCCTTTAAACATCCCACAATCCTGCACTGTATTACTATTACTGTCACATGACCAAACAAATTCCACATGGCCTCCCCTCCCCATTCTGAAACAGAAATGGCAATGAGATGTAAATAAACATCGGCTATTAATATCGGCTTACTTAATTACTAATCTTACTTATCTTTTACTTATACAAATATGTTAAAAAAATGACTGACATTGGCTGATACCGATGTTAACACTGATACAGTATATCATGCATCCCTGATATCGATTGTTTTGACAACCCTACAAGGTACTACCAATCAGGCTGGATAAATACATGCTGAATTGTCTGTCTGTGGTGTCTAACCTTTCAAAACTTTTGTGATAGCAATTGGCTGTAAGTAAGTTTGAAACTGTTTCCAACGGTTGTCTTACTTTAATTTGAAAAAAATAATCCTGATGTTCACAAGTTTGCTTGCTTTCAGTACAACCAAGCAGAACAAACTAAAAAGAAAAGAAAGAAAAGAAAACAAGTCTGCTGGGATACAGTTTCCCTTGTAATGTCAAGGAATCCATTCCCTGGAAAAAGAAGTTCCAGTGAAAATTATAGGGATTATGATATATTTCATTGAAACTCGTCCAATTAAATTCTACAGCATGACTGCCAGAAGCAATCAGTAACAAAATGATGTGGACAAAACCTAACTTGATGCTATGATATTAGACAAATACTCAGCACATTTATGACAAAGCACAAAGACTAAATATCATTTGATTTAAAATGACAGACATTCAACTGCTTTCTTTTTGCAACTTTTTGTCTTCTTCACAGTTTTATACTTGGCCTGCCACTGTGTTCCTTGGTTTCCATGGTTACATTTGGTTACTAATGTTCTCTAACAAACATCTGAGGCTTTCACAGAACAGCTGGATTTATACTAAGATTAAATTAAACACAGATGGACTCTGTTTATGTATTGGAAGACTTATGAAGGCAGTTACTTGCTCTGGGTTTTAATTAGGGGTATCAGAGTAGAGGGGGCAGAAAACTGATGCATGTCATTTGTAGAACATTTTGAAAATTTACTATAATTCTCTTCCACTTCCCAATTATTAATTACTTTGTGTTGCTCTGCAAGATAAAATAAATTTGTCAAGTCAAGTTTATTTGTATAGCACATTTCAGCAGCAAGGCAGTTAAAAGGGCTTTACGTAATGAAAACCTAAAAACATCACAAACACATCAAACAGTCACCAGTTGTGAAACCAGTTAAAAAATTACATTTTATCAAGTGCCATCATTAAAAACATCAATTCACATCAAATATGTTGTTATTATGGGTCAACAAAACAAAATGTGGAAACATTGACTGGTTTTTGAATGCTTTTGCAATACACAATACATAGCAAATCCATTAACCTTGAAGCTTAAACACACACTCCTTAACTTTTAAAAGCTCTCAACTTCAGGTCCAATTTTGGGCTCTCAGGTGTCCTTGTAAAGACTGAATAGAAGCAGTAGAGAAAAACATACAGATGAAATGTCATGAGGAAGAAGAAAGGAAACTGGTTACAGTTAGAAAGAATCTCCTTTGGGGATTTTGTTGTCAACAGCCCAAAAAATAGGACGTAGATTCCAGTCAATGCTGCATGCTGAGACTGGGAGACTGGGAGGGGGCTGTCACACAAGACGAACAAGCTCTACCTTGTGGGAGCTGACATTTGACTGTTTCACTGTAATGATTTACGCACAAATGCTTAGCATTTCACCATGCCACAGGGCAATGTCTCGGCCTATTTGATGGTTTACCAGCTGCCAGCAACTCTTGTGTCATGTGAACTGAATGTGACCCGACATAGTGCTGATGTTTCTACAGTTACACCCTCCAGCTTCACATCATTAGACCTGTCAGTGTGCAGCCCGTTGTACATTTATTGTTCTGTAATGTAACAGAAGTCTGTTGTGCCCAGTCATGAGAGAGCAACCAGGCCGCCATTTATTACAGTGCATGTCTTTGTTAAACCTGACTTATTCAAATGATATGTTCAAGGACTTATTCCCAGGTGCTTGATTCAACAAGCCTGGTTTATTTCAGGAACATACACACACTTTGTCTATATACACACAGGTGACAGTGTGTGTTTGGATATGGGGCGTGTGATTCAGTGTTTTGCAAACCGTGGACGGGCCAACCCCATTAAAAATGTGTGTGTGGTGTTGGGGAGGGGGTGTTGTTGGCTCGACTGTGGCCTATGCTGCGCGTTCGCAGGATAATTTACGGCCCCTTCATCCTGGCGGAATGTGTTTGTAGCCAAACGTAATGGAGGCCATCCATTCTCCCTGTCAGCATTGGGAAACACTTTTTTTAGCCAGCTATGGGAGGAAATGTCTGATGGGGAAAGGGCAATGCTGTTTCTGTGCATGTTAGTTTGCAATTTTGGATAACTTGTGGGCTTCAGTGTTTGGGAATAAGGGGTGTGTAAAATATGCTGTTTGTTTTAACTGCTTTTCATTTTATACATGGATCTACTTGTTGCTGCAAAATTGCAAAAGTTGTACCGTTTGCTGTACTGTTGGATGAGGCAAAATGCTTCTCAGAGGCATTTACATTCACAACAGCAGAAGCTACAGTTTGCAGTCTGTTTATGGCCTTCTCTTCCAAGGACATTGTATTTCTGTGCAGCGATGCCATCTTGTCATCAACACATCACAGCATATTTTGCAACATTTTACAGGGTGTCACGAAGTTTTACAAGAACTGGGAGAAAATTTCTTGCAACACAATGAACATCTGACAGGCCTTCCTTAGCAACACAAGCTTGTTGTGAGAACACAACTGTGGTGAGGATCAAACAGCTGCGGTCTGACAAACTCATGGAACAAACGTGACAAAAAACAGCTGCAGGAGCAGCAAGACATAGGAAGGACAATTTTGGTAAAGACCGAGAGGCGGAACGAAGAAGACAAAGAACAGTCCACAAGGGGTAATACTGGCACTAAATCTTTGGCCTTTAGTGGAGCCTTGAACTGTTCCCAGCAGTGGGAGGTTCTTAAGTGATGGAGGTCAGTGCGTCACATTGGATATTATTCATGGACCTTAGCAATGAACTTTTTCCATCCCTGAAAATCTACAGGCATCAAGCAAACATGTAGGGAGCTTGACTCTAAGATGGGTGAGCAGCATCCGGTCTTTGCCTTAGCACTGCCATCACATAGGCCATCCCTGACTGTCGAGGGCAAAAGTTTGAAAACTTGCAGAATATGTTTGTCCATAAACTTTACTGTTTCACTGTTATTTTATGGTATATTGAAGTTTATTAATACACTTTTCATATGTTTCAAAAGCTTTTAATGAGAATATCAAGTTTAATTAAAGTATCAATTGGTTGACAATGGCATTAAGATTTGTGGAGTTTTCTGACCATTTACCCAAAATTACAATGTTTTTATCCTTAATTCACTTAGTTATCAGTTTTGCATTATGTCCTGGTGGTGCTCCATCATGTTGAAAAAAAGCTTTGTCCATGACCTAATTGATTCTGGAAGTTGGTCTAGGAGGAAGTTTTGATCCCATTCTTGATTTATGCCATGATTTCTGCAGCATTGTTCCTTGGATTAAAGGGAATCCCACGCATGAATGATCCCAGGATGCTTCACTATTAGTACAACAGAGGATTAATTTTTGTATTTAGCTCTTCCTCTCTTGGCAGGGCTTTTTTCCACATTTTTTCAACAGTCTGAAGCTGCCTTTATCAGAAGAACTCAACCTTAGTCCCTGAAGACTGTCAGTCTGCCTTGGTTGCATCCGCTTTGGAGATTATTTTAGCACTTGTTGGACTTACTTGGATGCCCTAAAGTTTTCTTCACAGCTGTTGGACCTCTCCCGAAAATAATTTATGATTTGATGAATGCTTGATTTGGATGCAATCTGACTAGTAGCATTATTCTTGTCCATAAATCCCTTTTTGATATAAAGTGATCATGACAGCATGTTTCCTTGCAGGTAACATGGCTAGAAAAATATGAATAATTTCAAGCGCTACTCAATTTATTGTTTTATAATGCATTCTGAATGACAGGGTGATATCAGATGCCCTGTTCCAAAAGAACCCACACTATTACATTATAGTTCTATTTAACTCAAGCATTAGGGTTTGCAAAAAAGATTTGTTACATTCCCGTCATTGTATATCTACCTTTTATTTCAATGGTCTAGTACAACATGACAGTACAGGTAAATAATGTTCCTGCATTGCTAACTCTGCATTTGAAACTGTAGCATAAACAGTTTGATCACCAGATAAGCCAAGTTGTCAGGATTTTTTTGGACATGCAGAAAAATTTTGCAGCAAGAGTTCTGCAGGTCTAACCCCAATAAGTAGTGCACAAGTGCACCACCAGCACTATACAGCTACAATGACCCAATAATAACAGTTCTTAATCTCATGTTATGCTGTCTAGATACTTCACTCATTTTACAATGCAGGATGCTTGGAACTAAAAGTTAAAGTGACAGCATGACTTACAGTGTTTTCAAATAACTGTGTAATAACTATCTGATCACTTATAGAGCATTGAATTTTCATTCTGTCATGATTCATTTCAAGGAGTCAAAGCACAGACAGTGACTGCAATGGTACATTTTAAGAAAAGTTTATGGAAGAAAAAAGAAAACATACTGGTTTTACAGTGAAACATGGAGCATGAACAGAGTAACATGAAGGATGGACAAAAAATAACATGGAGAAAGGAATGGAGAAACAATCATGGGGAACAGGGAATGAAAACAGAAAATCTAGAGCTAAACAGTGAAAAATCAGGAGCTTATGTGGATCAATTGAAACACATGGGGATGATGAGGCAGTGCAGGTGAGTGACATGAGTGATGATTACAGGAAGCAGACTAATAACATAAGGAAAGCTGAAGCAAAATGAACAAAATGCAAGAATAAACTAAGAAAATAAATACAAAAGAATGAACCTATATTGCAAGTTCTTTTGAGCTATAATGACTATAGGGGTGTAAACAGAACATGGAAAGACTTGAACTGATATAAATAAACAAGGAAATGTTTATGGTTCCAAGGAAATAATCAAAATACAACTCAGTTGATAATGACAGGAATAATCTAATGGAAATGATACAAACATACAGAAAGCAGAACTCAAGAATAAATGATAAAAAAAAAGACCTGTAGGAAAGAAATAATATGGCAAAAACTATGGAACACAAATCACCCAAGGACTGTGGGACATTCCTAATCCTTGAACATAAAAAATGAGACTGTAGCATCACAGCAAAACAAACCAAGTCCTGATGTAGATTGACACAATGAATACCACACTCCTGATCCCAGTGCACACACACACACACTATTCAGAACAAGAGCACATTGACAGCGACACACTTCAAAGGCTTCACAAAACCTTATACCTTATTTCCCATACCCCCCCCCCCCCGTTTTTTCCTCATTTATACCCCTGTAATTTACACTTTTCAAATATGTCAGTATGTGTATCAACATAAGAAACAGTGTTATAGTAGCTGTAGCCTTAAACTTTTTGGCCAAGACTGTACTGAAAGATGCTAAAAATGAAATCAGAAGCATTAATGCTATCTTTTTCTCTCTATTTGCAAGCATTTCCTGATTTGGTGTTTGCTGTAGATGGTTTGCCATCAATTGATTCCCATATCCCTTCAACCTAAGGGCTCCTCCTTTCTCTGTTGAGCTTTGGTGGGTGACTCTTGTTAGTTATGCAGCAAGCGGGGAAATGACTGAGTCCGACAATATAATTTACATTGTCTGTGGAGAGTGATCGCAGCACGGCAGCTGTATTTATGCCACATTAGGGGATTTGCCTGTGCTGCGGTCTCCGGGTCCAATCCATCAGATAGCTTTTTTCCTCAACGCCGCTTTACTGAAACATGCCCTTGAGAGACTGCTGAGTTGCAAGAGTGTGTTTCTCTGTGTGCACAATTGTGCTGTGTGAGTAGGTGTATGAGCATTTGTTGTGTATATGCAAGGACTCTGTGTATATATCAGCAAGAGTGTATCAATTCAGTAGGCTGGCTTTGGCCTGCATTGTTAGACAAATGGACTCCATTCTACAACAGACCAAATTACAACAATAACTTCAGGGATAGAACAATCATTACCAGACCATTGTCATAATACTGTGCATCCACAACAGAAAAGTGACCACTTTCCTGCCAGGCCAGGGCTTCCCAGGCAGCAAGACTGCCACCAGAACATTGCAATCCTTCCTCCTTGGGCTGTCAAGTTGTCCTGTATTGACTTGTCTCCCTTTATAACGGTCCCAAATTACTGTCAACTCATTCCCTCGGCGTGCATTTCACTGGATTGCTGTCTTGATAAGTGAGTCTGATGCAAATTGACAAGGACACCCACACAGAGCAAAAGCATGGCACAAGGCTTAGTGAACAGGAATATGCATGGGAGAGCTCTGGCTGGGGAGCACTGTAATGAACGACACAGAGGAGCTAATTTTTCACAGGGGATACAAAATGTCGGGTCCAGAAAGACAAGTCGGTGCTGAGAGGCGGCAACACATGCGGCTCCAAGTGCTGCTCATTAATCATGAGCCAAGGAGTGGTGGTGAGGGGGACCCGTATCCATCTGTAGTGTACTTATGAGAGTTTTATAAATGTGCTGCACAGCTGCTTGACTCAGAGAGTAAACAGCTAAGCTGAGCACTACACACTGTGTCCTTACAAGGGCACTGAACCTGAAGCACCTGTTAGGACATGCTGAGGGCATAATATTCACCTGGCAAGCAATGGAACCACAAAACATTAACCAAGAACTTTTTCATGTTCATAGAATATGGAGCAAATGACTAAAAATCAGAGATGCACCGATATGAAGTTTGTAGGCAATTTTCAATCTCTTGCTTTCTGAAGGCATTACTTATTTTTCCCCTTTTTTCCTTCCATGAGTGGTCATTAATAATGAGTGTTAGTAGCAGAGAAAACATATGTGTGTTTGAAAGCAGTAACTGTAAAACTGGGTTCTACTCATTTAAAAAAAAAAAGATCAAATGATTATGAAGTTAACATTTTTAAACAGTCTTTAGCATCATTGCCATTACTACAGCTGATCCAGAATGCTGCTGCTCGTGTTCTCACTAAGACCAGTAAAATAGAGCACATCACCCCAGTTCTAAAGTCCTTACACTGGTTCCCTGTAGCTCAGAAAATAGACTTTAAAGTACTTCTGTTAGTTTATAAATCACCGAACGGCTTAGCACCAAATACATTAAAGACCTATTGTCATTGTATGAACCTTCCAGACCCTTCAGTTTCTTCTGGTTCTGGTCTACTTTGTATCCCCAGAACCAAACCCAAACATGGAGAAGCAGCCTTCAGTTTTTATGCACCACAAATCTGGAACAAACTCCCAGAAAACTACAAAACAGCTGAAACACTGAGTTCCTATGAATCAAGACTTTTAGCCTTGATTCATAGGTGGGTTAGCTCTAAACCCACCTGTTTAGAGCTAACTTTGATGAGCAGTAAGTGGAACATTGATCAGTATTTTAGAATTATATTTGCTTGATGATATTTGCTTGATGATCTTTATGATTCTTATGATTTTGATGTATACTTGATTGATGTTTTTACGATGTAAAGTACTTTGAACTGCCTTGCTGCTGAAATGTGCTATACAAATAAACTTGACTTAACTTGACTTGACTGTGGTCAGTGCAGCTCGCATTACAAAAACAGCAGTCTCCATGTGTTAACCTTAGAAAATGTAGATTTTAAACTTAATGCTGATATTTCCATAAGGCTGACAATTGTCCAGCAAGTTCCACTAAAAACAGAGGTGAAAGCTTGAAAGAGTAAAACTGTGTTGCACTCATGCATTCTAGTTTAATTTTCGAAGTTCCCAGATGCTAAGACAACAAGGATTAGAGTTTAGATTGGGCCTAAAAAATCCAACAGGACTGGCCTGAGCCCATAGATATCGTGTCCTGACTAATTAACTCTAATTAGAAGTTTAAGCCCGCAGTAAACCTGATATAATATTTTGAACTGCTACCAGTTTAAAATACTTTCAGAGCTCTGACTTTGCACTGACTTATTAGTGTAACTTCCCCTGTTTTTTTTGTTTTTTTTTTTCTTTTTATAACATATTCCAGCTCTTTTTCGTCACTGGTTGTAACCGAAGGGTGAATCAATTGGAAATCTTTTGGGATGTTTAATTGATAGGAGCGGAGAAGGACGGAGCCGCGGGTGCATGTGGTCCCGCTGCCCTTGTTACAGTCCAATTAACTGCTGCACCATACTGTCTTTCTTTCCTCAACAGGGTAAACTACCTGCTCCTCTATTTAGCCTAGGATAAGTAGACTAAACATATTTATATTGTGCATTCTCATTTAGTTTTCTTTGTGCTGTATGTATTGTAAACTTATTAAAAGCGCACCACAGAAGCCCAAGCCCGACCTCACCACCAACCATATAATTTAGGCCAGACCGGCCCAAATTTCAGGTCAGATTTGGGCTATAGACCTAAACTCTAACAAGGATGTACTATAAAATCACAAAACAGCCCTATCCAATCCTAATGTGGCCACATATTAAAAAAAAGTGTAAACTGCATATATAAGCCAGTTATTCTGATTTCTGAAAGTAATAACACCAATGCTGTGGACTGTTGTTATCAATGCAATCCTGTAACGTTGACAGTGGTGTGTTCAGTGATTAGAAAAAGAAAGCTTTGCCCTTCTGACAGGTTGCTTAGCGATTAGGGCTGATTAAATTAGCTTATTTCTGTCACAAGGCAATTTTTCTGTGCATTTTGACTCATAATGTGTTGCTTACATTTAACCCATTCTCCAAAAATACTGCAGCTGTGACAGGAGTAAATACAAAAGGCTTTTGAACCACTGAAATAACTCTACCCTTACAACATAATTTAGCTCTAACACCTAACCTCCTCACCCTACCTTAATTCAGCAGGCCCCTACTTGCCCCAATGCACTCCTAGGGGCACAGGGCAATTTAGCCTTTAATTAATTGATGCTGCTTTTTTGCTGTGCAAAGACATTTGATGAGAACAGGGTGTGAGCCAATGTGCAGGATTGGCGTGTACAGCTAATGATTTCACAGGGCTGTTGAGGGCACAGTAAATTAGGCAGAACTGAACTTTAGAAGATACCCTGACCATCGAGAGGGGAAATGAAGGATAGGAAGTGCAGGAGTCAGAAAGCAAGGAAGAAGAGACAAATGACAAGGCGTATCATGGTGATGGAGTAGCTATGCTACCCTTGGCTGCACACTGCTTGTTTGCTTTCACTCTCATTCTTAGCCTGTTAAGACAGAGACAGAGACCTGATACCTAATCTGAACCTGCCACTTAACAGGAACTTGTGAGGCAAAATGGAAAATAAACAAACAAAAAAAAATCTAAAAATGGCGGGTGAGAAAAGCATAACTGCTCTATGAGGACATGCATACAAATGGATTGCAATACAGAAGCTAGGGAAAATACACAGTGGGAGCACTCCAGTCCGTCTCATAATTTATGTGTACCAACTGGGGCCTCTAACACACACTTGATGCATCTTGATGAAGAGCATCAAGACAGACCACATTATTGGAGCTGGCCTTTGACCAGATGCTACTGGTGTGGATTGTTTAAACGGGGGTATTATGTATTTTCCAGGCATATATTGTCATTTTATCAAGTCATTTAATCAAGTAACTATGTTACCTTCAGTTGTTATAAAAAAATGCTGTATATATCAAACATAACTTAAAAGAAATTTGACTTTGCAATTTTATGCCTTGAAATTGGCCTCTGTCTCTTTAAGAAACTCCTACTCTTTCTGACACTATGCCTTCACAGCATGTCATCACAACAGTGTTCATCCATTATGCTGTTTACAACCATTCTTAGCAGCGTTGGACTGCTAAGAAGTAGTTTGTATTTTAAGATTAACAGACATGCAGTTCGACTAGGTATTTGCTAATTGCTGCTGCCGCTAGTCTGAAGGAGCTGAATGGGTAAGGTGCAGGGAAGGGGTGCTCTGTGAGGCGGAAACTCAACTGGGGACTGCAGCTCCAGGAAGGAGCTTGGAGTAAATAGGCAGCGCTTTGTGAGAGCAAGCATTTACGCACCCCCGAATGGCTGCAATGGGAGATTCAAGGTCGCCTCAAACATGCATGATAGTATCAAAGCAGCACTCCAAGTATGTTTTTGATGAGGGAATAACATGATAAAAAGTGTATTTTACATAATAGCCTCTTTTAATAGAAGATAAATTATATTTGTTTTTTTGGTGCCCTCTCATTCCACTTGAATTTGAATATCTGTTGTCCCGTCACATGTATTCATGCTGTTTATCTGAAGATTGAAGATTCCTCTTTTTTGTTCCACAAACAGAGTTTGAGGTCCACATGTCACAAATTGTGTTATAAAAACCTTGTATTCAATGCAGAATTACACGTTATTCAGTATGTTGTAGAACATGAAAGGTTTGACTAGACATTAGTGGTGCTAATGACCTTTTGTGTATGTGAATATCCCTGTATTTTGGTGCCAATATGATGTTTCGAAGCTGATGCCATTAGTGGCTGTAAGGAAGCTAGATGCAGTGTTCTACCGAAATGTTTTTAGCTGAAGCTAGTGTGGGACATGATTAGGAAGTTTAAAATACTAGCTTGATCAAACCAATGAGTTTAATATTGATTAAACTCATTTGATATTGGCCCCTTTGACACAAAAAGTTAACCCCTAACAAAAATTAGTTCAGGTCACACAGGGTAAAACAGAATCAGTTTATGTTCACGGTTCCCCCCGCAAATTATTCTGAGGCAAATGAAGTTCAAACATGACATATATTTTTGGGTAAATATGTTTCATGGTTCATTTAGTACATAGATTATGTCATGACAGGAATCCTTAATAAAGCTGCTCTCCTTTACATATTTTTGTGACAGAGTTCATTGACATGTATCCTTTCCTTTGCTTGTCTCTTTTGTTCTTGTAAAAACCCACAACTGGATGTGTTCTCTGCTTGCAGCAGAATAACAGAACTGGGTTGCTGAAACAACTCACTAGGCTCTATCACTTATGAGGATTTTGTTATGTTTATGTTTGAAATTAAAGTGAGGAGTGATGCATACTATCAACAGGGGAATCCCACAAATACAGACACACTCAGCAGTCACTGAGCTTTTGTCTTTCAGAATAAATGCCATAACCTTTTTCCGCATAAAATAGTTAAAGCTTGTTTTAAAAGTTTCTAAATTTAGATTTTGTTCACTCCTGAGCACCATGTATTGAAGTTAGGAAAAGCTGCACTCAGTTTAAGTTCATCATGTACAGTTCAGTCGTCAAAAAAGTTATCACATCTCATGGACATGTTCATTTGAGAAGGGTAACTTGACCACTCCTCTGGTGATTCTCCATGGTGGTGACTAATGATGTCCAAGTAAAATGTAATTGATATATAACGACACGAAATACATAATAGCACCTACACTATAGTCTAATGTCCAGTCAAGTCCCAGCTGTGTAAACACACAGTGCCTAGAAAAAATTATTCACCTCCTTGGATCTTTTATCCTTTCATTGCTTTTACAAATCAGTCATAATCAACATAATATGGCTTTTTTGACAAAAAAAAAAAAAAAATTACAAAATAAAATCATTTGATGTAAAAATGATAACTGATTTCTACAGAATTAAATAAAAATATAAAACATAAAATAAGTGAGTGCATAGATTTACACCCACTTTAAAGCGACTGACCTAATTTATCAGAGGTCCAGCCAACTGGAAGTGGTAGTATCACAATGAGTGGAATGGAGATCACATGAGTATGAAGTGTCCCAAGTAAGCAGGGACTTCTAAGTGTGTTCCCCAGTGGAAGGTCTAACCCAAACCCTAAGCACATGTGCAATACATCCCCAACAGAAAAGAAAAAGTGATGAATTATCAGCAGACATTAAAATTAATGAGAATCATACTATGGTCAAAATAACATGGCCTTGGCCTATTATTCTAAAGGACAAAACAGGCATTTTATGCTGCTAGCTAAATGTCTCCACCTTAATTCTCACACACACACAAACACACACGCACCCTATGGAGACCAGGGAGGAACAGCTGTCACAGCAGTTAATTTAGTAGGACAGAGATGTGGGTCGCACAGAGCTTCCAAACTGACACTGGTGGTTAGAAGAGAGCTCTGGGGAGCACCTGTAGAGAAGAGAATGCACAAAGCAGGGAAATGTGTGTGTTTATATGTGTGTGAGAAGCAAAAGTGTCCATATTAACACAATTAACTGTGCTATTTTATTTTTTTGTCTTGTGGTTAACCCACTATTGCAGGTTTTCCTGCTGCCTTTTTCAGCATCTTGTAACGGTAAGCTTTTAGATCTGCACAGGTGTGAAGTAGGAGTTTCAAAAACCTCAAACATGGTTGAACTGTGGGTAAAAATGTTAGCTGACTGCTCCATTGTTGTTTTAATTAAGATAACAGAGAACCCTTCAGCGTTCTAAGACTGGTCTCTGACATTTGTTTCATTCTTTCAGATTGATGAAAATGTGCTGCTTGAAAAGTGGTAATTTAGAAGGAATTTCTAGTGAAATCAACACCTTGAGCTCTTTCTTGTCAATCTATTTTATTTTCATCTTTCACAAATAAGATTTACTGAATGTGACCCTCGCCTTGCACTTCCAGCAGTGGAACAACATTTTTTAATAACAGGAAATATATATGCAGAAGTGTTTAATGTGATTTATGTCCCGATTCCTTCTAATACGGGGCTTAATTGTAAGAGCTATTAAAATTACATACTGCCAAACTGATTAAGTTGTCTGGTTGTGGGAGTATGTTTCCTGTGGGAGCATTTAAGGTTCATCACCAGCTAAGGAACAAAGTGGTTTTATTGAGGTACAGGCATGATTTTAACCACAGAGACATTATGGCATGTACAGCTAGGTTGTATATGTGGTGAGAGCAGAAGTATGATCACTTTTTAACAGTATGCAGCTATCTATGCCAATACATATGAGTGCATGGACAGGTGCCAAGAAGAATTATAACTATATAATGATACAAATTACCCTCAAGAGATGCTCAGAATACTTTTTCCTTTACATTGAAGGTAGTATTTGCACTCAGGAAATGTAACGTCTCCATTAGTGCTTTTTTTCAGTAATTTTAAATTATGTAATTTCAATTTAGTTGAATATTTGAATAATTCCTGTGGGGAAATGTTCCTATTGTAACTTAATCAAGGTGAAATGTTGATGAAATCCAACCAGATCACCAGCAGAAAAGAGTTTATGGCATCAAGCTATTATGACACTTCTGACTAACATGTCCAGGATTACATTTTTCTTTTATTTAAAAATGTTGGCAATTCTCCTTATTTGCTATTACCACTCTGTCTGTACCCTTTGTTTCCCTCTCACTGTTATGTAAGTTCAACCGTAGGCTAAATTCACACCTAACAGCCATTTTCACTGTCTGCTCAACTGTTAAGCCTTGTGTGACATAAAGTTTGACATCTGGACTTATCCACTGTCAACTGTCACATAATACCATAAATCAAACGATGGCACCAGATACTCAGCAGTTGAAGAAAACCACAAGTTAGGTCACTAGCAGAAGAAGAAAAACAAAATTGTATTTCTTGTTTTTAAGAAAATGGTGTAGGGAGATCTGTACCATTTTGATAATTCATCTCTGAGGAACCATAACGACAAAACAATTTATAAAATATTTAATTAATTAATTAAAATTATATTATTCTTTTCTGCTGAGTTCCCTTCAGAGATTTTTTCAAGTCAGTCTAGATTCAAGTCTCAAATACATATTCTCACGATGGATGCTCGCCATTTAGTCTGCATATAAAACTGCATTCTTCTGGGTTATCATTTCAAATCATTACAGTTATGATTTAACTAATGAAATGAATGTCTATTTGAATCTTTTTCAGAAGATTCAATTTAATACTTGAAAAAAAAAGTTAAGATATAAATTTCCACTTGTGTTCAGAAAGAATGCTACAAATGGCTTAACATCACTTAATGATAGATTTCTGACTGAAACAAAAAGGAAGTGGTTTTATCTTGTAAAACTGTTGATGTCTTTTTAATAACAGTAGCTTAGATGTAAGACAGATGTAAGAAGGAAGTTAGGTTTATGTTGTTTTTAAATGACCAGAAGTCCTTAAAAAAAAGAGTTCAGTTTGACAGACATCAGTGTGGTCATTATTATAAAGCCACCACAAAAATGGACAGTTTGTTTACAATAGTCTGTGAATTTCACTAGTCAACATATCAAAGGCAAGCTTTGGAAGGAGGATATGTGAATCTCTGTCACATCTGAACACTGGAATTCTACTCCAATCTTCCATCCAAAATTGTTTGGAACAGCCCTTTTCAAGTTCTGCCACAAATTTTCTATTGGACTGAGGTCTGGGCTTGAATTAGGAACTCCCAAATGTCTGTCTTGATGTCTTCAAGTCATTTCCTTGTAGTTTTAACCGGATGCTTCGCGTCATTGCCTTAATGGAAAATAAATGTTCTCCAAAGCGGTAGCTCTCTTGCAGATGGAAACAAATTATTCTCCAGGAATTCCCTACATTTTGCTTCATTCATTTTACCTTCTACATTTACAAGCCATCCCCTGACTAATACTTTTCAATAACCTTTTCTCTGATATGCTTGTAGTATTCTTTGTCTTCATACTGCAATAGTGACCAGGAATAGTGATTAACCAGAGAACGGACCTGGCAATAAGAAGGGTAAAACATCCAACGGGGTGAATACTTTTTATAGACACTGTAGTTTGTTTCAGCCTTCTTAGCACTGATAGCCCTAAATAAAATTCAGTTTAACCAATTGCCTCCAAAACTCCCCCAAGTCGTTATTAATAATTGGGTGGTTTGTAATTTAATCTCACTTTTAATCCAGGTGTCATTTGACCTCAGATTTGTTAGACAACATTAGAGAAAAAACAGCATTATGAAGACCAAGGACCACACTTGACAGATCAGAGAGAAAGAAGTGGAGAAGTTTAAAGCAAGGTCAGGTTATAAAACAATATCCCAAGCATCCAACAGAGCAGTGGTGTCCAAAGTCAGTCCTCAAGGGCCGGTGTCCGCATGTTTCAGTTGTTTCCCTGGTTTAACACACCTAAATGAAATCGTAGCCTCATAGCATAATCATAGCATAGTCATATTTTGACCAAATTGAAATATCTGTGTAATATTGATCTCCTTACACTGCTACATCACCCTGCCTAATAGCCTATGTCCTCAGCCAATCAGAACACTTGTTACAGTCTAATGTCCATATTTGCCTAAGTTTTCCCTTTGACTTCCCTTTGACTAGCTTAAAAATGCTTGGTTTTTTTTTTTGGTTTTTTTTCCAAAAACGTTAAAATATGACGTAGGCAATTATGATATGAGGCTAATGAAATGATGGTTCATTAGCAGATCTTTGCAGAACATTGACATGCTGAGGAGGTAGCTGGACCAATTGAATCAGCTGCGTTGGAGCAGAGACACACCTAAAACTTGCAGGACACTGGCCCTTGAGGACTGGAACTTGACACCCATGCAATAGAACATGGTTTAATCTATCACCCAAAAACAGAAAACCCCAGATCTAACAAGACATGACCATGCATCTAAACTGATAAACTGGGCAAGGAGAGCATTAATCTGAGAAGCAGTCAGGCCTATGCTAACTCTAAGGGAGCTGCAGAGATCCACTGCTCAGGTGTCTTGTACTCCACTAAGAGTGGCAAGAAGATAATTCAATGTTAAAAGAAAACCATAAGAAGTTTAGAATGGCAAAAAAGCAACACAGCACATCACCCTAAACACACAATCCCCATGGTGACATCATCGAAGCAGGTTATGGTTGATGGAAAGGTAGATGGAGCTAAATAGCAGGTAATACTGAGGGAAAACCTGTCAGAGGCTGCAGAAGATCCAAGACCTTCCAGCAGGACAAGAACCCTAAATATACATCTACAATAAATGGTTTAGATCAAAGTATGTTCATGTGTTAGAGTGGCCCAGTTAAAGTCCAGATGTAATTGAGGATCTTTGGCCACATTTAAATATTAATGTTCACAATCTGCAAGCATACAGAAAAAAAAAAAACTAAACACAGAAAAAAGTAGTTCTACAAAATATTGACTCAGGGGTACTATACTGAAATGAGACTTTAGATTTTTATTTGTAAAAATATTTGAAAACATTTATAAATTTCTTTCCACCTTATGCAATACTTTTGTTTAACTTTTGTTTTGCTTTGATTACTTATTAATTCCAATAAAATACATTTAAGTTTGTGTTTTTTACAAGAAAAAATGAGAAAAAGCCCAAGAGTAATGAATACTTCTACAATCCACTGTAATAATAGTGCTTATTTGAAAAGCGGAGAGATGAACTTTAAGGCTCCAGTGTGGACCAGAGAAACACCTCACACAAAGTTGCACTCTGCCAAACAGATTTAAACATTTTATAAGATCTGTACTGAAACTCTTAAAGCTGACAAAAGAGCTCCTCTTACAGCATTTAATCACAGCCTGTCAGTCTGTTTCTGTCAGGCCAACTTATTTATCCAACCCTGTAAGATATATTTAGGATGTAAAACAAGAATACCATTCTTTGCATTTCTGACTCCAGTTCTCCCACTTCCCTTTTCAGTCTTTTGTTCTCTCCCATTCTCTCCCCTGTGCTGTCCATCTCACTTGTGTCTGTGCTCTTTGTCTTCCCTCCGAGGAGGACAGGGAGGGTGTGAAAAAAGCTGCCAAGTGACGATAAAGCTATTTGGTACTGTCACAAGTCTCCCATTGAGGAAGGGATGATGGGGGTGCTGAACAAGCGAGAGGAGCGACTGAGTAGTGGATCGCTCCATCCATCACGACCACGCAGGACTGACACAACAAAAGATGGAGTGCTGGGAGAGGCCTCTCAGCTGCGAGGGGCCAGGAACTCAAAACAATATTTTTTGGCGCCTGTCAGGCTGTCCAATAAAGGAGGCCGATATATGAACTATCTAGCACTGATGTAATGCGCCTCATAAATCTGCTTTAATTACTCGGCTTGGGGACAGCCAGTGGGAGCCCGCGTCTGGATTTATGGCATCCCCGCTTGGCATCTTAACGACTCTGTGCTTTTAATATCATTACCCTGTAATTTATTATGCTGCCAGGGTGCACACCCAAACCTTCAGCATAACTCTTGTTTATTTATGCCTGTTTAAAGGCCACTTCAGTGACACAGGCATTTAGCACATTTCAGCTGGGCTTTAATCATTTGTCCTAATGAGGCCATTATACAGCGGTGTCCTCTGGCTGGCTCATACTGTGGCTTGATGGTTGGGCTGAGTCCTGGGAAGTCAGTGAGATGGCAAGATGGAGTTTGTTGGGTCATGATCCCATGGGTGTGTGGGTCCAGATCCGGTGCTGCTGTACTTTCTCAGGCTTTCTCAGACTTTTTGCCTGTCAAGCAAAACTTGCCAAGTTGAAAGTATTCACTGGCCTGTAAAAAATTTAATGTTTTTTTTTTAAATTAAACACAAAAATGACTTAATTGTCCCTTTTTTACATGCTCAGCAATAAAATAAACTTGCAATATTTAAATGAAACAAACAAAAGGGATGTGTACATTTCTGTCGATCCGAAACATAGAAAGTATGTTGCACACTTTCCTTAAAGCTGCAGTATGCAACTTTTATAAAATGTTTTTGTTTTTTGTTTTTTTTGACTTTTTTGTTAGAACTCTCACTATGTTGTGATAGCATAGTATGAGACACATAATCTGAAAAAAAAAAATCAAGCTTCTTTGCCTTCTCCCTGTGGTCCTAATGCCATCAGCAGAAACACACTGCTTGAACAGAAACAACCAATCAGAGCCAGGAGGAGGGTCTTAGCACTGTCAGTCATGCTTGTGTATGCACTGCTTGTGTACCCTCCTCCTTGCCCTCTGCTATGCTCAGATTATGTGGAAGCATGGCCACCGATGATGGCAGATAAACAGTTTTCCTGTAACAGTAAATTGTTTCTCCACTAGTAGAACTGAATAGAGCAGCACATACATGAGCGTAATTGACAGTGTTAAGACCCTCCTCCTGGCTCTGATTGGTTGTTTCTGACCAGGAGCGGTGCATTTCTGCAGATGGCAATTGGAGCACTAGGAGGAGGTGGAGGAGCTTGATTTTTTTATAGATTATGTGTCTCATACTATGCCTTCACGACATAGTGAGAGTTCCAACAAATATGTATAAAACATTTTTAGTAAAAGTTACATACTGCAGCTTTAATAAAAGAAAATAATAAAATTCGAAACATTTTTTGGGTTGACTGTTTTCCATACTCTATTTTCCATACTCCATTTTTTTTTCTATGCCTTGCAACAACAATCTATGCTGAAGTATTAGGAGCACACAGGGGGGAAAAAATTCTGTAGATATTTTTGTTGCCTACCTGTTTCAGATTCAAGTCTAAATGAAAAGAAAAAGGTCTGAAAACAAGGAAAAGTGAAAAAATATATCAACAATAAATGAGACTGGTGCAAAGACCTGGGGAAGCCATGCCTTGTGTAAATCAGATTGTAGTATTATACTTTAGAATAGGATTTGGTAACAAAAAAATACATTCTCTTTATTAACATTTAAGCTTCATGCAGACAAAATCTTAGTTTGGAAAGAACGCTGCACTTTTAGCATTCTGTCTTTTCTTTAAGATATTATTTCTGCCACTTTTCTACTAGATGAAGTACTTGTGGAAGGCAAAATTTGTATCATTCTAGAATTGTGGTTGTGGGCTACAGAAAATTATTCCTAGGACCACAAATGGTTCAGGCTGCAGTTTGAACAGCCCTGCTCTAAGAACTGAATGTCATCATTCTTCAACATATTGTCTCCCAGAAAAGTGTGTTTTCCTTTGTTTTTCCCTTCCAACAGAATGGAAAAACTTAGTTCTCCTTCGCTGTCCCCTCCATTTCCTACTGTTCACCTCACATTACCTCTCCGTGTTTCCTTTTCTCTATTCATTTACTTTGCACCCTTCTTCCCCCAATTTATCCTTCTTCCCTCCTGTCTGACTGCAGATGAAAAAGGAGTTAAGAGCCATGAGGGTGGGGTGGATAAAAAATGAGTTGGGGTTGAGGACAGACCTTGCTTTTCTGCTGCCATGTTATGCTAATGGTTTCCAGATCAGCCTCCCTATTACACGGGTGTGATAGCGACTCCATAATGCTAGCTGCTAAATGCTTGCACAACTGCCAGTGACAGTGACATATTAGTTTTGCGCCCCTCTGCAATCTGATACCTCAAAGTTTGCCACCATACTAAAGATTTGATTAATGTTGTTCCATTTGGTGGCTGTAATTGGCCGCGACTGAAGCACAGAATAATCAGGCGTTTCTATTCGGAGCAGCCAGCGAGTCGACAGAGGAGGGAGAGAAAAGGGGGCAGCAATGCTAACGAGCAAGCTAGTTAATTAAGCCTGCAGCACAGTGGTGACAGTTACTGATGACTCCTATGACAAACCACCCCTACTCCTCTTCCTCCACCTCCTCCTGCTGCTGTGCCACATGTTTCCTCCGTTCCAAACACCTACATTCAGTGTGGACATAGTGTTGAAAGCATTCAGACAGGAAAAACTAGGCAGAGATCAGTGACACAAAGGTCAGTACTGTAGCAACAACTGATGCATTACAACAATTTTGCTGTAAAAAGCGCTGAGTTTTATGATCATGATGACGCTACTGAAGACTTCAAGCTAAAATGCTGTAGTGTCAAATTTAATATGCTAAATGTACAAATAGTACTGATAATGTCAGGCCTTTTTTCTTCATCTCTGTGTTGTGCAAAAATAGTTCAGTCTTGGTACAACGAAAGTACGCCCTGATTAAGCTGTAAATTTATTAGGACGTTGTAAAAAGCATACCTGCTCCTTGTAGGCTCTGCAAGTTATTTAAATCTTTTGTCAACAGGTTGTAGCATGTCATTATTTATAGGGGAAAGATGAGGTGGAGAAGCTTTAATTGGAAAAGTTAAGTACACCCCAGAATTCAGCATGTTGAGGAGGAACTTTTAACATCATTAGAATAAGGCAGACAGTTTTTATTTTTTTGTAGAACATAATTTTCTAATGTCAGTGTGCAGGAATTTTAACCCATCTCGTGTAATTAGGCTCTACAATACTTTAGCATCTTGCAGTCATTGATTCAACCATTTATGCTCTCTATATGACAGATACCTGTAGTTTCAAAACAAGCCCAAACCATCACTCTTCCACCTCTGTGGTTGACAGTTGTTATTGTATGAGGTGTTTGTACTTTCTACAGTTTTCTCCATACATGTGTTATGCATTCTTGTCAAACATTGCTACTTTGGTCTCATCTGACTTGTTACAGAAGTTGTGTAGTTCATAACTTGCATTGTCATGGTTTTTCCTATAGAGAAGAGATTTTTATTCCTGGCCATCCTTTCAAAGAAGCTTTACTTGTTCAGTCTTTTTCTTCACTGTGCTGTCACTAACTCTGACATCTAAACTGCAAACAGAGGCTGGTAGAATCTGAGATTAAGCTATTGGGTTTTTGACCATTTCTCTAAGCATTGTCTGACCTTTGGGAGAATTTGCTCCAACACTGACTCCTGCGAAAGCTGGCACTTGCCTAAAACTTGTGAATAATCTTTTTCTCTTTAGAAAAGATCAGTATCAATATATGCAGGACTCATCAGGCCACGTCAGAACTTTCTTCCATGCAGAGTTACATTTATGTTTCATATCTTCACTATGGGTATACAGTACCACTAAAACGACTAATTCCAAAATGCATTAGGACACACTTTACACTTCCTCCCTGTTAGTGAAAGCCCCACCCTTACTGCTCATCTGTAGTTATTTACAGGGTCAGTGTCTGCCATTTCAAGCCAAAGCTTAGTGTAATGCATAAGCAATGAACTGCAGAGGTGCAGAACCTCTAGCACTGTCTGATTCTGAGCTTATAGTTGAAGATTGTAATGGGAGTGTGCTGATTATCTATAGAGCAAGGTGAGGACACAACAAAATGTCTTGAGGAGGTGGAAAGTTGTCTTTATGCTTTAGAAAGTTTTCCGAAGTTGGATCGATCCAGCCACATTCTAATTGATTCTATAGGTCCTGAAGAGCAAAGAGGGCTCTGTGTTGAATATGAAGTTAGTCTTAGCCATTTACTGTATACTAACCTCTATTCGAATGCATTTCGAAACTACGACCAGCTCATGCTTTGCATCATCCCACTAGAAATTATTCATTCACTACTACTTTAAAGCTGCAGTATCTAACTTTTATTAAAAAAAAAGAAAAAAAAAAAAGAAAAAGAAAAACATGTTTTTTACATATTTTTTTAAAACTGTCACATTCTGACAGTATAATATGAGACAGATAATCAATTAATTCCAGAAATACACAGCTCCTGGTCAGAACCAACCAATCAGAGCCAGGAGGAGGGTCTTAGCAATGTCAATTACACTCCATGTACTTGTTGCTCACACCATCCATCTTACTCTCTGTTAGGCTACAAGTAGTTCCCCATAACAGAGCCTGCAATTAATTCTCATGCTAGTTAGCATTGCCACCCATGACGGCGGATTAACAGTTTTCCTGGAACAGTAAGTTGCATAGACATTATATAATGTCTATGGTAAGGTGTTTCTCTGTCATTGGCACATTAAGCAATGAATACCGAGTGTAATTGACAGTGCAAAGACCTTCCTCCTAGCTCTGATTGGTTGTTTTTGACCAGGAGCATTGCATTTCTGCAGACAGTAGTAATAGGAAGTTCAGCTCCTTTCAGAGACCCGGCTCTTGTGACTCGGCTCTCACAGAAGAGCAGGCTCTTTTGGCTCCCAAACGGCTCTTAATTTATTATCATTTGTAGCCTCATATTTTAGCTTAACTGGCAAATATGAATGTTTTTATGTTGATAAATCTTTTTGCATTTAGTGTTTATATGAAGGCCTTATACTTGCCAAATTTTTATGTATTTCTGTTACGCAAGCATTCTTAGTTTTGTGTCATACTTTAATTAAAATTTTTATTTTTGTTTAATACAAAAAGAAATAAAACACAGCAAACAAATGAACTATAATCATAATTTAGTATTATATTATATAATATCTTTAAACTGCTGCCAGATGCTGATTTGTTTACAGGTGTCAGTTTTATTTATGTCATGGTTTGGTGGTGGTTGTGGACCCAAATGCAGAGAGGCAGAGGCAGTGAGGAGATTTGATGATTCAATTGAAAAATGAAGGACAAAATCTTACAAAAGCCACAGAGAACGCAGGGAGCCCAAGCACAACAAAACACAAGAATCCTGGAGCAAAAACAGCAGAGTATGAAGAAACAGGTAAGTAACACGAGAAACCAGCAAGGAGTGAGAGCAGGACAGGATTCTAAATACTGGGAGTGTGAATACTGAAACCATAGACTAGGGCTGACAGTTTGCAGGTGTGAGGGAGGAGAGCAGAAGGGAGACTGAGGAGAGAGAGAGAGAGAGAGAATGGCAGCAGGGAGAGTAAGCAGAAAAACTAGGGAAATGAATCAAACAGTAACAAAGAATAACTAGAGACAAGGAATAAATAAACATAATAAACTAGAATAACTACGAAAAGACTGAAGAGAACATAGCTGAGTAAATGGCAAAACTGACTAAGGAGATAAAACAGATGAAACCAAATGAAACAATAACACTAAATCTAATAAACAACTGGACTAACGGGGAATAAACTAGAATGGGGAGATGAAAATAAATGCTAAATTTAAAGAACCATTGAAATGAGAAATAACTGAACTAAGAGAGAGAAAATAAGAAATCAACACAAAGAAATTACCAAAGCAAAAGTCCAAAAGAACAAGGGATCATGACAATTTATGGGCTTTCACAACACACTCACCTCTTTACTATTGTCTACTTACTAAGGTTGGAGGATTCTTGACTGTCTCACCTGTCCTCCTCTGTTTTCACATGATCCCATATCCTCACCTGTGATTAGCCTCAAGGCCGCCATGCTAATATATATATATATATATATATATATATATATATATATATATATATATATATATATATATATATATATATATATATATATATATATATGATTCATCATAAACCATGCTGTTGAGCATGACACATCACTAGCAGCTAGCACTGGGAGAAGGCAGAGGGGCTCGAGCTTTTCACAAATTATGTCTCATATTATACTGTCATTACATAATGACAGTTTTAACAAATATGTTAAAAACATATTTTTGCAAAACTTACATTCTGCAGCTCTAATCTTTTGTGAGCTAAAAAACCTTATTTCTGTGATATGATGTAGGGGCTTTAGCACATTTCTTGGAGTCTACACAATATGTGTGTAGTAATTGTGTAATTGTTGTTGGTAAATGCTGTGTTAATACGGTTCTATTCACTTTCTCTAGTGAAAATTAGTTCCAGCTATATGAACAAACAGCAAAGCAAACTCAAAAACCAAGAATTCCCTGCTACTGCTTCTAACAACAGGTGGAGTGTTGCATTGTGTGTGTGACAGCTTATTTAGCTGAAGGCTGTCACTGAACTGTAAAACAGCAATTAAATGAGCGAGGGATTCATCATGTTCATGTCACAGCCTTGTCTCCTGGCATCGCTCGCAGACACAGAATACCTTTCCTGAAAGACAGCAGCAGCCAGAAAGCAAAACCAGCACTTCTCTATTGAGCAGTAACATTATAGGGCCAGAATACTGGTTTGCACTTCTTGGTTCTGAAGTGAAATGTCTGACCTGCTGCTTGACAGTGTTGGATATCAGGCCAGCACTGTAAAACGAGAGGTATCTATTTTTATTTTATCTTGATGAATGTGATAGAGATGTTTTCAACAATATTGGGAAACATATTTGAGCACCAGTGCACAATAGAGCTTTGTTTCAGTTCTACCGATTGGATTTTAGATTCCTTTTATTTTCTTTTTTCCTTTTTGTTCTCTGGTTTAAATCTACAGGAGTCAACATTTCTGCAATTTCTGATGTTGGAGTTGCCCAAGCATAGGGTGATGGGTCAGGTCACCTGATGATTTAAAGGTAAACTGAAAACAAAGCTAATGTGACAATATAGTGGAATCAAATCCAGAATGAAAACTGTGTAAAGGTTCACAAAGTGACATTTGCTTCAACCACAATGACACTTTAGAGGTTTTTTAAAATGGCAGTAATCCATTATTTTGCTTGCCTCTCTTGGACTGACTGTGCTTCAGGCTCTGGATTCATACTAAATGACAGAGCTAAAAGCGTTATCTAGTGCATGTAAGATATAAGATTTTTATAAACTTTTAACACATCCTCGCCTTAAAAATCGTGAACTATGTGTAGTCAAGTGAAAAAGTATGGTTTTATGGTGGCCATCAGAGGGCACTGTGTGTAAAGAAGGGAGCCCTGAGCTTACCAGACTTGTTGCAGGATGTGATGAAAGAGTGAAACAGGAAGAAGAAGCCCTGTGTGATATGTTCATATGGCTACTGATTAGCTGCTGTCTTAAAGACGATAAATACACCCAGAATTTAATTTTTATTACAAAATAACCAGTTGATGTGTTTCTGAGAAATGTGTAGGAAGGGGGGGAAGTTATTATGTTTGTCCCTGGTGATGATTTACCAGGTCTGATGTTTACAGATTATTGTGCGAAAATAGCTCTGTGAAGAACTGTGGAGCTTGTTCTTTCATAAGATATTGCAAGTTCCTGTTAAAGGATATATTTTCAGCTAAGCAATGGCATGTTATTTGTTATATACATATTTTGGTATCAGGAATGGGACTTCTCTAATTTGGAGTTTCCTACATTACCAGGCTAAGTTAGTTTTGTGAAGTACATGGACTACTGTTGCAGGTTGCAGCCATGGTGTGAATAAGGAGACAGTGTATTGATGCTAGCCTGGAAGCACGTTAGAGGCCCAGTGATGTGACTGTGTATATCCTTACCACACTGACGATGTGAAGAGCAACGTATCTGGAGGGGAACACAGTGGCCATCTTTGTACCAACCTGTATCTTTTTAAGTGACTGTTCCTGAGCAAGTTCAGCAATTAGACTGTTCAAAATGACAGAAAGTGATGGTGAGTATCTGGTAACTATGGAGAAGAGGCTGATGCCATGGGAAATTTTCAAACAAGGCTTTCTGAACTGACTGAGAAGCATGATCAAGCAATAGAAACTATTGCCAGTCTCAGTAACAGGTCATATGTGTATGTACCTAGAGAGTGACAAATCCAGCCTTTCAGTGGTGATCCAGTTAAAGATGGTCTCTTAGTTGATGAGTTTATTGAGGAGGTTGATCATGCAATAAGAATGAGATGTCAAATTACCGAAGACAAAATTGATTCTATTCTGTCTCTTCTGAAAGGCCCTGCACTGGAAGAGGTGAGAATATGTATGGATGAGGAACCAAAAGATCCTAGTGAGGTGTTCAAATTGCTTCGAGAAGCCTATACTGAGAAAAGAAGTGTAACTTAGTTGTTACAAGCATTCTATGGCAGTGAGCAGCAAGAATGCAAGGACTTTCAGGAGTATTCCCAAGCTCTTTCATAAATCCTATGGCTAGCTCTGAAGCAACAACTAGATGCTCTATCCAATGCTAAGATGGCAGTCAGAGACCAGTTTGTAGAGGGTGTACAAGATTAATCTCTTTGAAGAGAGCTGTGCAAGATGGTTAGGGACAAACCCCAGTCCAGTCTACTTGATGTCTGTGAAGAAGCCATTGCATGGTCTCTTCAAAAAATAGTAGTCACACTAAAATTGCTAAAAGCAGAAAAGTTGTGTGTGACAGTGTTAGTCAAATAAGTCAGGGTACTGTTAGTTCTAAGGACCAACATGCAACTACCCTAGAGGATATTGTTAGTAATTTCTGAACAGAGTAAAGCCATTAGTGAACTAACCCTTCCAATAAAAGAGAGCTTTGCTCATATGAGAAGTCTATCCAAGATAAGAGTGGAAGGATAAGGCTGAAACCCCAATTTACAGATGATGGGAAGCCCATTTGTTTCAAATGCAGTAGGGTTGGACATATTGCCAAAAGAATGCATGCAACGTAACCCAGGTAGACTGCAGGTCACTCCCTCTACATCTTTTCAGGAAAACTAACTCCCTCGGATTACTTGGCTCCCAGGTAATCCAAGGGGAAACAAGAGGCTCTAGGACTTTAACCCGTAAGGTATTTTTGGAACATGCAGTGAGCGAATGAAGAGAGGTTACAGGTGACATCAATGGGGTCCCAGTTCCTTGCCTTTTAGACAGGGAGCCAGGGAGCCAGGTTAGCACCCTTTCTTAGTGTTTTTTAAACAATATCTGTTAAGGAAAGAAGAGAATGCCATCCCTACTCCCAACTGGCACAGATGCAGCAAATGCTTTGCTGATTACTTATGTTGGCTCGGTTGAGCTGGATGTGGAGGCTATGGAGTGTGGGTTTTTAGTTGTCAAAGACCCAAAACCTGTGGGACAGACAAAAGAGGAGACAGATGGAAACAGCCCTCTCCAGAAATGTCTCAAAACTCAGTCCCTAGTCTTCTTGGGATGAATATTATAAAGAGGTGCAAGCAGTTGGTTACTGCTGAGTCTGATAATGCACTCAAGCGAGATCTTGACCCAGATCGAAGGGAATCTTTTCAGAGGTTAAAAACAGGTGAGGTCATTCAAAAGACTTCCATAGCCAAAATTTCCAAACGAGATACAGTCTATACTAAGGGAATTAAGCCAACAAAAGAGGCAGACTATCTATTACTAGAGTCAGTGGTGACAAACCTGCCAAAGGGGTTTATTGTTGTGCCCACTTTAGTAGAGCCTACTAAGTTTTCCTTTCCTGTCTAGGTTGTGAATTTCTTCCAGGTTGATGAGTGGTGCATCCCAAAACTAAGCTTGGCACATTGTCCAAAGTGGAATGTGTCGACAGTAATCAGACAGAAGTGTGGTTCCATCGTATCTCTGCTGCTCAAGAAGAAGTAACAATAGGACAGAAGGAGGAACAAGCTGAAAACCATCATCTTGAATCGTTAGACCAACTTGACATGGGGGGCACAGAAGAAGAGTGGGCCAATTTAGCAATTCTGTTGGCTAAATACACAGATGTATTTGCTTCTCATGATGAGGACTTAGGTTACACCGATCAAGTCAAGCATGAGATCCATCTTGTCGATGACGAAGCAGAGGCACAGCCCTACGCAGTATAATGAGGTCAGTGAGCACATCAGCAACTTACTCAAAAAGGGTGTCATATGGGAAAGCACTAGTGCTTATGTTTCCCCAGTGGTTCTGGTCAGGAAGGCTGATGGTGGCTTATGCCTGTGTGTTGACTATAGAAAACTAAACACAAAAACTCAAAACTCAAATGATTTTCCTTTACCTCATATTGATGTCCTGCATAGTACAAGATTCTTTTCTACAATAGACCTTGCCAATGGATACCACTAGGTTGCCATTCATGAGGATAACCGACATAAGACAGCCTTTACCACACCCTTTGGGCAGTATGAATACTCCTGTTTGCCTTTTGGGGTATACAATGGACCAGCCACCTTCCAGAGACTAATGCAAGAGACAATGAGTGACCTAATAATGCAAATAATGTTGGAGTACCTGGATGATATTTTGGTGTATTTGCAGTCTTTTGAAGACCATTTAACACGACTTGAGCTGATTCTGGGCAGGCTGAGAGACATCAGGTTTAAAGTAAAAGGTAGAGAAATGCCATTTCCTTCAGTCAATCCATTTCCTTCTAGGTCATGAGATATCTGCTGAGAGCATAGCGACTGACCCTGAAAAAATAGCAGCAGTGCAACAGTAGAAAGTCCCCAATACAGTAAAAGAATTAAGGTTGTTCTTCGGTTTCTGCAGTTACTACGGGAGGTTTATCGAAGGATTTTCTCAGATAGCGGCCCTCTCCATGATGTAATAAATGCATGTCTCAGAAGTACCAGTTCTTCTTGTTCAAAGAGATTGTTTGGAGTGTTGTGGTCGCCTGAATGCCAAGAGGCATTCAAAGAAAAACTGACCAGTGCCCTTTTGCTTGGTTATGCTGACTTTTCCCTACCCTTCATTGTTGAACGGATGCCAGCAATTCTGTCCTTAATCAACAGCAAGGCAACCAGAAAAGAGTTATAGCATACACTAGTAGAAGGCTCTGGAATGCAGAGAGAAACAACAGGAATTACAGCAGTATGAAACTCAAACTCCCAGCCCTTAAATAGGCAGTTTCAGAGAAGTTCTGGGAGTACCTTCTTGGGTCAAAGTTCACTGTGCTGACCAATAACAATCCACTGTGCCACCGAAACACTGCTAAACTGGGAGTTGCTGAACAACACTGGTTAGCCCAACTTGTACTTTTTGACTTTGGGGTAAAGTATCGACCAGGTCAGTGCAACACTGACGCAGATGTCCTCTCCAGGCAGCCATTAGCAGGGGAGCCCCAGCCAGATCCAGATGACAGAGAAATGGATGGATGTATAGCTATTTGTATAGCAATCTGCAATATCATGTTTCTTGGCCCAGACCTTTCTTATGCTGGGATTAGGTGCTATGGTATATCTTCATCACAGGCCTAAGGGCAGGAATAAAATCCAGGTTGCTTGGGGGCCTATTCTCCATAGCATAGCATAGCAAGTCATACTGTGGAACCAGTAGAGGAAGGCCCTTTTAAGAGAGTACACCAGATTGACTTTAGCCCACACGTAAGACCTATTCCCATATCTTCTCCTTGTAGCCACAGCAAGGCTGATACTGATACACAGCAATACTGGCTGATTCTTCATCTGCTGAGGATGGGGATCCTAAGTATGTTGTTTTAGAAGAAAACCCTTTGTTAAGCATAGGGTAGCCACTTCAAAAGAATAGGGACACAGATGATCAGGATGCAGAGTTGGTACATGGTTTACAGCCAGAAACTGAACCATTTATTTGGAAGGAAACAAGGGAATATGTTGGACCTGAAGTCCTTGAAAGTGGTTCAGATGAGTGGACAGGTGCTGTGCCTGTCCCTGAAACTTGTAGGAATTTGAGAGCAAATGCAGGATTTCATGCCAACCCCCATCATGACCCTAGATAAGCATGCAATGTCGCCTCACGTAGTCCAGAGGTGTTGGACAGTAGCCCCCAGTATAGGGACAGCACTGGATAGGCAGTGAAAGAAAGGAGGATAATATATTAAGTCATCGAGGACATTGACTTTTTAGCAGGGGAGTATGTAGCCAAGTTAAAAAGTATGGTTCCTTGGTGGCCACCTGAGGGCACTGTGTGTAAAGAAGGGAGCGCTGAGCTTGGGAGGCTTGTTGCAAGATGTGATGAAAGAGTTAAACAGTCTACATATGTCTTTAAGATCTTTGGAGCACTCATTGCATGTCATGCTACCCATGACATGTTCACAATCAGATTATGGAGGATTTAGGAAGGAGACTGTTGGAAAAAAATAACTTGAGTTTTTTTTTTTATTTTTTAACTTCATGAATGAAATTGCCAAATGTCTGCCTACTGCTGAACCTTACACCAAATATGATTGCTTCTCAGGCTTGTTATTAGAAAGCTGGCTTTCTACTTGTGTGTTTGTCTTTTGCATGTGGATTGTGAAAACAGTAGTGCAATGCTGAAGGTGATGACAACATATGAGGGCTGTTTGGAGAAAAGCTCTGGGCTTCCAAATTGAGAGATCTTTACTTGTCTTCTTGCCAGTTTCAGTCTCTCTCTCTCTCTCTCTCTCTCTCTCTCTCTCTCTCTCTCTCTCTCTCTCTCTCTCTCTCTCTCTCTCTCTCTCTCTCTCTCTCTCTCTCTCTCTCTCTCTCTCTCTCTCTTTCTCTGTGTGTGTGTGTGTGTGTGTGTGTGTGTGTTCAGTGCTGAGCTACCATGCTGTAGACTAGTGACAAGACAAACAACAGGTTAATTGTGTTTCACTCACTACCTGTATGCTCATGTGTTGAAAGCTCTCTGCCTCTCAGAGCTCACTGACAGTTGTGACATTACTGAACAGCAGGACTGGCAGTCCTTCTGTGTGTGTGTGTGTGTGTGTGTGTGTGTGTGTGTGTGTGTGTGTGTGTGTGTGTGTGTGTGTGTGTGTGTGTGTGTGTGTGTGTGTGTGAGTGTAAGGAATGACAGCAAACTGAGAAAAACAGCTTGTGCAACCTGGGATGTCCTGGCCATAGACAGGGGAAGGAGAAAAAAGATTGATGTGTTGGGAAGGAGGAGGTGGAGGAGGAAGGTAAAGAAGAAGAAGAACAGGCTTCGCGAGTTCTTGACCTGACGCTGACCCTGGAATAACCCCCTCTGATCTCTCCATGAACCCAGGCCCGTCAGCAGGGGCCCTAGAATGAGCAGGTTGATGAGTGATTTAGAGGATCTGACGAATAGAAGGGGTTAGTGCTGACTTTCAAATCTTATTTTTATGTGACCCCACAGATAAGGAGTGCAAATGGCCTGTGATGGATGTTCATAGTTAAATCCATCATCCAAAGTGTTCAGAAGTCCAGGAAGGTACCAAAAAACTAACTAAATCTCAGTCACATAAAGTAATAAATGAAACTGTTTAGACTTTGTTTTAATTGACCCTACGACATTAATTGAAACATAAAATGGATTTAAAAGCTTCATTATTCATTATTTAATGATATCAGCAGTGATTTAATTGTCTCTCAAGTTATTTTTTAATTGTTCACATTCAAATTGTTTCTGCAGGGGAAGCTTTTGAAGGGAAGATTCAGAAAAAATGAAAAATTTTCAAATCTATAGCGAGCTGCATATCTCATCACATTGCATAATTTATGATGATTTATTTTGCTATCCAATATATTCACCTTTAAGAAGTCTTATTTTTTAAATACCTCTATTAGTTCTGCAGAGGAGGAAATTACATTTTCAGTACAGCCTGTCCAAGGTTGACAGGTCTGAGGCTGCAGCCATCTTGGGAGGGCCCTTGCCCTTTAGGCAAGGTGGGTGAAGTAAGGACACAAAGATGGAGATGGAAAGAGCAGGACTTGAACCAGCAACCCACCAATTACAGGACAAACTCCTACCACTGTCACCACCATCGCCCTACAGTAGTGTACTTAATATTACACTTAATATCAAGGTGCAAGGTTTAATATCAAGATTAAAACCTAATCAGTGAGTATTTTGAATGTTGTTTGTCCTGTTTAAACCTCATACATTTAGTATGGTGTGCCCTAACTGTCTGGAAATGGAGAGATTTCAAAAGAATTCTTAATCAGTCATTTGACTGTACAGAAAACAGACTGCACTAGGAGGACTTTTGCCAGCAGACTCAGGTCTAGCTATCCAAACAAACCTCTCCTGAAAGCAGACACCAAGATGCTAAACCAGTGGTGTCCAAAGTCAGTCAGTCGGCACAGGGGGAGCAAAGAGGAGTAAACACAAACAGGGGAGCTGGGGAAACAAATCTAACCGTGAGAAAGAATAACTAAACAAGAAATAATAAACATGATCTAACTAAAATAATTAAGAATAGACTGATCTAAAATAAGACAGGAACTTAGGAGATCCAATGACAAAGGCAAAACACAGATAACAAATGAACCAAACTGTAAAACCAGAAAAAAACAACCTGAGGCTAATTTTGGTGTTCACTGGTAACTAAATCAGTTTCTTTTTCAAACATATATTGTAAAGATTAGACATTTATATGTTAATATTGTTTTTAAACAACCTAAATATTTAATGGAGCATCTTAATGTTTTCACATGAGTGCAGCATTTGACTGTAGATTAGCTCAGTAAATTTAAGACATTTAATAAGTTTCATAAAGCAGATTTTTAGAAGGAAGGTTGTATTGTTTTCATTGATTATTAAAGTTATATGTAGTTGCATATTATTAGAGTTGCCTTTGATTAGTAGTAAGTAGAACATTGAACTATATTTGCTTGACGATATTTGATGATATTTGCTTGATGAACTTTATGATTTTGATGCATTGATATTTGCTCAATAATTTTGATGATTTTCATGTGTAATTGCTTGATGATTTTGATGATTTGGCTGCATACTTGTTTGATGATTTTGATATTTTTGATGATTTTGATGATTTGCTGTATACTTGATTGATGTTTTTATGATGTGAAGCACTTTGAATTGCTTTGCTGCTGAAATATGCTATACAAATAAACTTGACTTAAATTTGCTTCTTATTCAATATTATTACATTTCAAATGAAAAGACTGCTCCTTGGATTGACTGATAACAGTTACAAAAGGACTGAAGAAACCTCCACTAGTTCTTGATCATCAATCTGGCAGCCTTTTGTGTACCCTGTAGAACAGAAACTATTCTAACAAACAAGGTGATTCATACTCCTGTGAGAGTCTGACTTAAAGGTGCGGTATTATGTGTTTTCCAGCCACATAGAATCATTTTATTGCACAATCAAATAACAACAATGCTAATGTTCTCCATCCTCATCCGACTGGTGCTGAACTAAATGGCTATTTCAGTTTTTAATGAGTCTGGACCACATTTGATTTTCTCTACTTCAAATCTCAAGGTAAAATTTGAGATACTTGGAAGAATTTTGATGCATTAGGACCACCTTAAAATTAGATAAGCATAATATACTTGCAATACTTAGACACAGTGGCTTGCAAAAGTGTTCATACCCCTTGAACCTTTCCATACTTTGTCACATTACAACTACAAACGTATATATATTTCATTGGAATTTTATGTGATAGACCAACACAAAGTGGTATACAATTGTGAAGTAGAAAGACGTATTAATGATTCAAAATGTTTTTTACAAATAAACTGAAAAGTGTGGTGTGAAAAAGTATTCAGACCCCTTTTCTCTGAGTGCAACCAATTGCCTTCAGAAGTTGCTTGATGTTTGCTAATGACTAAATGGAGTCCACCTGTATGTAATCTAATCTTAGTACAAATACAGCTGCTCTGTGATGGATTCAGAGGTTGGTTAAGAGAATACTGGGGAGCAAATATCATGATGAAGTCCAAGGAACACACCAGACAGGTCAGGGAGAAAGTTGTGGAGAAATTTAAAGCAGGCTTAGGCTGTAGAAAGATTTTCCAAGCTTTGAACATCTCACACCACGCTGTTTGATCCATCATCTGGAAATGGAAAAGAGTGTGGCACAACTGTAAACCCATCAAGACAAGGCCATCCAGCTAAACTTACAGGCTGAACAAGGAGAGCACTGATCAGAGATGCAGCCAAGAGGCCCATGGTGAATGTGGACGAAATGCAGAGATCCACTGCTCAGGTGGGGGAATCTGTCCACAGGACAGCTATTAGTTATCCACTGCACAAATGTGGTCTTTACAGAAGAGTGGTAAGAAGAAAGCCATTTTTAAAAGAAAACCAGTTTGCCAGTCCAGTTTGTCAGAAGCCATGTTGGGGACATAGCAAACACGTGAAAGAAGGTGCTTTGGTCAGACGAGACCAAAATTGAATTTTTTTGGTCAAAATGCAAAACGCTCTGTGTGGCAGAGAACTAACATTGCACATCACTCTGAACACACCATCCCCACTGTCAAATATGGTGGTGGCAGCATCATGCTCTGGGAGTGCTTCTCTTCAGCAGGGACAGGGAAGATGGTCAGAGTTGATGGGAAGATGGATGGATGGAGCCAAATCCAAGGCAATCTTGCAGAAAACTTGTTGGACTCTGCAAAAGACTTGAGGCCGGGGCGGAGGTTCACCTTCCTGCAGGACAACTACGCTAAACATAAAGCCAGGGCTACAATGAAATGTTTAAAACAAAACATAGTCATGTGTCAGAATGGCCCGGTCAAAGTCCAGACCTAAACCCAATTGAGAATCTGTGGCAAGATCTGAAAACGGATGTTTACAAATGCTCTCCATCTAATCTCACTGAGCTTGAGCTGTTTTGCAAAGAAGAATGGACAAAAATTCCAGTCACTAGACGTGCAAAGCTGGTAGAGACTAAAAGACTTGCAGATGCAATTGCAGCAAAAGGTGGTTCCACAAAGTATTGACTCAGGAGGGATGAATACTTTTGCACACCACACTTTTCAGTTTTTTATTTGTAAAAAATGTTTTGAATCATGTATAATTTTCTTTCTACTTCACAATTGTATCCCACTTTGTGTTGGTCTTTCACATTAAATTTACAATGCCTGTATGGTTTATTCATATTAGCAAATAAACCAAAACCAACACTAAATGTTTATGTAAATGAATTTTGCATCTGAAAATACTGATATAGGCAGATGACAGTGATGGGTCATGCTCAAAATGGGTCATGCTAGTGAATCAGAAGAGCCGGCTCCCATCAAGTGAGAACCGGCTCCCCACTTTCTTTCCTTTCTACTGCTCAGCTCTTATTCTCAGTGGCTCCGTCCTGCTCACAGTAGAACTTTTTTTTTTATTGGTAGCATGGCGAACAGGTAGTCTGTCCATCCCCTCAGTAAATAGAAAGCAGTGAGGAGGAGAGTGCATTGCAACAACCCCATAAATATAATTGACACCTGTACACGAAGCAGCATTTGGCTGTAGTCTAAAATATAATATATAATATAATAATAAATTCTTATTATGGTTCTGTTTGGTAGACTTGTTTGCAGTGTTCTGTTCATTTGTCTTTGTGTTAAATAAATTTTTTTTAGTTTGAATAAAATATTACAGTAAGAATGCCTGCTTTCATAACAGAAAAAATACATAAAATCAGGCAAGTATACGACTTCTCATAAAAACGCTGAATGTAAAAGGATTTATTAACATACAAAACATTCATATTTGCCAAGTTAAGCTAAAATATGAGGATACAAATGATAATAAATTAAGAGCCATTTGGGAGCTGTGCCCTAAGAGCCGGCTCTCTGAAAAAAGCCGAACTTCCCATCACTAGCAGATGACTAATGGGCCACCATGATTATTTATATGATATGCAAAGGCACATGACATACCTGAGGATATATGGGCACATTGTTGTTTTAAAAATTAAAACAAGCAGCCTATGAGCAAGAGAGTAACTATGATAAAAACTTGATACACTCTTTCTCTACTCACAAAGACTTGTGTGTAAAAATTATAATGTGATGATCACAGTATTTTAATATGTAAATAATATCAGCAGACATTTTGTTTCCAGTTCTCAAGGCTTGTAGTTAATCTCATTTATCTTAACTCTGGAATAATTTTTTTCCTATCACACTGGCAATATGCAGAGGTATAGATGGTTCTTCTTATGGCCATATTCTGTGCTGTCTCCATGTAGTTTCATTTTGAAACTACATGGAGGTTTGTATACAGTATGTGTACACTGTAGGATATAGGAGGACTTTACTTTGTTATTAGAAAGTAGTTGTAGTGAATTTAGTCATAGAATTAGTTACATAAGTTTCTCAAGCATCTATTGTTCATTTTGGTGAGCGCATATACACTTGTGTTGCACTCAACAAGTACAAAGATTTTATAACTAATTGATCTAAGCTGTAGAATAGTCACTAATTACTCAGGTTTCTGAAGATAACCCATTTAGTGTGATCCACCTGGTAGATTTGTCAGGGTAGCCTGCTTTGTTATAACATAAGTTTAGATGGTACAGAGGATATGTTGTCATGAAAGTACAGAATGGTGTAGTCAAGACAGACAGTGTGCTCAGTGTGTAAAAAGGAAAAAAAGAAAATTTTCAAACTTGACTCACAAAGTTCAGCTTATGGCTGGTTGTGAATCAATGTGGTACCTTTTAATCAATCCATAATAATTATGTTGTTTTATTAATCCTAAGAATTTCATAAAATGCACTTAAAATGCATCCTTGTTTTCTCACACAACTAAGGCTGCCGGCGGTTTCATGTGTTGCACAAAGTGCCTTTTATTTCACTTGAGCACCTGCCACCCCAAATGTCTGTGCACACCACTGTATCTGATATATTCTCTCTCAAGCTTTGAAAGTTTCCAGGAAAGCTAGGTCCAGTTTAAAAGATTCCAAATGTCCCATCTATTTAAACAGAGATGATTTATCATTGTTGTGGTCTCTTTTTAACAGAGGGATGGAAAAGGAATTGTAAACAGAGACATAAATCTCAGGGGATTTTCCTAATTGCAAGTTGCAGCTCTTCTTGTCTTTGGCTCTCTCTCATATCATCTATCTCTCTTGATTTCTCTGAAAATGAACAGAAAATGTGGTGGAAACAAACCCATGTGTGCAAGAGGCAAACATGGTCAAAAACTGTCCACTCCCTTTCTGAGGCTTCAAAGAGATTTGATGCTGTTCATCTCAGAGGTTTAACATGGTGGAAATAATTCCTAAACATGTTTTTTGTCATTGGATTAAAAAAAGATGAACATTCTTTATGGACTAAGACTATCTGAAAAGTCTCCGTACTTGGTGACCTTCAACATTGAGAGCACTTAGAAATGCAGAGAGAGGTGGAGTTGAGGGGTCAACATGGTAAAAAAAAAAAAAAAAAGAGTTGAAAAGGTTGGACAACATGAGAGGTGTGAAACAGATGGACTAATCTACTCAATAGTATGAATATTAACCAGTTAGGATTCAGAGAATCTACACAGTCTGGAAAATCTGGAAAATGAATTAATATGATTAAAGTATGTCCAGGCATGGAATTAGAGAAAAAAGATAAGGGAAAATATTTAGATTTTTTTTAACTTTATTCCCTGTCTCCATTAATCATCCATCCATCTATCAATCCATGATTCCACCCTTTATCCATCCATCCTATCTTTAGTTTTCTTAGGTTTCATATTTAAAGGTTGACCACGAGTAGATGTTTTCCCTAAACTGGTTGTGAACTTATGTATTTTTTTTAAAAAGTGCTGAAAAATATAGAATTTTTCAAAACATGGACCGAGAAAACTATGGAACTCTGACATGAAACACATGCAGGCACCCTGGGAATTTTTTTTATTGCTCCTTTATTTAGAAGAACACATGTCAGTCAGTAATTCTCCATCGAAACAGTATTGTTTCCATGAAGCTCGTCTTGCCAGAAGGCTCGGCTGTTGTCACGCTGGAACTCGGACTTGTTGCAGCTGATTTATGGGTCTGGAGCTGTGTAGAGAGGGAGATGGAGAAAGAGACAAATGGAGAGACAGTGTGGATGAATAGGCCTTGATCACTTGTCTCCTTGCCTTCCTGCCAGTCTGCCTGCTGGGCCGCAGCTCTGTGGCGTGTAGACACCCCCTTTGTAATTACACTTTACGACTTGCTCCACAGTAAATGCTACATAAATCTTGTGATTCCCTCAGATTACAACCCCCCTACAGACACATACCCCTTATCATGCAAACATTGTAATCCCTGCCCGCAATTTCCTCCCTTTATTGGCAGTCACTTCTGATTTAATGGTGCTTTGATGATTGCTCAGTAAAATGCTGCATGGGGTGGGATCCATCCTGATTGCACAGTGGCAGTGTGTGTGTGTGTGTGTGTGTGTGTGTGTGTGTGTGTGTGTGTGTGTGTGTGTGTGTGTGTGTGTGTGTGTGGGGAGGGTGTGGGTGTGTGTGTGTGTGTGTGTATGTATGCGCACAGGTTTGTTCCTGTTCGATCTAACTGTCAACGTGTTTGCTGACAAAATCCAGGCCTTGCTAGTTGTGGGTTTGTAGAGGTCTGCACAGTCCAGTCAGCCTGAATAGCCATGTTGTTTTCTGATCTAAATCACTATAAAAAGACATCCCCTGTTGTCTCTCTGGCACCAGAGCACTATAAAGGAATCTACACTCTCAGAGATAAACAGTTTTATATACCATCACAGTCTGGCAGGCCCCATTGGACCCTCATGGGTTTCTATCTTACTAAACTGAGGTTGCACAAGGTGACTGTATTACATTCTTCATTCAGTCGCAGTTTGTGGGTGGAACTTTATCCTGATTTAGTTATGGACAGCAAATAAGAGCCAGAAAAAGTGTAAAAACCAAGACTGCTAACATGGAAAAAATAAAAAAGCATCAAATAAACTGGCTACACTTGAAGCCAGTTTCATTTAGGACCTTGAGTCCGAAATGACACCATCAGAACAATATCCAAGTAGGACAGATTTGTGGCAGGGCCATTTGATGGAGCAATGAGGGACAGCAAGCCCCCCCATAACAATGCTTATGTTAAATAAAACATTCATCATGACACTGACAAAATAAAAATCATGAACTCATAAACTGGCTAACATTTCTCATCTTTGACTATTACAAGTTTTCTATACCAATATTCTTAGTCAACACATACAATAAGTTTTTAGATTTCATCAGTTTTACTCTTAAAATTTGTTTGAAACACTAAAAAAGATTGTTTTCTTCTAAATAGCTGTGCATGAAGAGAGTCCCCCCTGTCAGTGTCAAATTTGGCTCTAGGCATTGGCCTTGCTCTATCTGCCCTACAAAAATTGTGAACAGAGCATCTGATTCTTACCAAATGAGCCATGTTCTAAATGTTTTTCAGAGTTTTCAAAGACCAGTGTTCTTTATGGTATAGAAGCAATTTAAGATATCTGACACTGAGTGGAGGTTTGGACACTGTATTCAGTTTATTTATGGCGCATCATTTCTCAACAGATGTTGTCTCAAAGGACTTTACAAAAAATGATCATTTTCATTCAATCACATATACATTCCGATTAATCCTAGTTATCAAAAGCGTTAAGCATTATTATTCAAAGTAGTTTTAAAATTTTCTGCTGAAGGAAACCCAGCAGACTGCATCTAGTCATTGACTTACAGCATTCACTCATCTTGGACGAGCATGTAGCAACAGTAGACAATCGCTTGCATTGTGTTGTTGACTTACAGCAATCCCTCATACTGAGAATGCATACAGTAACAGGGAAAAGGAAAAACTCCCCAGAAAGGAAACTCCTGCAGAACCTGGTTCAGTACGAGTGGCCACCGATTGGGTGCACAAAAAAAAAAGAAACAGAAGAACTGATAAGGGAGTACTTTCTATGTTAATGGAAAGAAAAAAGTTAATAGCAGGAGAGGGACACATTTAATTGTTGGCAGCCTTATCTCAGCTGAAGCCCTGCTCCAGGAAGGCATCACAGCCAAACAGAACGCCAGACCAGGAGTTGTTTCTATAGAGACAAAAATAACTGAGAGAAAACAAACAGTTGAAATAACAGCAAATAATGCCAGTTGGAGAGTAGCAAAAGAAGGAAGTAAGGAGCTCTGGATGAGCATCTGAAGAGACAGACCCAGGGGAAACTGAGCCTGAAGAAGAGCCTTAAAAAGTTTTATTTTAAAAGCTGCTTAAATCTGTTTGATGTGAGACACGTTGTGTGTTTGCTACATTTTCCCACTCATCTGTCTGTGTCAGCATATATTAATGTGCTTAAGCCCAAATTCATTTTACATTAGGCCATTTTTACCACATTTAATTTTGTAATAGATGTAAATACATAACTGAATCAAAATTAAGCAAGACAAATATCTAAATAGTGGATGCAAATTTTAAATACTAGTCATTTTGAAATGTAAAGTCTCTCTTTCTAAATTTTAATTAAACACTGAAACAGAAACAAATGCTTTCTTATGGAGTTTTACTCTGAACTATTTTTATTTATTTCTAGTTTAGTCCTATATTTGATGTTTTCAATACTCAGGAGTTTTGTTCTGTAAATATATAAATAACAGGGGTTCATTTGATTTCATTTTGTCAAGCTGGAGTTGATACTTTATACATAATTTATATTTAGTGCAAAACTTAACATTTTATGGTAAGTTTTTTTTGTAAAAAAATAATTTGGTGGAGAAAAAGATAATTATTTAGAATAATCAAGTTTTTAAATTGTTAGAAGATTAAACATAACTTACCTGCTGTCTTTCAACCACTTTGAAAAGCTTTTTTTTTATCCTCACAACATCGTTATCTTTCTCCCTCTTCCGTTTTTTTGTTTTCTGCCCCAGAGAGCTTTCTTTTCTGCCACTCTATCTTTAGCTCCCTGTCATCAGCTGACAACATGATTCAAATGAAAAAAATGATTCCCCAGCGCGTCCTTGAGGGGGCATGCACTGGAGTGCCTTTAGTGTGTGTGGGGAGCGACAGGAGGAGGGGAGGTGAAGGAGCAGAGTCAGTGCCGTGCCTGTGTTATTGATCATATCATTTACACATGCACAAACAGCTGTTAAAAAAATACCGACAAGAAATAATTTATCCTCCATCGTTTTAACACCCCCTCTAACACAGCGCCCTTATGCATTGCACATAGTGCATACCGACTTGCTGTGCCACTGGCTGAAGGATATTTGATCCTTCTTATTCTATAATATAAAAAAGTAGAGTACTCAAACCTGGACAGAATTTTACACTGATAGCAGAATATTTTTAAAAAAGACAGTTTGATTTGTGAAACCTTTATTTGTAAAATCCGCCAATTATTACAACCAGGGCTGGCTCAACCAGTTTGAGCTGTTTTTATCAGCTAACGTTAGATGAAATAGGTTGTGTACATCTGACTATTTGGTAGTTTCTGCCACTCAGGGGATTTATTTACATTTCCAAAAAGCTCAAAGTGATATGACATCTTTCTACTATAGTTAGGGGAACTATTACCAATAAATACTTCATTAAAAAAATCCTGACCTATCCCTAAACTGTCTCAAAAAAACAAAATGAAGGTTTTGGAGAGGCCTGGTCAAAGTTAGGAACCGAATCTGATAGAGAAGTTGTGGCATGAAACTAGACAGGTCATTCATGTTAAAAAATGCTACAGTGTAACTGAATTAAAACAATTGTAGAAGAAGAGTGGGCCAAAAATCCTCCCCAGTGATGTAAAAGAGTCATGGCCAGGTGTCTGAAACATTTAAGGACAGTTGATGTCGAGGGTGGCACAAGCCGTTATTAGATCTGGGGCTCCAGATTGGTGGGGAGAGCTTTTTCCACTAATAAATGAAATTATCAGTTAAAACAACTTTTCTTTTGCTTAGGTTATTGTCTGACGAATAAAGTTTGTTTGATGATCAGAAACATGGAAGTCTGAAAACGGCAACAGCAGAAGTAATATGTAAAGGGGAGAATACTTTTTCATAGCACTGTCCTGGCATGACATACCAAGCAGCTTGAGGTTGGGAGATGAGTCAAAATTGGGATATTTCTTATTGTATATCTGAGTGGCACTGTTCAGCAGTAATTAGATTCTGTTAGAGTCGCATTAAAAAATACTTCTACTGTAGGTGACATTATGTGAACATTAAAAACTGACCTGTTTTTGTTTATGTCATGGCAGGCTCTGTTTCTGTGTTTGCCCAAACACCTTAATTACGCTCCATTCAGTTCCATGCAATTATTTTTATAGAGCTCATTCATCACATTAATAATTTCAATGGACTGTAGAGAAAAAACAAAGAGGTTTAATTCTTTTACTGTCGCCTTCAACAATGAACAAGGATTTGTTTAACAAAACAGCAGCAAGTGTTGAATCACAGTAAGTAAATCTCCTCTTAATCTGCAGGTCAGTCACTGTGAAGGATCTATAGCTCCACAGAACGTGTCACTGCAATGGCTTCTTTTTCCCACAAGAAATGTTGCAAATGTAAAAGAGACTTAATAATAAAGTGTCACCCACTGTTTTTTATCTTTCAGTCAGGCTGTATACAACCATTCCAAACGTGTCGAAAAGGGGAGTTACAATTTACCCTCCTGTCTGCCTGCGATCATTTACAGAGCTCAGTTAATGTGAAGCAACAACAGATCAGTGACAGCAAACTGAATGCAGGCGGCACTTAGGAGGAAATAATAGTGGGAATATTACTGAGCCTGCAGAGCGCAGGAGAGGCAAAAGAGTGGGCAGAACCATCTGTCATTCTGTGTGTGTGTGTGTGTGTGTGTGTGTGTGTGTGTGTGTGTGTGTGTGTGTGTGTGTGTGTGTGGGTGGGTGTGTGTGTTAGAGAGAGTGAATGTGTGTGATAGATGTGCCTCCTCCAACAGGTTGTACATCACTCTTTAGTCTGACTTCTTCTGTCACACCTCTGTCATCGTTTATCACCGACAGCTGGGGCTCAGGGTCACAGAGAGGAGCATTTCTGTTTGTATTGGAGGGGGGTGAAAGCTTTGTCTTTATGGAGCTAACCAGCTATAGTTATGTACCACAGAAATATTTCAGTTTCTTTAAAGGCACATTGCAAACAAAAGACAATTTTGGCTTACTTTAATAGTTTTAAGCTTCACCCAATATAGGCCTGACTGAAACATTTTCTCTAAAGTTTAAACTCAACACAGTTCACTCTAAAAATTTCCATGTAATTTAGTGCAACATTTTTTTTTCTCATTCAGGTTTATTATTACTTAAAATATATAGATACAAGGGCTGGGGCTTTAATGCATTCATTTTGATTAATTACACAGATTTTAATGTGTTAAAATTTTTTGTAATGAATCACTATTTTTTTTTTCTTTGTACAAACAAAATTTTCAACCAGAACCTATGTATTTACGTGTTTCTGGTACGCCCAAAAATCTGATGCACAAGCAACGTCTGCAAACAGCGATGAACAGTTCTTATGGCCCACAGGGGATCAATATTTGCTTTTAGAAAAATGATCTGATGGGATGCTGCAAAAGACTGCTGTTGTGTGCAAGTTGTGAAGAAGGAGTTGGCCTATGACCACATGTCCACAATGCTAATATCAGTGTCCACAGCTCACATTTCTAAAGAAGTATATTTTCAAAGAAGTTACATTACTGATCAAGGTTTCTGAAACAACTGAATGTAGAATAGATAATAGCACTTTCTACCTATCTGATGACTGAATAACAGAACGGATTAAAAGCAATAAATATATTTGTAGTTGAGCTCACATGACTATTTATTCAATAATTTAGCATCTAAATGGGTTTTTGAAACAAGAATGCTACTTATTTTGTCAATATATAGTTTTTGATTACAATGCAATTAATTACAGAACCTGCAATTAACTTGATTAAAATTTTTAATAGAGTCCCATCATTAAAGACCATTTAAGGGAATTGTAACATTTTCTTCTAAACTCATTATAAATGTCGTAAATGGATTGTTCTAAACGTGGAAAAAGTCTCCAAACTATTTAGGCATGAATTTTGGAGCTATAATTCAATTTGGGTTTTAAGAATTCTGTTTCAGGATTTTGTGGGTGCGGGCGCGTGTCATCATGCAGCTTCCTTCAGCATAACCCCGCCCCTGCTGCTCCAACGCTATAAAAACATACGAGTCACAGATAGCGCCATAGTTTGCTGTTTGCTAGCTAACCAATTATTCCTCATTCATCTCGTTCATGGTTTTTCCCTGGATGCCACCATTTGCAGGGTAGCAGTGTTCCCTTGTGTGCTTACATTTTAAATATTCGAAGTGTTGGTGATGTAATGCATAGTAACTACTAAATGTTACAAAATGTGCAAATCCATAATGGGATTTTACATCATGTATCCTGTCATGTCCATGTACTGTTTGCTAACTTTAGTGCATGTAATTATGACATATTGGCCTCATTCCCTGAGTGGAGTCCATCAGACAACACACACTGTTAATCCACAGGTCATCTTTAATGTGCACAAAGGTCCTCAGGCAGTTTCATCCCTCACAGTATTTTTTTCAGCTATGTGTGTGATAAAATTCATAAAACAAATGGTTTTCCGCTACTGGGTCATCTGAGAAGACTAGTGGAGTGCGGATGAAAACGTAAATATTAGGCCCTTTCACAATAGCTATTTATAGTCTAGAGCTTATTTTCACACTGAATCCAATCCTCATATAAATAATTATCATTAACATGAACACAGTTAGAAGTAACTAAACTGGCATGATAGGTAGGAGCTACTAATTCTTCCACCTGCTGCCTTCATATCCGAAATAAAGCACAGAGTCGCGTCTTACCACGTTCCGCCCCTTCACTGATCTCTGATCAATAAGTCCGAAGCATCGCGGTCATGTGTGGAAATATTTCAGCTCCTCAAACAGCAGTGATGCGCAGTTTTACATGTGGGTAGAACCAAAAACATTCTCAGACTTTAGGAACAGCCCAGAACACAGAAACAGGGGAAATGAGGTGATGTGGGGAAGAGGAGGAGGTGCTGCTAGAGGGTGAGACATACTCTGAAGTCCTGTAGGGATGCATCCAGGTATTAGCCAGGTAGTATCCAGGTATTAGCCAGGTGCAGAGGGAGAAAAAGTGGAGTTATAATCTATCAGTTCCATCTCTGGTAGTTTCAGGTTTTTGTGCTGATGATCAAACAATGGGAGTTCCTATAATTAAGGTTTCCCATTTTGTCCCATTGTGCAATAATAAACATGGTTATGCTATAAGTAATGAAATAGATAGATGCTATAATGGAAAGCTGCACAATTTCCTGCACGTGGGCACGGTTTCAGCACCCCCATCTTACACGCTTCCAGTGGACACGCCCCCCAGTGTTTCAGAGCAGAGAAAATTGATGTTTTTGCATTAGTTTTGAGGCCTAATTTTATATGCTTAGCAGTATTTTTAATAATTTAAATTTGGATCGGTGATTAATAACACATTTCTATGGTGTGACAAACTCAGAACACATTTATTGCTACTTTATTTGGGCTTTAATTGAAACATTTATGAGGATGCAAAACAGTAAACTGACAGAAAAAATTTGGTTCATGTGGAAGCATATTGCTAAAAATACAGCTTAAATACAGTGGATATGTAAGGGCTACACATCTCTGCTATTGTTAACACTTGAATTTGTTGGAACTGTTTAGTGAGGTTCACAAATTGTTGGGTTTTTTTTGGCACAACTCTTCACGTTTGTACATAAAGCAGCTGCCATGCTTTTAGTTATCATGTTGAAAGACGTGTTATGTGTGTCTAAATATAGGGACCTGTAAGAGAGACATCAAAATATGTGTACCATTTTTTATATTGAAAGATCAACTGTCAAGCTGTTTCTTGGAGAGCAAATGCACATGTGTGGCATTATGTTGATTTATTTTCATAAAAAGACAAAAATAAAACAGGCTTGGCACAAACAAGGAACTGAACTGAACTGAATTGAACTAAATTGAACTGAACTCAACTGAGCAAAACAGAACAGAGAATCCAGTAGTGAACAAGGAAAAGTCAGGAACTTAAAAAACTAGTGAAACAGGTGGGTGGCGTAACTGAGAAACACAGGTGGGTTCAATGGGCTTGGTTGCTGGGACATGATAGCTGAACTGAGGAACTGGAACTAAAAGGAGAAACAGGCTTGACAATAATCTAAGGAAATGAATATAAATACACAAGAAGCATAACACTTATTAGACAAAGAAATAAACAGCAAACCTGAATAGCACTAATGAAACTAATGGAGATGGATAATAAAAAGAAAACCAAGATCAACACTAGAAGAACACAACAGGAGTAATGTAAGGGAAAAAATGAATAAAAACTATCAAAGCTTAAGAACAAGCTATGAAACCAGACATCAACTGCCATGACAAACCTGATGAGCAAGGAGTAAAAGAAACTGAACTGAATGTGATAAGACTTTCAAATAAAACAGAAAGGAAATAATCTAACACATTAACAGAAATAACTACGAGAAAGTATTCAGAAAGGGGAAAAACCAGAATAACGTCTAAAAAACAGACCTACCAGGAAGAACTTTTATTGCAAAAACTATTAAACATAAATAACCTCTAAGGAAAACCACAAGCCAAAAACCCGAATACCCTAGAATCATGACATCATCTTACCTTATGTGAGTTGCCACTGAACATCAGACAGGGTACACCACTGTCCTATTTTACATCACTTCTTAAAACTCATAATTTTGCTTTGGCCTTTGTGGTGCCTTTGACACCACATGAGATGCTGATTTTACCTTCTGCTTATTTTGTTAGTCTTCTATTGAATGGCTGGTAATGTATTTTTTAAAAGTAGTGTCTATTTTCATATGCTATGTTTTTTGTGACTTTATAATTTGCAATGTTTTAAATGTCTTTATGTATTCTGTGCAGCACTTTGGTACCTTTGGTTATTTAAAGTGCTTTATAAATAAAGCTGGATTGGATACTTTATGGGAATGAAATCTAAGTGTTGTGATAGTTGGTTAACGGTTATAGCGCATAATTTGTATATATTATATGTGAGAGCAGTGGTGTTCATAAGATGGAATTTTTATGAAATGTCCAAGATATCTCTGGTAGAATCAGTTATCTAATGATCAAATTGTATATGCTACATTGTTAGATGTGTAGAAAGATGATAAATGTTAGTTTCCTATAGCATTGTTTCTTCCAATGCCATTGCAACAAAAGGCCATTGCAATAGTGTGATAGGTGGTTATCAAAGATAAACCAACTACTGGAGAAACAGCCAGGCGAGGATGCACATAATGCGCTGTGCTTAGAGATGGAGGCTCAGAAACAGAACTGCAAGCCAGGGGCAGCATCAGGCATAAAATCATTAAACCACTGCTGCCTGTTTTCAAATTATGTTCATTCCTTTGATAGCGAGATGGATTATTTAGAACCGCAGGTACACACACACAGTGTGTATACCCTCGGGTAAGGGGAGGCTGGGCTTTTGTTTTTAATTCACTCCATGGCAGCCTCTCTGACTCTGTGATCCAGCTGGACATGTTTGCGGTGCCAGTGGCAACATCATTTCATGCGTATGTAGAAACAGTGGCTCTCCTGTATGACCATCTGGAAGCTCTCCTTATTTGCTATCAGCATGATAGGAACCACCAATCTCCCACTTGTGTTTAATACAGACCAAACATTACCTACCTTCCCATAAGTTCTAGGGGTAAATCTTTGAGATCTTAGCTGAGAGGTGTTCGAATTTCCATGAAAAACTGCCATTTAAAAGCACAAGATTATGGAAGATTGGCACCAGAAAATCCTTCTTGCTCACTATTTCCAGAGCTAAATCATCTGTGAAATGCTGATAGAAGATCTATTAATGTCAGAAATTAGTAAAAGCTTTAGCATCATGGATTTTGCTGGATTGTAACTCAAGCCTGAAATTACTGAAATTTATATTAATTTTCAAATAAAATAAACTTAATCAGATGGGAGATTAAATATATTTTGGTTTCACAATGTTTGTTTAGTCATATAAAGCAACTGTTGGTATTCAGTGTGGTCTCTTCATGCTGATGATGTAAGAACACCAACATGGATTTAAGGAAAAAAAGACATGATGATTTGCAAAAATCAAAGTAAAAAGCATAGGAGCTTCCTCACTGCAAATATGAGAATGGCATTATCATGCCACTCAAAACCAGGCTTCTCCAATGCTGCTCCCCTGTCTCAGGGTGTAATGTGTGTGTTGTAAACACCAGCGTGCCACCATATTGTCTGGCAGCAGATCATATTTTACCATGTTAACACACCATCTGTTTATCCTCATAAGCATTCATTACACATAAATGAGTACACACAGCAGGCTGTCATCACAGAAACAGAGTACACACACACATGCACACATCAACACAGATTGACAAACACAGGCCCATAAGGACAAACACAAACACCTGCACAAAATACAAATGTTGGCAAAAAAAAAAACCTTATAAGGAAGAAAAATGTTGATAAGGAGTTTTAATGTACGCTGTTGCTCCATGTACCAAAATATTGCCATAGCATGTTATATATGTTGCTTTTGTTCCAAAATTTCATGTTCTATAATTGTGTTTACAATAACATATAGACTACTGCAATATAGCAAGATATTTTATATGACAAGATATTTTATTAAGGTCAGCAGTCAGTACAGATTTTTTCTGACCTAAACTAAATCTGCAATGGTAAACATAATGAATAAATCATGAGCAATTTCTACAGCAAAGGTATTCATGTGGTTGAACCTTTAAACTGTTGGATGTCAGAAAGAACACAGCACAACTGCAAACCCACTAAGACATGGTCATCTACCTAAACTGACAGGTCAGACAAGGAGAACATTAATCAGAGAATTGCTGAGCTTTGGATCCAAAAGGTTTAGATGTAACTCATGGTAACTCTGGAGGAGTTACAGAGATCAGGTTGTGAAAACCAGTGGACAGGACATCAGTTAACCCACACACACACATCGGTGTTCATAAAATTTGCCTCATAATTATCTATTAATCAATCCTCACTAGTTGGAAACCAATAATCCAAGGCCTAGCAATTATTTTTAAATTGGAAGTATCAAGGCTTCTGATAAAAGTATCTACAGTTGAATTCAAGTTGTCTTACCTTCTTGGTGCACTTTAGCATGACATGACCAATGTGTGTTAAAGATGGCATTTGATAGGCACCTATTAAGGAGCAGTGCCAACCAACTCCCAATGAGCGTTCCCCTTGAGTCAAGCACTCTACAAATACGGTCATGATAGAAGAGTGCCAAGAAGAAAGCAATTTTTTAAAGAAAACCACAAGAAGTCCAGTTTCCAATTTGCCATAAGCCATGTAGGAGACAGGGCAAACATAGAAGGTTCTCTGGTTAAAGGGGCAGTATTATGTATTTTCCAAGCACATGGTGCCATTTTAAAGGAGAATGAAGCAACAATGTTATCTTCAGTTGTCATAAAAATTCTGTCTCTATCAAACATAATTTAAAAGACATTCAACTTCGCAATTTGACTCCTTGAAATTGGCCTCTGTCTCTTTAAGAAGGCCCTACTCTGACACTATGCCATCAGTACATCATCACAACCTTGTTCCTCCATTAAGCTGTTTACAACATTTCTGAGGAGTGTTGGACTGAGAGGTAGTTCATATAAGCTCAGCAGACACACAGTTCCACCAGGTGTTGGCTAATTGCTGCTGCTGCTAGTCTGGTGGAGCTGAGTGGGGAAAGGGTGGAGGAGGGATGTTCTGTGAGGTGGAAGCTCAGCTGGGGACTGCAGCTCCAAGGAGGAGCTTTGTGGAAATAGGCAGCGCTTTTGGTGAGCAGGCATTTAGGCACCCCCGAATGACTGCCACGGGAGATTCAAGGATTCCTAAAACATACATGAAAGAATCAAAGCAACACTCCAGGTGTGTGTTTGATGAGGGTATAACATTATAACATGATATAAATCTTGAAAAAGTCAATTTTACAAAATACCCCCCTTTAAATGTTACCAATTATGAACTTTATGATCTATGGTCTATGTGCCAAATGTCATGTGTGGTAGAAATCTCACACTACATGTCATACTGAACACATTAACCCTACCATCACACTTGGTGGTGGCAGCATCATGTTCTGGGGATGCTTTTCTTGAGAAGGTGCAGACAAGGTGGTCAAAGTTGATGAGAAGATGAACAATCCAAAACATATAGCCAGAGGTATAAATGAATAATTTAGTTCGATTCAATTCAGCTTATTTATCGAGCAGTATTACACAAAGCACATTATCTCAAGGTACTTTACCAAAACTTTAGATAAAACCACATTCATGTATTACAATGAATCAGTGAAAGTCCAGCTCTAAATCCAAAAATCTATGGTAAGACTTGAAAACTGATGTTCAAAGATGCCCGAGTTTGAGCTCTTTTGTCAGAAAAATGGGCAAAATCTTCATCCTGTGGATGTGAAAATGAGAAAATGGAAACATTTTGCAAAGGTTGGGGTGCAACAGTACCGGGTGAAAAGAAAATTTTAGTTTACTTTCAAATTTAATCAAATGAAGCTACATAAATTCATTCAATTTAATTTAAAATTGTTTAATTTCCCTTTTAGATTAATAAAGTATTATTGAACTAAATAGAATTAAAACTAAAATAAGTGAAGATGACAAATTCCAACCCAAGCTAAATTACAGTTTAAAGACGACAACTAAAACTATAAAAAAAACTGTGCAATCAAAATTAACACTGCTGAATCCAACTGCATGACACACGTTTTAGATTTTTATTTTAAAACATGTTGAAAACATATTGTTTTTATTCTGCTTCACAATTATGTACTAATAATAAGAAAACACAACATAATGCAGCTATTATCAGCAGTGACGACAGACACTGTAGCATTTCCCAAATGACGGAAGTTCATGGGAAGAAAAAAAGGTTTAAAAACACAACAGCGGGGAATGACGGTTATGTTTGCAGCTGTCAGACTGGTCATTTATAGGAACTGGTAAACAGTTCCTTTGAGTCTGTTTGTGGTGAATTTCATTTTGCTTCAGGGAGAGAGGGAAGGGAGGGGAGTAGAAGGGGAAGAACAGTCTGCTAGGTAGCTGAGGGGTGGTGGGTTGTGGTCGGCTTGACAGAGGTCTATTCATCCTCCATGCTGAAGCAGACACAGAGCTGGCACAGAGGGACACAGCCCATAAATCAGAGACCATCGCACTCTTCTGTTATACACCAACACACACATAAACACAGACAAACTCTTATAAGCAGACAGGAATTCCTCGTACCCATAAAAAATTCATAAAGTACAATATTTCATGCACATACACAGGTGTCTTCATGCACAGCAGGACATAGACTCACATGTTGTCAGACAGTTTATTCTAGACGTGAACAAAGATTTTTTTGACATAACTCATCCAGTCACTTTGGTGTGAACATGAAGGTAATGATTCAATTCCTACATACATCTCTCTCTTACATCACTTCTTTCAAAACCTTCCCTGCCTCTCCATTTTCTCCTCCTCCTTTCATGCTCTGCATCTCCTCTTGCTCTTTTGTTTTGGTTTCATGGTTTTGACAGTAGATGCACTCTAGCAGGCTAATGATTGCCTAGGTTGGGGGAATATTGATCACAGCCATGATTGATCTGAGGATCCCTCTGATTATTGGGTCATTAATCAGTCTTGGATTAGCCTATCAATGGAGCTGCCACTGACTGACCCGGTCTGGAGATGGACGACTTGGTTGGGTGGGTAGGGTCGGAAGTGGGGGTGGGGGTGGGAAGTGGGGGGTGTATGGATGGATGTGGTGGGAAGAGAGAGGAGGAGGCTAGAGAAACGAATAAAAGAGAATATGAGTCATATGTAAAGAGAATGTAGTGTTAAAACAGATTAAACAGGAAGTGTGTGATTTAGACCTGTGATACTGATCGATCAGTGTTACTAAAATGAGACACAAGATATTTAGTCATACGTTAGGCATGTCTAGTCGGTACAGTTTGGTTTGCTGTTGATCTACACTGAAACTCTCCTTTGATTTAAACAAAATCCTAATGTTTACTGTATTTTATTACCACAGCTATGTTCAGTGAAAGTACAACTGTGTATGTATGATTGGAAATGACAACCTTTTTCAATTCTCAGATGAAGTAATGGAGCATAGGGTGTCATCAAAAATGAGAAAATGTGAAAATGTTGCTTTTAATGTTTGTAAAATTATCATCTCAAGGCATGGGAAGCAGGAATATAGAAAAATACATTTCTCTGGAATGTTCCCTTTCCTACCAAAACATGCAGGTGTTTTTGTTTGAAATGTATGTGACAGACTAACTCAAAGTAGTTCATGATTGTGAAATGGAAGAAAATAATAAATTGTTGTCACACTGATTTACAAATATAAATCTGAAAACCTTAATGTAGTACTTTGAAGAACCATCTTACAGTAAAATCACAACAGAGTCTTTTAGACCTGTTTTCCACATCCACACACTGAAAAATTTGCTTAATCTTCTTTACAAAATAGCTAGGTAAGAAGTTTTTCATAGCCTGTAACAGGTCTAACAGGCCGTTTTTAGCTCCTCCCATCGTCCTGTCTGCTCTGACCAGCTTCCCTTTCCCTTCTAAACAGTGAGGCACAGTTTATTAATGCTTTAATATAAAGAAATATATACAAAGAGGCAGTGACATCACAGAAAAGCAACATACCTGGCTTTCATCCAGCAGACCACTGTGAATTCCACACCATTGACCCCAGGATATTTAGAACAGGATATTTAGAACATCAAAGTGATAGACTAACTTCAAAGACACAATAGGACTTTTTGTTCCACAAAACCTTATTAATGTCCTCATACATCCATGGCAAGACAGGAAACAGTGCAGCAGCTAGAGAAAGCAGGAGAGGGTGACATGCCACCAACATGCATTTACTAAGCCACAGTGCTTCATGTTGTTCAAACATTTTGATGCCTTGATGTAGCATAAGTCAATACAATTTCCATCTATTTTTATTTTTTAAGCCCAAAAGTGCAAAAAAACTACCAAGACACTGTATTTTTTGACACATTGTGGATTTTCTGTGACTATCTCCTGTCATTTTGCTTTCATGTGAAGAATATTTTTGAAATCTTATTTCTGCTTCATCTACCAACACACACATTATTCTATTTCTACATGCATGATGGAAATAACAATTCTGTTGATTAACCGCAATGGAGAAGCTTAAAAGTAGTCACAAGCTGTTTGAACTAACAAACAGCCATCTAGTTAGTCCCTTAGCCTTCACTGCTCCTCCCAGTGGATTTGCTTGTAGCAGTGTACCATGGGAAAGAGTGTCTGGATCTTCTTGTGGTGAACCAGCTGAATGTGAGCCTGGGGAAATGTGCACAGTTCACATATTTGAGGTTGTCTAAAGAACATTGGCTGCATTATGGCTGTCTCAATGTGTTTGTCCGTGCTGATCACAGACACTGACTGACACACAAACTTAACTGAGAGAACACAACTCAGTGTTCCAAGTTAGGAATACTCAAAGGGATTTTGGTTCACAGGCATAAACACTCCAATTATCCATGTGACCATTATGAGTCAAATTTCATGAAAGTCTTTGAGAAACTTTTGAGAAAATGACCGTTCTTCCAACTTGATTTATTCAATATATATTTTCCTGAAGAGCTCAGGGTTTCAATTGCTACAATATCAAATTATTCTCATTTGGTAAATTAGAGTCCCATTTTCAGTAAAAATAGAAAAACAGTGCAGAAAGTAGGGTTGGGTTCCAAATATGACTGGCTTGTTTTATGAACTTGATAACAAAGGCAGAATTGCTTAGTGAAGGTGAGGAGAATTAGGCACTATTATATTTGTTTGAGGTGTCATTTTGGTATGATCATCACTTTGTTAAATAACTTTATATCATTTCATTTCAGCATTAGTCAAAAAGACTATTGATTATGAACTGGTATGAATTAAACACTGACATGTAGAAACTGGGATAAATCATAGCATAAAACACAGAGTCATACAACCACACACACACACACACACACACACACACACCTCAGAGCAATCTGGAGACCTAATGGGAATATATGTTCTGACAACCAAAAACCCATATGAGACTGCTTAAAGCTGGTACACACCCATAACAGAAATTTTTTGATTGGGCAAAACTAAGAGTTGCTTCGGCCATGGGATAGGAGCTGAGTTATAGAGACTAACCATGGTGACAAATCCCCTGTCTGGACAACCATAATAGGGCATAGTCTTCCTGATTCAAAGAATTCCAACTAAATACCATTGTTTGACTGATTTACACTGCATTGCTAAAGCCGTAGTTTGGTGACAGCATATGAACAGGAAGATTTGATGTGGTAGTCTTTCATTCTATGCCTTAAATATGTGTCTTTCATAGATGAGTTCTGTGCATTTTACTTGGATTGTGTATCAGGTTTGACTTACTTTTGAAGGTAGCGCCAAGGGGCTCTGTCAGCAGCTGCAGTTTTTGCACTGACAGGTTGGCTTCATTTTCAGTGACATTGAGGCTTGGCACAACTGTAGGGTAGAAATTATTGGCTTTAACTAAAATGTTTTGACAGAAACAAGATGGATTGCCATTTTTCCAGAGCTGATTTTTTACAGAACTTTGTGTACTTTGCATAGTTTGTCATGATCTTAGGGGTTTTTTTGTGGACTCTGGTGCATTAGCTGAGCAACAAACAAGCTATTGAAAAGTGTGATAATGATCTTTATCTGATAGAGGGAAAATGTGGTGGGAAGATTTTAGGTCCACTGAGTCATCTGTTGGAGACAGATGGAAAGTTAGGGGCATTCAGTTTGGTCTGATTCCTTACTTGTTGGTGGGGTGGTTTGGGGATTAGGATGAGGCTTCCGTAGCTCCTGGGATGGCTGACTTTGGCTAGGATAGGCAAGGCAAGGCAGTTTTGTTTGTATAGCACATTTTCAGCAACAGGGCAATTCAAAGTGCTTTACATGATTAGAAGGAAAATAAAACAACAAACAAGCAAAAAACTTTACACTGGAGTGGTAAAGTAAAGGAAAATGATGGCAGGTTCAAGGACAGACTACAATTTATGATGCTCCCATTGTTATTAATCATAGGCAACTCTTAAAAAAATGGGTTTTTAGCCCTATTTTAAAGGAACTCTATTTCAGCATTTTTGTAGTTTTCTGGAAGTTTGTTCCAGATTACAAAAGGATAAAAACCGAATGCTGTTTCTCCATGTTTGGTTCTTATTCTGGGGATGCAGAGTAAACTTGAACAATAGGTATGCGCTAAGCCATTCCATTCATTAATGTACAGATTGACACATTTCAGAATTTTCTCCGGAAAAAAGTTGGAAGATTCATTGTAGGCCCTGATTGTGTGGAATTGATACCCCAGTCACAGAAGGGTTTGTTAATCTCTCAGCCGTGGCAAGCAAGGCACATTATTAATGTTTTTATTGATGATTTCAGAGAAGAATGATTCCCTTGCATGCTTCAGTGTTAAGTAGTATCTAAAAAGAAGTAAGAAATTGTTCTTAGATTATGACTGTTAAACTAGGGATTCCTGCTGATTTCCAAGTTGTTTGAATTAGGAGGATGCACCAGCATGTTGCTGTAGATGAGTTGCCTCTTGCTCTTAAAACCAGCGAACAACTCTTGAGAGAACTGAAGTTTTACAGAGTTGAAGCAGACCACAAAGCTGCTGGAGAATTAAGGCAAAGATCCAGTGGAATCACAAGGTGAGTTCCAGGTAGGTGACTCTAAGATACGGAGAAACAGAAAAGAGATTAAGCATAGCAGCTAAGAAAGCTTGATTACTGAAACCCTTGGCAACAATCAGGCATGTGGCGTGAACTCTTGCTGGTTTTCTTTTAACTAATGAGGCTTGATGAGTCACAATGAGTCACTGAGCAGCAGAAAAGCATGGTTTGGGAAGTTATTCAGCAGCTATTTTATGCTGTAGTTTTTAAGTTCTTTATGTATACAGCTTAAAACATTGTATGCTGCCAGAAGGTGCTTCACTGCTAGGTTGCATTGCCTTTGTGAAACTTTGTGAAACTTTGTGTGTGGGAGTGTGTATGTGTGGGGTGTGTGTTTGTGCGTGTGTGTGTGTGTGTGTGTGTGTGTGTGTGTGTGTGTGTGTGTGTGTGTGTGTGTGTGTTAGTGTGTTAAGACATTCCTTGTACTGCTCATAGAGATTAAATTTCCAAAGGATCAAAAATGCACAAGACGGTCCTGCAAGGATAATCAATCACCACACTTAAGACATGTGTATGTGATTGTGTGAGAGGGAGAGAGAAGGAGAAAGAGAGGGAAACAGAGAAGATGATAGAGAGGGAGGGGGGAGTAGCCAAGGAACAGTGCGGGCTGTTGAGGGGGACTAAAATACATACATATAGTTGGTAGTGTGGCCTGCGTCTATGTGTCTGCACTCGGGAATTGGAGTCATAAATCAAACAGCCTGTCAGAAGTAGCGGTGGGGTTTGTTGGAGAACATGAAGAGGGGGTGGAGGGATGGAATGAGGGAGCAAGAGGGGTAGAGCCTCCAAGTCATTCGCAAACCGCATCACACTTTCAGCCTGAATGCAATTTCCCCTGAATGTCAGGCAGAGATGCGAGGTGGGGCAGATAAGAAAACTGAATACGTTTGTGTGTGTGTCTGTCCTCGTCTCCGTCCTCGACCCCAGGACACAAGACACAGGCCCAATTCTCATTATGTCGACATGATAGAAGTTGCTCTCTGTGTAACCTCATTATCCGCGCTGTTAGATAAGGTGCTGTAATTGCTCACAGCAACAACACTCATACTGAAATGCCTGTTTCAGTGCATTTGTCTGCACTGTGTGATAGAATGTGTTTAGAAGTACGTTAGATTGGTTTACACCAGGCAGCCATCTATGTCAACAATGATGCTGCTATTTCAGTATTCTAATCAAAGATGCAAGGCAAGGCTCATGTTATCCTGTGTCTAATCATCAACAAGAAGATATGTTTTTAAAAATTACTTATGTTACTTGCTCCAGGGCTGTACGGATAGGGATTCTCAAGTGTGTTAGACAAGAGATGCATCTAAACATTGCAGGACAGTAACTCTCCATGGGGTACCCTTGTTATGATCTGATCCCTCAGCTTTCTTATGAAGGATAGCCCATGATTTTATGGGTGGAGATGAGATGTTAATGATCTAAAGGCAGTGGGACATTGTCACAAAAAACATCATAGGAAACACTCTATAACAGATTGGGATCTTCAATCCCCTTGTTGTCATATTTCAGTTATTTTTGGTCAGAAGACCCAAGTGCAGGTAGGAGTGAGGCAGTCTCATAGTGAATCATGTTGTAAACAACATAGCAAAAGTGTAGAAAAAATTAATAAACTGAAACATTGGCGAAGCAGAGTGGGGGAGGGGTTACAGTGGCAAAAACCATAGATATAGTATAACAGAATTATCCTGTGAAGATTGACAGAAAATAAGATTAAATACTGAGGAGGAGTGATTAATGGAATGCGTCACAGGTGAGTAATTTCATATCTGAGGTGGCTGTGACTCACATCGAAGAGTATTTGGTCTTCCAAACTGAAAGTCATGGAGTTGATCCCACATTCCTATATGCCACAGGTCATTTTCTCCTTGAGCAAGGCATTTAACCCCAAACAGTCTACCTGCATGTGGGTGTACAAACCTATGGTATTTGTCAACTGTTCAGGTAAATGTGGTTCTGATGTAAACAAGTTTAGAGAGATTAGCATAACTAGAAAAGTTCAGCCAATTAACCAAGTGATCATTACCAAAGTGAATGTCCACTGTAAGAGGAGCAGGACAGATTGGCTGAGGGGAAAGTGAGCAATGAACAGGAAGCAAACACAAGAATCTACAGAAACTAACACATGGAAAACCCGAAAAGAGTACAATGTATCAAACACAATACGCACCAGGAATTGAGAAACAAAACACTGAACTACATATGGAGCAAAATACACGACTGTTATGATCAAATCCATGGTCACACTCCAGCAATGTTGGTAACTCTCATGGACCTTCATTTGTACTATATTAAGTCTTTTACATTCATCCAAACACAATGACACTTTATTTTTGTAAAAAAAAGATTTATTGAGCGGCTTAAATACCTTTGTTTAATTTGTAAAAGTGGACATTTAGTTCACTTATGTATTTTTATGATCTTTGATTTGTGATTATTAGTAATTCTTGTTTCTTTTACTGGTTTCTTACCCTTTATGATCTTTTGGATTTTGTTTAGACAAAAGATGGTGGCCAGGGCTCAGAGCACCTAAATACGTGGATGAGATAATTACAGTGCACCACCAGGTGGGGGAATTTGTGTTTTTTTTAAAGTACCTTTTTGTATTTAACTAAAGATTCATATTTAAAATTTAACATTTTAGATTTCCTTACTTGGTGTTTAGTTTATCAACAAACTTGAATGCACTGTGTTGTTTTCTTGTAGTATCTCGTAATATGTTTACTTTGTTACCCCTATAGTGTTGTGACACTATGGGAGTCTGATCAGCCATTCACAGTCACACTTGTTAGGTCAATTATGTTTGTTCACTTTTTGAGTTTAGTTTGCTTGTTTGACCTTTTTCCATGAGCTCAGCATTATTTTGTAAATTTAACTTTTGGTTTAAAATAAAAACCCTATTTTTTTTTAAGAATTCCTTTGACTCCTGCTTTTCAGCTTGGCCCATCACAATGACAAAAACAAAATCTACAAAGTCATAGTTCTAAAGATCCTGGCACATGCTACAGAAGACATGTACAATCACATCTTAAATTTTTCAGTGAACATTAAATGATTCCAAGAAGCTTGGGAGAAAGTGCTGTGGTCAGATGATGACGATGCCTCAGTGTTTGAGGGGGAAAAAAAGGCTGATTCACCTACACGGCCTAGTTCAATTAGGCCATGCTTAAATCTAGGATTTCATGCTGCTTTAAAGTGATTAAATTAAAATAAAAAATTAGTAAACATACTTTAATCTACCAAATTACTTTTTGCAAATAGTGGATTGGTATTCTAGTACCTACCCTGAGCTCACAACACTGTGGCAATAAATTGAAAATGGTGTTGTGATTGTATTATCCTGTCTAAGGAGCAAAAGCTGGAGTTTTGTCTATATTTGTCCTTCTAAAGACTGTTTACATGTAAGGCTGTTAGTACTGAAGTTGTGCTTTTCTGACAAAATGTGGATCAGCCACAGTCGTGCCGATGCAGCTAATATAGTGGTCTATGGGGTTGACCTTAGGAGTGAAATTCAATATTAGAAACCATCTTCTTGTCCATGCTGAGACCACTGACATTATTAAAACTGTACATTTTGTGAACCTCATACTCACCAACTGAATTAATACTAGGGAGTGGATATTACCTATGTCCCTCAAGCCATGAAAGGAGTTGATGAAAATGTGCCGTACAAGCACAAACATTCTCCCCTGACCTCTGAACCAGAAGGAGGACTCATGGGAAGTACAGACATCCCAAATCAGTGTTTTCCCTCGGCGGCATTTATTCAGCTGAAATCAAAAACTGCAAATGTATAATTCTGGAAAGAATAGCAGTTTCGTGGTAGACACTGATGAAACTAAATAGCATGCGGTGCTTGAGTGTGTGTCACTATGCATGGTTTCGACCACCCACAGTACATGTCTTTGGATGTTTCTCTCACTCTTCCAGCCAAAGGCAGCATGGAAAAGTTAGCTTTATGAGTATGTGGGCAGCAAAAGGAGTAGAGGGGAAATGTAGATGATTTGTAGGGAGACCATAATGGTGACAGATGATCCTGCTTTGGGTCTGTCAGCTGTTGAATCAGCGCTGCCACCCAGTAAGGGAGTCCTCATCCTCTGGTTTGTCTTTCTTCCAGTTATTTCTCTCCTCATCTTGCTGCCTTGCTTCTCTAAATAATCTCTGAAGACAGTGGGCATGCTCTGTTTGCACGAAGTAGCCATACAGCATAAAGAATAGCTGCTGGCACTGACATAACCAATTCTCTCTTGAAGAAAAATAGGCAGTCATGGACTGTCACATACTTTTTTGTGCAGAAAGCCCTGTGGTTTGCTACTCTCCAAAAAAACATTGTCTTGTCACTTACCTGTGCCTTTATCTTGGCTGGTGGGTTCTCTTACCGTGACTGCAATAAGACATTATTTCCTTGGACATTTCTTACCAATTCCTTATAACTTGATCTTCCATTCAACATGTACAGCAGTGCTGTAGTGCTCAAGATTGGTCTTGGTGTTGAAATTGGTCTCAAGACCACTTTCTGATGATCTCGGTCTCGTCTCAGACTAGACTGCATTTGTGCTTGGTCTTGTCTCGGTCTTGGACATTGAGGACTTGGGATTTTATTTTGAGACCAGCAAATATCACAACTATGGAAATGTCACTGAATTGCCAAAATATTGTCCAATTTATTTGTTAACATCCTGGCTTTCATTGGATGCAAAAGTACTGATTGAAATTCAAGCAATAACATGACTCATTGCTAATTACATGTTTTGGTTACTGCTGTCATCCATCCCCACCCCCTTTCACTTGTTACGTAGTTGTTGCCTGCACTTGAATCTGAACCAGTCATTATGACATAGAGTGCGTAACAGTTGTCCTTCCAACAAATTTTGGCATCTGAACTCCAGATCTTTACAGCTCCTCCAGAGTTACTATGGGGATCTTGGCTATCCTCGCTGATTAATGTTCTCCATTTTGGCTTTTTGACTTTAGGGGGACGACCATGTCATGGTAGGTTTGCAATTATTGCTACACAATGTTTAGAAAACTAATGATATTTGATGATGGTTAATATTGTCATGATTATGACCAGCAATAAACTGACAAATACCTAACTAAATAGTATTAATATCTTTCTACTTTGGGTTTCATTGATCAATCCAGTTAATGGGGAAAAAATAAATTCAATAATATAATCTCAACATGTCTTTATCTAAAAACCTGCATCTGACTACATCTGTGGTTTTGACAATGAAACTACTTAGTTATAGTTTCTTAATTACTTTTTGAGAACATTTTCTATGCCCTAACTCTACTTTAGACATCTTTCTCCCAGACCTGTCTGCTTTGTTCCTTGGTCTTCATGATGCTTTTATTCACTAATGTTCAACAAATTTCTGATACTTTGAAAATTTATGTGATAGACCAACACAAAGCTACCTAATTATTATACAATACATTGAATTTTGAGGTTGAAATGTGACAAAACATCAAAAACCTCAAGGGGTATGAAAACCTTTCCAAGGTACTGTATTTACTGTATCATTTTGCATCAACTGTATTAATCATGTAGATTCAGGAGCACTTGTACAACTTTGTCTGTGGCGGGGCCCTGTGATGACTTGGACAAAAATGATAGGCCAATGGCTATCACTTAGATGGTGTTTATTGTGCTCATCTTCAGGTGAAAAAAAAAGGTGGAGCAGCGGTGCAGCATTTTTACAACAGACATCCAAGCAGGTTAACAACAGACAAAAAAGAAAACAGTAGTACCTTCATAGCTGCTCAAAAAGTCCATCACCTCCAGTGTGACCTGTTACAAGTCCAAACTCAGACTGACTCCCTGTGGAGCAGAGCCATCTTTTATAGCCATAAGCTCCACCCACAAGAAGACAAAAAAAAAACCCTAAACAATTACTTTTAACTCAGGTACGCTCTTCTCAGTGTAAATATACAAAAAAAATAAATGAATATAATGAAAAATAAACCTGTAACCAAAATATATACTCAATTTAATAGAACACACTGAATTAATACACCATCCTGATGACATCATCATTTACATCATCGCGTGACTCCCTCCCAGTGGCTTTCATCTGGAAATACCTTAGTTTGAATATCTGAACCAGAAAATGTTTGACACTGGAAATTACAAGCTATGATGGGTATGATAACTGAGGCAGGAACACCATGTGTGCACCCACGACGAACTGCGCCAGTTTTGCTGAAACCAAAAGGTAAGTTCTGTCATATGTATGTGTGCTCACATGTTGGCATGGACTTTACAGTAGCCCCAGATCCAAGCCAGTGACGACTCTTCCGTCACATTGTCACAAAGTAATAAAAATCTAGATATGTTAAACAGGACAACCTAGTCATTTTTTTATAAGTTCATAAACCCTTAAAAACCGTATTACAAAACCTATAAAAGGTTAAACTGTGTTACATGAGCGCTAGCCTGGTAAAAACCAGCCCCTTGTACTACACTTTGCTTCATCCAGAGGGTCTGGACTCTCAGCTATTGATAATTGATTGCTTCCTGGAGATGTGGACTGTGTTGAGGTTTTAAATTTTACCCAACCGCTAACATTTGTCCATGATATATGTAATGCACCAGTTCGACACTATGAAGCTTACTGGAAATTGCCTGCACTGTAAACAACCATCCTCCACTGTGAAGAGAGAAGTGCCGAGCTCAATGAGTTGGCTGCTGATATTAATTCAATATTTGGAAGCGTGGCCAACACACACTGAATGACTTTGTTCACTTCCTCCACTACCATTGCTAAAACTACAGGCAGACTACAATTCTAAACCAGTGCAGAAAATCAGTGTCATCGTTCACATCTTCTCCTTTTGTTTGCTTTATTGGCCCAGTTTAAATTCTACCGGAGGAATCCAAGTCAATGGGAGAAAGTTCAGACTAAACTATGAATCTAGATTAGAAAAGAGTGGAATTACGTAGGAAGGCAATGGCCAGGCTACATTAGAGCATGACTTGACTCAATTTCTATCTCTAACTCCTCAGTAGCTGGTAGAGGGAGAATGACTTGTTGAACTTTCATCATGTGGTCATAATCACATCTCTAAATCATTAGTTATGCCCAAATATAAAAGTTTAATGTGTGAACAAGGATCAGTTGTTCTTTTAAAAGTTGGTTCCCAATGTTCCTAAATAACCCTGAAAAACTATTTATTGCAGGTTTTTAAGCATGAAAAGGGCTTTTGACCTTGGGATCTGTAATACTATTGTACTGCTTTGTTACCAAGAATTTGATGGCTCCTTTTTATTGGTTTCTTCTCAGCAGCATAACTGCAATTGAATAAAATTCTAAAAGTGCCTAGTTCAACCTCAGCTGACAATCTCTACCTTGGAGCTATATGCTGGTGGTCAGCTTTTCAAAGACCTAGAAAACTGTTGCATAAACACAATGTGCTCACATGTCCTGAAATTTTATCTTGATTATTTTATGACATTTAAAGCCTAAACATTTGCATTTCTCCTTTCCATAACAGAATTATGAATGCAAATACTTTCACTGCATTCAGAATGAGGATATGTGTAAAAGATATTTATTCCTAACACTGTTTAGATTCAGGTCTTGTTCAGCAGGATACTAGATGTTCTTTGATTTGGGTTAAAAGTATAAAAGTCTGAATAGAAGGTTTCATTTCTGTCTTCCTCTTTTCTCTTCCCTTTGGTCCCACTTGATGAATAGGGAGGTTGTTCCGACAACCAGTATGCTATTGTGGATGCCACTGGATGTTGGATGGTGTCAATAATGTTTCTCCATACTTTACTGTCTTTTGTGGTAGCGTTTGCATGAAACGTCATAGGACTGAAAAGTCTGGTTTATCTATCTATCTATCTATCTATCTATCTATCTATCTATCTATCTATCTATCTATCTATCTATCTATCTATCTATCTATCTATCTATGTGTTATGGCAAAAAAGTGGCAGAAGCACTCACTCACTGCACATTATTTTATAATAACTCAAAAATAAATCCAGGTGGAGAGCATTGTATGTCATTTTGGTCATAAGAGGGTTAAAAAAATTCAGCTTTCTCTTTAAAAAAAAATCAGGAGTCTGTTTAAGCACATTATGTGGCAAACTCCACATAATCCATCCATATCTCCATTTTCTTCTGCTTATCTGAGGTTGGGTCGTGGGGGCAGCAGCTTAAGCAGGGAGACCCAGATTTCCCTCTCCCCAGCCACTTGGGCCAGCTCCTCTGGAGGAATTCCAAGGCATTCCCAGGCCAGCCGACAAACATAGTCCCTCCAGCGTGTCCTGGGTCTTGTTATGGGTCTCCTCCCAGTGAGACGTGCCCGGAGGCGCCAAGAGGCATCCTAATCAAATGCCTGAGCCACCTCAACTGGCTCCTGTCGACGTGGAGAAGCAGCGGCTCTTGCTCTGAGTCTCTCCCGAATGACCAAGCTTCTCACAATATCTCTAAGGGAGAGCGCAGACACCCTGCGGAGGAAACTCATTTCAGCTGCTTTTATCCGTGATCTTGTTCTTTTGGTCAGAACCCAAAGCTCATGACCATAGGTGAGGATAGGAAAGTAGATTGACCGGTAAATCGAGAGCTTCGCTTTTTGACTCAGAGAGAGGTTTTTGACTCAGCTCTCTCTTCACCACGACAGACCGGTAGAGCACCCGCAGCACTGTTGACGCAGCACCAATCTGTCTATCGATCTCCAGATCCATTTTTCCCTCATTTGTGAACAAGACTCCAAGATACTTGAACTCCTCCACTTGACGCAGGACCTTCTCCTGACCCAGAGAAGGCACCCTACCCTTTTCCGGCTCAAGACCGGAAAGTGGCACTGATCCTCATCCCGGCCGCTTCACACTCAGCTGAAAACTGCTCCAGTGAGAGTTGTAGATCACGAGCTGATGAAGCCAAAAAGGACCACATCATCTGCAAAGAGCAGAGATGAAATCCTAAGGCCACCAAAACGGATCCCCTCAACACTTTGGCTGTGCCTAGAAATTCTGTCCAAAGAAGTTATGAACAGAATCGGTGATAAAGGGCAACCTCACCAGAAACGAGATCAACTTTCTGCAAGCAATGATGTGATGCCAGCAGTATCCTCAGTTATGTGAATAGTGCCCCTTTTCCACAGGTTCTACTAGACCCGGGTCTACTCTACTCGGCCTGCTTTGTGAGTGTTTCCCCTACTGTGTTTTTTCCAGCCCAGTACCTGCTTTTCTGGTCCCTGCTCCAGAGTAGGGTCGGTCAGGGCTGAGTAGGTACTTTATGTGACGTAAATACGCTGCTGTTCACTGACTGGCTGTGGGCATGGTCAGATGCAGAAGCAAAGAGAGAGAAAAAAGCACCCGTTGCCATTTTCCAAACTCACTACAACACGGAAGTGATGGAGTCCTCCCAAGCTACAAGCAAGTGGTGCTACAGTGAGATGCAGGCTGCTCTGTACATCGAACTGCAATATTTAGCAGCAGCTTGATGGAGCAATGAGGAATGAGAAGTTTTTGCTTACTAAGTGGAGAGAAATGCAAGCCTTGGAACACCGCGTCAGAGTCCAGTTGTACACAGACGCATATTAACAGTGCTGCCGTCCAGCCGGCGTTCAGGTAAGCAGTGGTGTGGGTATGTCTGTCTTGTTTAGACTATATTTTACGGTTGGCTCCATACATTCATGGAAAATATAGTGTTATTTTTTTAATCCTCAAATACACATCCACATTTTTCAACATGTCTTAAATTATCCTACTCAGTTGCACAATCCTCATGATCAGAATGTGTAATTTATAAATTACTCCACAATTTTTATATATCTTTGTGTGAATTGCCATGCTTCGAGTCATTTTGAGAGGAAAAATAAATGCTATTATGCTCTCAAACTAAGAGATCTCTTTTCTTATACCCACTCCACATAATTTTGTACGTGTTGTAGTTTCCATGGTGTCATAGTCCTAATAAAATCCTCTACTATGAAGTTACTTCACTGAAACACAGAACATCCCAAAATGTGAGAAACTTCAGACACAGAGTGGAAATAATTTGATGCAAACTTTTACTAGTCTGTTTTTATTAGGTTTTCTTTGTATTACAAAGGACACGGTAACAATGGTTTAAAAAATTTTATTGACACTTTCACGTTGTGAATTTCCACTGAAGGTATCTAAAAGTGAATACATGCACACCAAACATTTTGAAATTACTGTTAGGGTTGCTATTAATAGGAACCCAAAATACAAGTCATGTTTATCAATTTCTGCTTTGTACTACATAATTCGGTCCACTGACTGTTTAGCTGTCTTCTTGGAGAATCTTCAATGTAAAAGTGAGAAAATCTGTCCAAAACATTCAACCATTACTAGATTCTGTTTTGTTATCCTTGTTCTATGAAGATTAGGAGTTTAAGCTGTATTAAGCCTCCAATCATTTGTTGGAAAATCTGAGATATGTGAAAACATGGGATATTTGATCAAAACTTGAATTATACAGATTAGAAGGAACACAGCTTTATTCATTTTTCAGTATAACCTGAACATCAGGTGAATCATAAACATGTTTAGTAATTTCAAACAAATAGTAAACCGATTGTTATTGCACTTCGTTATAGGAATATCAGCCACATTTTCTTAAGATAACAATGTGCCATCAGAGGATTCGGCACATGTGTTTCCTGCTCCAGAAAGGTGAAGGTCTCTTTGGACATCCTAAAGGTAAACACCCACTGGAAGTCCGTGAAGGTGGACAGTGTGACATCCCACCACTCGGAGGCCTGCAGGAATTCCCACACTGATGGTCTGCGGTGACAGTTTACCAACATCTGAAAACACATGCAATAGGAAAATCTATTAATCAACCTATAAAGTGAGGCCAAAGGAAGCATATTCAAGTTTAAAGTGAGAGAAGATGTATAAGCCTACATTACTAAACTGGTTGTCACAAAGACAGTAAAACGACCCATATGTGCTCCACCTGCTGAACTTCATCTCTTCCACCAGGTTGCACACACACAGACAGTCACCTTGATAGGAAATGCCGTGGCTTGTTCTGTCTGAAACAAATGTTTGCTGCTAAAAATACAGTATAAAACTTTCATTTACCCCACATAGAGTACTATGAAATGACATCAGGATGAGCCTCTTTCAAATGTAAAAAAGACTCATACTTTTATGTACAACACTGGCGATACCAGATTGTGTTACACTGTGTCACCATATTCGTGGATACACAATTCCACATGAAAAGGAGTGAAGAGTATTTTGCCTGAATACAAAAAAAATCTTAACAAGCTAGGCTGTTCTGGGGACAGCTCTGCAACCTTTGGAGGTTACTGAGCAAAGAATGATTCTTGATAAGAATTTACTGATATCAGTTCCATTATTGCTCTCACTTATCAATTCAAGTCCTTATCAATTCTGTTATCGATTCTCATTGACATGAAATGCAAATTTTGGCATATCAACAGTTTTTATGCAGACAAATCTGCATGTTTACATGTTTCTTTTTCAGGAGGGATCTTTCAAGACTTAAAGGTTGTTTTCAAAAGGTTCTTTTAATCTGACAAATGAGCCTCATCAGAGTCATTAATCAGGCAAGGTAATGATTCCAAGGAATTGAACTACTGAGAACATCGATTCCCATCCCTAAACAACCCTGTGCATTTTCTTCATGATACTGTTATACAAACAACAGTGTCTTTAGTTAGAGGCCTCTATCGAGCCAATGTAATACAGACTGCTGCAGATCCTTCCTGCCCACAGCCATCAGTATTAAAAACAACACTTTGAAGAAACCTGTATAATATGAATTACACCAACATTTACTTTCCCTTTTGGAAATTTAATTAAGTATTTTTGAATAGAATTGTTTAATTGAATCACATTTACTGCCACTGTCTGATAAAGGCTTTCACTGAAATGCCACAGTTTTGGTAGTTTTGTGAAGACCCTGAGTCAAGTCCTCTTGCAGTTTTCCATTGCTTAGTAGTAAGCTTCAGTAGACAATGGCATCAGGGAGTTGAATTCAGTTCCATTAATATCCACCTTATATTTTGGCTTCATAAAATACGACTTAAATGGACCTGTACCAACCTGTCCTGTGCAGCCTCAAGCTTGTGATGGTGTTAAGATGTTTTTAGTGGTTAGCTGATAAGTCTTCAAAAAACCTAATATGGTATCATGGGATTTTTCTACTATTGAAATTAAAGTGCATGTTTGTACAATCAGAAAGAGACTTCACAAGTTTTACTTTCAGCAGAGGTATTCAAGGAGGTGACTTTTGCTTTCTAGGAGAAATGTGTTGGCCAGTCGGCCAGTCATGCAGATCATAGTCTAAAGCTGAATTATTTGGGCACCAGAGCAGAGGACATGTTTGTCATATATCAAATACAGCCATCCAAGATAAATACCCTGATAAAAAAAGTTAGTTGAAGAAACTAACTTTCCAGAGTGTTCTGGGGAGCACTCTGGAACATCTGGAGATTATTGTGCAAAGGATTCTTTATAATACGAAGGACATTATGGACAACTTTGAGCATCCTCTGTAAAACTGTACAACAACTGAGTGTCTTTAGTCAAAGGCTTCTTCATGACCGCTGTAACACAGACAGCTACAGGAGGTCTTTCCTGCCCACAGTCAACAGCATCTACAACTCTTTGAAAAAATGTTTTTGACTTACAACAACATTTAATATTTCCCTCTGGGATAAAAGTACTTTTGCATTGAAGTGAATGTCAACTGTGAAGCTGGAGGATTCATTATTTGGGCATGCCTTGCTGCAGCAGAACCAAGCCAGCTTACCATCAAACAATTCACCATAAATTCTATTGTGTATCAGAGGATTCTTGAGGCAAATGTGAGACCAGCTATAAAAAAATTAAACTTAAGCAGAACTGGACCCTAAAAATGATAATGACCAAAAAAATACCAATAAATCATTGACATGCAGTCAGTGGAGGCAGGTAAGGCAGTACCTCACATGTCATCATGACAAGACAAGAATACTAACAATAATAAGAGAACATCAATTTGTCCAGTTAACTGTTCTATAAATTAGTTTATCTATGATTTCAACATTTGTATGGTCTAAACCACTGAATTCAAACATTGGCTGTTCAAATCCATGGGAGAAGGGGCGAGGTGAGGCAATGACAAGCTGTGCTTCACCTCTGACAATGCTGTATTGCACACACTGAGAGCTGCATGAAGTTGACGCATGCCTGTTGCTTTCTCTCTTTATATCACCAATATACATGTTAATACATTACACAGGAACTACACATGCTGAAGTTCCATGGTCTGTCTAACATGTTCAGTGAATTTGTATGACATATCCAGTCTTTTTGAGAGGTTCTAAATGTGCAAAGAAAATACATAGGGTGAGGCAGAGAGTACTGAGCCACAATGATAGTTCTAAGCACAGTGCCACAGGCACAATGGGCAACAGGAGCTCTACTGGACTGGTTTATCTTGTTAGGTGCTTCAAGATGTCTCTTTGTTTTGAATAGACCTCTTTAATGAATTTAACTGACTTAAATTTACAGCTGTGTAATGAAATACTTTGAAATAAACCTACAGTATATTCCCAAACACCAGTGAGGATTAATAGCCACTAATTCTTTTCCTAAGGAACGATTTCAAAATTAATTTTTCATGTAGAACTGATATTTTCTCACTTTGAAGTAAATCTGACAAAAATCATTAACTGTTGGAATCAGTGATGAAAGTTAATGCTGTATGAATGAACATAGTATTATATTGTTTGTATTGGGCTGCATAAAAATGTTAGTGGTGCCAGCTGCAATTGCTACGACATGTTCAGGGCGACCAGCTGTGGTGTTTGGCTAAAACCCACAATGTTCAGCAGAGACCATGTTGGACTCTTGTTTCAGTTGATTTTAGTGAAAAGTGACAACTAAGACAGGAGTAAATGAAATTAACACTCATTTGGATGGGGGGAATCTTGAACCGAACTTACAACACTGCAATTGCAAGACGCCTACTCTACCCACTGATCCACAGTCACCCCTGTCAGGGGAGAGCAAAAGGACACTTTATGCTGTTTATTGCTAATTAGAAAAATAATTGACACTACATATGCTCTGCTACAGTCAAACTATGATTTATTTTTTAGCAGTTAAACATGGAGCTGCAACTTAGGTTGTTCAGCAGAGTGTCTTCTAATGGTCTCCACCCTGACCTGATGCCAAAGTGTCCTTGGGCAATACCATATTGCTCATAATGGAGGACCAACAGCACTCATTGCTTGGAAAGAGTTTGTAAAACTGATGGAAGTCCAAGGTGATATATTTCTTTCTCTATCTATGACTAATATTAAAGCTTTTACATCCAATATGAAAAAAAAATGACTGAAGAAGGAACAAAAAGTCTTATTTTGCTGGTAAGCACCTTGTATTTGAAGTTTTTTGGTTTATTCAAAGGAATAACCAAGGCCTGGGCCTCCAACAGTGTGCCCCCAACATCTCATCAACACACATGCTTTTTGGCTGCTTTTATAGACTCTGAGCTTCCCACTTTGGAGTTTCACCAAGATGGAGATGCTGATCTCCTCCTCAATGAATTTAGCTGTTTGTACTTTTATTTTGGATTAACTTGCTCTTAATTTTAAATCCTGTAAAGCAATTACAGAGCCATGGCTCACTGATCACATTTCTTTAAAGATTCTGAGAAGCTCTTTTGCATCAGGCTTGCTGTTTGCTAAAACTTTAAAGTTTAAGTCTGATAATAGCAATAAGCCTCAAGCTCTTCTTAACTCAATAAGGTCCTGGTGATTCATCTTGTCCAATTCCTTCTGTTTCACTTTGTGAAATGTTTTAAAGTTTCTTATTGATAAAGTGGGTGCTGTCAGGTCCTCACCCTCTCATTCAACCCTTGATCCTGTTATACACCCTGTTTCTCCAAATAACAGTATTCCTTCCAGATAACTAAAAGAGGTCATTATTGTTGTAGATCCTTAAATTGTTCATTTAATCAACACCGGTATTTCTTTAGGCTGTGTCCCAGCTCCTTTCAAACATGCTGGGGTCCAATCTCTTATTAAAAAAAATAACTAAGATCCCAAAGTTCTTTCAAACTTTAGTGTAAGTTACCTTTTCTTTCTAAAATTTGGAGAAGGTGGCCTCCTTCCAACTTCAGGAGCTTCTACAGCTTCATGGCATACTGAAAAAATTTCTGTCTGAGTTTAAAACATGGTGCAGAAACATCACCTATTAAAGTTTTTAATAGTCTGGCCATTGCCTTCCTACGCAATCCACTCGATTCTCACCTCCCGTCAGCGCGCCGTCTTGAATTTCTCCTATTGAGATCGATTTCTCGAGTTGAATTTCAACCAGGCCAATCTGCAAACAGAAGGAGTAGTTGCAAACAATGACATAAATTTTCTGCGCTGTTTTAGAATTGTAGTCCACATGTATAGGGTTGTAGTTTGGCTATAGCAGGAAGTGAATGAAGCCATTCAGTCCGTGTTGGCTGTGCTTCCAAATATTGAGCAAATAAAGTCGGAATGTCTAAGACATTTTATTGCTGGCAAAGATGTCGTGGCCTTACTCCCCATAGGGTTTACAGCACATGCAATTTCCAGTAAGATTCATCGAGCTGGCACATTTACATATGTCACGGGCAAACGTTGGCGATTGGGTAAAATCAGGTCCAATCATTTAAAACTTCAACAGAGTCCCCGCCTGCAGCAAGCTATCGTTTCCCAATCTGGACCCACAACTATACAAGGAGCTGGTTTTTACCAGGCTAATTTTTTAATGAACTGCTCTTGTGACTCGAGGAGATAAAGCTTTTTCTGCTGTTGCTCCCAAACTCTGGAATAATCTCCCTCTTATTGAAAGGATGACTAATACTTTGAAAGTTCCCTTTAAAGACTCATCTTTTTAACTTAGCTTTTAATTCTAAAATTCTATTTTTTCCTGTCTCTTATCTGATTTATGGTAGGTGTTTGTGTCTTATTGATTCTGTTTTATTTGATTAAACTTCAGATCGTTAAAAGTTTAACCTTCTACCAAAGATACTGGTTGTAAAAAAGGAGCTGCATCACCACAACAGCTCTGGAGAGCCGCATAAACTATACAGTTAGGGTAAACATCAATAAGCACGTTTTAAACAATTCAAGAAGATTCAGTATTAGCTTATTTTCAACTTATGAACTGTTTAATAGCTGCTGACAGTCTTTTTTAACTGTTGTCTCAGCAGTTTTGTCATTTCATGGAGATAATTTGTTAACGTTTTATACATTTCTGCATATTTTAGTACTTGAATGATGCAAAAAAAAAAAAAAACCCTGCAAAATACTTTGAATCAAGTGTAAAGAAAAATCAAAGAAATAGTTGCAGAAAGGTGGGAGGACAGTACTTGGACACAGCTGAGTAGACTCATCAGTGTGAGTGACAATGGAACAGGCCAGCTGCTGTCCTGCTGCATGGAGGAAGGAGGACAGGATGAGTGTGTGTGTCTGTCTTTTTGTGCATGCCTGCATGTTTGAGATTTGAAGTCACTACGCTGCCTTCATCTCTTTGTGAGAGCCCCCCATTCTGCACGTCTTTGTCGATGGCTCTCGCTGCAGGGCGGGTTGACAGGCTGTGAATGGCTGTCGTTGCTGTGCAGTGGCGGCCTGCCGCGTGGAGTCAAACCCTCAGCAGCCCCCATTAGTGTGAGCAATGCACAAACATGACAGGACTCTGGGTGTGTGCATAAGTGTGTGTGTGTGTGTGTGTGTGTGTGTGTGTGTGTGTGTGTGTGTGTGTGTGTGTGTGTGTGTGTGTGTGTGTGTGTGTGTGTTTACTGGTTTGCTTGTTTCTCTCCTTTTTATCGTCAGCCATTCAGTCCTTTTCTTGACATTTTGGGAAAACTGTTCTGTCATGAGGAAGAATTGCAGTGAAGAGAGGGATGGAAACGCAGGAGGTCTGTGAAAGAATGTGTGAAGCTGTGTGTAGGAGAGAGGCCAGTTGGACTTTTTGTCTGTGTTGCCACGTCAAATGCCACCCCTGCCCCCTTCCCCCACCCTGTCCTCCCTCCTTTCCTTTCAACTCTGACAGTGATTAATGATCCTCAGCTGTCAGGTACATTACTCACTGTGCTCCATCTCTCCCCTTTTTCTTCCTCATTCTATCTCGTCCTCTACTTTTACGTCTTCTCTGTACTCAGAATCCTTTGGAACCTCATGAGAGGATAGATGGAAAAACATCTAAAATGAGTAAAAGTGATCAACATTAACCAGATTCTTTTCTGTTCCTCCATCGGGACATAAAGATTGACCGGATCTGACCTTTTCCCACTGACCCGATGCTGACAAGAATAATAGCACCAATGAAACGCAAGTCACAAGAGCGTGAGTCGGAATATTTGAGTGTGAAGAAGAAACCCTCTTCATGAGTGTGTGTATGTGTTTTTACATGTGAGTGTGAGCCCTAAATGTGCCACGCAGAGGCGTTTGAAAGAGGCCAGACGCCGGCTGTCAGGCGTTACTCTGTCTTCCCTCTTCTGCCCCCCTTTCCATCCCACAGCCTGCCTGATGATGGATGACAGCGAATGAGAAGTTTCCTCTCCTGGACTGCTGACTGGAGCCGGCTGCCGTCAGAGGAACAGCCATCTGCTTTTCATTGAAGGGGCCAGTAGGGGCCCTTGGGTTTGGACCTGGGTTCTGGCCTCGCCTGGCAGTACGATAGGGCAATGCAAGCTGCCAGGCAGCAAAAGCAGGGTGGGCTGCGCAGGAATGAAGCGACCCATCTGTAAAACTTACAAATGTAAAAAATAAAATGCTTATTTTAAACCAAACTGGAAATGTCATTAATCAGATGGGAGGTATTTTTGTGTGGAAGCTCCTATTTCAGCTCTGAAAGCAGTATTTTCATGTTAATCTATATTTAAAACATCCAGAAGTCAGGGGGAAAAAAAACATGTGAGGTGAATGATCGTTCATCTGAAAATACCCCATCTGGTTTGGACGGGATTGCTATGAACACTCAAAACATTTGAGATGCTTTCTACAAGAAGAGATGAAGATTCATTACATTTTTTTCATTTATTTTGAGTTATAGCACCTATCATGCAGTTGTAGCAAAGATTCAGAGGACTTAAACAGCAACAGTTCTCGAGACAGGCAGATGAGATACAGTACATAATAAAATTTTTGTTCAGACAAACTAAAAGGTTCAGTCAAAGGGAAGAAATCTAATGTGAAACCATAACAAACAAGGCAAAAACAAAGCATTCCTTCCCTTATAAATTCAGATTTTGTCATTTTACAACCAGAAATTTCAACATTGCAATTTTATGTAATATACCAACACAAAGTAGTGCATGGTGGTTTAGTGAAAGGAAAAGGATATGTAGTTTTCTTTTTACAATTGAAAAATCTGAATAGTGTGGTGTCCATTTCTCTTCAGTCTCTCTCAGTCAACATGTTAAAGAGTTACCTTTCCCTGCAATTGCTCTCCAACTATTTTGGTGTATGTATCTTCTAGCTTTGCAGAAAGAGACTGAAATTTTTGCCCATTTTTCTTTGCAAAATACCTCCGGCTCAGATTCAATTGAGAATATCTGTTTATATCAACTTTCAAGTCACCGATTCTCAAGCAGATTTAGGTCTGGACTTTGACTGGGCCATACTAACATATAAATATACTTTGATCTAAACTATTCTAATGCAGCTCTCACTGCATCTGCTATCCTGCTGGAAGGTGAACCTTCACCTGCAGTCTCTAACAGATCTTCTTCAGGGATTTCCCTGTATTTAGCTCCACCCATTTTCCCATCAACTCTGACCAGATCTTGCTCTCTTTGCTTGTTTAATGCAAATTCTAAAAGTAACTTGTTGCATTGAATTTTTCTTAGGGGTATCAGAGTAAATGGGCGCCATACAAACACTTTTAAGACTTTGGTTTTCCCTCAGTGTTTGTTTCTTCACTTCACATAGAGGGATTATTTGTTTATAAACATGGCAGATGCACACCTGACCACCTTTAAACTGTCACCGGTTGCCATGGTTACCGCTGTTCCCTTGTTGTTTTTAACATTAGCTATAATGTTGTCAATATATTACAACTGTTTATCACAACGTTTTCCTACCAAATTGACATTAGTGAATGGGATATGTCTTAATGACCCATACGCATTACATGCAGGTGAGTGGATAAATGACGAGAAAAAAAGTTGCCCAAACTTCAGTGGCCGGATATTACTAACTAGGAATATTAAAGCAATTTTGTTCACGGTAAGATCATCAGCTCTCAATGAGATGTGCTGAGTCTCTCTAAAACAAGGAAAACATATCCATGGTGAGCAAGGGCACCGGAATAGTGTTTTCCTAAAATGGTGTAAATTAAAAAAAAAAAAAAAAAACGAATTCATATTCTGCGTGCAAAAGGCAAATGAAATATGATCATTCCTGCCTATTTTGGTCACAGTTAGCGATTATTTTGACTGCAAGGCATTTTGCCCTGTTTTTTGTTTTTTTGTTTTTTTTTAATTTCACACTGTTCTAGTTCAATTTTTCCAGCCAGCTAAAATAAAAATAGATGCTGGTTAAAAGAGTATCGCAATGTTTGATCACCCTTACAGAAAAATCCAATGAATTTCACATATGAAAATCACATGTGAAAACCATGTACCATGTCAAAAATGAACATGTGGCTGCAGCCATCTAGGCAGGTGGTAAACTAAGCTATCAGAAATCAAAAGTGCAGCAGGCTGAACCTGGGGCAGTGCCAGGTGCAGACGCTGTACTAAAACTAAACAAAAGCTAAAACCTCTGAAATCTGCAGCAGATGCCACAAAGCTTTGTGCAGGAGTTGCACCAGGCGAAGAGCGGGGATCTGCGCTGTCTGCGAGTTGGTAATTATTTTATTAGCCTAATTGTTAATAGTGTAAATAGTTAGAATGATATATCCTTGCTTTCTTTCTGCAGGTGACATGCCCAGTACAGTGGGTGCAAGACAGCAACTGATAATCGCACTTTAATAACATTCACAAAATATATATCAAATTTTTTGGTAGTAACGTAAGAAAATATGAAAAAGTAGAAAATGTATTAAAACTTAGCTAAACACCACAGATTTAGTTCAAAGATGAGACTCTACAACATCATAAAACAGATCAGCGTCAGAAATACATTAATATCTTGTTCAATTTGATCAGAAAAGATGTAGTTTTGCTACAGTTTTACTCACTGTAAGCTTGGACAGAATATAGATGATTAAAAATGCTTAATATATTTGGTAAGGCCACAATCAGCCACTAAGCCAGTTATGATTTATTAACAGTAAAAATATTAACACAGCAAAGGAGATTAGAGACTGTACTGTGGAGCAAAAAATCATTAAGTGGAAAAGATAGAGGGACTAAGTGGAAAATAATTGCTAAATTGTATTTTCCAGGATTCATTACTTGGACATTGCTCACTCACTTTTTTTATTAAGCACATTAAAGAAGACTAAGAGGCACATTTACCAAGCTGCATGAATTAGTCTACACAAATCATCAATAGCACAAGAGAAACTGTTTCTTATCCTGCTAATCACAGGTGAAAGTAGAGAATTCCATTTCCAAAATGTTATACAAGCTAGTTCAAAGTCCAAAACAAGCAGATCTTTGGATAATCCGAAGTTCTTTTCTTGGTTAAACACAGGCAGCAAAAATCATGAACTGTCCTCAGTTACTTTGGAAGCATTTTTCACTTTCAGGGATTCAGCCCAGTTTTTTGGGGGGGGGGTTTCTATTGTTGACAAATATTCCTTTCACACCCACTGCTTGATAATGTCCAGACCTCAACTCTATATATTAATTTTCCACATTAAAGACAATGGCATTATTGGGTAACTAATATTTTATGTAGTGTGGAAAGAACACATTAGATCTTAGTTTTTACACACATTTATCTGCTTTCACTAAGACCTTTCGTAATAATCCCAAACCTTTAACATGTGAATGTTGTTATGACTCTAAGATATTTTCTGAATTTATGTCAATATGTTAAACAAGTTTTTTTCTGAAATCATTCTAATTTGCTAATTTAGACATGCAGAAAGCTTCCACAACGATCCATGATTAGGTAACTATAAATGCTGATTAATAACTAAGCAGGGAATGTTTAATGACTAGTTTGTGTGAAAGAACCCTTTCACAAGAACTAGTCTTTCTATTTCCTAGATAATTTTGATGATTTTTGCTTGATGATTTTGATGTTTTGATGATTCTGCTGTATATTTGATTGATGTTTTCATGATGTAAAGCACTTTGAACTGCCTTGCTGCTGAAATGCACTATACAAATAAACTTGACTTGACTTAATTTAATGATCACATGTTGGAAACCTTAAATATGAAAGGAGCTCTAGGCATGGGTTAATATTTTGTCCACAAGGATTGTTTGTTTCCATTATGCTTTTCCTTCTAGTCTAAAGAATCTGGTAAAGGAAAAAAAAAAGTAGATTTCATTTTTCTTATCAGCTTAGCATGATGTAACTACACAGATAGAGAGACCAGCCAGAGAACCATCGTGAAGCGTTTCCCCAGCCAAGCCAGAACCAAGTCTGATCAACTTATCAGATACATTTGTAATAAATGTTTCTTCATCGTACCCTAAGCTAGTTAAATTTCTGTGTGAAATTCCTTCAAAGTTTTTCTTTAAACATCCAACAAAGCGTTTTTTCTTCACGATTGATTTAGGGATCCAAAGCTGAAAACCATCCAAACATCCAACAACCTTGACAGACAAACCAGCTGCTCCCACCTGCTACAGAGTCACCTTCAGGTCGGTTTGAACTGTTGTGTCAAGGGTTTTTTCCAGCAGTCAAACTGAGATATGCTTGTCAGAAACACAGGTTCAATGGCCTCAGATCTGGACCCAAAGTAAGGCATCCTGTTTCTTTAGCTAAGGCAGCTTTCTGGTCCTGGTGAAACTGAGAGGTCAAAAGTGGTTCAGAAAAGTTCATTTTTCTCTCTTGCAAACTTTCCCCTTAAAATGAATGTCAGCTTTTAGAAATCACAATTCTAGGATGTTAAAACCCTTTCTTTAAATTTCTGTCAGACCAGTAGACTTCGAGAGACTTTAACCTTCAATTAGCTTAGATAATTCTTTGAACATCTTTTTCCCTGTAAGTATGCCTCTGTAGAATTAGTGTTAGCATCTTTGTTTTATCAGGCTTGTTTACAGTTGGTGTTTACTTAGTCATTAGGAAATATATCTTAGTGTGATTAATGATAAAGTCCTTGACTGTGTGTAATATTTGGACTGGTGAATGTGGTAGATAATTATTGAAACTGAGAAATATATTGAATCTGTTGCATGTGAGAAAGATTGCTTTCTCACTGGACAGAAAAGAATTCTCCCTACTGAAATAGTGTTGATATATTTTTTTAACTGGTCATGATTCATCCATATTTTCCTAATAGAGCACTTTACTCTCAGACTGCAGGTTTACTGGTGGTTCCTAGAATTTCTAAAAGTAGAATGTGAGGCAGATCCTTTAGTTATCAGGCTCTTCTCCTGTAGAACCAGCTCCCAGTTTTAGTCTGTGAGGCAGACACCCTGTCTACTTTTAAGACTAGGCTTAAAACTTTCCTTTATGATAAAGCTTATACTTAGACTGGCTTAGGTTATCCTGAGTTATTTCTGTAGCTATGCTGCCATAGGCTTAGGCTACTGGAGGACAAACTGACCACTTTTTCTCACTTTCTTGCCGTTATTTCAAGTGTAAACTTTTTGTTTTCTCTCAGTTATTTTTCTCTCCATAGAAGCTACACCTGGTCTACTGTTCTGTTTGGCTATGATACCTTCTTGGAGGAGGGCTTCAGCTGAGATAATGCTGCCATTGACTAATCATTCTCCTTCTTCTGCTATTAACTTTTACTTTCATGAACATCGAAAATAATTCTACATCAGTTCATCTGTTTTTCTTGTGCATTCTGCTCTGTCTTCTCAAACCCCTAGTCGGTCATAGCAGATGGCCACTTGTACTGAGCCAGGTTCTGCTGGAGGTTTCTTCCTGTTAAAGGGGAGTTTTTCCTCTCCATTGTTGCTACATGCATGCTCAGTATGAGGGATTGCTGTAAAGTCAACAACACAAAGCCATGCAATCGCTACGTGCTTGTCCAGGAGGAGTGAATGACGCAAGTCAATGACTCCATGCAATCGGCTGGGTTTCCTTAGAAACTTTTTGAACTATTTTGAATAATTAATTGATCTTACTGTAATGTTTGATAACTTGGATCAATTGGAATGTATGTATGATTGAACTGATTTTTTTTCTTCTTTGTAAAATGCCTCAAGACAACATATGTTGTGAATTGGTGCTATACAAATAAACTGAACTGAAAAAAAACTGAATACTGATTATCTTTATAAGCTAACATTTTTTAACCATTGCACGTACAAGGAATTAAAGGGGTATTTGTTAAATTTGTCCTCTACACTCTTTTGCCATTTAACGTTGCTTTCTGTTAAATGAAAAGGGTTAAGCACACATGTAAGCTGAGTCACCACCTAGCAGTCTTAATTTTCATGGGAGAGGCTCTTTACAACTAAACAAGAATCTCCAAACCCACAAAAACCATCCATCACATCCCACTCCTTCCATCCTGCACTCCCACATATATCCTCTCCATTTTCCTTCACCTCTTTGTTATTTGCTGTACCAGCTATATCATCCCAGCTTTTTTAAGAAAAGCTGAGAAGTAAAAAAACAAACAAAAAAAAAAAAACAAAACGATAGCATTGTTATTTTAATTTCTACACACTCAGCAAGGTAAATAATAGGGCTTTTCCACCAAAGAGCTCTAAGTGGAAAACCAAAGCTGGTGTTAAAGTCAGCTGTTCACCAAAAAAGCAGTGTGGTTTTCCCACATATCATTACATCAGTAAAAATGTCTCTTAGTAAATTTTTCCTCCTCCATTTGGTGAAATCTGAGATAGATGATCACTGAGTAGGGAGACAGTTTACCTCTTGCAATTGCATATTTTGTCTCATTATAGAAACAACTCTGAAAACTGGATTTAAGCACATAGTTTAAAGCAGGATTTATAAATGTCACCCTGGTGATGCTAATAGATCTACAGTGTTTATAAAGGAAGTCATGAATGTGTTTTCATGTTTATGGGAAACCTAAAAAGTTTTATACAGTTCAGTGATCTACTTTCAGTACAGGACATGTGACATTAAAATAAAGAACAGGAATACGACAGAGAATATGTTTATTATAACAATATATTTTGTTTTTATTGTTTTGGCTTGATTGATACTTTCACATGAAATGTAAAACGGCCAAATAGGAGTTTTAAACTGGTGCTTGTCACTGGTGTTTTAAACTAGACTCCAGCAGCCGACAAAACAGTTCTTTTCTCTGTCCCAGAAAAAACTGGGTTCTTATTCAGCTCCAGATTTGGTGGTGGAAGCGAACCTAAAATCAGCAATGGAACTAGTTGGTCAAGAAAAACCATAATGGTAATATGGTTTTTGCAGTTACTGAGAAGATACAGCATTTAAACTTAAAGCTTCACCAAAATATTTGCTTAAAGGATCATTTAGACTGAAGTGAGGTTTTGTAAAGAACCTGCAGTGAACAGTCTTCAGAGCTGCTTCAATTTAAAGAAAAAGACTGAAGTATTGAATCGTCAGTCAGTAAGTCAGTGTGGTGCAAGCTGCAAAACAGGCTCCTGCCGCCTCAGAACAAAATGTATACAGCAGCGTTTGCTGCAAGGTTATCCATTTTCTTGCAGCTTCCAAAGTGATTCCCATCTTGCCATGTACGTATGTGTATCTAAAACTGCATAATAGGTTGGTTTCATCGATAGGAAAGAAAGCAGGTTTTGTGCAATAGCAAGCATTGTTACATCCTGTAACAATGCAAGTATGCGTGCAGTTTTTGATGTTCCCCTGTTCTGTAAAGGCTTTAAAAATCCAGTTTCTAACCTATCAGACTGAAGTACACTAATTTTGTATATTTCATATAAAGGTGAATTTAATTTATGCTTAAGAGTGATGATAGAAATGTCAGAAATAAGTGTGTGGGTCACTGAACCATAAATGAAGCATTTCTATGGAGTTCTCAGCCACCTGATGTCCATCTAACATTTCTATCTCTCTCCTTTTTCTACATTCAGTTCTCATTTAATTCTCTCCTTTTTCTCTCCTTTGTCTATTTCCAAGAAGTTACCTCTTTTTTCTTGTGTGCATGTGCAACACACGTGTGCAAACATCTGTCTCTTTGTTTTCATTAGATGCATTTTGTCATCAAGATTCTACCACCCAAATGTGGATCGATCATGGTCTTTAGTGACAGGAAGGGCGCATAGATCATTAATAAGGGGGCAAATGAAGTGGTTAGCAGAATCAATGGTAATCCCATGGGAACAATGATAATTTCTTCTAACTGACTACTTTCACTAAAAAAAGCTGGAGAATTGAGGAGATAAAATGGATCTGAATAAATTCTGGTAGAGCTGGCTGATATCTCTGTTTCTCCCCTCTGTCTCCATTTGACAGGACAATGCAGCAGCACAGAGACTAAAGCTAATCACGAGGGGGTTAAGACCAAAGCGGACTTCTGCCATCTTAAAACAACTCCGGTCTCAAAAAGATCAAGGCAGTTTTTTATATGCAAATCTCTACATGTGTTATGTCCTTACCTGTGTGATCATATGTGTAGATCTCAGTATGGTATGATTTCTCAAGGCATTCATCTAGACCGAAAATCCGTTTAAATATCCTGACCCAGTTTCACTGAATCATTTACAAAAGGGCTTGAAACTGAGAATTGTTAAAAAAAAATATTCTGGAGAAGTTTAAGTGGTTGATTGTTTGTTGTATGTGTTGGTCCCTTCCTGTCCAGGTCTCTCTTTAAAAATGCAGTTTTATAACCTTTAACACAGCCGATGATTATTTACACAGGAAGTGGAGGTTGGAGACAGTCCGCCACCAGTGATCTCCCTGTATGAAACACATGCTGAGTACAGAACACGTCAAGAGTTTCCATTCAGACTACCAGCCTGATGTAAAATGAAACTGGTACTAACTAAGGGAGCTCCATTTTATTGATTATTAATCTGCCTAACTTGTCTATGATGGCTTTTTCATGGCCCCTCTCAGATTAGTCGTTATCTTCAGCCTCCAAACTAATTTGGATTTAACCCAAATGAAAACATGAAGAGGGTAATCTACCATAAATTACATATGAACTGCTTATAACCTTTCAGCAGAATCTCAATTCAGATATTTTGACATTTCCCTTGAAAAACGATTACCACAAACACTTATTATGTTACTTCCAGGCTAGTTGAAATGTAGTTCTATCACTGTCATCTTGTATTTTGACACAAAAAAAAGTCCAGATTTGTGGGTATGAGAATAGGATTTTTGGTGTCATAGCATTCCCAACAAGCTCATGTTTCCTTTACTGAGACCTTTTGGGCAAGAAAGATGGGCTACATTAAGCTGTTGTTATAGAAGACGGAGTTAAGTTTCTGTTTTTCTCCTACTCCAGGTGCATGCTGGTATTTCACCCAAAATGTCACCAAAATTAAATTGTTATTCTTTTCAAAATCTTCAGAAATGGTCTCATGGAATCAGATTTTTTTTCCCCATCTACAGTGTTTCTAGAAAAAGTCCAGTAATAATAAAAGATAAACTTTTAGCCCAACCACTCTCTGCTTTCTTATTAAACCCAATATCCCCAAGTCTCTTTCAGTCAAAACACCAGAAATCCAGCTTCAACAACAGTTGTCATTTATTCCAGAAAATTCTGTTGTATCTGATTGCATGTCATTCTTCTGCACCACATCTCCAGTTTCACATTAAGGAGCAGCCACTTTATGAATATGTATTGCATGTATACATAAAGGATTAAGATCTCCTCTCCAGTTCCTCTCTCACTCTTTCTTCCTCACCCAGTCTGTCTCCCCTCTCAGCTGTTCAAATATTGTCTTTCTATTTATACTGAGCTTGGGGAAATATTTACCCTGGGCCACTGAAGCAGGGTGGATATGAATGGGCATCATCTGAACTTGTCAAATTAGCTGCTGCTCACCGCTTGCTAATGTCTGTAATTGGAATGGCTGGGAGTGCAGCCTGTCTGACTGAGGCTTTGGCATGGAAGTCATGTGTTGCTGCCCATCTCAGAAGGTCAGGAGGCTATTCAGCAGCCACTGAGGGCATCTTACCATCTACATATAAAAACTATCTAAATAACACTCCCATACCCGGTGAGTAGCTGTTCATCTGACCTTAGCAACCTTACAAAATCTCAGTAACAGGCATGTTGAACAAATATGCCTAAACTTGTTTTGGCAAATTCTTGCTTATAATGCACAGATAATGACAAATGCATAGAAATGTGCATTTACAAAGCCAGAAATAGCCCCTGTACACATTACTAAAAAAGTTTTTGTTTTCGACTGTATTACAGAATCTCATAACCATAATAGTTTAGTTAAGGCTTTTTCACACATCAAAAAATGTACTTTTAAATGCAAGATGTATTATAATTAGGTGGCAAAAAAGACACATGGTTTCAAGGCATGAACCCACGCTGTATTTCTTAAAAATATGTTGTTGGTAATCCACTGCTTGTCATTTCTTGTTTTTCTTTTTATCTGCTTTGACTGTGTTGTTGGTATTTCATGAATCCTGCAACACAGACTAATATAATATACAGTATAAATAGTTCTTGTCGTGCTACACTTTGCAGATGATCTGTCTGAACTGATTAAGATTTGGTCATGTGACCATGCCAGCCACAGTCCTACCAACGTTCGGATTATTTCAGTTTACGGTTATTTTGCTACTAGGGGACACTCATTGACAGTGCCAACGATCTGCCAAAAGAAAATCAGGCTCGTGAAAAATCATCATAATTATTGTAATCATGATAAGATGTTAAAAATAAATAGTATGCATGTTAATAGATTCAACACAAAAGTAAAATTTTTGCTCAAGAAAAAGATGAATCTCTGTGTCTGAAGTCTCCCTGTGATGCACTACTGAAGCACCACCAAATTCCTTTGAACAAATAAAAATCATGAATAATGATAAATACAAAAGCAGTAAATACATGAGAAATTATCACATGTTCAGCCTGTTACATCTGTCCTGCTTCAAAAACGATTTACTTTGAACAGCTGTGCGAAGGCCTGTAAATCTAAAATAATAAACAGCTTAATGTGAAGAAAGACTGCTGACTTTGAGGATTTTTTTTGTTTTACACTTTTTCTCAGTCACTTGGTGCATTTTTCACAACACTTAACATTTGCACTAGTGCATTTCTTAAAACAGTTAGTACAAACTGCAAAACCTAGTTAACCTGCAAAAGTAAGTCACTAGTTCAGAAGGGATAGTTCAGTACTCAAAAGTTAGTATTCATGTCAGTGAAGGTTTCGCTGTCAAAAAAGTCCTGTCACCATGTACAAGATAGTCAAATGGTTTTGTCATGTTTTCATTATGACAGTTCATTCTGGAAGTGTTTTCTTATTCAAAAAAATCAGATCCAAGTGACACTACCTGAAAATGCTCAAGATAGCACTATACACTGTTTGCATCGCCGTTTGAAATCTACATTTATAGTTTGTGAGATAAATGACAATGCATACGATGCTTCAGGTTTTTACTGCATCTGATCTTTGGAATTCCACTTTGTTCACTGTATTGTGCAAAAGCAAAATACAAACTTATTTAACCAACAAAAGAAACAACCTTGGGGTAAAGCTGTACACAACTGTAAACAAAATCATCAGTGAAAACTGAGGTTCACGTGAGAGAAATTGATCAGTCTGGGAGACATTTTCTGAAAAGAACAGTAAAGAAATACATTTCACCACAAAGCATTTGTCCTTAGGGTACCTAATGGTCAACATGTAATGCTCAGAGAGCATACATTTCATTCCCGGATGCTTGTTTAATTCTTAAAGCAATAAAAAGATGGTGACATTATGGCAAAAGTAATCCACCCTGTTCTGATGTAGTTAAGCACTGAATTACTAACCCTTCATCCAAAACAGACTCACATGCTTCAGACACGTGATAGAACTTATATGCTAATCAACCTACTAATTACATTTCCCTTCAACCATGTAACATATGTTTTGCGGTACACTAACATACATGGCCAGATAAGAAGTAATGTGGTGGCAGGTTAACTCTGAGGTTTTAGAATTGCACCAGAAGATAGAAACTCACAAAAATACTCACAAAATGTTAAGGTAATCTGCAGCTAACACAAGCAAACATAATAAACTCTTAGTTATCCTTGAAAATCTTAGTCAATGGTACTTGTGATTTACCAAGCCTAGCAGAATATGTATTCTCCAGGGTTATCCCGTGGGAGTTTGCAGTACCAAAGATATCATCTGTAGTACAGATGATACTTTTTAGATGAAGTTATCATACTGTATGGTGACTTCACCTGAAAAGTAACACGCTTTATTTCATGGCTTGTTCTAGAAAATGTAGCTGCATTTAGAAAGCTTTAAATGTGCCATGTTGTCTAAACAGCTGTTGTGCAACAATAGGTTTGGTTTGGCTATGAATAACTACAAATAATTGCTGAGGGCAATAATTCACAAAACTAGTAACTTAAATCAAAATTACCAAGTTGGAGCACATCCTGATTATCTGGAAATAAACATGGATCGAAAAGCCTACAATAGTCACTGAAATAACCTGAAAAGTTACAACAGTAATAATAAATACAAATTTACTGAAAATTATCCAATGAAAATCAGACATTCCTTTTGAACTGTAGTTCAATAGAATCATTTTAAAAAACAAACTTAATGAGAAGAGAGGAAAGAAAAACTCATGATGAATCTCTTCAGCAACCCTGCATGATTAAAATGATTCTTTATCAGTCAATACCTTACAAATATAACCTTATAAAACATCATTTATACCAGTGACAGGCCTAACAATCTTTTGGTACCCAAGCAATTTGAATTGTAAATCCTGCAAAACACAATGAAATAGACAATCAGAAACAATATTCAAATTGTTTATCCAAAGCTAATTTATCTATGCCCACACATTCCTCTTACTTGAGTCATCCTTAAGAACCGGGGAATCACCAATGAACGAGAGAGCCTGACGGAGCGGTAAGAGGGGCTTTTGTAAACAGCAATGCTGATAGGGAAAACCGGCTGCAGTTAGCTGTTCAGCTAGCGGTGGGGGAGAACAAAGACGGTTGCTGCTCAGTTGGGGAAAACCAGGGAACAGTTAGCTGCTCGGCGAGCAGCTGAAGGAGCACAGGGCAACGTGTGGGACTATGGCTCCCCCTCTCAGCTCCAGGTGCCGCTCTCTGGTTGACGGCAATAGAGACAGCATTCTTGGCTTGGGAAATCTTTAAATCAAAGATTCCTTCTGCAGAATTATGAATAAGCCAGAATCAAGGCGTATTCCTTCACTTGGAATATAATCACCGGTTGCAAAAACAGTGGACTGTATATGTACTTTAATTCAGGGTTACTTCAAAGTTGCAGTACCTCACTTGACCAACAAAGATAGAGGTCTGACTCGCTTATCTGTGTCTCACCATTGAAATCCCCTGCAGTAAAAGAGAATTACTTTCTTCAGTGGATCGTTTTTGTTAGCATGATGTCACATGTTCATGCAGTGAAACTCCTCCTCTTCCTGCAAAAACTGATAGTGGGTCAATGCAGTGCATTGTGAGTTTAATAGTTCTTATACCAATCTCTTTATTCCCTGTAGTTTAGTCCTTCATGGCTGTAGGCACAACACAGCAATTGCTATTCTTTTACAATTTGTACTTTTTTGTGGTTGGGAAAAAGAACTTTATAGCTGCTGATGTGTAAATATTAATATTTACAACTGCAAACTCAATCATAACATCAAATATATAATAACATCAGTAAGTATAGGCTTGAAAGAATGTCCCATATAATGTTCAGAGATTCAGTACCACAGTTAAAAACTGGTCAGTGATCACAGTTTTATTTCCTTAATAACATCATATTTTTGTATGTATATATGTAACCTTTATTTAACCAGGTATGTTTCATTGAGATTACAGATCTCTTTTACAAAAGAGACCTGGGCAAGCCAGACAGCAACATACCTACAATTACAAATCAAAACTACAGATATCAAAACCAGTTAATATACAATATAAATAAAAAAGGAAAGAAAATAAAAACAAACACAGCCATGAAAGTAAAAATAGGGCTAAAATATAACTTAATATTAATCAAAGCATTTACAAAAAAATACCTTGTGTACAAACTGATTAAGAGTGGCCTTAAATGCATAAAAGGAAACAATTTCCTTCAACTTTAAGTCATTCTGCAATTGATTCCAATCTGAGGAATCAGCAAACTGGAAGGATTTTTTGCCATTCTCAGTACAAAGCTTAGGCACAGAGAATAAAATGAAGTTGTCTGAGCATAGAAAATAACCACCTTGAAGTTTTCTAACAATTAGAAACAATAGATACGGGGGGAATAAACCTAAGATGGCTTTGTAAATAAAATAGTACCAGTGGCAAAATCTACGAGTGGACAGGGGAGTCCAACCAACACTGTGTATACAGAACACAATGGTGAGTTAGGGCTCCTAGACCAGTGATAAAATGTAATGCTCCATGATTATACCAAATCTAGCTAATGCAACCGGTGTGAACATGCATGCATATAAATTATGTCACCGCCATCTAAAATGGACAGAAAACTTGTAGCAACAAGATGTTTCCTAGCTTCAAATGATAAACAAGATCTAATTCTAAAATAAAATCCTAGTTCCGGCTTCAATTTTGTTACCAGCTTGTAACAAATGTGAATATGAGGATCAAACCCCAGGGAATCAATTATCAAACCTAGATATTTATACTGAGACAATCTCAATCTGAGAACTTTGAAAAGCAATAACGGGCTGCATCGTTTGTGATCTAGATATACTTTTATAGTTGGAGAACAACATTACTTTAGATTTCTGAGCATTTAAAACTTACTTTAGATCACCCAAATTGGACTGAACCACATCAAAAGCTGCTTGTAGGTTTTCAAAAGCACTTTTAACTGTATTGGCAGGACAATATAAGACAGTGTCATCGGCATAAAAATGAAAATTAGCATGCCGGACATTGAAATAAACTATTAATATAGATTATATTAATATCTAAACTATTAATATAGATTATAAACAAAAGGGGACCTAGGATAGAACCTTGTGGGATACCTTTGGATATTTGAAGGCAGGTGGAAAAATTACCTTCCACTTGCACACACTGTGACCGGCCGGAGAAATAGTTTTGAAATCATTCAACTGATCGACAAGAGAGTCCAGTGTCAGAGAGCCTTTTCAGCAAGATTTTGTGATCAACTGTATCAAAGGCTTTTGATAAGTCAATAAAAGGTGCTGCACAATGTTGTTTTTTATCTACAAAACCAATTAAATCATTTTATACTTTTAAAGTTGCTGTAATAGTGCTGTGGCCAACTTGGCCAACTCAGACAGCTTAGAGATGGACCTGTAGTTATTCAAATTAGTTGGTCCCCCACCTTTATGGAGGGGAAGAACAAAGGCAGACTTCCAGACCAAAGGAATTTGACCTGAGCTAAGGGAAAGATTAAAAATATAAGTCAAAGGAGATGAGATAAAATCAACAGCTTTCTGTAAGAAAAAAGCTTCCAGATAATCTGGTCCTGCTGGTGTTTTACAGTCTAAACCTATAACTGCATTACGTACCTCAGAAACCGATAAATCAGAAAAATTAAATGGGTGTATTACAATTAATTATTATTAGAAGTGACAGGGGAGATTATATGTGACGTAGTACAAAGAGAGCCAAATATAGAACCTGAAGCAATAAAATGCTTATTAAAGCAATCCAACATCTCATACCTATCAGAGATAATGTGAGAGTCCTTCATAATACAAGTAGGGAACTCTGAGTGAGTTATCTCGCTATTGAAAGAATTTATGGTCTTCCAGAGTTTCTGGGGATTATTCAACTTTCTAGAAATTTTGGACAAAAAATATTATCTGCTTCCAAAGTCTTGAACAGATTGCATATGAAGACCCATTTTGCTGCCAACAAAAAGCACTACACCAGCACATTGTTTTAGAGCAGGTGAGTAGTTCACATTAAACCATGGAGAATCCAATGTTAGAATGATGGGCAGGAGGAAAGATAGAAAAGGTAAATTAACTTTTATTTAACAAAAACAAAAGACTATGAAAACAAGTCCCCAAAGGTAACCTTAAGAAAAGCAGACACACCAACAGAGAAACAGAAACAGACAAAGCAACTAACAAAAAAAGATATCATAGAGCAACTAAAAAGCAAAACTGTATGTACACTCAGGTAGTAACTGACACATGAGGAAAGGGTGGATGGAAGCTGACGTCCCAAGTCTGATTCCTGTCCGACATGTAGAATCAAGAAATGACTTCTGTAGAATATGTCTGAAAACATGAAAGGACTGAAAGATCTCAAAAAACACTGTATCATCCCCCAAATCTGAAGAAATCTAAGAACAAATGAGAAACAAAATCAGTGACATCTATCAATCTGGAAAAGGTTACATTTCTAAGATTTTAGGACTCACAGTGAGAGCCATTATCTACAATTGGAGATAAAATGGAACAGTGGAACCTTACCAGAAGTGCCTGGCCTACCAAGATTACTCCAAGAGCACCCTGACAACTCATCTAGGAGATCACAAAAGAATCCAGAGTCACATCTAAAGCACTGCAGGCCTCACTTGCCTCAGTTAAGGTCAGCGTTTACGATTCAACTATAAGAGACTGAGCAAAAATTACATCTCTATGAGAGCTCCAAGGTGAAAACCACTGCTGACCAAAAAGAGACAACTTATGTTTGTCACAATAACACCTTGCTTATCCCCAATTGACAGTTTGGGAACATATACTGTGAACTGAAGAGACAAAAGTGGAACATTTTTGGAAGGTCTGTGTCCAGTTACATCATCTGTACAAGTAACACCACATTTTAGAGAGCATCTTTACTGTGTTTGAGTTGAGCCAGCACGCAACACTAGACATCTTCCTCAGTATTCAGATGTCTCGCCTCCAACCTGAGAGAGCACACTGCCATCAGTTCATGAACTTAAGCTTAAACACTCTTGGGCTGTGCACCAGAACAATGATCCAAAGCACACCAGGAAGTCCACCTCTGAATGGCTCAAAGCAGATTTTGGAGCAGCCTAGTCAAACAGAAAAAAATCTGTAAGACCTGTTATAATCTATCAACAATAGATTATTTGAACAAACACAGAAGAGCCCTTTTGTTTGACCAGATTACTGGGACACTGGGTGTTGTTATAACGGTAATGACATTGTTATTCAGGGATTTGCAGTCAAAATTCAACTCTTTTTTTAATGACATAAAAAAATTGCTTAAGATGTGAAAATATACATTTTGTTTGATGCTGAAAAATTACAGAACAAAATCAAATCTGAGATCTAAATTCTGAAATAGGAACTTAAATATTTCATTTCTCTTGTTTTTTCCTCCCTTCATAGGATGGAGTTATCACAGCATCAATAAATCTTTGTTGATTTTGAAGGTCACATTTGTAAATATGTAGCTTTTATTGAGAATGGAAGATTAATATTTTAACCCTTCTCAGGCCTGTATGACAGCTTATCCTGTTACCCAATCAGGACTTTGAATCACTGCACTTTGAGTTTTATTCATTTGGTAGAATAGTTGAAGTTCAGCATTTAGATTTTGTTGTCCTCACCAGAAAAACATAAAATACAAATAAAATACATTGAAGTTTGTGGTTAGAACAAGATAGAAAATGAAAAAGTTCTGGTGGTAATAATATTTTTGTGAAGCACTATTGTTCCCTGCAATAAAATACTGCTTGATTTTTTTTTTCTTTAATTTTTTCTTTTTAGACATACAGATTTGAAAAACAGGTTGTTCTAAAGCAATCTTTTATTGTGAATTTTATTTCATACCAGTTGATTAAATAAAAATTACACTTGGAATAACATTTCAACAAAGAAAAACAGGTAAACAGGGAATGAAGCAGAAGCAGCCATTTACTCCTTTGATAACAGCTAATGTGGAGCAAGCAGTAAAACCGTGATGGAAGCGGTCAGCAGCCCACTAAAAAGGATCCTGCTGCAGGAAAGGCGATGAGCTTGAAAGCGAGAGCAGCTGGGTGGAGAAGGGAGGGAAGAAAAGCAGCCGCTGAGCCGATATCGATCTTCTGCCACAGAGATTGATAGAGCAATAAGGAGCTGAGGAGAGAAGAGATGAGGAGTAGAGTAGCTGATGCAGACATGCAGGAGGAGTAGGACAGGAAGGCGAGGGAACAGGGGATTGCAGAGTGCCAGATGAAAAGAGGACAGATGGGGGGAATTGTGAGGAGTAAGATGAGGAAAGGAGGAAGAAGTGAGAGTCTGAAAGAGTGATAGACAGAGAGGAAAAAGAAAGAGAACAGTGGAGGTGATGTGATAAACTAGTCTGCAGGTGACACCATTTGGGAGGTAAAAGATCAGGTGTCTACGCTCTAATTAGGTCAAGGAGAGCAGAGCCACAGGCTGATGGATGAATTAGAGAGGAATGAGTTGTAGAGACAGAAAAAAAAAGGAAGGATTGGATTTTATGTGCAGGAAGAAAAAGGAACAGTGTTTGAGGGGCCGAGACACTAAAGGTGACCTCCAGTTACCTAATGGCTCTATACATATTCTTTAATGAAGTCACCAGGAAAGTGCAGTCACATCAACCTGCAGCTCCACTGAGTGCTGGGTGAAGAGATCTACGAGTGTGAGTGCATGTGCTGAGACAAACTCTGTCAGACATAGGAATTATAGTATGGCTACAATTCATTCTGCAGCCCCCAGGTGCGTGCGTGCGTGCGTGCGTGCGTGCGTGCGTGCGTGAGTGAGTGAGTGTGTGTTTGTGTAAGTGATGCATGGGCATGAGGTGTGGTGAGTGGAGGACTGGCGCAGCCATCACTCAGGTCCAAGGCCTAATGGAGAGACCTGGCAGACAGCTGGCTGATGGATGGCCCAACCAACATACACAAGCAAACACACACACACACACACACACACACATAGTCATCAGATAACTTTGCTAAAGCCTGACCTCACTCACTACATGTCCTTCAGCAGCAACACAGAGAAAAGAAAGGGAACGATGAGAAATAAAGAAGGTTAGTTTGTGGTTTGTGTATGAATGTGTGTGTTTCTACGTGTGTGTGTATGTGGACCATTTTTCCAACAAATACTATGTTATGAGGACCCACTGCTCCTTATGGGGTCCAAAGCACAGGCCCCATAAGACGGCGTGCTGTTTTTAGGCTACAGGTCAGGTTTAGGACTAAAGTGTGAATTATGTTTAGGTTAGGTTCAGGGTTAGGCATGTAGTGGTAATGGTTAGGTTTAGAGTAAGGGTAAGGGTTAGGCTATAGAAATGAATGAAAGTTGATGCGAAGTCCTTTTGAAGATACAAAGACATATGTGTGTGTGCCTGCATGTCGATACAATCTCAATTTACTTGTTAGTTGTTTTCCTCAGTTTGCTGGGTGCCATTAACATCACCAGCTTTCCTAACTCACTGGGCATTACGCTCTCTCTCTCTCACTCTTTCTCTCTCTCTTTCAGGATTGACATGCACATAGACACATATGCGTGGGCAACTGAAGCCACATGTGTTTGGTGTTGTTGCACAGCCTGCCTTCACTCTTCATTAGCCTCTGTTTGAATGAAATGTTTGGAGACATTAAGGTAATGTTACAAGCTTATAAAGTATTTAAACCACCCCGGGTGCCAGTACAAGGAAGGTAGCAGGGTAAAGACACAGGGGGGTCCAGCTGAGAAAAAAAGGTGATGGAGGGAAAGACTGGAATGAGATTGCCCAAATCTGACATGTTTTACAGCTACTTTCAGCAAATGTAAATTAAATCCTTCATTCTAAAATGATCTTGACAACAACATTTACAATCACAGTTGGATATTTTTTAAAAAAAACTCTGATGACGCAGCATCAGAAATGTTCCATTCCCAATGAAGAGGCCAGTGAGACACAAATATGTCAGAAGATGTTTCCATCACAAATAAATCACATGTGAAAGCTGCATGACTCCATGGCTCCATCTCTCTGATGTATGGTCACATGACCTGTGTAGCGATAGCTTTTTGAGTTTCAGACTCTCCAGGAATGCATTCCTGCTGGTATTAAGCCATATTTGTTTTCAGGGTCTCATAAAGTTTATCCTTCTGAGTCACAGAGTCCAGTTGTTGTGCAATAAATATCAGCACACACTACTGAGCCACATTGTTGCGCCACGGTTTTTATTGAAATAAACAGGATCAAGCCTACATTCACTGTGCAGCTGCTGAACACAAAATATGTATTAACTCACAGCTGAGAATTCTCTCCCGCTAAGACACATGCTCCTTCTGTTTATGCAACACCGGAAAAAAGCTTCTGGGAGCAGCTTTTAGAGGAAAACTCATATGGTCAGTTTTACTTCAAAGGAATGTTTATGTATCTGTCCACTCTATTTTAAAAGATTTGGGTTAATGCAACAGCCAGGTTGGGTAAGTCAGAAGAGCTTAAAGGAATGCAGTACATAAATTGTTATAGTTTTTGGCTTACTCTTTGGGAGCATATAGTTTTACTTTACAGGAATATTGAAAAGCTACATTCAGAGGTGGATAGAGTTCCCAAAATTGTACTCTAGTAAGAGTAGCACGACTTCAACATATCTTTACTCAGGTAAAAGAAGAAGTATCCATCCAAGAAATTACTCAAGTTAGAGTAAAAAAGTATTTGGCAAAAAGGCTACACCAGTACTAAGTTACTGATCAGAACATATAATTTAATATTTAAAAATAATGTAATCAGAGAGACAAAAAGTATAAAGTTATGTGCAAAGTTTGGTATTTTAAAGACTAAAATGAAAAAATGAATACAAATATATAACATAACAAAATAACAAATTACAGCAGAATAAGCATTTTTTCAAATATTTTGTTTTTCACTAAGAAACGGATTAAACTAATACAGTAGGTAATGTATATGTATTTTAGAACAGGGAAATGTACTTCCACTGACAACACAGAAGTTTTTACTGCATCTTTTTCACCTTCACATGTCACAGCAGATAAAAACTAACATCAGATCAACAAAGCTGGTGTTTAAACAAGAATTATTGTTTTAACATAAACTTTAGTTGTGCGTCAGTATCTGGTGCATTTTTGGTTAAGAAGTGTTTATTCTTCATTCAGTGAAGTTACTCACAGTGGATAGAGAATCCAGAAATTTTACTCTTGTAAGAGTAGTGTACTTCATAGTAATATTACTTAAGTAAAAGCAAAAAGTACAGTGTTGTCTATTTGTATTTTCGTTGTTTTTTGTTTCATCTTTATTCTCAAATTTTTGTTTCAAAGGTTTCACTTGTACTGTGTAAAGCTAAAGTAAACGTTTTTGAGAGTGTGTTTGAGAACACAGCATGGATGTTTCGAAAAATTTGTCAAAATACCCTACTTTAAATTAGTAAAGTTTTTAATTTTATGTATTTTTTTTTTTTTATTATTTATTTATTTTTTTTTTTTAATTATATAGTCTGTAGAATAGAATAGCAGATATTTATAAATGGGTAAATTTTCCTCTGCCTACAGGGGTTTTGGAATTCTTACTGGAACACAGTATTACCAGCACAGGACAATAACATAACTTGGTGACATAAAAAATTATGTAAAGATTCTTCCAAGCTTGTGTTCACTATAACAAAATTGAGGAAATCAATTGTAGGCATAAGCAAAGTAGGCTACTACATCATCGCTTCTGAATTAATTATTTTTGTCCACTTTACATTGATACCCCAAAAACAGAGTTTAAAAAAATCTTTTTGAATAAGACTGGAAATCTCTTCATTTGGATGTTCACAGTGTACATTATAGTGGGGGGCAGGGCTCTCCATCTCTCTAATAAATAAACAACCTACATTAAGGGGTTACACAACAGCACAAAAAACAAATAACAGCCAAACACTCTAATAATGTTGTAATTTCCTTTCATTTGAATAACTGATTAAAAACCTCAATAAAATACTTGAATTGTCCTTATCAATTTGTCTGAAAGGCACAACATAGCAGTATGCAGGGAGAAAATATCAAACATATATGTTCAGTTATGGATTTGATGGTTTCCAATGGTTTCTAGTGTGACCTCAGATTGAGTATCCTTTCATTTCCTGAGTTTCTCTGGAGTCAGCTTCTTGAAAGTGATCATCAGTGGTCAACCTGACTTAGAGCAAGTAGAATGAACCACAGACGTCCATCCTCTGTACAGAACTTGTTCCACTGTTTTCACACATTTATTGCAATGCTTAAGTTTTTCTGAGCGTTTCCAAACAGGCTACATTTATAAAGGCACAGGCTGCTTAAGATGCACCTACATTTCTACTGGCTCAACCAACTCGCCTCTCAAATTCTGGGTGAAAGAAAATGCACAAATCACAATGTCTGAATGCAGAAGAAAATCTTACAAAGGTTCTAATAATGGTTGAGAAGTTATTGCACTCCCTAATTAAGCCTCCCACTGTCTCAGAGGGATCAGACTGACCCTGTGTGCACATTAATGAGGTTTTTCCAGTGGTTTTAGGAACTGAGGGGCTGATGGGACACCCCCATCGCATCGCCATTGTCTGACCAAGACATCTGCCTTGCTCTTCCCGAGCGTGGAGCTGGGACTGCGGAGGGGTTAGGCTACAGGCTGAGCAGCAGACTATTGGTGTTTCTGCATTACAGGACAAGAGCTCAACAGATCAGTTTTGCTTCCCTGACATAGCGCATACATGCACAGTTAGGTCAGTCGGCATCAATTGGTATGAACCACCAATCTCATTCGGGTTACAAATTCATTCTGATCAAGCTGAATCCGATTGAGTTTACATGACGCTTTTTTATTCCAATCACCCGTTTATTCCGATTACTTCTGTCCATGTAAACGTAGCCTGTGGGGTCCAATTACACTAAAGCCTTTATCACTGTAAATATGGTGCAATGAAAACCCTAAATTCTGTGTCTCAGAAATTGTGACTATTTTAAAATGTGTTTTTAAATAACTGGAAACTCATATTATTATACCCTAATCAGCTAATTACCTCAAAACACCTGCAAAGGTTTTCTGAGTTTCTAAATGGTCTCTCAGTCTGGGTCAGATGGCTAATTGTTTATCAGTACAAACCCATGGCACCAGCATTCTGCATACCTTACTATCAAAACAGATTAATAAAATGAGCTGCTACAACTTAAATTTTAAATTGTTCCATCTCATTTTATTCTTTAAGTCTTAAAACAACATCCAAGTTCTGTTTGTTAACTCAATTTGTAACATTTAATGAAGACTGCTCAATCTGTGTGATTCTTAAAATAGAAAAATGTAAATGAATCTCTGGGAAGCACATTTTTAGACTAAACACAGTAACATTCAAAACTTGTTTTAAATTGTAAATATTGGTTTCTTGTCAGATTCATCAGCTTATTCTTTTTCAAAAAGGTATATAACTAAAATGTTTTATGCAAAATTTGCAACAATATTGCCTACATTTTAGGTTATCAGAAGTTATGAAAAGTCCATAATATTTTGTATTCACAGTAAACCCAAGGCCTATATAGGCTTTGTTGTATTTCCTGGTCTTTTTCTGCCAGCTTCCATCACTTGCTTTATTTGCCTTTGTCGCCTCCTCTGTTTTTCTTTTCACTGTCACAAACTTCTCCTTCTCACCTCCTTTGTCAGCTCTGTACACTGGTGTGCCTGTGTAGGCTACTTCTCCTACTTGGGAGTGTGCCCCATCATTTGAGAATTACTGCTTTAGAGGATTATCTGGTCAAATCCATTCAATAATTTGGAGGAGCTTCACAAGGAGAAGACTGAGGCTGGAGTTAGCACATTAAGAGCCACTACAGAGACAAACACTACACATAGGCTATCATGTCAAGCCACTCCTGAACCACAGACAATGTCAGAAGCGTCTGACCTGAACTAAGGACAAAAAGAACTGGATTGTTGCTCAATTGTCTAAAGTTCTCTGTTCAGAAGAAAGTGAAGTTTGGATTTGGAAATTAAGGTTACATAACCTGGAGGAACAGTGGAGAGGCACGGAATCCGTGTTGCTTAAAATCCAGTGTGAAGTTTCCCCAGTCAGTGATGATTCGAGTGCCATGCCATGCTGGTGTTAAATCAATGGGTTTTCTGAAGTCTACAGTCAACACAGCCATTTACCAGGAAATTTTAGATCACTTCATGCTTCCTTCTGTTGACAAGCTTTATGGGGAGGCTACCTTTATTTTCCAGCAGGACTTGGCACATGCCCATATTGCCAAAGAAACCAAAGGCTGGTTCAATGACTATGGTGTTACTGTACTTGATTGACCTGAACCCCATTCCACTTTTTTAATGTCGGTGTATGTGTGTAAGAGAGGTCCTCCCACATATAAACCTGTAGCTTAAGCATCAGAGAAAGAGACATCAACCATCAGCACAGCAAATAGCCTACCAAGCTTTCAGCTTAAACGACAGCAGACACATTAGGAATGGATCTTGCTTTGTGGACAATAGGTATAGTCTCGCTCCATTGATTTCTTGCCAGCTTTTATTGCACTCTATCGATGGCTAATGCCCCTAAGATCCTGCCGCAGTCTGCATTATTCAGCAGGAGTGTTTTGTTTTTGTGTCAGGGCCACAGGGGTAATTCTAGATCGGTGATACTTGATGATCTGCAGCAGGAGTAAAATGTCTATTGACTTTTTTTCAGCAGTCATGGGCTCTGATGTGTACATATCAACTCATGTCGTATCAGGTTGAGAAAAAGCCTGTGACAGTGATATTTAGCTTCTGGCTGCATTCCAACAACATCCCAAGCTGCATCAAGGCTTTTCACGTTGAATTAGGAAAGACAGGTGGAATGAGACAAAAGAAGAGATGACCGACTTCTCAGTATCACAGTGGGGATTAAACGAGGCATTGATGGAATGGATCAAAAGTGCAAGCAATAGCTAAAGACAGAAAAAGGACACAAAGACGGAAGTACCAAAAGAAAGCAAGTAAAGACAATGAAGCAAACCCATTGAGAAGACACCAGCCCAGAAGAGATACAGGAATATAAAGAGAGAGAGACAGAGTGGGAGTGAAGGGAAGAGGCGAGAAGAGAGGACAAAAGTGCGTTGGTTAAGATTCAGGGCAGGCAGTGGCGCGGGGCTATCATTACCATACATCAGGACAATAAATGAGGCTTTCAGCAGGCCGTAATAAGAGTTTGATAAATCATCGCGGCCAGAATTAACTAGATGTCAAAACAATGTGAGGGCTCTGACGGATGGCAGAGGAGGGGCCGATGGCACTGATTAGTCTTGCTGGAAGTAAGGGAGCACTGAGGGGATAGAGAGGGAGGGTGAAGGAAAGAGGGATGGGGTCGGTAGATGTGAGGAGCACAAGGACAGAGGCAGACTGACTGTTAAACAGATGAATGACTCTCTCAAATTCATGTAAATTGGAAAGTTTGCATCACTCAGTGGTAACAACAAAAAGTGTGTTTAATTTGTTTGTTTGCCCATTTCTGTGTGTGAGTTTTTATTTTCCTGCTGACCTCTAACCTGAGGAGAGTGTTCCTGTAAAAAGTTCCTACTGTAACTTTGTCATTCCAAGCATGTGAGAGAGCTGCTCTTCATCAGCACGCACGGCTCCCCACAGCTAATCTGGTAGGTTATCATGATGAGAGGTTTGTACAGCGCTGCTCTGTCCCCATACTCCAGCCCTTACCACCGCAACACCCCACCTCCCCAGTGGGTAACTTTAATTGCCAGGCTCTGACCTTTGCCGAGCGGCAGTGACAAGTCCTGTCTGCAGCAGTGGGAGGTGGTAGTGGCTCGATTAGCTCTGACAGCGGAGTGGGGCTATTGTAGGAAGGGAGGGAGATGGGGGAGTGAGAGCAGAGAGCCAGCACCGACTAATTGGAGCTGCTCGACCTCGGGGCAGCAAGCTAGAGAGCAGTTGCATGGGTCTAGGGCATGATGACGTGTGCACGTTTGTGAGTCTGTGTGGGTTAGATATAGAAATGCACCGATCAGAGTTTGTAGCCATTTTCCAATCTACCTTTTTTTGTAAAGATCTGACCTGTTATTTGCTAAAAGTCTCATTCTCCCCCACATTCTTGAACCTGAATGACCCTCAGACATGTTGAGAGATGTTAAAGAAATTCCAGTGTTCTTTGAAGTAGCTTCTTATATCTCTGTATTTTCTGGAATGTATTTTATTTACTGTTTTTATTTTAAACACCTCACTGTCATATAGGGGTCATGTAGGGATGGGAATTGATAAGAATTTAGTGATACTGATTCCATTATTGATATCACTTATCGATTTGATTCCTCATCAATTTACTTATCCATTCTCATTGAGTTAGAAACTAAACTCTTTAACTCAAAAAATGCACCATGTTGCCTCGATGAAAGAGGTAACTAAAAGTGTGCGAGAGCTTACCTCTGAGCCAGCCTCACTAAGGCAGTCCTCATCAACTACAGACCCATTCAATAAATTAAAATATTGATGAAAAGTTAATGTATTTCAGTAACTCTGCTTCATAAGTTAAACACCATTTTTTTTTAGATTAATTCCCCACATAAAGTTTTCAAGCTGTTATTTGTTATTGATGATGATTTCTTGCTTACAGCTCAAGAAACATGACATTTAAGATGAGAATATTACATCAGACCAATAAAAAAAAACATTCTTAAGGCAGAAATGTGGGTTCTAATGAAAAATATGTTTAATACCAGTTTAAAGGTTATTTTTCAAAGGGTGCTTTTAATCTGAAAAATAAGCCTCATCAGAACCCATATTCTAATTTACTGAATATGACTGTAAATGTTAATATGAGATGGAGATTATTCATACAGTATGGCATAAACATTACTACAATAACCAGAACCTGGAGGAGTTTAACGTTACCTGGGACATTTATGGCAGGAGATCCTGTGCTTGAAGCTCGCCCCCTCTAAAGTCACCATCATTGCTAAGCAAGATATCAAACACTTTACATGTGTACAAATCAGTGGCATGCTGTGTGGTCAACTGTTTGAGGATGTTGGAGGTATTTTGCAACCAGCCCTAGTATCGTCTTTTTTTGTGAAATGTAACAATACTTTGAAGTGCTTCTGCTGTAACGCCATCTTGGATATTTTCTAAATCAAAATGCTGAGCATGTACAATACATGCTCAGCATGTATTGTATGCTAGGCAGATTAACAATTCCAAGGAATTGAACTACTGCGAACCGGTTTCTCGATTCCCATTCCTACTGTCATGTCTTGGCAGACTGTATGTCCAGTGGCCTTGTAATGATCGGAGTAGGAATGGATATTTGAGTTTCTAATTGGCCTGTCACTGCTTAGCGTAGATCAAGCTGAAAATCACCTGATTTTGGTCAGCAGTCATTATCTTAGTGTATCTCTAGTTAGGATGACTGACAATAGAGTCACGTCTATGCAGTTGATGTTAGCGCAGTATGAGTGTGTTCTATTTTCTGTGTATTTTAATTGCTATCTGTCTTGTAAGACAACACATCTATTTGACCAATCTGTTTACAGTTTGTACATGTTAGAAGCTATATCAGACATACTGTAGTTGTCAAGCCTATTGGAGCATGTGTGTGGCCAAAGAGTCACTGAGTGGAATAGACAGATAGATTGAACAGAATGAGACACAATTACCAGGTGACACAGAGAAGATAATGTTGTCTCAATCTAATTTGCCCCTGAGCTCTTTCTCTCTCAACTGGACTCACATGTGGCTGACTGGTACAAACAACTGGGGGGGCAACATCAGTTTTGTTTCTCCTGCTCCATCCACTGAGAATAGAGCATTCAGGTATGATGCTTACACAGACTATAGTTTGATTCCTGCAACTCTGCCTGTCAGCAGCTTGGTTAATATTTTATATGTCTGGTCAAAGAAAGTTTGAAAAGATACAGTAAAGGCTACATTCAAATTTCTTCAAAAACATGTGCAGGGCTAGAGCAATGTGGTGGCCAGTGAGTGGCCAAGCCCTCCAGGAACCTGGCCCACTCTATGCAACCAACAGTGTCCTTTGAGCACTGTTTATGTGCTCAAAGAACACATGCTTAATACTCCAGTCCATACTTTAAAAATCTATCTATATTCAATTCAGTTTAGAAATACTTTATTGATTAAAGGGAAATTAAGCAAATTTGAAGAAGCCTCCAAAGACACGTTTCTATGATAATCTCATGAAGAGGATGTTCAGGGTTATCTCCAGTGGCTCCACAGTCGTCCCCAGTACAGAATCAGCCTTCTTTATCAGGTTGTTGAGCATCTTTAAATCCCTGATTCTGCTGCCACTACCCCAACAGATGACAGCAGAAGATATGACACTCTCAACAACAGACTTATAGAAATATGTAGCATCTTGTTGCAAACCTTGAGGGATCTAAGCTTCCTCAAGAAGGACAGCCTGCTTTGTCCCTTCTTGTAGATGGCTTTACTGTTGAGTCTCCAGTTCAGCTTATTGTCCAGATGAAAACCAAGGTTGTTAAATTCTTCAACCACCTCCACTTCTTCTTCCATGATGGAAACAGGGTTTACTCTAACCCTGTTTCTCCTGAAATCTGCATTCATCTCCTTTGTTTTGTTCACATTCAACATGAGATGATTGTTTCCATACCATGCCACAAAGTGGTTCACCAGCTGTCTGTGCTCAGCTTCTAGACCATTTCTGATACACCCGACAACTGCAGAGTCATCAGAGTATTTCTGTAGATGACAGATGATGGACTTGTGCTGGAAGTCTGAAGTGTGCAGAGTGAAAAAGAATGGTGAGAGTACAGTCCCCTGTGGTGCTCCTGTGCTGCTGACCACCTGGCTAGATACAAACTCCTTCAGTCTCACAAACTGTGGTCTATTTGTCAGGTATTCCTTTATTCAGGCAATTGTTGAGGCCTCCATCTGTGTCTTCTGGAATTTCAGATGAAGCAGATCTAGCTAAATTGTGTTAAATGCAATGGATAAATCAAAGAATATGATCCTCACAGTGCTGCCTTTTTTGTCCAGATGACAGTGGGTTTGTTGAAGAAGGTGGATGATGGCGTCTTCAAATCCAACTCCATGGTGATAAGCAAACTGCAGGGGGTCCTAATATGTGCTTGTTTTCTTACTCAAGTGGGCCAACAGGAGTCTCTCCAGGACCTTCATGATGTGGAATATGGGTTTCTATAGAATACAATACAATACACTAAAATACAATACAATACAAATATCCTTTATTGTCCCACAATGGGGAAATCTCTGTGCAATCACAACAAAGTGGCAGTGACAGGTAATAACTGAAAAAAGTCTCACACAAAGAATATAAAAATATATATAAAAAACAGAATAAAAAGTAAAAAATACTGTATAGTAAGGCAAAATTTCAACATGATTACTGTGTAGTTGTAAAAAATACTCTTGTCCAAAGGAATGTGCAACTGAGTTGGTTAATTAAAAATGTACAAGATGTGCATGTCTCTGAGCATTAAAAATACAAACTATTTACAGTGACAATAGAAAAACAGTAGAGTTGTACAGATACCAGTGTGGATATAAACTCTTATTAATTTTGTTGGGAGCACTGATGGTTATAGAGTCTAACAGCTGCTGGGAGGAAGGATCTCCTATAACGCTCCTTAATGCACCTAGGATGCAGCAGTCTGTCACTGAATGAGCTCTCCAGCTCACCAACAGTTTCATGCATGGGGTGGGAGACTATGTCCATCAGTGGTTATTTTTGCACGAGTCCCATGCTTAATTAAGTATTACCTAACCTTAATCAAAAAAAAAAAAGAAAACATTTCAATTTAATTTGTGATTTTACAAGTAAATCTCAAATTGTATTTTAAAGAATCTCTTCAGTCTTAGTGCTGATAGGAAGCTTTGGAGTAGTTATCAACTTTAGCACCTTTAGTGGCTAACAGTTAGCCTGTCACCGTAATTCTTACAGTGCTTACAAATCATTACATCTGTTTTTTGTTTACTAATAAACATCAAAATTGCTACTACACAAATTATTTAAAAGATGTGGAGGCTTCTTTAATGCATTCTAAGATTACTGTTGTCAGCCAGCTTGATGAGAAGCATTTATTCGCAAACTCTGTCAAGACAACGTGGCAACTTAAGAACTAATTCCTTCCTTACTTCAAAACAGGAGTCTCAAACATAGCTACAGGCTGTCAAGCTGAAAGCACCCACCTTCATACCTGTGGTTCATAACAGCAGCTTACACTTATTTCCCCAGACAAAGTCACATGCTGACATTAACAAAAATGTTGTGGTGTTTTAATATTGTGGAATCATGTACCAGCAGATGCCCATATTAACAAACTTTGTTGCTTGCTGAATGTACAATATCAGTTGGCCACATTGTGATACTAAACGCTGTAGTTTAATTGAACAATTATGTTAAACGGGATATGGTTTGGCTTGGAATATGAAGCTAGGATAGGCAAAAGGTTAAATTATAGGGAATTAAATGTTGATACATAAATTACTCTCAGGATACTTCTGCGCCTGAGAGTGAAGGGCTCATAAAATGGAGCTATGCTGCGTGTGGACTAAAAATATAAAAAATAAATGCAAATCAACACATCATGCAAAGAACCCGACTTTAACCATTTTTAAAGTGGCAAATTATTTACACAAAAAGAGCCAAATGTGAATTAAAAAAATAAATAAATAAAATAATTTTCTTTCTCTGCTGTTTTTAGGAATCAAAACTGTAATTGAGTTTTACATTTTTAAGGTTTAATAAGTGAATCTAATGTTTTAACATTCTATCCATGATTACATCACAGTCTCCATTGAAAATCACTGCTCTCGGGTCAAATTTGATTAAAATACATCATAGATCCTCTGTGATAAGATGATTTTGGATCATTCAGCTGCATTCTTTCTTTAGTTCTGGCATGTAATACAAGGAGGGTGACAGCAACGTGGATGACAGACAGAGAAGAAATGAGCTATGAGCTGTAGTCTGAGTTCAAATACAAAATGTCACAATCATGTCACACAAGCACGCTTAAAACCAGAGCTGAACCTGGACATTTCATATTTTGTGAAACTCTGTTGGAACAAAAATAGCTCAATTCAGTTTATGTAGACGATGTACTGCCATCCTGGCCTGCTTCTAATATTAAGCACAACCACAAAATGAATCTTAAAGCCACAAAGAGTATATTTCTTGTCAAAGATCAACATTGGGTTTGAAACATGGCCCAAGCAAATGTAACTGGTTCAGAGTACGGCACTGTTTGGATAGGGCGTGCACCACCTTCTGTCTACTTCTTGTTAAATGAGAGAGTCTTTCTGCAAAACTTTCTGGAGTGAAAATTTTTAATTGGTTTTTGTCGATCAAGGTGGAACTCATGGGTTCACTGTAAGCAGAAATTCAGCCATGCATGGAGAAAGAGTTTGTTGCCTCGGATAGTTCTTTAAAATGTTATTTCCTTCAGGACTGAAAGATAGACAAAATAACTGCAACTGTACTTGTATACCCAGGTTTTAAAAGGTTATGGATTTGAAACTACAGAAAAAAAATTGCTTGCACGATTTTTATGCTTTAGAGCCGTTTAAATGAGATGCCAGACAAATTGCCTGAGTAATAAGTTTTCTTGAGCTGTTTGAAGCACAGAGTAATGTAGTGCTGCACCTCCCCCTTCTTATTGCTGCACACTGCCAGTCAGCTGGCTGAAAAAACGAGCTCCCGTAATGTATTTTGTTATTGAAACTGAAGGAGTTTCACCTATCACTTTTATTAAGCTAACAGTGTTTTGAAACTACACCTGACAAGCTATGAGCAGCAACATCCATAGGATAACCTGACTTAATAACAGATTATGTTTTTTTTCCATAGAGATATAAACAGCAAACATGTAATATTCTTACAATAACCACTTGAGTATGTAGTAAAATCAAAATAACAAATGTTATAAATAGCAATAATATAACCGTAATAGCTGATATATTGGATTATCTAGCACCAGTAGCTTTTCTGTTTTAAATAAAAGCAACTACATTATGTTACAGATTTTTGTTTTTTAGTTTTTGAATAAATATTGAAAAATCGTGGTATTTTTATTGTTATCCCAGTAGTACTGGGAAGTATCATACCAGCTGATGGATAGTGTATATTATTACACTGTGGTGGTTCTTGTATGAATACTGCCCTGGGCAAGCAACATTTTCTGCTTGTGATTAACACTAAACAGCCAATTGGAAACCAATGAAAATCCAGGAAATCCTTTCAGATGAGGGGCAGGATCAGGTAACCTGCTGCCTCTAATGTCAGCATTAATGTTTAGCTGGTTCTCATATGCCAGCCTACCTAAATATATTGATACTTGTGGCAGTAACATGGCAACATCTGGGAAAGTTGAAGGAAACTTTGTAAGGCACTTCAATTTTTTCAACAATGACCAATGATATATGATTCAACTACTGAATGAATCTAGAGCTGAATAAGGGCATGTGCGCACAGTGCTGAGGGTGGTCTTCTTGCACACTTCATATCTCATTTATTGTACCCTCCTGGAGAGAGAAATATGTCCCAGAACTATTTCACAGTACTGTTTCCCCCCTCCTTCTCTGTTAGTAATATGAACAAGCTCTGTATGGTGTGGTAGCGAGTCTTTGACTGACAAACAGGAGTGTAATGACAACCATCTGGTGTGGTAATGAAGGCTGCGGTGGGAATGAGATGTTTTAATTAATGGAAACCACTCCATTAGTGCTGATGAGTGGCTTATCAGCTCTGCCTCATTATACAAATGGAATTAAGATCACTGAGCGGCCGGCATCATTAATAACAAAGACATAGGGATGTTTTGTTTAAAATTACTTACTTTGACAAAGGCTGCCATAGAAGGTATCAATCGTGTCAGTCTAGCATGTGGACATACAGTGTTTCCCAATCATCCATACTTGTAATGAAGACCTAATATATAATGTAATATATAATGTAATATATAATGTAATATATATATATATATATATATATATATATATATATATATATATATATATATATATATATATATATATAGATAGATAGATAGATAGATAGATAGATAGATAGATAGATAGATAGATAGATATACACACACACACACAACTTCAGACCAAACTACTCTTGCTTTAGGTTAGTTAGAATTACGAACAGTATTTCTATTTGCTAAATGCCAGAATGCCAGAATGCCTTTTTAGAGTTTTTCTGTAACTTTCTTTGAATTCAGAAGTGTATAAACAGAATGATTATTGTCTCATTTAACAATGAGGAAAGCCCATATAGTGATGTCATGGCTTTAGAAATCTCTGATAGGTAAACTGACACATTTGAGTTAAATGGAGACACACCTGTGGATGTATTTTAAGGCCACATCTGTAGCACACTGCTTTCTAGTTTGACACGATGATAAAGTCAAAAGAAATCGACCAAGATATCAGGAAGAGAATAGTGGCGCTGCACCAGTCTGGTTCACCCTTGGCAACATTTTCTAAATGCTTGAAGGTGCCACATTCATCTGTTCAAATAATTACATGCAAGTATAGATATGATGGGAATGTCCAACTCAGGGATGGAGTCAAGACCAGTTTTTCCAAGACCAAGATCACTGGTTAACCAGAAGCCATTAAGGGAAAAAAGGGTTATTAAGCCAAAAAAATGAATTCAGTCTTACCTTTGATTATGGCAGTACAAAACTCTCTTGCACATAGTGCAATGATGCAGGTTTAGCATCTATTTATGTTTTTACTGTTTTTATTATTTAGCTGCTTAGTGTTGAAACTGGGTGTTGCGCATATTTTTCATATTACTACTTATTTTTCCTTGTGTCTGCTGTGGATGTCTAGTAAAACTAGATGTCATCCCGCTCACTTCGCATATTGTTAATCCTGGCGGTGGACAAAACTTACGGGTGGCTTGGTGTTTTTGCTTTCCCCTTAACTTTCCTGTTTTAAAATTCTTCATGTTTTTAAAAAGAATATTTTATGATTTTTTTTTTTTTTTTTTTTTTTTTTTTTTTTTTTTTTTTTTTTTGCAGTCAGATGCAGGTATTTGTTCAGCAAAAGCTAAACCACAGCACCGCATGTGAACACACAGACATGCTCTTTTAAATAAAAGAACCAAATGTCATCTGATTTTGTAAACAATCACGTGCAACATGATTTTGCGGTCATAAGAGATAATAATATTGTATATTTTCTGAGATGGTGGGACGCAGCTGCATTCTGATCACTGCTTTTAATTCAGCTTGTTGTGCTTCTGCGGGTGAAGATAAAAGGGAGTTAAGTTTTCATAATTTTGACAAAAACTATTGAGTCTCAAACCGGTCTTGACCCAATTTGTCAAACGAGACCGAGACCTAGACCAAGACCAAGTCTGAGGCATAACAACCCAAGCCCGAGCCCAAGACAGGGAAAAAAACTGGTCTTGAGCCCTTCATCCCTGATCCAACTATCATACCGCTCAGGAAGGAGACAGGTTCTGTGTACAAAGGATGAACTGATTTTGGTCCAAAATGTGCAGATTGACCTCAGAACAAAAGCCAAAGACCTTGTGTAGATGCTGGCTGAAATTGGTCAGACAGTGTCATTATCCACAGTGAAACGTGTCCTGTACTGACATGGACTGAGAGGCCACTCAGTGAAGAAGAAGCCTTTACTTCAAAAGAAACATAAAGAGCCAGATTGCAGCTTGTAGATGCACACAGGGACAAAGACCTTTGTTTTTGAAAACATGTCCTGTGATCTGATGAAACTAAAGTGGAACTGTTTGTCCACGATGACCTCCGTTACATTTGGAGGAAAAACAGGGATGCTTGTACCATCCTAATTGTGAAGTGTGGGGGTGGAAGCATCATGTTGTGGGGGGGTTGCTGCAAGAGGAACGAGTATACTTCATAAAATAGATTGCATCATGAGGAAAGAACATTATGTAGAAATACTGATGGAACATCTAAAGACATCAGCCAGGAAGTTAAAGCTTGGCAGAGATTGGTCCTTCAAATGGACAATAACCCTAAGCATACAGCCAAAGTGGTTATACTTTTTTTTGAAAAGTTCCTTGAGAATTGTGAAAAAAGTGTGAATTGGAGCTATATAAATAAACAGAATTGAGTTAAAGTGATTTAAGGACAACAAAGTCAATGTTTCGGCGTGGCCATCACTAAGCCCTGATTTCAATCCTATGGAGAAGTTGTTGACAAATCAATCTCACAGTTTGCTTACATCACTGAAATGGAAGACAGATATGTCATACTGTGATAGGGGTGTTAGTTTGAAAATTCTGCTATTGTTTATTAAAACTGAAAAACAGTTCGACTCAGGGCTATTGTAAAAATTACCCAAATGAAAGCATTTTGGAAAATGATGCCATACTATCTCTGCATTTTACTGTGACCAAATCACATCCCAGGTACTTCTTGGAGATGTCGAGAAAACTTGTGGAAAAGGAAAAAAAATAAGGTATATTCAGTCTCCTTCAAGTCTGTGTTGAAAGTTTCTTGAGAAATAAAAAAAAAATCTTTTTCAACCTTGGAATCTAATGATGTGTCAGTACGGATGCTGTAGTCAACATTTGCTGAGTAGAGAATTACATTTTTATTTTTTTCTTGCTTTTTACTGCTTGTCACGCAGGTGTGTGTGTGTGTGTGTGTGTGTGTGTGTGTGTGTGTGTGTGTGTGTGTGTGTGTGTGTGTGTGTGTGTGTGTGTGTGTGTTCTCATATCAGATGGGGTGCTGTGCCTCTGTTTGACCCTGTGCTCATTAATCTCACTTGCTGTCAGGGTAATGGACACTGATGGACAGGATTGTGTTTGCCCTCTCTCCCTCCCTCTCTCTCTCTCTAAAAGACACACACATGCACACACTCACACGCATTTAGACATCCCTCATGACAAATAGACCCTCTACACACACACACACACACACACACACACACACACACACACACACACACCAAATCTAGTTACTCATTCAGAGTAGATGACGAGTGTTCACTGTGCACCCTCAGAGCTCATCAGCTTTGTTGCAAATGTTTGTTTTTTTGATTTTCAGTCAGCTTCCACTCCCCCTGCTGGTCAGTCAGAGAAATAAACTCTTCCAGTCTGGCCCTATTCATTCCCTTATGAGTTTCCTCTAACTCTCCAAAACATCTGTATGGTACATTTCCACAGGCACACAGAGGTTAGCAGCACAGCACCTCACCACCACCACTAACCACACTGCTTTGTCCAGCCTGCCTGCTCGCTTCCTCCACATTTCAAAGCAATTACTCCATGTTGATTTAGCTGTCATTGGGGGCATGTGCTCGAGTGTGATTTATAGAGCCCCTGCCTGGTGCCAGTTGACTTGCGATAAATTGCACAATATTCCGAAAGGCTCATTTGCTTAGCGCTACATTAGGGGGCCGATGATTGCTACACAAAGCCATGTAAATGAGTTCTGAGAGGGGCCCCATCACTCAACATGTCATGTAGCCATTCCCATTATTATTTATGACTGGAGCTGGGCCATGTTTCCTCAGAGGCCAGGCGAGGCTCATATGTGTGTGCAGTGACAGCTCTGCACAGCTTCTGAATGTGTGTGTGTGTGTGTGTGTGTGTGTGTGTATGTGTGTGTGTGTGTGTGTGTGTGTGTGTGTGTGTGTGTGTAAGGGAGGGAGAGACAGAGAGTGGCCAAACGAGAGAGGCCGTATCTATAAACTGAGCAGGAAGGAGCCAGGCTGTCTGTTTTATCTCCTTCAGGTGGAGATTAGAAGACACTGCTGATTGTAGACTTGGAAAGATGATGGGATGATGGCTAACTTAATCATTTTTTCCAGTTTATGCTCTTTTTTGTTTTCTATATGGTTTCTTAACACACAGAAGCACAGAAATACACACAAACACACACACACTCATCAAACCAAGAAGTCTAAGGGCATCCCTGTACAAAAGACTCTTTAATGCGTCAACAATGAAGGAGATTATTTCAGTTCATTGTGTTTTAATCACTCTTATCTCTGTCATGTCAGGGCCGGTGTGAAGAGCAGCCCAGACCAGGGCGCCTACAGTATTTTTGCCTTTTTCATGGCCACTCAGTCATGTCATAACACTGCTACTTACATTCACTGCTGTCAAACATGTCAGCTCTCCAAACCATAACAAAGATAACAGAAGCCCTGCTTTCAAATCCATCTCTCAGCAAGTGGATATCCAAATGTGTGCGTGTTGACATTACAGCTGAGCTGTTATTTGATCAGAATGGTGATCTAAGTGTCTGTGGTGATTAGCTGTAATCTGCTTTCCAGGGCTGTGATCTATGATCTGCAGCAAGAGATGACATGGGTGTATGTGTTTTTGTGAATGTGTGTTCATGTGCATGAGACAAAGCAACAGAAATTATAAAGAATAAAAAACTAGTTGGCCTAGTGCTCTGAAAAAAAAAGTATCTCCCCCTTAATGGATTTAGTTTTTGCTTTTTGCCACACTTTCATGTTTTAGAAACTTTAATATCAGACAAAGATAACCTGAGTAAATACAAAAGGCAGTTTTCAAATGATGACTTCATTTAATAAGTGAAAAATGTTTTTGACAGCTGAACTCCAGGAAGTCCTCCAAAGCAGGTCTAATAACAATGCTCCAGGTCTAGATGGATTTCCAGGAGAGTTCTACAAATAATTCAGGAATAACCTGGCACCAACAAAATGCTGCAGGAAACTGAGGAAAATGGCAGACTTCCCAAAAACATGAATTCTGCTAACATTAATCTCCTGTTAAAACCAGGCAAAGACCCTATATTCCCTACAGTTATCGTCCCAAATCCCTTATCAATATAATTTCCCAAATCCCTTATCAAAATAATTTGTAAAGCCCTCTCAGAAAGATTAGAGAAGGTAACTCCTCTCATAAGACATCCTTCCATCTATCCAGTCCTTCCTGTGCTTGAAGCCTGTGATCTACTTTATTCCTGACCACACATCTCTGATATTGTTCCCCTGTAGTTTGCTCTCCAGCTTCTTCCTGTACTTCTCCTTGCTGTCTCTAATTTTGACTTTGAGTAGCTTCAGTATATTCCTCTATAATACTGTGTCTCCCTCCCTATAGGCTCTTTTTTCCTGTTTAACAGTTTCTTCAGATCACTGGTGATCCAGGATTTGTTATGAGAGAAGCATATAACTGTTCTTGTGAGGATGGTGTTGTCCACATTGAAGTTTAAAAAGTTGATCACACAATCAATCACGGCATTAATGTCCCCTCCATGTGGCTGGCACAGAGCATTCCAGTGCATATCCTCAAAACAACTCTGCAGGGCTTCTTTGGTTTCATGTGACCATCTTCTCACAGTTTTCTTCTTTACAGGTTGCCTCTGAACAAGGAGGTTATATTCCGAGCAGAAAAAAATAAGATTGTGATCTGATTTTCCCAGAGGAGGTCTTGCTTTGGAAATGCATGAATCCTTGGCATTTTCATAAAAGAAATCAAACGTCTTGTTTTCTCTGGTACAGCAGCTGACAAACTGTTGAAACATTGGCAGCAGAGCAGAGAGTGAGGCATGATTAAAATCACCAGATATTGCCACAAAGGCATTGGGGTGTTGTGTCTGTAGCTTAGCAACAACTGAATTGATGACTTCACATACATTGCCAGCCACAGCTGAGGGTGGAATGTAAGCAGTTCCAAAATAAAGTTAGTGAACTCTCTGGGTAGATAATATGGACGGATACTTACTGCTAAGAGCTCAATATCTAGTCTACAGAGATGACACTTTACATTAACACGTCCTGGATGATACCATCTATTGTTGACAAGCACCAATGCTCCACCTCCTTTTCTTTTCCCACTCCTTTTTAAATTTTTGCTAAGACAGTCAAGAAGGAGATAGACGTTGGAGTCAAGGATATGATCCTGCAGCCATGTCTCAGTAAAACACATAATACTGCATTCCCAAGATTATGCCTAAGTCCTTGTTAAGGCTTGGAGTTCATCAAAGTTGTTAGCCACCAATCTCACATTTCCCATTTTGATTGTTGGAAGATGGTTTGAACATTCTCCTTTTCTCTCTCCTCTTTGCTCCTCCTCTATATCCACAACACCTCTTTTTCAAATCATCTGAGATTTGTGGTTTCAGTTGAGGTATTATTTCAGTTTATGCGATGACAATCAACAGCTCCTGGTTGTAAATCACCTTGTTGCTATGGTTAGGCATCATAACAAATGACCAAAAGTTAAAAAGTATCAGCAAAAATCCTTCAGCTGTACAGCATCCAAAGTAGAGAGAATAATCATCCAAAAAAAGATAATTTTTGTGCCAGAACTGGAATTAAAGTTTTAAAAAGTAAAAATCAGAACGTAAGTCACAGAGCTACTCCAACAATTCTTTCATTGTTCAATTTACCATTAAGTGGACCTCTGCAATTAATAAAAGATGGAAAAATTTATGTCATAAAATATAGGGTTAGACTGACAGTTGAGTATTGCCTTGCACACATCGAGTTAGATTTTAATCCCTTTAGAGCCTGATAGGGAGCAGATGATTTCCAATATGTCCTGAGAGAAAGCCCTAGAATTGAAAGAGATCGTGTACTGAGGATTTTACCACCCCTAAGGTGCAAATCTTGCAGGTACTAAAACATGCTTATTTTTTTCCTTTTCACTCTGACGTGTTAGCTCTGAAATCTGTCATTAAAGCTCATGCATCCATTTTGTGGATCATATTTGGAGTTGGGATCAGTATTGTTCTGTAGGCATAGAACATGTATGAAAGACCTATTGTGTGCAGCTGTGAAGCATTCTCTTTCAACAGTCCCTTTATTGTATCCCCAAAACCATCTTAGGAAGAAATTCGAGACAAATTTTAGCCCACTTCAAATCAAAGAGGGATCAAAATTGTCACCCACGCTGGTGATTAACTGAGCAGTTGGTTCTTCACATTGATGTGGCTTGTAACTGAGCACTAAGTCAGAATTGACATCACTGGAGAAGTGTGGAGTTAGTTGGCGGTGAAACATTACTTAGACATGTTGACTGTCGCTGCAGGGATACACGTTAAGAGCAAATTGGTGACAACAAAATCATTCACCTTTCAACTTCCCCTTTAGTAGTTTGACTCCAAAAAATTACAGCAGCATGCTACTTTAACATACCAATTCATTAGTGTGACATATGAGAGGTATGATGAATTTTTTTAAAACGCTTACAAATGAGAGCATTTCTAACTCAGTGTGCTCTAACTCAGTGTATTTCCTCCAGTGTCTCTCTTGGTTTTCGCTTTTGCTTGCTTACTTTCCTGTTCTTCATTACCTCTCTCCATCACTCTTCCCCCTGCTCTCTGTTGGAGCTTTTTTTGGTTTTTTAACGGATGAGTTATTGACTTAAGCAGGGCCAATTAATCAGGATGTAATGGGGCAGCGGGGAGGCCCAGGGAGGCCATGCATCATGAGCCAGAGATGAGCTCTGTCAGCCTGCTCATACAGCCCTCCTCAATCACTCCCACATTTAACGCCAGGCACAGATGATGACGAGGAGAAGGAGGAGGAGGACTGGGAAGGAAAAAAGGCAGGAAAGGAGATCCATACAGGAGAGAACAGGAGTATGAGGTGATACACATGGAACAATGGTCCAAGTGATGTGTGCTGTGTTGTGATAGACCACACGTATGCAGGAGATTTTATATCCCACCTAAGACTTCCAGCCCAGTTGTCTTCAGCAGCTGTGTGTCCAAGTGTATGTGATGACGATGGTGTTGTGTCTGGGTCAGATTGGATCAAACACTTGACTGCACTTTACACCCAAACACAGCATGCCAGAGATCCTGCCCCTGTCAAAGCACAAACACTCAAGCACATACACACACACACGCGCGCAAAACAGTCATGATATATATATAAAAAAAAAAAAAAAAAAGTCATGATATGCAGTCATAGGTATGCAGGATAATGGATGACTTTTTTTGAAGAAATAAATGTATAATTATAGTTTACCAAAGGTTCTCTGATTTTTTTTTATTCTTACAATTAGGCTTTATATTAATGACTGGAATTCATTTAGTTGTCTGTGGCTTAAGATTGTTTATCTGTTGTAATGCCAAATTATTCACACCTCTTGAACATTTGTCATGTTACAACCACAAATTTAAATGTATTCTTTTATTAATTTATATGTCATTATCTAACACAAAGTAGTGAATAACTGTAAAGTAAAAGGAAAATAATACCTACTGCTTAAAAAAATTGTTGCAAATATTCTGAAAAGTAAATTTGTTGCATCTGTTTATGTTCTGCCCTTCTGAGTCAATGCTTTGTAGAACCACATTACAGCTTCAAGTCTTTTGGTGTAGGTCAGCTCTGCAAATGTAGAGACTGATTTATTTACCCCATTCTTCTTTGCAAAATGACTCAACTTCCATGAGGTTGGATGGGGAGCATCTTTAAAAATCAGTATTAGAGTCAGGCATCTGTCAGAAACATTTATTAGTTTGGTAACAGAGAGAGCTGCACAGTGGTGCAGTTGGTAGCCAAAGGTCCATCCTGGAGTCTTTCTGCATGGAGTTTGCCTGTTCTCCTTCCATGGTTTGAAAACATGATTGTTAGGTTTGTTAGTCTCTCCAAATTATCCTTAGGTATGAGTGAGTGCATGCATGGTTGTTTTTCCTGTGTGTCTCTATGTTGTCCTGTGATGGACTGGCAATCTGTCCACCTCACCTCTTGCCCAATGACTGCTGGAGACATCCCGCGACCCTGCAAGGATGAGCAGGAATAGACAATGGATGGATGGTAACAGGGAGGTGTTCTGTAAAAACAGTGTTCTGGTCGCTGATTGTGATCATATGGCAAAAATGATTAGTCAGCTCCAGAGTGCAAGTGAAAGCAGCCCAGTCTACATCCTACATTTTAGCTCTGTCATCGACCTGACTTTACACCAGGTATTGTGGCACCAAATTCTTCCAGTTTTCACGATTAACCACTCCGGGTGATGTTTCATAGTATGGGTGATATGTTCATCTGTACTATTCTGAAGATGTATTTTGGTACCTTCTTCAACAAGTTTGTAGTCTTCTACTTGGCTTGTAGAAAACAAGGGTGTTCTTGTAACTGTTCAGGACTAAGACTTGTAGTGTCAACAGATTCTCCCACCTGAGCTGTGGATCTCTGCAGCTCCTTAAGAGCAACCATGGACCTCTTGGCTGTTTCTGTTGTATATGCTCTGCTTGCCCTTCCAGCCATATTAGGTAAATTGTCATGTTTTGGTAGGTTTCCAAGATACTTTTCCCATTTTTTTTTGGTGATAACGAACAGCTCTTCATGAGATGTTAAAAGCTTGTGATATTTTTTTAGGACCTAACTCTCCTTTAAAAGGGGACCTATAATGCAAAATTCACATTTTGCACATCTTAGCTCTTCCATTTGGGTCTAAACTACTTCTAAAAACAGCCCAAGCACTTAAAAACCACCCAGCTGTTTTTTTAGCAATAAGTTAATGCTTTTTGGTGTCTGGAAAACTACCTGTTTCAAAAACCTTCCGAATGTAGCATCACACTGTGCCGTTACGTAGCAACCCCAGCTGAGTTCCAGTATGACTGGTCAGCTGGTTTTACCACTGTACAACAGCTGCTGGAAAAGACATGTGTTTTGTTGTTGATTTACCATCCAGAAAATACTTGCTGAATTCTTGTTGGTTGTGCAGGAGGCTCTACTTCTCCTCATCAAAGATGAACTGTTATATAATTGCGCCTCTGTTTGCAGCCATTTTCACATGCAAATGTAAACATTGAGTTGAGGGGGCGTGGCCAGCAGCAGCTTATTTGGATTTAAAGTGACAAGAGGCCATAAAACAGTTCATTCTGAAAGGAGTTCAAAGTAAGTAGAACTGACCAGAGTGAAATCTCATTATCTAAGAATGATTTTATGGAAAGAATCCAATGGACATGTTTTATATAGCCCATAGACCTATCCTAACCTGTTCAAGGAATTATAATAGGTCACCATTAAAATGCTTCACAACTTTGACCATGACCACTTTGGTGTATTCCTTGGTCTTCATAGTGCTTCATAAAGTTTGTTGCTGATATTAAATCACAATCAAGTGGACTCTTTTGGAATTATGTGACCTTTAAAGGCAACTGGCAGCAACAAATCATTTTATAACATTTTATCTCCAGTACATACAGAGAGGTATTACAGTCTCCAGCTTAATGCTCTCTTCCTTTGACCCTGTCACACATCTGTCAAGTTTTCTGCCTAATCTATTGACCCTAAAACTAATCATGGAATTAGTATGAATTATTATGCATCAAGTAAAAACTAGGAGGAATTATATTAAATAAAAAATTCAAAGAATATGATTTTATGTTAATGCTGTAACAGGAACTATTAAATAAAACTCTGCTGACCATAATGTTATCGGTTTTGCATCAGGTCACCATTCACTTTTAAAGTTAATAACCTAAATGAACACAGTACAATCCTGGTGTACAATGATTGAAAGGATTGCAGAGCACAGTACAGATCTCAATAGCAACACAACCATGCAGAGAAAAAGGTGAAAATAGAAATCTTTCATTACCTCAGCTCATGGTGGGATGCCAGAGACGAAGCTGCTCCTGGTGTGCAGCGTGACGATGATGCTCTCCGACACACCTGTGCTGTTTGGCTCAGACAGCCAGTTTAGCTGCTGTTAAGCTTAAAAATGTATTTGATCAACAGTCAGCTGTGGTTTGGGATGTATCTGCATTTAAAACCCTTGCAGATGCATATTAGCTCACATGCCAAATACCAGATCAACAGCTTTGTGATTTTCAAGTGACAAACATTTGAGCTTTCTTGCCTAAAAGTAGAAATTCTGCAAAGTTTTCACTGAGCCATTTTAGATCCAGCCTGGTAAAAATCAGTTCCTTGTTCTACATTTTTCTTCATACAGAGGGTCTGGACCCTTGGTTATTGAGAAACAATTTCTTGGTGGAGGTGTGGACTCTGTTGAAGTTTTAAATGATTGGATCTTAATTTACCCAATTCCTCACGTTTGGCTGTGATGTAAGTAATACCCCAGCTCAACTGGGAAGGAAGCTACGCTTTGAAGCTTACTGGAAATTGCATGCACTGTAAACATCAATAACCCCCCACTGCACAGAGAGAAGTACTGAGCCGAACAACATCTTTGCTAGCAATAAAATGTCGTAAACATTCCTCTTTTTCCAACTTTAATTGCTCAGTATTTGAAAGCGTGGCCAACATGGACTTAATGGATTCATTCACTTCATCCGCTGCCATTGCCAAACTACAACCATAGGCAGACTACAATTCTAAAATAGCTAGCCTTCCTGCTGCCCCATTACGTCCTAAAACAGAAAATTGACGTTATCGTTCAAAACTCCTCCTGTTCGCTTATTGGCCCCAGTTTAAATTTTACCAGAGAACTCAAGTTCAGTGGGAGAAATCCCTGAAGGGAGATGAGAATCAAACGGAATTGCACAGGAAGGCAATGGCCAGGCTAGCTTAGATCCATCATGTATCCAAAATGAAACCAATGATTCTTAGGTTCACTAAAGCTAACTACAAAAATACAGTGGATCTACTTTAAGCTGATTTTTAAAATGACTTAAAATTGTTAATCGTGTAATGAGATATTGATGAAAAGATCTTGCTATTTTAACACACCATGGATTTCCTTGTCAAAGTAAAGTCTGTCTGGCTAAGTACTAAAGCACAGTGTAGCTGCTGTCATTACATAACTTCATCTGGTGAAGTAAGTGTAAACCCATACTATAAACTTGGATTTCATGCTTACAGCTGAGTACGTTAGGCTTCACATGTATATCTCTCTTTGACATTCTTATTTTGACATAAGATAGGATATAGTTCTTGTTGGCTGACAATACTTTGCTACGTAAGCTCCGAGGAAACCTCAACATCTTTGTGCACAATTTGAGTGCACAATTTTAGTTTTTTTTTTTTTTTTTTTCCTATCTTTTTTTTGTCCGTTCAGAACAAAAAATAATTGGTGATGGCATGACAAACAAAGCACCGACAATTTGTAAGTACTGTGAGAGTACTACAGCTGGCAAACTGGTAACTGTCAACGATACTAATTTTGACTTAGCATCACTAGCAGTTGCTTCAACTGGTCAGATCTGAACTGGATAATTTTACATTGAACAGAAAATCTTCAAAGTAGAATTCAAGATTTATTAAACTTTTGTTATATGTCTGAAAACACAGAGGTGGAATGCCATTAGGACCACTAGGCTTGCCAACTCAGCACCTCCAAAATACGGGACAGCTCAGTTGTGGTCTAATGTGACATCACCACACAATATTTCTTATTTCCCCAACATCTGAGTTACATCCACCTAAACAAGATTTCTTGTTTCTGTTTTTTCCATGTAACATGATGGATTAAAAAGAAGGATTTAATCAATTCAATATTTTTTTTTTTTTTTTTTTTTTTTTTTTTTTTTTTTTTTTTTTTTTTTTTTTACAATTTTTCAGGTGGTGATAAAAGATTGCAACTTCAAGCAGACATCACTCTGTAAATAGAATTAAAAACTTATGTAATACTAACCTGCATTTTTACTAAAAAGTATTTTACTTATTTATCATTAAACTGTATTTAAACAGTCAGATCCCACTAAGACCAATGATCCTTTTCCAAAAGAGACATGAAAAACCATTGGTATTTCTTAGTAGTCTTTGCTGATTCAAGCAACTTTTTTTCTTTTTGAACCGCCTGGAAGAATTTCCTCACAGTTCACAGAAGTTAGCTGTGACTAGCATTAGTAGAGGAATGAAAAAGTGACATGACATGACATGACATGAAAAAAAAGCCAGAAAAGGTACCTTGAACATTTAGCCAACTTTACCAAGACCATGCTGGAGACAAAACGGATAGATTTTTAGTACTTAAAGCTACAGTGAGTAAAGAAACAGAGTCTGGGTTGAGAAATATATTATGAAATAAATAAATATATAATATAATAAATAAATATAATATAAATATAATAATAAATATTATGGTTGACCATAATTATTTAAATTTTGTATTTTCACGTGCTGGATGTGAAGATGCTCCATTGCCACAGTCTTGTCTGCCAAACCCTAAAAGTTTTTTTTTCACAGGAAGCTAAATGAACTGTGGTCACAGCTGAAAGTAGTTTATACTTTTAGCACTGTAAATGACAAGGCAACTGAAGCATCATATCATGTGGTGCTACACATAGCTTAAACAGGCAAATCCCACAACATAATTGAAACATGTAAGAATGGAACATCAAGTATAGCAACAGCAAAATGTTTGCAGAAACAATAACAATATTGCAGTTGGGGAGAGGAGGAGATGCAGTTGTCTATTTGCTCTTTGAGGGGTGCCAACCTCTCCCACACTTTGAAAATCCCTGCATTACACAACTCATAACTGCACCTAGTGGTCAGGAAATTGTAGAGCCAAGTGTAGACCGGTGTCTCAGTATCCCAATTTGTACTTTTGTCCCAGCTGTTCTCCAACACCCTCCATCCTCCCCATAGGCAACAGCAGTATTGCAGTTGAGGACTCATGTAAAATTCATAGCTGACAATGTCAGAAACATGTTGTTTAGCTCAGCCTGACTGACTTGTCTGACACTCAATGGGAGAGTCTTATACAAATATCACTGACGTTTGTCAATCAGTGGTTTTAGGCCTACCAAGCAGCTCTATGTCATATTATAATCCTCCCAGTATCAGTACAGTTACACCAGTGTAAAATATCCACTTAACATGCCGTCCATCACGTTTATCTCCTTCAGCAAGTGCTCTTTTTCTTCTCTGTCTGTCAGTCTGTCATGATGGAAGCTGAAATGTTCCTTTAAAATATTACTTTTTTTCATTGTCAAAGAAACAGAATGTGGATAGAAAGGTGAAATGGATCAAGCTCTTTAAGCATCTTTCTTAAGATTGTCCCCAGTGATCATTGACCTCTGTTCTGCCCATTGACTACTTTTTCCTTTTAAACTACTGAGACATAGAAATCAGCGCACACATTTTCTGAAATATGACCCAGTTTCACATCATTGCGACTTTTTGATTTCTATTCCAAGCATCAAAACATCTCTGGGCCCTTTATGAGAAACAGCAGCCAGGAGCAGAATGCTGATTCGTGCAAGTACTGTCTCAGAAGCCAAAACTGAAGATCAACTCAGTATAAAGAATACACATAATACTGAGCCTCATCCTTCCCCTGAAGTTGAGGAAATCTGGCATATCATGGCATCTGCAATGTTTTCTCCTCAAGAAATTGAGGTGTGTTGCCAAGCCAAACCTAAGAGAGAACACCAGTGACAAAGTGAGTAATTCTAATCATAGATGGATGTCATATATTCACTTTTTTGATCCTGTCCTATAGGTGTCTGCTGGCTTGCATCTACTGGTAGATCAGTGCAGAAAATAAGATAGTAGTTTGAAAGAAAAATTCATTTTAGGATTCACTACAAACTCAGAATGCCCTTTTGTTTACACTTATAAAAATTGTTGAGCTTATTGTTCATTTTCCCTGAGGTCACCAAAAGAATGTTCCCAGTTTCAATCTCAGCTGGGTTCTATTAGTTTCTTCTGGTAACTAGCTGATCACAAGACTAACCTGGATCGGTCCTGACCTGACAGGCCAGTACCAGGTTACACTAACATCAGCAATATTCAGTGCGGACACACACCTTTGCGAAGTGGACTATTTTCAGCATTAGTGAGGTGTTTAAAATGTTAGTACAGAGATGTAAGAAGCTAATTAAATGGACATTTTATTTCCCACAACATCTTAAGAGATGTCTGCAGTTCATTCAGGCTGTGAGAGAATGAACCTTCAAGAACCTTCCCACAGAACCTTCAAGATTTAAAGACTGTTTGTGTGGAAGAATGGGCCAAAATCACACCTGAGCAAAGCATGTGATTAGTTTCTCCATACAGGAGACGTCTTGAAGCTGTCATTACCAACAAAGGCTTTTGTACAAAGTATTAAATATCAGTAGTGTTCAATACTTTTTCCTACTATTATTTTACATTATTATACATCACTTAATTCCTGAAGTTATTTGTTTTGGTTTCTTTCTATGTATGGATTACTTGGGTTGTTACCAACACTTCGTGAAAATTTCATGTCAGTAGCACCTTTAGAAATGTGTTTACTATGAAAAATTGTGATGAAATTGTGTTCAATAGTTATTTTACCCACTGTAAATAAGCAAATCCTGTTTGACAGAAATTGTTTTATCTCACATGTGGTGGAGCTTCATGTCTGCTCCTAATGCAATAATTACCAACTGCTCATAGCAGGAAAGCCCTAAACAAATTTGATCAAAAATTGGTTTGGCAGGACATGTATGACCAGAAATCTGCAACAAAATGCTAGTCAATGCATTTTTATTTTAAATCAGCTGGAGGTATAAGTGAGCATGGGGATTTGTTTGGCGTCCATTTGTGCTTCTGTTAATCACTGCACACCACTTTTGGAGGACGATAGCAGAAACACCCTCTAATCACTATTAGGAAGGTAACTGTTAAAAACAATATAAGAAAAGAAGAAAGACAGCACTAGAACAAAAGCAAAAGACAATTAAAGTCACTCAGTGAGGTGGAAACAACAATAACAAAATGTTTCCAGTTTATCAAAAAAAAACCCACACAACCATTCACAGAGTCCAAATCAGTTATTTTTTCTAAGCAGAAGTTACTTTTGTGAGAAGGATGATTATCTTGACTGATGTGCTGTGTTGTCCTCATGTTGACTGACACTGACGCCACACATACTGCTGTCATGCTATCTTGTGCATGTATGCAGGCACTGCCTGCAACTGACAGTCCTTTTTGTTGTCAACAAGTGTGCATAAGTGTGTGTTTGTTTGTGCATGTGTTTTTCATGACTACAAACATTTGCAGGAAATGAACCTTGAGAGCTGATTGTGCCTTTTATCGAATAACATGATGAAAATGGTGATGACTGGATTTTTGAGAAATGAGGGTTGCTGTTATTGCATCTTTGGGCAGAGAGAAAAACTTGTTTGGACACGTGCCCCTCTACTTCCAAAATACAGTTTTATCTGAAGGCTTAACACAAAGACCTGCTGGATCTCTGACTCTATCTTTCAAAGCAAAATCACAACAACATATCTTTTCATCTCCAGTCTTGGCAAAAAATTTCTCTTGTTCATTCTAAACATTGTTTGCTTGAAAAATTACTTGAATAAGTAGTTTTTTTTTAAGACCAGCAACTCTTTTGGTGTTGTCATCAGCATTGTTTATGTACGCATTCAAATGAACACTTTCATAGGTGGCATCAGTTTATTCAGAAAACCTTGAACTTTATGATGCTGAGGCAGGGGCGGACTGGCATACAGGGCTACTGGGGAAATCCCCGGTGGGCCGCAGGCTTAGTAGGCCGGCCCACGGGCTGAACCAGTGGCCCACTGCCCTGCACGAACGCGACAGCCAGTACGCAAGAGGTGACAAGTTCTGGGGCGCTGATGTTTTGCTGGGCCATTGTGCCCCAAACTATGCCATATCAAATGGTTTCTCTACCTCTCCTCCGCTCCAGTCAGACAGATCAGCTCTGCTGTGCGCGTTGTGGAGCTGATCTGTAACACATGAACAAGCGCTGCATGGCCAGCCAGCTGAGCTGACAATGAAGAGTGGAGATCAGAAAAACTCGTCCCAATAAGCCTGGGTTACTAAAACAAACACTGGCCCTTATTAAAAACTAAACATTCACAAAATAAGAAATGCCTTGTCCCTATTAGTGCCACATAAATTAAATCTCTGTTTGTCTCTGGGATCCAGCAGAGAGATCCACAGTGCAGCGGGTCTGGTTCGTCATCTCATTCCTCTGTGGAACATTACCTGTCAATCACTGTCACTATAAGCAACATTAAATAACTCCGCATTAGCCGCAAAGATGGAGCACCAAAAGCGAAAGTGTTAAGGTGCCGCTGAAAAGATGAGTGATAGAAAAAAGAAAACCCTGCATGAGAGTGCATCAATGAATGTAGAAATTTCTGACCTGTTTGGTGGGCCATCCCATAGTTCTGGGTCTGGTATCTCCACCAGACATGAAAGGTCAGATGACACTGCCTGCAGCAGCTTAAGCAAGGTTAGCATATATTATGTTTCTAACTTGAAAATATTTTTGTTGATATGGCATGTTTTTTTTACATAGTCCTTTGCACATTAACAATACTCATTTCTTGCATAGACTGTGGCTGAGGATGACCTAGTTGAGCCAGTAGAAAGCCAGAAGGACCAAAGCTTAGATTTTGATATAGGAAAGGAGAAGAGCTGCCTGAAGAGCATCTACAAGAACAAAGGCAAAGCACTATGGTTAGAATAACAATAATCTTTACTCAATAAGTCACGTACTAAAACCAAATAGTCATATTCAATAAATTAGAATATTGTTGTAAAAAAAAATATTACATTGAAGAGAAGAGAAACTTGATTTACTGAGTGAAATAGATTACATAGATTAATTACACTCACACTGATGTTTTCAAGCCTTTTTTTCTGGTGATGAAATGATTTTCTGCTTACAGTAATGAAAATATGATATTTAAGGTTAGAATATTATATCCAACCAATTAAAAAACATTTTAACAAAGCAATGTGGCCTTAATTGAAAGTATATTTAATACCTACTTAAAGGCTGCTGTTTTGGACATCATGAAAAATTACATTGGTCATCTCAGAATAAAAATTGTCACATTATATATATAACACAAAAATTATCAATGTAAATCAAAATTATTACACCATGGAGATCTGTATTTGGATTCAAACTCAATATGAAAGTGGAAAATAACATGACAGGCTGATTCAACATCAGTGAATATTCCTCAAGACAAGTCTAAATGAGGCCCAGTAGTGTGTGTGCCTCCACGTGCCTGTATAACCTCACGACAACGCCTGGGCATGCTCTTGATGAGACAACGGATGTTCTCCTGAGGGATCTCTTCCCAGACCTGGATTAGAGCATCAGTTAGCTCCTGAAAAGTCTATGATGCAACGTGGCGTTGCAGTGGTCACCACCTCCAGAATCACTCTTTTATAGGGGTTGTCTTGCTAATTGCCTCCCATTTCCACTTGTTGTATGTTCCATTTGCACAGCAGCAGGTGAAATTGATTCACAATAAGTGTTACTACCTAACTGGTGACACTGATTCCACAAAGGCGTGACTGATTTGGAGTTACATTGTTTTGTACTCCTGGGGCCACTTTTTCTCCCCAGTCCGCCCCTGGACTGAGGTGAGGGTAGCATATCAAATGATAATAGTTTGTTTCTCTTCTATCTTTTAAAACTTCAGCATATAAATGGCTCTGGGCACTAAAACTGTTAAGTTATGCACTGTTTCTGCATGTGGTTTCTGTTGTTATTGAATAAGAGTCCGTGGGGATATCAGACACAGTGGAGATGAGCAGAAAAATGAAGCTGCAATTCAATTCAATTCTGTTTCAATTCTGTTGCTTCTAACATTTTTAAGGAATCACTGCAAAGGTAAGTATAGCCAAAATAAACATGTTGCATATTTTACAGTTGATGTATTTCTTTTACTGTTTTACTAGTTACATAAGTAACAGCTGTGTCAGCTGATGTGCTTTGACAGAATCAGTGTTTTGCTAAAGTGAAACACCAACATCATAGTGCATTAAAGGAGACTGTAATTGAATGCATAGATGCATTTCAGTCAAAATTTTAGTCTCAGTTTGCATTCTGAAAACTAAATCAGAAAAATACGTAGGTGAGAGAAACTTTGCTGATAATTTCTCCAAATTAAAAAGCAGCTGATGGAATTGCCAGACAACTGAACAAATGTACATAAGATGGTAGGAGCCAAATTGTAAATAGAATGACATATACAGTATGCTAATCACTGCATATCGTCTTTTTTAAACCTTTATTTCATGTTTTAAAAACTCCATTTACAGTGGATCGCTGTACACATTACAATATATACACCACTGTGCAATTAGCTTGGGCACCTTCTGAATTTCTTATTTTAGAGTAAGCATTGTACAAAAGTTAAGTAGACTTTTGTTTTTGTCTGTTTGTTTGTTTTCTTTTGTTTGTTTGGTTTGTATTTGCACCATGATGCATACTCTGTGTTTTAATCAAATGTTAACTTAATTGTAATATGACTATTGGTAACACGCCAATTCATGTTTTCTAGGGATATGACCTATTTGTGGTCCTCATAGTAAAGACAGGCTGCAGTTATTGGTTTCACAGCCAGCTTCATTAAATTTACCATCTAAAAGTGTCTGAGTTCATCCTTAAAGTATTAAAATAGCACTGCCCTGTAATGTCTGAGTTATTTAGGAAGCAGCTGTGGCTTTAAGGAACACTTCTTTTGTGTTGTACCACAGTCAGCATAAGGGACAGTATCTCCTTTTCTCTCAGAAATTTCTAGCTGTCTAAATTATTTCCCACCTATGTGGGAAATAATTTAGACACTACATAGCAGCATAGGTCTTTGTTGCTTCTAGCCTTAAAGTTTAGGTCCAGTGTTTTATACAAACTAGATCCAAGCAGCAGAAGAAGGAAAACTGATATTAAAGGACAAACCATTCCATTGGTCATACTGCCTCACACACATATCGCCAACGCCATCCTCCCCCTCTCTTTAGTGGTGCTTTATGGGTAATGTCGAGTGACACATTTAAGCAGGAGCTGTCAACCCTGTGTATGTACTGCTGAGTGACAGAACCACTGAATGCTGGCGACAGGCACACACACACACAGATACACACACACAAATACACAAAACCTTCCATTACTCTGGCACCCGAAGACTGCAGAGGCTTCAATCCAATTTGCTTCCATACACAGACACAAAGACATCCAGTGACTTTCAAAAGTATTCATACCTTTGAAACTTGTGATATATGAACACAAAGTAGGCATAATTGTGAAGAAGATTTTCAAATATTTTTTGTAAATTAATACAGATATACTCAGCCCCCTTTACGCCAATACCCCCAGTAATATCCTCCATTATGCGCGTTTCTTGTGACCCAGTTTGAAAAAGGAAGTCACAGTTTAAAACCTAAACTGAAAGACCAGGTAAAAACAGTATAATTCAGAGAGGATGTAAAAAAATCAATGGCAACTCTGGAGGAGCTGCAGAGACCCAGGTCAGGTGAGATAATGTGTTGATACAACAAGTGGCAAGAAGAAAATCATTTGAATGGATTTACTCAGCCAACAATAAGATCATTCCATTGAGCTGATGCGCCATTACTGTTCTAAAAAGCATAGTATGAGGACACTTCCAACACGGATTTTAGGTGTAATTCTGACATCAAAGCTGCAATACACCTCCTATTGTCCTTCCCTTGCTGTATACTTGATTGATGTTTTTACGATGTGAAGCACTTTGAACTGCCTTCCTTCTGAAATGTGCTATACAAATAAACTTGACTTGACTTGACTTCCCTGCCATCCATTCATTCCATAAAAAGCAGCTAGGGCCGACAGAGGTAGCTCAGGCCAACCTTGTCTTTGTGGGATGGAAATGTTCTGTAAGAGGCTGTTATGGAAAGAAAGCTGGGACATAGCAAACATGCAGGAAAATAAAGTGCTCTGGTCAAATCAGCCCAAAACAAAACTTTCAGAACAAAATGTAAAAACACATGTGGGTGAAAACAAAAATTGAACATCATCCTGGACACATTATCCGCACTGTGAAATATGGAGGTGGTGGCATCATGCTAAGGAAATGCCTTTTTTCATGAAGAACAAGGAAGGTTATCAGAGTTGATTAGAAGATACATGGGGCTAATTCTGATTTATGGGCTAATTCTGAAATAAAATCTTTTAGAGGCTACAAAAGATTTGAGGCTGACCTGGAGGTTCACGTTGCAGCAGGACAACAACATGAACATACAGCCAGATCCATAAGACAAGTTTGGGTCAAAGTGCATTCATGTGTTAGAATAGTTCAATCAAAGTCCAGCAGAGAATATGTGGCAAAACTTAAAAATGATTGTTTACAGAGGATTATCCTTATGTAAATAAGAATGAGGAAAAATGGTCAGTGTCTAGATATACAAAGCAGATTGAGACATTATTGAAATGACTTTTTGCTCTAATGAATAAAGCTTGATGCACTGATAACTACGATGAGTTTTCCATTAGGTGCCTCCAAATGATATTTGTTGTGAATTTGTGCTATATGAATAAACTAAATTGAACTGAACTATAACAGCAGCAAAATGTGATTCTACTAAGTACTGATAAATTATTTCCACTCTTTAGACTTAATTTGTAACAAATGTAGAAAATCATAAGAAATATAAAGCAATGTCACATTCTGTTTAATAAGATGAACATATGAGACTGAGTAATTCTGCTGCAGTATAACTTCTAAAATTCACTTCATTTCACACAGCTTTAACTCAGTACCTTTAGGTTTCTGCTAGAAAGCTTTTTCAGCATCACAATGAGTCCAAGTAGACGTCCAAATCAACTAAAGATAGACTTCACCAGAAGACAATCAATGTTTTAGAACATTCTAACCAAAGTCCAGAACTAAATCTTATGGAAAATCTGTGAGGATACTGAAGGCTTCACAACTTTGTGATGATCTTTATAATTCCAAATAAAAACATAGAAGTTTGACAATGTAACATCAGAAAAAGTGTAAAGGATTATTGTAAATGTACATAAGTGACCTGGGCTGTTTTTAAAGCTAGTCATGTATGTGTTTATGTGCATCCAGGAAAAAACACCCTCTAACGCCATTCCTTCATGTCTTTCTATGATATGTTCAGATCTCTCCTCCACTGTCTGTGGGCCATGAAGCTGTCAGCAGCGCGACCAACGAGCCAAATTTGTTGAGAAACTGGAGGAAAATCTGGAACACCAAGCTCAGTGCTGTCAGAAATCTCTTCTTCTTCACTGACATTTGGATTTACACTTCTCATTTTCCTGAGTGACAAAGTACATAAACACATGCTTCAAGTGCAGGGGCTTGGCAGGGCTTTCTGTTCCAACACACACACACACACACACACACACACACACACACACATCCACTCACAGAGCCTTCAGTCTGTCTTTTAGGATGAATTTAAGGAAAGGGAGGGGAGATCTGACATCTCGTCTTTGATCCATGGAGCTCTCTTCTACGCTCTCTGTGCTGGTGATGAGCGATGAGTCAAGTCAGATGGGAAATTTTTTTTTTTTTTTTTTTTATTTAGAGTGTCACAGATATTCTCAATGGGGAGGGGGAGTTAGCCGGAGGCTGTCTTTGTCCTACATAAGACTTTTCCAAGACACCCACTAAACTGTGTGTGCACAGGAAGTGTCTCGGCCAGAGCACCAGCCAACCAGTGTCCTTCGCTGGCGTCTCGCCTCTGCCTGCTCGTTGGCGGCGCTGACAGCTTGAATGATGAGGTGACACACACCTGTCAGCGCCGAGCCTGTCACGCCCCGACAAACAACCGTGAACCACTTGCACATGTACAAACAAAAAAAACAGGCATGAGAAGCCAAGTACAAACATACGACCGCCCTGACCTGTACAGTGGCGGGGTGTTTTACCTCATGAGTGGATATGTGTTTACACTGCGAGCACAGATTCATCTTTATTTGTTAGCTGGAGTATTCGAATGGTGCTAGCCTCAGTAATGATAAATCAGTCATGACTGTCTTTGCAAGGACCCTGACAGCCACAAAATCACCTCAAAGTCTATTTACAAATGCCGGGAATGTGACTTGCTGCTCCAGCTGTATACAACATGCATAATAAAGCTGTCAAAGTTATAAACAGAGAAGCAGAGCTCTAAAAAAGGCTCAGCACATAAAGCTTGTGTAGTGTCAGCTGTTGATGCAGTGGTTAGCTCAAATGTCAGGCCAGTGTTGGCATTTTGGGGAAAAGGGGATATCAGCAGCCAGTTTGATATATTAAATGTTATTTGGCTTTTCCACTGCAAATCTGTGGTTAAAGGGCCAGCTCACCCAAAGCAAACACGACTCTGAACTTTCTGAATAAAAAACGAGGCAAACAGGAATTTATTTCTGCGCACAAATATTCCAAGCAATCCACAGGAAGATCACTGTGTAAATCAGCAAAAGTTAACCCTGTTTGTTATCTCCCAGGCCAGTTGCAGGTTTAGATAAGAAGTCACTGAGAAGTACACGGATCAGGCACCACTGAGAGGTGAAGAATATAACAGATTTTTTTTTTCTCTCTCTTCCTGCTCTCTGTGAAGGTGGACGCTTTTTTTCTTCTCCTGTACCCTCCCTTCTCTACCCTGCTTCAGCTCTCTGTCCTATCTTGTTAATCTTTTTGGAGCCTCTCCTTGCATATTTTCCAAATTGCAAATCATGGATCTGGTCAGCTGGTCTCTCAACGCAATTGATCAAATTTTCTCAATGAGAAGACTGTACATTTTTCTCCAGGTATACAATAGACTTCTGACAGAAGTGGAGAATTGTGTGTCTGTTGATATTGTCAGTCAAGGATGTTGAAGATGTGTACATAATTGGATTTTTGATAACAGGATTTCTGCTTTTTGGAGTTGGCAGTTACTTAGCATATCGTGAAATCTGGAGAATGTCGGCAGCTGTTCTGGCCATTGTGAGGCTATTATGATGGTATATGCCGAGCAACCAACATTCAGTCTGAGATGCGTGAGCAGAATCGGAAACTGGATGCGGTCCTTGCCAGGACTGTAGGCTGGTTGCAGTTCCCTGACTTGTTACTGAAAGAAGGTAGACCTTGGAGAAGTTGCAAGCTTGGCTTCAGTGGGATTGAACACGAATTTGGCTATTTGGATTTGCCATTGTGATGTACCAGTGAGACTTTGAGGCAGATGGAAAATTAACGTAATCAACCCAAAACAGTTGTTGTTTTCTGAATTGGCTCCCGTGTGTTGACCTTGGATTGCTGGCTATCTCAGTTTCTCCTGGATGTTATGTGAACAAGACACTCTGCTCCCTCTGCCCCTCCCTTACACATGACATCTATAAACCTGGCTCAGAACTCTACCAAGGCCTGCTAATATACGCTCCATCAACTATCAAGGACAATGGCTAGGAGGGCTATCTGGGACAGTGTTTCATGGACTTACTTACAAACCCACACATGCATGCACACACATGCTCATAGCTATTAACACACACCTCCTCAACTCACCACCTCCCATATTGCCTCCCGTATGGTAACCTAGTTCGGATCCAATGAGCCAGGTGGCTGTGCTGGGACCTCTCCCACTCTACCCTTACCCGTTTCCCATGTTATGTATGATGTTGTGTATATGTTGCTTTTTTGTGCTGAGGTTTTTTGCAATCTCAAACTGTATCCTGTCAGGGATAATGTCTGAAATATGATTTTTTTTTTCCCTCCTTTTACCTAATGTGGCTTTTTTCTCATCTAATGAAAGGGCAGTACCTCCCAGATGGCTGCAGCCTCAGACACCTATGTCTACCCATGTATGTTGTTGTTTGTTTTTTCTTGGAAGGGCATTACTGAAATGTAATTTCCCGCCTGGGGGACTAATAAAGGTATTCTTCTTCTTCTTCTGATTATCTCATTATCACAGAAACTGTTAGCAAGTGGAGTATAATAAGCATTTTGTGCTCAATGTCATTGTAATAGCAGCAGGAAAAATGGGCAATACATGGATTTAACCAGCTTTCTAAAGCTAAAGCTTGAGGATCTTTAGTATTTACCAAAAGGGATGCAAGAAAAGAACATTAGTGAACTGGTAATGAGTTAATGGCCATTACTGAATGATGACTTAAAGACCTAAAGCTGGTCCTTGATCCGACAGACGAGCTACTGTAGCTAAAATTGCTGGAGGATGTGATGCTGATTCTGAGAGAAACGTATCAGAATACACAAGCCATGTTTCCATCAATGCTTTTTTTATGCAGTTTTAAGTATTGCTTTAGAAAAGGTTGATGGAAAAAGCAAAATTCAAAATAATTTCCTCAATTTCGTGAAAAAAAAAAGGTTTTTACCCTTGCTTGAGTTGGTTTTTGTATTTCAAAAAAGAGTTAATGAGCTAAAGGGGAGATGGAAACACATTTGCCGAGTAAGGTTTGATGTAGCAAACTTTCTCAGTCTAAACCTCCAGCACACATGGGAGTAGTGTCAACCTAGAGTGGCCGGTGAGAGGCACTCATAGCTGGGATGGGAGTGGTGGAACACTCCCATCCAACGTTGGATCTGTGCCTTACTAGAGGCACGAAACTCAGAAACATTTCTGAGTCTAAACTTTAGAAGCATTCCTGCTCCAACACCCCTGAATCAAATAGATGAAATCCATTATTAGCAGTCATTCACCTCTGCAGAGACCTGATAACAGGCAATTCAGTTGATTCAGGTGTGTTGGAGAAGTGATGCATCTAAAAGTTGCAGAATGATAGCTCTCAAGGGCTGGACTTGGGCACCCCTGATCTAAAGTATCAACAATGGATACATGAGCTTCAGAATTGGGGCGTTTCTTTTAAATCATATGAAAGGACAGGTGTGTGTGCGTTGCCTATCTGAGGAACACATGGCACCAAGATGCATGATGGGAAGAAGGCAAGGAAGCAGATGGAATGATGTTTTTGGCTGTGTTTTGCTGGAAAACCTTGGGTCCTGCCACCCATGTGGATGCTACTTTGACACATTCCACCTACCTAAGCTTCAGGCTGACTGTACACAGTATTTCCTGATGCTATTTTTGCAGAATAATGCACTCTGCCCTCACAACCTGAAAATGGTTCAAGGATTGTTGAAGGGGTACAACAAGGACTTTGAAGTGCTGATTTGGATCCAATTTCTCAGCTCTCCATTCAGTTAAGCATCTGTGGGACAAACAAATCTGATCCATGTAGGCCTAACCTTTGAACTTACATGACTTAAAGGGTCTGCTACTAACATCCTAGTATCAGATACCACAGGACACCTTCAGTGGTCTAGTGGAGTCCAATCTTAGGCATATTCAGTTCAATTCAGAAATACTTTACTAATCCCAAAGGGAAATTAAATGTTGTAACTTATATTATCCAAGTTTCTTCAAAGAGTTGAACACCAAAAATCTGAAGAATGAATCTGAAGAACTGTCTAATTGAAGACTGCTGCTGTATGACAGTCTCATGACTGTAATGACATGACAGCTCAATTTCCGGGCAGCAAAGATGACATTAAACAGTTACATGTCCTGGATGACACCATCAGTTGTTGGCAAGTACTGCTAATCCACCTCATTTGCTTTTGCCTCACCTCTTTAAACCTCTGGCCGGCTGTATGTTCAGAAAGCCGGGAAGAGAGAAGTTGGAGACGGGGATATGATCTTTGCCCAAAATGATCAATGGGCATTGATCTATATCTATAGAGTGGCTTTAGATAACTTTAACCAAACATGATAGAGATATCCAAACAGCTGTCTTAAGGGCTACAGAAAGGAGATTGTAGCAGCTTGTTTGGTAAGGGATTTAAAGAAATCTCCAAGAAACTTTAAATCAGCCATTCCATTATATGGGAAACAGTCTATCAGTGGAGGACATTCAAAACAACTGCCAACATGTCCAAGACTGACTGCCAAGTCAAGTTTATCCCGAAAGCAAACTACAAGATGCTAAAACTAGCCTCAAACACTTGGAGATGTCCAAGGAAGAAACCAAGGAAAAAACATGAAGGCCAGACTAGATTTTGCCAGAGAGATCATGGACAAAGACCAGAACTTCGGGAATAATGTTCTTTGAACTGAGGAGTCTAAAATGGAATTATTTGGACACCAGAGAACCGGACATGTTTGGCATATACTAAATACACCATGAAGAAATGGAAGGCATTAGGTCGAGTTACAGCCCATAACTTGATCTCATTGAGATTCTGTGGGGTGATTCAAAATTGTCTGAATGTATATGAAAGCCCTCAAACATCTCCCAGAAGAAATTGAGAAGTGAAGCAAACTTTTCTCAGATCACCGTCAGAGGACAGAGCCTTGGGGAACATCTGTTGTCTTGCAAATTATGCCAGTTATTAGTTTTTGGTTACACATACTGATATTGACCAAATAAAAGTAAAAGTATTTTTAAAAGACTTGATATTATAAATTTTAATGCATTTTTTTTTTAAGATCATCAGAAAGTTTTTTTTTCATGTGATGAATTCAGGTATTTGTTCTTTTTTCATATCAGGAACCGCTATAGGAATGTTTTAAACCAGCTCAGTCATATATTCCACAAATAACTAACTGCCTCCTTTGCTTACAAAAGTTTATGATCAAAAAATACCCTATTATCTTCTCTGAAAATTACATTAATGTGGATGTTGTCCCTTTAAAGAATAGGTGCCATTTGTTGTATCTCGAAGATTTTGATTCTTTGGTGTTTGCTACTGTGGTTAAACATATGCAATTACATCACTGACAAAGTGGTTTTGCTAAAAATAAAACATCTTTTAGGAAAAAATATGAAGTCTGAGTTCACATGAGCTTTACTTCTCTGCACAGACGTGAACAAGTCTTTCCAACACACACTCAGCGTTCACTGACAGAGTGTGTGGCGTGACAGAATGCCTTAATTATGGATTAATTGTGTCATTAGCAGGTTTCTGCTGTTGGCACCACATTGGGCCTGTCAAGGTTAATTACTGGAACATGTTTATTTGCTGTCAGCCACTGCAGCAAGCTGTCACTCGCATGGAAACACAGACAAACACGCACAAACGCTGTTCACTCAAACAATTCACAGGATACCCAGCGTCCCTCAAGCCCCCAACATTTTCCACAACTCTTTTTATTGCTGCTTTAAAACACACTGTACACACACACACACTTCCTATCAGCCACAGCCAGTCAACACCATCCAAAATAGAAGTCAAGCTGTTTAGGTTATTCTCTCCATGTGGTCATCATGTAAATTCAATAGCTGGAACAATCTGAAGCATAGAGGAAAAGAAGATTTTAAAAAGGAAGTGTACCTGGATTAGCTACTCTCCAGGCAAGTTTAGTCAATTTAAAAATATCTCATCAAAAATTTGAATAAATCATTTTCATCTTTAAACAAAATGGTAATCACATGTTAAACAACTAAACTGATTACTCAAACATGGAGGGCATTATACATTTAATTCTCCAATTTGTATGTTAAATTAACATAAATTGGCTATTAACATTGAGGTTTAAACTACTAATCTGTCTGCCCTGTTAACACTGAACAAAATGGTGTCATTTGATGGTCTAGATGAGAACATGATCCAATCTGCAATCATGTCTGTGTAAAGTGGTTCCAGGTGTTTGTTGGTTTTTAACGGGATCTATCTGCTAAGGTGCCAACACCCACAAGGCATGAACGTGCTCATTTTTAGGTAATTTGCTTCTTTTTCTGCTCTATTATATTTCTGCCCAAAAAACAAACCTTTACAGCAATTATCAGATATGAGCTGCAAATCTCACTAGTATATGCAAGAAAAGACCTGCAACTTGATTTTTACCCCTGTGTGCTAAGTGCTAGCTTTGAAGTGTGCAGTCCACAGCAGTCATGGCTGCTCTGATGTTTTGGCTCTGTTAGTGAAATGCTTAGCAGCTTTGGTGCTTTTATTCTACTAATTGTCAATCCCAAAGTACTTGTTAAGAGTTATGGAAAAGTCCCCTATATTTTGTACTGGATTTGGTTGATAAACAATGTCCTTAAGCAGTCAATGCACCACTATAGAAAGGTGCAGACTGCCATGATTAGGTTGAGGTCCACCTGTTGCTATGAAAGACAAGAACAGAGAATGAAGGAGAAATCTACTGAGCACATTCCATACCAGTTGGTGGCGGTAATTTCGTTGTTTGCCAACCACCAAAAAACTTAGAAGAAATCAACTGAGAGGTTTTTGGATGATGGCCATCTGCAGCCAAGATTTTTGCAAGATTGATGAAGAGTGGCTTGAGCTGTTGGGGCTACCAGGAGAGAAGCAACTTTCTCAAAAGCTAATAAGAGATCCAGGTAAGCTAACATGCTATTGTTTCTCAACCCTGACTGAACCTATCTGCTACAGCCATTGTTTCCTTGTAGCTTAATTGCAGTTTAGGTTTTGCCATTCTGCTTTCTGCTAGTCCATAGTCCATGTTTATTAGGATAAAAGATATTAGTAATGATTTTTAACTTTTTCTGGTGATGCTGTTAGCTTGTCTATGGTGTTTCAATGTTAAATTTGCTTTTATTTTGATTAAACAGTGTGGAAATGCACTTTAGCTAAAAGGCCTTCATTGAAAGGCTTATTAACAAGCTATTTCTATTCAGGTGTGTTGGAAAAGGGATTTACCTTAAAGCTGCAGGTAAGTAGTTCTCAAGTGCATTTTACTGTTTTGCCTTTCAACTTAAAATATATTTATTTCAAAACAATGTTAATACACTGAAGTCCTTTTTTTTTTTTTTTTCCCCCTCTATTTTTGTATTAGTTTCTAAAGCACTTCATGAAACCTCTTAACCCTTCCTCCTGGTTCCTGCCCTTTTTTGTGAGATGCAGTTTTGCATGTATATGCCGCTTAGTCAATTTTGTGTGTGTGTGTATATATATATATATATATATATATATATATATATATATATATATATATATATATATATATATATATATAATTTTTTTTTATTTTTTTTTATTTTTTTTTTTTTTTGAACAAAAAAAAAATGAACAAGCTCAAAACACTTTTTTATGGTCTTTTCAAATGGCTAGTATTCATTTTTTTTGAGTTCCTGCAGGATTATTTGTTTCTTTAGTTTTTATCTTTGACTTCCAATTATTGTAGCTGGTGGGACCTTGACCACATTCTGAGTAGCTACCCATCTGTCCCTCTGCTAAGGAGCAGTTTTCTGTTTCAGCTGGATAACAATAATTTTAAAGTATTACAACTCTGATTTTAAGCCTTACTCTGTATTTGTTTGGGGGTGTTGTTACTTCTAGGTTTGTCTGCTATTTTTCACCCTCAAGTATTTTCTTCGATCTGCTGCTGACAGCTGTGAGAGCACATTGTGCCACATGCTCCCATGGTGTAGGTATGTTTAAAAACAGACTTATCTGTAATGGTGTATAGTACCTTTTCTTTTCAAAGGATTGCATGGTAAAATAAGCTCTTGAGGCACTTTTTTTTTTTTTTTTTTTTTTTTTTTTTTTTTTTTTTTTTTTCTCTCCCCCTTTAGGAAATATCAAGATTTTCTGTTTAAGTTAAATTAAGCAGGAGCTCTAAGTTTGGTATTTTATACTGTTCTCCAATAGTTGACTGACTTAAATGTTGTGGGTGGGTGGGGGGTTTTTTTGTTTGTTTGTTTTTTGTTTTGTTTTTTTTTTTTTTTTAAAAACTGCACAGTATTAATGTTGAAATGTTCCCATACTGTACTATGTGTGTCTTCTGTTATTGCCTGTCATTGCTACTTTGCTGCTCTTCCACAGAAATTTAAATTGCGAGACAAAGGATATTTCTATTCTAACTTTCTAACAGAGTGCCAAACTAACTGTATGTGCTGAATAAAATCAAAAATTTGTAGTTTTTGTCTTGATTTATGACTTTAGCGCTAACATTAAGTCATGCTAATATCAATAACTTGGTCAGTCACAGTTTTCACCAGCTTAATGTGAACAATACAGATATGGTTGTTGTTAGGGTTCAAAAAAAGAACTGACTTCGTGAGGCTAGACAGTAGGAAAAATAAATGGCCATCACAGACTCAGACCAGAGTTTAATTTAGCCAGCTTAAAATAAAGGGTTTTATAAAATATGGCAAAAAGAAACTGAACAAGTTAGGTTGTATGATGATGCTGAAGCTCATTCAAAATGTTGCTAAAAAATACTTCACATTTTTGTTCTGTTTTGTTTGGCCTAAAAGGATTAATGATGCTGTATACAAGGCAGTACTTATAAGTAAAGATTTATATTACACCTTTTAAAGAAAGAAATGTTTCACAAGAACCAAATAAAGAAAAAGCCAGTTTAAAGCCATTAACCAGCTTTTAGAAGTCCATGGATCACTGGTCCGAAGGAAAACTATCCCAAAGACTGGGTGGCAAGGGTAAACAAAACGAGCAAATTTTGATATGAAGGCTAAACCCTAGCATACTGAATGCACTTAGTTGATGTATTGATAGCATGCATAGTGACATTTTTATCAATACCCTTTTAGCTACTTTTCACCTAAAAGCAAAAGTTTCTAAACTGGAGTGAATTAATGTTGGCCAACATATTAGCTTTAGTCAGCCTGCCACAATTGTCAGTTTATATTAAACTATATCGCATATACTATTTTAGCTTACAAACTCTAGTTTCCATACTAGATGGAGTGCATTGTCAGTATCCTAGTGCTAGCCCTCTTACTAATGTTAGCATTTTAGCAAAGATTTGCTTTTCAAATTTTAACTGATACACTGCCATTTGAATATTACATGAATTAATTTACTTGAGCAACATGCAAGTGATGGCATGAGGGCTAAAGTTATATTTTTAGCTAAAAATAGTATTTTAACCACATTTGAAAAGCTACTAAATTTAGTCAACATTTTAGAGATTGTATGCTATTGACAGCATTTCTGCTAACACTAGCCTTTTATCTTATTCCTTCTCGTGTGATAACAGCAATGTATAATTTAATGGTATGAAAAATGGTTGTGACCCACAACCAATAGCATTGTAGCTATAAACACTTCAGCTAATTTCAGTATATATGCTGCTCTCATTGCACTAGATTAACAAAAAATAATTTTTTTACTTTTTATATTCAGCATATGAACTTATAGTTTTAAACAGAACGTTTTGCTTTGTAAGAAGATTGCAGACTGTTTAGCTTTTTTTGCAGCTTTTGCTTATTACATTTTTGCAAGTTTTCTGCAGTTGACTTCAAATACTTCAGCAAATTTCAGCAAAAACATTCAGCTTACAGCATTCACACTGCATTTTTTGCAGGAAATGCAAATTTTTCTAGTTTAGTTTTAGACTCATCTGTCCAAAGACCTTTATTTCAGAAGTTCTGACTATTGTCTCCATTCTCTCTGGCAAACTTTTTTTGGCCTTTGTGTTTTTCTTAAAAAGCAAATGAGTACTGCATGTAAATGTGTAGTGAAAATTAAACTTTTGCAGTCTCGTTCAAATTGTACAGAGATACACTTTCACATCAACAGTAGTAGAGCCTGCTTTAGGTCCAGTGAAGACATTTTGGCATTTTTGAAGACTTCTTTTAGCATCTTGTGGTCTGCTTTTAGGGTAAACTTGCTTGGACCAGACCTTGGTGGGCTGGCAGTTGTGAATGTCTTCCACTTGTTGACAGCTTTATTTTCTGTACAGTGGAACAGCTGATTTCAAATCCTTTAAGGCCTCTTTAACTCTCTTACAAAACTCATGAGATGTTACAATCTTTCTGAGGGGCTCAGACAGAACCTTCAACCTTACCATAGTTGACTTTCACTTTAACAGTCAGGAGTACACCAAAATAAATGAGGTTTAAACAGGGCAAATGTCTTTCAAAATGCTAATTGTGGTGTTCTAATGATGATGTTCTAATCATGTGAACCTAATGTGATACACATGTGAAGCTATTTTAAGAGGCTTTTTTTTAATTTCAGAATATTTAAAGTCTTAACCTTAGGTTGTTAATTTATATTGCAGTGTCTATAAAAAGTATTCAACCATTTAGATGTTTTCGCCTTTTTATTGCTTTTATAAATCAGTCATGATCAACAAAATTTGGCTTTTTTTAACATTTTGGGGGTTTTTTTGTTTTGTTTTTTTTAAACAATATAACCCTTTTAATGTCAAAGCAAATTGATTTCTTCAAAATGAATTAAAATTTTAAAGGTATTAGATAAAATTATGTAACAAAGTGATTTCACCCTCTTGAATTTGGTATTTAGTAGATGCACTTTTGGCTGAATCAGTGCGGCGTCTATGTGGATAGGTCTCAGTCAGGCTTACACATTTGAACGCTTCAATTTTCCTCCATTCTTCCTTCCAAAACTGTTCCAGCTCTGTCCTGTTTCATGCGAATCAGCTGTGAATATTCCTTTTGAAGTACAACCACAAATTCTCTATGGGATTGAGGTCTGGGCTTTGACTGGGCCACTCCAGAACATCCACCTGGTTGGCTTCAAACCATTTCTATGTAGCTTTAGCTGGATGTTTTGGGTTGGTGTCTTGCTAGAAAATAAATGTTCTCTGAAACCATAGGTCTCTTGCTGAAGGAAATAAGTTATCCTCCAGGATTTTGATGCCGCCATCACAATGCTTCAGAGTCGAGATCATGTATTTGTGGTCATGTCAAACTCTAGTTCAGCCTTCATCTGAGTTTTATTCAGCAGTGGCTATCTCACTGCCACTCTCCCAAAAAACTTTGATTGGTGAAGAACAGTTGTCAGCAGAGTGTCTCCCATCTTAACTGCTAAAGCTTGTAACTCCTTCAGTGTAGTAATAGGTGTCCTGGTAGCCTTTCTCATTAGCCTCCTTCTTGCATGGTATTTTTTGTATACATTCCTTGATATACTTTTTAATAACCTTTTCTTTGATTTGCTTGGAGTGTTCTTTTGTCTTCATGCTGCAATGGTAGCCATAAATACTGATTAACCAGTGAATGGATCTTCCATGCACAGGTATCTTTATACTACAATCACTAGTGACACTCACTGCATTCAGGTGATCTTTATTCCTCTCATTGTAAGACTACTAGCACCAATTGGCTAGACCCTTGTTGGTCAGTCACTTTAAAGGGGGTGAATATTTTTGCAATCATCTATTTTGTTAAATATTTTTGTCATTATTTTGTAGAAATCAGTTTTCACTTTAAAGGTTTTTTGTAGTTATTTTTTTCCTCAGTCAAATTTTGTTGATCATGACTCATTTGTAAAAGCAATAAAAAGGGTAAGACATCCAAGGGGGTGAATACTTTTTATAAGCACTGTACACAAATCTATCAGTTTAGCTAAAAATATTAAACATCCATATGTCCAAAACTTTTTTTTTTTTACATAACTGTACACAAAAACATAGTCATGTCATTCACATTCAATAAACCAATACACAGGAATATTTATAACTTACATATGGACAAATGTGCATGTTATCAATATAGCTATGATCAGAAACTCATTTAAATAGGTTAGGTATCCAAAGATACACCTCTGACGGATTCCACATATCAAATTACTGAAGGAACACTGTTCATTCTTAGTAAATACTGAACTGTCTATCCAGTTTCTCTTCGGGGATAAATAAAGTACGATTGAATTGAACACATACAATGTAAAAGAAAGATTTCAAATAATTAAATTAATTAATCTTAATCAAGTGTATTAGCTTAGAAGTGTAAAGTTCAATCGTTAAATTCTAACATTAACTACTGTTTTTGTTCAATCTTACAAAAAAAAAAAAAAAAAAGAATAAGAATCTAAGAGAAGATGTTTTTGTCAGCAGTTACTCATTAATCAGATGCAGTAAGAAGGTGGCAAGGCTGATAGTTCATATTAACATATATTTCAGCCTAGTAAAAGTAGTCATGTTTTATGCCAAAATCATAAAGCAATTCTTAATTGATGCTTCTTTTATAAACTAAATTACAAAGTAGATTAGCAAAAAGATTGAATTAAGTCAGAATTTAATTTTGCAAATTGGTTTCAGTATACAAAATTTATTTAATTTAGATTAACTAAAAATTTTTCTTCAAGAGCTGTTTTAACTTATGTAATTTATACTCTGAACTGAATAAATACATATACAGTCTAACATTAAGACATTTTTGTAGAACTGTGGGTTGGTTTCAAGAACACCAAAAAAATGAGGGAAGTAGCAGATAAAAAAAGCAAGCAAGCTGGGCTCTTTTGATTGATTACAGCTGTAATCTGCTCACGAAGTCATCTCCTGACCCCTCTCTCTCTCTCTCTCTCTCTCTCTCTCTCTCTCTCTCTCTCTCTCTCTCTCTCTCTCTCTCTCTCTCTCCATTTCTAACAGACTCTGCGTTCATTAAAGTCCAGTCAGGAAGACACAAACCATTTATCAGCTTGTCAGCTCTTGCTGCTGGTGTTTTTGCAGACAGTTAGGATTTACCCAGACTGTGGAGAGCTGGCACTGCTCTCTGATAGGCCACCAGAACACATACATCCACTCCACACACAGGTCAACATGCCCGTCAGAATAAAGGTTTATATTAAATACATGAAATAAAAAGTTTTCAGTGTTTGTTTGTATGAGCTTACATATTCACCAATCTGACAGATGTTGCCGAAAGAAGAAACTGGTGATCTATGGGACACTACTGTGTTACACCAGTCAAATAGCTGCTCTTCAACATGTTTGGAAATATAGACTGATGGCGCCATCTAGTGCACAAACATGCAGGTACAGTCCGCTTTTTCTGGAGCTCAGGGAAGACAAAAACAAAACAAGGTTACTTTTTGTTCACTGTAAGGGTAATTTTAAAATTTTTATTTATACAATCCATATGCAAGAACATTAAAAATAAGCTTGTTAAAGCTATTTACAGAACAGCAGAAGCATTCAATGGCTCATGCATGAAATGATGATTTCCACCATTCAGATTTTAAATAAAATAAAAGTTGGCAGTTTTAATACTGGGTGAAGAAAAATTGCATTCTTTTAAGATGCTCATTTGATACTAAATGAATACAAATGGAGCTGTTTTTCACCTAACCCAAGCGGGCACACAGCTTCACATAGCAGTGCTGCAGAAACTAACCCCTCTCTTCTTTTGCACAGGCTCACCTGATGGCCAAGAAACAAAACAAAATGCTACTGGACGTTTGGAATTTTTTAACCTTCTTTAGCATAAGCTAACGTTGTCTGTTTACTGATAGCTTCGTGATAGTGTTGAGCTACCCCACACTACTGTAATTGTTCGTTTTTTGTGTTTTGTTTTGTTTGTTTGTTTTTTTGTTTTTTTGTTTTGTTTTGCTTTTTTGCTCTTCAGTGAAAATAACTGTGCCTGGAAAAAAAGGTTGCTGCGGTATTGAAAATGGTATCGAGTTTTTTTTTTTGTTGTTTTTTTTTTTTTTTTTGTATCATGAAATTCCTAAACAGGACACGGCCCACAAGCTGATATTCAGCATGTTAGTTATTTATATTTAAAATTCATTCATTTAAAAAGTTGTTTTACAGTGTAGAAGAGTCTATACTGTAAATTAATTTTTCTTGTTTTATAAAGCCTTTTTTTTTTTCCTCCACAAGCCATTTACCTAGATTACGTAACCACTGAGTGCCGTTCTCAGGGCCTGTTTCATTGGTGGCAATTCCTTCGCAAGCTTGAATCACTTTTATCATAATATCAGAATGTGTAGTAGTTTGAAGTAGGTAAAATTTTCTCCCAGGAGAAAATGAGTATTCATAAACTTTAAAAATTTATTTTCCCCATCACAGAAGATAAACATTTAAGACTTTGACTGAACACAAACACCACCTGAATACACTGGCTTGTAAAAGGGTTCCTACTTCCTGAACCTTTCCACATTTTGTCATTTGCTCATTCAGATTAGATGAGAACCTTGGTGAACATCAGTCTTCACATCCTTTCTCAGTTGGATTAAGGTCTAATCTTTGACTGGACTATTCCAACACATGGATATGCTTTGATCTAAACATCACATTTTAGCTCTGTTGGCCATGTTTAAGATCAGTGAACATTTACCCCAGTCCCAGACTGCTAACAGGGAGGCTTCCTGTCGATAGATTGTCTCACCTGAACTGTGAATTTCTGCAGCTTCTCCTGTTACTATGGGCATCTTGGCTGTTTTTTCTTTTATGGTCTCCTTGCTAGGCCTCTGTTTAAGTGGCAGACATGTCTTGGTAGGTTTTCAATGGTTCTATACTCATTCTTTTACTCTCACTAAAGTGATTTCTGAAGGCAAATAGTTGTGCTGGAGAATTATATTCAGGGGCAACAGAGTGAAGGGGCTGAATACAAATATCCAGCACTTTTGAGGTCCTTTTTATAAAAAATTTCAAAAAGCATGTGCCATGTTTCTTTAAAGCCTAAAAACCAAAACATGGTGGTTCTTTAAAAATTACAACAAATTTCCTAATGTAGATGGTTATCCAAATTTGTCTTTTTTTCAATCAGTCATGTGACATTAGCAGCTTTTAAACAAGATTTTATTTTTTGGCTAGCCTGAAAGAAAAATGGCTCTAGGTTATAGAGGTTGTAACCCCCTGGCACAGACAATGCTAACAGATGGTGCCTCTCATCTGTTTATTCATTTAAAAAGGTGGAAAAGTAGGGAATGAAAGAAAAGTGCACATCTGATTATTTATCTCCCCCCCCCACTCACTATAATGGAAACATTCATTTAAAAAAAAAAAAAGAATGTTTTTTTTTTTTTTTTTTTTTTTTAAAAAAAAAAACAAGGATAATCATTATTTTGGAGAAAAAAGAAAACAAGCACAGTGTGGTATATGTGCATTAGCATTTTAATTGGACAAAGCAAAAAAAAAAAAAAAAAAAAAAAAAACATTGATTACAGTAGCAGAGTCAACAGTTCTCAGGGCTGAACACCTTTCTAAACAAAAAAAAAAAAAAAAAAAAAAAAAAAAAGCTCAAATGTCTGTAGGCACTGCCTAATTAAAAAGTATCTTATCAGCTAAAAGAAACCAGCTCTATAAGGCAACAGTTATAATGTAGGCCTCCCCATTTCTCTGGCAAAATGAGCAAGTGTGAAGGTTCAATCCACTCCGTTTCATTATAAAATACTGGCGTTCAATAGATATTTCAAAAAAAAAAAAAAAAAAAAAAAAAAAAAAAAAAAAAAAAAAAAAAAACCATCAGCTTCGGACATACATATTCACCTTTTAACATTTGAACTCTGTTAGCTTTAAGAATGCACTGCATGGCAATGCTGTCTTATCCCTGCAAGGAAGAATTGTGTTCACTGTACCAGTGTCACCTTTAAATAGTGCCACTCTGCTAAGTACAATGTTGGAGTTAACTGTTGAATTATCAAAACCAAACTGAAAGCAAGCACCCACAGTTAACAGTAGCATTTTTTTACATACATTGTTCCAAATGAATCAATAGATGGTTATTTACACATGGTGAGATGGATTTGAGGCTGTCAAAAAAAAGGAGAAAAGGAATGCAAAAAGGAAATGCTCTTTGTAACCAAATCTGTCTGCTGAGTACAAGAGAGGAAAAAGCTGTGCAATATTTACCTGCCCTTACAGAGAAACAGCAGTGGCAACAATCCCTGCAATTGATTTTAATTTCCAATAAAAAAAAATAAAATAAAAAAAAAATTTCCATTTCTCAAATAATTCTGTTCACAAATTATAGCACGAGTGGGGGTTTTTTGGAGGGGAAAGAGAGCCACCTTTTGGTGGCTGTCAAAGAAAAGATGTGAAAATGGAAGAATTTGTAAAACCCAGAAAAAAACATTTCAAAAGTTTCTTCTTTACAGTTTTTATACTCATTTACACTTAACTTAAAAAGATAAGAGCCCTGGATCCTGGCCAGTTTTCCCACGACTAATGGGTGTAAATACCTGTGTGGGTTAAATCGCTGCTCCCTGGCTCCCGTTACCTCAACCCTCCCCCCGATGAAATTCCATTTACATTTCACAGATGTCAACCTCCACGTTAGGTTCCACATCCTGTTAGAGTCTTAGTCCTGCCACAAACTGGGGCGGTGTTTAAACATCCCCGCAGGGCACCGTGCAGCCAATAACAGGCTATTCGCTGACAAACCTCCCACCCTGCCCACCTATCAGTGTGTGGGGTATCCTGTGGCTCCCATACCGGGCTGGTTGGCTAGCATACTCCCATTCAATCCCTGTGTAGGCTCCATAACCCCACCGTTACTGATGGCGCTCATGCCAGTCCACCCAGCACTGGCCGGTAAGTGACTGCAAAAGAGGAGGAACAGTGGGAGAGAGAGAGGGGGAGAAAGAAAGACAAAATGCCAGCAGGTTAGAAGACAAGGCGAAAGGGAGCAAAAAGAATGTTCTGTACAAGAGTTACTAGAATTTGAACAGGCTAGAGTCAGGACGAGAAGGTGAAGATAAGGAAGGCTGGATTAATTAAAAAAAAAAAAAAAAAATGCTCAACAAAATTAAACTGAAGTACAGAAAGAGAAAGTTTCATTTGATGGATGGGAGGAGCAGACAAAAAGCAAACAGGCTTAGAACAAGCTAAATAATCCGTTTCATCCCCCTTCCTCACAAATAGGGCCGCGTTTCATACACTAATGAAGTCCTCTTCAGCTGGCATGCCTTACTCCTACATGTCACCAGTTTAAGAGTTAAGTTCACAGGATGCAATATAAATCCCATCGATCAGAAAATAAAGCTATTATATGTAAGTTCAGCATGTGAACAGAAGACATTTTATTTCAAGTTTCAAGTGGAGACAGATGCAGTTTTTCTTCTATTTATAGTCACCTTTGAGTGGGATCAATTAATACAGCTGTTAGGCAAGCTTAGACTTTCAGCTTCTCTTTTATTATTGTCGAGTGCACACAGCACTGCACATAGGTCATCTAAAAACACAAAACTCGATGACATTCATATTCAGACCAAGTCAGGAAAAAGAGCAAAATGAAAAAAAAAGAAATGAATGGTATGAATGGACAAACAACAACACAGTCCTAACTAACAATGATTTTAACTCTCATTAAGTTGCATGATCAATCATCTTTTTTTCTATTTTCAAGCTGCTTTCTTAGAATTTAGTTGGGGAAAAATTGAACTGACAAACATTTTGTAGTAAACTTCTCAAAGCTCTCCACAGTGAGCAGAGCTGCAACACTGACGCATTAATGTCAAAATTTCAGTTCAGATGGGATCAAGGCGTGTGCTTGTTGCTTAATCTTCTAAAGATGAAGGGAAGGGCAAGAGGGAGCAGGCAGGGGGGTGGGGGGAGGTGATGGACGACACTGCTCCCTCTCGTAGCCAGAGCTGGTTCTTGCTGCCCCCAGTCTAGAAGGCGAATCCTGTGGTACTGAAGTAGGAGAAGGTGGTGAAGAGGAGCCCTGTCTGTGCCCACCGTGCTACTTACTTAAAGCCCTGCTGGTTCCAGGCCTGGCCGTAGACACCGTAGGTGGGGACCTGCCACCCATTCGGGACATACTGGCTGATCTGGGGCCCGTTGCCGTACCACTGGCCCCACTGGCTGTAGGGCTGGGCTGCAGCAAAGCCAATCTTGTTCTGCTTCAGGGTTTAAAATGGAGAACCATGTCTTGATTATTTGTTGAAAGACAAACATCCACATCATTCCTGCATTTCTGTTTATTTATTAAAGGGAAAAAATAAAACCTTTAAATAGGTACCCTTTAAGTGTTTATCACAACTGAAACATTTTTTCTTAGGGTGTTTTCACACCTGATAGTCCGGTAGACTCAGTTCTACTGGCGACCAAAGTTGCAACATTTGTTCCATTTTCAGCTGGTGTGATTCGCTTTCACAATGCACCGTGTCAAACAGGCCAAACCCTTTGAGAAACCTGTTTACCCCCTCGCCTGTGGTGGCGCTGCACCAAGAACCACTGAAGGAAACATGAAAACCTCTGAAGAAGAGACAGACTGCAACTTTCTTCTTCACGAAAAGTAAACAAAAATGGAGTGGCGTGAGATTTTAGCAGTTGTAGGATTTCAAGTTTGTCATTGGTAAAAAACCACCAGCCATTTCTACCGCTAGCACTGGACACAAGAGCTTGTTTTGGTGTTATCTATCCAGAATGCCTTGCACTGTAGTCTGCTTTCTGCTTTTGGAGCAGTCTCTGGTCTGCTTGCCATATGCACTCAAACCGTGCCAGAGTTCCCTTCAACCAAACCGAGACCTAGGTTTTTAGGAGGACCAGAGTTCACTTTTGTAGTCCATGTCAGAGTTTGATTAAAGGGGATTAAACAGGGCTGGTGTGAATGCACCCTTAATAATCAGTAAGAATTCGACGGGGGGCTATTTCACAAACATTTTAAGCCATTTTACAAGACCAGTGAGTCCAACTTCTATCCATTCCAGTTCAGTTCAAATTGTCTTATGCAAACCAATTCAAATGCAGTCCAATTCAGAATTAGAGCCAATAACAGAACAAATTCAATCCAATGTAGTTAAACCCAGAATTAGACATATCTCTGGAAGATTTCAGTTTAGGGTAATCTTTTATTTCATCAACACGTCTCTTCTGACTGGAAGTAAAAGAGGTTGATTGTTTCAGATTACAGTAAGGTTGATGGAGAAACAGCAAGTTTGCCGTTTATTCATTTTGAGATGTCACAGCTAAGGATCAAGACAAACAGTTGGCTTATGGCGCTCTTACACTAGCACCTACTTAGCATTGCTCGACAAGGTTATAAGGGCTTTCCACCTATCACTGTTGCGTGGTACCAGCCCCTTTTCTAGAACCTACTTCACCTGACAATTGGGGCAAATGTAAACGGGTCAGTTTATATTGATTTTGACTGAGTATCTTTGAATAATTAATTTTTATATTATTGATTATATCGCAATAGATTATTTTTGACAGCACTAATCAGCAGGTTCAAGTTTTACAAAAAAGTTAGATAATAAACCTGCCACAGCACTTCTGCCATGGCTGCAATCCTTCCTGCTTTCTCTGAACTGGAATTTCTTGGGCTGCAGTGCAACTCTAACCAACAGACTGACCATAATATTTGCACATACAGCATTAATTAATGATACTTGAACTATATTTGCCAACAGTTATCGCATTCCAGACAGTCATTTGCTGTATAATTATTATGCATAGTGGAATTGTGATTTTAATATTTGCCATGTACTGTGCAACTCTATCTGTATCGAATGCATGTAACAAAATTTCTCACTGAAGTCCATCCACATTGTGTCGGGTACAGGGAACGAGATGGAATGCAAACTAAAGAAGGTAACGGCTGAGAAACAACAATGTTGAGCTACAAATGCTGTGAAGAATCTTCACAAAATGTAAAGACATTTAAACTTTTCATGTTAATGTCAATACTGCCACCTCCTGGTGTGACAAGCACATTAGTGTCCTGCAAACTGTAGATGTTGATTTGTTTTCAAAACCACAGGAAAAAATATCAGTTTGTACAATTATTATTAAAATTGCTAAACTTGTATGTGAACTGGGCAAGAACATAAACTGAAAGAAAGATATGGAGCAGATTAAAGCAGCACAAGTTTAAACCCACAACAACTGTCAATACCTGCTCGTCCTGTTACTGTAAATAATAGTTTGTGTACATTACATTCTATGACTGATTACACTTACACTGACCCAAACAATCCCTACCTGCATTAAGCTAAACTCTTTCAACCCTCACAGGAACAACGAAAATTTGGACCAGCAGTTCATATTGTGGTTGCAAACAAATCCCCAACTAACAGAGATGCTGTTCTTATGCAGCAGCCTTACCTGGGGCATTGACACCTGCTGCATCGAGTTCATCATATCTGGCGTCTCTTTACCCCAGTAGCACTTCACTATGTGGCCCTCGATTGAAGAACCATTGACAGACACGATGGCGTGGGCTGCTGATTCGTGGGAGTTAAACCTAAACAAAAAGTCAGAGAAAAGAACCGTGAAAAAGCTATTTTTATAGATATGTACTTATTCACTAGGGATTAAAAAAAAAAAAAAACCTAAAAAAAAGCATCATGTCAAAAGAGAATTTACAGAGATCAGAAAAGACTAATGCTCTCAGCCAGAACAGAATTACTGCTTGGTATACAACTAACAACTTGTTGCAGTAGAGACCTGAAAAACCTGTTCTTGATGTCATCTGTACATGGTCGTAATAAAGTACCGTCTCTCAGAGCACGAGAGTACAATGATCATACTGTGGCGTTGCCTAATTCCACATACCTCACAAATGAATAGCCTTTATCTGGAAAAACTCTGACTTCCATGATCTGTCCAAATGGAGAGAAGGTCTGTCTCATCAGTTGCTCTGGAAGGAAAGCAGAAAGGAAAATTAATTACTTTGATCTGGGGGTCAATAGGTCATAAAATAATCACAACAAACTTCTTTCACTGGTGCACTTTTCTTTAGCTTCGATATGCACCCAAAATGTTCATAGCTTCTTAATGACGATCACATTTTTAATAGTTGGGGCTGTCATTTTCAGACAGGTTGACAGCAAATTACAGTGACTTACTGTAAATTGAAAATCTGTAATACCGTAAATCTATGTAGTTGTAAACTGCACAATTTAATCTATAAACATATTTATCAAACATCTGTTGGAGATTTCCAAAGGCCTGTTTTTATTTAAAGAAAAAGTCAAAGTAAGATTGTGTTGCATGATTAAAAAAAAGTGAAACTGTTTTTAAAAGGACAGTATTGTGTGTTTTCCAGGCACATGGAATCATTTAATAGCACAATCAAGTAACTATGTTACCTTCAGTTGTTACAAAAATGCTGTACGTATCAAATATGACTTAAAAGAAATTTGACTTTGTAATTTAACGCATTGAAATTGGGCCTCTATCTCTTTAAGAAAATCCTGCTCCTTCTGAAACTCCGCCTTCAGGAAGTCATAACAACTGCGATCCCTTTAACAAAGTTTTTACCAGTGATGCACTGAGAAGTAGCTAGTATAATGAGCTTAACAGGTGTGCAGTTCCATCAGGTGTTTGCTAATTGCTGGCTAGTCTGAAGAGGCTGAGTGGGGAAGTCATCGGGGAGGGGTGCTCTGTGAGACGGAGGCGCAGAAGCTTAGAAACTGCAGCTCTAAGGAGGAGCTACACGCCAAAGGCAGAGCTAGGTCCATCCAGGCATTTTGCACACCTGAATGGTTGCCACGGGAGATTAAAGGATTTCTCAAATATGCATGAAAGAATCAAGGTAACACTCCAGGCATGTTTTTGATGAGGAAATAACATCATAACACAATATAAAGCTCAAAAAAGTTGATTTGACATCATACTGTCCCTTTAATCATTTTATACCAGTAACTGAAGTTAAACTGGTTAACGCTCCAGAGTTGCTTTAATTGTACACACATACAGAGATTACATGTAGAGATATCAGGTCGTCCATCAACAGCTCTTTGGATTCTGAGATACGTCCACGTTTTATTTAAGATGAATTGTTTTTAAACTGCCTGAGGATTTCAAGCCCAAACGGTTTAATGTTTGGCTGTTTAAAAAAAAAAAGATAATAAACATCACCTGCTTGTTTCACATCTGATCCTCCAAAAAAACTGACTCAATCAATGTACAGAAAAGTCGGTTTGTTTCTCTGAGTTTAAGAAGTGACGTTCATAATGAAAGTGAGGAGGAGTCACCACCAGCTGTCCTCTAGACTGCAGGACACCAGTCACTGTTTCACGCCGTTATACATGCTAACCAGCAGCAACATTATTATTGCACTCTCAGCTCTAACCGTAGCTAAAAAACACGACTAAATGGTTATATTCATCATGACAGAGACTGAAGGAACAAAATAATATGAAGCTAGTTTTTATGAGGATGACAGCAGCAGCACAGTGTTAGAGATTGTGTTGTCTCTAGTCTGGCTCCTTACATCACTGACTTCCTAATACCAATACTCTGACAGCGCCATCTGCTCAGCTGATCTGATTTTTTTTGACTGAACCCCGCTCTAGATTTAAACTCCAAAAACGCCCCGCTTCATGCATTCCCCCTCAAATTAAATCTGTTTTCTCCACTGGGACTCTAGAAACTAGTATTTGTTCATTAGCTTTCCTGTCTTTGCCAGTTTTGTACTTGTTTAACCCTTTCTTACAGTTCCACCTCTCCGTTCTTCCCAGATTTATTCCTGTTTTTTTAAACAGCATTTTGGTCAAGTTGTGCTGCTATGAATTTTTTCAATAATGAATTTGATTAAAATAGCTCTTGCTGAGAAATGCAGCTCTAATTTTATGACCGGTATAAATCCTGGTGCTCTGAAATTCACAAACAACTTGTTTTGCTTGTGAATGTAGACAGATTCAGATTGTTGCTTGTGTGAAGTTTTACGCATCCAAATTTTTTTCTGCAGCAGTTATTTAGCAACATCTGTTTAGAAAATCTTCAGCAGAACCTGGCTGCAATGGGATACACAGTCAACTGACTGTCAAAAAAGCACCAGGGTCTATTCACATTACAGCTCAAATTCACATAAGCTGTGAATATTAGCAAAACATCAAAATAACGCCTGAACCACATAAAAGCCTGATGTGGTTAGTAAACGAACCTGATACAGGTTCGTTTACTTTATTGCAGTTTCACAATGCAATAAAGAAAATTAGATTAGGTTGGAAATAGCCTAAAAAGGCCCCTCCTTATTGAAAAGAAAAAAATAGTAAACTATGGAGATGGCACCACAACCTTACTCCCAGTTTTAAATATGACAAAAAAAAAAAAAAAAGCACAACAGTTAAATAAACCATGGTGTTTGCCAAATGAAATGCTCACCTGTGAGTCCTGTGCTGACCCCACCACAATATACAGTGCAGTTACTGGGGCTTGACTGGCTCATGACGTCATCAAAGGATAGGTGCTTGGAGTTATCTGGTGGGTGAGGGGGGGGGGACGTCAAACATTACTGATAACGTGTCCATTCAACATACCAGATCACCCAAAACTGAACAACAGTATCCACTAACTCTCATAGGTGGCCTTCGGAGCTGGGGGCTTTCTTGTGGCCCAGTTGGTCCGTATCTGTCTGCCACCTAACCACTGACCCCCCATGTGCTGAATGGCATTCTCTGCATCCTGGAAAACAAACAATCAGGTTATCAACTACTTTCCAACAGAATTCTCTATGGCAGCATGTTCAGGTACATTTTATTAAATTAACAATAATGCTGACCATCTACAGTAGTAATAAAATGATTCATTACCCATTTATTGAAGAAAGACACAAAGCCGTAGCCTTTAGATTTCCCTGTAGCCATATCTTTCACAACACGAGCATCCCTGTTGACAAAAAGCCCAATCCTCAGCACACCAGGAACAGGCACTTCAACATCACTATTATACACAGTCAGCACAAAAGCTAATCAAACTGGATTTGGCAGATTATTTCTTTGTTGTAACAATACTTCTTAGCAATAAATCTAAATTTCCCCAAATGGTGACACATTTATGGGGGAAATGCATTTGAGGGTGGAGCAGCAGAGACTGAGGGTTGCCCTGATGAAAAACCTGCTAAATCCTCTCTTCCAACGCCACACATCTCAATCTGCTCCCGGTTCTTGTTTGGTTTAAAGACAAGACATATTAGTAAAATAACCATTTATTCAGTAGTGTGTGGGAAAACAGGATGCAGACAGGTCATTCCACACTCTCCAGTCCCAAATTATGGATGTAATCTCTGATAAAACACCCTCTGGGGTCATTTTGGCCCCTGAGAGTGGAGATATGAGATTTCCACTGGTTGCAATATTCCACTCCCATATCTCTCAGCATTGAGACTGCCTCTAATGATGAACAACCTTGTTTTTCTAGTTAGGCAGATGCTACTCTACACCATCACACTGCCTACATTTTTAGATGTTTGGCAATGGCAGAGAGGATTTCACAAGTTTTCTATGCCTGCAACCCACATACTGAACTCTGCCACTCAACCCACAAATGCATTTTCCTTACAAATATGGCACCAGTTAAAGGTGGAAATAACAGGCCAAAAGGTACAAGATTTATTGCCAAGAAGTACAGTTACAAAGAAATGTCTGCTAAGACCCCAACCAACTCAACTATCTAATCGACCAACTCAACCAAGAGTGATCAAATATCCCGCTTCCTGAAGAGGTTCGTATAAGACAAGTGCTCAAGGTGCAACCTGCTCACGAACATTTATTTAAATATTTGTGGGGGAGTATGTATAAATTTGAGTTTGTATGTATAATTTCGACTCTGTGTGAATTACTAAAAAATAAAATTCACAATAATCCAAATTTGCCCACCTCCATTGTTTGTAAAAGTCACTAAAGCTGTATGTTGCATCCTGACACTAGAATGGCTCAAATGCAACGCTAAAAGTCCAAAATTAACACAGCTTGCATGGCAATAATGAGTGTATGTAGACCTCTGACCAGCACTGTGTGGGGAAAAAAAAGAGGTTTAATATGAATAATATCCATAGTATGTCCTCTTTACAAAGTATTTACATCAGAACCTGTTTACTAAGTATGATAGCTAACCGATTTCTTTAAAGTTAAAAAGATGGGAGTCGCACCGATACATTTTATTTTATTCTGTTAATAAAGTGAATTCTTCCTTTGTAAAATATGCGGTAGAGTTACATGTAATTCAGGCTAGATAATGGTTTTATAAATACTCAAAACCTGTGTTCGCAGTCCTATTTCAACATACTGCACAAATTTTAACAGTTTCTGAATGTTTTAGATTTTAATGAATAATAATTAGTTGAAACAATTTTTTTTAACCTTTTAGATTTAAAATTTTATACAAGTAAGTGTCACTAGTCTTGCAGGAATGGAAGATGTGCTGGTTTATGGAGTCAGAGCAGTCTATCTCTCATTTAAGACCATTTCTATAAAACTGCCAATCAGTTTTAGGCTCCACACTTACGATATCCTGCCAAAAGGGGCAAAGGCAGCTTTGACGTCTTCTGTTGTTATTTCTGGACTGAGGTCTCCGACAAAGACGTGAAAGTGATCTGTAAGGGCAAAATGTTTTGAGTTAACCTATTTACCTTCTACAAATGTCAACTTCTTCACAGAACATCATAAATACCAAATAATCTGGTCACAATAGCATTTAAGAGTCATTCTCTGATGCTTCATTCAATTTCTTTTCTATGACTTCATACATTTCTACTGTATGAGAATAAAACATGTGCCCACTGACAGGCACCACTACTTACTACTTGTGTCTTTTTTCTGGCTGGATGGCGTTGTGGCCCAGTTGACTTTGACCTCCTGCAGACAGCAACAGAACGCACCAGGTGGGGTATGTATAAATCAAAAGTAAAACTTTCACAATAAGACTACATTAAAGATGGACAAAAACAAATTTGAACACGTCAAAGAATTTTAAGATTTAAGATCTCTGTTAGTTTACTGTTCTTGATAACTTTGCTATATTACATCATTCTATCAGAATAATTTTGGACCTCATACAGACAGATCCAACCAATAAATTATTAGAGCACTCATAATTCAAATAAACAGATTCATCAGCTCCCTACTTATGTTCTGTATAACGTATCTAATACAATGAATATCCAAGCAAATTTCATTTTTCTTTTGAAAAGCCCACAGACTCAACTCCCCATCCCCACTCACCCTGTAGATACGATAGCTTACCTTACCCAATATTTTCCTTCCATTCATGGCTGCCAATGAGGCAGCAGCATGCCTGTGATCATAGAACTCCACAAAGCAGTATGGATCATTTCCAGCCGTCTGTCAATAGTAAAATAATACTAATCATAAGTTAACAATTTAGTAAGTGCAAATACCTCATACAGCTGCCTGGAGTGTCAGGTCTACTATCATCCAAAAACAGTGGTGAGTTTATACTAGAGATGCACCAAGAAATTAGATAATGACAGAAAACAACTAATTTCATGTTTGGCGGTTTTATGCTAACCTGTCAGAAACAAAAATCCTATTGTTTTTCTATTCAGTAAATGCACCACACATAACCACTTCTAGGTTGCACTGACAACACTCCTCAGTGTGGACAGTGTTACTGTGAGACACTTAAATTATTTTCAGCACCCGTGTCCACTAACTCTACAGGAAATACACAGAAAAATTAAGTTTACAGTTAATAAGGCTAACCTTATTAACACTGCTATAAGATGCTAAAGACAGTATAAAATATCCAGCCTATAATCATGTTGTGTTTAGTAAAATAAAAGTGAAATCCTACTGAACTGCAGAGCGGTATAACACCAATTGCTCTCTCACAGGTGATGTTGCCTCTGCTCCACATAATAAATGACTAGACTGAAACAGTAAAAGTAGTTAGATAGTATCTGTATACATGCTGCTGTTTAAAAAAGTAAAGAATTTTACTGTATTATTAGAGAGAGACAACTCTGTACATAAATATACAATGATAATTTATTTGGCAATAAACATTATGTGATTGTTAAAATGTTCAATTTATCAGGAGTTGAAAACAATACGTTATTTACAGTGTGTTAAAAGAAATGGAATGGGCTAAAATCGGTATCAGCAGATCAAAGCTTTACAAATTCAAAGTCGGAAATCGGCCTCAGGTGCACCTCTAGTATTTGATTTTTGTGGGCATCATGTGAACAATATTTTGGACTGGAGATCTCAATAAACAGAGAAAAGTAACTCACATCATTGATCATTTTACAGCTCTTACAAGGTCCTATCTGTTGGAAGACCTGTAGAATGAGGGGTTCGGTGACATCCCTGGACAGATTTCCTACATACCTACAAGCAAATACAGAGAGAGATGGGCGAATTGAGTCCCTGTCAAACAGGAAGTAGCACTCAAACAAAGGCTAGCTCGCCGGGATAGCAACAAACACAGCAATTTCTGATGTAAACATAAAAATTACGAAAGTGCGGGTCTATTAATCAAGACATTTGTTTATGTTTTCCACAAGTGACTCGTAAAACGGTCGCCCCCGCAGTCAGGGGTGTCCGGTATGGTCTGTGAGCGCGTTGACGTGGCTCGTCTGCCAGCTAGCTAGGCTCAAGATCTCGCTAACCGGTTCAAACAGGCCTCAGGTTAAGTTGTAGCTCAAACTATACTTTCTAAAATGTCCTTACAGTCCACACACATCTTATATATTCTCAGACACCACAGCTAATGTAAATATAAATATGTTTGATATAAATGTAATAAAATGGTGTCCCATCTGTAGCTAGTTGTAGCAGTATCTAGCTAGCCACTCAGTTTCGATTCAAAGTGAGTTACCGATCCGTTTATTTACACCTGATAATAAAACCTTGGTTTAGTGGTCCAAAAAATTAAAATTTTTGTGACTTTCAATATGGTATAATTGATTAGAGGAAATAAACATAAAGTAAAAAATAGTGCCAGTCAAATGACAAAGGTTTACAGCTTCCTAATTGTAACAACGTGGAAACATTTTGCAGTAACTAGACGAAGCCTGGGCATTCCAGGACATAGACAGGGCCACTGTTACTCACAGGGTTCTGGGTTGTTCGTCGTCCATCGTCGGGGTTCAGTGGTCAAGTCCTGAGAGGGGGCTTTATTCCAATGACATACAACAGGTCTTGACTGAACCTGAGAGACCAGGAGCACAGGGGCTATATCTTCTGTTCAACGAGAAATCCGTCTCCGACTCTGGTCTCTCGCACGCAGCATACAGCCCCCTCTCCGTCTGAAGCAAACAATAGGAAGTTGAAGATGGCGGAGAAACGGCGTCAGCAGCGTCAGCCTAGCAGCGCGCTGAAATGAAGCTAAAATCAAACTCTCCTTCTCCTACACAAATATGTGCCTTCACATCTGTTTTGCACCTACAGCAAATTTACACCCTGTTACTATTCGAAAGATGAATTCGAAAGTAGTAATTATGGTAATTTGTTATTTTTATATCCACAGGAAAACAAGGCGCTTTCAAGTCACGTTTGTTGGCTTTATGTGTCCTGTACATATACTTTTTTCATAGTGAAGCCTTTTCTGCAACATTTGTTTAAACCGTTGCTAAACAGTTTTTACAATAAAGGTAAAAACAAAAGCACGTGCGCCGCCCGGGAATCGAACCCGGGTCGCAAGAATGGGAATCTTGCATGATACCACTACACCAGCGGCGCCGTCTGCTTTCGGCTTTCAACAAAAAGTATTAATTCTGACTATCCGGGATTGCGTGAGTTGTTTTGTTGTATTGTTATTATAGGGTGCCAATTTTCAAGAACAAAGGAGTTGTCCAAAATTGTTGCAGCTACAAAGGAATAAAGGTGATGAGTCATTCAATGAAGTTATGAGAAGGAGCTGTTGAAGCCAGACTGAGAACAGAAGTGAACATCTGGGTGCAGCAGTATGGTTTCATGCCAAGAAAATGTACTATGCAGTCTTTGCTTTGAGGATGTTGATAGAGAAATACAGAGAATGTCAGAGGGAGCTGCATTGTGTTTTTATAGATCTAGACAGGGTTTTATAGATATATGACAGGGTTTCAAGAGAAGAACTATGTATGAGGAAGTTTATTTTTCTGGACACCATTTCAGAGGCAGAATTTCACCAACTCTTTGAACAGTTTAAAAATGATTCCTGCCTCCTAGAAGCAGTTTTTGAACTTTACAGTTTATTTATCCAGAGAAAACAGTCATCTACAAACTCTGTAAATAAGCCCCTCAGTCAGCTCCAGTAGAACCAGCAGTCTCTCAGTCACTTGCAGTAGAACCATCAGACTCTCAGTTGCCTGCAGTAGAACCAGTAGTCTCTCCAGCTGCAGCAGAACCAGTAGTCTCTGCGGAGTCTTCTTGTGGGTTCCAGACTGCAGGGTCTTCTCAAGGGTTCCAGGCTGCAGGGCCTTCTCATGGGTTCCAGGCTGCGCAGCCTGCTTGTGACCTCCCGTCTCCAGTGCCCTTCCATGGGTCTTCCTCTTCTCCAGCGACCCTCTGTGGGTCCCCAGCGCCTCTTCGTGGGTCCTCAGAGCTTTATTGTGGGACACTTCCCTCACAAACAAAACTCCTTCATAGGATGTCTTCCCCAGCTCCAGAGCCTTGTCGTGGGTCATCTTCCCCAGGGGTTCAACCGGCCTTTAGGCTGACTTCCAGATCCTCTCCTTGGGTTCCTTCGTCTCCAGGGCCCTCCAGACTTCAGGATTCCTTAGTTTCTAAGGGGGATCCTTAGTTTCTTATTTTGATTAGATCAGCCTTGTGTCTGTTTTACTTTAGTTCAGTGCTTTCTTAGTTATTCTAGTTTATTATTATTTATTCCTCTAGTTATCTTTTGTTACTGTTAGATTCATTTTCCTTGCTCCCCTGTTTACTCTGCCTCGTCCCCTGCTGCCATTCTCTCTCTCTCCTCAGTCTTCCTTCAGCTCTCTTTCCTCACACCTGCAAACTGTTAACCAATCAGCCCCAGTCCACTGTTTCAGGATTCACACTTCAAGTATTTAAGCTCCTTGCTTGGCCTCACTCTCAGCTGGATCCTCCTGTTACCTACCTGTTTCTTCTCTGTCATACTCTACTGTTCTTGCTTCTGGATTACTGTTTTTGCTCTGTTCTGGCTCCCTGCATTCCTTGTGGTTTTTTGTAAGTTTTTTGTTATGTATTTTTTTCATTAAATACCCAAATCTACTCGCCATCTCTGCTTCTCTGTATTTGGCTCCAACAACACAACAACTACATCATGACAATATGAGTATAGGGGCAAAAGTCCTTCAACACTACAACTGATGTAAGACTCAATGCTAAGATAATTAATATTGGGCATGAGACAAGTTAGGATCAGAGCTATAAAATAACTGATCATTAATCTAGAACCCTTAAAGTTAAAAATCCATTTTGATATATATATATATATATATATATATATATATATATATATATATATATATATATATATATATATATATATATATTATATCAGAAAGAAACTTAAATTGAGCACAATTTTTTCTTTTACAAGTCAATATCAAGATGACATAACCGCTGTAATTGTTACTTGTGTAGACTGTTTTCCTTTTTATTCATTCAATTTTTTTCCTTTTTATTCATTTGAAATCCACCAATAAACCAGAGGGTTCAAGAATTGCACGGTGGCTATATGTCGGAGTAACTTTGTTACATTAGTTCTGATTTTTTTTTTTTTTTTTTTTTTGTAGACTTTTGTTCATAATTTTGGTTGAGGCATTCCAGGTTTGGACAGTTCACTCTGGTTTTGTACTATATGACAACTGATCGTGTCATATAGTACATGGACACATGAAAAATCATCTCAGCTGCCTGGATATTAAGTTGTTATCCTGTCAGGACAGTCATACAGAAACAGTCTTCAGTAAGAGGCCTCTTCAGATTGGTTGCAAGACTGACTGAGATTGTTACTCCCCACAGCATAACTATGAACGACTTTTTGAAAATACCTGGAAGATATTAGTTACAACATTCAATTTCCCTTTGGGATAAATAAAGTATTTATGACTTTAATTGAAATAACAAAGAGAAAAAAGCAAGCTGTTGGATTTTCTTTACGCACTTGATTGAATGGGAAACCTTAAAACAAGAATGTGAAAGTAATATGGTAACCACAAGAACAACCGACTGTGTCATTTATGTGTGTGTTTCATAATGTATAGGAACACTTCCTGTAAGCTTTGCTAAAACTACAGATATGCGGCTTATACTGAAAAACTGAGAATACATCAGACAGGTAGAGTACTTCTAGAAATCCACCTTCTGGCCAAGCACAATTACAGACACAACAGTAAAGTTAGAATTGTTTATTTAGAATGGTTTGAGGCTGAATGAAGGCATTGGGAAAGTGGTCCAGGGTTTGTAATACAACGGAGAGGACACAATATGTTCCCTTTGTCAGTGTAGCAGAGGAACTGATGTGAGCATGGTGTTAAGTATCATACTACAGGTGTGTGGTAGAGTAGTGCAGACAACGGAGGGGAAGAACCCACTGGAAGCCAAGATCTGACATCCATAGAGGAAGGCAGCTGACGGGGAAGAGAGGCGAAAGCTGAACATGCCCCGCAGAGCGAGGTAAGAGACAAACATGCACACAGCCAGCCCAGCTCTCTTTAAGATAGGCCATAGATCTACAATTTTAGCATTTGCTTATTGAGAATGAGAATGATATTATATTTGATTTAATGTTCTCAGCAAAGATAAATTAAAGTATTTTAAATTGCTTGATATTTAAATTTAATATTTAAAGGAACTGGCAAGTTTACTTTGCAAAGGTGCAAACCACAGTTGTCATAGTTTGATTGTTGTGTTACCATAGCTGCAATCTGATCCTATGAATTTAATCTTTGTGTTTGAGCTCAGTTGGTTCATAGATACATCTCAGTAAATAAAAAAACAATTATCATTGATTGCTTTCAACTCAGCCAATTAAACTTGAGCCCCTCTCCCAGATTCCACCAAATCTGTATTGAACTGTTAGTGGTGGAGATGTTCTGCTTAAAGCCACATTCAGCCTTTTGCTAACTCTGCACACAGCTGTGTGGATATGGCACCTTCCAACTGTTTGCAAAAAGGTTAAGTTGATGTTAGTTAAGCTTTAATAAGCCCACATTATCTTTTATAGCTGTAAAAGAAATGGGCATAAATAACTAGATATAAAGGACAAACAGTGAGAACAAGGTGTGGTGTATTCAGAGCATCTCAGGATGAAGTTTTCAAAATAGAGATGGGTGAAGTGCCTTAACACAGATAGTGAGTCTAATGTTCACCTAATTTGCACGGACACTGTTATACTGTTTATTTATTTATACAGAGAAAATGTACATTTCATTAAGCTTGTAAAAGGAGAGATGCATGGTACCAGGTTATAGCAAAGATTATATCAACAGTAAGAGATCCACATATGTACCTGAAGTTTGCTAAACTATTTTTTTAGAGACTTTCTAAGCTTTTTGACATGATTTTTAAAAGATAGAGCTGGATCCAAAGTCACACTAAATAGGTAAATTCATTGACATTTTTAATTTTCTTTCCATTTACATAAATATCTGGACAATTAATCATTTTCCACCTATTTGTAAAAAAAACATGGCCACTGTTTTTCCTGTATTTAGTGTGAGACTGGATTTTTGCGGCCAGTCATTTTTTTCAATTCTTCTGTTAATGTCAAGGCCACTTCTGCCAGATCTTTCCCATGAGTGAACAAAACAGTATCATCTGCATACATAATAATGTTGATGTCACACACCGATTGTAGATCGTTGATATATAAGCTGAAGAGCTGAGGCCCTAAAATCAAGCCCTGAGGCACTCCCATTAGACAATCTTTAAAGAAAGACAATGTATGATTTATTTCAACACATTGTTTCCTACCATCTAAATAAGATTTGAACCAATCCATTGTTTCACTATAAGTTATAGTTTGCTTATTTATGCAACAGAATATGGTGATTAACAGTGTTAAAAGCCTTTTGTAAATCCAGAAAGATAGCACGCACTGCCCCTACTTAATAAGAGCATACCATTTTTGTAGAGTATTTCTTTCTAAAGTCAAATTGCAACCCTAACCCTAATCCTAAAGGATGCAGAAGAGCATTGATATCTAGATGTTCAGTTTGCTGTTCCACTACAACCCTTTCATAAACTCTAGAGATTGCTGGAAGAATAGTGATAGGTCTGTATTTACTGATCTCCTGCACCCAGCAATTTATGTTTTTTTAAGAACGACATTATCCAACCCATATAGATCTTTTGCTTTACTATTGTTTAATTTCCCTGTCATGCTTTTTACTTGTTCTTCTTTAATGGATGTCACATTAAAAACTGGTACTTCACAGTCCACAAGACAAGAAGAACAAGGTATTTGAGAGGACTGACCCAGCCGTTGGACAGAGCTGATAAAATATTCATTAAAATTCATGGCAAGAATTGCACTATTATTTTGGATAACGCCATCTAAGTTAAGCTTTATCTCTTGGCAGTTTTCTTTTCATTTTCCAAGGAGTTCATCAATATTTCTCCACAGCATTTTACAATTCCCTTTTACTTCTTTAATTATTTTAAGGAAAAAATTTGCCATTGCTTTTCAAAGTAACACTGTAACTTTATTTCCCAGGCTTTCTATACATTTAATGAACTGTTGTCAAACATGATTTAATATTTTTTTTCAATGCTGCATCTCTTTGTTTCATGATTTCCCAAAGCTCACTATTAAATCATGGTAAAACTTTTCTCCTTTTTTGTTTTTATTTGTTTTGGGGGTTTTTTTTGTCTTTATATATTTTGCTAGAAGGTTTAGTAAATATGTTGTTAAATCGTTGCACGCCTGTTCTCATGATTTATTTTGTATGATATTATTCCAAATAAATTGTTTAACTTCACTTTCAAACAAGGATAAATCCATTTTTGGAATGAAAGCTAGATTTAAGGTATTGTTTAATAGTTTATAATCTCTGTATCTTGCTTTATTTAACTTTCCTGCAACTATTGTAAAATTATGATCAGATAAGCCAGTTATTAAATTATATGTTTTAAGTATCCTTTCTGGTTTATTTGTGAAAATTAAATGCATGACCTCATCATGTAAAAGTCAGTATTGTAAAACTGTTCATGACAGAGCAAAACAAAAATCTTAAGCTTTAGCTCTGCACTAGTGTTACAGAAGCATCAGAATTTGTCACTTCTTCAGGACAAAGTTGGACAAAGTTGTGGAGCAAAATTTACTGCAGAGAATAATTAACTACTAGATGTCTTTACACTGGATATTATTTAGATATATCAGACTAAACTGGGTTGAATACAAATACATGCAACACTTTCCAGGTAATTTATTTGAACAAAAATTTTAAAACCATGTATCATTTTCCTTGCAATTCACAATTATGCACTAATTTGTGTTGCTTTATATACATTCCCCCTAAAATGTATTGAAGTTTGTGGTTGAAATATGAAAAAAAAAAAAGTGAAAAACATTTATTTATGTATATATTGCATTGTAAACTTTAACAGGTTGAGCTTGGATAAGTAATCAAAATTATGTAGTTGGTTTCAGAAATTATTTAGGATCATGAGTCTACGCATAATTGATAAACAATCCTCGATTAAGCTCTTTCTGCAGTGAGAAAAATCCATCTATTAAGATTTAATGGAACAGAAATTTGTTCATGTTGAAAACAGGAAATATCTCGTAAAAGTGATTATTCGTTTTTTTGCTTATTTTTTTTTCCAGTAGATGGCGGTACAGCCTTTCAGGCAGTTTGTAAATTGCGCCTAACGCCATGACGGGTGGGGAAATATAAGTCAAGAAGAAGAAAGAGGGTCGGTAGAGGAAAGCACACGAATAAGAGCTTGGTGTCGGAATAGTAAACATGGCTTCTTCCGTCGGCTGTAAGCACTATGTACGCAGTTGCCTCTTAAAAGTGAGTAAATTTTAAATAAATCTATTTTTGACACGTCGAAGCAAAATAGAAATCTCTTGAGTGAAAACTCGGTTGTCTAGTTATTCACTGTTTTAACGCCTCAAAGCTCTCTTGTCAGTTATTGCAGGGTTCCTTTACTATAAAACTGTTATTACATAACGTTTTAGTGACTTATCAGTTATTGTATTATTTATAATATCATAAAGTTTCACAGCAAAGACCTTTAAAGAAGTCATTCATGGTCTTATAAGCATACTGGTGCTAACTGCTAAGTTAGCTTAGTAGCCACTGACGAAGCTTTCCCATTGGATTGTATTTACAATTGAACACTTTGCTTCATTTTTGTCAGGAGTTTGTTAGAATTCAACCTGGACGAGGCTGTTTTTAACAATAAGAATGTGAAAAAAAATTGAACGTCTTATTTAACATATTGAACGTTTCTTACAGATTAGCAGAAATAATTCTAGCAGTCTGTGATCTCTCCTGATTGATTTCATTTATTTAGGTACAGAAGCACACTTATGTTGCACCAAGGTGCTGTACAGGCAGTACACAAATAAGTATGGCGCAGTAACTAAAATGGAATAGATAAACATGATAAAATTAGTGCAAAATCATTAAACAAGTATAAATTATATACATCATAATGAGTATCATACTCAACCAGGACAGAGAGCCTGTTTTAAAGAGTTGTGTTTCCAGGACGTTTTTAAAGCTCCTTTTCTTCCTGAGTAGATTTCACTTGAAACTGGGAGACTGTTCCAGAAATATGTTTTTCAGCTTGAACCTTGGTACTTGTAAAAGTTGTTTAAAAGATCTGCAAGATGCAGTATTTCCACCCATAAAGATTCTTTCAAACTAATAACATTTTCATCTTAAATTGTAAAATATAGCCAATGCAAGCAAGCTAACATGGCCATGTTGTTTAGCTCTGGTAAGAGGGTGAATGGGAGAAATTTAAATTTTAAATTTAAATCTTATTGGAAAAGTATGGATTTTGATCTAAGTGCTTTCCAGGTTTGGATAAGTATTGGAAAGAAAATGAAAAATGGAGAAATATTTGTATTTCAAGATGTCCTCTATCCCGTGATCTAAAAGTTTCATTCATCAGTTTGTGCATCCATCCTTACAGCATCTTTTTTTGTTTTTTGTTGTTTTGTTTTTTTTAACCAAGTTTCATATTAATCCCTGACCACTGAAGAAAAACAAACTATAAATTAACAGTGAATTTTTACATTTATACTTAAAATTCATTGGGATAAAAGAACTGAGAACTCTGGAAATTACAGTGTGGAAAATGCTGAAATTTTGACCTAGATATTGTAAGAACCATATAATAGGCTTATTTAAGCTTCAAGATTATTCTCTAGCAAAAGTTAAAGCAAGATTTCTGACTATTGGACAGAAGAAGCAAGCTAAAAGACCAATGTTACTATGTTAGCCACCCAAAACAGTCAAATTTGAAAATGCATAAACTTCGGTTTTTGTGGTTGTTTTCTATTCAAGACAATTTGTCTTTAATTGAACTGATTAGAGCTATTAGCTTGTATGGGCTAATCATCTGTAAATCATCAGCGTAGTAACAGGTTGATGTGTTTCCGTTCTGCAGGCTCCATGCTGTGGGAAACTGTATGTGTGTCGGCTCTGCCACGATGCAGAGGAGAACCACCAGATGGACCGCTTCAAAGTCAGGGAGGTTCTGTGCTCCGAGTGTGAAACGCTGCAGAAGGTAGCAGAAGAAACAGTGGCAAAGTGTTTCAGCTGGGAGGTTATAAAGGATGTCAAGGGTTCATAATAATAATAATAATAATAATAATGAGAACATTATTTGTTTCTCTTCATATGTTTTTGGCAACAATTATCTTGACAGAAACAAAACAGTCTCCTGGTGTTGGCATGATAAAAACAGTGTATATATATATGTGTATATATATATATATATATATATATATATATATATATATATATATATATATATATATATGTGTGTGTGTGTATATATGTGTGTGTGTGTGTGTACAGGGCGAATCAGAGGTTAACATACACTTATCATCTGTATGAATGTGATTATGATATTTGGCTTTTAATGATGCATTTGATCGAAGTACTTTCCAGAATTGGATAATAGTACAACTGTGACAGAGAATTAGGGCCAGGCTTAGAAAAAAAATAATTATGAGAATAAAATCATAATACTACCAAACTAAATCCTGATATTAGGAGAATGAAGTAGTAATTTTATGGTACGTGAAAATTAAGAAAATAAAATGAGGAATGTTGAGCATTTTGGGAAGTCATACTTTAGTATCGGTTTTACAAATAAGGAAATGCTTAATCTTTTAACACGTCAGCATCAGATTATTATCAGTTTCAGGACTTCAAAACAATTGAGCTCACTACTGTGTCCATTTCAAATTAAGAACCACGCAGACTTGCCGAGCTGGTCACGTCAGATATTATTAACTCTTGTGAAGCTTTATTCTCATTAAAACGACTGGTAATATTGTGTCTTTATTCTGTTAATGTTATGACTTCATTCTCATAATTTATTCTGGTAAAATTACGACTTTATTTTCATAATTGAAAAGAAAAATTCTTAGCCTGGCCCTAATACTCTGTTGTGTACAACAGAGTATTAGGGCTTTACATGTTTTTTTTGTTTGTTTTGTTTTGTTTTTTTTTAAAAGCACTTCAACCACGCCTTTTTTGTCACCTTCAGCCAGCTTTTGCCTCAACTACAGCAGGATATTTGACCACTTTTCTTGGCAGAATTGGTAAAGGCAAAAAAACTAGTTGGGAAAGAGTCTGAAATTAGTTAAAGACTTTGGGAATTCCATTCCAGAACCAGATTATACATTCCCATGTCAGTTTGGATGAGTGTTTGGGATCTTTGTCTTGTTGAAACACACTTGCTTATTCAAATGTCAGCCATCTCGCTGTTCCTTTGGGGTGAAGTTGTAGAAATAGGAGGTTCTTGGGCTCTTCCAAAGCCCCAATCACAGCGATCCAGCAGGTATTAATCCAGAAGCTTGTTAATCAGTACAAAATGTGTGTGATAGAGAGGCCACTCTTACAATAAATTTGAACTTGGTTCTTGTTCAAACTAAAACCAACCCCAAATTAACTTAACATTCATGTCTTCGATGGGTGTATCTAAGTGTCTCACCAAGATTTAATCATTCAGTTCATAAAAATGTTGCGTGTTCTTTATGGAACTTTTTTTTTTTTTTTTTTGTATCATGCTTAGCTCATGGCATAAAATAAAGGGAAAAAAGTAAAATGTTGGTTTCTGCTCCTCTAGGCTCAGAAGAACTGTCAGCAGTGTCACGTGCAGTTTGGGGAGTATTACTGCGATATCTGTCACCTGTTTGACAAGGATAAGAAGCAGTACCACTGTCAGCCTTGTGGAATATGCAGGTGAGTCTTTGTAGAAATAGGTAAGAACTCCATGATGGTTTCTGCTTTATTTACAAACAGTCAGCAGAAATACAGAATCACAGTTTTTTTTAATGGATTTGTGATAAACATGATAGTGGAATTTGTTGTGTGACAATAATCCCACCATATTGTGATATTAGAAATTAAATAAATCAGCATTATTTTAATTCTTTGGCTCTTTTTTTCCCCCACATTATTTGTTGTGTATCTGTAAAGATATACAGTCAGATCTCTTCACATATGGTGTCTGTCAAAAACAATAGACTTAAAGTTGTGATGCAGATGCCCCAAACTGCCACAGAAACTCCAGACTGTCAGAGACAAACACTTCATCTTTTTCCTCCACAGGATTGGTCCCAGAGACAAGTACTTTCATTGTGAGAAGTGCAATTTGTGTTTGGCCCAGGAATTGCGAGGAAACCACAAGGTGATTATTATGAATCAACAACTACACATTTTCTCTCCTGGCTGCTTTTATTTATGGCTTATGTTCTTCATTTCAGTGTGTTGAGAATGTATCAAGGCAGAACTGCCCAGTGTGTATGGAGGTAATCACACACACACACATTGGGTATGTTTTTGTTTACGTTTTTTTGAGATGTAATCTTTGGTTCGGAAATGTTTTCTTTGATTATGCAGGATATTCACACATCCAGGATTGGAGCTCATGTTCTTCCTTGTGGCCATCTTTTACACAAGTAAGACTGGTTTTTCATACGTGTTTAACTATCCCTCCTTTTATCCAATGTTTGGATGAAACTGGTGAAATGGAAACAATGATTTCCAAATAATCTAAATGTCATTTATAATTTTTTAAAAAAAAGAGCAAAAAACAACTTTTAAGATTACTCGTGAAATTCTAAGACAATGTTTTAAACTCAGAACAAGTTTGGTATCAAGCATTTTCAAATTAAATAATGAGCTAATTATTGGATGTAAGCTGAGCTGTGGAGTTAGCTAAAAAGATCGTTTGATCGTGATTATAATCTTAGCACAAAAAAACATCTTAAAGAAAATTATTGTACAGTGAAGAATATATGAAAGTGATGTATGCAACAGTAACCCTGGAGCTTTTGAAGTGGGATTCTGTTAAAAAGTTATAAGTAGTTGATATCTTACCTGCAGTAGAAAACTCCTGGTTTTTCATCTCATGAACACAGATTATCCAGAAATCTAATAGGGGGGCAAAGACCAAAGTGAATTTCTACCATCTTAAAACAACTCAAAACCATCACAGTGGTTTATGTAAAGGCTACTTCTGAAACCATCGTCGCCTTTGAGTTGGTTCATTATTTACATAGAAGGTGATGATTATTTACACATGATGGACACCAATCATCTTCCTGTTTGAAACCTCTTCTAAGAACAAAACCCGTTAAGAGTTTTTAGTCAAATCACATCAAATAGAAAAAAGAGTGTAAAAATAAAGTAGATTTTGATATAAACAAATATAATATTTAAAGCTTTTTTTTTTTTTTTTTTTTTTTTTTTAACTCTCCATGGTTAAAAGGATCACAAAATGGTGTTCTCATAAATCACAGTGACATTTTTGAGATTGGAGTTGTTGTAATACGATAGAAGTTCACTATGGTCTTGTCCCGCTCAGACCAGCCGTTGCCTTCAGCCTCCAGGACCAACCAATCTGAATTTACATGAAACGAAGACACCAAGAAAGTTGACTAATGCAGATAAGCTATGAACTAGTTATAACCTTTTAACAGAATGTTACATCAAAAATCCTGATTTGTCCCTTTAAATAAGAAGAAAAACCTCTGTAGGACCTGCAGGCAACCAAAGCATAAAAGAAGTGAAAACATTTATTTCAAGTTATCTCAAACTTAGATTCAGATGGTGAGATTTTTTTTTTTCCATGCAGTCTTAAACTGCACCCTTTAACCAAACATGCTAATTGACAAGCAGCTACATTTGGTGCTAATTTCAAACAAGATTGTGTTGCAAGAATTATTGATCACATAGCACATGTTAGAAAAGCAATAAATAAACGTTACAGTTGATGTCCCAGATAAGTTCACTATTAATTATGTCAGAAACATATTTTTAGCTTGTATTACTATATTTATTGTCAGTCATGCTGATGGTAATTGAAGCGTTTGGTATTTAGCTGGGTGGTTCTCTTTAGAAAAGGTTTGAGAACCACTGATCAGCCAAAATAACATGGAAGGCTTTTCCTATCATATAGAGGAATTCATATTAAAAATGCATTACAAAAATAAAATAATAAATAATTATACTGTTAACTTCACCATTGAGGGATAAATAAAGTATTAAAAGAAGTATTTAATTCCTGTTTTATGTAATTTTATGCGATGTTTATGCTATTCCTGTTTTATTTAAAACAGGAATTGCATTTTTCTTAAATTACAAGTGCTACAGAAAAGACTGTATTAAAAGACTCCCCACATTATAGATGGAAAAAATGAAAAGAGACCACATAAAAGTCCAAAATATACATGAAAAAGAAAAGGAAACCTTGTAACTAGTTCGCTAGTTAATCACTTCCTCATTTGTTACATATTTATGTTGAAAAATCATACATCAGCCATTTAAGAGACTGCATATAAAGAAGCAGTATTTCTGAGAAGGCATGGTGTTGGTAGGGGATTCAGGAGGTGTGGTAACCTTGAACCATCTTGATTTAATTGGGTTTTATTTAAAACAGGAAAAACAATAATCGTTGCTTCTCTTGCTAAAATAATTGAACAGATTAGTTAGTACAGTTATAATGTTATCTAAGATTTAGTTGTTGTTTCTTTTATGATTTTGATACAGACTAAGCACATGCTAATTTTAGTAGGAGTTTTCCCTTAACTCTGATTATTGCATAGAGTGTTAATTTGCCATTCTGCTCTTTATAGAAAATCACTGGGAATTCTTACAGGCATTTTCCAAATACTTCCAAACAGAGAAACTTTTTTTCTTGTAGGCAGGAGAAAAGTGTTGGCGCATACAGTTAGCCAGCTGACCTGCAGTCTGCAGCAAAGGGTGTTAGAGGGGAAGCACTAAAACTCAGGTCCCTCCTGTAATTTCTAGTATCTTATCGAAATTACATCAAACTGTATAAACATATTCATATTAATTTTCATTCATCACATTTTGTTTTTATACATATTACCTTCTGCATTTTACATCCTATGCTTTATCTGAAACTAAGTTGCACATTACCCAAACTATACCTTTAATTCCTACAGGTCCTAACATTCTTAACAGAGTGGTCACTCTGTTTGCAGTGGGTTAAAAAGCAATGTGTGTAATCAGAATAGAAACATCCGTGCCCTGTGTTATTGTTTATGTTCTGGTTCAGCTTCTTTGTAATGATGTAACATTTAACTTTTGTCGTCGTTCACAGGACCTGCTTTGATGACATGGTCAGAACAGGGTATGTCAAATGAGTCCCGTTTTGTCTGAGTTACATTAGTTGATTGAAATATGCTCTTAAAGAGCTGCTTTCTCTATTTAGTTGTTGATTATAATATCAGCAGTTTTCATTATTCCGTATTATCAGGAAGCATTTTTTTTTTTTTTACCAGTTTTTTTGCCTTTATATCTGTCTAAAGTCCAGCAGAGAAACACTGTTGTCCTTTATAGCAGGAGTTAAAACATCAGGCCTCTGAGTGCATACTTACAGATTCATTGAAGTGTTACAGCGTGCTGAATGCGTGTGTTTGTTTCAGCGCGTACCGCTGCCCTCTGTGCATGCATTCTGCCTGGAACATGGACGAACACTGGGAAATGATGGACAAAGAGATTGCTCAGTCACCAATGCCTGCTGAATACCAGGGTGCTACTGTCAAAGTAAGAACTCACTAACTTAATTCGAAGGTGTAACGTGTTCCTCATTTCTCTGTTGGTATAGTTCATTCAAATGAACTTGGAAATGTTTTAGAATAATTTCTAAATCGCAAAAGGAAATTGTGATGTTTGTCGCTCAGTCTGAATACACATCTCACAAACAGATACTATGAAGTAGTGGTCTCTACCCTGCATTTACCTGTGTCAGGGGTTTTCAGAGTGGGGGAGAGCTAGCCTCCCCCTCTCAGAGAGCAAATGGAAAACTGTGCTCACCCCACCCGCTCTGGCTACATTATTGTCATTATGTCTGTAAACTTTCTCCTGTTGCTAAACTTGATGTTCCACTCATACGTTTCACTGATGTTGTGGACTTTACCTGATTGTGCTCAGCGTTGCACCACATGATACGATGCTTCAGTTGCCTCGTCATTTACAGTGTTAAAAGTGTGAACTACATTCTGCTGTGACCGCAGTTCATTAAGCCTCCTGTAAAAAAAAAAAAAAAAAAAAAAAAAAAACCTCCCAGGGCTTTGCAGACAACACTGTGGCAGTGGAAGATCTTCAGATCCAGCTGATGAAAATCCCAACTTTAAATAATCATATTTCCTTTTTAAAAAAATATTTTGTTTGCCCAGACTCTGTCTCCTTACTCACCGTAGCTTCAGGTACTAAAAATCTTTCCATTTTGTCTCTGGCATAGGCTTGGTGAAGTTGGCTAAATGTTCAGTTACTTTTTCCGGTTTATTTTTTCCTCATGTCTCCTCCCCTAAAGAGCTCTGGCGCCCCCCAGGTGGGGCACACCTCACACTTTGAAAAGCCCTTCTCTGGATCCATAATGTGAAATGCAATTGATTGGAAAGGGTTTTATTTAGGGGTATCAGAGTAAAGAGCTGATTACAAATCCACTTCACACTTTTAGATAATTAAAAACAAAGCATGATTTTCTTTCTGTTTCACTATTATGGGCTACTTGTGCTGATATATATCAAGAAACCCAGATAAAAAGCATTAAAGTTAATAATTATTAACATGACAAGATTTGAGAAAAGTTCTAGGTTTATCAATAGATGGTCAGATGTTAAAAATATTTCCTGTGGTATCTTTTATAAACCATCGATCCTCCCCATCCTTCTTCTTCACTGTAGGTTATTTGTAACGACTGCCAGTCCCACTGCACCGTGCCTTTTCACGTGTTGGGGATGAAGTGCGCTGAATGTGGCTCCTACAACACAGCGCAAGATGGAGGACTCATCCAGCAGCAACAGCAACCCCCGGAACTGTACACGGAGAACGAGCCAGAGCCGCAGGATCAACCTGAATCCCAGACGCCACATTAAAAGCCAGAAGGGATGACCTTCACACTTCTGACATTCGATTGAACTTAAACATGTTAATATAAAAACAATGAACCATGGACTGATGCTGAATTTTACACATTAAACAAGTAAACCCATCCATCTCACCCAACATGTAAGATGATGGAGGAATTGTTGAGAGGTGCCTGTTGAATCGTAGGAGTCTCTAATTAATGCCAGCTGACGGTTTACAGTCACGGACTGGAATGATTTTAGACTGTGACAAACTGGGGGGTTAATACAGCTGCCAGAAAACAGCTGAGCTTGTGCCATATGCCCTGGTTAAAAGCTAAACAGGCTTGTAATTTGTGTCATGTATGTCATGTGAAATTTTACAGAAGATCTTGAGTTTTGGAAAATGGTGAATAAAAAAGGCAAAGATACACGGACAGTGCAGCTTTATCATATTATCTGTTAGAAAATATTAGCTGTTTTCATCTTTTTGTTCTTTCAGTCATTTGAAGTTTAGGCTCTACTGGTGTAAAAAGCATGGTGAATCACATCTCATTCATTTTGGATGTATATAAAGGCCCCATCATTTAAAAAAAAAAAAAAAAAGTATCAACTTTTAGCTTTAGTTTAGTTGTTTCCTTCTTTCTTTCATCTTTGTTTTGAAGTGGGTTGTGTGAAGGACATGTAAGAAGTCATCATCTTACCCGTACCAGTAAACAGTCATCAGATCACTCTGTTTACCAAAACAGGAAGAAACTCTCATGGAGTTCGTGTGAGATTTTCATGATATGACAATCTTGAATAAAATCACTACACTTTTTGTGCATTGACACAAAAAATGTGTGACATGATCTAATAGCTTTTGTTCACAGGAGAAAAAACCTCATGCCAACAAAAAAGCGTAGGAGCCTTTTTGCAGCCAGCTGATTAGCAATGTGCAGCAGCATGTGAGGGAGGGGCTCACGCCACATTACTCTGTGCTCCATGCAGCTGGAGAAAACTTCTGTCACTCCAGCACAATCTCTGGCATCAAAAGGTCTTTAAACCCCAAGAATGATCTGATGAAAAATTAAAGCAGTTTAAAACCAGAATATAAAAATTTGAGTTCTGAAACCAACACTTCCCAAAAGAAGTCCTAAAAATATTTAGCAGATTGACCAAGACTCATATTTCCACTTGTCAAACCCCACAGAAAGAACTCCAGACAGTTTGAAAGAGTAATTAGACAATGTGTCTTTCCCTGGGGATGGAGGAGTGACTCAACCTATCAGCTGTAGCATGTTTTAGTTGCTACAGCGTTTAGCTGTACGGAGTTGTACATTTAGTGGAGCAAAATTCAAGTGAGAAAATATTATGAAGTGTAAAAATAATTGTATAGTTTTTTTCTTAATGTTTTAAGAAAGGTTTGAGGGTGCTTTCCTTTCAGAGATTGATCTTACTGTTGGCAAAGATTCAGACTTCTCATAAATACCCATCACAACCCCATATAAATAATTTAAACCTATGTTTGATTTCAAGATTATTCACTCTTAAAGTAGATCATCCTCCAGTTAGATATGCATGTGACAGAGGCTTTGTGATGGTTCATAAATAGACCTGTACTTTTCTCTTGTTCCCAGTCTTGTTGGATTGTGGAATGTTTGACTAGTGAGACAAAGTTCCAGCTGTCAAAAATCCAGCTGAGTATTTATTCCTTAATATTTAATCAAGGTAGATGGTGGTTGTGGCCACTGTAAAAAATGCCCCATATTCAAAGACACGCTTAACATTTGGAGCTACTTTCAGTTATTAAGTGTAAGGAAACCCCTCCATTAAGTGTCACTTTATTGTTCTTAGCATTATTTAAAGGAGACATGTAGGTACAGACTGTCTTTTTTTTTTTTACTGTTTAAAACATTTAAGGTGTTGTATTTGAGTTGATTCAACTAATAAAGCGGTTCAGTTATGCTATAAATACTGTAATTCAGATGTTTTCTTGTGTATGTAGCAGTCACCTACATTAGAATCATTCCCAGTAAATTCCCACTGATTAAAATCAAATCTGAGATGTTCATAAACAAGGATGTGATTCACTCAGGCTCATATGCTGTCTCCTCGAGGTGGAGCTGGCTCAGCTGTTGTGAGCTGGCTGGTGAAACAATCCAAATTGTTGGCAGGGGTGTCTTCAGGGATTGTTGAGGGTGTTTCTTTGGAGAACGACAGAGGTGTGGGTGTGAGGACCTGCATAGGAACGGGTGGGGTGGCTTCCTGGTGGAGGCCCTCGTATGCGCTGGTGCTTTTTGGTTTCTTTGTGCTTATGATCGCACCAGCATCCTGAGAGTCCCATGCAGTGTTGTGAGAATTGTCCACATGGAAAGAAGTCTGACACGGCTTCTCCGGCATGGGTTGTAAAGGCTCTATGTCTGTGGAGGTTTGTGGATCCTCAGGCACTGGCAGTGCTGCAGTGTCGAGAGTGGATGAAGAAGGATTTGAGTCCAGTGGGTCTGTCTCCATGCCTGTGTCTGTTAATGCTGGCTGTGAAGGTCTAAGCTGAATGTCGGTCTCCTCCGATGACATCGACTCACTGGACTCTGATGATTTTGATGAATCATCTTCCACATGTAAGCAAACCTGTTTTAAACAAATAGTCATTGGTCCATTTATTCAGTGGTAAAAGGTGATCCAACAGTCATACTCACCGGTTTAGATGTCACCACCATCACCATAAGCGCTGCCCAAAATGTGGCCCCAACAACTTCCATTGTCCCGTTGCTATATTTACAGAAAAGAGTACATAAACATTCATAAACACAGGTCATCAGTTTACATCCGCTCATCACGGACATGAATGTCATTTTAGTTCAGAGCACTTGATGAATTTGAACTGTTCATTTTTCAGCATGGAGTGATTATACTACATGTATCTGGGATTAATTTAAAACAAAGAATTGGGTGCACAAGAAACCGTCATCTTGTAGGAGCCATCAATATGCTTCAGACATAATTTCGCCTGGATATCTGAACACTATTCTTATTAGAAATGATGGTTAATTTATCATAGCTGTTTAGACATTTTCATCAGAGTTATTGTCAGGACTTTCCAACAGCCTTTTCTTTGTCCATTCTGAAAACCAGTTCTTATGAGTGTTTTGATCATTGTCCTGGTGGAACACACAACTGCTTCATGGTTTGAACCATCTAGCTGCTGATTGTAATGAAGTTAAATAATTTAGAGTTGGTTCTCTTTTTTGTTTATTCCACCACTTTGTGTTATGCATTAGTACAACTGATACCCAAATAGCCACACAGCATAATACCGCCACCACCATGTCTGACAGTTTCACTGTGTTCTTATGTTTGAATGCCACACCTCAACTTCTTTAGACATACTTCTTGTCATTGTGACCAGACAGCTCAATCTTTGTCTCAGACAAAACCTGTAATAATTCAGTTTGCCCCTATAGGAAGCTGCAGATTTAAGACAATGCCACGAATATTAGAGGCTCTGTATTCATTTCCCTCTAAGGCTATGGCAATTTAAAATCTTTAATATAGACAATGGCACTGGTATTCTAGAAGCTTCCAATTAATGATAGGTTCAAAAATTTTAAGGGTTTCTGGGTTGCTCTTGAACATTCTGACCAATTTCCTTTCTTTAGGTTTTAACCTTTGCACAAAATTGTTTTTAGAATTCTTTAACCACATTTGTTTTGTCATCACCCCACCCTGGAAAAAGAACAATTCAATCAAATCATTCACTTCTCTAAAAATAAAGACATTAATTCCAATAAGCAGTGTCTTTCTTCTAATATATGTTGCACTGAATAATACAAAAGGTAATCCTCTTTTCAGACCTACCTTGAGAGTATCTCCAAGATGATGTTTGCCTCTTCTGTGTCCTGAATGAACAAAATATCAGAGATGGGCCTGTTTTTATATCGCTATTGACATATGTGCAGGCTATGCAGTAGCAATCCATCATCCAGAAAAAAGTCCCTAACATTATAATGTAGATCAACTCTCCAACCATAGAAGCTGAATCATTTAACACCCACACATGAACTGAAATTAAAGCATTTAAAATTCTTACTGGAAAATGAGAGAATGAGTGCACCAGAAGTGGCTTCACAACCAAAGTAAACATGATTTGTGGTTTTAGTGTAAACAATAGAAAGAATTTGGTTCAGACTTTAAATATATCTAGATTCTGAGTTGAACAATACACTGGGGTGTCATGGAGATGTTTGCAACAAAAATATGCATCAATTTAAAATATCCTCACTGTGGTACACACAACACTTTCCTAAAAGCTGTTTCATCTCATTAACCATCAGAATCTCACCATGCCATCTTAAGTCACTAATTCCATTTTCCCTTACAACTTAAGCTTTACTCAGATAGCAGCAGAATTCTAAGATGTTGAGCAGTTTTAAAAGCTCCAAGCCAAAGAGCATGTTAGTTTTCTGACATTGAGACAAGCTCTTTGTTTTTTTTTTTTTGGGGGGGGGTGGCTTTTTTTTTGGGGGGGGGGTGGAGGGAGGGGGACTGCAATTTGTTTTAGGTTGATAGTTTTACAACACACTGAACGTTTGATTTTTTTTTTTCATATTGTGCATGTAAGGTGTTCAAATATACTCAGCCACTTCATTAGATACATCTTGTTAGGCAGTTCAACCTGGTACTTCCTCCTTCAGAAATGCCTTGTTTATTTGGGATAAACTCAACAAAAACTTTAATCAGATTTTGGTCTATATTGACATCATGCAGTTGCTGTACATCAATGAGGTGCATCTCCTGTTCCACTAAAATCCATAGGTGATCTAGTGAATGTTAGATTACTAGCTATAAAACCTAGTTGGATATGATCTGACCCTGGTGACATTGTGCTTAATCCTGCTGGAAGTAGCCATCAAAAGAAACATTGGTCTAAAGGATGGACAATGTCATCATTTAAGCAGGCTGTGGCATTTAAACATTACAGAGTTGGAATTCAGGGGTCCAAAATCCCCAAAAATATCTCTCACCCCATCAAACTGAAATGATACATGCTTATGCTGAATTGCGATTAGCCAGACCAAATCACCCCCCCAATTTGTTATTCAATTTTTCCTTACCTATCTGTTCTTAGGTGAGGAGTTTTCACCCAGTTTCCATCTGCTGCTCAGCTTCAAGGTTTGTCTGCATACTTGGTGAAACTAGTTTGAATTCAGATAGCTGTTTGGGAGAGGGGGGGAAAAAAAAAAAAAAAAAAAAAAAAACCCCACACACCACACCCCACTAGCCCTTGTTCCCATTTCATTTGGCATTAGTTTGAGCTTTCTGCTAGGTTAAAGCTCACTTTCAGGGTGCTCCATAGTTCTTGCTTGAGCACTTGAACCATTTTCTTCAGACACTAATGCCAATTCACTCCTACAAATGTGTTACCACACCAACCTTTTCATAACTTGAAATTCATGTTCTTATAAGCAACTAGAACTTTGTGAGGAAGTTTTTCCACATCTTCATGCATGTCTGAGCAGAAAAGATATTCCCAAACATCAGTTTTTCTTCCCCCCCACAGAATCAGTGTTGTTAATATTGAAGACATCTCAAAAGCCAACTGAAAATGCAAATTCTTTATTAAAAAAAAAAAAAAAAAAAAAAAAAAAAAAAAAAAAAAAAAAAAAAAAAAAAAATTTAATTAATCCACAGAAGACACTGGTTTCTGCAAGAGATGAAAGGGTTAGACAATCATACAGCTACAATAGAAAGTAGGTACTATATTTGGTGGTGATCACCTCTTGTTTCTCTGAAGTTGCCTGGGTATTCTGTGTGCTGGGTGTGGTTTCCACTTTTTTCTCCAGGTCAGACATGCTGGTTTCCACTGTTGCATCTGGGCTTCTTCTGTTGCTAGAGAGATTACATTATGGTTGCTGTACCAAGACTGAGTGGTACTGTAAGCTTAAATTCAGGAAAAGTGGAAAAACCTTGAGGCAGCACTCTTTTTGAGGACCACTGCTATGACAGCAATGACGACAATTATGCCACAGAGGCCTGTGGCACCATAGATAAGGGGGCCTTTTATGCTTTTTGCGTCAAGGTCCTGACAAGAGGCCCCACTGAAGCCCTCTGAACATTTGCATGTAGTGATCCCAGCGACTTCCATACACTGCCCATTCCCATTGCAATGGTTTTGGCTGCACTTCTTTGCCTCCAAGATCTTATTGCCCTCTCTGGCATTGCCTAGGTTCATCTTCGGGGATGCTGTGTGAGGAGAAGGTGTGATCTGAGGACTTTGAGTAGAGACTTTGGTTCCTGACCCCTGCTTGACACCAGCACCTTAGAGAACCCAGTTTCAAGAAGAAGTTTAGGCCAACTGTACAGTTTTTTTTTTTGTTGTTTTTTTTTTTAAAGTTATACATACAGTTTTCATCTGAGTGATCAGTGCAGTCTGCATGCCCGTCACAGAATTTCTCAGATGGCAGGCATGTTTGGTCTAGACATTTTCTGCTGCCAGCGGACCAACTTTGATTTGGGCTGCAGTTTGTGCCTTTTGCACTGAAGTCATGGGCACATTTGCATGTCCGACCCGTTGGGGTGGCAAGGCACAAGTGCTGACAGTTGCCATTGTTTACTGCACACTGGTTGGAACCTGAAGAGGAATTTCAGTTTAGACATCCACAAGTTTAAGGCAGTACTGCATCCCATGGGAATTTGGTTGTCACTTACCAGACTGAGTAGACTTGCTGTAGGCTTTCAAGCCAAGTACTTTTGTGCCAACCTCAAACCATAACTTTCGCTGCTGGTTTTCTCTATACCACAGTCTGGTCATGTCTGAGATAATGACAAGTAAAGGCATGTCATTTAAGGATGTACATTTAAAGTTTGTCTCCTCCTCTCCAGCATCATTATGCAGACATTACCACCAACAGTCATCCAGATTAGCATGTCACCACCAAGAGCCATGGCAGTCAGCCCATCACCAGCCTCTAGTTCTTTGTATCCAGAGCCATCAGTCTTGACAAAACTGATTGTTCCCATTCCTGTGAAACATTTAGGTCATTTTAAGTAGCTTCAGGGAAAAAAAAAAAAAAAAAAAAAAGGGGGGGGGGGGGGGGGAGAACTGTACTTCTATTAAGTTGTACCTGTGTTAGCCCAGTAGATGGCATCCCCAATGTTAGAAAACACTAGAGATGCAGGTTGAACTGCATCCTTCCACACAGCTTTGCGGTCTCCACCATCCATGTAAGCACATTCTACTGCAGCCTTACTGCCAGCAAGTTTCAGATCTAGATTTGTAAAACAAATTTTTCCACTTTTAGGATGAAGTGCAATAGAACCCACTCCAGCAATGCCATCTTTTATGAGAATTGCTGTGTATGCTCCAGTTTTTGAGGTAACCTGCAGCCAGCACTGTTTATTACTACTCCAGTACACATTAAGGGTCACCCAGTCAAGGGCCATGGCAGTGATTTGGTCATCTAGCAGTCTGAGCATCTGGCCTTGAGCAACCAAGGCTGAGTCTTTCAGCTTGAAGGATTTTACTGAAGTTGAGCTGTTATCTGTCAAGACAACAGTGTTCTCATGCATACTGTAGTCCATGATCTTTGTGTCACTGATGGTGGGGATTGTTAATACCAAATGCTCAGGCCAGCCCTTTAGCTCTGTTGCTTGTTGGGGCTGCAGATAGATCTGTAGAAATCATTGGAAATACTGCATTAGTTTTACAGCCCATTAATATTAAGCAAGTCAAGTTCTTAACTGCATTGACTTAAAGAATTCTGCTGCTGGTCTACAAGTCACTAAACTGTCTTTAGCCAAAAGACATTTAGGTCAACATGCAGTAGTAAGGCCTTCAGAACTCTGACAAGTCAATTTGCAGGACCAGAACTGATAAATTTCCATTGTCCCTTGGTCCTGTAGAGCACTTTTATTAGCACAATTGATACAAACTGCACAAATCTTTACAACAAAAGGACCACTTGTTAGTGTGGGACAGCTGCTTCAAGGCAATCCATTCACCATGGTTTTGCTTCCCCTGCATTCCCTTCCCCACCCTTAGAACAACCACATCCAAATGTAAAGCCTGAATGAAAATTTATGCATGACCCTAAAATGGCAATATCAAGAGCAAACCTTTGTGATAGTAGGTGGAGACAACATTAGCAGGAATGTTGATGTAACCAGACTGGAACAGATCAGACCATCTTCAGCCAGAGACAGGCCAGTGGGACACTTGCACACAGCCCTGCGCCTTGGTGCCAATATACAGATGTGGGAACATGCCATCTTCTTGCAGGGGCTCTCGGTGTCCATCTGGATTATTGGATGGATAATCTGAAAACAGGCAAATTGTTAATGTCTGACTTTGTCAGAAACTGGTTCATAGCATACCAAAGTGTGCACTTTACAGGGACAGACATTACAGCAGGTCACAACTTCTAGCATCTATTGCCAACTCAAAGACACCCCCAAACAAAACACCTCACCTTAACAGCAAAAGGTTGGCCAGGTCTCTTCAGGATAACTTTCCGGTTCTTACCGGAGAGCTTATTAACAGCTTGCACCACTCGCCGCTTGGCATCAGACCAGTAAAGCATATCATTGAATATAGCCACAGAAAATGGATTAGTAGTCTCCTTCAACTGAAAAATCTAAAAGATACAGAGCTTTAAGCCTACGGAACTTTGTAAGGCATCAAACAGAAATTTTAAGAATTATGGGTTACAAGTCTCCTATAAAGCCACTTTTGTAGATTGTAGAGCAATGGTCTCAGACTACATTCCTCAAGGGCCAGAGTCCTGCAATTTTCAGATGTCTCCCTTGTTCTACACGCTTGAATTAAAGGGTAAAACTTCCTCAGCAGCATGCAGTCAAGTGCCACAGATCTCTGCTAATGAGTTCAAATTGGAGCCAGGTGTGCTGAAGCAGACATCTGAAAGTTGCAGGACTCTGGCCCTCAAATGCAGTTTGAGAGCACTGTTGTAGAGGCTTTCAAAGCTAGCTTCTAAATCCAATTAAGCCTGAAAGAACTTTTGACTTTACCTTCACATCATTACCATCCAGTGTGGAAGAACCAATAGCACTCAGCCTTTCATCTGTCCAGAAAACCCTTTCTGAAAAGATATCTACTGCAATGCCACCTGGCCAGCCCAAGCTGGAGTTCACTACCGCCCTCCTCTCAGACCCATCCATGCCAGCTCGTTCAATCTTCACCAAGTTACCAATTTCTGTCCAAAACATCAGCCTGTGAGAGAGAGAAAGTATGAATGCCAGCTCAAAATTTTTACCTTGAAGGCTTTTAAACCAACCCTTTTTGTGGTAGTAGGGCCAGAGACCGAGGCTGGTCCAAATCTTCATCTAGGATAATGCTTTGGTCCAATGACTTGACAGATGTTTTTGCAAGGCTGACTGCAACAATCTGACTATTTACACCATCAATCCAGTACAGGTTCCTTCCAAGCCAATCCACAGCTACAGAGTCTGCCCGGACACCTGCAACAGGAACATTTAGGTTATGCTTTAACAGTTTAAAATACTAGTTATACCAAGTTGTTCTTCCCACTTCCAACCTTTAGTCAGGATTCCTGTGGTCTTTTGGTCCATAGAAGACCACCTGATAGTTTCTGTGTCCACACCAACCCAGAAGACTTTCTGGTCCTGCCAGTCATAGTCTATAGACAAGATTGCCTTTTTGGCAGATGAAGACAAGACATCTAGCCTTCCAGTGCGCAAGCCATACATGTACAACTCTGTTTGGACAGATGCCAACAGGAATGGTTCACCTATAATGAGATAGCAACAATAAACAAGGTATAGTGTGCAAATAGCATTTCTTGAAGCCTTGCCAATCAAGTTAGTTTTTCAAGTTTACTTGTAGCAGACAACCCTATTTGAGAAAACCTTTTATGTAGCATTTAGGAGTTAAGGACTTGAGTGACTATAGGGCAAGTACCCCAATGTTGGGACATTGTTTACCTGTGATTTTGCACTGGTACTCATCTGCCTCCATTATAAAGCCTGGATGGCACTCACACAGGTATGACCCAGGTGTATTAATACACAGATGACTGCACACACTTTGTGCCTGGTTGTCACACTCATCTACATCAGCACATGTCTGTCCATCTTCCAGTAGCCTGTACCCTGCTGCACACCGACAGCGCTATAAACAGAAGATTTACACTACAGTCAAGCCACTGCTGTATAGTTCTGTGCCTTTAATTGCACTACACATTTTAAAGCAGCCTCTCACCGGTCCCTGGGGTGTGCTGTAGCACCCCTGTGAGCAGCGGTTGTCAGCTGCTGTACAGGCCATCTGGCAGCTGCCCCCCTCATCTGAACCATCTGTACAGTTGGTAACACCGTTGCACAGCAGAACTGGATCCAGACACTCCTGGCTGCCGCATTGGAACTCATGAGGGAGGCATGTACCTATCCCACCTGGGAAGTTTATGCACAAGTAGTTTCAGTTTTACTAAAAATTGAATTGAGAATCAGCACAGCATTTTAGGAGCCATAGCTATAAGCAGCATACCAGTTTACAGTCTCTTAACAGCCATCCTTTGTTGCTTAAACCAACCTTCACATGTTAGGTCAGCTTATGCAATTTAAAAAAAAAAAAAAAAAAAAAAAAAAAAAAAAAAAAAAAAAAAAAAAAAAAAAAAAAAAAATTTACTTACATTCAGTCTCATCACTACCATCACCACAGTCTTTTATCTTATCACACCTCCAGACTGCAGGAATACACTGGGTTTTTGATTTGCAAAACCACTGGAAGTCACCACAGCTGACTGGAGTCACAGGGCAATCCTGAAAGAGTAGAAGCTCTAGAACCAGACAATTTTGATAATACACAACTTCTTGCAGTCAGCCACCTTTTCATCTGAGCCATCTTTGCAGTCCTGATCGCCATCACAGAGCCACTCCTGTACCAAGCACTCCTTGCTCTGGGGACAGTGATGTTTGGTTGTGCAGACTGGTGGTTTGGTGCAGCCCTCCTCATCTGAGCGATCCCAGCAGTCAGGATAACCGTCGCAATGCATTGAGGCCAAAACACACTGCCCACTGAGGCACTTAAACTCTGCAGAGCTGCACTGCAGATCAGCTACAGGAAGGCCAAATACATAAATTAGAGTCCTGCTAAAGAAGAGTATCAAATTGTCATACAAACATACCACAGGTTGCCTCGTCACTGCCGTCGCTACAGTCCTGCTCCCCATCACACAGGAAACTGCTGGGGATGCAGCGGTTGTTTTCGTCACACAAATGAGCACAACCCTCCATGCGCTTGGCACATCCAGTTTCATCTGAGTGGTCCTGACATTGTGGTACACCATCACACACTTTACTTTTCTCAATACACCTTCTTCCATGGGCACATTGGAACTGGTCTGTAGCAGGAACATAAACAGTCAGGCCGTCACCAAGGACAATAATGAAAGTCACGGCATAGCAGTTGCCACTACAAATGCTTTGTCTTTAGGTATAGCAAGCACAAAGGCACCTGTACAGCCAGTCCTAGATGAAGAGCTTGAGGCAGCTTACCAAGTTTAGGTTACCTACCATTTCCACATTCTAACACACAATCTTCTTCATCTGAGCCATCTTTACAGTCTGGTTCTCCATCACAGACATGGTTGTAATGGACACAGTCTGACTTGTCTTTGCACATTTGGGAGCCCAAACCACACCTGAGGGGACGAGACTGACCAGAAGGAGCCTGTGCAGGTGCTGCAGTTGTCCCAGCTTCTTGTTTGTCTCCTGAACACCATGAAACACATGACTCAAGTTGAAAACTGCCCACCCAAGAGCCAAAGACTGAAACACAAGCCACATACCACAGTTTGCCTCATCAGTGCCATCCAGACAGTCCTTCTCTCCATCACAGATAAAGCTTGCAGGCAGGCAGTGGCTCTTCTCATCACAGTGGTGAGCACAGTCTTCAGGGTGTTCCAGGCATTGTTGTTCATCTGAGAGGTCCTGACACTGAGGTACACCATCACATACCTGCTCCTTGTCTATACACTTCTTACCATGGGCACACTGGAACTGATCTGTTTGGGAACAGGTGTTTGGTTTAACACCAGCCTCGATATTAACCTTTAAGCTTCTTAAATCAATTGTAACAAGGTTTTGTTAAAACTAGTTATAGAAATCCACATTTGAGTAGTTATACAGACATGCATGAAATTCTTTGAGGGTTCAGGCCATGATTCTTTTTTTTTTAAACCAAAAGCTCACTCAATTATGTAGCATCAGATGGTAGCTGCAAAACTTCATACAGAATAGAGCAGCCGCTCCCCCCTCTTTGAAGGCAAGAGCATGGCATCTGTGTTCGTGTCTGCACTCAAACCATTGTTATGTGCACACCTGTCATGTTTTAAGTTTCAGTTGAGAAACTGGTAAACAAAAAGGGCCTAGCTCAGGTAGGAACTCAGCTCAATCAGGATAGTTTTGTGAGGAGATAGGAATATGATTTAGATGTTAATCTATTTGATCTGATTTTTTTTTTTTTTTTTTTTTTTTTTTGGGGGGGGGGGCATCAAGTTCTTGTAGAGGGGGAGATCTTGGACAAAACTGATACTGTACCATTTTAACATTTGTCTTGACTATTTCTAATACAGTAGAGCTCAGCTCAATAACATGTCAGCTTCCAGTAAGGTCATTAAATTTTGCCTCATGTAAAAGGGTAAGCTCCCATTTAACAACTTTAACAGAATCATACCAGCCCCACATCCCGCTTCACAGTTCTGTTCATCAGAACCATCCTTGCAGTCCTCCTCGCCATCACACACATGGTTGTAGGAGATACATTCTAATCCATCCTTGCATAGACTATAGCCCACTCTGCAACGATTAAGACAGCTTCCAGCTAGGGAAGAAAAGATACATTTAAGCCAGGAGGAAGGGAGGGGGGGGAACTGTGGTAAATATTTTCTTACCTTGTAAAAACACTGCTAATAAGGCCACACAAAGCCGTAACTGACCACCCATTGCCACAGGCAAATCAAAACAAACCAGCTACCAGGATATGCTGCATGAGGCATCTTATAAAGGCACCAGGGAAAGCCAATTGAGCCTAATTGAACACCTAGTGGGGGAGAAGCTGCACATGCTGTTAGGGGGAGCTGTATGGAGTACCAAAAGTGCCACAATCCACAAAATAAATGGCCAAATATTAAAAGACTTACGTGTGCTAATTTAATTCAACTGGAAATAAATTAATAAAAATAAATAAATCTAAAATGTGGTAATCATTAAGTTAATATTTTGATTGATTGTGGGGAGTGCAGTGCAGTTGGTAGCCTTGCAAGAAGGTGCCAAAAGAAGTACCTTGCAAGAAGGTCCTGGGTTCAAATCCAGCCTGGGATCTTTCTGCAAGGAGTTTGCATGTTCTCCCTGTGCAGGCATGGGTTCTCTCCGGGTGCTCCGGCTTCCTCCCATAGTGCTAAAACATGATTGTTAGGTTAATTGATCTCTCTAAATTCCCCTTAGGTATGAGTGTGTACGTGCATGGTTGTTTGTCCTGTCTGTCTCTGTGTTGCCCTGCAATGGACTGGCGACCTGTCCAGGGTGTACCCTGCCTCTCGCCCAATGACTGCTGGAGATAGGTACCAGCCCCCCTTGTGACCCTGCATGGATAAGCATGATGGATAATGGATGGATGGATGTAGGGGGTGCATGGTGAAGCGATAGATAGGGTCTCCCACATATGGAGGTTATATATGTATATATGCAGCTCTTCCAGCTTTGACTCCAGACCCTAAGGACCTTTACCAATTTCTTGTCTGAGACACTATGAATAAAGGTCACTAGTGCCACAAAGTCTTAAAGGAAAAAAATTAATTCTTAAAATCACAAAAAAATTATTTCAGTATTTATTTAAATATTTCCAAATTACACACTGAAATAATGAACTGTGATTAATGATTACCTTAATCATAAACTGAGGCTTGTGAAGTAACCCTAATATTTGATGGGCTACCCTTCCCAATAAGTAGACACGAAACCAGTCATCTTTGACTATTACAATTTTAGTTCCATCCACTGACTAGCCATATTTTTAATGGACAAAAATAACATATTTCCAAAAATGAAAATAAAATTATTAAATTGTTACTCAAATATATTTTAAATAAGATTTGACTTAAATGCTTAAGTTCTTTAATATATAAATGGTTATTTAAATACATTGATAAAAAAAAATAATAAATAAATACACATATATATATATATATATATATATATATATATATATATATATATATATATATATATATATATATATATTACCTGTTGGCCTTAAACATGAAAATCAATGGTTGGAGCTAACATTGCTGATAATAAAGAATTGGTCTGTAGGTGACTTGTGCAGCTTAACCAGATATTAGGATTTATTTTGTCACATCCAAGGGGACAGTTTGAATTATTTCATGGTTCCCTGCAACAAAGAAACAATCAAATTGTTTAAAATGAACTGAAATATTTCCAAATAATTTTTAGCAAAAATCTGATTTGATTGAGTATGTCTACATTTAATAATTTGATTATGTATTCAAATAGTTATTACCTCATACATGTTACAGATACAATATTTTTCACTGAATGCATAATTAGAAATTTTATTTAAATTACCTTCATACATAATTATTTATTTGAATGACTTAGTTAGCTATTGGTTTGCAACATTTGTTGCACTCTGTACAATGGACTGAGTTTGAAATATTCTCTTGTTCACCAACTCTCTTTATGTTCTATTTTCTAACACAGCTGTTAACATATTTAATGATCAGGCTTAGCAACAAAAATTGCAATGCAGGTCTGTTACATTTTTTTTCAAATAATCTCACAAATCTAGTAACTTGGGATAAGTAAAAGAAAATCCACCAAACCCCATTTCACACTATTCTGTGTAACTTCAGAAAAGTGAATTATACCGTCAAGCCAGCTGATGTCAGCTCTGGGCCAGGAATCTACTTTGTCCATGTGTGAATTATGGTACAAGGGAAGCATGGGGTCTATTACTCCTGTAAAAGTGTCGCTGAAAGCATTCAAAAGTTAGTTTTTGTTCAGAATGATCACAATCATACATATGAAGAAAATATCAAATTTTTGATTTTAATGAGAAATGAAGCAAAAATAAAAACGCTATGACTAAAGTAGAACTGTATTGTGGCCTAGCAAGCATCTACAACCACAAAAAAGATTGACTTTAATTCATTTGTACTACTGTGGAGGTTGAAAGTGTCACAATTTAATAAATGAATTAATTAAATAAATGACTACTTAAAGGTACCATTATTTAAATTTGGAAACAAATATGAATCTGTATTTAATTAAATATGTAATTTATTTTAAAAAAGTAATTTATCTATAAAGAGATATTTAATTACTTCACTGTTTAGTTGTTTAGTTACATAATTCATGAATTTATTTTTTGTTTGTTTGTTTTGTTTCATCCCTAGTACGATGTTTGCACATCGTACTAGGGATTTTTGGATATAAATTGTGAAAAAACGAAAACTATTACTGATCTACAAGTTGAAAGCAAATCTTATTTTCTGCCTCCCATTACGAGTTGGAGTTTTGAACATAGGGCTACTTGTTTCATAAGAACATATTACTTAAGCAAACACTGAACATGGTAACTTTATTCATTTTTCTTTGTTTGTTTGTTTCTTTCTTTTACACATTGCAGACGTAGATAAATGGGTATTTAGTAAAATTGCTGGAACCAATGTTATTTTATCGCACACCTCTGAGTTTTGACACATAATTAAGACTCAAAATTTCATAGACATACATCTTTGCTTTTTTTCGGAAATCGTCCAGTCAGGGGGGGATTAAGAGTTCTTGCGTCACTGTTACGTTTTTTAACCTGTTCCGGTGTAGCTAATTCAGCTAACGAGCAACTGTAGCGCTGGTAGCAACCTGAGAGGATCCCTGTATGATTTGGCTGCTGAACTGTACTCTGAAGATACTTTTATGAGTGTTTTTATAGGTCTCCGCACGGTAACCGCCATTGAAGCGGAGCCTTGGACTGTAAAGCTGGGGTAACTATTAAAAGGTTTTTCGTTGCTTTTTCGGCTTGGGAGTGTGTTGTTTTGAAGAAGCGGTTGATGTTGTTCCGTTAGCCAGCGGGAGCTTCAACTCTGTTTGGAAGAGTTCGTCCAAGATGCTAACACACTTTGATGCGGATATTTTAGAAGAAGATGGGTAGCTGCGTTGAAATGAAATAGCGTTACTTTTAAATCCCCAAACCGTTTTTTAAAACACTGATTCTAAATCAGATGGGTTTTGTGGTAAACTGTCTTGAGGTACCGAAGTAGCCCCACTTGACTGTTGCGCACAGGAGGGTTTTCCACGGATCATAACAAAAGGATTTTTGATAACAAGCTGACTGCTAGCTCCATGAAGCTAAAGTCTGCTCCTATCGCTAGAGTTTGCTCTTGTAATTAACTGAACTTAAATGACTGAAATGTACTAGCTTTTCGTTGCCACCTTTTATTTTACCAAATATTCTTTGGAAATGTTGGAAGCTAGCGCTAGTTATTATGATGTTGTGGTTTGAGCCCTGTAGGCCCCCCTCCAGGCAGCTAACAGTTCAGTTGGCCCTCTCAAGGCACTAGGTTCTTGTAGCTCTGCTGGCCCTGTCGCAAAACACACTGATTACGGTCATTTAGCAGCATTCTTTAAGTTGTTCACCGGGCTCGTGCATTTGTCGTGATTGGAAACGGAAGTCCTGCAATAATGTTAGCTTACGAGCCAGTTAGCGTGGATATCTGTGACAGGCTAATATCAAGTGGACAGTTCTGCTGATCACCGAATCTCTTTTTTTTTTTTTAGCATCAGATTGTAGTTTTAGTTTGTTACATTTTAGAAATTAGATTATATTTTATTTGGTCGTTACTCTGAAAAGTTTAGGTACCAAGGTGGGCATTAGTATGAGGGATTCCGTTTTGTATAAAATAGGTTTAATTTAGAGTTTAACAGAGTACCACAGCTGTCATCTCCATCATTTATTGTTGATCAGTAACTCTTTTCTTAAATTGTGGTTGTAAATTTTCACAGTTATGTATTTCTGATATCTATCAAAGTTTGCTGTTAAAGGGCACAGTTATTCTGCAGAAACTAGCCAGTTCTCGTATGGTTTATAAATTGAGATGCACAGATCAGGCATTTCCTGGCCCTCTAATTTCTGGTGATGTTTGAAGAATGATAAAACTGAAGCAGAGCCATATTAAATAAAACAAATAACATAAATCCAAATCAGCAAGTCAGCTCTCAGACTGTCTGCTCACCTCCTGACTGACTTCATCAGACCACAACATCCATACTACATGTGTCAAACTCAAGGCCTGAGGGCCAAATCCAGCCCACCATAGCTATTTAAGTGGCCCTCGAGACTCAAGAGGGCCACATAAATAGAACTTCAAGATATCAATTCTGTGCTTAAATATTATTTTATCAGTCATATCAAACCAGATTTTATTTGTATTGTGCTAAATTAAATCAATGTGCAAAGATGTTCGATATTTCATTTTAGGAATTACTCATCGAATACAGAGAAAGCTATAATATTTTAACACTTTGATAGGTAGTTTTATTAATACATTTTGCCACAGCCGGGCCTCTGAGGACATTCTTGATCTTGGTGTGTCCTGAAATGAAAATGAATTTGACACTCCTGGTCTATACCGTATCTTAATATAGTGACACTCCAGCCTTGATTCAAATGCCCCTGATTTTACTAGGATCAGAGCTGACCCATGATCAGCAGGTCAATTACTGAAAATTTTGAGTTATATTTCCTGTTTGTGAAATGCATCTGTTTAAGCACCTTAACAAATAGCATGTATTTTAACCTGTTAACTGTCACCCTCAAAACACTTACATGTTAGTCAATGGGTCCATGAGGACACAGGTGTCTTTATGACAGTTAAGAGGTTTTAATTCAGTTTGTTTTGGTTTTAGTAAAAATCAGATGAAAGTTTTGAACATATGCTTTTGTGTATAAATTAGTTTGATCCTGTAAGTATTTAGCTTATTTTGGATTAAAAGCTACTATCGTAAAGAAACATGCAGCACCTATTTATTGCATTTACTTGTTAATTTTTAAGTTTGGTTGTGTCACAGTTTAAATTTTAATATAATTGCAACATTTTGTCTAACCTTATTCACAGGTCTGAAAAAGATTTTTTTCTATCTCACGTTCTTTTCTGATTTTGTGATTTGTATTCCTGTTTTTTTTTTTTGTTTTTTTTTTTTTTTTCCCCAAGGTGTCTGAATCTTTTGAGTGACTGCTAGCACAGGCTTCCACCCTGTGACTCACTAATTACCAGAGGGGCTCCTCAGAGCAAGGGCCCAAAGCTGTAGCTCCAGGTCCCCCACCTTGTTGGTTCGAGAGAGCTTACACCAAAGCTACTGGAGGCTCTCAGCTGTCAAGATGTCATCCATCTTGCCATTCACCCCTCCTGTGGTGAAGAGGCTCTTGACTTGGAAGAAGTCGACGACTGGACCGGGTTTAGCGGGAGGCGGCGAACAGAACGGGCAAGAGGAGAAATGGTGCGAGAAAGCTGTGAAAATCCTAGTGAAGAAACTAAAGAAGACGGGTCAGCTGGATGAGCTGGAGAAAGCTATCACTACACAGAACTGCAACACGAAGTGTGTCACCATCCCGAGGTAAGCTGCGGATTTCCCGATTACTGTTCCAACTTGTCAGGGAAAGATCTCGCTGTTAGTTTCCTTCCTCTGTATGTGTGCTTGAAAGCTTTTCCTACGGTTCTTTTCCTTTCATGACACAGTTTATAAAGATTTATTTAGGGATACAAAACTAGCTGAAGATAATTTGAGTGTAGGGTTTGGCTGAATATTACTGTGTTTAAATTGAGCTGTGCTGACAGAGTCTGTAGGCTTTGTTAAAGGTCAGGAGAAGATGTTCTCTTTATCAGCCAGCCTTGATAACCCAGACTAAAGCTCAGTGGGAAAGATTTGTTTCTCATCGAAATGTTTCTGGGAATTCTCTGAAGTTTATATATCTATAGATAGTTGGCTAGTTTTTATTGCTTAAGGTTTGTTCTAGGTAGGTAGGCATGGGGCAGTATTAGATTCTCACGGTATGATTACCTTAGCCAAATGTCATGTGTTTAATTTATTACGGTATTAGTATTTAAAACTGAAAATGCAGCAATTACTCCCACTACTGCTAAAATAATCTAGCATGTTAATTGTTACAGGTATAATCTGTAACGTTTATTTATTTCGATTTTAATACATAGGACTAAGGGGGGAAAAATGTGGTGTAGGTTTAAAACAGTTTTACCTCAATAAGAGTGACGGGTGATACTCTTTGGGAATTACACACGTCATGACTGCTTTTGTGACCAAAAAAAATTCCAAACAGCTAAATTTGGCTTTCCTTTAATAGAGGGAAATAGGAAACCTTTACAGTGTCCAGCAACATGTAGGGGAGGGACGGTGCAGCTTTCTCCAGCATCTCTGTTAAAGGACTTTAAATCTTAGAAACAGCATGAGGGGAAATCTTAACAGTTTTAAAACTATAGGGGGTTGTTTTTTTTATTTTTGTGCCACTAGTGGCCTTTATTGACAGTGTTCAAGCAAGTAAATGGCACACAGAGAGGAGGAGTAATACATGCAGCAAAGGTATTGAGGCTGGTAGTCAAACCCTGAATGGGTGAGTTGAGGACCAATGTTCTCCGTATATGAGATGTCTTCACCCCTGAAACTCAAAACTGTAACTTTTTCAAATCCCCGGGATAGCTTGATATTATTTACCAGCCCATTCCAGCTTATTAGACACTTAGTTTTTGTATTACTTGAAGCACACTTCCTTATAAGGTGACCTTCACTAATGCATTATGCCAATGTATATAAACTAGGCTAAACTGAAGCTAGTCAAAGACCAGTTTAGGAAAAAAGAGAAATTGGTAAAGCCAGCCACTAAAATACGAAAAAGATATTTTATTTTATTTTTTTATTTTTTTTAATTTAAACTACTTTTTCAAATTTAACACCCAATTTTGGGCCTTTCTTTAAACTCATCTTGCAGTAACAGTGGTGTCCAAACTTTTTGACATGAGGGTCAAAATTATCACATTGAAGCCACTTGGGGATGCAACAGAAAATGTTTTTAAAAAAAAAGTTTCAAAAAATTTTTGTTCCTTTTTTTTTTTTCAAAATTTTATTTGCTCAACAGTAAACTAAGCATGCTAAATTGTATCAATAAGAACAAAATGTTGTACCCAGCATTTTTTTATTTATTATTTTAAGAAGGTTTTATTTGTTTGTAAAAAGGTCGCCATAAAAGATAAAATAAGAAGTGACAATCTGTATTACCTCTGCTTGCAGGCCACACAAAATCATTCAGGGGGCTACAAATGGCCCCAGGCCACACCTTGAACACCCCTGATTTAGGACTAATTATGAGCTGTGCAAAAAATGTTGATTTGCATTTAAATTTGAAATGAGTAAAAAACAAATGTAATCTACAAAATAAATCAAGTGATTCACCCTGATACCGCTAGCAGGCCTGTAAGTGGTTCTAGACTGTACTATTACTATATAATGTTGTTGTTTTTTTTCTTTTTTTTTTTTTTTCTTTTCTCTCAAATATACATTTTTGGTTAAAAACTCTTAGAACTGGCCAACATTGCATTAACAATACTGAATGTGGTAGATTATTTGGTCTGCTTGCCATTTTCAAGGATATAAATTTCCCATTTGATCTCCTCTGTGATCCCCCTGCTTCTTTCTATAAAAATAGTTTATAGTAGAACGTTGGTGTTTAAAAGTCGCTTTGCTGGTAGAAAAACATTGTAATTTAAATAGCAGTTCCGGAATCCCACTGTCATAATCAAGTCTAGTATGTGGCATTGTGTGACTGAAGAGTGTAAGATTTACACAGTGTCCAGTTATTCAGAAGCAACGACTTATTTGTCAATTTTCCCTTTTGGTCACATTTTTTGTCAGTGCTTTAAGAATTTCTAAAGATGTATATCATTTTTGTTCTTTGATTTGCTGAATTTTCCTCATTTTCTTTTCCTCTGTTTTGCCATTTTGTGTTCTCCATGTTTTGTTTGATTGTCTCCAGATAAATGTCTGTAGAGAATCTATTTTTAGTGTTCGATACAAGGCCATAGTTTGGAAAACAGCTTTTTAATCTCACTCATTATCTTTTTATAGCTATATTTTGTTTAATTCCTTCAAAAATGCTTCTCTTATTTGAAGTTCATTTCCACAGCCGGATCTGATGTCTTTATTTTGCCATAAAACTCCAATAACAGGCCTTTCACACACCCTTTATGTAATACCTGACTGAGCCATGTTGTTTTTTTTCTCTGTACACAGCAATTGCTCCGAAATATGGGGACTGAGTACACCAAATACGATAGAACAGTGGGATACATCAGGCCTGTACAGCTACCCCGACCAAACCAGGTGACCATCCTCAACTTGTGTACGCTTAAGAGTTGTCATTAGATTGTTAATGAAAGGCATCAAAAACATCTTGTTACTGTTTGCTGTTCAATCAGATCCCTAGATGGCCGTCAGCAGGTCTCACACAGGAAAGGCCTTCCTCACGTTATCTACTGCCGCTTGTGGCGATGGCCAGACCTTCACAGCCACCACGAGCTACGCGCCATTGAGGCCTGCGAGTATGCCTTCCATCTCAAGAAGGACGAGGTGTGCATCAACCCCTACCACTACCAGAGGGTGGAGACCCCAGGTGAGAGGAATGTCACCCTGAGTATTTGTTGGCTAAGTCATACATGTTTGATTGTAGACCGTAGAAGTGCACAGAGAGCAGCAGAAACAGTAGTCATCAAATTTTAAGACGTTCAAAGTTTTAACGCAGGAAAGAATTTGTTTCTGCAACTTTTGCCTGAGCGCGATTAACTGAAACCATGTACCCTTCAAATGTGTCAGGAGCCAAATTATAATCCCTCCAGGATTTTGCAGTTGTTTTGTAATATTTTTTTGGTCTTTCTTTCTTTTAAATTCATTTATTTATTTTTTTGGCAATTAAAGTCACTGATTTTATGATACTACTTTAGAAATATTTGCAAAGAAGTTTGCAATATTTTTTCCCAATTAAACCCCTTCCAAAAATCTACATATAGAAGAAAAAAGATGAGGAAAAAATAACAAGCAGACTGGACACACGAACATTTTTATTCTTTAAAAAACTTAAATTGCTGGATTTTTGTTACTCGCCATTTAGATCACCAGCTATAACTTGACATCAAGAAGTAAGGCTGAAGCACCAGTGTAGTAGAAGAAATACTGCCACCTACAGGTGGCAGTTAGCAGCCACTTAAGCCCAATATTTTTGCAAATAATTTCCAGTAAACGAAAAATCGTGGGAATCTGTTGGTTTTGCGTGATTTTCAGCAATCAAAGAATTGCGAAAAACTGGAGGGGCTGGTTAGCCTAGCAGCTGAACGAACTGCTCCAGAGGACGGCAGTATCAGCAGAAACAAAACTTGAGTTTGAAAACTGTATATTTGTTCACTCAGATATATCTTTAAAACAAATGAAGCTATGTTATTTAAGTGACAGATTGTAAGGCTGACCCGCACAAACTTCATTTTGGACAAAATATCTGTTGCCGTTTAGAACAGGGGTCTGCAACCTGCGGCTCCAGGGGCCTTCCATTATGGCTTTCAAAAACTCTGCCTTGAAATGATAAAGAATCTACTAATGTTTTAAATCTAAATTTAATAACAAATGCAGTTTTTCATGAAACTAATACATCTTCCACAGCAGAATTACACTAAAAATACTCATGGTATTGTTTTAGATCTATTTTTTTGTCATTAAGCTGGAAGCCATGTGCTGCTTTTTTTTTTTTTTTTTTTTTTTTTTTTTTTTAATAAATTTAAACATCCCATTGAAGGGATGCAGAAGTTTTATGTTTTTCTTTATTTTAAAACCTAAAAACAGATATAAAATGGGGTTCTTTAAAATTACAATGACCTACACAAAGTATCGATATCAGAGACCAAAACAATCTTGATTGGAACATTCCTGATTAAACACTAAGTCACTTTTTATTCAACTATTTAGAGACTCAATAATATATTTTGGCCTAACGGTTGTGAGCTCACATCTTCCTATACTTTATCCACCACTGTAGTGCTGCCTCCTGTTCTTGTGCCAAGACACTCAGAAATCCTGCCAGAGCTGCCACCTCTGGACGACTACACTCATTCCATACCTGAAAACACAAACTTCCCTGCAGGAATCGAACCTCCAAACAACTACATACCAGGTAAAACCATCTGGATTTGACTGTAGTTACACCTGCCACCACCATTTTATCAAGTTTTTGTTCTCAACTTCAATTTAATATCCTTTGTTTTGTTGTTTTCTGCTTTATTTCAACAGAGACGCCTCCACCAGGCTACATCAGTGAGGATGGAGAGGCCAGCGATCAGCAGATGAATCAAAGTATGGACACAGGTACCCTAGAATAGCACATCCTTCTCCTTTGGTGTTGGTTCGTTTGACAGTATTATTTTGGCCTTTATTTACAGTTTTATCAGAACCACCTGTTTAGGGCTGCACAATATAGAAAAAAGATGTGAATATTGGTGTGAACTGCGATAACAATATGACTTACCATTAAAAAAACAAACAACGGCAATGTATTTTTGCTTTGGGCTCAAAGCTAACAGGCTATGGTCATACAGCAGGCAAATACAGCCCACACACATTTTATTCCATAAACATTGCTCTGCTGTGTGACGTCTACGTTCTTCTGCGCGCGTGTGGGTCGCTTTGGAGTCGTAAACCGTTCACACAGAAGTCTGATGGCGGTCGCATTTAGTTAGTAGCATGAACGATCACGTAAAAAAATATCAGATTTGAGCAAAAAAAAAAAAAAAAAAAATTTGTAATTGAGTATCAAGACGTGCTGTGTGAACATTACCATAGACACCAGATGATGAGTCGTCTGTCAGTCTTGTGGAGAAAAATCAAATGAAATCTGTTCTTCTCTGGGTTTTACTGAGTGCCGTCTGCTGTTTTGACATTGAATCAACTTACTTTGAATTTTTAATGACTCCACCACCTCTTTACCTTCTAAAATCTTCTACGTTAGATTAAATAACAAGTTTCACCAAATATATTGCAGACTTGGAGAGCCTGAATGCACAACACTTAAATGATGAGCAGTTCTTCGTCGTATCCGTGTTGCATCGCGTGATGATAAATTTGCTACATGTTGTGCAGCCCTACACCTGTTCTGATGTGGTGATCTGCTGTAAAACTGTTGCTTCGGTTTTGCTTTGTCAGGTTCTCCACCGGAACTCTCTCCCAGCACTCTGTCTCCTGTCAATCACAGCATGGGTAAGTGTACTAATACGAAGGTGTTATTGAGTAGGGGTGGAAATCACCTGCTCTATCATAAGATATTATATCGATTTGTTTAGATGACGATACATTTTCTGAAACCACGATAAGGTTTCGATTCAGGTTAATTCACAAATCTGTGATTGATATGATGCAATATCATATGCCCATCTAACATAATCCTTTACACCTATATTAACTCACAAAAAAACAACTAAAATAGGATTGTCCAGTTTCTTTCAGGCACTGAAATAAAAAGTTCAAATTAAAGATATTTTAAACTTAACAATATAGATCGATATTTACATTTTACATCGATGTAGTCGATCATTTATCATTGAATTGATATCTCGATATAGATTGATGTATTGTTACACCCTTATTATTGAGGGGGAAAGCGGCATTTTACAGATAGATGCCTCATGTGACTGATTAAGGATTGCATTTATCACCGCTGTTGTAGTACCATGATGAATGTACTGAACTGCTGGTCTGATCCTGCACTGCAGACCTGCAGCCGGTGACGTACTCTGAGCCAGCCTTCTGGTGCTCTATAGCATACTATGAGCTCAACCAGCGTGTGGGGGAGACGTTCCACGCTTCTCAACCTTCGTTGACAGTCGATGGATTCACAGACCCGTCAAACTCTGAGCGGTTTTGCCTCGGCCTGCTGTCTAATGTTAACAGGAACGCCACTGTGGAGATGACTCGACGGCACATAGGTACGGCACAGCTGAAACGTGGTTGTGGCAGAGTCATGAGGGGATGGTTTTATTTAGCAGGGAAAAAAAGATTCAGTTAAATACTTTTCACATTTTCATTTGTTTAATTTCTCCTCCTCTTTATTATGTTGTAAGTTTATAACAATAAATCTAAATAAAATAGAAGTTTGGAAATTGTCTCCAGGGTTCTGGGGGTGTGAATATTTTTAGAAAACACATTCACAGGTTTTCCTATTTGTCAGGCTTGATGAATTAGCTTCTGTCTGTTTTTTACAGGAAGAGGAGTTAGACTTTACTACATTGGAGGGGAGGTGTTTGCTGAGTGCTTGAGTGATAGCGCTATCTTTGTCCAGAGTCCAAACTGCAACCAGCGGTATGGCTGGCATCCAGCGACAGTGTGCAAAATTCCTCCAGGTAAGAGGCTGAAACTGGCACCATGTCGGGCCCAGATGACCTTTTAGATAAAATGTTATGTCAGTAGAGATTATACTTATGATAATTAATATCTGTTTAAAATAGATTTTTTTAATGCAATTAAAGTCAAAACTTCTTTGTTTTATATTGTGCTGTAACGTATAGTAGACAACAGATGTCACAAAAGCAACAAAAAGCTGAGCTGCAATTGGCCACGTTTGTTTTTATGCATCACCTCTAAAACACACAGTCTGGTTCATCCCTTTCTTCCTTCAGGTTGTAATCTAAAAATCTTCAACAACCAGGAATTTGCAGCCCTGCTGGCTCAGTCGGTTAACCAGGGCTTTGAGGCCGTCTACCAGCTCACCAGGATGTGCACCATTCGGATGAGCTTTGTCAAAGGCTGGGGAGCCGAGTATAGGTGAGCAGAGTCGCAATTAGCATTCATTACTGTCAGAATAAGGCCCGGTCCTCACTAACAGCTATTTTCAATTTGTATCCGCTAGGGGTGGGGGCAGATAGATGGATTAGGGCCAAAATGAAGAAAAGTAGTGTGCACTTACATTTTCAGAAAATAAACAAGACCATATAGAAAAATACCTCATACACCACAGTACACGGTACAAAAAGGTCTATTTAAGGGTACGAGTTGTACGTAGGAATCTGCAGCACTTGGGCACAAGTTTGGTCAAAGGTTTGCAAAGGGCCAGATTGACCTGGGGTTGCTGAATATGCCAAAAACAGCGAAGAGGTTTTGGGGGTTTTTTTTTTGTTTTGTTTTTTTTTCCCCATATCTGTTTCACTTCATTCTGACTTTGTTTCTGTTTAACCCAGGATGCAAGCTGGGGCCGTTATTGACTGAGAATAAACGTTACAAAATACTAAAAAAAAACACAAGTTATGATTGCTTTGGGAGAATCTTAGAACTGCTTTAGCAAACGGCCTCATGCTGCAGGCCTTGCTATCTCTGGTCCCACCACTCTTAATCCTTTTCCATTCCATAAATTCTTAACTTATGTACCATAATCCTTAAACATACCTCTGATCGTAACACCTGCACCCCTTTTCCTAAGTCGTAAAATTATGCATTGATTATTGTTCTTTGTACGGTTGCTAACTGAAAGCATTTCCAGCTCATGGCAGACACTTGGACTGGGTGATATGGCTGAAAAACGTATCATGATATAAGTGTTTCATATCAGTCGATATTGATAATTATTGAATATTTTTTGTTTTAAATATCCGAAATACTGCCAAACTGGTGACCTTTCCTGTTTTATCCACAGTTTCCTCTCAAGCTGTTGGACTCATTTCTCCCTTCACTCCATGCCGTTGTTTTGTTTTCAAGCAGTTATGAGGCACAGTGGCAAAACATGAAACTGCTGCTGCACAAGTTACTCAGCAGATTGTTGCTAGGTAACCAAAGAGAGAGAGAGTTAGTTGATGCCACCAACCTTGCTTAGCTGGCCGTGAGAGGTTGAGCAGCTAAAGCCTTCCCTCTGCCTACACCCCCCAGAATGCTGTGCAGTTCTGGATCAGAACTCAACGAAATTACTGAACATTCTATCTGCTGTATTTTCTATTGATATTGATCACATTTTTGTCCCGATATATATTGGTATTGATTTAGGGCCCAGCCCTACAAGACGCCATGTCCAGACTGTGGGGCCTTAGAGTGATGCTGGGTCCACTGTTGGTTTTAGGAATGCTCAGGATCTTATTTTGAATTTTGAGGAACAATCAATTTAGGGAAATGTTTAGGGAAGCAATACTGGTGGAACTCGTGGAATTACATCATTTTTAATTGGAATAGCATAGATTGTAGATTCATATTTGATTTAAGCTGATTTTAGATTTAACTTAAGCTTCAGTGTAAAAAAAAAACAAAAAAACTATGGAGCAGTGTAGCTCAGGTCTTGATTTTGCTAATTGCCTAACTAACACACAGCATTTTTAGATGTATGGTCGAAGTGCTTAAAGCGCTGTTAGACACAGCCACCTTTTCCTTAAGTGATTGTGTGTGTAGAATAAATGGATAAAGCACATCTGTCATTCTGTACAAAGGGCTTACTGATGCATTTTTAAATTAATAGGTATTCCTTGTGGATACATGCACTTTGCATAATGTGATCACAAAGTTAATGCAGCACTGTGAATTAAATCGGACTGAGATATTTAAAGTTGAGGCAGCTTATTGTTTTATATGGAGAGAAAACCTCAATGCTATTCTTTCACGTGCACATGTGGGTTTGGAAGAAGTGGGGAAGTGCAACTTACACAAAAAATGATTAGTACAGCTAAACGTCTACAGCTTCAGAAAATGAAATGTTTGGATGACTCGGAACCAAAAGTTTTTTTGTTTTGTTTTTCCAGGCGACAAACTGTCACAAGCACTCCATGCTGGATCGAGCTGCACCTGAACGGGCCGCTACAGTGGCTGGACAAAGTTCTCACCCAGATGGGCTCCCCATCGGCACGCTGCTCCAGCATGTCCTAAGCCGCAAAGGAAATGCCCAAAATAAGCCCATTATAAAGATGACTACACTCCAAACTGGAAAAAAAAAGATTCATAACAGAATTTGTTTTTATAACATTCTTCATAGTAATTGTGGCTTGGTTCCACATCTTTATTTTAACTTGACATACACACACACAGAGTTCAACTCGCATATACACACATGCAGTTTTTGGGGGGTTTTTTTTATTGAAAATTTTAAAAAAGAGAGAGATTGGCACTTTGTTACCTATCTATGTCATGCACCTTGTTAAATTGCTTTGCCCCAAATCCTTAATATTAGATCTATTTGTGGTACAAATAAAATGTATATTGGTTGTTGTCTGGGAAGTAGAGGAAATACCAAAAATATCTGTGAATCGGTTCTCAGTGTTGAAGATTGCTTGAATGCTGAAGTGATGTTTGTTTGTTTTTTTTTTTGTTGTTAGTTTTTTTTTTCGTTCCATCCCACCACAACCATTGTTCTGAACCTAAGTTTACTTTTCTCTGGGAGACTCGGAGCCCCATCTGTTGTCAGGGGGAGGTGGCTTATTGAAGAAATGATGGCCTTGGTGGCTGTTTTTCTCCTGAAGGAAATACCACAATGTGTTTATGAAATTTGATTCAATTGCCTCTGCCACAATGGCCCCCTTTTTTTTTTTTTTTTTACTAACACAGTGTGTCGTTCTAAGACATACCTTCAAAATAGACATATAGGAATGTTAATAAAAGAAATATTTCCATAGCTCTAAAGAAACTGCACTGTCAGACTGGCTGTAGTTTACTGTAGTTGGTATTTTTTTGGTCATCATATGGCACTCCTTGTTTTAGCTGATTTGCATCCTATCTGATGCACCTGGTTTTATATCTATTAGCCAGATTTTGCAGGGACCAGAAAATATCAGGAGTTATAAAAAAAAAAAAAGGCTTTCTTTTTGGACATTTTTGTGTTTTTGATTTTTTTTTTTTTTTTGTTTTGTTTGTTTGTTTTGTTTTTTTTGTTTTGTTTTTTTTTTATTCAACACTGGGACTGTTTGAGCTCTGTAAGGTGAAGCATTTAACGCCTCATCAAGAGAACTTTGAAGGCATCAGTAAATTAATTTTGTCCATAGCCAATATCCCCATTGTTTTGCTACTTTTTGTATTTGTGTGTATTTTTATATATATAAATATCCATAAGAATTTTCTGTCATTCACTTTTTATTAAAATATTTTCAACATTGCAGTAATTTCTAAAATGACAGAGTATAGATCATTCCTACATTTTACCCCAAATTCTAACAGCATATCTGTCTCAGTGGAAAAAAGAGAAAGTAAACACTGCCCTTACATCATATGTAGCTTATATCTAGCCTTTTTTTTGCTGTTGTTGTTCCAAAGAAATTGGTGCGTTTAAAGCTCAAAAAACAGATTTGACTGAAAGTTTGAATCCAGTTCCTTGTAGTTATTTTTAGATGTTTTAAAAAAATTTTTTTTTTTTTTTTTTTTTTTTTTTTTTTTTTTTTTTTTTTTTTTTTTTTTTTCGTGTAATTATTGTCCAAGCACATTTGACCTCCTCTAGCTTTTTGGTGCTTTGTCAAGCAAGTTAGACTTAACCACACTCAATTGGCTTTTAAAATGTTACAGCTAAACTGGATGGGAGTGAATGTGCCTGCACACAGGCACACAGACATTGTGTTAATGTGCGTATTGTGTTCGTTCAGTCTTTAAAGGACAGCTTGTACAACGAGACTTACTACCTTAAACTCATTACTTGGTTGTTGCAAGTTTAATATGTCCCCAGTTCCACCCGTTGATGTACATGTGTTTACCATATGGCACTAGAGATTGTACTTGAAGTGCACCTAGTGAATTTTGAATTTTTGGGGGGAACTGAACCATGTGTTTGGGTCCAGTGTTACATTGTTCTTATCTTTGGCCTACAACATATGAATGTGAAAAAAGAAAAAAAAAAATACAGTACAAAAACTGACGTGGACCAGATGTGCGTATGCATAAAAGTAGTACATTATGTGTGTATTTAACAGTAATCTTTTTTTTTTTTTTTTTTTTTTTTTTTTTTTTTCTTTTTTTTTTTTTTTTTGCAAACCAGTCAGTACTGTAGACGTCGCAGTTGTTTTACCAATAGAGGGCGGTATTGATAGAACAGTTCTTTTTCTTTTTGTTTTTTGACCATGAGCTTCTCAGGCGTGTGGCATATTATGCAGACTTCATAAAACACTAATAAAGATTTTTATTCTCATGAACCCAGCTGTGTTTATTTCTGTAAAAATATTTTAGAAAATGTTTTCACATTAATCAAATCTGTTTAACTGTTAACTTCACATTCCAAATCTTGTTTCTTTGTGTCATGTTTGTGGCAGATTAGACTAGACTCCCCCTGCTAACAGTTTTCATGTAACCCACATGACTGGCAATAGTAATGGTTGACAATCAACATTGTATGATTAAATATGAAGGCTTATTAAACATGTAATTCTATACATCTGTGTCTAGTCTCCAAAAATTTGAACCGTTTTGCAGCTTAAAAACCCTAAATGTTCAGTATTTATTCCTAATGTGTACAATTTTCAAATTATGCAATTTACTATAGTAATTATTTTAAAAGGAAAAAAAGAGCTTTAATCTCAGGAGACTATTGTAAGCCTACTAATTTATCTTATGTGAGTGTCTGTGAACATCAAATTTTAAGTCTAGTCACATATTGGATTTAGGTTTGGACAGTTCGAATTGGGCAGTTCGAACAGTTCAGTCTGCTTTGATCTGACCCATTCTATTTGTAGCACTGACTGAATGTTTGGGATTGTCCTGCTGGAAGGTGAGCCTTCACCCCAGACTATAGACCCGTTGCCCTGACATCCCACATCATGAAGGTCTTGGAGAGACTCTTGTTGCCCCACCTGAGTAAGCAAAATAGCACATCAGGACCCCCTGTAGTTTGCTTATCGCCTTGGAGTTGAAGACATCATACACCTGCTTCAGCAAACCCACTGTCATCTGGACAAAAATGGCAGTACTGTTAGGATCATGTTCTTTGATTTCTCCAATGTATTTAACACAATTCAGCCTGATCTGCTTTGTCTGAAACTGCAGAAGACTCAGGTGGATGCCTCAGCAATCGCCTGGATCCATGACGACCTGACAAACAGACCACAGTTTGTGAGACTGAAGGACTGTGTGTCTAACCAGGTGGTCAGCAGCACAGGAGCACCACAGGGGACTGTACTCTCGCCATTCCTTTTCACTCTGTACACTTCAGACTTACAGCACAAGTCAGGCTGCTGTCATCTACAGAAATACTCAGATGACTCTGCAGTGGTCGGGTGGATCAGAGAGCTGATGGACCACTTTGTGGCACGGTGTGGAAACAATCATCTCATCTTGAATGTGAATAAAACAAAGGAGATGATTGTAGATTTCAGGAGAAACAGGTTTGGATTAAACCCTATTTCCATCCTGGGAGAAGAAGTGGAGGTGATTGAGGACTATAAATACCTCGGTGTTCATCTTGACAACAGATTTGACTGGAGACTCAACAGTGAAGCCGTCAACAAGAAGGGACAGAGCAGACTGTATTTCTTGAAGAAGCTAAGATCCTTCAAGGTTTCCAGCAAGATGCTGCAGATCTTCTATAAGTCTGTTGTTGAGAGTGACATCTCCTCTGCCATCATCTGCTGGGTAACAGCATCAGAGCCAGGGACCTAAAAAGGCTCAATAACCTGATAAAGAAGGCTGGTTCTGTTCTGGGGACAACTGTGGAACCTCTGGAGATGATGATGCAAAGAAGGATTTTACATAAAATCAAGAAAAATATGGACAACCCTGACCATCCTCTTTATGAGACTGTCATTGGAAAACAGTCTCTTCAGTCAGAGGCTTCCTCAGATTGGTTGTAAAATGGACTGCTACAGGAGATCTTTCCAGCCTTTATTTAGCAGGACTGAGGGCAAAAATGGCTCTGGGTTGTAGAGGTTGCAGACTTCTGGTCTCGGTGGACAGCCATCTTTCTACAGGTTTGCTGTTTTCACATGACAGAGTGAACATTGCTCTGAGAGATGTTCAAAGCTTGGGATATTGTTTTATAACCTAAACCTTAAACTTTTCTATGTCTTTATCCCTGACCTGCCTGGTGTGTTGATCTTCATGATGCTGTTCTCTAATGTTCTCTGAACCTCTGAGACTTTCAAAAAACAGATGGCTTGATACTGACGTTAAATCACAGACAGATGGACTGAATTAACAAATTTGGTGAATTCCTAAGGTCGGTGGGCGTAAATGGGGCTGAGTATAAATGCATGCTACACTTTTAATTGCATTTGTTAAAAAAAAAAAAAATTGATCATGGTGTATTTTTCCTTCTACTTCACAGGCATGTGAAGTACTATTGGTGTGTCACACATAATAAACGAAATAAAGGGACGTTCTAGGGGTATGAATACGTATGCAAAGAACTGTAATTAAACAGAGCCGTTATTTTTAACACGATGAGAGGAACTTGATTCTGTGTTTAATTGAATCAAAGAGAAGCGCGAACTTCGACCAGTTCGACACATTTTCCCGTCCTCGGCCACCGTACTCTGCGTCATAGGTAAATAGCTTCAGCTACCCTCCAGTGAGCTGCTGAAGACCTATCATGGCATTTACTCTGTACTCTCTAATCCAAGCAGCTATCCTGTGTATAAACGCTGTTGCTGTGTTACACGAAGAAAGGTTTCTCAGTAAAAGTGAGTAGCGAGGTTCTAAAATCATCAAGTCATTGGACAGGACTACTGAATATAGCCGTTCTGTTAGCCGATGCTAACTTCCTAAATTGGATATTACAGGCTATGCGTTATAGCAGGACATAACGAAATTATATATTTGTGTTGTTTGTTTGTTTGTTTTGCCCTCTTCTAGTCGGCTGGGGAGTGGACCAAAGCGTTGGAGGGTTTGGTGATGAACCAGGCATCAAAGTGCAGCTGATGAACCTCATCCGCTCTGTGAGGACAGTGATGAGAGGTGCCTGCTCGCTCCTTTTCGAACACTTCGAGCATAGAAGATTGCTATAAAAATAGCGCATAACATATTTGATCTATTTTTAATGAATGCCTTTAACTTGAATGCTCGCCATACATTAAAAAAATTGGAAGCAACATTAAATCTAATCAGAAAGCTTCGAAGTGTAACAGAATGCCTTTGTTGTATTTCCTACCCATAGACAAAAAAAAAAAAAAAAAAAATCGGTGGCATAAAAACTATTTAATCTATCCTCACAAAGATGACAGAAACTGCCCTTGTGTTGAACAACATTTCAGCAGCCTCACACACACACTCGGCAGGCAGCCAGATCAGCTCAAGTGTTGTGGCTAATAATAGTACAGTTGATCTGGAATGCACTTTACGTTTCATACCAAACCTCAAAGTGCTACAAGGGCAGACAGAGTAAAACAGCAAACATCAATCATAGTTCATCATCAATCAAAGTTTGCCCCGGAAAACACTAAATATTTTGTCCGCCCCCAAACAGAGCACCGTAAATGACGTTAGGTTATTTATGTGTTCACTTCAGGCTTAAAATAGCATCATTTAGTTAAAAGTTCTCCCAAAACTGAGCTCCACACATGCATGTATTCATGCAGAGCACTGAATGTGTATATATAGTCATATTCAATACATTTCAATGTTACTGAAACGTTCATTTATTTCAGTAACTAAATTCACTAAGTGAAACATATAGATTAATTACACACACACACTGATGTGATGAACCCTTCCTTTCTGTTAATTATGATGACTTCTTTTGCTTACAGCTAATGAAAACATGACATTTAAGAATAGAATATTACATCATACTAATAAAAAACATCTTTAAAACAGAAATGTGGGTATGAAGTATGTTTGATACCTGCTTGGTAGTCATTTTTAATGCATGCTTTTATCTGACGTCAAGCCTCACTAGAACACACATTCTAATGTACTGGATATGACTGTATATGGAAAATACATTTAAAATAAATTAAGAAATAAATTTAAGAAATGTTGCGTGAATTTTTTATTTTTTTTAAATCCCTCTTTTATATGTAAAAGATTAGGGACTGAAGTATTTTTCGGTTTTGTGTGGCATCCAAGGTGAAACTTACAACTTATCTTTAAGGTATATTAGGGCTAAACTGTTAAGTCCCATTAAAAGCACAATCTGTAGTCGCATAGCTACAAAATGAAGGCATGCATTATGAGATGTTGGTATAACATTTTTGAGAAAAATATCAACATTTTTACTGTTAACTACTAAAATCAGCCCTCTCATCCTTATAGGCTTTTATGCTTATTTTATTGTATAGGCTATACTGTCATACACAGCTACAGGGAGGCACAGTATTTTGCTAATTTATTGTTATTGCAATATTAATATTGTAAAGGACAGCAATAGAATAATTGTTGTAAAGTAAATCAGGGTCAAAGTTGTTTGGTTTCTTTCCAATCCTACATATGCCAAATTGGGGGCTTTACAGTAAGTGAAAACTATAAAACCTATTGGAAAACAGTAAAACATGACATTGTAAAGGAATTTTAACACAAGGGAATGAAAAAATTTGAATTCAAAATCAAATTGCCATGGTAGTGTATTCAAAAATAGCTATTGAATGGGCATAAAGAGTCCAAAAAATGCTAAAGGAGTCCAGATGGCTCTATTTCCTTTTATAAGGCAAATAAAAGACGTGGAAAGAAAAATAACTGATAAAATAAATTAAAATTTATCATAAACATTGTGCCATTTATATCAACACAGCCAAAGTTATGCAAAAATGAATGAAGAAAATGTTCATGTGTTAAAATGTTACTTTAAATAACTTTATGTTCATCTGTGTCGCCCCGCAGTGCCGCTTATAGGAGTGAATTCAGTTTGCATTGTGCTGCTGCTTCTGTTTGGATGAAGACCAGTTCATCACGTTTGGATAAAGCAGCCTACTGCCACACGGCCATCTGCTCAGGAACCACTCTGAAGAATCAGCTACATAACGTCCCCCTGGCGACCGCCGAGATATGAATGTTTCTTTCAACAGCAATAAAGTGAGAGGTCTGATAACCTTTCCCCTGAAGACATGATTAGCTAATTACAGGTTTTACAATTTACTGTCAGAGAGTTCAACTCATAAAAGGTGAAATCGACTCGTAAGAAATGGGAATCAGTTGTTGAAAATGTTTTTGTCAGACTGCTCAAGAATAAAAGGTTTTTCAGATCATTTTGTGTTACAAAGTGTCACTGGAAAAATTCCTGAAGAAATTTATGTCTGCCTCCTTATTTGTTGTGGCTGTTAGTTTGATTTTGAAATCCCAACTTATTCCCTTACTGAAGTTTTCAAGTTGTTAATGAGCCTTGTTGAGGCATTTTAACTGCTTGAAAGCTGTTTCAGTAATATTTCAACACATAGGACTAAGTTTCTTATTTTGAAGGGTATCTGTGAGACTTAATCTGAAAGGCCAACAGAATCACGTTCTCCTTGTGTAGTTTGGAGCGCTCATTCATGCGCCATGTTTTAAAAGGCCATCATGGATACCCCTTTCATTCATTCATTCACATCTATAGCTCCATTAGTAATGTAGAACCTACTCTTATTTTGAAGAGCATCTGCAAACTTTATTTTGAATACCCAAATTATTATGATCTCTGGGGTATGCCCATTAGGATTTTGTGACATACTCAGGTCATAAGACTGAGTTTCTTATTTTGAAGAGTATATGTTGGTTTTATTGTGAAAAAAAAATCCAAGCGAACTCTTCGTTAGTCGCAGTCGTGAACTCCTTAACAATTTAAAACCTCCTCTTGAACAAATCCAACACACACACACACACACACACACACACACACATATATATATATATATATATATATATATATATATATATATATATATATATATATATATATATATATATATATATATATGAATACGGCTCTTATTTTGAATAGTATGTACTGGCTTTACTTTGAAAGCACAAATTCCCTTGTCGTTACACACCCGCTTCGCCTTGCAAAGGACTGTTTTCCATTCATTACAACTTCATTGCGAAATAATTGAACATGTTTGTCTCATCACGCTTGCCGTAGAACTCACCAGTATCCAGCGCTGTCTGACCTCCGAGTTGAAAAACAAACATCTGAGCAGTATGGGCAATGCGCAAAGCTGTGTTGTTGCGTCGCTCTCAGTGTGTTCTGTGTGTTTAGGTTACATGTACATTTACCGCTCTCATAAGTTGCTTCACAAAACTGCGCTGAATGGTGACAGACTTCCGAGTTTCGTGTATCTTTACGTCAAATACCTGAGCAGAGCTGTGACGCGGAGAACAGGTCACCTGTACGCAGCGCGCGCCGCAGGAGCGCGTGCTGTTGTTTACACGGTGCTTAACTGCAGGTGAGTGGTGTGATCAGGCAGTTTATATAAAAGCCGGACTGCTGAACATCCTCGTTTTGAGTTCGTGTATCTGTGCTGTTTTTAAGACTGGACAGATCCTTGCTGAAGAGATTCTGCGCTGCAGCAGGATATGGTTGGGATTATCCGGACACTGAATACAGAGACGTCCCGCTGTGTTTCCCGGAGGTTCTCTGCTCATGTTGTTAACAGATCACAACTTTAGGCTCAGCCCAGCAGGTACGACGATAAACTAGCAAGCGTGTCTTACTTGACCGGCTAGATGAACAAAGGCATGCAGACCTTACTGAAGAATGTATAGCAACATTAATAACGTTTCAAGTTATGCCACGTTACATTTAAACATTTTCTGACAGACCATCTCAAAGTAGAGCATAGCAGAGAGGTGGAAGGAGAATGATACATGATTTTCTAAAGTAAAGTATTATATAGATTCATTACACATAAAGTAAATATCTCAAGCCTTCATTTCTTGCAATTTTGATGGCTTATAGATAATGAAACCCCAAAATTCAGTGTCTCAGAAAATTAGATTATTGTGAAAAGTTAAATATTGGGAACTCATAGAGTCACACCCTAATCATCTAATTAACTCTAAACACCTGCAAAGATTTCCTGAGCCTCTAAATGGTCTCAGTGTGGGTCAGTAGGCAACACAATCATGGGGAAGACTGCTGACTGGACAGATGTCCACAAGACAGTCATCAACACCCTTCACAAGGATGGGAAGCCACAAAAAGTAATTGATAAAGAAGCTGGTTGTTCACAGTGCTGTAACCAAGCATATTCAAAGAAAGTTGAGTGGAAGGAAAAAGTGTGGTAAGAGAAATTGCACCAGCAACAGAGATAACCTTAGCCTTGAGAGGGTTGTCAAGCAAAATCCATTCAAGAATTTGGCAGAGCTTCACAAGGAGTGAACTGAGGCTGGAGTCAGCATATTAAGAGCCACCTCACGTAGATGAATCCTACACATGGGCAACATCAGAAGTGTCTTACCTGGGCTATAGGAGAAAAACAGCTGGACTGTTTCTCAGTGGTCCAAAATCCCTTTTTTCAGATGAAAGTAACGTTTGCATTTTATTTGGAAATCAAGGTCCCAGGATCTGGAGGAAGAGTGGAGAACTTCAAGAAATGCAGAATCTGCATTTCTTGAAGTTCAGTTTAACGTTTCCACAGTCTGTGATGGTTTGGGTGCCATGTCATGTCAAAAATAGTAATCATGTTTAAAATATTGTTTAATATATACAATATATGTACCTGTAGAAGCAGCCAAGAGGCTGATGGTCAGGAGCTGCAGAGATCCACAGTGCAGATGGAAGTATTCGTAAGACAGCTATGAGACATTCAAGAACTGATGTTCACAGAAGCCCTCCGTCCAATCTGACATCTTGAGCTAAATTAGCAGGAAGGATGGGCAAAGACTTGCAGCTCTAATTGCAGTGAAAAGGGGTTCTACCCCTTGCATTTAGCTCCATCTCTCTTCTCATTAGTTCTGAACATCGTTCCTGCGCCTGCTGAAAAAAAGACACAGCATGTTCACAGCATGATGCTGCCACCACCATGTCTCACAGTGGAATTGATGATCTGTTTGGTGTTACTGAGATTAAAATTAAGATATTTTTGCAAGGCACTGCTGATTTTCATTAGACCCACTACAGCAGTACCAAGAAAGCAGTCCTGATATTACTGTCTGACACTCCTGCAGAATATTGTTAATCTCACTGCTGCCAGTATTTCACCAACACGGACGTTCTGTTGTTAGGTTTAGTCCGTGTGCGACAGAGCTTGAAAACCCTTCAGCCAATCGATGAGCTGAAGAAGGGTCCGTTCACGCTGCAGGTCACGGTCCAAGGATATCAGCAGACGGAGGCAGGAGTGGAGGTGGACGTCTGTTTGTCTGCTACGTCTCGTTCTGGACGCCCAGTGTGGGAGAGCGTCCTAACGCTGCTGTCCAAAAATGGGCTCCGCAAGGCCAGCAGAGACTCACTGAGGAACAAAGGCAAGTGTGACCATTGCTATGGTGATTTCTTCTCAGGACCTTTGATGATCCCTTACATTTAGAAGCAAACATTGAACTGTCCTGTTTGCTCCTCTTTTGACACATATGGATTTTATTCTAGAGGAGGAGCCAGATGACAAGGAAAATATGAAGCAGGTGGAGGTCAGAGTTCCCTGGACTACTGGGCTGCACTGTGTGTGGTCCCTCACTGACTACTCCCCCCATCGCCTCCTCTCTCTGCCAGCCATGTTCTGTGGCCTAAAGCCTCAAACAGCACCAGGCTTCTGGATGCTGTCTGTCTGCTTGGCTGAAATAGAAAAGCACAAAGGTAGGAAAACAGCCGATTAGCGACCAAAGATTAATCTGCAGTCAGGTGAAGGGTATGTCTCAGTTCTGTTGTGCCTCCAGGTGTTGAAATCATCACGGCTCCTGTCAGCGTCACAGCCCAATTTAAGGAGACTCAGCCAGCAGCAGGAAAAATAACAGTCAGGTTCTGGAAGACAAGCAAAAATTTGGCTCAGTCTGCTGATAAAGACCTGAGCTTCCAGGTGCAGCTGCAGGGACAAAACACCTCTCACATGGTGGGACTGATTTCTAGGGCTTAATTAATATAGATGATTGACGTTTTGTAGACACAGTGAAATGTTTACATTTTGATTTATTAGGTTGGTTCTGTTTCCGTGTGAACACTTCGTAAGTTCCACCAGTTTTTCCAGATGGCAGTCCACATCTCTCACATGGTTGACCCACCCTCCTTTACAAAGTTTCCTCAGTTCATCGAGGTTTGCAGACATCTGTTCTGTCCAGCACTCTTAAGGTTGAGCTCTGAACTTTGACTAGGTCATTTCAGCTCAGTTCTTTTCTGTAAAAACCCCAACTGTTAAGAGTTGCCTTTGATTCACTGTAACTGGAACATTGATCAATACATTTGATGTATATTTGCTTGATGATTTTGATGACATTTGACAAAATGTAATGTTTATTGCTGTTTCATATTTGGTTATTGTATTATGTTTTTATGGTGTAAAGCACTTTGAGCTGCCTTGTTGCTGAAATTTGTTGTACAAATAAATTGACTTAAAAACTATTCATACTTTTTAAATCTTTTTCTTATTACAACAGTGTATTGTGTTGGGATTTTAATGTGATAGGCCAAGGACGAAGTAGTGCATAACTGTGAGGTGAAAAAATTAGACAAGGTTTTCAGTATTTTTAAATTAGAAAAAAATTAGTATATTGTAGCATGCAATTATATTTATCTCACCGAGATGGTATCAATTTTTATTTTAATTACAAATGTGAGTCTTTTTGGGTGTGTCTCTACCAGCTTTGTACATCCAGACTGTAATTTTCTGGATTTTCGTCAGTGTCAGGCAGATTAGATGGAGATTGTCTGTGAACAAAAATTTTCAAGCATGTTAACTTGATACAGAAGTCTAACAGCATTTCTATGGATATGCGCCTGCAAGAAGAAGCACTGGTGGAAGTAAATACATTAAAGAAAGACTAAGTAACTCTTTCATGGACTTCAGTCATCATCATCACTATCATCATATATTTTTCTTGTTTTAAAATACCTGTTGTGAAATATCTATGATTTCTTTTGGTTCTTAGCACACAGGATGATGTCACAAAAAATAATGTTCATTTTGTTTCTTTAATAAGAAATATTAATCTGTTTGGTGAATTATATGTTCCCTTCAGCAAGTGCCAATCAGATTGAGGTTAAGGTGTGCGCTGGACATTTTGTAGACCTACTGAACGCTTTGTCAGTGCTTTGTCTCCCCGCTGACAATATTAGGTTAAAGCAAACATCACTCCTGCTGTAAGTGAACAACTTTCAATATTTCACCACTCCAGTACTTCCGTTTGCAGCTTTCATGTGTCTGAGAGTCTGTCTTCTTGGATTATTTATATGCAAGCCTTCAGTGCATGGCACCGAGGGGAGTGGCTTTTCATGCTTCGCCGCGCAGCTGAAACATTTCAGTTCAAACAAGGAGATTGTTTCCAGCAGAAAGGGAAGGAAAGTCATACGTTTTATTCCGACTCAAACAACACAATGAACTGGGAAGTCTGGTTTAGTTACAATTTACTAATCTCAGGTATTTTTCAATGATAGACTTAGATATATTTTTTTAGAATAGGATTTGGATGAATGCATTTTTTCTTAGATCATTAATTAATTATGATCAACTCTGTCTTCTGAGTGAAAATTACTTCCAATGCCTCTATCAGGATAGGTTTTACAAAGAGTGGGACACTTTGTTTAAACATAGTTTTTTTAAAATTTGGCCCTAAAATGTGTTAAATTTCCTCTGTGTGTTCATTGTAATAAAACGCCATTAACCACGTTGTATTGACTGAGCAATGATGACATCTCAGTAAAATGTCAGTGTGTGTTAAACGTCCTGTCAACTGTTTTAGTCTTCATTCTGACCTAATCTAATAAAACTAAAAGATTACCAAATAATTACCATGCAATATGATAACATGGGTTTTATACATAACTCATAACCATACAGGTGCATCTCTATAAGTTACAACGTAAGGAAAAAATAATATCTATGTCAGTATTTCATTTCAAAAGAATGAAACTTGTGGAGATGAACTGAAGGCTGCTTTTACAGCAACAATACAGGCTAATGAACCACTTTACTTATGTGACCGATGTTTTTCCACTCATTCTGTTTGAATTGTATAAACTGTATGACATCCTTTTGTTGTAACTGTATAATACAAAACAATATTTAATCAAATAAAATGACATACTTGTAGCCAGTCATGTTTGTGATCTTGATTTAAAGGCGTGGTTTGCTTTCTTTGTGCCTCTCTGCACACTGAGCAGTTGTAATTTCTAAGAGGAGGGCTGGGAGTGTCTTTGTTTCCAGACTTCTGCTCAGATGAGAAGTCACTTCCACTGGCTGTGCGGAAGATCATGCAGCACAGCTCAGCTTGTCTCTGACACAGGAGGGGGTTCAGCTCTGACAGATTCAGGTAAAAACATCATTCAAAGTGCATTCTGGCATTATTATTTGCCTGAATCCACTTGTGTGCTTTTATGTGCATGTTTGGTGACTTAGGGTGGAACTGATATCTGCACAATGCAGGGAAACAAATTTACACTCACAGCTGAGACAAAACAGTTCCCTTCTTTTTTGAAAATAAGCAGTAATACTAAGCAGGCGTATTACTCAGTTACTGTCCTAACCTCAAGTGGCTCATGTTTACATGCATATTCTTATTATTCATTTATAGAGTCCCAAGTCTGTCATGCATGTGAATCAGCCAAATGTATTGCAGTCATTTTCTCAAACTGTATGTAGCTTCTTTGTTAGAATTTTCAAAATAAAGGCTGTTGTTACTATTTGAATGTCATTTTAAAAATCATTAATAGTTTTACAATTATATGTATAAATTTATCTTTTAGTAAGTTAATATCCATCTTTGTATTTTGTGTCAAGGTGACCAGAAAAAATCAATGAAGAAGTGAAGAGCAGATAACAGTGCCAGCACCTCCCTCTCTCCTCCACCAGGGAGCAGCAGTGCGGAGGTCTATCATGACTGCTATAAAGTGGCTTTTAAAATGTACCCCAGGAATGGCCATGCTATGGAAAACAACTCTCACAAACGAAGAGACCAGCTCAGGAGTCGAGATGACACAGCATACAACATTCCATCTGCTCCAGAGCTTATTCCTAAAACTGAAAAGGAACAAACATTCAGCACGAGAGATGAGACATTTCACAGAAACTCTCTGCTGATGTTGGATTCAAGCAGCCATGTCTGTTCAGGGCCAGAGGACAACTCCACAGAGCCACATGAGTCCCTGACAGAGTCTTCCACGATCACCTTTATGGACGGCTACACTCTGGAGGAGTCAATGGAGAACCACAGTCTGCAGGGAGTGGGGATGATTTACCTCAAGGAGTTTGTGTTGATAGACGATGATGAAGATGGGGACATGTCACTGAGAGAGAAAACAGTGACGGACTTCTCAGTCAGGGACGGGAAAGCTGCTGACCTGGTGTGTGGGAGGCTCCTGTCCACATCCACTGGCTCGCTGTCCGAGTGTAAGGATGAATCTTCAATTCGTGGTCCCCCTCCACCTGAGGAGGTTGAGGCAGTATACAGAAAGAATCCCTGCTGTTTCTGCACCTTGCTGTGAGTGGTCAGGAGGTTCTGAAGCCGAAGTTAGCTTCCTTATATACAGAGCTGTGCAGACGTATTCATACTCGTTAAACTTTTGGGATTTTCTTACATTACAACCAGGGATGCACAGAAAACATTACCATTCTGTGTAAAATCTTTTCATGCATGAAAAACGTTAAGTTCCCCTTTTAAACATTTCTACCATTTCTACTGGCTTCTTGCCTTTCAGAACCTTTTTGTGATATGAAGCACATTTGTACTTAGTGGTTAAACTGCTACAGCAGACTGTTTGGGACACCTCCTAAAATTTACCTTCCCTGCATATTTTTTTTTTTAATCTATTTTTTCTTTAGAGAATGTTTTATTTTCTTTTTTGAAATTTTGCACATTTGACTCCAGTTAACTAGTTGACCACTACTGCTGACTCGCATAAGTCTTCCTGAAAGGGTTTTGCACTGAGATCTAGTTTAGAGATATCCAGATGGTCTAATCCTGCTGGATGCATGTTGAGAGACGGTTTAATTTGATTTCCATTCACAGAATCTAAGTTTAGATGGTCAGTCTTGAGGTAAACAAATACTTCTCAGAAGTTTGTCAGAATTTCCTATACCAAACCAAATGCATGTTTTTATAAGACTTGATCAGAGTGAAGGATTTTATGAAAACTACACAGAAGCTCATAAACTAACATGAAATGCTAACATGAAATAAATAAAACTTTACAGATTTTTTTGTTCATTCTTGTTATTTATGCACCTTACTGGGTCAAAAAAAGATACAGACTTAACAACTGACTTATGAAAAATGCAAAAGTGTAATAGTTACGTTCAGTGTAGTTTTACACATTGAAAGTATTACACTGTGATTAGATTTTGTTAACAGTATCATCTGTTTTATCCATGCTGCATTATCACCATGTCCATTAAGAAATAGCATGTATGGAAACAAACAGTCACAGATGAATTTGTTTAGCCCCCTGGTATGGAGAGATAAAAAAAATGTGAAAATAAATTCATCCTTTAATGCAGCAGCATATTCTCTTACATAAAACTTAGAAAAACTCCAACCTTTGATTTGATTTCAGTTAGGTAAATCTCCATTCTAAGAAATAATTATTTTTAAACAAAATTGCTGGTTTCACGATTAATGAGACCGTGAACATCCATCCATTTTCTATACCCACTTATGCCCACAAGGGGGAGCTGGTGCCCATATCCTCAGGACGAGAGACGGGGTACACCCTGGACAGGTCCCGGTCCATTACAAGGAAACACAGAGACACACAGGACATACAACCATCAACACTCACACTTTCGGACAATTTGAAAAGACCAGGATTTGAACCCAGGACCTTCTTGCTGAAAGAGAACAGTGCTCACAACTGTGCAGCCCATACCTCTAACAAGGACTTTAAAATAAGTCCAACCAAAACATTTTTTAATTATTTTTAACCATACCTTCTTAAGATGAAATAAATTTCTAGTAACTTTTAATAAACGATCCAGTTCTTTCTGTTTCCCTGGGATAGGATTGTGACGTGACACAGAGGCCCAATTCTTTTAGCAAGGGGCCATCAGACAGGAAGAAGACCTACTTTTATCTTGTCACCATGCCCTTGACAAGTGAGTCACCATGCATGTGAGCAGGATGGTAAGGAAAAGAGCAAAAGAGAAGACCCAGGACTCTGTATTTGCTAATCTTGTTAAATGTGACAAAAGATGAAGTGTCATCCTGTTGACAAAAGGAGACTGTGCAAAGTACAAACAGCGGTACCAGCAAATGAGCCACTGGTGATGTTAGAAACTTTTTTTTTCACTGAATATTTGTACTAAAGTAAAAGATTGAATTTTTTTCTCAATCCTCAGTCTGGCATTTATTTAAAGGTTTATGACGTTAGTTCTCAGTCATCCAGGATATAAAAATCTTAAGCATCAAAGTAGAAGGCAATTGGACTAAACTAATTCTAAACAAAGGAGGTGGCCTCAGATTTAACTTTTCTAACACCTATTCTGCAGCCCAAACTTATCTCCCCAGGCAGTTTTTTAGCCATTCACACCTTGGGACATGTGACCAAGTCAGCTCACATGGCATTTTTTAGGGACAACAATCCAAATGTTCAGCTGAACAGAGGGTAGGGCCAGTGACTCATGTTACTTAATTACCCCATCTGTGACTTTAATGGCCCTCTTAGTGTGACTGTTTTGACTACATCCTTTAAGCCTGTTATTACCAACCATGTTGAAAGTTGCTTTAATTTGAAGGCTTTTGATACATCCAGCAAATGTCTGGGCAGATGTGGCTCTGTGGCAAGATAGCAGTCAGAAAGTTGTGGGTTTGATTCCATCTTTCTTCATTGCCACTTGTTGATGTGCTCTTGGTTAAGGCATCTAAAACCCAGTTTTAATTTGCACATTGGTATATGCGTGTGTGTTGTGAATGCAGCTGGATGAATTGTGTAAAATTGTGTAAAAGCCCTGGCAGTGGTTGGTATGACTGAAAACAGTCCTATAAACGTTCTTTTTCATTACCCTTTACAAACTAACAACATCAGACTGATGCAGATCTACCCTGCTGCACCTCTTCTGAGCTGATGTAACCTAACAACTCGTTACCTTATTAACCTAAGCAACACTCATGGTCTATCACCGATTTCAAATTAAAGTAAATCTTATGTAAAAATTGCTGACAAACATACAATTAAAGAGTCCTTAAATAGTTTTCAGTTTATATCTTCTGTTTTTTCATATGCTTAGAAGACAAATGTTTATAGCCTGAAGTGTATACTTAGAAGTTCTGCTGAAACCCTCTTCAGAGGGAGGGGGACTATTTTACTGCTTTGAATGACAGCAAACCCCAGTTAGGACCCTGCTGGGCTAAGATATGAGTTTACCAGACTTATCTCCCCCTCCCACAGTTTACCAACTAACCCCCCCTCCCCCAACCCAATACATACCCTACAGAATGGTCCTGAATGGATGTCGCAGCAGCAAAAGCATATACATAAAGAAGTTGTGGATTATGACTGAAGTTGTTCTAGGTTTGAACCAATGTAGACATGCTGGTGATTGTTAAAGGAAAAAGTACAAAATTTGACAGGCCTTTCTGAAGCAAAAGCCATTAAAATCCTGTACCAGACCAGTTACACAATAAAGAAACAAAACTAAAAATAAAATTTTTTAAAAAACATGGAATTACATGAAGTTGAGTTTTCCATTAAAAAAAAGGAGATAACATCCATCAAGAAATAAAATAGTTCAAAAGTCAAAATTCCCCTTATATGACTTAGAAAAAAATTACCATATCACTGGTTTTAATCAAAATCCTGCAGGTTTGTTATGCCAAATATAGCCACTATCAGCTGCGGCAGCATGAGCGTGCAGTTTACCAGAGCCGGCCCTGGAGCTATCATCAGCAGTGGTAACTGAAAGTGCCAGAGGGGGGACTGATGAAGCCTCAGCAGCAGCTGCTGGTTGAAGATCATTGACAAAAGAAGTCCTTTTCAGCGTGACCTCAGCTCACCCACTCTCAGCAGGGTCTCAGCAGCGGTTATCGAATGCGCTCAGTGCCGCAACTGTACGAGAGAAGGAAGTGTAAAAATAAAGAAGGAAGGGGTGAGGAGAGGATGTGAGGGATGAAGTGAAGACAGCCGATGGGAGACTCTCAGAGAAGATGAATGAAAGAAACAGAAGAGTGATGATGATGATTAATGCTTTTCTGCTCCTCATGTTTTCAGGTGAGTAAATTTGCTCTCTCAGATTTGCTGATCACTAAGTGTATTTTCAAATGGATGTTTTTGCTATCTTTCAGTCATCCCAGCATGGAGCCAAGCTGTGCTGGATGTGTGTACAACCTGCCACGCTAACGCCACCTGTGAGGACAAGTTAGATGGCTCTGGCAAAGTCTGTAACTGCAAGTACGGTTTTGTTGGAAATGGGAGAACGTTCTGTCAAGGTAACAAAAAAAAAATAAAAAAAAAAAAAAATAAATGCATTTTTAAATGTATTTATTTACCATCTGTCATGAAGGTTATGTATTTTCCTCATAATCAGCTTTTTTCTGCTAATAAATGTGTGTGCAATCAGAAATACACTAAGCAGCTTTGGGTCTCAAAGTGGATGGCTGTTAATTAACTGTCAAACCTCTGATTGTTAGATCCTTACTGTCTCACAATTTAAATCTAGTGGATCAAAAATTTAAAAAACATTTTCCAAGTAGAAATTTGTAAACAAGTAAACTTTCCTCAACCACTGGTTCATGTGAGTTTTTTTGGATCATTTGGACTTATGGTTTTGCCTTTGGCATCTAAAATTTAAAGGTTTTATATTTACTCCAATCAGGTCATCAGCAGCTCAGAAAGTAGCTTTGGTCCTTTTATAAACATACAGCTCTGACTTCAGAAAACATTTCTTAAGTTTGTTCAACTCTTTGATGTGTGGTAATATTGTAGTAATGTCTAATGTTGTGTCCAGAAGTACAAATCATTGTACAATGTTTGAGACTTAGCTATGAACATACAACCTTTTATGATTTGGACCTAAGTATTTACAGTGGCATACAAAAATATTCATGTACTTTTTTATCATTTTATCATAGTCAAACCACAAATTTCAATGGTTTTTACTGGGATTTTATGTGATAGACCTACACAAAGTAATGCATCGTTGTGACTTTGAAGGAAAGTAATTCAAAGAATTTTGTATTTAGTTCCATTTATCTTCCCATCTTCCCCTGTTCGTGCTAAGGAAAAGCAAGCCCACAGCATGATCCCTCCACCACCATGTTTTATCAGAGGGACTGTGTGTTTAGGGTGATGTACAGTGTCAGTTTTCCCACACATAACTTTGTTGCTAGTGGGCCAAAAAGTTCAAATTTGGTCTCATCTGAGTACATCACCTTTTTCCATACGATTATTCTGTCACCTGCGTAGTTTGTGGCAAACTTCGGAGGCTTTTTTTCTAACTATCTTTCAACAACAACACTGATGTAGCTGCAGGGATTTATGCAGTGCATGTCCACCTGAGCTGTGGATCTCTGCAGCTCCCCCAGAGCCCTTTTGGCTGCTTCACTGATAAATGCTCTACTGGCCCAGTCTCTCAGTTAGGTGTCTTGGCAAGTTTTCAGTCATAGCCTTTTCATTTTCAAATGAAGGATTGAAAAGTGCTGGTTAGATTTCAAAAACTTGAATTATTTTCTCATATCCAAACTCACTTTACAAATATGCACTCCTTTATGCTGGTCTGAAACATAAAATGTAGATTAAAAAAATTAGAATATGTGGTTTAATGTCAGAAATAGGAGAATCCAGCAGTGAGTGATACTGGGGAGCTTGATTACTTGGCAAGTGGCTTATTAGGAACAAGGTGCAGCTGTGAAAAGAGACCAGGCAGGCAGGTTTGTCTCCTAAACATGAAAAGAGTTGAGGAGGAAATAAACAATAACCAAGGTAAAACACTGATCTCAGGAAAAGTAAAAATAAGTAAGAAACTGAATCCGAAGTAATGAACTGATGCACCAAGATCCAGGCTGGATTTAAATAAACAACAAGGAGTTAATCAAGATACAAACATGGAAGAAATCCAAAACGACCCAAACACCATAAGATCATGACACATACAGAGTTGATGGTTATGGTAATTGAGGGTAAAACCTACCAGCAAAATGGCCAAACCATAAAGTGTTGCTAGATAACCTAAAAGATCCTTTAAGAGGGCTTGTGTTAGACATTGTTATCTCTGCTGTTCTTCCAGATAAAGATGAGTGTCAGATAGGAGCCAGTAAGATCTGTGGGCAGCACACCACATGTCACAACACACATGGTAGTTACTACTGCACCTGCCTGGCTGGCTACAGCCCATCTAACAACATGGCTGTCTTCATCCCAAATGATGGAACCCATTGCCAAGGTGAGTTTCGCCTGGACGTAGTCACATGAGATATTACAATGTAGGTCTGAATGAGTGGACAGATATCTTTAATTGTATAAATAATGTTGCCTTTGCTTTTGTTTCTGCAGATATTGATGAGTGCAGGATCCCAGGGCTATGTGGAGAGGGAGGTCAGTGTAGAAACATGGAAGGCAGCTTTGACTGCAGCTGCCAGGTTGGATACCGAGTCCACAATGGAGCTGAGCCTTTTCGTCCTCAGAGAGATGGGGCTTCCTGCAAAGGTAAACAGAAACTTGACACATATGTTCTGATATACAGTGCCTGCAAAAGGTATTCATGTTTCCTTGATCTTTTTCATATTTAGTCACATTTAAACTATAGACTTCAACAGATTTAATGTGACAGACCAAGACAAAGTATTGCATAACTGTAAAGTGGAAGAATAAAGAGACATGTTTTTCTAAATGTGTTGCAAGTCCAAAAAAAATCTTGCAAGCATTTAGGTGGAGCCCCTTGTACTCTTATGTCCATAAAGACTCCAGTGCAACTAATTGTCTTCAGAAATACCTCATGTAAATAGGACTCCAATTGTGTCATATAACATGAGCAAAAATCCAGCTGTTCTGTGAAGAACTTGAAAATTTGTTAGAGAACATTAGAGAAAGTTGTGGAGAAGGTGGAGAAGTTTAAAACAGGGTTTGGTAATAAAACAATTTCCTAAGCATTAAATATATCACAGAGCACTGTTCAGTGTGGCACAACTGCAAATTTACCATCTAAAGGACACCCCAAACGAGGACAGCATTAACCTGAGAAGTAGCAAAGAGGGCCCTGATAACTCTGAAGGAGCTGCAGAGATCCACAGCTCATGTGAGAGAATCTGATGTCAAGACAGTGATTAGCTATGCACTCCTCAAATCTGAACATTATGGAAGAATGGCAAAAAGAAAGCCATTGTTACAGGAAGGCCAGAAGCAGTCCTATTTGTAGTTAAGGGATAGTGTAGGGGACACAAGGATAGGAAGGTGGTGTGGTCAGATGATATTTATATTTTGTTTTGCTTTTGTTTTTTTTATGGGGGGTGGGTGGGTTGTCTGCATTACTGCTCCTTGCTCCTTACCCTAAGCACACCATCTCCAAACATGGTGGTGGCAATATAATGCTGTGGAGATGCTGGTCAAATTAATGAGAAAGTAAAAGTAGCTAAATACAATAATGAAAAAAGATGCAGCAAAACACTTCAAACTGGGTTGGAGGGTCACTTTCCAGCAGGAAAACAGCCCTAAATGGGCACAATGTGGATGTCCATAGATGCTCCTTATCTGATCTGATTGAATTTCAGTAATTCTGCACTGAGAAATGGGCAAAAATTCCAGTATATAGATGTGCAAAGCTGACACAGTTATACCCTGAAAGACTTGTTCTTATTGTAGTGAAATGTGGTTCTACAAAGTAATAATTCAGGGGAGTTGAATACAAATGCATTGCATTAATTCAGATTTTGATATGGGGAAAAATCTGGAAATCGTTATTTTCCTTCCACTTCCTTCAGCTTTCTGTGTGTTCCACCTTTAGAGGAGGGGTCGATATTTAATTTTACTAAATATTGTTGTTAGTCGATCACATAAAATCAGTTTTCTTAGTGACAAAATGTGAAAAAGTTCAAGGGGTATGAAAGCATTTGCAAGGTGGTGGGTATCCTGTGAGGTAAAGCCAGATCCCTGTCTTGCTAGTGTCATTCTGAAAACTGAAAGGTTGAAACCAGGAAGTGAAATTGTTCTTCTACCTTCTCCACTCAGTGGTTGACTGTGGTCAGCCTGCCCCAGTGGAGGACACGGTACTCCTCTCTGTCACTGGAACCACTTATGGTGGTGTGGCCAGGTTTGGCTGTGATGAAGGCTTTGTGTGGCGGAGAGGAGGCAACAGCTCTGTGTGTGGAGCTGACGGATCATGGAGCAGGCCCACCCTAGTCTGTGAAGGTAAAACCGTCTTTGCTGCTTTAAATAGTTATAACTTTATTGTTATAACTAAAATTACACAAACAGATGTTTTTTCTGTTCTGTGAGAATCATATGTCAGTTATAGTTTAGCTGAGTTAACTCACATTAATGCACTTGTTTTCATCAAAGAGCACCTATCCTAACTGTCAATATGTTGGTCACATTTAGTTGTTATATTTTCAATGGAGATTAAAAGTGCTGTAATCCAAAGTGAGAAAAATGTGAATGTTACTCTTAGTCCGCTGAGTGTGAATCGATATACTGAAGCAGATTTCCTGTATGGCAACAGTGTTGTGTTGTGTTGCACACTAAGGGCCAATGAAATCAGCTGAGGCAGTTTTAAGAAGTTGAGAATGGTACTTTTTGAGACTTCTTCTAAATAATCACTTGATGAACATGTACAATAATATTGTAAATATGCCCGAATATTACAGTCCATAAAGATAAAGAGTAGTCCATCCTGGATCTGTCGTCATTACAAAGCAGCCTGAGGTACATCAAGATGCAATTTGTGACTCTTTGTGTGACTCAACCATTACCTATTGTGTCAGAGAAGCAAACTAGAACACAGTGTAAAAATGCCCTTTCCTTCCTCTTTATGTCAAGTGAAGTTTGTACAATTTATAAAACACACATTTAAACCCTTTTTTTTTTTACTTAAAAACCCAGAATCTGGAAACTCCCAAAAAGACTTGGAAAATATGCAATGAAATGTATAAAATACTTAAGTGGCGGTTCTGAAAGATTCTACGCTCTACTAAAATTACTCTGTTGTTCAATAACTTCAAGGGAAACTGGCATCAGAGGAGGGGGGGCATTGGACTGTTGTAGCTGAAGTTCTGAACTCAGCAAGAATGTGCACAGATTCCTCTTGCTAAATTGCAACATTTAATACTATATGAAATCTGACAGTTAAAAAGTCATTTAAAAAGGAAGTTTGATCTAACACAACGTGTTAGTGTGTCTTTTTCTGTGGGTTGCTCACATCAATCAATCAATCAATTCAAATTTTCTTTCTAGACAACTTTTCATACTGTTAAATGTAACACAGAGGTTAAAAGAAATGAGCAAGTATGCAAATAACAATCACACCAGAAATTTGCATTTGTATTTGTAATAAAGAATCTCCCAAAACAGATTTAAACAATAAAAAAATACAGAAAAATCAATAAAATCAATAAAGATGATGCAGAATTTTTTTTATGACAAAAGAAAAACAAATTACGAAAACAAGAATTAATAATATTAAAGAAATTAAGATCAAATTAAACAGTGTGACAGAACCATACACAAACAGTGTAATTGCACTAAAATTTTGGTAATGTTCCTCCTAATGTCAAAAATCTTATAATTTCAAGGCACAAACCAACTACGTTGGTAGGAATAACCAAAGCAAAGGTCTTTGTCATTCTTTTATTTCAACTTGTTTTATGTTTGTTCAGGACAATAAAAAAAAATTCACATTGAATCAACTCTATTTTAGATTTTGCTGCACCATTTGCATGATAGCAGCAGTTTAAAAAGTTCATTGAGAAGGTGGGAGGAGTCTCTGACAATGTTTCTGGAAGGAGGGCAGTATCTTTCTATTGGTTTTCTTAGATCCCCTCACTATCCTGTACAGGGGTTCTTGACAGCCATATTGCAGTCATGCACTATATTAATCATTGCAGTGTTAACATATGTTTTTGGTAAATGTTTTCCCTGTAGAGATCTTGTGTGGGAATCCTCCTTTGATTGAATTCACAGCGCAGGTGTGGAACAGCAGTTCATCCCCTGGCAGCACAGTGCTGTATCTCTGTAAAGAGGGCTTTCGTAGTAATGGAGGATATAATGTATCAATCTGTAATAAAAATGGACAGTGGACATCTCCAACTTTGTCATGCCAAGGTAACACAAAAGATGAGTAAATTAATTTCCTTATTTAGGCATCTTGTTATAGTCTCTTTGGCAGCGGACATTTTGGTATGTTGTTGCAGGAAAAACAAAGCAAGAAAATCTTAGCTAAGGATAGCTTAGTACCATTAAGCATTTGGTTAAACTGGATCTTTGACGAAATTCAAGTTATTCTTTGAAAGCTTCAGACAAACAGTCTGAGCATCTGATTGGTTCATTTGCATTTTAGCTGCATCATGAATAACTAGATAAAGCTAAGGTACAATTGGAACAAATAACCAAAGTTTTCAGCATCATATCCAAGGTACTTAATTAAAAAAATGCAACTGCAGGATTTCCTTTATAGAAAAATAACATAAAGATGTTGAAGAAAGAGCTAAAGCATCTTAAATACATCTAAATCTGATTCATGATTGTCCTAGTTTGGTGACAGCTGTGCTTTTCTTGCAATGACAAGTCAAAATGTAAAAAAACCCCAACTTCCTTCTTGTCAAATTTAACAGTCTGGATCAGATAAACCTGTGTGTTACAGAAACTTAGCAGAAAAGTAAGGGAATTTGAGTTTGGTTGATTACTTCATAGTAGTGATAATTCTTCCTGACAATAAATCTGATATTAAAGGAGAGCCTGTTTATTTCCCTCTAAATGACTGAGCAGCAGAATTGAGTATATGGGTTCCAACCATGTAAAATGTTCAAATCCTCTCTACCAATGTCAAACAAGTTATTTTACTATCGACTCTTTCTTGGTGTCGTATACTGGATTGGGTGATTGGAGTTTGAAGAACTAACATATTCTGGGAATTTACCAATTTATTAATTTAAGAAATGAGATTTCAGTGGTGCATGTGAGAACCATTTACAGCCACAACAAACAGGTACCTTCACTTAATGGTGGTCACCAGCATGGTGACCACCATGACCACCATGGAACACACTGCTGGGGGATGGAGTCCCATTCTTCAACAAGCATTTGTCACAAGCTGGCAGGTTATGAACAGAGCATCCAAGCTGATTCCACCAGTGTTCAGTGGGGTTGAGGTCAGGACTGTGGACATCCTTCCTCTCTACTCCTAAATTCTTGAGGTAGTCTCTGATAAAGCCTGGACTTTAATTCAGTTCAGTTCAATTCAGTTTTATGTATATAGCATCAATTCACAACAAATGTTGTCTCGACATACATACATTCCCAACTGATCCTAGCTATCAAACAGTACAGTTAGCTCAATTAATTATTCAAAATAGTTTAAAAAGTCACTATCTTAGGAAACCCAGCAGATTCCATCAAGTCATTGTCTTGCAGCATTCACTCCTCCATGTAGCAACAGCAGAAAATTGCTTGCGTTGATGCGTTGTGTCGTTGACTTTACAGCAATCCCTCATACCGAGGATGCATGTAGCGACAGTGGAAAGGAAAAACTCCCCTTTAACAGGAAGAAACCTCAGCAGAACCTGGTTCAGTACAAACGGCCATCTGCCCCGGCCGACTGGGGGTTTGAGAAGACTGATCAGAATGCACAGGAAGAAGTAGGAGGGAAGGGTTGTCATCTCGGAGGAAAATGAGAGAGTGAAGATATTAGATTGCCAGTGGTTCCAGAATCTCATGCTGATGACTTTCTTCATTGAGAAAACCTCCAATGATGAGGCACCTTGTTTATCCAGAGAGAGAGATGCTGCTCCACACCGTCATACTGTCTCCACCAAAAACAGCCTGCCATTAGCAGAGAGCATTTAGAATCTATTCATGGGCGCAAAACCTAACTCAGCTCAGCTGCCAGACTCGCAAATGCATTTTTCTAACAAATGTGGAGCCATTTTGGGTGGAAATAAATAAACTTTCCAACTGTATAAGAAATATTGCCACAATGCATTGTTACAACAAATCATCCTCACATTTTCTGCTAAGTTTTCGTAAAATGAGTTTATATATATATATATATAGTTTGTTTGTTTGCCATTGTAATGTAAATGTGCATCATTTCCTGTCTCAGAGATACTGTGTGGAGATCCACCTGTTGTACCCCACACTGTACAGGTGTGGGATGGTAGCCTCAGCTCTGGAAGTACAGCAACTTATTACTGTAAAATAGGATTTTATCATCATGACGGTAGCAATGTGTCAGTGTGTGCAGATAATGGTTACTGGACAGTCCCTGGCATTCTGTGCAAAGGTAATATTTCTCAAAAAATGCTATGTGGCACATTTTGTTGTTCTACATATGGATTGTTTCCTCCCACTCTGTTAAATAATTCATGTCCATCTCTGTAGAGGTTGACTGTGGAAAGCCCATATCCATCCTTCATGCACTGATTGTGTGGGATAAAATTTCCACTGTGGGCTCTAAGGTTGTTTATAGGTGTGACCATGGATATGTCAATGTTGGCGAAGGAAATGTATCAGTTTGTACTGCCAGTGGAGAATGGGATATACCCTCTCTGTCTTGCCAAGGTGATACTTGTATATTCATTTATATGTACGTGTAATTAATTATTAGTGCACAACATAAGGCTTTAAAGTTTTGGTTTTCAGATTTGTAAGCTGTATCAGTATAGAATTCCTGCCTAAAGTGGCTTGCAAAAGTATGCATGTATTTTGTTGGGATTTAATGTAATAGACCAACAGAAAGTAGCCCATGATTTTGAATTGGAGAGAATCTGTTGACAGGCCAACTATCTGTTTTAAACTCCACAAATCTGACCTTTATGAAAGAGAGGCAAAATTGTGGAATTATTAAAAAAGAAGCCAAAAAATACTCTCTGAAGTATTTCGTAGTCATGTTGGGCATACATGCATAAATAAGATGCTTTCCTACATATAAAACACCAGAAGTGGCAGAAAACTAACACCCCAAACTCACTATGCATACCGTCAAGCATGGTGCAGGCAGCATCATGCTTCAGCAGGTCCAGGGAAGCTGGTTGGAGTTGATGAGAAGGTGAAATGGGCAAACACAGAACAGTTCTTGGGGGAAAAAAATACTGTTATAGCTGGCAAACCCTACACATACAGCCAGAGCTACAATGGGTTAGCTCACAGCGTTTTCCTCTATTAATGTCATTAAGAATTTTTGGCAAGACTGACACTCTCCATCCAGTCTGACTGAGCTTCATTGCTATGAAGAACTGCCAAAAATTTTAGATGTGTAAAGCTGTTACAAACATACCCCATAAGACTTCCAGCTGAAATTCCAGTGAAGGTGGTTCCACAAAGTATAATAACAGGGGCTGAAAACAAATGTACATCACACTTTTCAGATTTTTATTTCTAAAAGTTATTTTTTTAAAGCATATATTATTTTCCTTTCACTTCATAGTTATGTGATGCTTTTTGTTGGCCTATCACAGAAAATCCCAACAGACTTTACTGAAATGCCTGGCTGAAGTATGACAAGCAAAAGAGTTCAAGGGGTGTGAATTCTTTTGCAAGGCACTGTTCATTGTGAACAGTATACATCCAGCTTCCAGTGCTCTCCTCTCACCTTCTGTTTTCTTGTTGTAGAAATCAGTTGCGCGGAGCCTCCTTTTATAGAACATGCTAAAATACAATGGGATGGGACACCACACTTTGGAGATGTGGTGTATTACCAGTGTGAAGAAGGATATTACACCAGAGGCCTGAGAAACTTCTCAGCATGTGGAGAGAATGGATTTTGGGAGGATGTTGATCTGTCATGTGAAGGTGCAACATTTTATGACCCAATAAAGCTGATGGTTTAGTTTTCACTTTGGACTCTTAGTAACAATTTAGAGCACAAACAATGGTGTGTTTAGCAAAGACTGTTTTATGACTGATTTATTTGTTTTAACATTTATAGAGAAATCACTGTAACATCATATGATAAAAGTTTGCTCATTCTTCTGTAAATGTTTTATTTAGCTGGGCAGTTATTGGTCTTCTTTTTTGCTCCAACTCTGTGTTAAATTAAACTTGCAAAGGCGTTGTTAGACCCAGAAATTTGGGGCTAAAGCTCCAGATGAGCTTTGAATTGTGTCCAATATATATATTTATGTGTGTGTCACCCCAGCCTGGTGTTATTCTGCAGGGGGATTCACTGTTCTCCCAATGCATGTGTGGGTTCTTTTCAGGGTACTCCGGCTTCCTCCCACAGTCCAAAAACATGGCTGTTAGGTTGATTGGTAACTTTAAATTGCCCTTATGTATGAGTGTGCTTGCATGGATGTTTGTCCTGTGTGTTTCTGTGTTGCCCTATGATGAACTGGCTACCTTTCCAGAATGCACCCTACCTCTCATTCAGGAACCACTGGAAATAAGCACCAGCTCTCCCCAAAAAATGGATCATGCTTTTGTTGTTTAAAAATGTCACAATCTCTGCAATGGCCCCAATGTTTCAGGATCCTAACAACGCCTCTGCTTATTTATAAAGAAGTAAACTACAAGACCTCCAAAAATTCTGGACAACAAATTTTCTCAAATATGTGTGAGTTGTGTCAGTATGCTCTTTATGTTTATCGTGTGAACACCAGACATCCAGTTTCCAATGCTCTGCACTGACTTGCTGTTTTCTTGTTGTAGAAATCAGCTGTATAGTGCCTCCTTTTATAGAGCATGCTAAAATGCAATGGGATGGCGCACCACACATTGGTACTGTGGTGTATTACCAATGTGAAGAAGGATATTACGCCAGAGGCCTGAGGAACTACTCAGTGTGTGGAGAAAATGGATTATGGGAGGATGTTGATCTGTCATGTGAAGGTGCAATATTTTATGACCTAAGAGTTGGAAGTTTAGTTTTAGTGTTGGACTCTCAGCTACAATTTTGTGCCCAAAAGAAAAAAAAAATGTTAAGCATGTTTATGTTGTATAAAGAGTGTTAATGAATTAAGAGTGTTGATTTTATAAAATTTGGGGGAATCTATAGAGATTCATTTCAATAAACTAGATTATCATTGAAAATTAATAGTTTTTTTCATTAATTTGATTCAAAAAGTGAAACTCATACTTAGGTTCAATACATTCAGAAGAATATGTTTCAAGCTTTTATTTCTGATTTTTTTTTTTTTTTTTTTTTTTTTGACAAAGATCACTTACAGCTGATGAAAACCCCAAATTCAGTTTCCCAGAAAATTTGAATATTACATAAGATCGCTTTAAGGAAAAATTTTAATACAGAAATGCTACTTTAAGGCCAACAATAATGGGTACGAATTAAAAAGACCCGAGACCTGCATTGAAGCCCTTCACAAGGAGCATATTCCACAAAATATCATTACTACATAAGCTGTCTGTTAACAAAGTGCTGAAAGCAAACAATATTAATGGGAGGAGAAAGTGTGGTTGAAAAAGGCGTACAACCATCAGAGATAATCTTAACCTTGAGAGGACTGTGAAACGTAAATGAAAGACCACAGCACCAGCTATACAAATACATTAGTGTGCACAGCACATTCTCTACATGATTCTCTACATGATTCTATTCATTTCATTTGAGAAATATGTGGATCAGAAGAATCTGAAGCAAATAACATGTTGAGGTTGAACACAAAACTCTGCTTGTACTGAAAGCACTGAGTGTATTTGGACAACACGAATGAGGGCGGCAATGCAAAACTCAGCAAGATATTCAATGGGAAAACCCAAAACAAATTTACAGATAATGGTCAGATGAATACTGCAAGTTGTAAGCCACGTCCCTTTGGTTCAGCAATCCCAGCTACATGCTTTGAAAACACATACAGACCACAACCTCTGCAGATTGACCTGTATGTGTCATGATTGTAGATTGGTGATGGACCCAAACCCAGACAGGCAGAGACAGCAAGTAGATTTTGGTAATTTAATTAAAAAATTGAAGAATAAAAACTTACATAGACCACAGGGAATGCAGGGAGCCAGAGCAGAACAAAAACACAAGAATCCAGAAACAAAAGAATAGCAGGGTTTGACAGGGAAGTAAAGGTAAGGTAACGGGAAGAACCAGCGAGGACTTAGAGCAGGAGGAGAGTTTAAATACTGAGTGTGAATGTTGGAACAATAGACTGGGGCTGATTGGCAGGTGTGAGGGGAGAGAGCAGAAAGGAGACCGAGGAGAAAGAGAGAGAGAATGGCAACAGGAGGCAAGAGAGAGCAACATGGGAACCAGGAAAATGAATCTTACAGAAAAAAAGAATAACTAGACACAAGGAATAAATAAACATATTTAAACTAGAATAACTAAGAAAGGACTGAACTAAAGTAAAACAGAAACAAGGCTGATCTAATCAAAGAATAAGAAACTAAGGCAAACAAAGAACAGTAATCAAAACTAGAATCAAATAATCAAACCCCAAAACAACCCAGGACTTGACAGTATGTTGTGAAAGCACAAAGTGAGCCATAACACAGGGTTCTTGGTTACGTTTATTACATAACTAGGTTGTTAAAGGGGTTCATTGCTCCTATCCGTGTGCTAAGCCAGACCTTTTAGAGTTCTTATGTAATATTCAGAAATACATCACACTGTGTCCAGTGAATCTATATTATATACAAGTTTCACTTTTTGAAATGAATTACAGAAATACATTTAACTGTACTCATATTTATTCAGATGCACCCATACATGAAACTCAATTTCCTGTAACATAATGTAGCAACTAAATAATACTTTCCTGATGTTTATCTTGTTGGGCACCTCTCCTTACTGATTGAATGCTGGCAGTTGTAGCTTGCTGCACTTGTTGCACCCAGTCCATGCTAATTCTTATTTGTACACAGAAGTAAACTGTGGTCGCCCAAAATGCCTCCTCAACACTAAACTGCTGTGGGACGGTGACAGCACACCAGGCAGTGTTGCGAAGTGTGAGTGTGTGGATGGATTTTACCAAGAAAGTGGAAATGGTTTGTCAACATGTTCACTGTCAGGAGTGTGGGCGGAAGTATCTGTAAAATGCAAAGGTAGGGTAACATCCTTTATATATGAAGACAGTCTTTTCAACCATTGTTGCCTGTTTGATGTCCTCGCATGTTCTCAGGCATGTCGGTAGCTGCGTTTCTGTTACAAAGGTGCGCAAATCTCTGTCAACTTTCAGCTTATGTCAAAAAAAAAAACAAAAAAAAAAAACCACAATTTCGGAATTGCAGTTTTTCCATTAAATAAAAAATTAAATTAAAATCACACATGAATAAGCTTGTTCATACAATAAGTCATTAAAAACATCCCGCGCCATGATCCTTCAACTACTTCCTGTTGCCATCTTCTTTGTGGTTTCCGCAAGTGGCAACATCTGGTTGTTGATCATATGATTCGTGTGATGCGGAAAAGGTGTTTCCATTACAGTTTTGTGAAATAAACCAATTTTGAGACAGCCAAAAAAACTCCTCATCCAAGCGCCAAACTTTTTCTCAAAAAAGGAGATTTTTTTTTTTTTGAAAATGCCATATTGCAAATTTATTTTCATTATTTCAATTTCCATAATTTCAAGGTTAATGGAAACGCAGCTACTGTTATGTGTCAAATCTCTAACTCTGCACACTCCGGGTGTTAGACGTGGAGTTTTTGCCAACTTAAGAAACTGCATATGATTCTCTTTCCATCAACAATGGTTTGCAGCGATCACCAGCAACCAGCACAGCAGGACACATAAGTGTTTGTCAGATACCTGTTATTAGTGATGTAATTTTGGTCTTCTTTGGGTGCATGCTGAAAACAAAGGATTACTTTCTTATGTGGGATTAATGATGGCATTTCTAAGTTGGTCATTCAGTTCTGATATTTTTCCAGCTAAATGTGGCCCTGTCCCCTTCCTTGCCCACTCAGAGGTAGTGTGGCACAACAGGAGTGTTGTGATCCACCGCTGTGCAGCGGGATATCACAGCTGGAGGGGCACCAACGCATCTGTGTGTGGCAGCTCTGGACTGTGGTTGAGAGCTACTCTGACATGTATTGGTGAGTCTAAAAGTAGTAGCACTTGGACACTAGTGTTTCAATTGCTCATCATATATAAGGCATGTAAAATAAGTATTGAACACATCAATGTTTTTCTCAGTTTAAATATTTTTTATGGTTCTATTATCATAAAATTCACACCAGATGTTGGCATCAACCCAGGTAATCCACACATACAAAGAGATCAAAGTAAACTGGACCATAAATAAAGTTATGGTTAAATAGGAATGACACAAAGAATACTTTGAAAACATGAAGTCCAGGATGTGTAACAAAACATAGAAAACCAAGAAACCAGCTGAAATCTGTCAGTTTGGAAAGCATTTAGAAAGCTTTCCTATTGCTATGTCCAAATCAATATCTGCTTGATTAATATTAGCTGATTGCCTTTACATATGTTTCACATTACTGATGTATTACACAGTGATATGACGGGTCAAAACAAAGAGACCTTTACAAAAAAAGTCTTAAGAACAACACTCATAGGCAGTGTCAGATGTGGGATTTTCTGAAAAAAAAACATACACCTGGTTGGCAGCCAGCATTCCAAGGCAGTGATCCTTTTTAAACCTTTACTATTCAAGAGTGTTGGTGCAACTGAATTAAATGTAAATGCAAATACCATTTCATGTTGGCCCGCATTGCTGCTGTTCTGTGCTGCTTTGGTAGTTCCTCTTCTGTCGTGGCATTGTAGCTCCATTTGCGGTGGGAAAATCATTGAAAAAGGACAATGAAAGGTTTTTCTTAGATAAAAAACATTTCTATAACCCACAAGCTTGCAATTATAAAGAAAATGGTGAAGAGATATTGCTTGGTGATCGATTTCTCACAAGACTGGCTATCCTAGTGAGAAATCTTGTTTGCATGAAGATATAGAGAATGATAGCTAAGATAATATTTTAAAGTTGTGTAAAATATTTACTTAGGGAAAATTTTATGGTATATTAAATTCATTTTGGTGTATCAGGTAATTTATTTATTTCTTTTGGTGGGCTACAGGACTTGTTGGCATAAATGAATGACTGCATTTGTGATCCACAGATATGTTCTGACGCTTTAGCTATCTGTTAAAGGCATCATTTGACTCGTGTCAATAAATGCCACTCCTGATGTGCGTTGCTCATTACAGCTGCAAAGCATACTTTTGGCAATTGTTAATGCACTCTATGCACACACTGCATAATACTCATCTCCTGAAGAAAAATGACACTGAGTCTGGTTTAAAGTTTGCTGCAGAATATTTGAAGCCATTGAACACCGGAAGAATAGAGTCTGGTCAGATGAGGGCAAAGCTGAACTCTGTGGATGTTATTCCACATGCTGGAGGAAGAATCGTTCTGCACATCACTCCAAGAATACCATGTCAAATAATGGAAACATCATAGGTGTCCAGATCCAGTCTTCTATGGGCTCTGTCCTGCCAGTTCTCGATGTGTCTCTGCTCCAACACAGCTGATTCAAATAGTTGTTGGACCTCCTCAGCATGTCAAAGTTCTCCAGAGGTCTGCTAATGAATCATATTTTGATTCAGGTGTGTTGTATAACATGCGGGACTGATTTTGAACACCACTGGTCTAAACTGTCTTTCTGTACTGCCTGATTTCATACAACTGAAGGAAGGTCAAATGGAGAAATATACCACAACATTCTTGATAAGAATCTGAAGATAAACAAGAGTGGAAGAGTGGGTTTCCAAGCAAGATGATAACACACAGCCAAGGAAGCTCTTAATTAGTTTCAGCGAAAGAAAGTACAACTGTTTGAACACTCCAGTCAACCACCTGACTGTATCCAATTAAAAATCTATGAAAAAAGCTGAAGATCAGAGGGTATTGAAATGATCCCTAGAACCTTCAAGATTTGAAGACACTTTGTGTGGAAAAATGGGTCAAAGTCTCACCAGAGCAATGCATGTGACTAATTTCTATTTACAGAAAATTTCTTGAAGCAGTCATCACCAAAAATGCTTTTCCACAAAGTATTTAACAAATTTCTATGTGTTCCAATGTTTTAACCAAAAATTCATTTATAGACTAAATTACTCTGATTTCTTTGTTCTTTGTGTATATTACTTGGGTTGTTGCTGACACCTGCTGTGAATTTAATGTCAATGGCCCCATCAGAAATTTTTACAATAAGAAAACGTTACCCTGTTTAATACTTATTGTACTAACTGTACATGTGCTATATCATCAAATTAAATAGTATTAAGTTCAAACTAAAATTCTATACTTGGTCAAATAAGAGTAATTGTAAACTTCTGACAACAACCAGTGTCTATTTATGTAATACAGAAATCAAGCCTGCTATCAATCAGCTAACACTCCGTAATGGAAACTGTCTGAAGTGGAAAGCAGAGAAGTATGAAGAAGACACAGAACTTTACAAGGTAAGATATATTTTGTCTTTTTTCACCACATTAATAGGGAACTTCCTTAACTCTGACTGAACATTATTTCAGGTGATTTATTTTGGATCCAGGGACTACCAGATGTCATTTCGAGACAAAGGACAACGTTTGTTGAGGTCCAAGAATGATTGGCTAAGAATTTGCCTCCGGCTGCTTCCTTTAACAAACTACAGTATTTCCATTACTGCAGTAGCTGCCAGATTCACAGCCACCATCACAGCCAACACAAGTTTAACAGGTACCATACAATCTTCAGTTTAAAGACTGAGTGATAATAAATATTTAATAATAATGTGATTATATAATATTTACTATAGTCTTCTTCATACTGACCAGTAAACATAAGCCATTGGTGAATAACAACATATCTATCTCTATTCCAAAAAGTACCTCCAGCACCAGTTGTGTATTACACAGAATTGGAAACTCCAGTGCCAACTTTAAGGTTGCAAAGATCTCCCAACACACTGGATCCTATAAGGTAACATCCTAAATACAAAATTCCCAATGTCTAACATTCACAAGGGAAATTGTGGCTTTTTTGTGACAAACAGCAACATATGTATATTGGATATACAGAAGCACTGCTTTGCAAAAGTGTTTATACCCTTTTAACCAGTTCTCATTTTATCACTTTACAATTACAACTATCAAAGAAATTCATTAGAGATTTTACATGACAGAAAAAAATAATGCACCATTGCAAGGTGGAAGGAAAATGGCATATGGTTTTCATTGTTTTGGGAAAAAAAAACTGAAAACTGAGGTCTGGAATTCTATTTACTTCCACTGCATTAGTACTTTGCAGAACCACCTGGAGTGGAATTACAGTTGTGAATCTTTTAGACCTTGTTTCTAACAGCTTTGCACATCTGCACTTTGTTGCCCACTATTCTCTAGCTCAGACTCTGTTAGCATGGATGGAGAGTAACTGTGAAGTCTTGCCACAGATTCTCCATAGGATTTAGATCTAGTCTTTGACTTTTACCTAAACCATTACATTGTAGCTGTGATTGTATGTTTAGAGCTGTTGTCCTGCTGGATGATGAAGTTAGACCTCAGTCTCAAGTCTTTTGAGGTCTTTGGAGCGCATCTGGTGCAGCTTCACCACTGCTGCAGGATTTCCTCTTGCTGAAGGGAGTGCTTGGGGAATCAGGCAGTCCCTCGTTCAGAGAGTCTTGCTGACTTCTGATCACTTCAATTACTACACTACAAGACCAAGTTCAATGTGGGCGTGTCTGACGATGGCTTCAGGAAGAAGGTGGTTTGATCAATTAGAGAAATGTTCCCTAATTTCAAAACGTTGGCTAAAGTGGTGCTGGTAATTCCAGTCTCCAGTGTGGCAGCAGAGCGCAGATTCATGTTTTAGATCAACATCTAAATCTTGAGACATTTGATTACACACAAGTGGGTGTGCAATTCAGGTCCATGCGGACCAGGAGAAAGTTGTGAGACTGTGCGGTCAGGCCACATGTGAACTGTTCATATTTTGAGTATATGTAGTTATTAGGGTCCCTCTCAGTGGTTTTTGTCACTGTGGAGAAAAAGTTACAAGTATTAATTTGCTTGATGAATGATGACAGGATGCAGATTCTCTGTTCAGCTTGTTGGATATTATTTAAACCGAATACAAATTAAATGCAATTTAATATGTCATTATCAGTTTAAAAATTCACGGGTAAAACTAGATTATGGCAGTCAAAAAGATGTACAACGAAAAAGTCTAGTGCAACTTCTGTCTTACACTGACACTTGATCTTCATACCTATTTGTGCACTCTCAAAGTTGGAAATTATGTTCATCTCAATGTCACACATGGCATCCTGACATGCTGAAGTGTTTAAAGCCCACCTAAATTGCTAACTAACTAACCTAAATTAGTAATATTCATGAAAATTGTTTTACTGCATCAGCTAATAAGGCTTTTACTAATTACGCTATGTAGGGGATAGGAGTAAACAAAAGAATAGGCTCATTTGCTTGAATTATGTAGATGACATCTGAATGTGTGAGGAAAACAGGAGTTTGGTAATAACTTACAAATTGATAGGATGATGGAAAACAATGAAGATAAAATTTTGCACTTTGTGTTTTTGATTTGACAGTTTCTACCAAATCTTTGTGCTTCCTGTGGAGGACATTCTTGTGTTTGACTGCTCCTCTCCAGCGAGCTTAGATCCTTCAAGCAAAGCCCAGTCACCAGCTGAGTACATGACTGCCCAGCTTGTTGTCCAGAATCTTGGAACAGAAGTCAACTTTACTGTGGGGGATGGAGTTCTCTATGGGGGCTTCTATAATGCACCACTGGAAAGTGGTAACACCTACTTTATTGTCCTTCGAATTGTCAGTCAGTGGAAAACGGTGAGTTCTGTGTGTTGCACAGTAAAGCTATGCTCTGGAAGTTGCAGCAGACTTAACCTGAGTGTTGTCTCTCCAAGATGTCAAGAAGTTGCTGTGTCCTTTGGGCTAAAGTAGCAGGTACTCCACTTCATTGTCACCTTCTGATGCTATGTCAGAAGGCATCAGAAAGTTGCCTTTCAAAATGCAGAATGCACTAAGTCACAAAAACAAGCTGATGTTACTTATTTACTGACAAGCATTTTTCTTTCCAGGTACATCTTATGTTCTGAGGGTGTCATCGCTGTCTGCTGCAGCATCTGTAGGAGTGGTTGCCCTGGTTTTGTTAGGGTGGTACATCTTGGCCTGGTATGAATATTACGTTACATTTTCCAACACTGCTTGTCACTAAAATAACTTATAATAAAAATAATAGAATTGACTGCAGCTTGAAAATAAATTAGAAAAAAGGTGGCAATGCATTTACAACTACTGTTTATTACTGTTCTGTTTCTGGCACAATTTTACATGCAATATTCCTCTCACAGCATTGTCAAAACACATAAAAAATGCTATGCCATGTACAGCTTGATTGAGTTTGGTTGGAATTAGGTGTGATGAATTTGTTATAAATACTATATACAGCCATCAAAAATGTTCTCTTACAGACTAGAATAGGAGTTTAGAGAAGGAAGCAAGAAAAGCCAGCCCTGTTCGAAGAAGCACTGTGGTTCAGTCACACTTTATAGAACAAACACATTATTTTTAAGAATGATGCAATCCAATCTGACCCTATGTGAAAATATAACTCATCCCCTTGTTAAATCATTAATTAACTGTGATTAGCCACATTTTCTATTCATTTTTACTGGCCTGATTACTGCCAGACCTTCAGAAACAAGAAACTATATAAATAGAACCTATCTGACAACATGAAGTAGGCTAAACAATCTCAAAAACCAACATACGGTAAAAAGCCCTGTTATAAAGGAATTCAAAAATAGATAGGAAACAAACTCATTAACATGTATGAGTTTGGAAAAGGTTACAAAGCTATCTCTAAGGCTTGAGATTCGAAAGAACCACAGTGAGAGCCATTTTTCACAAAAGAAGAAATCATGGAAAAGTGAAGAACCCTCCCAGAAGTGGAAGAAATTTACTCTAAGAGTACATCAATGACTCATCAAGGAGGTAACAAAGGAACCCAAGCATCATAGACTTCACTTGTCTTAATTAAGATCACTGTGTCCAGTTAAGAAAATAAGTAAAGCCTGGAAAAACATGGCATCCACTGGAGAGTTCAAGGCAAAAACTACCGCTGAGGACAAAGAACCCAAAGGCCTAACTGACATTTGCTAAGAAAATATGATATTTCTTGAAATATTCTGTAGACTAGTGAGGCCTCCAATTACATCTAGCAAAAAACTAGAACAACATTTCAGAAAAAGAATATCATACCAGAAGTCAAATATGGTGGTGGTACTATGATGGTTTGGGGCTGCTTCAGGACCTGGACAACTTGCCATAATTGATGGGACCATGAATTTAGAAGTGCAAAAACTCTTGAAAGAGAATTTCTTTTGGTAGGGGCCTAGTCAACTTATGGACTTAATTCTGATTGAGATGCTGTGGCATGACCTTACACAAGCTGTTCATTCTCAAAAACTGTCCAACATGGCTGAATTAAAACAATTCTGAAAAGAAGAGTGGGCCAAAATCCCTCCACAGTGATATGAAAAACTCATTGCCAATTATTGCAGATACTTGATTGCAGTTGTTAACACCAAGAGTGGCACATCCAGTTATTAGATTTAGGGGTAATTATATTTTCACATATGGCCAAGTTGGTATGAAAGTTTTTTTTCTTTAATAAATTAAAATTTTATTTGAAAACTGCTTTTTTTAATTTATGGAGATTATTTTTGGCTAATATTTTGATGAAATAAAAAATTTAAGTGTGAAAAAAGCAAAAACTGAGGAAATCTGTATGCACTATTCACAGCATTGTATAATTTATACTTGAGCATATCGGCATTTTTGGCTACTTTTACCCAGTAACCCTCCCACAGCTATAGAATTCTTGTTTTTCTGTAAAATCATCCTAAAGTGTAGATTGTCCACAGTCACTTAACTTCACAAAAATGTTATTTTTGTGTAAGTATTCCTTTCAAAATTTAAATTGAAGGGTCATATCTCTAATACACAACCCTATAGATTCGTTAACATTTATATGCAGCCAGAAGAAGGATGTTCCGCTTATGGTTCAATGTTTTTGCACAGTGTGCAATAGTTTATTTGAGGTTAAACCTCTAACTGTTGTTGATGTTTGGCTGTGAAAAGACTAGTGTTGCATTTTCTGACTCTAATTAAACAGGATACACGTCTTTCTTATATTGATCCATCATCAGGTAATTCAAAACAAAAAAATTAGGCTAAAAAAGACATTTTGTGTGTTTTGGATAGTTGGGCATTAGCTACATCGAAACCCTTCACATTTCTCGTGAAACATTCCAGTTTGGTTAATCGCCTTACAGGTGGATACCAAACCAAAGGTGGCTTGGCAGGCTCCCTGGTTTCTGCCCTGCTGGTGGCTCCGTCGGGGGGATGTCAGCCCTACTGGTTGGGTGGTGCCACGGAGGGGTTACATCCTTTTTCGGGTCTGGGGCCACTGACGTTTTGGTTGGTTTGGTGGCAGCGATGAGGCTGGGCTTGGTGATTGTTATCCCTGGGCTGACGTTGCAGGGATGGTGACGAGGGTTTGTTTAAATGTTTGAAAGGTCATGGTGGGGGCTGCTGGCCATGGGTGTGGGCCTCCTACCGGGGACGCTTGGCAGGGCAGTTGGTCCTGTCCTGGTGTTGGGTCGGACGGATTCGGTGTGGTCACGTGGCTTGGTGGCGTCTGCTCGGGGGTAGCGGGGTTGAGTTCAGGGCTCGCTGAGGGGAGTCTGTTTTGCCCTGGGATTGCTCTGGTTGGCTTGCTCGTTGGGACTATGTGGGCTTTTTCTGGCCCCGTCTCTGGATGGGGTCAGCACTGGCGTCCGGGCTTGGGTTGTTCGGGTGGTTCCCGGCTCTCATCCGAGCTGATGGGTTGCTCTGCTGCGGCGGGTTGGGCGGTCTGCTCTTTTCCACCCCAGAGAAAAGGAAACCATCTCCTGGGTCTGGGATGGCCCTCTGGGGGGACGTTATCTAGACCTGGGAGTATAGAGTGTGTATGGGGAGTGCGAGTGGGTGTATGATGTCCCTTTTGTGTGTGTGTGTTTATGTTGGGTGAGTGGGTGTGAATGTCTGTATGTGAGCATGTGGGTGGGAATGTGTGATTGTGTTTGTGTGCATCTGTTTATCTGTCAGGTTAGGTTATGGGCTGCCCCCTCCTCTGGATCATCTTAGGCCCCCGTTAAAAATGTGGGGCCTATTATCCCCCATCACACTTCCCTCCAGTGTCTGGTGCCTCTGCCCACGGGTGCATTGGTGGCTCTTGGTGTCTGGGGCTGGGTGCCGGGGTATGTGCCGGGTCACCCTGGTGGCTGCTTACCAGGGCCTGTGTGTCCTCTGCTGGAGGGTGGTGTGCCCTTGGGACTTGGGTCTCTTTGCCAATGGCCGGATTTGTTCCGGCATAGCGGGTTGCCCTGGGGCTTGTGCATTGTAGCTGGCAGGGGCTCACCCAGGACTTTCCTCTGCTGTTCTCTGGGGGTGGGGGGGTCTGGTTGTCCCTGCTTGGGGGCCGCTAGATGTCTGTGACTCCAGTCGGCCTTGTGTCATCCTGATGTCCTGGGGGGTGGATCTGTGGGCCCCCACACCCACTATTAAACATTCTTCAGGAGAAACCTTATCGATACAAGCACACACACACACACACACATACACACACACACACACAAGTGTTTAGATTCAGGTGTTTGTCAGGTACACTCTCAGTTGGGCTACAATTGCCGCTAAATACAGCTTGTATTACATTGTACTGTATACTTTCCATTGAAGTTAAAACTGTTATTATTATTATTATGTAATGTATATGTTGTTTGTTGTTGTGGATCCTTGGTTTTGTTTTGTTTTTTTCTCTTTCCACAGGTCTAGAGGCAGACTTCAAGGGTGTTCACTTGTGTTATCTCTATGCTTTTTTCTCTCCTTTTCTTATTTCTCCTCCTTTATCTTTAAACCTTTTCTCCATCTTTCTCTCTTTCCTTTCCCCTTTTTTTTCTCTATTACATTTGAAATAAATCCAAAGCAATTTGTAAAAAATTTCAAATATATATATATATATATATATATATATATATATATATATATATATATATATATATATATATATATGTATATATATATATATATATATACACACACACACACACACACACACACACACACACACACACACACACACACACACACACACCAAGAGGAACAACATCATGGTGAACACCATAGTGAAAGCAAATCTTTTGAGCCTTACCTTGACACCCAGACAACAATTCTGAGTGCCACACAGCCAGACAGGACATGTTACAAAAAAAAAAAAAAAAAAAAAAAAAAAAAAAGAATTGCCTTACCTTTGTATAGTGAGAATACAGCTTTTACTTTGAACCCAAAAAAATCCATGTACAAGCTGAAACTTCAAAATTTATTTTGTTCTATGTTCTCTTTTAGGTGTATGAACAGGACCTAACCATCCTCAGCACCGGATGGTTAACCATCCTCAGCATCCTCAGCATTGTTAAGTCATAGTAACAAATAAAATATTCCAATCTGTATATTCTGTAAATACTTACTTCATATATTATCATTTACAGCACTCCAAATGAATAAACTTATGTTTTCCACTATCCACTGGATTGAGACTTATTTTTGAATAAGAAATGTGATCATTTTCTGCTGTGTTGGTACTGTTAGTCTGCACTCAAATTTCTAAATTGGTAAATAGAAAACTATTGTTTTGCTGCTTTTCAGGTTTCCAAAAATAGCTAAAAACTTGAGTGACCGCTCAACAGGCAGATTGGTGCGACGTCTGCAATAATACAAGCACTGTACCAATTTGTTGTGGTGAAAAGAGAGCTGAGCCAAACGGCAAAGCTCTTGATTTACCGGTCAATCTACATTCCTACGCTCATCTATGTTAATGAGCTCTGAGTTGTGGCCATAGATGAGGTCAAAATGAGTTTCCTCTGCAGGGTGTCTGGGCTCTCATTGGAGAGATAGGGTAAGAAGCTTAGCCATCCGGGAGTTGTTCAGAGTAGAGCCGCTGCTCCTCCACATCGAGAGGAGCCTATTGAAGTGGCTCAGGCTATTGGTTTAGATGCCTCCTGGACGCCTCCATGGTGAGGTGTTCCGGGCATGTCCCACTGGGAGCAGATCTAAAGGAAGGAGGGACTATGTTTCTCGGCTGGCCTGCGAACGCCTTGGGATTCCCCCGGAGGTAAAAGGGACATCTGGGATTTTCTGCTTAGGCTGCTATGCTGATAACTTGACCATGGATTAAGCAGAAGATGATGGATGGATGGATGCATGGATGGAGGATGGAGAGCAAATGGAGATGAATACAAATGCATGCCTCACTTGTTACATTTTTTATCAAAAAATGTTTTTGAAAACTTTCCTCTTCACAATTATGCAATACTTGTCTCTGGTATATATATATATATATATATATATATATATATATATATATATATATATATATATATATATATATATATATAGTATAAACTCCCCAATAAATTATCATTTGTAGTTGTAACAGGACGTTTAAAAAGCTCGAGAGGTCAGAATATGTTTGCAAGGCAGTATGAATTACGTTGTAAAAAGCTGAAGCAACCAAAAACAGATAAACAATGGATGCTTTATGGAAGCCATTTTTTTTTCTAAAGAACTGACACAAAAGGTTATGATGACTCATCAAACCACCAGCGGGCATATAATTAAAAATGTTTGGTGAAGGTGATATCAATCAGCGATTGATATCAAAGAAAGAAAGAGGGTTTTAAATAATGACATGTTTGATGATTGAATTTTGGATTTTGCTTTGAATCCACAAACTGACTGACTTAAAAAAAAAATGGTCCACAACAAAAAAAATGGTCCACAGGTACTGGGCCTTTAATTGTTTTGCATCCGGAGCAGCTCCCTCTTTTCCACAGGCAGTCACAGGCCAGGATCCTGCCGACAACAACCCAGCTACATCTGGTTTGTTAACAAGTAAGTAACAGGTACACAGCGCTTCGTTACTGCTCTAACCTGCATTAAAGACGGGATGAATCCATTGTATGCAGCGATTGCGCAAGTTACCTGAGCTGCTAGCTGAAAAGCTACTGAGTAGGCCGTTACCACGACGCTTTTTGAGGATTACATTTATGTAGCTACACCTTAAAAACATGGTTACTTCGAACCTGGTTATTTTTTCTGCCATTATAACCGGAAAAGTTCTCGGCTAGCCTGTTTTCCTAAATAGGAGGTGTGCACAAACGTTCCGTTAGCTCGAGTGATGAGCTAATTTTCCATGTCGACTGGGACATGGAAAATTGCTCACAAATTAACAATTTTGCAGAAAGGACATATTCAGCTTCAAGCCATAAGCTATTAACAATAAAATAACTGCGTTGCTAATTAACTCATTTTATCGTTTAGTGCAGTAAAGCTTGCGACTGTTGGTTCTGTTCTCCAATATTTAATAGTGTGTTTATGTGTGTAGCTAGTTCTCATAGTGATGAGAATTGCGGCTGTTTTCCGAGAACCAGATCATTTGGCTCATCTCTCCTATAAGAACCGGCTCTTTTTTTTAAGCACCGCAACGGCTCCTTAACATTACTAATGTGGAAATACCATGACAAGATAGTTTATTATCGGTAGTTTATTAACATTGAAGGGAAATTATTTTAAAGCAGAACCAAACAAACAACACAGTTTAAAAAGCCAGTGAAAACAAGAGGAGAACGTGAAATTTCCAACAGGTTCCATGGTAAAAATAAGAAAATAAAAACCGTCCTTTGCAGAAACAGCATCCAATATACAGTGGATCTCAAAAGTGTGCACACTGTATACCTCTATCTAGCAAGGTTTTTTTTACTGAAAAAATTAGTCTATGATAAATTGAAAGCCTTGTCCACAAAGAAACTTGACTTGACTTAAACACTGTCTCTATAGACTCCTAAAACAAATGTGTTTTTCAACACATTTTCTGTCATCATCAAATCCACACATCTTTTGTTTTTTTCTACACGTTATGTGTTGTTGTTTTACTTCAACAACCGGGGTCTTTCTGCCTGGAGTTTCCATGTTCTCCCTGTGGGAAAACAATTTTAAGTCATCCAGGATTAGAACATGATGATGATGATCTGCCAAAGCAGAGAGATTGTAGTATCGTGTTTATGGAGAAGTCTCCTCATTAATGTGCTATAACCTTGTATTGGAGAGTTTGTTTTTATTACCGTCTGTTTTCTTTAACTACATAAATTAGTGGTCATATGGAAAGATAGTGTTTATGTTTTGAATTGTTACACATTTTCTGCAAAATTTGAAAAGGTGAATAAAATCATAATTGGAAATGTGTTTAATAGGTCAGCATGGAATATGGGTAAAACCGTAAAATGGCTAAATTATTTGTTGTTTGCGATGACTAAGTTAACTGCAATAAACCTACATGTTCCTTTTTTTTTTTTTTTTTTTAGTGTGGTGAATAAAAGAATTCAAGTACAAGGAAATAAACATAAAAATGAGCACAAATAAAATGTTATTTCTTCACTCCCTTCTCATTTTCACCATCATAATGTTCCCACCATTGTCCATTAGCATTAGCATCTCAGTTAAAAAATTGGTCCTGGCCAGTTAGTGGTCAGTCGGAACCTTTACCCATCAATGAGCGCACCATATGTAAAGCACTGCCAGATCAGTGACAAAAACCCTTTTCAGTGTGGATGCTGTTACTAAGTGAAGAAGACTAAAGTTAGCCATTTTCAAAATCAGTGAGGTGTTTGAAAATAAAGTAACGGGGTGGCGTGGGCACCCCTTGTACAGAGGCTATTAGTCTTTGATGTGGCTGACTGGAGTTTGATTCCCGACCCTGACCTTTGCTGCATGTCTTCTCCCCTCACTTTTCTCTCTGACCATTTCCAGTCTAATACATCAGATGAAAGGCACCAGTGCCATAAAAACCTTTTAAAAATAGAGTACCTGGAAGCGCAGAGATTGAAGAAGATTCTTAGAAGAAAACTTTTACAATTTTGATTAAGACGTATGAGGTTAATTCAGGCTGTGAGAGAGCAAGACTTTCAGTAGATAACGGGAAGATTGAACAATAGTATAGCAATGTTGCTCTGTTTTATCCTATTGAAATCTCATATTAGGAATGTCTGAGGGCTTTTCAAAATCTCAAAATGTGGGAAAGGATTTACTGTGCATTCTCCAGCAAATACACAGAGAGACTCCAGTTTTAGTATTGGTAGCCATGCTAACTGTTAGTATAAGATGCTAAATATATTTTAAAATTTAAACATTTTGTCTGTTTTAACATAATAGTAAAGCCTTGTTTTACAAAATCTCCTCTCAGATTTCAGCATGACATTAAATGTTCTCCTAAGATCAAAAATTAGCTCACGTTCTCAACAGTAGAGTTATTGTGCAACTGATTCTCTGAATTTGTGCTGATCAGCTGTCCTGCTGCTGCTGCTGCTGCCCAGTGGTTCACTATGGCCCAGAACCAGGTGATCCTGCAGTTCCGATTTGCCACGTTCGGGGACTCCATGCTGCAAAAGATGAATCTTCTCCGACACCAGAGACGCTTCTGTGATGTCATCGTCCGCATCAACCAGTTAGAGGTCCCTGGTCACAAAGTGGTGTTTGCCGCCGGCTCGTCCTTCCTGAGGGACCAGTTTATTCTCCAGCAGGACTCCAGGGAGGTCCAGATCTCTATGATCCAGGAGGCGGAAGTTGGCCGGCAGCTGCTGCTTTCCTGTTACACTGGCCAGCTGGAGTTTCCTGAGCTGGAGCTCGTGCATTACCTGACGGTGGCCAGCTTTCTCCAAATGGGTCACATCGTGGAGCAGTGCACCCAAGCCCTTAATAAGTTCATCAAACCTCAGGGCTCACGCCAGCTGGAGGTGAATCTGGAGATGAGGAGGGAGAAGGGAGGGGAGGGCTCTTCCTCCCAGCCTCAGAGGGAGCAGGAGCGTTCTCAGGTGCGGACTGTACCTGAGGGAGAGGAGGAGGACGAAGAGGAGGAAGAGGAGGATGAAGCAGTCGTAATGGGCCAGGTTGAGAGAGACAATAATGGTGAGAGTGATGACGATGATGACGATGATGTTATAATCCAGCCATCCATGAGCCCCGTCCAGGTTTGGAAGAGGCGTCCAAGGCCAGGTGGAGTGGACAGTGACATCACCATAGTGAAAGTGGAGTCTGTGACCGACGTAGCAGAAAACACCATCACCGGTCACTTCTCCTCCAGCCCCCCTGCTGCGCTGCACTCCCCCGAGCCCCAACACTCGCTCATCAACTCCACCGTGGACAGCCGTGGCAGCGAGATGGCAGTTCCACCTGGCATGGCAGGTTACCCACTTAGCCCCCCTCCTTCATCCCCCCTCGCAGAGAAGCACATCGGACACCAGAGGAACTACGACAAACCTCTGCAGTGGTATCACCAGTGCCCCAAATGCGCCCGGGTCTTCCGCCAGCTGGAGAACTACGCCAACCACCTCAAGATGCACAAGCTGTTCATGTGCCTCCTGTGTGGAAAGACCTTCACGCAGAAGGGCAACTTGCACCGGCACATGCGTGTCCACGCCGGCATCAAGCCCTTCCAGTGCAAAATCTGCGGCAAGACATTTACCCAGAAGTGTTCGCTGCTGGATCACCTAAACCTGCACAGCGGGGACAAGCCGCACCGCTGCAACTACTGCGAAATGGTGTTTGCTCACAAGCCCGTACTACGCAAGCACCTCAAACAGATCCACGGCAAGAACAGCTTTGACAACGCAAACGAAGGCAACCTGCACGAGGGCGGCCTGGAGTTTGATTTCGGACGAATGTAAAATTTTTCAAAAATAAGGTGATCAAAGATCCTCACTGTGGTCAGCCTATACAGTCAAAACCAGATATTAACGTACACCGAATAAAAAGAAATACACATTTTTTTCTCACTAACTGAAGTTAAATCAGAATTACCAAAATTATTTCTATTTGCTAAACAATGGAAAACTTTGCAAGAAGATTTTTTAGAGATTTTTTTTTTATCATTTTCTTCAGATTCAGATGTTCACATACATTTGATCAGTATCAGGGATATTTTTTTTAAATTGGATGTCTTGGGTCAAACCTTTTGAGTTTCCTTCCACAAATCTTTGTTAGGTCAACTGAGACATTTGAGTTAAATGGAGGCACACCTTTGGATGTATTTTAAGGCCACACCTGGAACACACTGCTTTCTAGTTTGACATGATGGGAAAGTCAAAAGAAATCAGCCAAGACATCAGGAAGAGAATTGTCAAGTCTGGTTCAATTTCCAGATGCTTGAAGGTGCCGCATTCATCTGTTCAAACTATTATATGCAAGTATAGACATGATAAATGGTAAATGGCCTGTACTTGATTACGCTTTATCTAGTCCAAAGGACCCCGAAGCACTTCTCACTACATTCAGTCATTCACCCATTCACACACAGATTCACACTGATGGTGGTGAGCTACGTTGTAGCCACAGCTGCCCTGGAGCGGTCTGACAGAAGCAACGCTGCCATGCACCAACACCACTCTGACCACCACCAGCAGGCAAGGTGACTTGCCCAAGGACGCAACGACTGAGGCAGACGGAGCGGGGGTTCAAACTGGTTACGGGATGAACTCCTTCCACCCTCGCACTATTTTCTATTTCTATTTATGTAGAAATATTGAAGCAACATCTAAAAACATCAGCCAGGAAGTTAAAGCTTGGGCACAGACTGGTCCTCCAAATGGACAATGACCCTAAACACACAGCCGAAGTGGTTAGACTTCTTTTGTAAAGTGCCTCAAGATGATTTTTGTTGTGAATTGGAGCTATATAAATAAACTGAATTGAATTAAAGTGACTTAAAGCTGCAATATGTAATTTTTATGGAATATATGTGTTTTACATATTTGTTAAAATTGTCATGATGTCATGACAGTATAATATAAGACAGATAGTCTGTGAAAAAATCAAGCTCATCTGCCTTCTCCCAGTGCTCCCAGTATTAACTGCAGAGAAACACCACTCAGTCAGAAACGACCAATCAGAGCCAGGAGGGGGGGTCTTAGCGCTGTCAATCACCCTCATGTACGCGCTGCTACATTACAGGTGGTTCACCACAACATAACCTGCCGCGAATGCTAAGGCTGATTAGCATGGCCACCGATGATGGCGGGTAAACAATTTTCCTGGAACGTTGAGTTGTTTCTCCACTATTAGCACATTTAGTAGCGCGTACACGAGATTGCATGACAGCTAAGACCTTCCTCCTGGCTCTGATTGGTTGTTTTAGGTCGGGAGCGGTGCATTTCTTTAGACAGCAATAGTGGCTCAGGGAGGAGGTGGAGGAGCTCGATCTCTTCACAGATTATCTATCTCATACTGTCATGACATGGTGACAGTTTTAACAAATATGCAAAAAACTTATTTTTGTAAAAGTGACATACTGCAGCTTTAAGGATAACAGAGTCAATGTTTTGGCGTGATCATCACCAAGCCCTGATCTCAATTCTATAGAGAAGAAGAGGTGTGTGCCAGCGAGGCAAACCTGACTGAGTTACGCTAGCTCTGTCAGGAGGAATGGGCCAGAACTCCAGCAAACTCTTGTGCGAAGCTTGTGGAAGGAAACCCAAAAAGTTTGACCCAACTCATACAGTTTAAAAGACATTTATCCCTGATACTACCAAACGTATGTTACGTTCTGAATTTAAATAAAGTAAAAAAATAAATAAATAAATCTTGCTATGTTTTCTGGCATTTAGCAAATAGAAACGATTTTGGTAATTCTAACTGACCTAAAACGGGAAAAGTTTGGTCTGATTGAACTTCAGCCTGAGGAAAAAAATGTGTGTTTTTATTTGGTGTATGTAAAGATCTGGTTTTGACTATGCTTCAAATGGAGAAATAACCATATCTGCACTTCACCATGGCTTCATTACTGTGGACTGTTGTTTTTTGTGTACAATACAGTGCAGATGCCTTTGTGTCATACTTGAAACTTAAAACACTGAACCACAAACATGATGACTGAAGATCTTCTGGTAATGAATCCTGGCCTGTGTGTGGTGTGTTATATAAAAAAACACTGCAAAATAAAATGTACAGTATCTGTTTGTATATTGTGTTTAACATATGTAGCTGTTCTTTATTATCTGTATGAATATGACAACAGGAAATTCATTAGCAGAAGAAACTTGAAAGATTGTTGGTACTAAAATATTGTACTGGAGGCTTTCTGTTGTTTGTGGAGATAGAAACTGTTTGTATGACCTGAGCTGTTTTCTGTAGATGTAATATCAGAGGTAAAATTGGACCAAAATAACATTGTCTCTGTTCTTTGTTCTTGAAATAAAAAAATCTCAGAGGAAAAAAAATCAAATAAATATTGCCTCTTTTGATCAGATGTTTTTTTTTTGTAGTTTTTTTTTTTTTTTTTTTTTAACATCTTTATCTGTAGACGCAGACAGATTTTTGGGTACCCTTGGTAAAAATGTACAAAGTGCATTAAAATAAAAACATTCTTATTACAGTAGCATAATCTCACTCTGGACATCTTAGATGATTTCAACCTTTAATTTGAATACAGTTATTCAGTGGGGAAAAATCTGTGTCCCCAAAAAAGCTAAAAAATATGAGATGGTGCATTCCACTAGGTTGAAGCATACAGAGTGGGACCGTCTCCTGTCCAGGTCCTCTCCAGCTCAGCTCACAATCATTCTATGGGATTTCGTTCTGCTGACTGGAAAAATGTTGATTCTGTGTCTAGTAAACGGTTCTGTATTGATTTGGGTTTACTTTTATATTTTTACCCTTCAGTCATGACCCAGTTCCCAGGGCCTTTGGAGGAGGAACAGGTCAAAAGCATCACAGAGCCTCCACCATACTTTATAGTGGTTATGCAATGCTTCTCCACATTACCATCCTTTGTTTCAAGCCAAACACACCAGGAGTGTTTGTCTTCAAAAACTCAGTCTCATCTGACCAAATCACACAGTTCCAGTTCATTTTATACGTATATGACTAGCATGGATTGTTTCAAAATGTTAAAACAGGTACTTTTTTCTACTCTGGTCATGAGCTGTCCACTTATTTACTGGATGAAATGGCTGCCAAGATAAATAAATTAAAGATTTGGTAAACATATTAAATCTGAGTTTAACTGATCATAGACAAAAACCTAGCTGGAAAACACATTAAATATATTCATTCAAAAGTACCAACAAGTATCATAGCACTAAATAAAGCTAAGCACATATTCAATTACTTATTCTTTACCGCTTGCTGGTTTCACCTTATTCAGCGTATTTTGCAGAGTTTTGGTCCAATAACTACATTATACTTCGAAATAGCAGAATAACTTACAGTACAGGTTATATGTCATACTTATTCACTGTTTTGGCAGCTTGAAATATTGACCTTTCCTAGAAATATTTAAACGATGTTCTCTGTAAAGGAAGGAACCTTTAGTTTAGGGGGTGTATGAAACTGTCAGCACCATCAGAAAGTATTTTTTGTGTTACTGTGTGTTAAGTCAAACTGGATTATTTTAAAGGTTGAGTCGAAAAGAGGTATAAACATGGTTTTCATAAAAAGCAAAGAGGAAAGCATCAAATTATGAGAATCCTTCTGTCACCTGGTATCTACATCTTTATTAATCAAATTTAATTTTTGATATTATCTATGCCATATAATTATGGACAAATATTGAAGAGATGGGATTAAATAATCTACACTCCTCACTCTTTTTTTGAAATGTAAACTAAATCATATTACAGGCATTAACAATATTACAAAAAAGAGCAATAAAAATAATCCATGAAGTGGGATATTTAGAAAACACCAACACGCGATTTGTAAAATCTAAATGATTAAAATTAATTGACCTAGTGACACTACAGACAGCTCTAATTCTTTACAAAGCCAAAAATAAACGATTACGAAAACCTTCAAAAATTGCTTAAGACTAATGAGCAAATTTATAAGTTAAGAGGGGAACCACAGTTTAAAATATGCCAATTCAGAACTTCTAGAAAAAACTTTTGTGTATCAGTAAGTTGTGTCAAACTGCAGAATAGTTTAAATATTGAACTTAGAGAATGTCCAAACATAAAACTGTTCAAATTATCATATGCATATGACTGTTGCTGGATATAATATATAATGTTATTCAATTGTTGTTGATGTTTTCCTTATTGATGCTGGTTTTGTTTTTTGGGGAAATTTGTTCATCCATTGTAAATAAAATGAAATAGATACTATATTGATCGGTTAACTATTAAATATGGGTTTATTTATTATATGTATGTATTATACATGTAATAAATGTAAGATTAGGTAGTTGGATAAGGACTGGGAATGTTGTATTATATATAGTTTATTCTTCCACCCACTCCTTTTAATATGTAAAACAAAGGTTATGACATTATGCCTCACGCTATAAGTATTTTTTGTACATATTCAAAAAATAAACAAACAAACAAATCAACATTGACAGGATTTAATGTTGAGGATCTTTTTTTCCTGCCTTCATGATGTGAATCATGTGTCTGAGTGTATATTTGTATGAACATATTGTTAACATGTTCAAAACAAAAAAGCAAAATGTTTCAGTAGAGGTGAGCAAAGTTTACTTGTTTACATTTATGATGGTAGGACAGAAAAGACTTTCCTGACACATCTCCAAACACTGGTATGTGGATAGATATCAGTTGTTACGGAGACTTGATGACCCCAAGATGCCGCTATTTGCTGCAATTCTCTAACGGTGACCGATCATTTTTACCTCCCTCGTCATCCTGCTCACTGTGTGTGGTGACAAGTAAAGTACAGATCCTTGTCCAGGCTTGGTGGCTAAAAGAAGAGAGCCTCTGTGTCACATCATAATTACACCCCAGGAAAACAACTTCCTAAAAACTCCAATCAACTTAAAAAAGCAAAATGAAAATAAAAAAAAAATACTCCAGGAACAGTTGTTAGGGGTTGATGGAAACCCTACCATTTTGTCAAATGCAATTATTTCTTGACATCTTTCTTTTTCCACTGACTAAATCTGCTCAAATCGTCTCAGTTTTTCCTAAATTCCCACTGTCAAATTATGCAGCTGCAACAAAAGATGAGTTTGTTTCAAGGCTTTTTCAGGGTTGTCAACAGATTGGTCCCTGTCTGTATGTAAAGGCTAAAACTAATGTGGGCAGGCTTGGCGATTCTCTCAGTGTAGTATCTGATGGTGACACGTAAATGTGTGGTTAGACATTGTAATAATGGTTTAATTGTGCATGCTCTACTTTGTCCAGGTATCTAGAGGGGAGAGAAGAACTTTTTGCATGATAGAGAGCCAGCCTCGCTCCAGTCAAGCATCATTCACAGAGGAACATGGTTTGTGCGTTACATAATGGTCTGTGTGCTGTGTGCTGAAAAGGTGCATGGTGTTGTTTTGCATAGGGAGCCTCTGGCAGCTGGAACCCTGGGCTGGAGGCTGCAACCTTAGACAAGTTTGTGCAGAGACAGTTTGGAACTGATGAATGTCAGAACTGTGTAGATATTTTGTTGGTGATACAGTGAGCTTGCAAAAAACTTTTTCAGGTCATGTTACAACCACCAACTTTAATATATTTATTGGGACTTTAATTGTTAAGTGTAAGGAATATTATAAGTGGTTTTGAAATCTTAGAAATAAAAATCTGAAAAGTGTGACATGCATTTGTATTCATTCACCTGTTGAGTCCATGCTGTCATCACTGTCATTGTGCCTGTCTTCCTCTTGGTCCTTATGGGTTCTGAGGTGGCTGATGGAATCCTGGAGCCACATCCTTTGTTTCAGTATTGACAGGTTGTAGTTAATGGTGGTGGCTCTGAGTAGGGTCATGACGAAGGTCCTCTTTATACAATGCAGCACCGTCTTGGATCTTTTTGTTTTCCAGATCCCCATATTAGCTGCAGGATCTTCTCAAATCTTGAGGTCTGCGAAACACTTTTAGAGGTTATTTTAAGTTTACCTTTATATCTTATCTGGGCCAGGCCTGGAGATTCTGATTCTGGTCACATGGGCATTTCAATAAGCATATTACATATTTAGAACAGCAAATTATTCTCTTCATAAAGATTATTATTTTTTTATTTTTTATTTTTTTACCAGTATAGGGGTGTGGTGTGGCTTGTAATTTGTAGAGATGGTGTGTATATTGTTTTTTTGAGTGTTGCTAATCAGACTTTGACTGGTAGTGCTCCTCACAGATGTCTCCTTTTTGGGTTGATTGGCTGATCTGCTTCTGATTGGCTGAGACGTCTTCTGGTCTGTGTAGTTACGTTTTCGTCTGTAAATGGGCTGAAGACGGCATTTGGCCAAAAAAGCCCACCTTGCCCACACTGCCCAAGAAAAAAAAAAAAAAAAAAAAAAAGATGGAGTGCTGTTTATCCATTTATTGATTTTTCTCTCAGAGACCTACAAAAAAAGTCTCCTGCAGTTAGGAACAATACCTTGCAAGAAGTTAGATTACAGTATTTTGTTTAAACTTGCCTTTTTGTTTTTCGATTTCTACACTTTACATTTTCACTTTTTTGTTTCATTTATTCTTTCTTTTTTAAATAAAAAGTCCTTGTGAAACCACAATCTCAATGTCAAAGTAGAATGAAAGTTAAAAATACCATGAAAATTTACCCAAACATGTGCAACTCAATAATATCTAACAGCATTTTCTCTCACCAACAAAGCTGTAAGCACAGTGAGAGCTAAAAAGAAAATGTAGCAAGTCCTTCCTGTGAAAGGTTTGTTTAAACACAGCGCTGTTAGGTGTTATGTGTCCACGAACACTATGATTTGAATATAAAGATTTGAATAAAGGCAGCAATTGTCCATTTAATCATGATAGCTCGGTTCATTATTGTACGTTGCGCAGCGATGAGCAAGTCGACAGGTTGCTGCCAGGGCTTTCTACATTATGTGTTTGACTATGAAACGCCAAAAACTTTGGTTATTCCCAGCATACGTGTAGGATTTGTCTTCAGGTTAACACAGTTCTTGGTGGTGCTGTATGTGGTGGGGTAAGTAAAAAAAAAAAATCAATAGCTATACTGTTCATGCTTTTTATGATCTTGCAGAGTTTATCTATGCCCACCTGTTGCAGGTATGTGTGTGTGGTGCAGAAAGCCTACCAGGAGACAGACTCTGTCATCAGTACTGTCACAACAAAAGTGAAGGGCTTTGCCTTTACCAACATATCTGATATGGAGCCTCGATTTTGGGATGTGGCAGATTACATTATCCCTCCACAGGTATTTGGAATGTGCTGAACTCTGCCTAACGTTTCACTACAAAATGACTGTGATTAGAATCTTGAACCTCTGTCCAACAGGGAGATCATTCATTCTTCGTGTTGACGAACGTGGTCATGACCCCTGGACAAACCCAGTCACGCTGTGCTGAGGTAAGGTTAGACGTTAACTGAAATGGTAACCTATAACCAGAGGGTGATTTTTGATGCATGTTTAAATGTATGTTGAATAACTGGAGTAAGTTCTAACCAAGCCATTATCAGTAATGTGATGAACGATATACTGTAAGCATAGATACAGAGTGTGTATATTAAATAGCACTGTGGGTACTTGCATCTCTGCAATCATAGGTACAGTGTGCTTCTGTACACCTGTACTGCTTCAGCAGGTCATTGAAGTCCCAAGCAGTAAAGTGTCCGTGTTCTGACGATTTGTGTTACCCTGTCAAATTTTCCAACCTTTCCGTCTCAACAACTACACATGGCGGTTGGTGCCGGCCCTATGGAAAACTACTTTCAATACGTGTACAAGCTGAAAGACAAAACAGACAGTTTAAAACATAACCACAAGCACTACAAATAAATTATTATTATTGAAATGGACAGTTTAGTGCTTTTGGGTAATGATGATCCAAATCAGGGGTGCTCATTACGTCGATCGCGATCTACTGGTCGATCGCGGAGGCAGTACTGGTCGATCGCTGCGTGACGTTAAAAAAAATATATATATATATTTGTCAGCCTATCAAACATCCCGTTACTTAATTGACATACAGGGCAACCAACCAGATGACAACTGATTTTTACCATTAGGTCACCGCTCATGCGTAAGCGACGGCGCGAGCGCAGCAAAACTTACAAGCTAGTTAGCGAATTACCTCAGATTTTAAGCCCTTGCTAAAACATATGGTGATCAAAATGAGTGAGAAAGCTGGACCAAGTAAGAAGGCAGAAACATATCACTTTCACACGGAATGGGAGGTGGACTTTTTTTTCACGATGTCATTTTCGAAGTGCGTTTGCCTCATCTGCCAGTCTACCGTCGCAATAACAAAGAAGGGAAATTTGGAGCGGCATTTTCGGACTGTTCATGGAAAATACGACGTCGACTTCCCACCGAAAAGCCAGCTGAGAAAGAGAAAGGTGGAGGAACTAAAATCCCAGTGGTCCGGACAGCAGTCATTTTTCACTCAACAAACTTCAAAAGCAAAAGCCGCCACCGAAGCATCGTTCCGGGTGAGTGACGTCATGGTTAAAAACAATAAGTCCTTCCAAGACCGAGAGACGGTAAAAGAAGCGTTCGTTGAGGCAGCTGACTCATTGTTCCGAGACTTTAAAAATAAGGCAGAGATATTATCTTCATAATTATTTATTATGTGTGTTGTGCAATATTGGCTTATTCAGTTATGCAAGGTACATTAACATACATTGTACATACAAATAATCTTTAATAAATTTGAAAACAGTTATATATTTTGCATTTTTGTAGTGGGTAGGTAGATCATTTTGACTTGGTTGTTTTATAAGTAGCTCGCATTCTGAAAAAGTGTGAGCACCCCTGATCTAAATGATCAAAAAAATTGATAAAATGTTTGCAACTGTCATACAGCTTAAGCCACATTCTTTAAAGCAATATCAGAATAATCAGCCTGGTCTCTCTCTCTCTCTCTCTCTCTCTAAAAATATATATATATATATATATATATATATATATATATATATATATATATATATATATATATATATATATATATATATATATCTGTCTTCTCATTCCCATAATAGACAGCACAGAGAACTATAAAGGAACTGTTTTTACATCACTTTAGCATTAACCCAGCAAATTTCTCTTCCAGCTTCCAAACCCTTCAACTACCTGTGTGGACGATTGTGACTGTGTCGAGGGATATAATGATCCTCGAGGCAATGGTACGTCCTTGTCCCAAATATGCCTTCATACATCAGCTTTAAAATGCATAGCATCATGCACTATCGCGATCCTTCTCCCTTAGGTATACGGACAGGACTGTGTGAAAATTATTCCTCCACTGTCAAGACCTGTGAAGTTCTCTCATGGTGCCCTCTCGAAATAGACACTAACCTACCCAAGTAAGAACTGATGCAATATTGCAGGATTTGTAGGAAGTACAGTTTTTAAGGCGAGGCTTAGCATGCTGTTTCCCTGCCTAACAGGCAAGCACTACTGGCTGCAGCTGAAAACTTCACTGTGTTGATCAAAAACAGCGTTACCTACCCAAAGTTCAATTTTCACAAGTCAGTATCCTGCATCTGGATGTAGAAAAAAATTCACCCAGGAAGCAAGCATGCAGTTTTATTGAGTGTGATTTTAGCAAGTGCCTCTGTTCCGTCCTTCAGGAGAAACATACTGCCTCATATTAACTCCTCGTATCTGAAGACATGTGAGTTCAGCCGTGAAACACACCCTGACTGTCCTATATTCCGCCTCAAGCACATCGTTTCAGAGGCTGGAGAAGACTTCCAAGACATGGCTGTGAAGGTAAAAAGAATAATTACTGTTGACTGTTACTTTTTCACCTTTTGGCATGTTACAGCCTCAAAATTCAATGGATTTGACTGTAGTTTCACATAGTAGACCAAGACAAAGTAGTGCATCAGTGTCAAAAGAAAGGAAAATGGATTTAATTTTTTAAAACAAATTTAAAAAGCGTGGCATGCATTTACACTGAGCCTCTTTTACTCTGATACCCTTAAGTAAAATATAGTGCATCTTTTTACAAATGTAACCTACTTAATAAAGAGAGTCCACCTGTGTGTAATTCAACCTCAGTAAATCCATTTGTTTTGTCTAGGTCTTAGAGGTTTGGTATAAAACATCAGTAAAAAAAACATGATGAAGACAACACAGACAGACAGGTCAGATCATGGTATACAATGGCTTGCAAAAGTATTCATACCTTTTGAACTTTTCCATATTTTGTCACATTACAACCACAAACATAAATATTTTCCATTGGAATTTAGTGTGAAAGACCAACACAAAGAGGTAAACAATTGTGAAATAGAAAGAAAATTATAATTGATTCAAAACATTTTTTACAAATAAAAACTGAAAGTGTGGTGTGCAAAGGTATTCAGCCCCTTTTTCTCCCCCAATTGCCTTTAGAGGTTGCCTGATAATTGCTAATGGCTAAGTAGACTCCACCTGTGTGTAATCTAATCTGAGCACAAATACAGCTGCTCTGTGACAGCCTCAGAGGTTGGTTAAGAGAATATTGGGGAGCAAACATCATCATGAGGTCCAAGGAACACACCAGACAGGTCAGGGATAAAGTTGTGGAGAAGTTTAAAGCAGGCTTAGGCTCTAAAAAGATTTCCTAAGCTTTGAACATCTCACGGAGCGCTGTTCAATCCATCATCTGGAAATGGAAAGAGTGTGGCACAACTGTAAACCCACCAAGACAAGGCCGTCCACCTAAACTTACAGGCCGAACAAGGAGAGCACTGATCAGAGATGCAGCCAAGAGGCCCATGGTGAATGTGGACGAAATGCAGAGATCCACAGCTCAGGTGGGGGAATCTGTCCACAGGACAGCTATTAGTTGCCCACTGTACAAATGTGCTCTTTATGGAAGAGTGGCAAGAAGAAAGCCATTGTTAAAAGAAAACCATAAGAAGTCCGGTTTGCAGTTTGCCAGAAGCCATGTTGGGGACACAGCAAACGTAGAAGATGTTTTGGTCAGACGAGACCAAAATGGAACTTTTTGGCCAAAATGCAAAACGCTCTGTGTGGCAGAGAACTAACACTACACATCACCCTGAATACACCATCCCCACTGTCAAATATGGTGGTGGCAGCATCATGCTCTGGGAGTGCTTCTCTTCAGCAGGGACAAGGAAGATGGTCAGAGTTGATGGGAAGATGGATGGATGGAGCCAAATCCAAGGCAATCTTGTAGAAAACCTGTTGGAGTCAGCAAAAGACTTGAGACTGGGGTGGAGGTTCATCTTCCTGCAGGACGACCACCCTAAACATAAAGCCAGGGCTACAATGGAGTGGTTCAAAACAAAACATATTCATGTGTTAGAATGGCCCAGTCAAAGTATAGACCTAAACCCAATCGAGAAGATGTGGCAAGATCTGAAAACTGCTGTTCACAAATGCTCTCCATCTAATCTCACTGAGCTTGAGCTGTTTTGCAAAGAAGAATGAGCAAAAATTCCAGTCACTAGACGTGCAAAGCTGGTAGAGACAGACCCTAAAAGACTTGTAGCTGGAATTGGACTAAAAGGTGGTTCCACAAAGAATTGACTCAGGGGGAGCTGAATACTTTTGCATACCACACTTTTCAGTTTTTTGCTTGTAAAAATGTTTTGAATCATGCTTAATTTTCTTTCTACTTCACAATTATATACCACTTTGTTTTTCACATAAAATTCCAATGAAATATATTTATGTTTGTGGTTGTAATGTGACAAAATATGGAAAAGTTCAAGAGGTATGAATGCTTTTGCAAGTCACTGTAGGTGCAAATACCACTGAGACATGGCCATCCACTTGACCTGACAAGTCTGGTAAAAAGAGTATTAATCAGAGAAGCAGCCAAGAGACGCAGGGTAATGCTGAGGAGCATCAGCGATGCATAACACAGATGGAAGAATCTCCTGACAAGGCAAGAAGAAAGTTTTGTTAAAGGTTGCTCTTGGCAGAAAAGACAAAAATGTAAGCTTTTTGGCCTACATGCAAAACTCTATGCATGTTAAGAAGATGCTTTTCATCAGCAAAGACAGAGAAGTTGGTCAGAGTTGTTGGAAGATGGATGAAGATAAATACAGAACAATCCTGGAAGAAAACCTGCTGGAGGCTGCAAAAAAACCTAAGACAGAGTGGAGGTTCACCTTCCAGTAGGACCACGACTTTAAACATGCAGCCAGATCTACAGCCGAATTATTTCGATCAAACAATATTTATGTGATAGAATATCCCAGTGAAAGTCTGGCCCAAAGTTCATTTGATAATCTGTGGCAGTACAAAAAAAAAAAAAAGACTTGTTCAGAGATGCTCTCCATCCACTGTGACTGAGCTTAAACTATTTTGTGGAAAGGCCAAAAACTTCAGTATTTAGATGTACTCAGCTGGTAAATGCATATGCTAAAACACTGCAGCTGTAATAGCAGCAACAGATTCAAGCAGGAAGTATCGTTCTGGAAGAACTAAATGCAACATAACATCACAAAATGTGATTATTTTTTTTTTCTTTTTTTTTTTTTTCTTGAAAATCGTGTTATTTTCCTTCCATTTCACAAATATGCTTTACTTGTTGGTTCTATAAACTATTGAGTCAGGGGGACAGAATACAAATGTACATGATGCTTTTGAGGTTTTTATTGGTTAAAAAAAAGTAACAACCGTCTATCACTTTTATTTCCCTTCACAATCATATGCAACTTTGTTTTGGTCTGTCACATAAAATGCAAATAAATACATCATTTATTTGCTTTAATGTGTCAACATTTTAAGAAGTAAGAGTATAAGTACCATTGCAAGGCACTATAATTATATCTGGTAAAAGTAGTTGTCAACTTGCTGCTTTATATGCTTTAAAGGGGGGTGTCCTTGGTATTCTTATTGACTGGAGCTGTGACCTGGACTGGTGGGCAAGGAAGTGTTTTCCTAAATACACCTTCCGCAGGCTGGACAACAAACATCCAGTCAATAATGTGGCCCCAGGGTACAACTTCAGGTGAATCTAGTTTCCATAGATACATTTTTTTCATGAAAATAATAAAAGTTTAGGTCAACAAACTAATAAAACTTCTTTCTTTAGATTTGCAAAGTACTACAAGACAGCAGAGGGAGAGGAAGCAAGAACATTAATCAAAGCGTATGGGATCCGTTTTGACGTCATTGTGTTTGGAACTGTGAGAATCAATAGATTTTGTAATTTGAAGGACTCTTGAATAACATTGTTTATATTCATGTTTCAATGATTTTGATGATTTTGGGTTCCTGCAGGCAGGTAAATTTGGAATTGTACCGACCATAGTGAACCTGGGTGCAGCTTTGTCCTTTCTGAGTTTGGTAAGTCAAATGTATGTTGTTGCTCCTAAAAAGAAATAAGCAAAATATGGTTATGGTTATGGTTATATTACCTTTTAGGTTCCCATAGTAGCAGACTGGTTCATGTTGACCTGCATGAAGAAAAGAGACCTTTACAGCAGGCAGAAATCAACGTATCTGGTTGAGGAATCTGAAACTGAATCGGTAAGTGACGTCCACTCATACTTTGCACTTTAACATGTGCTTCCCAAACTTTTCAGCCTCTAACCCAACAAAAAAACAGAGACATTGTGTGAGTGTCAGTACTTAAAATATGTGTTTATTTTCTTTCTTTTTTCTGAATCCAGACATCAATGAGCACAACGTATGGAACCCAGTAGCAGACTGGAGCCAACATGAGAATATATTTTCTTCACATAGTTTCAATCTTGCTCAAAAAATGTCACAGATAGACTGTTTAAATCCTTGCATAAAGCTGTTCATGTGTGTAAAGGGAAGGCTGGTGTTTGAGTAATATTTTAGTGTTCTCAAACTCTGGTACACTTACCACAGGTGGTACTCAGGCTGCTTTTAGAGGTACTCTGAAGAAATGTTAGCGTTAATTAGTACAAAACAAATGTGAAGCAAAATTATCGTATACTGAACTATGAGACCGAACCAATGTGAACACACTTCCAAAAAAAGTAGTTTAAGCACATTGATGTATGCTTCAGTCAAAAACTACTCTAAAGAGAACTGCATTGCAGAATATTTTGAGAATGCCCAATAAAAAGTAAACTTTAAAGTGGTCCATTTATTCTGCATTACATTGTCCTTTGCAGTCAGAACATGGATCTGGGAATTACATCATACATAACTTAAACATGTTTCAGTAGCAAGTTAGAAAACCACAGGAAAACCACTGGGAATTAGTAACCAAGCTTACTACAGTTAGTGATTCAAGCCTATAATAATATATTTCTCTACAGTTCATACATTCAAATGCTGTTGCTGCATATTCAGATCACGAGATGATTGGTGTGTGTGTTAAACCTGATTCCATCATTCAAATCTATGCCACAGCAGCAGGAGAGGACTTAAAAGTGTAAGTCATGGCATGCATGTGTAATTCTGTGAAAATTCTGTGAAAGAAGATCCCTCCATATCCGTCCATATCTGTCCATTTTACTGAAAGTGAGAAGAGGGACCAAAGGTTGTGAGTGGGGGTAAGAGTGCGCAGGGAGGAGGAGGTGGCCAGAAGGTGTCCAAGTAGAGCACTCTGCACATATATTAATTCTTTTTTCTGATGTATTTATGTATTTGTACAGAGCACATGGAATGGTTTCATAATCTGATACAATTTTACTCTTCAGTCGAAGCTTTTATTTTTGAATTAATCAGTTGAAGTAAGGCTTTTACAGTCTGCATCACCAGATTGTAAAAGCACATTGTTACATCTGGTTCTTCAAGTTTTGAGGAATACTTCTGATCAGGACCAGGGGTTGTCTGTTAACTAAAATAATTTTTAAAAGGTCAAGCATCTTTTTTCTCCATCTTTTTGATCACTTCAGAGAAGAACTGAAGGAAAAGTTATAGAAAGAATGGAATGAAGGAAAGAAAGGAAGATGGTATTATAAGATTCAAAAGAAAATAGGAGGGATATAGGGAGGATAAATAGAAGACATGATCAATTATTAACAAGATTGAGATTTGGTTACACTGGACTCAACTATACATTATTTACAATAAGTAAACATGATACGGGAAAATGTCAATATTGTGGAGAATTTTAAACAATAGAACACAAAAAAAGAAATATTTAATTTAATAAATATACTCCAGGGAGATTCAGAAAGTAAAATCATTCAAATTTTAATAAGGTTTTTAGGAGGATAAAGTTGAGTAACAGAATTTGATCATCGGTAGTAGATGTATGGGATAAAAAGACATTTTGAAGCACCTACACACCAGTAGGTGGCGGTGATGCATTACCAAACGTTTTTTGCCAACCGCCGATTAAATCAAGAAGAAGAAACTGAAGCTTCAGAATAAGCTAGCAAACAGCTGGGAAGGGAGGTAGAAGAAAGAGGCAGAAGTAACGTCCGTCTCTCTTGCGTTGTTTTGCTTTTGTAGTTAATAGTTGTGTTTTTCTGGGAGTTTGTCTAGTAGCTGTCTTCGATTTAAAAGCAGCTAACATGTCAGCAGTATTAAAGTGGAAGCTAAGCCAACAGCTGGGCAGCTCAGTTCTTGTAACTTGTTAGCATCGATGAGGGAAGCTAACTCCGCCTTCAGAGCTGTAAACAAGGCTCCCCACCTCGTCCTGACCTAGCTGGCCTTCCAACAACGACAGAACCCAGCAGAATGACCGGTGAGACAAATACACCTGATGGCAACACTCTTTTATAAGAACCGAGCTAGTTCTAGTTTTTTAATGGTACTTTCAGTTTTGATGGGTTTTTTTGGGGCCTTTTTAAAGTGAAACTAACACGGCTGCTTTTCTCAGAGGATGCCATCCTGCTGAATGTACCCGTCATTCGGCAGCTGTACCACTGGGACTGTGGCTTAGCCTGCTCCAGGATGGTTCTGAAGTAAGTTACTTCGAAAGTTAGTCACTGAACACTCAAGAGATTCAACGGAGCTGTCCCACTGAAAAGATGTTGCCTGTAAAACTGAAAATGCCTCAGTGTTGTCAGTACTAACAGAGTCAGTAATTATCAGTGAAACCCGGGGTGTTGTCTGACAGGTACCTGCACCCAGTGAGTGATGAGGAGTTTCAGAGAGCATGCTGGGAGCTGCAGCTGACGGAGAGCGTGTGGACCATTGACCTGGCCTACCTCATGTGTCATTTTGGAGTCAAACACTGCTTTTGCACTCAAACTCTTGGTGTAGATAAAGGCTTTAAAAATCAGGTACGCTGAAGAATCTCAGTTTATGGTCTCCAAAACTCATCTCCTCTAATCTGTGCATGTCTTCTGATATGATTCACAGTCTTTCTATAAGAAGCATTTCGATACAGAGGAAGACCGTGTAAACAGACTCTTCCTCAAGGCAGAAAGCAAAGGTGTGGTGGTGAAGAAATGGTGAGTTTTTTGTTTAATACTTGTCATTCCAATTAGAGATGCACTGATTAGAGATTTTCTGGGCAGATTTCTGATCATTCATTTTGTGATGGGGGGACCCACCGATACAGAACTTCACTTTTTCTCTCTTCAAGAACTTTAAGAACAGGGTGTATATAAAAACAGAAAATAAAAATACAAGAGAGATAATTGATTTCTTAAAAAAAAAAAAAAAAAAAAAAAACCTAAAGAAGAATTTCTGTTGTGATTCATTATTTATTTGTGACGTCGTCATGACGGCATGTTAGAAAGCAGTCGGTGTTGCACAGCTTCGCAGGTTAACAGAATTTCACTATAATTCCAAAACTACAGAGCTGACATTTTAAGTTGTCTTTAGCATCTGAGATTAGCAACTAGGGCATTTCTAAGTGAGAAATGTCCAAACCCAGCTTGTTCTGTGACTACATTCTTCAGTACAATTAAAAAAGCAGCTATGTTTCACTTCCTGTAACATGCTGGTGTCTATTTTTCTGTTCTGGCCACCTGAGTGAACAGCCAACCTGCCATCATAAAACCTACAGTTTCCTTTCACCTTTTGTGCTTCTCCAACTTCATTCTTTAACACCTCACTGGTTCTAGAAGGGACTGTCAGTCTTTTTCCTTCAGTAACCATATCCACACCAAAGAGTGTTGTTATTATGACATGGTACTGCTTAGGTATGGTGTGTTCACTAACTGGGAAAGCTCTGACTTGTAGTTTCCTACTACATGATCATCATGGCCTGTCGAGTCTAAAATCAGCCCCCAGCTTCTCTGTGCATCTCTGGTTCCCATGCTAGCTTTTGCACGGCGTTCAATAAATCAAGATCTGTGCTTTTCTTTTTCTAGTTCAGTGACAGTTCAGGAAATCCAGTCTCATCTGGAGCAAGGTCACGTAGCCGTCGTGCTGGTCAACGCCGTTGTCCTGATGTGCGAGTCGTGCTCTTCGCCTGTCAAATACTGCTGCTTCCTGCCTGTGGGACAGAAGTGCTTCTGCAGGAAGCCAGAGTACCAGGGTCACTTTGTGGTCGTGTGCGGCTTCAACCGGACCTCTGGCTGCATCTTCTACAACAACCCTGCATATAATGACCGTGAGTGATCTTGTTTGTCCAACAGCATGAGTTGACATGGGACGACAGTCTCACTTTTTTTTTTTTTTAATGGCAGTTAATGCCTAGTTTTCACCAAGCACTGATATGACTTGTCAGGTAACAAGTGATCAGTCATTCAGAAAGACTCCTGCTTCCTCCTTGTGTGAAACTGCAGCAACAGTAATAAACAGTATAGTACTAGGGCTGCTTTGAAAGTTAAGTTTGAATATTTTCTTTATTCTTTGTTCTGTTTTCTGAAAGAAAAAAATCTTAATTCCTGATTCTAAATATTTTAAACTGACAGCCTGTCATGTCAATCCTGCTTTGGCTCGACAATTATCTTGATCTCACCTTTTGCTCCAGCAACCAGGTGTACAAGAAAAAAATCTTGTTTTTTTTTCTTGTTAATGAGCTGCTTCCTGACGCAGGGAAACATGAGCGTCTCCTCCTCAGGTGATAGAACAGAGGAACAACTGCCCGAAAATGACATGAGTCATGCAGTTGAGGACTCTCATCTTAGATAAGTGCAATTAAAGATGATTCAGAGCTGATGACTCAATATTCATCTTTAACCAGTTTTATAAAACTAAGTCTAATGTTGCACTGGTTTATCAGAGACACTGGTGTAGTAACATGATCACCGTATGTTTTAATGTAAATATTAACATTTAAATGAAACAAAGTGCTGAAGTCCAAGAAGGAAAGGAAAAGTTTCCAGAGTTTTGCCTGACCAACCAAAACAGTGGACAAGAACGAGGACAGGAGAGGATGATGATGGTGGATCCAAGGGGATAGTACCAGATTCACATTCACGCAGGGTTTGAAACGTCTTTGATATATACAAATATTTTTACTGGACTGAAAAGTTGGTTTTCAAATGAAATTCCCAAAGATTATAATTAGGTATGTAGGCTTTGATCCATTTTTTTTTTTTTTTAATCTCATGACAGCAAAACATAATTTATTCTTAAAGGAGAATATAAACACATTTCAAAAACCAGCAAATCCTTGTTACAGGCTGTAGAGAAGGGGGAAGAACAACCCTCAATCCTCAGAGTAACTATTGAGTTTGGTTTAACTTGCTATTAGTGGTGGGACTCCATTAAAATGTTCTATTGAGTTAATTGCAGGGTCTGTAATTACTTAATTGCATTTTATTCAAAAACCATATCGACAAAATAAACATTTTCAATTTAAAAACCCTTTTTGATGCTAAATTATTGAATAAATTGACGTGCTCAACATTTATTGTTTGAACTGCCTTGTTGCTGAAAATGTGCTTTTCAGATAAATTTAACTTCACTTTCAATGTTATTTAGGTTATCAGATTGGTGCAAAGTGCTATTATACCTATTCAACTTTCAACCTCTGATGATTATTGTAACTTTGAAAAAATACTTCAGAAATGTGGACGCTGACAGTAGCATTGGGGACGTCTGTGCTGCTGCAGCATGTTTGCATTGAGATGCTATTTTAGGCTTGAACAGCCCCAGTGGGCCAAGAGAAGCGGATTTGTCATCCGTCGCTGTTGTTTGCGGATGTCGCTTGTGCATCAGATTGACAGGCATATCAGAAACGTGCAAATATAAAGGTTCCGGTTTGGGACTTTCGTATGTAAAAAATAAATGCAATCAAGTGCGATAAAAATTCTTACTGGGTTAAAAGCTATGGAATTATTAAATCTGAATTAATGTGTTAAAGTCATGTTCGAGGTTTATTGTGCAGACCCAACACATGCATGTTTCTGTGTTATCCAGGGGTGTGCTGCACCAGCATCAGTAACTTTGAAGAGGCCAGGCGGAGCTATGGGACAGATGAGGACATCCTCTTTGTCTTCAAACAGAGCTGATTGACAGCAATGATGATCTTGGATTTTATCGTCCGTCTGACTGGAGCAGCTCTTAGTTCTAATGGCGCCCCCCCTCAGAGTTTCAGCAAGTCCCCCCACCCCCAACACAGCTCTACAGGTCACCCACTGATGGATGTAAATGTTCAGTGCATACGCAAGCCAAAACTACTCAAAACTCCTAATTTAAGATGGATTATTTTTCTACTCACAGTATAAGATGAGCAGATGATTCATATGAATTTTACTGTATTTAATTTTAATGCCTATAACCGCTCACTCAAAGGTTCGATTGAGCCGTTAAACTCTGAGGAGTTTGGACTTTGGATGAATTTTGGGAAATGTGGCCTGGAATGTGAATTAGCAGGGACTGATGTACACATTATTCAGGGCTTATCTTGATGATTTACAGTATTGTGCATTTACTCTATTTGTAATGTTCATTGTTGATGTGAAGCTGCTTATCTTTAACAACCCCCCAGCCTCGCCTCTACCTGCCTTTTTAGGAAGATCCTAGCCCCTTTTACGTTCAGAAGAGTCCAAGAACAGGGGAAACGGAGAGCAGCGGTGCTTTGATCGTCTCAGGTAATCAACGCTGTGAAGCATACCGGCGCCGGATCAGTGCAGTATTCTGTCTGCCGGACTCTGTGTGGACGCAGAGACCAAGAGACATCAGATTGTTGGTTTCATTAACTTTACTGGAGAAACGACATGATTATTGTCTCATGCTGCAGAACAGGCGGATGCACTGTTGGCCGGATGGATCCTATTAACTCGAGGTGATTTTTTTTTTTTTTTTTTTTTCTTTTTCTTTTTCATTGCCTCTGTTTTATTTTTAAAGTTGTGGTAATGTATATACATCTTTGCACTACATTTTTCATACCAGACTCGATTATGTTATTTAAAAGAAAATCTTTTTCTAGTGCTACAAAACGTCCCTGCCATCTGGTTGTGCTTTCTGGTGAAAACAAATGGCACATTTTAAACCACAATCTTTATTTTTTTATTTTTATTTTTTTTTTTAAACATAGGACTACATTTATTATGAGCTGTAATTAAAAGATTTGAACACATGCTGCATCCCTGGTTCTGTCTTCTCTTAAGTGAGTCAAAGTATCTTGATTTAAAAAAAAAAAAAAAAAAAAAAAAAGATTTATGCTAAGCATAAATTAGGGAAAGATCTGAGTCAGTTCTTACAAGTTTTGTAGTCCAACTTAAACAGACCCTTTAATTTATTCAGTACCGTCTTACAGCTAATCTCTCACACATTTGCATAAACTGTTACATTAAGATTCAGGGGTGCTTTTAATTGTCAGAGGTGGCTGCTTCAAATCTACAAGCAGATTTTTACTGAATTGAACGATCAGACAGAGGGTGCTCTTTCTGACAAATGTGTTCTACTCCTTTATTATGTTGGGTTTGAAGTCGGGTCTTATAGCCTTTTCGAGCTCTTCTGCGTACTCTGCATACCGCCCAGTCATCTGCAAAGTAAGGTACAGTAAATGGAATAAATTAAGCTGCAGATAAGAATGAATTCAGTATATTAACTTTTATTGAATGTTGCACTGGAAGAAGGCAGGAAGAAGCCTCATAGTAGTATATAGGCCATCCACTCGACCACTGCCCCACATGCTGTTGCAACTAATGGAAATCCAACACTAGGGACAATCAGGAAATGTAAATCTCATCAAAAAATTTTGATTAATGAAGTGTTAAAGCCATGTTTTGGCCTACATCGTTATGAAGTCTGCTGACGACCTCCACAAGTGTAAGCGAAAAAACATCACTGCTGAAAAAGATTGCTCTTCACTGAGTGCTGTGCCCAAGCGTATCATTGGAAAGTTGAGTGGAATAATGATGTGCAATAGAAATGGGTACATAACTGCAGCTCCAAAGATTGAGATGCAATGTCTATTCATTGCAGGAGAGTCACAAGACATGGACTGGCTATGAGGTAAGTTCTTCAAGAGTCACCACACATTTATTCAGGACATGACAACCACAAGTGCTTTTATAGAAGGTAGCTGGACTTCTCTTGTTTCTGGATCCATGATCAAGAACTAAGGAAGAACTTTGATGAGATGTGAAACATGCAAGTAACAAGAGAAGTTCAGTTCCCTTCTATTTAAGGGTAAGGCAAAACCGCCACTTGTCATTTAGAAAGGTTGGAAGCGTCTTACCTGGATTAAGGCTAAGGAGAAAAAAGGACTGAATTGTTGCTCAGTGGTCTAAAGCTCTCTATGCAGACAACAATTTAGCATTTCATTTGGAAATCAAAGTCAAGAAAGCGGCTCAGAGAATTTTTAGTTTGCTTTCCTCTCCAGAGCAGTTTAATGGAGATTAAGGGTGGGAATTTATTGTGATAAATTTCCTGTAAGATTTTGATTTATCGTCACGATAAATTCCAATTAATGGTGTTTAAAAACTCCTAAACCTGTCCGTATTGTCCCAGTTGTTATTTTTACTATTTTTCTCCACTGTTTGCTCAAAGATGTATCATTAAATTTGAAAATATGATTAAATGCAGTTACTGTGTGCAGTTTAGTGATACAAATCACATTTTATGTGACTGGTGAAGATGAGTATAACAAATGGGTGTGTTTTTCCAAGAGCAGTATTTGGGTTTGTGGGGCTATAATTGCTGGGCCAAGCAGTCACAGCCATACAGTAACATTAATAAAAGTAAATGGTTATCTTCACTTTTATCGTTATCACAATAGTACCACAAAATATCGTGATAAAACTAAGTCCATATCAGCCCAACCCTAATGGAGATGGTGATTTCATTTTCCAACAGGCAGCAAAGGAGTTTATTCACCAATTACTGTTCCAGGCTGTCCAGAATTAAACCCTACAAAGAATCTATGGGATGCTGTCAAGAAGATGACAAACACCAGAACCATCAATGCAGATGAGCTGAAGGCTGCTGTTAAACCAGCATGGGTGATCAGCAGTCCTACACACTGATCAGCTCCGTGCCACGCTGCACTGATGCAGTGAATCATGTTGAAGCAGCCCTGATCATTTAGCTACTGTGTGCAGATACTCTACAATACATGACAATGTTTTTCAACAAAAAAAAAAAAAACAAAAAAAACACAATCTTTTTTTATTCTAATGTAATCTGAGTTTTTAAGAAACACAATTCTGAGTTTTTAACTCTAAGCATGATCATCAAAATTAACAGGAAAAAATGTTTCAAATACATCAGTCTGTGACTGATCATTTTTAAATGAGTTTCCCTTTTTGTCACTTCCTGCATTAAATTGTTGAACTAAAAAATCAGTAATACTCAAAATTTACTGAGATGCACCTGTATGCTGCAGAACAAAACTGAGTTTTCAAAGTTAGATAAGAATGCTAAACATTTCATGCCTTAAACATGTGACAGAGGAAGACTGACTCTTTACCTTAAAACTCCATTTGTCACTGACTTGTCTGTTGAGGTTTAGATCCAGCTCCACCACCAGCAGTCCGTCACGGGTCCTGGAGAGCCCTGGGGTGCGACTGCCATCAGGACCAGCCACATAACTGGACCCATAGAAGTGCCCAAAGTCATGGTGAGCTGGAAAAAAGCACAAGAGCTGTTGTTGCCGTTTTACAAAAGGGTTTTTTTTCCCCCGCATTTTGTCAGGTTACAAACACAAACTTCTATGTATTTTATTGGGATTTTATGTGACAGGCCAACACAAAGTGCGTGCATATTAAAGGAAAACAATATCTGGTTACAAATACAGTGATGAAAAGCCTGTTGTATAGTGTATTTGTACTCAGTTCATTTTATTCTGATACCCTAAAAAAAATCTACTGCAATCAAATGCTGTCAGAAAGGAAAATTATTAGTTATGTACTCAACAAATCTGTGGAAGAATGGCAGGAAGAAAACCTTTATGGAACAAAAAACGCCAAAAAATTTGAATTTTTTTTTTTTTCAGTTTGAATTTCTAACAAGCAATGAAGGAGACAAAGCAGACATGATTATGGTACTCTGTTCAGATAAGACCAAAATATAACTATGTGGCATATTTAAATTGCATTATGTGTCTTGCACTCCAAGGACTCTCCACAGTGAAATATGGTGGTGGCAGCATCATGCTCTGGTTGCCTATACATACAGTCAGAGCTACAAAGAAGTGGGGCAGATCAGATAATATGCGTTTGTTAGAATGGCCCAGTTAAAGTCTAGACCTAAAGCTAACTTAGAATTTGTGGCAAGACCTACACAAAATGATGTTCAGAGGTTTTCTATTCAATCTATTTTGCATGGAAGACTTTAGAAATGGAAAATGCAAATGATTCCTGAAAATCTTATCAATAAGTTTGTTGGTAGAGGCATATCCCAAAGGACTTTCAGGACCAAGTATTAATTCAAATTCAATTCAAAAATACTTCATTTATCCCAAAGGGAAACTAAATTAACTCAGGCCTAGTTACAAATGTATGCTACATTTTGTTTCTTATTTGTAAAAAAGAAAAAAAAGTTTAACCATGAATTATTTTCCTTCAGTCTGACTATTACGGTCTACTTTGTGTTGATTTATCACATAAATTCCTCATAGAATATGCTGAACTTTGTGGCTGTAATAAAACAAAATGTGAAAAAGTTCGAGGAGGATAAATACTTTTGTGAGACTCATTGTGATAAAAAAAAAAAAAAAAAAAAAAAAAAAAAAAAAAAAAGTACAAGCTTCCTGTTACAAGATGACAAGAAAACATTCAAGTTAAAGTTATCCTTTAAAGTAAATGCCATCATATCCACCTCATGTTGCTGTAATGTTATGCAAAACATGAAAACATTAAGATTATGAGTTTGAGAAATGAACTCTATACCTTTCTTTCCATCCCCAGACGTGAATTCACTTTTGAAGTGTTCCTGTTGAAAACACATTTTTACGACTTGATTAAATATGTTCTGAAGAATCAACTTCAATCAGCTTATGCTGTAGAAAGACATCAGAGAACTCACTGTCCCAACACGGTTGATCGCACACGTAAAACAGTGATTAGCTATTGCTGCGTTCCTGGCCTCGACCGGCCACATAGGCTCACTGTGGAGAACAAAGAAAGGCTTCTGTACACACAGAGGCATGCAACACTTCAATCAGTGGGAACAATCTCAGCTTTCAAATCTCATCCAGTCACAGGAATTTAAAGAAATTTCTGTGGATTAAAGGAAAAATAAGTCCGATGCAGTAACTGATAGGAAGATGATCTGATGCGTCAAGCTTCGGGCTTCTCTAAGCAGCTGCCAGTTTTAAAATCAATCATTAAACTTACGTGCAAAGCAAGAAGGCAAAATGTCTACAACTACAGAAGAACTTAAAAGAAAATAAAAATCACAGTCAGACTGTGAGAGCTTTTAAATGACTTAACAGATCTGGATTTTAGTTCTACTGTTCAATCGCAATCTGCGTGGTAAAAAAAAAAAAATGAAGTATTTAAACTTCATTTTAAGATCTTTCTGGGCCTTAAAGATACTGTAGGTTAGGTTTGGGCAGGGGTGCTCACACTTTTTCAGCATGCGAGCTACTTATAAAACAACCAAGTCAAAATGATCTACCTACCCACTACAAAAATGCAAAACATATAACTGTTTTCAAATGTATTAAAGATTATTTGTATGTACAATGTATGTTAATGTACCTTGCATAACTGAATAAGCCAATATTGCACAACACACATAATAAATAATTATGAAGATAATATCTCTGCCTTATTTTTAAAGTCTCGGAACAATGAGTCAGCTGCCTCAACGAATGCTTCTTTTACCATCTCTCCGTCTTGGAAGGACTTATTGTTTTTAACCATGACGTCACTCACCCGGAACGATGCTTCGGTGGCGGCTTTTGCTTTTGAAGTTTGTTGAGTGAAAAATGACTGCTGTCCGGACCACTGGGATTTTAGTTCCTCCACCTTTCTCTTTCTCAGCTGGCTTTTCGGTGGGAAGTCGACGTCGTATGTTCCATGAACAGTCCGAAAATGCCGCTCCAAATTTCCCTTCTTTGTTATTGCGACGGTAGACTGGCAGATGAGGCAAACGCACTTCGAAAATGACATCGTGAAAAAAAAGTCCACCTCCCATTCCGTGTGAAAGTGATATGTTTCTGCCTTCTTACTTGGTCCAGCTTTCTCACTCATTTTGATCACCATATGTTTTAGCAACGGCTTAAAATCTGAGGTAATTCGCTAACTAGCTTGTAAGTTTTGCTGCGCTCGCGCCGTCGCTTACGCATGAGCGGTGACCTAAAGGTAAAAATCAGTTGTCATCTGGTTGGTTGCCCTGTATGTCAATTAAGTAACGGGATGTTTGATAGGCTGACAAATATATATATATATTTTTTTTTAATCACGCTGCGATCGACCAGTACTGCCTCCGCGATCAACGTAATGAGCACCCCTGGGTTAGGGTAAGTTGGACAGCAAATGAACATTTGGTCTTCAGGAAAAATGGACAAGCGTAAGGATTTGAACAATTTTAATCAGGCCCAACTAGTAATGGTTCGATTACTGGGTCAGAGCATCTCCAGAACTCTGAACTAGAGGGCAAGGATGGAACAGCGCTGAACAGACGATATCATTCATTTACGGAAATGCTTGCCTGTGTGGTCCGATTCCAACAGATGAGCTGCTGTAGTTTAAAATGCTGAAGAAGTTATTGCTTGTTCTCATAGAGAGGAGTTAGTAAACAGAGTGGATTGCAGTTTGTTGTCCATGGAATAAGGTGGTCTGGTCTGATAAATCGCATTTAGATCAGATGGTTGGCCTTAAACCAACCATCAGTCCCTCCTTCTGATAAACCACTGGTGGTTTATCAGCGCTGACATTTAGACAAAAATATTTTAGGAATGAATTTAGGAGAACTACAATGAGCTTCAAGTGTTGACTGGGCCTCCAAATTCCCCAGATCTCTATCCAGCAGCAACACTGAGATGTGCCGGACAAATTAAATCTGATCCTTGGAGCCCCCAACTCACAGCTTAGAGGGCTTGAAAGATCTGCTGCTAATGTCTTGGTGCCAGATGCCACAGTAAACCTTCCGTGGTCAGGTGGAGTCCATGCCTCGATGGAATATTACGGAGGTCAAGATATGCCTAATTGGGAGCCAATGGTGCAAAAAACTAGGGGTGCACCGATAAATCAGCATTTGGCTGATCGGCAATCGGTCGACACTTTCATGTGTTCACAGATCTTATTCACCAGTCGTACCGCAAAGGTCTGAAAATCATACACTGTCCTCTTTTGCTCTGCCGTGACTCACGGCCTGAGAGAGAGTCACATCTGCAAGTGTGCGGTTAACAATAGTTACCCCACTGTTGCCAAATTAGCTACTTTGTCACTATGTTTTTAGACTTTTCAGACAAAAAATTGGTATCGGTCAAACTGGAATCGTGATCAGCCAGAAAACTGCAATCTGTGAACTAAAAATAAAACATTATTGACAACTGCAAGAATGGACTAATTTAAATAGGTGGTTATTCTAAAGAGAATCATCCAGTTTGTAACCTAACCTTAATGAAAATTTTTATTCCTATTTTTTTCTTCTTGTTTTTTTTTTTTTGTTTGTTTTTTTTTTTGTTTTTTTTTGTCTGTTGACATTTTTTTTTTACATATTCGAAACAAAGATTTCATCGTCATTGTCATCAAAATCTGTGGGAAAGCTAAAAACGATGCTTGAAAAAAAATTACCCACAGAGAAGCAGAAACTTGTAGTCAAACTTATAACTTTCATTTACTCCTCAGAAAGGGCACCAGGCTCTGGCTTTGAGTTTTCATCCTGTTTCCTACCTGAGAGCGCCAACTGTGGCGGAGGGGTTGAAGATGATCTCTGCTCCGTTCATGCTGTACATGAACCAGTTGAGGGGATGGTGACGACCGTAGCAGATATTCACAGCAAGCTTTCCAAACTGCGTCTGGAACACTGTGTGGCCCGTGTTGCCCTCCATATAATATGTGGACTAAGGGTGAAGAGCGTAACACAGTATTCTGCTGCACTCCACAGCTGCAGTGAAGCTCACAATGCGCCTGCTAACCTCGTTAAAGTCTCCGATCCTGGGAATGTGGTTCTTCCGACTCTTTCCCAGCACGTTTCCGGAGTTGGAGATCACCACCGCTGTGTTCCACAGAGTGCTGTGCAGCTCCTCTCGCTCAAGAATTGGGGAGACAACCACCATGTTGTATTTTTTGGCAAGCTAATGGCAGGATGAGAAGAATAGTCAGGACTGTGCATCATATTAACTTAGCCTCAGCAATGCTTTGTTGTCTCACCTCTTGGCAGAACTGTGTGGTGTTTCCTTCCTCAGCGGACTCAGCAAACTCTGTCCACGGCTCTTTCTCCCGGGTGCAGAAAGCAAACGGCATGGCTGTAAACACAAAGACCTCAGCCTGCCTCTTCAAGGACCTTTGCTCTCATGTGTCGTGAATGAATTAATTCTGTGCACTCACTCCAGGTCTCCTGAAAGCAGATGATGTTAACACCGCACATGGCAGCAACCTCAACAATTTCACCAACACGGCTGTGTATGGCATTGATCTGTGCGCAGAAGACAAGGATTTGATGTGTATAACCCAGTATATTTCACACTTGCACACTGAAAAACAGATTTCCTGTCTCGCTGTGTCTGAATCTAGGGTATCTGACATGTGGCGGTGACCTGGTCCAGAACTGGGGCATCAGTAGGCAGAACAATGCGATGCTGAACCAGTCCCAGTCTGACTCTTCTGGGCGGCCTCAGCTGCTCCTGTGCAGCGTCAAACTTGTATCCCTTTAGCTCAAATTCACGCTCAGCTGCAGCTTCCACAGCGCAGGCTGGAAGCTCCAACCTCCTATGAAAAAAGCAGATTCTGCCTGAGCCATCAGGGAAGCACGGCGGTGGTAGCATCATGCTCAGTCCCTCCAGGATGTTGCGATTGTAACTATTAATGCAAATTCATTTACGATTAGCAAATTTTGCATGGCCTTGGAATTTTCACCAGTCATCGCAACTTTTCCACAAAATCTGACCAATCCTCTTAACGTTTTCTGTTTCCTTCTTTTCTGACCAATCACTGCAGCTCAGCTGAATTTTGAGCAATCTCCTTACCCTCCTTCTAATTTAACTTCCTGTTTCGTGAAAGCCGAACCCGCAACATGACAGCATGCGTGACGCTAAACGGTAGCATTGACTTTTTTTTTTTTTTTTTTTTTTTTTTTTTTTTTTTTTTTTTTTTAGCAAAACCATTTAGAGATGTTCTGTACTATACATTTACACACAGTTCATGTTAACTTGAGTGACTGATATGGAATTCTTCTTTTGCACTTTAAAAACTCCTTAGGACATGGTTTTATTTGTATTAAGGTCCTATTTCAAGAAAGTTCTAGAAAATATTGTTTCCACTTCAAATATTAACTGTCTTTTTTGGGAAGCCTATGTACAGCAATTTCAACTTTTTTTGAAGACCATGTTAGGAGTTGGTATCAAAAGCCCTGCTCATAGGCGGTCAGCTTTGTTTCTTTGCTCAAAAACGGACGAATCAGAGAACAGTTTATCTTTCTACGTAATTTATATTCTCCAATTAGAGCACACCATCAATCAAACAGCCATCCCCTTCCCCTCCTCCCCCCCAGCTGATACACCGGCTAATTTAAGGGCTAAGTTGCGCTAGGATGTCTGGCTACTCCACTTGAGAAGAGGATGGCTACTAAAAGCAGAGCTGTTTTGTCCGAGGGTCAAAAACGGCTGGAAGTTTCCAGTTTCTCCCGAAGGATAAGAGAATCGGAAAAGAGTGGCTGAAGTTCATTTATGGGGAAGTACCACGCAATTATAACCTCAATTTGAGGCGATGTTCAGCGCATTTTACTGAACAGTTTTCCAAATATGGTTGTAGCCAGTCAGAGTGAAGTCAACTAGGTAGAGCGACATATCATTACCAACCCAACCTTTTTACAGAGGAGGGAAATCTGGCCTGCCAGAACAAGCCCCTGCAAAAAAGGTGACGTCATTTTTAAAAATGAAATTCTTTGGAGAATTGACATATGCAGCAATATCAAGTACATGAAATAGTTTATACAGTGATGTCACCAACCTTTTAAAAAAGTTTTTGAGAACTTTTTGAAAAAGGAGCTGCAACATCAGTAATTTTAGGCAATTACAAAAAAAATTTGCAACATCCTGGAGGGAGTGTATGCTGCATGGAAAGGTTCTTGAGTTAAAATGGTTCAGCATGATTGGCACATTAATGTATGCAAAAGGAATGGTATTTCTTTGAAGAAAATGTCACCTGAGCTCGGAGAAAAATACTTCACCACTAGGCATCAAAGAAATCTGATGCAACTTGATGCCAATAAAATCTTTGAACAAACAAAGCTATAAAAAAGAAACTTGAAGATGAGTCAGAAACATTTCCTAACATTACCTACGTTGACAATAATGGAGCAAGAAGGCTCTTTGAAGTACCAGGATCTGTAGGTCAAATATGCTAAAAATATGACAAGTTAAACAAAATGTTAGGAGGATCAGAAAAAGATTTGACTCATGCTTGATTCATCTATGGCCAACTTTAGGGAAGACACAGCCATCAAAAGTGAATTCTGAAATTTAGGGATGAATTTGAGCATTAAAAGAAAAAAAATGTTTAGCTGGACAATGTATTCTTTAGAGCCTAACTAACACAAAAGGCAGCCTCTGTTTTCAGATCATGATTTATCCTATCTAGATTTGGTGGTACCTCTGATAAAAAAGTCTCAAAAACCTTTGAAAAATTTCCTCTGTAAAACCCCATGTTAGTCTTAGCAAAATCATTGGTGGAACAATTATTGTTGCTGTGACTGGTGTAAAATAAGGTATGAATATGTTGGAAAACACCTGATGCCCACTGTTTAGTATAGTGGAGTGTCTGTGATGCTGTGGGCTTGTTTTTCTTTCGAAGTTGTTGAGGTACAAGGATATTTTAAAGATAAATCTATTAGACTCTGTCCGTAAACCGAAAATGGGGTCTATTAACAAGATAATGATCCAAAACATATGGCCAAATCAATCAACACAAATGGTTGACCAGACACAAAATTAACGCTTTCCATGATCATCTCAGTCCCAAACCCTAACTGCTATAAAAATATATAAAGTTATGTGCAAATTCTGGTGTCTTAGAGAATGAAATGAAAGATAATTGAAAATAGATAGCATCATTATGAAAATAACGCTCTGTGATGGACTAGCAACCTGTCCAGGGTGTACCCCGCCTCAGTGACTGCTGGAGAGACCCACGTTTCCAAACATAAACCTTGTGAACCAATTCTTAAGTAAATAAAGTGTGTGTATATATATATGTATATATATATATATATATATATATATATATATATATATATATATATATATATATATATATATATATATATATATATATATATATATATATACACACACACACACACACACACACACACACACACACACACACACACACACACACACACACACACACACACAAAGTGAGTCCGCAGATAGAAAGTAACACTGAAACAATAAAAATTGTATACAGTTAACATAAACTGTAAATGTGTGTCTGTTACTGGTGCTTTTTTGGTTGAAACATCTGTGTTCTTCATTCTGTGAAGTACCTAGGGTAGAGTAGCCAGAAATTGTACTCGAGTCAGATTAGCATTACTTTAAGTAATATTACTCAAGCAGAAGTAAAAAGTATGGTGGAAAGCCATTTAAAGCCTTTTTACACATTTTTACCCAGGGCCAACAAATTAGTTCAAATCAGTATGTCCATATTTATTATTATTTAAACGTTTTAACTGTTCATTCTCCCTTTGGGTTGTTTTGCCACTCTGAGGCCCCTGACCAAAGTCCACCCTGCAGAATAATAATTTACCAGGAACAAGTGGAAAAGAAAACGAGCACAAAGTGAAAAGCATGGCTCTGCTACATAAGCAACATAGAAATGCAGTAAATGAAAAACTCACGGAGTTTCTCTTCCGAACAGGATACGTTTCACCTGTGCCAGCTCGGCCTCCGGCAGGTGGGACTCCAGAGATTTCTCTAGCGACTCAAACTCGGATGCAGACATTTTTGTGGCTTCTTTGTGCTGGGAGCTCCTCGGCAGCGGCAGAACTAATCCTCCGGTTACTGTCTGTGTTTGCTCGTGTTTCACTCGTTGTACAACTACCTTTGCTTCACAAACAGGAGCCTCTAACTGTGAGCAACCGCAGTTGGTCTTTGACCTGAGAACTACTACCCAGTAACAGCGTACGTTCAACTGTGTGCAGACAGAGGCGCCTCCAGAAGGGTTTGCAGGGGGTGGCAGGTTGTGGGCCACGGATAATTTTAGAGTGGCACACCCAGAAATAAAACCTGTACCAGAATTTTTGGAAAGTTATTTAGGTTTGTTGCTATGGTTGCTACACTGTCAGCATGAAATCGACCAGTTCCTTGCACCTGTGCACAGATATTCCAGGCCAGGCCAATTAGTACATTCCACATCTCCTCTGGGTTTTTTGTTTTGCATTTTGAGAAACATCCCCATGTCATTATGCCTGAGGTCCAATTAAAAGTGCACGTTCCACAATGTACTTTGGTTTGAATTCAGAGTTCTGGGTTGTCTAATAAGGTGTCTACATCCCACACAACTGTTATCCAGTTAACAAAATCTTATGTTGAGTTCCAGTTACCTCAGAAGTTGGAACTCGGAGCTCGATTTGACGTCACACCTGAGGTAAAAGCATTCTAGTTAGCGTAGTCGGAGATGTCAGGGTTTCAACATGGCGTCCCCCAAAGACATTGTTCACAGTACCTCTTACAAACATCATTTTATACTTTACTTTCCAACAACACTTTTAACTTGTTCAGTCTAGAGTTGCAGATGGTCAATGTAACATTGATTTTAGGTGAACTCTTACATGTGTGTCTTGTAAAATAAACATGTTTCCCCCACAGTTTATTCTCGTTGATGCAAGGAGCGGCCATATTGGATCCAAAGTCGGTCTCAAAAAAATTCTCAGACTTCAGGGTGCTGGTCCAGTTGATTCTTCTGACTCAGAAGTCAGAATTTCCCAGTTCTGACTAGAACTGGAATGCACCATTATTCCATTTCTCTCTATGCCAGTCAATGTGTTCTTTGGTGAAGCGAGAACTCTTCAGCAGTTTTTTTTTTTTTTTTTTTTTTTTTTTCAACAATAAGACTTTGAAGGGAGTTTCTCCTCAGTAGCTTTCCTTTACACAGGTATCTTGTAATTAATCCAGTACTCACAGTCTGTGCTATTTTGGCTAATCTTAGATCCATTTAAATGGTAGTTTTTCCATTTTCTTCAAAGTCTTTCTGGTTTTGGTTTTAATTTAAAGCATTTGAGATCATTTTAGCTGGCCAGCCTATTTTCTGTCAGGTTTTTTTTTAATTTTTTTTTTTTGATCAAAGTTCATTGTTCTTCTAAACATTGTCCTTTCAACTTTACAAAGTGAATTTCACAATTAATAATTTGGTTTCACAAAATCAGCAGCATGCATGTCTTAACTGTTGGATGTTTTGGTTGCTATTCTCTGTTGCACCTATTACCTTATTGGACATGTAGAATCATAGTTTCCACAAAATTCACTGAATGATCAGGTTAGCAATTTAGGGATACTATTTTTTTTTTTTTAAAATGCTAATTTTAGGGGTATCCATTGACACCATCCATGCCCCTCTCTACCCTCGCCCCCCTTAGTGCACTCTATGCAAACAGGTTTGCCATGTTTATTCACTGATATGCTCATGCATGCTCAGGCTGTGCACATTCCATTCATGGAGGCACTCCTAAGAGTTTCACATTCAGCTTAAGAACAAGAGCCTGACCTGAAGGAAGGAGACGGAGATATCAAACAAATGATCAAATAAATAAGTTCAAATGGAAAATAGTTTATAAAGAAAATAACAAGTAAGGTCACAATAATAAAATAGTCCTACTTAATGAAAAGCGGTGACATAAAAAATGTAAAACTGTAAAATAAAAGATATTAAGAGCTCATCAGCGTCTCTGTAAATCTCTACTCTCTGTTGCAGCCGTCTTTTACTATATTTGCCAGCCTTATGATTGTATGACTCGCATTCCATGTGGGGTGTTCAACACAAACAGCCAGGGATTTGAGTTGTAAACGACTGACTTGATCTTAATAACATAAAGTTTAGAAAGTGATTTAAGTTCTATATTGTAACAATTCACAACAAAGGTCACTGAATAGCCTTTATTGCACTCAATGGATCCAATTCATATCTATTTATGTACAATTCAATTTAGTGCAAATGTATTCAATCAATCAAGTTCATCCCAAAACAATTTAATATAACACAGTTAGATTCAAACCTAACTGCACATTCAGTTTATATTAGTATTCATTAGTATTCATACCCCTTGAATATGTTTGCTTAATGTTCATCTTTCTGTGATAGACCAGTGAAATGAGAAGAACACGATACATGGTTTTACAAATAAAATCTCTTAAAAAAAGGTTTTGTATGCAAACCCCTTTACTTTGACACCCCTAGTTAACCAGGGCAACCAACTCTTTTTACAAGTCCTCTAACTAATAAACAGTCCACATGCATGTAATTTTATCTCCCGCTTCTCTATGAAGGCCTCAGAGGTATGTCAGAGAACCTTAGTCAACGAACAGCATGAAGCTCAAGGAACACAGCAGACAGGTCAGGGAGAAAGTTGTGGAGATGTTTAAAGCAGAGTTAGGTTATGAAACAATATCACAAGCTTTAAACATGTCACAGAACTCTGTTTAAATTTCTCATCTGTCAACTGAAAATGGGGTGACAAACCTCTGGATAAAAAAGTGCCCTTCTGAAATAGTTTTTTTTTTTTTTTTTTTTGATCCAGCATTTCTTGATTTAAAAGCCTGTGAGTGCCCCATATTTTTTTAATTTTACCTGACAACACTTGAAGTGCACTCACTGAGGCAGCATGTGAACACCTCTCCTCTCCTCCACCGTCAACTAGAGCCCTCCTGCTCTGGTGACGGGCTGGTGCTAACCATCCAGGTAACAAACAAAATAAGTGCATGTCTCCTAAACATTAGATGCAAAAATTAAAACTTCACGTGCTTCAATTGTGTCTAAACAGAACAGCAATCAGTGTCATACCCTTCCCCACTACGTCTTCTATGGCCACCACCAGCAGCCAGGAGAATGTTTAAACTGTCGCTCTAAAATTAAATTAGAAAAAAACTGATAAATTCAAATCTATCTAATAGATGTAGTTATTACATTTGCTACCATTGTCCCTATTTGACTCATGTTTTTTTTATTGCAAATACAATAGACAAGTTACTAAGTAACTCATACATCTGTAACTCATGTATTTAAATAAAAAACATTTTATTTAAATACATGAATAAGGCCAAATGAGCTGGGTAACATTACAGTTCATACATTACTGAAAATACCTTTAATAAAGTTCTGTTCAGTAAAAGTGGGGCATGTAGATTAAGTAGTATTTTCTATTTCTGTGTAAAATTTATGAGATGATCAGTTTATTTTAATAAGTAAATAATATCAGCAGACATCTTGTTATCAGTTCTCAGGGCTTGTAGTTAATCTCATTAATCTTAACTCTCTTAGAATAATTTGTCATTTATCACGCAGGCTACATGCAGAAGGAGAAATTATTCTTATATACACTTGTGGTGCACTAAACAAGTACATTGTACTAAAAAGATTTTATAACTCTTTTTCTAGGTATAATTGGTCTTAGCTGTAGAATTGTTACTGGTTACTCAGATTTCTGAAGATAACTTGTTTAGTGTGACCCCTGGTAGATTTGTCAGGGTAGCCTACTTTGTTACAACATAAGGTTGTATGGTTGTGATAAAAGTACAGAATGATGGAGTCAAGACAGACACATGGTGCTTGGTGTGTGAAAAGAAAAAAAAATGGTAATCTAATTTTCAAATTCAACCAAGAAAATTTAGCTTAAAGACAAGTTGTGAATCAGAGTTCTAACTTTTAATCAGTCTATAATAATTTTGTTGTTTTATTAATCCCAAGAATTTCGTAAAATGCATTTAAAATACTTCCTTGTTTTGAGATGATTTTTCCCCCTGAGTGGTCATGTCCCTGGATCCCACTGGACAGCTTGCTTTGTAGGTGCTTACTAAAACATACAGGTGTCCTTTACCATCAGTAGATGTTGGCAGGTATGGTGTAGGGTTTATGATATTCTGTTTCAAATTCATCGAATTGTTCTCCTCTGTTTTATTTGGATAATCTGTTTTTTTGTTTGTTTGTTTGTTTTTTTAAATGAAAGATAACATCAAAGATAAAGGTATTTATTTTCTTGTGTGAGAGTATGTAAATTGGTTGTGAGATTTAGAAAATTGTGCTGGAGGCGTAATCACATTTCTTGCCCAGGGCACCAAATTTTCAAGGGTTGACTCTGTTATGAGGAAAGTCTCATCCAGCAGCTTTAACCCTTTACTATCATGCACAGCAGAACATTGATTTGGCTTATTTACCAATTGTGGCATAATACAGAGAAAACAAAGGCTGATAAAGAAGGCTGATGTTGAAGCGATGCCTGTAATAAATCTCACACTACTAAGGCAGTTGGCGGATTTATGTGCTGCACAAGGTGCCCTTTTTTTCCACTTGAACACCTGCCTCCCCCCCCACCCAAAATGTCTGTGCTCATCACTGACTATAACCTATGAAGACATGACCGTCCAACCTAGACTGACAGGCTGGGCAAGCAGAACATTAATCACAGTATTGTAGCTACCAAGAAGCCAGCAGCAAGTCCAGAGGAGCTGCAGAGATCCTAAGTTCAAATCTGGCCGTAAGCAGTTGTGTTTGCAGATTGCCACTGGCCATGTAGAGAGCACTGAAAATATTTGGATGGAGGCAATTAAGTTTTCTGGTTTCAGATCAGATGAAAATTGAACTTTTTGGCCTAAATGCAAAAAAGCGACATGGTGACAAGTGTCTATGACAGTATCATACTGTGGGGATCCTGTTCTTCAGCAGGGAGATGGAAGGAAGGTTCCCCTTTAAGCAGTACAAAGACTCTAAGCATACAGCCAAAGCTACACTGAAATGTTTAGATTAACGAATAGTCATTTGTTTAAATGGCCCAGTCAAAGTCCAGACCTAAATTCCGTGAAGAATATGGGCAAGACTTGAAAACTTATGTAAGAACAATGGGCAATATTTTTTGTTTTCTGAATGTGCAAAATTGGTGTAGACATATTCAAAAATACTTGCAGCTATAACTGCAGTGAAAGCAATATTTAGAAGACTGGGCTATTTTTCTTCCACTTCACAGTTCTTTACTACTTGGTTTTGGTCAGTCACATAGCCCTCATATAGAACACAGTGAAATTCACTAGATCTTATGTCTCTTCCTGTGAGAAGACACATGCAAACGCTAAACCTGCAGCCAGGAGTTCATTTTAATGGTAGCAGTAATTGCAATTTATGCACAGGGAGAGAGAGGGAGCAGACTCAGCAAGGTGAATCAGAAAACTTTAATATATTGCAGTGTTTTGACAAAGTTGGTATAAAGCAGTGAGAGATGTGTTGATTTTAGAAAATCTAATAGTTGGGAACAATTAGACCATTATTGTGTGCCTTGAAAACAAAATTAGACATGAATCTTTTTTATTATTTTAGTTTATATTAATATAGGCTTCTTTCACCTTCTAAATCGGTACATTACATATCTGTTGGCAGAGCCGATAACTACTAATGGAAACATTTGTTACTAAATTCTTATACTTAACATGTTAGTTTTGATTAATAACACACTGTGAGAGAAGGTGGTTCACTTTTTGGTGTGCAAATCATCTTTACAAGCTAAGGGATATTGATGTATTCATAAAGTAATCAAGGAAATCAGAAACTTTTAAGATTACTTATTGCTCTCAGTTGAAGAGATGTTTTTACTCCTTTGTGTCCGCCCTCTTCTGATCTTTCTCTCTGACTCTTTGTTAGGATTTGACAGTTTCTTCAGCAGTTCTGAAAAAAAAAAAAAAAACGTGTCACAAAGTAATTTGACCAGCAGGGGGACCTAATGAGCTACTCAGCTGTACTCAGGACTAGTAGTTTTCAGTACCTGTTAACTCAGGGTGACTCTTAGTGTTATTCAGGAGAGAGACATATTTGCAACCCCCAGATTCTTCATTCTCTTCTAGGAAAAATGAAATCATGAACACCCGTAACAGTAAGCTGTTATCATTCTGCATCGTGGCTTCAAAAACAAACATCAGGACATCAATATGTGCAATATTTCATTTTATGATCCCTGTGAAACTTTAAAAGGCATCCTAATTTTGTTTGTGTTCTCGTTCTAATTATGTAATATAGAATGAAATCTAATAAGTCTGGCCAGACGTAGTTAACTTGATTCAGCTTTGAGAATGCTTTACAGATCTGAGCCGTTGTTCCTTTGAAGTTGTGCTGATGGATGGAGCAGACAGACTCACGGCAGACTCGCAGGAGGACGTAGTGCTGCCTCGCTGCCAGCATGCTGCTGGCTGGAGCCACGCTGTGCTGCATCGGCTCCAGGTTCATCACCCGGCCTCTGCTGTCCATCAGCTCCACGCAGTCTGCAGAAGGAAGTTTCTGCTTAAGCTTTGGTCCATCCAAGAAGATGTTTAAAATATTTAATTCAGGTTGATGATACTAAGTACGTCCATGTATGATTTAAAAAAATGTATAAAAATTTATATACACCCCCTGAACATTTTCACATTACAACCACAAACATCAATGTAATGCTTCAGAGGTTTTTTTTTTTTCTTTAGCTCAGGATCATGAAGACCAAGGAACACAGCCGACAGGTCAGAGGGAAAGCTGTGGAACAGTTTAAAGCAGAGTTGGGTTATAAAGCAATTTTGTAAGCTTGCAGTTTGCCACAGGGGCACAAAAGACATTTAGAAGGAAGTGATCAAGATTTTGGTGTTAGATGAGATGAAAACTTTGGCCCAAATACAAGAAGCTATGTATGTATGATGAAAACATATGCCCCAAAAGTCCCTAAATATCTGATACTGAGTATCTGTTGCAGAGCTCTGTTCAATCCATCATCTGAAAATGGAAAGAGTATGGCACAACTGGAAACCTACCAATATTTGGCTACCCAACTGATCTGACAGACCAGACAAGGGAGATATTAAGTTGAGAAGCAGCCAAGAGACTTATGGTAACTGTGGAGGAGCTGCAGAGATGCACAGCTCAGATGGACGAATCTGTCAACAGGACAGCTGTTAGTTGCTCTTTCCAGAAATCTGGCCTTTACAGAAGAGTGTCAAAAAAAAAAAACAGTTTTGAAAGAAAGCAACAAGAAGTCTCCTTTTCAGCTTGCCACAAGGGGACACATCAAACAGGTGGAAGAAGGTGCCCTGGTCAGATGTGACTAAAAGTTAACTTTTTGGTTTACATACAAAAATATTTTTGTGGTAGATAACTAACACTGCATATCACCTTTAAGACAAAATCAATGTAAAACATGATGATGGTACTATTATGCTCTGAGGATGCTTTTCTTCAGCAGGGACAGGAAAGCTGATGATCCTAAAAGAGGATAGGCTGCTAATCCTTGAGACTAGGACAGAGTTTCACTTTGCAGCAGGATGACTACCCTAAACATACAAACAGAGCTACAATGGAATGATTTTGACTGAAGCTTATGCATGTGCTTAAGTGGCAAAGTCAAAGTCCAGACCTGAATCCACTTGAAAACTTGTGGCAAGACTTGAACATTGATGTTCACAGACACTCTCCACCCAGCCTTCCTGAGCTTCTGCCATTTTGCAAAGAGAACAGAATTCAGTCTCTCGATGTGCAAAGCTGGTATACCCAATATACCCCAAAGACTCACAGCTATAACTGCATTAAAATGAGATTCTACAAAATATTGACTAAGAGAGCTGAATGCAAATGTTCTAATATGTATCATTTTCCATTTAACACTTGAGTTGGTCTTCCACATAAATCCCAACAGAATATACTGAAGACTTTGGCTGTAACATGAGAAAATATGAGAAAGTTATAGTACAAAAATTCTTCTGAGGCGAGGCACTGCATGAATGAAAATGAAAGTTGAACACAGAAGTTTGGTTTAACATCCTCGTCAATAAAAGGCTTCAACTGGTTAGTTTAATTTCAACCACGACTGACAGAAGTTTGACAGAAGACCTATTCAGTTACCTTTGAAATCCAGACCACACTTTTCCTTCAGGTGATGAATGAAGTTGACCAGTTTACAGTTAAGATTTAACATTTCCATTCTGCCATCTGCCAAGATAACCTCCTTTGTAAAACCAATAGTAGTAGAAATCAACAAAGTGGCAAAACAAATACAGGAAAATTTCTGACCTCCAAACAGGACAGTGACAAACATCCTCCAGGGCCAAATGTGTTTATGCTCCACAACTCCAACAAATTCAACTAAGAGCTAAAATGCACCGCAGAGTCCAGGGCGTTTGGAACCAGACAACCAAATCCACACATGAAAGAGCTACGTCCTGTGGTGTGTACTTTTTTTTCCTTCAAACTCAGCACTAAAGTAAATGAATGAGCCAGCTTGGATAACTGCACAGTCACACGAACACCCTTCTTTGAATTCACCTCTGCTTTTCCTTCACAAAGCTCCAGTCTTGTAAATGAAGAGACAAAGACCTGCTGATGCTTGTATCCATGGAGTCTCTACAAACAGAAAGTCTGGCTCTCTGTGCTTCACAGATGTTTACTGGACGGTGATGTCAAGACTGTGGAAAAAATGGACTTAATAGTATCACTGCTCTTATTGGGACATGTTTGGTAAATAATCCAATCCATATGTGCAGTTTGTGCCATATGTACAGCACTGGAAGAGTCTTCAATAACACTGTGGATCACTTCCAGTTCCAAGGAACCAAATGTTTCTTTTGACCTGAAATGATCCTTATACATAGACACTGTTCAGGGAAGGACCAACAGAGACTATACATCCTGTGGCAACTCAAGAAGTACAACCTTCCACAGGAGCTGCTGGTCATCGTCTACACTGCCACAATTCAGTTCTTGTCTAGGGTCAGGAAAAGATCAGCTACTATCTCTGCAGACCCCCCACATCCTGGATACAAACCTCCAGGTCAGTGCTACAAAACACTATTTGCAAAAACCAGACTCACCAGAGACAGTTTCTTCCTCCAGGTGGAACTGAAGTCAAATTCCTTGTTTGTGTGCACAAACTTGGTAAATAAAGCTGATTTTGATTATTTTATGTTACAAAGCATAGGGATGTGGATGTAGATGTTTTGGAACTAAACAAATGCTTTTCACATGAATTAGTTTTTTTTACATTCCTGTTTCATATTCCTGCTCATACACACTTCTCACAAAAAGTTAGAGATATTCAGCTTTTGGATGCAGTTTCTTTAAACCTTCTCTAAACTTTTGAATGCATATGTCCAACTGTTTAGTGTTTTAATACTTTTTGAACAACTTGCGGTTCTCCAACAATTAGCTACAAAATTCACAAGTTTTTGATCTACTAATCGACCAATACAATCCCAGGTTCAATCAGAATTGGTATTTAAACAATCCTCATAATTGCTGTTCACATTTTGAGATCATGAGACCAAGACGACACCTAACAAGTGTGTGAACATTACCTTGCCATTGTGAGACTTCAAACAGGATGTTCTCAGACGCAAGTGGCCACTGAGCTTTGAGTGTCACAGAGAGTCATCAGCAGGTTGCAACAGAGCTACAGAGACACTGGAAGAGTTCCAGAAAGGCATAGAAGTGGACAGCCTTTGGCTACATCCCACACTGATGACTGCTTCATTGTGAACAGTGCTCTGTGGAATCAGATGTTGAACCACTCAATTCCAGGCATATTTAAGGGAGGTGGGAGGTACCCAAGTGTCACGTCAGACCATTTGAAACCATTTCTATCAGCAGGTCTGCGTGCTAGACGACCTGTAAGGGTACCTGACCACACCACCAGGTACAGGCATCATTGTCTGGCATGGGCCAGGGAGCATTTACACTGGACGAGGTACCAGTGGGCCTCAGTGCTGCTCTCTGATGAAAGTTGATTCACGTTGAGCAGAAATGATGACCACCAATGATGTTGTAGACATCGAGGAGAGCATTATACATCAGCCACTGCTGTCACCAGGTGAGCCTTTGGTGGTGGTGGTGTTACAGTGGGAGCAGGTATGTCAATACAAAACTGCTCTACACTTTGTGAAGGTTAGAGTGACAATACCATAACAACATCATTAATCCAGTCATTCTGCCCCCTCATGAACAACACAAGTCTAGTTTTATCTTCATGGACCACAATGCTCCAGCTCATTGAGGTCACATTATTAGAGAACAGCTGTTGGAGACTGGGACACTGGGACACCTTGAATGGAGTGCCTTGAACTTTTTTCAGACCTGAATCTCATAGAAAACCAACCATAGAAAACCAGTCATGTAGAGTGTCGTAAAGCTGTAAACTTGATGACTTGAAGGCTGCGCTTCAAGAAGGGATGCCATTCCTCAGCAGACAATAAGCTGACATGTGAACAGCATGAGATGTTGTTGTCAAGCTGTAATTAATGCTAAAGGCCACATGACATGATATTGAGACATTGACGTTTTGTGTTGTGGCATACCCACCACTGTTGTTGGCTTTTGTTTGAATATATTAGTTTGGACGATGAAATCACTGTTGCATGTGTCTACTTAAATGCCCTACTTGATATCACACCATTGTAGCATGAACTTTTTGTATTTTCCATAAATTTCACCCAAAAACCACATACCCCTAACTTCATGTGAGTAGTGTATATTATATATGAATTCATTGGACATAGTGGGACATATTTCAAGTGTTTATTTCAGCTAATTTTGATGATTATGCCTCAAAGCTGATGAAAACCCAAAATTAGTTTGTCAGAAATTAAAATCGCCCAAGAGACCAATAAAAAGGATTTTTTCAAACCAGAAATATTTTTGGCCAATGAAAAGTATGTACTGTATTTACAATCATTACTCAGGGCTCCTTTTGTATGAATTACTGCGTTAATGTGGTGTGGCATGGAGGTGATCAATCTGTGGCCTTCAGTTTGTCTCCATTGTTGGCTCTGCTGTTTCTTGCCTTCCTCTTAACAATATTCTATAGACTTTTGGAGGGGTTCAGGTGAGGCCAGTATGTTGCCCAAACAAAAACAGTGAAATCATGGTCATTAAGGCAGGTACTTTTGGAATGAGTGGGTCAGTGTGAAGTCCTACTAGAAAATTAAATGAGCATCTCCATAAAGCTTATCAGCAGAGGGAAGCTCCACTCTTCCTCCAGACTCAGGTACCTTGAATTCTAAATTAAATGAAAAAAATAATTACATTTGAAAATGGGACTTTGGACTACTGTGAAATAGTTTAGTCTCTGTTCTCTTTAGTCCAGGCAAAACACTTCAAATGTTGTCTCTGGTTGGGGAGTAGCTTACACAAAGAATTCTACAGTTGTATCTATAATACCTTAACAACATCATTAATCCAGTCATTCTGACCCCGCATGAACAACACAAGCCTAGTTTTATCTTCATGGACCACAATGCTCCAGCTTATTGAGGTCCTATATGACGGCATTTGGAGCTTCAACTACACCCACAATTCAAACCATGTGAATCTACCCCAAACTCATGCTTCATGAAATCTCAAATTGTGTTTTTGCCTACTGCTTTTGAAACATATGTCTTCCTTCCACTCAACTTTCTAACAATAATTATGACAATTAAATTTTTTGCTCGGGTAAAACACTTTGTGAACAGTCCAAATCTTCTGTAATTACCTTTTGTGCCTTCCTCTCTTTATGGGGGGGTCAATGGATGATCCGTCAGACAACTAATGAATCAGCAGTCTTCTCCACACTTGTGGAGGCCATAGCATGACCGCATGACCATAAAATAACATTTTTGTTTTAAAAACAATTTTTATTGCTCTAATGTAAAATTCTGATTTTCTGTCAAACTGAAATTTGGGGGTTCGTTTGTTGTAAACCATAACCAAAATAAACAAAAATTAAAGTTCTAAATGTATCACTCTGTGTATTGAATTAGTTTTACTTCTTGAAAAATAATATAAACTGAAGCACAGTTGAAAGAAAACTGGGCCAAAATGCCTTTACAATGATGCATCAAAAACAAAACCACAAGTGACTGAATCAAGGGGTGTACTTAGTTTTTTGCATTTAGCTTTTCTGTTGTGACTGCATTTTAAATATCAACAAGGTGGATGCTGTTGTGTGCTTTTCTGATAGATTTTATTTTTGCCCTGATACATTAAACCCCTGTAGAGAACGTGTGCTTTATTTTTAATTATGACTGTAGCTGGCAGAAGTCAGTGTTGCATCTGGGTTAAAATCTTTGATTTGGCAGTTCTGTTGACATCTAAAGGTCTTTCTTTATGCTAGGTTAGAGTACAGTAACCAGTTGCTTTTGTAGTCCTATATTCTAAGAACAGATATAATGTAAGTGTGATATTGAGAGGCAAGAATCAGTATGGTGTTCTGATGCAAACTGTCATTTGACCCAGCTGAGGAGACTCTGCAGGTCAGCAGCAGAGCATGAGGACTCAAAGGACTTGATGAATATTTTTTGTAAAAAGTTCTAAAGATCCCGTAGAAGCTTTCAAAAAGAAGTGGGCCCTGAGCCCTGGAACCTGAACCCACAGGGGAGAAATGATAAAAGCTAGGAAAATAAAGAAGTCCAGAGATAGTTGAAGGGCCTAACTAACCGTTTCCCAGCATAGGCAAGCAAAGAGCTCTGACTCAGTTTGTTAGGCTTCCAAATCTGATATGAAACATGTTCCTACTTAAAAGGCAGAAAAGCCTGGTTCTATACTGAATAATGCGTGGGATCACTTTGAGGCCATTGTAGAATTTAGATACTCTGTGTTAGAGTATCTATTTAAAAACAGGACTTTATGCAAACCTACACATGAAAACACATTTAATAGTAGGTTTTCTGGAACAAACTCATCACGAACTGTTTATTGAAGTTGCAAGAAACTGAGATTCTACCAAATTCAAAATGCAATCATTTATAATCTTTGATAAATTACTTTTTATTTTACATCTGAATAAATTTTACAACACATCAAAGCCTTATTGAGCAAACACTAACACCAGTTTCCATTTCAGCATTATCCCATTTCCCTCCTTTTGCTTAACAAAACAAAACAAAACATGAACTATACCAGTCTGAATTGTTGGAAACCCTGAGGTGCAAAATAAAACTGGAAGTCGGTGACTCAGTGTCAAAAGTAAAGTAATAAAGGGAGAAAAGTACAGAAAAGGTGAAATTTATGTGTAGTCCAATATATTCTTAATTCAGAAATCTTGAAAGGCAATATTTTCACAAATGGCTCAAGAAAGTTTAACAGCCTGTGTTGGGTCAGGTAGTTTACTAGACAAAGTGCATTTTCAATGACTACAACATATTTGTAAAGTAAATAGAAAAGCATTTGGTGGTCTTGTCTGCTAAAATGAACAGTTTCTTACTGGAAAGGACCTTGAGGTTGAAGATGGATGTGTCAGCTGCTTCATCTATTTAAATCATTGTCCTCTGTGTCGGAGGTGAAGAGGGAGTTTGAGCACTCCAGACCACAAGCGGTGCTTTATAGACTCTTCCCTCCGGCTTACATAAAAAGTCAGTGTATTTAATTTATCTCTGTGACATTTATTGCCTGTTATCCGTTATCACCACTCCCATCTCCTCTCCAATCCCCAGAGGACATTTGATCGCTTGGCTCCTGAATTAGTTCCCCATCCTTCCTGTATATTTGTCAGGATACTCTTTGCAGCTCACAAAAGCAATTCTTCCTATTCTGGTTGGTGAACAGTGGTGAGACCTGGGTTGAGCTGAGGTTCTGTTTGCCTTTTTCCTCCAGAATTTCTCCTCCTGCGTAGTCATGGTCTTGTTCTTCAAAACCTAGATGCTGGGCCAGTGGGATTTCAGTCTGCCTGAGGGCTTGCAGTGCACATGTCCCATCCTGAGGACAATTGGAGATGACGACTGACAGAGGAGGGTTAGAGACTGCCACCAGGCCACCCCCTACAGGAGAGATGTGAGCAGGGTGGTTACTGGAGTTTTTACAGCTACTACTCCTGCTGGGCTCTGTGAAGAAGTCCAATTTGAGGTCGTTTGCTTTGAGTCTGATGGAGTCTGTGATGGTACTGTGTGTAGAATTGCGCTCACTGCTGCTACTCTCTAACACCTGATGCCAACCCAGGATGTTGCGTCGGATAATCTTTCGGAAGGTCTGCCTGAATTCCCGGATGCGGTAGGCATAGATGAAGGGGTTGATGACAGAGTTGGCATGAGAAAGAATGATGGCCACGTACATAATCCAAAGTGGAGGACGATCACACTGAGGGCAGAACAGGGTGAAGCAGTTGATGATGTGCAGAGGCAGCCAGCAGACAGCAAACAGCCCAACAATTATGGCCAGAGACTTAGCAGCCTGGACTTCCTTCTGGAGAGTGGATCGTGACTTTTCTCCGCGAAAGGCCTCCACTTTAATCAGTTTCAGCTGGTGGCGAGCTGCCATGAAGATGCACAGGTAGATGGCCAGCATCAGCAGGAGGGGGATTAGTACACAAGCAAAGAAGTTGAAGTAAACCATGTACTCCATGTTCACTACCTCCTCAAACAGGCACTTCATCAGGCCGGGCTGGCAGGTGTTGTTGATGCTCTCGGTACTGTTGGACACTTTGTGCCAGCCCATCATGGGGGTCAGACCAATGATGATTGATAGAGCCCAGCAAATAGTGATGGTGCCCCGAGCCCGATGGCTTGTCACCAAGCTGTTGTACCTGGAGAAAGAGGAGGTGCAAATATTAAGCATAAGCTCTGATTGCCAGGTCCTATGATGTTGTCAATCAAGAGTGTAACAAGATCTCGTGGCAGGAGACCTTGCAATGCTAAAAGTTAGTGACACACCTTTTTAAAATATTTAGCATTTTGTGCTGGCTGATTGTAACCAGGTTGTAAGTACAGCTTCAAAACGCAAAAAGGAAAAAACAGGAGCAAGAAACAAAAATCAACGAGCCAAATTATTGAAAAGTATATTAAAACTCAAACTGGTCAAAAGTTTAAGACTGTAGCCTTAAAAATCAAAAAAATTTGCTTAAATTTGGCTTTCACATCTTTTTCTGCAAAGCATTCACTCTCTCATGATGCACTGATGGCAAAGGCAAAAAGGCTTTCTGTCTTTGACCATGGCAGGATAGTTAAGTGGCACAAGCAAGGCCTCTCACAATGCGCCATCACTGCAAAGATTGGGTGGGGTAAATCAGTTACTTCAACCTTCTTAGCAGACCTTAATGGTTATAGAACAGAAAAGGATGATGCGATGGAGTGTCTGTGGAGACAGAAGTAGATCCTTAACCCAAATTAAGGCCCCCACTGATGCAGGCTGCATCCCAAAGACAGCATCTCGAGAGAAAAGCTGTAAGAACAAAAAAATGTCTACAAAGGCAATGTTCTCTCCCACACTGCCAGCATTCTTCTTTGGACTTTGCAAGGGAGCACCAAATATCAAACATTAAAAGGTGAAAGAATTTTTTTTTTCTCTTTCTCTAATGAGAATACAATTAGTCTGATCCTGATAGCTTTCAACATTACTGGTGTGACAAGAAAATCCCCCTGGAGGCGTTTTCTATACAGCAGAAGTGAGGAGGTTTCATCATAATCTGAAGAGCTTTTTCTCTTGATCGAAAAATGGGAGCTTCAAGTTGTGCCAGGGCATCAAACTGCAGCTTTCTAGATGAGTTTTTGCATTAATCACTGAGTACCCTCATCAGTGTTTTGAGCTCAAGGTCTTTTCAACAGTTTCCAGTGCTTAGTTTCCAGTGCAAATATCTTAGAACATTTGAAATAAGACAACACTAACTTACAAGTAACTTTTCTGCAAGATAGTACTTTTTTTTAAAATCAATATTCAAGAATTATTGGCTTAAAACAAGCTTATCTCTTGCTGAAAAGTTACTTGTAGGTTAGTTTTGTCTTATTTCAAGTGTACTAAGATACTAGAAAGTAGACAAAAATACTTGGCAAGTTTTTTTCTGTTTTTGCACTGTGTTAGCACATCAGACAGTTTGCATCAAAATTAGCACAGTGGCACACACATCACTGCACAACCTTAATCTGTCAATTTGTTCCTGTAGTGTTTAAAACCATAACAGCAATACAATGTTATCGGCATATATGGTTACAAACAGTTAGCAATGCAGCACTAAGCAAACAACAGTGCTTTTGCAGACTTGAAAAAAGATAATCTTTAACTTGAGTGTGACATGGTTCGGAGTTCCCCTTGTTGTGTTCACAGAGTCAACTTGCGAAGGCAACACTTGGTTACATAACCACTGAAGTAGCACCCTTTTAAAAGAGATGGGCATTTTGAGTTAACTGTTAGTTGCTGCAGTTAGTATCTGCTTTGTAGCTTCCTGTTGGTGCTAAACTAAATGAAAAACAGTTCAAAACAAAAATTACATAGATGGGTTAAACTTGAAATGCATAATTTCACACAGAATTGATATTCTTTAAAGCACAGTTTGAGATTCATGAAACGTTTCTTCTATTCGTGATAACACAACAAGGAAGTATATTCAATGCTTTTTTGGCATTAGGAACACCTTGAAATTAGACTCTAATTCATTTTTAATGTGAAGCACTTACAGGCCATCCTCAAGGCTGCACCACCCTGGTGATAAGCCACATTGCTCATATCAAAAAATCACCACTGGTTGGATGTATTGTTAAAGCCCTATTGTCAACTAACAGAATTAGGGCTGTGTCTCAAATAAAGATCTCTCATGGGATGATTTTAATAAACCTTCAAAAGCACCTTTCTGAGGTTTAATTAAATGCAGAAATTAATAATATATAAACAGCATACAGCTGATGAATTTTTGCCTGATTTATTATTTACTGATTTCTCTGTATAAGCAGTTCTTATACCAGAACTAATCTAAAGATAAAGATAATCTAAGGTTTTGCAAGATTCCTCAAAGGAAGGAGTCTATTTTGAGTTTGCCTGTTGTGCAGTGTGGGAGAGCAGCTGAGATATTTGGCTTGTTTCTATTACATTCTTGAGATGTTAGAGTGCAAAGGTTAATGCTGCAAAAACAAGCCCCCACCCCCCACCATCCCGTCAGGGATGCAGAAAATAACACAGAGGAACCCTCACGTAGAGCATCCTCAGAAGGAGGAAGAGGCTGTGTGAAAACAGTCTGCTTGAGTCAGTGGGACAGGAAGGCATAGTGCTTCAATGCATCGCTGAGGTCAGGCTGATTGTTTCAGGATGACGCCACAGCATGAGTGAAGGCATTACTGGAGCTAAGGCTGGTAGCAATACATCAGTGGAGATACTGCAAATCTGAGCAAAACACTGCAGACAGGATGCCTGATTGTGTTTTTACAATAAAATCCAATCACACAGGGGGTTACAGGCAGTTACAGAGTCTGTATAAGCAATCATTGCAATATTTAACTGATTACTCTAGGGGGACATGGTCCCACGGGAAACTCCATTTTTGGAGACACTTATATGGCCAAAACTTTCTGGTACAAATGGCTCATCTTTACATACAGGAATTAAATTTATACGTCAAGGTTTCTGCTCTTTGGAGCATAGAAAACCTTTAGAAGAACCCAAAAAACAAAAGGCTGACGGGTTTAGATAAAACATTAAATCTTACCCTTCGTCTATCAATCACCATTCCCAGAAAATGGAAACAGTGAGGAAATTACTACTTAAATATAAGGAGCACACTGTGGCTTACTTTTTTTTTTTTTTTTTTACTAAAAGCAAGATTCCTTATTTTTACTCTTATATACTGTACTGTTCTAATAACCGGATTGATATGGTAGCAAATATAAATAATCTTTTAAATCACAACGTGCCTTTTGACAACAGGAACATTTTCCACTAACCTGGACTATTATGAGCACCCTGTGATTCCAATACATTTACCAGGGTAAAGATAAATTACCAAGCAGATATTTGCTCCAGAAAAAGTCATTGGATGGGAGGTAGAATTTTTTCATTTACCAGGAACTTTTAGACGGACTGTTGTCATGGGGATACTGCTAAGTAAGCAGTTTGCAGCTGGTGTGAATGTGGTTTATACTCCTTTGGGAGGCAAGTCTCAGGGTTTACTCATTAAATATCTGTAAATGTTCCAAACTTCTATTGACCTTCAAGTGATTACCATACAGTTTCACAGTGTAAATGCTATGAAATTATTACAATTGCGAGAACATATACTATAGCAAAACCAGACTGTAGCTGTCACTCCTGTTCTCTCCCCTCCTGGCAAAATCCCTTTAAGATGGGTTAGAGTTATGTCTTTCCATGGAGTTTTGTAGTGAATCTAATTTATATAAGTTATAACTTACAACAGTATAGTCACTGTGTAAGAATAAACAGTTCTAGTTTTATTGCTGAAAAATTTGTGTTCAACTTTACTGCAAACATGTGATATGGCATCTGTCTGCTACAGGTAAGGAACTGTATCTCATTTCAAAACATGTTAAATATCCATTAAACAGATGAAATATGCTTTGATGAAGTGGGTTTACTTTAACCCCACTTATCATGGGGTTACTTCATCTGAACTACCTGAGCCACATGCTACTACATGCTTGATATGTTATTTCACAGAAACATTTCATAAAGGTTTTGACACAGAGATGGTTAAAACTCATTAAAGGGCCGCTTCCTTAACCTAACCTGCATGTTTCCGGATTGCGGGGGGAAGCTAGAGACGCTGAGAGAGAACTTATTCATAGAGCCAAGATGCAAGCTCCACACACCAAGGCCCCTGCCTAGATTTGAGCCCATATACCCTATTTATATTTTAGTGATATTTTATTGAATAAAAAATCTAGGTGCAGTATTATTGGTGTGGAAATATCAAAGTGCTCAATTTCCTGTCCTGATTCAGCTCGTGTTACATTACACATGCTTCATCTCACTCATTCCAGATCCCAGAACAGCATACTCGCCATTTAATTCCAAGCAGAAAAATATTTGCAACCCTGATTTTACCACTTGCCCCTTTTCAGAATCTAATTGTTATACATCAAACAACTTCAATGATTTCAGAAACAAGGATTGTTGTTTGGTTGTTTTTGTGGATTTTCTCTAATTCACACAGGGAATCATCCATGCTGGCTCACATTTCTACATAAACCCACACTAATGATTGGATACATGTCCTTTAGCAAACTATTCCACAGCAACATGATTTCTGTGGACATAAGCAAGTTTTTGGACAAATCTGGCTGGATATTCGAACCTCTTTTCATGGCAGATTGTTTGCCTTTTAAATGGGTTTGTTTCCTGGCACATAACTGGCTCTTAAGCATAGTCCACACTTTTTTAACAGGGCTGAGGTTAGGCCCATTTAAAAAGCCTAATGTTGGCCTGCTTTGTCCACTGCAGAACCATTTTTGATTGGATATTTGTATTACCGGAACACCAAATTGATCCCAGATTTCAACTTTCTAATTGTTGAGATTCTGTGACGTACATGAATTTGGAGGTAGCCCTCTCCATTATTTTTCAATTCACATAGTGTGATGCTCAAGTGCCATTGGTACCAAAACAGTCCCACAGCATGATACTACCACCACCATGATTGATAGTATTCGTTAACTGAACTCCTTAACTCCAAATTGTTATGTGCAAAAAGTTCAATCTTTGTTTTGGCTGATCACTAAAAGACACTTGGCTTGTCCACGGGGGCAGCTTTCAGTTGCGCTTAAAGATCTCCATTCTGGAACAGGTACTTATTTTTGATAAACGTTTTCAGTCCACCAGTTCCACATTTGATCCCTTGTTTTTATTTAGGATACAGTAAACAACACGTCCCCTGAATGTGTCTTGGTCTTATTTGTCCCTGTTCCCTGGTTGTATCCTTTTATGTCTAATTATGCAGCTTTAAATCCTTTGAGTTGGGTTGCTGCTGCATGTATCTTCAGCCAGGACAAGGCTAGCCTTTCTAATAGAGCCTTAGTCAGGTAGAAGACCAATAGGTGGCTTATAGTCTTTTCAGAACAGCAGCACACACACATACAGGATCAGTTTAAACCTGTCTACATTTTTGGATAGTGGAAGGGAGCCAGAGTACCCTGGGAAAACCCACACATAGATGGAAAATGTATCCAAACTCCACACAGAAAAGCCCACACAGCCTTGATTTAAGCAGGAGGGTGTGAGATGAGAGCCCTTACTACCACACTGCTTTTGCTGTGGAAGCAAAAATACAGTTTCAGTGAGACGTTTACGCACACTCAGCATTGTTATGAATGCCATAATAATGGACTTAACTGATTCCTTAGAACAGTTCTTTCAGTGGGAAATGATTATGTGACAAACAACTTCCAGGAATTTCAAAAAGAGGCATCATAAAAGGTAGTTTGAATTTTTAATTCGGTTTAATGGATTCTATCTACCAGGCAGGTACACTCAAAGAAGTGAAACAGGGCAGTTGTCCGCATTACCTTAATGTTTTATTTCGAGCTAACACATGCAAAGGTGTTTGTTAGGTTAAACTGATATATTCTAGTAAAGATAACAGATTACAATATCTGTTTTACTTTCAGCGAACAAAATACAATTATGTGGAACCTGTTGAAAAGAAAAAAATATGTTAAGTCAATGATTCTTTTTTTTTTTTTTTTTTTTTTTTTTTTTTTTTTGGTGTAAGTGTTAAGTTCAGATTTATTTCACAGCTAAAACCAATGCATCAAATCTGTCCTCTTGTACACTGACCTGAGTGGTATCTTGATTGCAATGTAGCGATCTATGGCGATGGCGAGCAGGCTGAAGATGGAGTTCTGAGTCAGAACCAGAACAAAGCACGCTATGAACAGGCAACCATAGAAGTTGGAGCAGAATCCGGTGCTGATGACGATGGCGAAAGGGATAGCCAGCACTCCCACTGCGATGTCGGCCACGGCCAGCGACACCACAAAGAAGTTGGTGATGCTCTGCAGGTTACTGTTGAGGCAAACAGCCCAGCAGACCAACACATTTCCCAGCACAGAGAACACAGCGATCAGCAGCTCCAGGATAATGTAGAGGATGAAGGCGGCAGAGTCGTCGGGCATGGTGACACAAGAGAAGAGGTCACTGATGAGGAGGGAGGGAACCTCTCAACGTCCATAGCTGCAGTCTGCCAGCCTCTAAACCTCCTCACCTCCAGGGCTTACAGAAGCATCCAAAAAAAAAAGCCCAGCAAGGGTGAGTTCACATTTGCTCGGCCTAGACAGCTGAAAAACAAACGTTTTATCTGGCTTCACATGAGGCCCTCTCAAATCCACATGTAAGACTCTTGAAAAAAAGCTCCTCTTCTGTTCTCTCCCTGCCTCAACTCCTTCCCATCAGCGTTGTTTTTCCAGGAATCCTGGAAGGGATGAGACGGTGCCAGCGACATTCATCATGGGAACATCATGCTGCTGGAGAAAAAGGATGAACAAAAATGAAAAAGAGGAAATGCTGAACAGGAAATTATTTTAAATAGTGATAATGAGATGTGGCTAAGGAACGAAAGACATCATGTTCCTGAAAATAAAATAAACAGTTGTATAAGATTAACTATAGCTGAACTTAGGATATATATAATGATTAACATCATTTTTGAAAAGCTGATTAAAATTTTTCTTGACCTATAAGAGTCAAGAAATCACTTGAATAGAACCTGTCTGACAACATGAAGTAGACTAAAAGGTCTGAAAAGGCAACACATCGTCAAAAAACGATTCAAAACCTGATGAAAAATCTATCAGTCTGGAAAGAGTTACAGAAGCTTTGGGACTCCAGAAACCACAATATGAGCCATTCACAATATTCCCAGAAGTGGTCGGCCAAATAAAATAACTTAATTACTAACAAGAGTGGATTGATAGCTCATCCAGGAGGTCACAAGCCCAGAGAAACATCCAAAACTCTGCAGGCCTCACATGCTGCAGCTAAGGTCAGTGATCATGATCCAACAATAAGAAAGAGACTGGCTAAAACAATATCCATGGCTCCCCCAGACTTTTTGAAAGGTGTGGGTCCCTTTACATCTGACATAAAGCTAAGACAGCAGACAAACATGGTGGCTATATTGTGATGGTCTTGAGCTTTACTGCTTCAGGGCTTGGAAGAAAATCCTGAATGACAACTTCCCGACAGTTCATGACCTTAAGCTTAAACTCACTTGGATTATGCAAATAGACAAGGATGCAAAGCAAACCAGCAACTACATCTCTGAACAGCTCAAACACAAAGCAAAAACCAAGGATTTCAAGTGGCCTAGTCAAAGTCTAGACTTCCATGTCATGCCATGACTTTTAAAAGACTGTTCATGCTCAGAAACCTTCTAATGTGGCTGAATTAAAACAATTCTGTAAACAGCAAACATGGAAGTTCATGGCAGTTGGGCACTACTCTTTCACATATGATATGAAATCATCACTTGAAAACTGAATTTTGTATTTATTCAGTTTATCTGGATATTAAAATTTCTTTGATGATCTGAAAACATTTAGCTTAAGGAAAAAAATGCAAAAATATAGGAACCATGGAGGCAAGCTGTGAGTGCTTGCAGGCATAAAAACCCAAATATTACTGGGCTGTTGGATTGCTGTGCAGTAATGTGAGAGCAGTTTGTATAACAGAACACAGCAGAGGAGTGAAACGTCTATATTCAGTGAAAATTTATCTTTTTCTGGCCAAGGATCATTTACAATTTTCTTTAAGGTCTGAACTGTTAACACTGACTTTGACCAATTCTTTTTTCTGTTTTTTTTCTGTTTGTTTTGGGTACTAGTGGCCTTTTTTCTGTTTTTCCAAAGGTTCCAAGTCTAATCTGAACATACAGGGCACCCACTCTACCCACTATGCCACGCGACGCCCCGAACAATTCTATTTTCTAATTAGGACTATACCACATAAAAGAGAAAAAATGTGGTTTTGGTTCTTTGATAAAGATAGCAGGTTTGAATTCAGCAGAACATGAAAGAATAGCAAGATTGACCCAGTTTACACATCAAAGAATGGGTCCCTAACCTAACAATATGATTTTTGTTAAGCTTCATGCACAGTGCATCTAAGTACTGCATATGCAATTGGTCGATGTACTTATAGACCAAAAATGGTGGGAATTATTTGTTTAATACATTTAGGTAATAGGAAAAATCTAATTTTTACGTATTTAACCAGATCAGGGGAAACTGGGGGAAAATCATCTGATTTCACTGTTTGGGTGACTCCTTTTGTGGCTCTCTAATATTCAGAAAACATTGATGATGGTACAATTCCTAATTGATATCTTACAAGTCATTCACACACTTGAAAACAAGTATGAAAGAGATTAAATACACTGTATATAAAAAATATATATTATTTTATCATTTTGAATGTAGAAACAGTTCAAAATATGTTGTCACATAGTTTTTTTATGTTGTCAGAGGTGCTGGCAATACATACCAAACTCATTCTTAAAGTTGCAGTGCAAGCATTTTAGGATGTAGCATTATAAAATCATCTCCTCTTAAACTCTCTGCTAAACTAGTTCATGCTATACAGGCTCAAGATACTGGTAGGTAATGTTCTTAGAATTTTGCAGATCTGAAAAGCTGATATTTTTAGCTTTGCCGGTGCAAAGCAATGTGATTTACATCAGTTCCAACAGTTAGCTAGTGCTTGTTGATGTAGATAGGGAAGTGACGGCAGTGACAAAGAGGAAGCTGCTTCCTGTTGCAAAGAGGAAGGCACAATTTGTTGGTTAAAACATAACCAGAAGCTTTGAACACTTGCCAGCAAGGAAAGATTTACCAGGATGAATCAACAGTGTTTCTTGTCTGCAACGATTGTAGAAATACCTGTTTGTACAGATAAATGAGTGTGATGCTACCTTCTCTGAGGCTGTTTTCAATAGTAATTTGTGAGTAAATCATTATATATGAGGCGATCATTTTGATAATTTTATGGCAAAACAAAAGCTCCTGTCTGTTTATCTATTTAGGCCAATCGAGCATTTATTACCTTTATGACTCTAATTTAGATTTTCTGACCTGTCACAGTTCTTATCACAAAGTAAGAACATCATTTACTGGATGGAAAAAAGCTCTACAACCTTGTGGGATATAGGCAAGAAAGATGACATTTTTAAACTGGTGAAGTAACCTTAGACCAGATGTGTCAAACTAAAGGCCCACAGGCCAAATACAACCTGTCATAACTATCTGTGGCTGTTTAAACTCTAGAGGGCCACAGAAATAGAACTTCAAGACAGCAGTTATGTGATTGAATATTATTTTATCAGTCAAAACTGTTTTTATTTGTCTAGGGCCAAATTATATTAATGTGAAAAGATGTTCAATATTATTTAGTCTTAAGAAGTACTAATCAAATGAATGAAAGCTATAATATTTTAAGTTTATTAATACGTAGTTTTATCAACACGCTCTGTCACAACCGGCCCTTTTGAGGACATTCATTCTTGATGTGGCCTGAAATAAAAAATGATTTTGACACCCCTGCCTTAGACCATCATGGTGAACCTCTAAGCATACCTTCTGTGACTCACTTATATTAAGAGATGGAAGTCTTCATAAGGAGGGGGGTGTGGTGCAATGCTAAGGAAAAGTCTGGAGGAAACAGCTGAAAGAGGACAAGGTGCTTTTGCATGGTAATTTATGTATTTCCTATAGAAACAGTAGACTGGATACACTGCATGGATAAAGTCACTGACATAAGAAAGCATCTTTAAATTAAAGCATTTTTAAATTTTAAATTTTAAGCTGCCATTTTTCAAGCTTTTATATTCAATGAAGTTTCCCCAGACATCATTGTGGTCTCATTAGTAAGATCCATTTGTTCACATCATTTTGACAGTGGGCCTTCAAAAGAAATTTCAAAAAATTCAAAAGAAATACAGGCATGTGCAGTTTGTTAAGTATCAACTTTCACTTTCTACCCTCTTGTCCTAAAATGATGACTTCTGGGTCTAAATATACCGAGATGGTTATAACAAACTGCCCTAGACATGAGGTGTCAGAATGGTGATAATTATGGCAACTATAATTAAAAATGTAAGGTGAAACAACACTTTCAAACTCTAGACTCTGCACTGATCATATCTGCATTCAACCTTTTTAATAGTGATTGTAGGAGGAAAGATAAGTTTAGAAAAGTCTATTAACTTCTAGAAAATTAATAAATGTCCTTTTTGTGAGCTAAGTCAGCAGTAGGGATGCACACTATTAGGTGGATGTGTTTTTGTTGATATATGCTGATATTTTCCATTTAAATCTACAGCAAGAAAAAGCTAAATGTCAAGAAAAAGTGATTAGATTTTGGTGCTAATGTGGTACAAACAGAAAAAAGTGACGGTTATGCAAATTATTCGGTTTACAAAGCAACAAGAAATTCCCCCTAGATAGGCTAACTGGTGGCATCATGAGGTGTTGGGTGCAGTGTGAGTGGGATGGCAGGCAGTGTTTGGCAAGTCAGTTCCCACTGTCAGCATATGGCTTTTAGAAGCATTTCCTAAGTGGGGAGAAAGGTGCTTTGCTACTTCAAGTTGCAAAATAGCTAAGCACCTATGTTTGTACTTATGCTTATAGGAGCAGCTCAGACTACTTACACCTTGGAGTTTGGATGGTGTCCTAGATGGAGTTTAGTCTGGGGATTCCATCAGTTTCCTTGAGGTTTTTTTTGAGCCAGGTTTTACTGAAGGTTTCTTCCTGTTAAAGGGGAGTTTTTCATCTCCACTGTTGCTATATGCATGCTCGGTATGAGAGATTGCTGTAAAGTCAACGACACAACGCAAGCATTTTTCTGCTGTTGCCACGTGCTCGTCCAGAGGGATTGAATGCTGCAAGTCAGTGACTCGATGCAATCTGCTGGGTTTCCTTAGATAGAAACTTTTTAAACTACTCTGAATAATAATTGAGCTACTGTACTGTTTTATAACTAGCATCAATTAGAATGTATGTAAGATTGATGAGAAGGCCTGACGCCCAGTCTCCACTCTAATTTATCCCAAAGGCGTTCTATTGGGGTGGAGTCAGTCAAGTTTTCCCACATAAACTCGTTCATCCATGTCCATAGAGATCTTACTATCTGCACTAAAACAATAGAGTTTGACAGAAGTTACATTCTGGGCTTTCAAAAGAAAAGGTGATCAGACAGGGCACCTACCCATTATGGGCGGCATACAGATGTTCTAGTGGCTCAATTTTGTAACCAGTGGGTATGTGAGGGAGCCCAAACACATCATGAAGGTGTTGGTTGCCTAAGAAAAGGGAGGATGTCCATGTTGTCCAACAAGCATAATGTAAAGTAGTCTTAACATCCAGGTGTTATCCTGTACCATGTCTCAATGCAATGGCTGCCATCAGCCAGACTACAGCTACACTTTGCACAGGCTGCCGTTAACAACAGACCAGAGATGGTTGTGTTGCAATATGGTCACGTGATCTTTCAACAAGTTTAGTTTGCCAAGAATAAATTCTGGGTGCATTACAACAATTTTACCAGACAACAAATAAGTGGTTGAGAAAAAGTTTGAGATCAAGGGTTGTAGTAAGATAAGACCAAAAATTGCTCTTTCCCATCAATTTAACCATCTATATTAGGTGGAAAAGAAATGGTGAATATGACCTAAAGAACACAATCCCTACAGTCAAACGCAAAGGTCCAAAGGCACAGGACAACTTTATTGCAGTGAAGGACCAATGAAGGGAACAATGTTCTTCCCTCAACCAGAACTCTGAATATTAATCTTCCAGCATGACAATAACCTAAACAGTTCACAGAGGCAACAAAAGTCCAGTTAAAGAAGAGGAACATTATGTTCAGGTGTGGCCTAACCAGACAGCAGAACTCAGTCCTACAGAAAATCTGTGAAGGGCACTGAAACCTTGGTTTTCAAAACAGCAGCCAAGAAACCAAAGGGCTTTAAAATGTTTCTGTGGACCAAGAAAAGCAGACAATTCCTTCTGAGATGTGTGCATACTTGGTGACCAGCTGTTGAAAATGTCCCACAGTTGTGCTTGTCAACAAAGATTTTTCCCAAGAAGTTTTATGGGTAAATTTGGTAAATGAATTGAACTTATGTAGCACTTTCCCAGTCATACTCAAAGCATTTTACAATAGAGCTTCATTCACCCATAAACACATTTAAACAACAATGCAGATTGGTAGGCAAGTTGGGGTTAAGTGCCTTGGGGTACATCAACATGGCAGGGGGAAGCTGGAATCAAACCTACAACCTTCTAATTGTAAAACAACTACCCACTTAGCTACAGTTTCCCTCAATTCATGTTTTAAATTATTCTCTTATTTCTTAATTATGTGCTTTTATGGCTTTTTTGACTTCCAGTCTCTTCACACACAACTAAAACTAACATAAAAATTAGAAACAGTTCATTACTTTGTAAGTAAGCAAACTTAAAGCAATAATCAATGTTGGATCAGAATAGTAGAATAGTTTTTAAGTAGAATAGTGTGAGTAGAGCAAATTCATGGAGTCGCCCGGCCGTCGACTGCTTCACCATCTGTCATAAAAATGGCAGAGCACTGTGGAGGGACCATTTACTAACTATTTGCTTGGTTAAATCTTGAGATGAGTGTGTCAGGACATTTGGTTTCCATCCATAGGAACAGAATTTTGCTCAGATCTGCATTGATGGATTTAGGTTTCATGGATTCTCAATTGGTTTGGTTTGAAGCAAAGTTGCTATTATCAGAAAGCATGATCGGAATCATTTAGGATAATTAATACAGAGAGTAATTAGATTCCTGGATGTCTGTAAACCTTCAGTCCCAACAGGACAAACTAACAGATAGTTGCTGTTTTTATAAAGCCGTTTCCCTCAGAGAGAAAGCTTCTTGACGTTGCTTTAAGTTTTCAAAGATAACAGCTGCACTGGAACACAAAGGTCTTTGCTCTCCCAGTCAGACTTTTCCCTCTGGGTTGGATTAGATTTTATTTCTACAGACTTGTTATGTTTGAAGTCAGTGTTATCAGTTTTTATTTTATCATTTTGAACTTACAAACAAGATTCTTCTTGGTCAAGGTCTCAAAGTTATTAAGCAATATTACAATTGAAAGTATGCTTCAGCAGTATGAAACAAAAATCCCAGAGGACAATAATGAAAGTCATGAATATCTAAAATGGCAATCATACTCCCATGATAGCAGTGTTTCCTACAGAATTAAACTGACCTAAAATGGAATTATAGAGTAGAGCTGAGATACTCCAGGGATTTATAGTGAGATAGGGCTCGCCCACCTGTAATAGCTGGGTTTGGTTCACAGCAGCCACTTCAGATCATGAGGATAGCTCAAACAATAACTTTATATTTTTCAGATACAACGGTTTGATGTCTCAACAATGTGAGAGGGAATAAAGATGAAATCACTATAAATAAGGTGGTCTGACTCTACAGACATAGTAAAATCATGTAAAGCACTGGCAGTTAGCTTTTGCTGAAATGTGCTATAAAAATAAATTTGATGACAAGGATAAAAATAGACACAACTGAAACCCACAAACCATTTGTGATATACATGTGTCAACGTTAAACCTTCAGCTTTCTGACAACACAGAGTAAAGCTCAGAGTGAGAGCATGACTGCTGTAGATTGATCTGACTCCATAAAGACCTGAGAGGAGAAGCAGTGCTGACAACTATCTGTCCAAGTCAAGTCTCATGAGCAGAACAACAATCAGCTACAGGAGCAGATAGAAAAGCTTGAATGAAGTTAATGGAAATTTTCAGTCATCTGCAAGGCCCTGGGCTCCGAGAGCAGAAAAATAAACACATTTAAACTGATACACAAAAAAATCATTGCAAAAATAGAGATGAAATAATGCTAAAAATGATGCCAAATGCAAATGATGAGCACCAATCAGCAGGCTGGTGACTGAATAAATGACTAAATAAAGCATAAATGAGGATAATCTTGTAATCTCCTTCTTCTCTCTTGGATTCAGAGGACTACCTATAATCAAAGAGCATATTTTTCTTTTACAATAGAATAGAATAGAATAGAATAGAATAGAATAGAATAGAAACAGCCTTTATTGTCCCACAAAGGGAAAATTCAGGTGTAACAGCAGCAACAGATATAAAGTTTCACACAAAAAGTTCTTAAATTATAAAAAACAATTTTTAAAAAACAAGATTAATAATAACAATAATAATAACATACTGTACAAGAATCTAGCAGAAATTCTGTGCAGTTATTAGAAATAGGCATATCAGGCTCACGATCTGAATTGGATCACGCAACTGAATTGGATCACTTTTTCCAGAAATGCACATAATGTGCAAGTATATTGAATAATAAAAAAAGATACAGACTATTTAAAATACAGTATATCAGTGCAGATAAACTGATGCGCTATAACAGTGGAAATGTTATTTAAAAATGAGTAAAAACAGAGTAGATGATTGTGCAAATGCCAGCATGGATGGCATTTGATGGATTCTGTTGGGAGTAGTGATGGTTATAAAGGAAGGCTCTACGATAACTATGGACTATGTTTGTTGCAGTTAATTGTTGAATTTAAAACAAAGTTTAAACAATGAGTTTGTATTTGTTTCAGTTGCCCCTTCACCAACTTGTACCACAGTTTGATACCTACACTTTGCCATTTCACCTCTATCTCTGTTTCATCTCCATAAACAAACAGTGTTGTACCTGTGTGCTTAACCTTTACATATAGGTTTATTTCTTTTGTTAGCTGTGTATTTTTGATGACATGTTAAAATAAACTATCATAAAACTGCTCTAATGCCATTTATACTTTAACTTAATTGTGCACTATTTTTTAAAGATTTTATATTCCATCAGATTTTCTTTGATTATGGTTTTGATCCTTGTGTCTGTCAGCTGTTATGAAATATTAAACGTTAGGAGCCTTATCTGATTAATTTTCAGTAGAAAACATTACATTTACTTACATTTTCTATGTTTAGACTTCAGAAAATGACTCCGGATCATTTGTCGTCAAAGCGGGCACAACGTGATCCGAAGGCGGTTCAAACTTATTCATGGTTGGGATGAAATGTCATGATGAAGATAGCTCCTTTTTGTAAATTATTTCTTTTCAGGTAGAAAATGACAAAAAGTCAAAAGCAGCAAAGAAATGGCCAGTAGCCACCATCTTTTGGAAGAAAACTGGAATCTGACAAAACTGGAATCACAACAATAAAACAGGAAATCTGTATTGACCAGTAAAAGTAACTGATTAATAACAGTTGAAACTGCTTCAAGGAACCAATGAAATAAGGAGGGTTTCTTGCATAATTATGTCATGAAGTTTCCTACAAAGCAACAGGACAATTCTGCTTTCCTTCTTCATATAGTCTGTGTTGGACTTAACAAATCCTTACTGGGGTTGTAAACCGCCACCACGAAGTAGGTGCTATTATAATTATATTTTTAATTATGAAGATGGTAGGCCTATCTTATAACTGTCCAAACAAAATTTCTAACCCCATGTCACTCTAAAATATTTTAAATGATTAGATTTTTATATATGGATTGACCAGTACACAGCTATCTGAAAACGTCCACCTCTCACCTAACCCTAGCCCCAGGAAGGTCAGTTTTGACAACAACAACCTTTAAACACATGTTCCATGGCTCCTTATTTATTTTTGGTTAATGCACCACAGTACACCACAGTAACTGCAATGTTTTGGGGACTTTTTTTGTTTAAATGAAGACATTTCTAGAAATGATGCACTGGTTAGAAGGAACTTTTTAGAAATGAGAAATAAAAAGATCAAAGGGCAATTGGCATGGTTCTGATAGGGTTGTGACAACATATAAGGTACAATATTAAAATGCCAGAATATTTTTCATCAAAGAGAAGCTTGTCTAATAAACTTTGGTTGATGTTTTAGTCCAAGCTAGTGCTTTAAGATCAACACCCTGTATCGATGTTTGAGACTCTTATTCGAAGTAAGACCAGAAGTTCAATTGAATGGAGTTGCCTGTTAAAGACTGCTCATAGTACTGGACAACAACAGTTGGTTATGTAAACAATGAGGAGGCCTTTCGCCACTTTTAAATTATCTGTGTGGCAACACTTCCTGAGTGACATACAAGGTACGAACTTGTAAGAACTGCGAAAACATCTCAAGTGGCTAATGGTTAGCTGCTAACCAAGCTAAAGTTGTTTCAGAGCTTCTTATTGGTGGTTGAATAAAGGCTTATTTCACAGTTTTAATTAGTTTGGAGAGTTTTTTTTTTTTTATATATATAGCTTTAGTTCATCATCACAATATATTGGCTAAGACAAACCTGGACTGAATAATTCTACACTAAATACAGATTCTTTAAACTAAAGTTTGTAATCCATTAATTCTCTAATATAAAGGTCCCAAATCGTGGTCTTCAGGAGCCACTGTCCTGCATGTTTTAGATGTTTTCCTGCTGCTGCACACCTAGCTTAAATGAACAGGTGGTTAACAGGCTTCTGCATCAATTGCAGGTCATGCAATCCTGGAATGGTCGTCAGTCCATCACATGGCAACACGGTGACACACAGCACTAACATCCATTCATGCACACGCTGAAATCTAAGGACTATGTGGAGAGACCAGTTAACCTAATGGTCATGTGTTTGTTCTGTGGGAGGAAGCCGGAGTACCCGGAGAGAACCCACATATGTACAGGGAGAACATACAAACTCCTCGACAGAAAAACCCCAGGCCAGGATTCAAACCCAGGACCTCCTTGTTGTAAGGCAACATTGCTACCATCTGCTCCAGCAGTGAACAAAATAGTAAAATTTCTGTAGAAAATGGGTTTAACTAAAACATAATGGAAATGGATCATTAAAAGAAAGGCATAGAATTTCCTCATTTTGGGGGGGGTCAACTGTTGTTTATTTCATTGGTCTAGAAACAAATGTTTGTGGTCGGCAACAAGAGTGCCATATGAGTTTTGATTTCTTCAGCAACCCTTTAACTTGCTGTATTTAGTTAAGTTTAATAATCGGGTGCGTATTTGTGGTCCTACTTACAGTGAAAACAAAATGAAAGTAAAAATTATAATAAATAAACAAAAAATCCTGCATCATGCCTTACATTTTCTATTTTAAGAGTTGTTTTTTTTTTTTTTTTTTTTAATTCTTAAAAGAAAAAAGTCTTTACAGTATCCACACTTTGGACACTCAAAAATTGATCTCTGTTTAGCTTTCTTCCATTTTAAATGTGGACAAGGCATGTGTTTCAGCTAAATGCCATTGTCTGCACAAATGAAGACAGAGAGAGCTAGTTATCAGTCTTTGGATGTTCTCCTGAACCATGCACCCATCAAACTGCTTTTAGTTTGGAGTTAGGCACACTGACCATTTTCTATGCACTTGGAACACCCCGGTTGTAATGTAAAAACTAGGGTCAGGACATTAACATGTTCATTTTGATTAATTAATTACATACATTTTAACACATATAAAGGTTTAACACAATCACTTTTTGTATACGTGTGTTTCTGGTATACCTGTAAATCTGATGCAAAAGCAACAGCAGGAAACAGCAAGAATGGATGACGAAGCTGCTTGTCCCACTGGGGGTTAATTTTTGCTTTAAAAACCATCTGATGGGATGCTGGAAAGGACTGTTGTGTGCAAGTTGGTGCAAAAAGTAGTTGGCCTATCACTGAAGCTGTTCAAAATTAAAATGCCATCTCAATGCAAAACATGTTGCAGCAGCACAGATGTCCACATTTCTAAAGAAGTATTTTTTTCAAAGAAGTTCCATGAATGATCAGGGATTCCTAAAACACTTGAAAGCTGAATATGTATAACAGCACTTTGCACCAATCTGATGGTTGAATAACAAAAAAAAAAAAAAAAAAAAAAAAAAAAAAAAAAAAAAAAAAAAAAAAAAATTAATTAAAAACACTAAATATTTTTGCTGTTGAGATCATGTCTATTTATTCAATAATTTTGTAGCCAAAAGGGTATTTGAATTGAAATTCTTTCCTATTTTGTCAATATATAATTTTCAATTAAAATGTGATTAATTAATCATGAACCTTGAAATTAACTTGATTAAATTTTTAATTGAGTTCCACCACTAATAAAAACTGAACAAACTGGATTCAGTGTATTTAAAAAAAAAAAATAAAAAATCTTATCACTTTCATATAACCCCAACATCTTGTATCGTTTCGTCTCTGGGGGCAGAATGTATAAGTAAAAGAAACGTGAGTGAATAGGGAACCAAACTTTAGCCCAAGGACCCTTTACTTCCTACATCCAGCCCTGAATATGGTCACAGAATAAACACTGCAATAAACAAGAGAAATACTTCATAAAACATCTAAGGAGTCTCAGCAGTGACAACGTGTAGTGCAATAAATGGAACTGATAAATGGCGCTCAAGTGCAGGAGTGAATAATAAACGAATTATAAAAGCGGATACAACTGGAACTAGAAAAGCAGAAATGAAAAGTTGACAAAGGTTAGATAACACAAACTTTTAGAAAAACAGTGTTAATAATAAAAAAATAATAGCATTGACTAAAACCTCTTTATTTATCCAGTCTGTTTCTATGAAAGGAAACTGCTCAAGATACAGGCACACGTGTCATCGGCTATTATATAAATTGATAACCTAAAAAGTTCGGTCTCTCTATGTCCAAATATTACTAGAGGGGACCCACTTAACTTCCAGTCACATGAACACACATGCAGCCCCCGGAGCAAAGAGCAGCTGTGGCCCTTCATCTAAACAGTTGCTCATCACTGCAGGCTTCACGGACTGGGTGAAGCGCCTGAAACTAACATTCCTGCGTGTTTTTCACCTCACAGGTGAGAGGGAAACCCCCCCCCACGTCCACACAACCTTTCAGAAGCTTCTTCATGTTGATCTGCCTCCTATAATATTAAGCTGGTACTTCCTCCACAATCAGATGATTCACTGAAGAAATGATGGAAACATCTGCATTTAAACGGACTTACCGTAGCTTCAGCGCGCAGAACAGAAGGCTCGCTTCTAAAGAACAGAAAAACCTTTGCTTTAAGGGGCGAGCTGCAGCTCAGTGACATGCAGCTGAGTCTAGGAAATAAATTAAAAAGCAAGAAAAAAAAAAAAAAAAAAAAAAAAAAAAAAAAAAAAAAAAACAGGGTCTCATTTGTGTTTCCGCCTTCTGCGGAGAAGTTGCTCTCCTGCCTCAGTGAATGACTTAAGAAAGATGAGAATAGCTCCTTTCCTCTGCCTTTGTCTCTCCCTCTCCCCTCCCTCACTAAACATTTTCTGGAGGATTGTGGCTGTTTCCTCTCTGGGGGCGGATCACGTAGAAGCATTGTAAAGATGAAGGTAGACCCCCCCACACACACCCTCAACCCCTCTAAAACTCACCCAGCTGATACACCCTGCAATGACGGGTTACATTCAGGTGCATCTCAATAAATGAAAAGATAATAATAATAAAAACGTTAATTTATAGTTAATCTATTTTAGGAATCAAATTCAAGAAGTGGAACTCACACATCTTATCGATTCATTACAAATTCAATTTGTCTTACTTTAAAATTACATGAGACCAAAAGAAAAGGATTTAAATTCAGAAATGGTATTTTATGGCTTACATAATCATGGGGAAAACTAGTGATTTGACTGCTGTCCAACAGACAGTCATTCACACCCCCCACAAGGAGAATAAACCACAAATTCACTAAAGGCTATTTACAGAAAGTTGTAACCAAGTCTATAATTGGAAAGTTTAGAGGAAGGAAAAAGTCTGCCTAAAAAAGATCCACAAGTACACAACCTTGGGAGGACTGAAGCAAAGTTGGGTTATTTTTTTATTTTTTTAGATTCACCAGGAGGTGACTGCAGCTGGATTCTGACCTTCAAAAGCTTTCGCACAGACGTATGCAGGACATGGACTACAGTTGCCACATTGCTTGTTTTTAGACTCTTCTGAACCAAACAATGGCAGAAGAAGAGTTGGGAAGTCATGTCATCAGCCGGTGTTGGTACACTGTATCCAAAGTCACCATCTTGGAAAACAGAGTGTGTTCAGTCAGAGGCTTCTTCGGATTTGTTGTTGGATGTACCGCTACAGGAGATCTTTCCTGCCCACAGCCATCACAATCTGTAATGATTCCTTAATTAAATGAGTTTCAACAACACTTAATCTCCCTTCGGGATCAATAAAATATATTTGAATTTGAATTGAACTGAATTGGATCTCGCTGGAAATTTTAGAGCACAAGCTTTATGGAGATTCTGATTCCTTTCGCCAGCAGGACTTGGCACCTGCCTGCCTGTTTTAATGACCAAGGAGATACAGTGTTAGACTGGCCTGACCAGAAACCCTTAGAGAATCTTTGGAATATTGTGAAGGGAAGGATGAGAGATACCCGATATAACAATGCTCAAAAGCTGGAGGTATCAATCAATGTGGGCTTCCTGATCACATCTATGCCACTCTACTCTGATGCTGTAATCCATGCTCCCCAACCACTATTAAGAACATATACAGCACATGGACCTGTTTTTCAGTAGAGCCTCCTTTTCAAATTAAACTGAAAAAAAAAAAAAAAAAAAAAAAAAATAAGGTTGGAAATGTATTACTTTTTGAATCCAATAACTGAAAAAAAAGTCATGTGGGAGACATTCTAATTTACTAAGATGCACCTGCAACTAGTTACAGCTCAGTGGCTAAATTAAATGCACTTATATCTGGATTCGATGGATATGAAAATCCAAGCTATTAGATATTGTCCTGGTTTCACTGTATTTAAATGTTCTCAAAAGTTTATATATACACCTCCACACAAAAATTTTCATATCTCTCGAACAGTTTAAATCACTTTTAATAAGATGTCAAATATAGTTCTGAACCTGCTGCCTGTCTTGCGTGAACAGAGCATAGAGCCCCTGAACCCTGCCCCCACATGTTGCTGCACACTTCCTACCTGCTAGCCAACAGAAGGTTCCCACTCCCTGCTGCAGTCGACATTAAAACTAGAACTTCATCAACTACTCTTTACTCTATATTTTTGCTCAAGGCTATGAACAAATATCAAATTAATAAAAAACATAACATTATTGCAACTGTGATCAGTATTATTTTAGCAGCACTTGGAATAATTGTTGCTTTTCTGATTTTAAATAAAAACATTTAGATCATTTTTTGTCAATACTGTGCAACAATTATATTTTTACTTAATGTTGACATACTGGCCCATGTCTTGTTGGGAACTAAAACAGAACAAAGATGACAAAAAGAGGCATTTTCAATGTTCTTTTATAACTACAGGAGAAAAAGCAACATAAAACAATTACAGAACAATTTCTTACAACTGATAAAAATAATAGTGTGCCCTTAATACTGTAGCTTAGTGGCTTTTACACTCACAAACACACACACAAGTCAGATTCTTTCAGCTTTTACTTTCACAAAGGACTCGTTCAGTAATGCATGTATGTGATTTCGAACAAAAACAAATCAGGCTGCAAAAACAAAAGGCAACGTGGAAAGAAAGGAGGCAAACTAAAGCAGGTTCAGTGGAAATCTCAGAGATTCTTCAAGTAGACAAAAACAAATGTAGTGTGATGAACTCTAAGGATTCACCTCCCTGTTCAGAACAATAGACCGTAAGGGCATCATTTAAAGTTGTTTAAGCTCTGTGACACGCCCATCATGGCTGCATCGCAGGGAGGTGGAATGTGCTTCCTAGCTTTCGCCAGCGGTCTGGTCCCTCCTCAGCAGGCCGGGGCTTCCGTGTTCATCAATCACTCCATGTCGGCACATGCTGGACCACGTAAGACAAAAAGGCCCAGGATCACTAAAGCGCGATCAAACACACATTCTGCTTCAAGGAGGTTTCAAATCTCACAGATTCCTGTCAGGAGCAGTAAAACACAGGGAGGCTGACGGTGAAATTAAAACACGGCGCAATAAACTTTAGACTGATAATCAACACCACATTGTCACATACCCCCCTCCCCTCGTGAAAAGAAGCCAATTCTTTGTAACGCCAGTAAATAACTCGCTCCATCTTGTACGCGAAGCAGAAACAGCCATTGTTGAAGGCTCTTGTGCTATCTTTAAATCACTGAATGTCTAAAGCAGATGTAAACTCCACAGTGACGAGACCCGGCAAGCGCTGCAGCCTCCACATCCGAGGCAAAAATAGTGCTTTTCCTTGTAGCTATTGATACCGTTGGCGGATCCAGATTGAAACAGTGTGAAGTCGCTTTTTTGGGGAGACATGAGGGCGTTCATTCTCTGCTTCCACAAAACGGTGCAAGACAATAACCATCAGAGTTTCTCAACAGGTGCAAACAAGGCCGAGCGCGTTTTAGGGTTAGTGACGTTTCAAACACCAACAAGGGCCTGGTGTCAAACTCTCAGTAGCGGAGGCCTCGGGTCACCTCTTAAGGCAAGAACATTAGTGTGGCATACCAAAATAATAATAATAAAAAAGCTTATCTCAGTGCAGCTACTTGCTGTGTGTGCAATAACTTCATAGATAGGTAAGACACTCAAGTAATGACTTCATGGAAACTATGCAAATAAATAAAAAAAAAAAAAAAATCACTTGGTATGTGAGGCACAAGCAGCACACAGCAGTCTGGCAGCCTAACAACACTGCTGCAGACTGGATTTAGACTGAATAAATGGAATTCACACCACATCACAAGTGTGAATTTGTTATGCTAAAGAAGGACACACATAAAAAAAATATATTTTTTTTTAAATCACAGTTGCAGAATGGATAATACGGTCACTTTGTGTCATTTAAAAACACAAGAAAAGTCTTGTTCAGAGAAGAATTTAACATTTGGGAAGTTTAATCACTGGCCAGGATTAGATGAGCCTGATGTTTGCATGCTGAATATGAGGTTCCAACCAGCTTACACAACCTCTACAGCTACAAGATGACTCTGCCGAAACGAAACAACTATTTGCAAAACTGCACTCCCTCATTATTATGAGGCAGGACTTTATGAAGTCAAGTCTTCGCACCAAGAGAAACTGTTGCACCCAAAACAAGCTAGAATTTTCAGACTAAAAAACAAAACACGGTATTAATCATTAGAGGTGCTGCTATGCAGATTTTTATTTCCTTTGGACTGAGTCAGGCATGCACTGCTTTTTCTGCTTCCAGCATTTATGCTAAGCTGGGCCATTCCTGGCGCCGAACCTCACATTAAACACACAAACAAGCCGTGCTGATGATCCCTTCCAATTATTAGGAAAGAACAACATGCATCAATCCAAATGATTCAAAGACTTTTTCTCTGCTGGATTCCTCAAACTAGGACAAGATTTTCCACAAAACACAATCTGCTGATAACTGCATTCCATTCACTTTTTGGTTCTGAAGAAACAACGCTGTGTGCTCCATGAGCCAAATGATAACAGTGGAACTGCAACGCTATATCATACAGCTGTTAAGTAAAGCATTAGGATATTTATATGCTTTAAATGAATATTAGTCAACTTTCACAGGTCTACAAAGAGTGTATTAGTGTGGCTTAAACTGGGTGACAGAGGTGGAGAATCTAACATCAGTATATCCTGGTTATAATAGGCAAAAAAACAACAACAACTAGAAGTCTGTGATACTTATTTGGCAACTTATCGAATCCTCAGCTTCACAAACTGTCACATTTCCTGGTTTCCTGCATTATACTCGCACAGGCACTTTATCCGTTGAGAAAGAGGCATCTGTATCATACTGTAATGTCTGGAAGACTTGGTGCAAAACAGCAGACTTTCTGAAGTGTTTCCAAAGGGAATTTTTAAATTAGGGAACTTCTAACTCGCTGCTTGTTGTGTAAAAATCCAACATGTAAAGAAAAACAAAACAAACTCCACTTAATATTCTGGCCAAACAAAAGAAACTTTGAGAATTTATGAGTAACTGAATTTAGGTTGCAACAACTTCCTCATAAACATCCTTAAAACCAAGCTACTGAAAAAAAAAAAAAAAAAAAAAAAGACAGAAGCCAAAATAGAAGGCACTGAGACTTTTTCATTTCTAGCTCCTGCAGCCATGAACTGAGGGCAACTCTTGATCCATGGGATTTTCCTGAAGATCAAGCTCATAGTCGGCTGATCCAGCTTTCATCAGTTACTTCTCATGGCTTACTAGTGTAGCAGTAAACATATGATCGAGGCCCAGTTGGGTAAGGTCTAGCTCAGCTGTTTACACCATAAAATAGTGAGCACAGATGTGCGCGGTGTGGGGGAGGGGGCAGTGAGGTATAACAGTTGCTGATGGAACGGTTGCTGAGAGCTCAGGAAGGACGATGTGGCTCTGATTGTGCTGCAGGTACGTTGGTGGGTGAGACGCTCAAGTCAGAAGTCAAGTCTCAAAGTATTTGTAGATGGCTGTGACGTACGTCATGACACTCTGCCAGTCGGGCCGCTCTGTGTGGACCATCTCATTAATGTCCTGCAACAGAAAAGGAAGCGGTTTAAACTACAGCAGAACAGGATGAAAGGAAACAAAAAGTATGCCCATCAAAGTTAAAGATGCCAAATCAAGACAAGAGACTACTTTTTTGCTTTTAGTGGTTAAACCATGTCCTTCCTGCAGGTAAGGTTACCAGGCAACCGAGTCACAGATGCACCAGTTTCTGTGCAACAGCTGTGTCTGAAGGTGGATTTCTTGATCTCTAGGTAAAGCTTTTGTTCCAGCCGTGATGAGAAAGCTCTGCTAAATGAAAAGCTAATTTGCTGTAACTTATTATTTAAGGTCATAAAATTGAATAAAGTCATTTCTATGAATGGATTCTTGCTCTTCATAACAACAGCACAATGTAAAACAGCAACTATTCTCATCAACTTCCAACAATGTGCACATTTAAGAAATCATTTTAATCTAATTTTGGATTAGATGCTCCACTAGAACTTCAAATCAAGATGGAGGGTCTTAACAATATCTCTTGGATTTATGAGACATATGAGACCATACTTCAGATACAGGACAGAATTTTATCCATTCATCCATCCATTATCCATCATGCTTATCCTTGCAGAGTCATGAGGGGGGCTGGTGCCCATCTCCAGCGGTCATTGGGCAAGAGGTGGGGGTGACAAAACCTTAAATTCTACAAAACCCTCTTCATTTTCTTATCTTTAGACAGCTTAAGCAAAACTATTTTACAAATTATAAACTGTGTGATTACATATTCTCTGATGGTTGTAATGAAAGCTTTTTTCTTCTATTACCTGATCCTATCAATACAACAGGTCTACTTTCTTATTTTCAAATATGAGTCTCATAGACAGGATGTCATTTCCTGTAATACTCCTACCTGTAAAATGACTGTTTTAAATTTATGTGCATCTTCATTTTAATTTGACTTCTCAGCATACAATAATTAAAAGCTATGACTGGGTCTGAGGCAACAGCTTGTCTATGGAGCTTACCAATGTGCATTTGATGCCGACGCTCTCTGCAGCCTGGAAAGCTAAGGTGAAGTTTCTCCTCTAAAAGAGAAAAGGGTGAGATTTTTGGTCAGATGTACAAATGGAAAAATGGAAACATGTAAAAGGAGAACTGCTTGCCTTGTCCTGGCTCGTGAGCTCCTGGTAAGGGATGTGTGCGGGTAGATAGGTGTGCAGCAAAGCGCAGAAGGCCAGACCATCATTCCAGCTGCTGCTGAAGTTGGTGATGTCGATGTTCTAAAAAGGCACAGCGATTAAACAGTTAAGCTTTGATTTGACCCTTTACATTATTCTGAAAAAAAAATTTCTCACAGTAACTTCTGTCGTCAGAAATTTTCAGAAGGATTTATTTCCAGAGAACTCGATCTGAGAACAAGCCAGGGATCAGCAGAACTCATCCACCATCAATGATTGTCCCGACCTTTAAAACGGAAGAATAAAATCCTCCAGCAAACAATCATTGACGTTCATGTAACCATATATTACAATTATCATCGTCTTACTATGGAGTGACCAAGAGAGCTCAGTGTTTTGACAGATTTTTACTTGCAGGATGTGCTTAATGCTGCACACTTCCTGGAGAGGACATAAGACGCCATGGTAACCGTGACCTGTATCCCTTCAAGGTGGAAGAAAACAACCGTTGTGACAACTTCTTAGACATTCTGAGTCATAGCACCCTTGCACTATAATGAAACCTGTTTAATGTTACTGCTGATGCAGACCTGCCAGTGGATTCTCCATTCATACCAACCAACTAGCTCTAGAAAACAATGCTACTCAAGTAAACCTTAAGGAAGGACAGCAAATACAAAAAGAAACACTACTTCAAGTTCAGTTATTGCACCAAAATTCTGGAACTATTCATGTCAGGGTGACACCTATTCACAGAATCAGAGCAGGACTTAAATCTACATGAGCAGGGCATGCTGAAGATAAAATGATCACTAGTCTTCAGCAAGAACACTTGCAACCAGTGCAGCTCCAGTGCATGTTAAGATCCAGTGCATGTTAAGCCTAATCTGTTGTCAATACAGTGCCTTGAAAGTACAATAATCACCTTTACACTTTTTGTCAAATTACAACCATCAATATCAATGTATTTTATTGGGATTTTTAACACAAAAAACTGCGGAGTGGATGAGGAATAACCTAAAATGTGCAACGGCATTTAGATTCCGGCCCCTGAATCAAAACCACATTTTACTGCCATTACAGCTGCAGTTCTTAGAGGTATGTCGACTAACTTTGCACATTTAGAAATACATCCCTGTTTTTTTTTTTCTGAAATACCCCCAAACTCTGTCAGGTTGAAAGAAGAGCGTCAATTTTCATGTGATGTGTTGATGGCCACAGATTTTCAGTTGGATTTTGATCTTGATTCTGACTGGACCAATTGTAAAGCACAGATATGCTTTGATCTGAACCATTCTATTGTAGCTCTGGCTGTATGTTGTGGGTCATGGTCCTGCTCAATACTTTTCCCAAGGGACATAATCAAGATTTGTATAAAATCTTACTTGGAGGCTTCTGTGTGTATTAATAACACCCTTTGAAATAAATTAAAAGCCACCCCCGGGGTTCCAGACTAATTTGCACCTATAGTTGCACAGAGATATCAGATCATACATAACCAAACAGAAACACCTTTCACATACGTTAATAAAAGTTAACAAAGGGGGGAAAACTGTCAGATACAGAAAGCAATGGACAATGACACAGCCAGCGATGTGGGAATGTGACGTTCCAGAAAGAAAAAGATAAGAGTCTGCTACAGATGCAACAGAAACTGATTGCACATCTTATTTTAGTTCCTCTTTTCTTCTTTATTGTTACAAGCTGGCACCTACATTACCCATGATGCAATTAGACAAGTGACAGCTTCTGCTGATAGTGTCCTTCTCACTGGTTATAGCTGGGATGAGAATTTAGCTACAAGAGGTGCAGTAACTTAACTTCTGTTTGGCTTTAAGCAGCTTTCTGTGGAGACGCCATACAGTGTTTCTGTCCACATTCTCCTTGTAAACAGATAGCTGCCTAACAGCCTAAGGCGTTTGAGCTCAGTTGTGTGGTTTGTGAGTTTCCCTAAGCCGTTTGAACAGATTTATCAAATGCTGATTGAGTTTAGATCAAGTCTGGGCTCATACCTGATAACCTTCAGTCTTTTTTTGGCACCACTTGAGCAAAGCATTTCTCTTGGAGCCTCCATACTCCCTGGCCAGTGCTGACAGAGGGTCTTTTCTCTCCTCTCTGTTAGAGAAACATAGAAGAGACAGATAAGCAGGGAAAAGATTTACTGAGTCAAAAAGGCAAACATCTTAGTCAAGGGAAGCTTTCTCTAGCCATGTGTTTTTGTTATTTGGATGCATTACTTTCGCAGTATCTGGTGATTTCATTCAGATGAGGAACATCTGAGATAGGACAGATACCGTAACTTCACACACCCCACTTTTATCATTTAGGACAACATATTTGCTGTGGTACCTCAGACGGCTGCGGGTTGTGGGTGTGATGGAGGCTGTGGGGGAGGAGGAGGACAGAGACAGTGGGGAGGAAGTGGCATTCATAGCCATAAGGGAAGTGGAGGAGGCCCCGTCTGACGCTGATATGTCCCTCTTGATCTCCTCACTGCTCCTGCGTGACACTACAGGAGACAGATGACAGGCTCAGTTTGGATTCAAACCAACCGGCTCTAAAAAAAAATTTAACTTAACCAACCTGAAATCGCCTTGGTGGAGTCAATGTTGGAGACTCTCTGCAGGACAGGAGGGGGTCGGCTGGTCGGGGCTCCCCTGAGGAGGTGGTCAGCTGTGGGTACATGACAACATTGACACCACTGAATGATTTTATGACGAACTTCCTCTGAAAAGTGGATGTGACTTGGGGGGGTCAGCTAAGAGCCACATTCCAGACCCTGTGAGCTCAGGGAATACCGACGCACAAGGCCGAGTCGCTCAGCAAGAAAACAATAAATCATTGAAAAAGTAAACAAACGTTGGAAACTACGGCCAAGGCTGCACGTTCACAGAAAACACTTGAGCTCGTTGCAGTTGAGAATGGACAGACAGAGGCGTCCTGATTATTGCCCTCTTATCATCCACTACACAGAATCCTGCTGAATCCCAACTGTAATCTCAAAAGAAAAACAATCCCGTTTATATCATGCAACAAGGAATGATCTATTCGAATTTATTTCCATGACGACATATGACATGATACAAACACGATACTACTTGATAGCACAGTATTTAGTGCTTTTTCACATTTACACCTGCAGTACCTTTTTTTTCACCCTTTATACGTCTAGACACTGAAAATCTTGCCCATTCTTCTTCATGGCTTGGTCTCATTCAGATTAGGTGGAAAGTGTCTGTGGACTGCAATTTTCAAGTTTTCCCACAAATTCTAAATTAGATTTAGATTTGGACTTTGACTAGGCCATTTAAGCATTTGAGTACACTTTGATTAAAGCCATTCTAGCTATGGTTATATGTTTAGTGCTGTGATCTTCTGCTCTTCCAAAAACATACCCATCAATTATGATCATCTTTTACTGTGACCTTCACATAAACAGCTCTGCTGATTATAATTACTGAAGGCAAAGTATTGCTCTGTATTCTATTTAGGGCTATCAAATACATGCCAAACTATTAAGCCTTTTATTGTTAAGAGATTTTGAAAACGATGCATATTTTTTCTTCCACCTCACAGGCACATCTTAAAAAACTTAAGAAACCATGAAAAAGTTTAATATTTTTTGTCACTCATTTCGAAAATGAAACTCAAATTATATTTCAGGCCTTCATTTCATGCAATTTTCATGATACCACTTACAGATGATAAAAACCCCAAATTCAGTGCTTCAAAAATTTTTTTGAATATTACATAAAATCAATTAAAGAAGGAAATCTTAAACAGAAATGTCATGCTTCTGAAAAGTAAGCTTCTGTCCACTCAGTACTTGGTTGGGGCTCCTTTTGCATGAATTGCTGCATAAATGCAGCATGGCATGGAGGCCATCAGCCTCTGGCACTGCTCAGGTTGCTTTGATAGCAGCCTTCAGGTCATCTGCATTGTTGGTTCTGGTGTCTCTCATCTTTCTCTTGACAATACTCCGTAGGTTCTCTACAAGGTTCAGGTCAATCAGGCACAGGAACACCATGGTCATTCAACCAGTGATTGGCAACTATGGCAATGTGGGCAGGTGCCAAGTCCTGCTGGAAAATGAAAGCAGCATCTCCATACAGCTTGTCAGCAGAGGGAAGCATGAAGTGCTCTAGAATTTCCTGGTAGATGGCTGCACTGACTGTGGACTTCAGAAAACCCAGCAGATCAACCCCAGCAGATCCTGACTGACTATGGAAACTTCACACTGGACTTCAAGCGACGTGGATTCTGTGCCTCCCCACTATTCCTCCAGACTCTGGGACCTTGACTTCCGAAGCTTTCTTTTGAAAAGAGGACTTTGGACCACTGAGCAGGCAGAGTGCCTTGACATGTAATCCATGTCTAATATTCCTCTGTATGTCATGGCTCTTGATGCGCAGACTCTAACCTCTGTCCACTCCTTGTGAAGCCCCCCCCCCAAATTCTTGAACAGATTTTTCTTGACAACCCTCTCAAGGCTGCGGTTCTCCTTGTTGTTGGTGTACCTTTTCCTAACACCCTTTTTCCTGCTACTCAACTTTCTATGAATTTGAGTTTGGATACGGCACTCTGAACATCCATCTTCTTCAATGACTTCTTGTGGCTTACGCTCCAGGTGGTGGGTTTCAATGGCTGTCTCCTGGACATCTCTCCAGTCAGCAGTCTTCCCCATAATTGTGTAGGGCAGGCCACAACATGGCCTTTACATAATATTTATACTTTTTTTTTACTTTTTTATTTATTTATTTATTTTAAAACTGGTGTTAAGTAATATTCACATTTCCCAAAACATTTAATTTTCAGTTTTATGCCATGATTATCAAAATTACAAAAGATAAAGGCTTGAAATTTTTCACTTTGTGCAGCGAATCTATACGTTTATTACTTTCTCAAATTAGGTATTACGTAAAACCTTCAAAGAAATAGATTTTAAGTTCATCTATGTGGCATGACAAAATGTGAAGCTTGGGAGGTACAGGCACTTTTGCAATGCAGCATGCTTTAAAAGAAAATGTTTTTCTTCTAATTAGCAATGATTATACAAAATGTAGAACGTATTTACCTGGCATGGTTATGTCTGTGTAGCTGGGTCTCTTATCACTCAAGGATGAGAGGGGTTTGGTCGCCGTTATAGAACCAGCTATGGAGTGTCTCTGAAAGAGCAAAAATACACTTTAATAGCTTTACAAGGTAATGAACAGCTTCAATGAGAAGGCAATGGTTGAGACAAAGTGGACATTAGGTGTTTTTCTTTTGGTGAAAAGTAGGAGATATGATTAACAAATTGAATAATCAGCTGACAAGTAACTGCAACTAAAGCAGGAAAAAGGAAAACTTGCTATTAGCTGTAAGACAAGATTCACTGTCAAAGGTTTTGTTTTAGAACAGAATGTATATTTCTATGATTTGGTATTGTAAATAGGATGAGGGTGGAAATGTTTCATTTTACTGATTTTCTCTAATCAGCATTTTATTTCTCGAGTAATAGTTATACCTGCAGGCTGAAACATACATACTCTCCCACCAATATTTGGATTAATGTCCCCTTGCAAACTTCAGCTTGATCACATGCTTCATCAAGAATCCGGCATAGTTCTGGCTGAATATTACAGTCGTCTTGTTGGCAGAAGTGATGAAGCCCATTTTAACTGGTTTGTACAGACCCCTATTTTAAGCTAGTTTATACATTTTCAATAGGATTGAGGTCATGGTTATTCCACAGTCCTTATGTTAAGTTAACCTGTGTTATCATGTCCCGTAGAAAAATCCAATGTATTCAAGTTTCAACTATCTGACCCACACCAATGTATCCCAAAAGAAAGGTAATTGGTGGATGTTTCAGATCAACTCAAGAACTACCCGGATTTAAACTGAAATGTGCTGGAATCACGGTCTGTGTAGAGTGAAGCCGGTCAAACATCAAAATGGACTGAGAGGGTGCAGATCGAACACCTTCAAGCACAGCTGAAATCTGCAGCTACTCACATGGTCAAACATTTTCAGAATCCAATTGACTCCTGGAGAAAAGCTTTATGGTGAAAGCATACGAGAAGTAAGTTATTTGGGCACAGTGAGAAAAAAAAAAGTATGTTTAGAGAGCTCAAGGTGAGGTTTTTGAACTTAAGAACACTGTGCTGACTGTGAAGCATGGTGGTGGCAGCATTGTGCTGTAGAGCTGATTTTCTGCCAGCCATACCTGTGCCTTACACAAGGTAGAAAGAACAATAAAAGAGAAAGACACTCTATATTATTTATCTTTACCTAAAATCAACAGTTAGATGAATGAAAATTTGACGTAACTGGGTTTTGTTCTGTTTTTGCTCAGGACAATGAGCAAAAACTCACATCAGATCTGTTTGGGGTATTGACAACATTAAGCTTACCGAATAGCCCAGACTCGAGCTGCATGATATCAGGAAAATGTGACATGACACATGAAATGTAGGAACAAGTACGCAGAGCAGAAACAGAGAAAAATTATTACCACCAATTTTTGAGAAAACAGTGATTTTCGTTTTTTGCAAAATATACTCGCTGAAGTTATGAAGAACCACCCCATGCTTTAAACAGCAATTTCGGAGGTTTTAAAATGGTAAACTTTGTATTTGATTTACAGAGTAAATCTAAGATGGGGGGGAACTCAGCGAATTAACATATTGGACTTTATTGGCTTGGTTTTGTTTTGACCAGTAAGTTGCAAGTTTGACGTATACTTGGCTCATTAACATCTCCAACACATCACTCAACCCACGCTGATAACGGCCATTAGAAAAAAAAGCTACTTTGGAGATGACAACATCCACCATAAAGATACCGGTGGGAAAAAAACAACGCCAAGTCTACTTATATTGGAGGAATTTATGTTTGCAGGAATATTTTTCAGTTTTTCAGGGTGAGTTGCAGAATTTCTATTGTTTTTAAAACACTATTACGATACATAGCATGCCACCAGCGCACAGGTCTGCCCGGCCTGGGGCTGCAATTCTGCAGCTATAATGAGTGCGACGAGGTGGTGATGAGGCAGTGAGTACCACCGAGCTGACTAACTGTGTCTAGTAGCTGTATCACCTAAAATATAATAATTTACATCAGGCTTTATTCGGGCTGAAATAAAACATTGCCTAACATGTTCTATTTATTGTTTTCTTTGTGCCAAGAAACCAACCACTTTAATAGAAGCTCACCAACAAGAGTGGTCAAATATCCATCCAGAATTATGCCAGAAGATTGCTCATGGCTACAAGAAACTGCGTTGTTTAGGAGCATCTTGACAAGGGATCCACTTATCACTGGGCATGTATGTATCATCTATTTGACATTGTGTGTAAAATTTTGACTAGTGTGAATAAGAAAAAATCCATAATCATTTCAAATTTGTGGACAAAATATTTTTTTATCATCCTTCCACTCAGGATAAACAGTACATATACATCAACACACAAATATAATTAGATTTATGGGCTTGACTATTGGATGTAAACTTCTGACCAGAATCACATTTTGTTTTTTTTCTGTTTTTTAATATTGTTTTACACTGACACCAGACACTAAAAATGATTTCCAAATCGTTTGCAGAGATAGCGTCCAGTTCACGTCCAAGTTGTTTATACATATTTTCCTTACAATGACTAATAATTATATCATTTAAAAAAAGGGAACAATCGGTGAATTTGTAAAGTTTTGTAAATGGTAAAATGGTAAAATCGTTAACACCATAATAATCCAACCTGCATTGGTGAAACAGCAGCTGCTGGGGGTGTCTTCATGGGGCTGGGGCTGAGGGGGGTCCGAGGTAACGGTGGAGCTGAGGCAGTCGGAGCTACGGCGGCACCATTAGAAGGTGGCCCTACATAAACAGAGAAAGGATAACAAAAAAAGTTTATATTGCATCCTCAACACATCTATTATTATTCTGCCACATGAAAATGAAACAAAATAACTTATATCAGTGTACAATAAAAGAAAAAACATTGAAACATTGCGCGGCATTACCAAACTTTAAATTGCAGTAAATTATTGCATCAACCAACATGAGGAAATGCAGCAACTTTAGATGATGGAGTACCTTGTGAGGCGCTATCAAAGCTCTTGATGAGTGTCTTCACAGTAGGTGAAGGCTCTGAGGAGGTGGAGGATCTCCGACTGAGACCCATCCCCTGTCTCAGGGCTGCCAGGTCCCTCTCCACTGCATTCATGTAGTTGTACACTCTGCCTCTCTCCTCCTCCTGTCTAGAAAACCAACAGGGCTCTGCTCAACTTATGCACACAGATCTACACAAGAGGATCTTCTCAGCATGTCGGCCTGTTGCTCTTACTTGCGGCTCTTGACCTCGTCCAGCTCCTTGCTCAGCTTCTCATTCTTCTCCTGCGCTTCCTGCAGCCGGCGCCGCAGGTCTCCTATTTCTTCCTGTGCCTCGGACTTGATGTCGTTAGCAATGACCACAGCTGTCTGTAAATCAGCCTGAAACTGACGCCACTCCATCGACTCCTCCTGCAAACGACCATGCACGACAAGGAGCTGAGCATTGGCCTAAATATTTACACGATTAATCGAGTAAAGATTAATTCTCTTAATGTTTTGCAGACTTTCTGTGGCAACTCTGAATAAAGCAGCTGAGATCAAAGTTCTGAAGTTCTAGATCAACATCTCTGCCACAAAACTTCATTACAAGGGCTAACAAAAGAAGCTCACAGCTTTATTGCAAAATGGAACAAAAGCTGAAAATTTCTAAAAATATATATTTCTAACTAGATTATCCAAGTCATACCTATTGAGAGTACAGATGTGCACACAACACTGTGGCAGTGAAGCATCTTCACATCCAGGCCATATATGTCCCAGCTTTAAATAATTATGGTCATAACTTTCCTGTTTTTATTTTGTTTGGCCCAGACTGTGTCTCCTCACTCACCATAGCTTCAGGTACTGAAAATCTATCAGTTTTGTCTCTGGCATCGGCTTGGTGAAGTTGGCTAAATATTCACAGGTACTTTTTCTGGTGTATTTTTTTCTCTGTTTGTCCAGTGAACAGTTCCTACTGTGTAAAATGAACAGCAGAAGTATTTCTTCCATTTCAAACCAATAAATTATTAACAACATAACGCAGAACTGACATGTAAAACTTTTGGATCACACAAACCATAAAAACCCTGGAAATGTTTTTCCAAGCAGCCTTTGGGGAATAATTTACTGTTTCAGAATCAAACTTTCTGTTTACCCTGAGTCTGCGATGAAGAGTCTTGATCTCTCTCTCCATGTCATGCTTCTGGTCTTGCAGCTTTTTCACAGAGTCTGAAATAAAAACAAAAACAAAGGATGTTCATACATCAGAGGACTGTTACGAAACGAAGTCCATAGCTTTTACACAGTACATTCAGAGTAAAAAGAAAAGACACAATCATTTAAAGTTTTACATATTAGTACATAAAATCAAATTGGTTTGGATATCCTATAGTATTGGATATGAGGCTGCATACATTTAAACCTGAGAGGTAGCACAGAAGCTGCACTGAAGCAACACCCTCCGCTTCCATCCACTTACTCTCCAGATCTGAGATGATGAGGTTGTCGTGAAGTTTCAGAGCTCGGTGCTGCTCCACTTCGTCCTCCAGCTCAAAGATGGTTTCCTTCATGTCGCCGATCTCCGTCTCTTTCTCCTGGAGCTCCAAGCGCTGCTTCTCCAGAGCGCCTTCCTGTTCAGCTATCTGCTGTTGCGCCTGCTCCTGGAAATCTCTGTATTCACTGTCCAGCTGCAGGAAGAGTTGTGTCCTTCATTAAATTGACATTTTTTTAAAGCATTTTTTCACATTATAACCACAAACCTTAAGGTATTTTATTGGAATTTTATGTGACGAACAAAATAGTGAAGAATTGTGAATTAAGAGAATAATAATACACAGTTTTCAAAACTGTAAGAATGGTGTGTGTTTGCAGTTAGCCCCCTTTCCTCTGATACCCCTAAATAAAATCCAGTGCAATCAATAGTCTTCAATAGTCACTTATTAGCAAATAGAAAGCTGTTCAATGCATCATTTAAAAATGGGACAACCAAAAACCCACTCAGACATGGCCGTGCATCTTAAACGACCGGCTGAGGAAGGGGGCCCTCAGTGACTTCGGAGGAGCAGTAAAGAACCGCAGCTCAGGTAATCTGTTGCCAGGACAACTGTAAGTCATGTACTCCACAAATCTGGCCTTTCTGGCAGCGTGACAAGAAGAAATGATTTGTCAAAAGAAATCCCAAAGTTTTCCTCGAGCAGTGAAGGAGAAACATCAAACATGAGGCAGAAGGCACTCCGTTCAGATGAATCCAAAGATTTTTGGCCAACATGCAAAACGGCATACATAGAAGAATGATGACTTCATCCTGAACACACCATTATGAAACATGGTGAGGTTTGGTGGGTTTCACCGTGAGCCATTTAAGACAGGAGTCTACAACCTATGGCTTTACAGCCACATGTGGCTTTTTGGTCCCTCCACTGTGGCTCTAACAAAACCAAATAATATTTTATTATTTTTTTTTTTTTTGTTATTATAAAGACAAAAAGAAAGAGATTTGAGCAGTTCTGCATGTTTTTATGCAATATCAGCATAGAATATTAACAACAGAAGGGCACCAATGGTTCAAGGCTTTTACAAGTAATCTAATGTTTTTTAGCTAACTATATACTTTATATTTGTCTGGTACTTATCATTCTTCATTTTCCATATTTATGAAAAAGGCCCACTCAGCTGAACTCATTCTAAAGAAAAAGGGTTTTTTATCTTTGTAAAAGTTAATAAATAATTAAATTTTTTCTAAAATCTTGAAACAGAAATGTTAGTTTAATTTCCTTAGCTTTCAAAAAAAACATTTCATTCGGTACATATTTATGAAAACTATCTTTTTTTTGGCTCTAGATCAATTTTATATTGAGGCAATGGGAATAAAAGTGTCTCTTTGAATTAATGAAAAAAGGTTGTTGATCCCTGGTCTGTCACATAAAATAAAAAAATCACAGTAAATTACACTGAAGTTTGTGGTTGGAATGTGAAAAAAGGTGGAAAGTCAAAGTCATACGAATACATTTGCGAGCCACTGCAGGTGGATCTAGCTTTTTCAGCCCCATCACAGTGATCCTGAACACAAGTAACTGACAGCTGTTCTGGTGCCCTAGAAATTCAGATTTCATTTTCATTAAGGTCACACATCTATTATGTAGATTCGTATTAGTCAAATTAACTGGTGTCACACGGTCTCTGACCTTTAACCTCATGCTCTCTAACCTTGCTGAAAGTCTCCTGCAGCCGGCTGAGCTCGGCATGCGCTCGCTCTAGCTCTTCCTGCGCCTTCGTAGCCTTCGCCTCCGCCTCCTCCTTCCCGAGCCGCACCCCCTCCAGCAGCTGGCAGATGTCGTTCTTGTCGCCGGCCGTGTGCAGGGAGTACAGCTCGGCCACCCTCTGCCTCTCCTGCTCCAGCTGGGCTCTGCAGCGGCTCAGCTCCGCCTGGTCGCTGCTCACCGCCGCCTTGTACTCGTCCAGCGCCGCCTCCAGGGCCGCTCGGTCTTGTCTTTCTGATTCCACGATGCGCTCCATTTGGTGGTTCCTCTCCTTCAGCGCTGCGATCATTTCCTGGGCCTCGGCGTTGTCCTGCTCGGCCATCTTCAGCGTGTTGGACAGATGTTGCTGCACTCCCAGCAGCTGCTCCCTTTCGAATCGGGCGTTGTCTGCCAGGTCCGCGTAGCGCTGCTCCAGCTCCATGTAGCGGCCGCTCTTGATGTCTTCCTCCAGCGCGTAGGAGATGTGATGCTCATCCAGAAGCGAGCGCAGGTATTCGATCTGTCTCCCGTACAGCTCCAGCTTGTCGCTCTGCTGGCACAAGGAGTCCATGAGGATGACCTTCTCCTCCCCAAGCCGCTCGTTCTCTCCGTTCAGCTCCTGGGTGATCTGCTGCAGGTCGGCCAGCTCCTGCAGGGTGGCCTGCAGCTCCTCCGCTGTGCTGTGCTGGTTCTCCTCCATCTGGTGGATGCGCTCCGTCAAACAGGCCACCGACACCTCGCTGGCGTTGCCGCTGCTGCCCCTGCGCGAGCGCTCTGCGCTCGGGGCGCACTCGGACTCGGACGACGAGGAAGCTCCGGAGGGAGCGTCCAGAGCGTCGTCGCTGGAGGTGACCGCTTGGTAGACCTCGCTGGACTCGCTGTCCAGGTTGTCAGCCGAGCCTCCATGCTGATGTCCCGTGAGCAGATCCTCCAGAGAACCGGGGGCGGAGCCTTCCACCGATGAGGTCAGTGTACCTGTGCAGCCTCCGTCGCTGTGCGCGCCGCCGGCCGATAGGTCCGGACTCAGGGAGGCGTAGCTGAAGAGCTTGTCTGAGCCATCCAGCCGTTGCTCCAGAGAGAAGCCCAGCGCATTGAGCCGGTCCTTCAACATGCGGTTCTCGCTCTTTAGCAGGTTGAGCTCCTCTCTGATGGCTTGATTTTGCTCTTGTAAGAGAATCAGAGTGGACTCCACATCAGCAGCTGTGATGGCTGAAACCTGGGGCTTCTCTTCCGCCCCAGCCTCCTCCCCTTCCTCCTGCTGCGTCGCCTCCTTTCCCCCGAGGCCGAGCTGGGCCCTCATGTCCCTCAGCTCGCTGCGGAGGTGGAGGATCTCTACATCTTTGCTCTTAGCCAAACCCAGCAAGTCTTTCACTTTAGCTTCCAGAGCAACCTTATCACTGATCTGACCGTCTGATTTAGACTTGCTCATGCGGCCGTCTGATTCTGCCACGATCTGGCTCCGGGAGCGTTTTCCTAAGGCTACATCCCCCGACGCGGCCCCTGACGCCGACTGCTTTTTGGCAGCTGAACCTCTTGATGTCCGGAGACGATCTCGTGAGCCGTTTGGTTCCTTGGAAGTCGTTGATGTTGTACGCTTGGACAGAGACCCTATAAAGACAGGAAAGGAAGGATTTAAAACCTAAACTACAGACAATCAGAGTAGGGCTGGGCGATATGGGTGTCCAGATCGATATCAGAAGCCACATATCTTCCCCTCTTCTCTCTTCCTCTTTCCTGTCGGACTCCTTTCAAATAAAGGCAACTAGTGCTGAAGAAATTCTTTAAAATAATAATAAATAAATAAATAAATAAAATTTCCCGATTTTTTCATACCTGATCCAATGTCCGATTGTAATGTTTTTTTAATGATTTTTTTTTCTTTTCTAAAAAAGACATTGCAAATGACAGAATATATTTTCAAAAAGTGACTTTAATTTTAATAACCCCTTCTGTGAGTTGTACAACGGTGTATTAGGACCAGGCTACAAGAATTTTTGTTTAATTACGAGAATAAAGTCATAATATTACAGGATAAAGACACAATTTTCCAAGAAGGACGTCTTAAAATTGCAAGAAAAAAGTCATTTTAATCAAAAAGGCTTCTACAGTTATCGAGATCTAACGTGAGAAGCTCAGTCCGTGTGGTTGTTTGCGTCAAAATAAACAAGAGCTGTAAAACATGTTTGGTTGCCCTGGAAGTGCTGACATCATTCTGAGCGATGGAATTCTGAACATTCCATCGCTCAGAATGATGAACTATGGACAAGGAGTCCATGGAGTCCCCTGATGGAAAAAAAAAAAAAAAAAAAAAATCCAGGTTTTCCAAAAATTAAATCTTCAAAAACCCAAAACTGGATTAACTGATAAAATCAATTTATCGCCAAGCCCTAAATCAGAGACAGATTTACACTAATGGAACGTCGGATACCTGCTGTAGTTTTTGGCTTGTTTTCTTGGTTGTTATTGCTACTTCCAACAGAAACAGTCTTCTTGGTCTTGGAGACAGGAGTCCCTCCAGCCATGGCTGCTAAAAGATCATCATTGCTTTTCACCTGAAAGAACAAAACAACCACTATCACACAAATCTAAACAAAAATCCAATCCAACCACATTGACTGCTAAATGCCACATCACTCGATGAGTTTCACCTTATTCAGAGGGGCAGCGGTGACGCTTTTGGCTGACGACTTTCCGGCGCCAGCAGCCTCCGATTTCCCTCGCTCTCCGCTGACCTTACTCGCCGCTGGCCGGGCCGACTTCTTCATACTGAGTTCTCTGATGCTGACACATTTACAGCTCAAGCTGAAACAAAAGAAAGGTGGGAGGACAAAGCTGGAGTGAAGACAGCCTGGAGAGTGGCAGCTCCAGTTTTCCCAACAGAAAGGAATCCTGGAAGCTGACGCAATCCCCACAACTACGCCCACTATTATTTAGGTTCCCCACCCCCAAATAAATCCTGTTAAAAGTAGTTGTATGTGTTGAATTGAACAGATTTTCAAAAATGAGTTGAAATTAAAATGTGAAATGTGTGACAGGCATTTATATTCAGCCCCTTTTACTCTGATACTACTAGGGCTGAAACAATTAATCAGATTATTAAAATAATCGTCAACAAATTTAATAACTGATTAATTGTTAACTGGAGTATACAGACTCAAAAGAGGCCAACTGCTGAAAGAACACACTAAGAGCAGTAATTCAGCCAAAATTCTACAAAAAGTATATACATTTTGCATTTAAGATAAAAAAAAAAAAAAAAAAAAAAAAAAAAAAAAAAAACACCTTGCCTGTAAATATGTTTTACCCAAAACTCCTCAAGCGGCATAGTTTTAGCTTCACCTGGTTCTAATTCTGCAGAAAAAGCTCTCTTATGAAGCACCTTTTACTATCTAATTATTAATCGGTAATCTAAAAAATAAACAGATTAGTTCTACACTGTATTGATGTTAAATCGAGCAGAGAGGGCTGAGCTTAGAAGTACTGTTAGAACTATTTTTTTTGCTGCAGATGCATCCTTTGCCACAAATGATCAAGCATAAACTAAAGAAGTGCCATGTTATTGCATTTTAGGCAATAACATGTTTATTTTCTTATTTAAAAAAGAAAATGAATTATTTGTTTATTTGCATCTTTTAATGTATTGTATCGTCAGAATAATCAATAACTAAAATAATCATTAGTTGCAGCCCCAGATACTTCCAATTAAAATTTTGTGCAACCACTTTTCGTCAGTGAACCAACTGAGTAAGCAAAAACGTTAGTGAAGATCAAGGAACACCGCAGACAGGTCCGGCAAATGTGACAAAGTTTCAACCCGCTCACGTCAAACTTTTCATAGTACACCTGCAATGCTGCAAAGACATGGCTGAACATCTAAAAAAATGACACTGCATATACACCCTGAACATACCATACCCATGGTATGGTGTTGGTGGCAACATCTGTGGGAAGGCATTGTTTTCAGAAATTCTTTTAGATTTTTGTTCTTTTAAAAGTTTCACAACCACCATTTTCCTTCTGCCTTACAATAATTCTCTACTATGTGTTGGTCTATCATGTAAAATCCTGATAAAACACACTGAGCCCTGTGGTTGTAACGTGACAAAATGTGAAAGAGGCATTTTGCTTAAAGTCAGGGAAGCACCAGCAACATCAACAATCACTATGGTTATTATCTAAAGTTGGTGATAAAAACTGCAAATTCAACATGTATTTGAGCAGAGCACACATATTTGAATTACTTTGCTTTTATTTAAGCATCATTCGTTACCCGACAGCTGTGGAAGACTTCCTCCAACTCATCCTGCAGGCTAACCGAAGCCTCCACAAGATGGCTCTCATGTATTTGTCAATTTGATTCAGTTCAGACTCACACATGCCTGTCGGCTGCATTACCTATCACACTAAGTAAAGGAACTTCAAAGTAGTTACTGTTGAAAATGTCAGAAGTCAGCTTGACAAGCTAGTCATTGCGATGAGGAAAATTGAGGGAGAAAAAGCATTTCTCTGGCATTTCTTCACAAAGATCAGCAGAACCAAATAAGGAAATCCAGATTCTTTCACAGGTCAAATGGAACGCTGAGAGCAGTGAGGATGGCAGCGTGTTTGAGAATGCAAAACACCTCGGCTGATTTTCATCTGACAGCCAAGGAATGAGGAATTTATCATAATCATTATTTTAAAACCCCGAGAAGCCGGACTACTCCTAATAACAAATTAAACTGAGCAATTAAGCTTCATTACAAAAGTGCTTCAGATTAGTAACACGATTCAAATCTAACACTTGGACGTAGGGCTTTTAATTTCCCCAATAAACAGTTTATTTGGTGGTGAACAATGTGATTCTGGCTGGAACAGTTTAACTTGTGCAAAAAAAAAAAAAAGAAAAATAGTGAAAGTTATTCTTAGAGTCTGATGCCACAAAAGCAAGAAAAGAGAACCAGGGCACAACGGAAGATAAAGTACTTCAGCAGAAAACGTTTCAGAGTTCACTCAAGATGAAAAGCTGAGCTGAAATGATTTTATTGAACAGAGGAGACCCAGCTCCAATCTACATGTGAGTCTGTGCTGTTAACCCCCCCCACCAAAAACTGTTTGTTTGGATATGGGCAGAAATATAAATCAGACACAAGCACTAAATCAGACCTTAAAGAGAAAGACAAGAGGCTGGCCAACATATCCCGGCAGGGCCACAAATGTTTACGCAATTCTGTGTATCAATCTTTCGCTGAATGCAGAAATAAATCTGCCATTTTCTTGCAAGTGTTCTCTCCCAACAGATTCTGAAATTATTTTAGAAAATAAGCACTTTTCTTAAAACCACATACAGGGTTTCAGCAGGTTTTACCAACTCAACTTTAAGACTTTTTAAAAGACCTTCTTTAGACCGTTATGAATGGAATTTAAGACTTGTATCTCCACAGAAATGTATGAACTTCGTCCAGCCAACTGGCAGTTACTCATGATAGACGCAAGAAAGCTAGCTAGCTAGCAAGGGTATGTTAGCAGTGAGTTATTGATAGCTTCAACTGCCCCGAGTCACAGGACACAATGAAGATATCTGAGATATCTATGCGACTCTAACTTTTGAAAAGTCCAGTGAGCAAAAAAATACATACTATATACAAGATTAATTTTAATGAATTCTTGAGGAGTTGTAGAGATCCACAGCTCAAATGGGAGAATCTGTTCTAGGGGTGGGCATTTATTGTTTCATTTATCGTGATACATTTCTTATGATAAGATTTTGGTTTATTGTTGTCACAATAAATTCTAATTAATGATGTTTTAAAACACTTAAAACTGTCTAAATTGTCTGGACAGTTATTTTTACTATTTTCTCCACTGTTTGTTCAATAAGAATATCAATAAATTTGAAAATATGATTAAATGCAGTTACTGGGTGCAGTTTAGTGATACAAATCACACATCTTTATGTAAGTGGTGTCCTAAAGAAGCAATTACAAATTGGTATGTTTTTTAAAAGGAGTATTTGTGTTTGTGGGTCTATGATTGCTGTGTCATGCAGTCACAGCCATCCAGTTGCCCAAAAAAGAAGTAATAAATAGTTTTTATCTTCACTTTTATCGTTATCACAATAGTACCACAAAATATTGTGATAAAACTTTAAGTCCATATTGCCCCAACCCTAATCTTTTCACATCCATGTAATTACCATAAAGCACGATGTACTCTATCGGCCAGAAAAAAAGTACTATTGTAAATAACCATACATGTTTTTTATTACAGCTAATTTGAATGTGTTTTTATTTTGCTGGTTATTTTTTAAAGTTTTTATAGTGAAGACCTTGACTTCCGGTTTTGATCTGTATGCTTTTATTTTTTGAGAATCCACTTCCTGTCTAGCGCTGTTGTATAGTGGTTAACTTGTTTATTGGCAGTTAGTACAGCAGTTAGTTCAGCAGTTTGTTTTCACGGAAAAACGATAACGGAAGTTATGTTAAGTTAGGAATTCATAGAACTATGGTTCTGTGAATTCCTGGATGACTGACAGTGGCAGCGTGGATATGTCTCCTTGCCCTCCGTGCAGGTCGAGATTTAATGTAAACAATGTCAGGCGCCTGACACATAGCCCACCTGGGCATGCGTCTATAAATAGCACGTGGAAGGCTACTTCTCACTGGGGGAGAAGTTCCAAGTGACCAGTGTGACTGGCAGTCATCCAGGAATTCACAGAACTATAGTTGCAGCTTAACTTCTGTTCTGTTTCATTCATTCCTTCCTGACTGCCAGTGGCAGTAAACAGAGTGGATGACTTATGCCAGCAATGTCACGAGGAACGCAGTACTCACCCACCTCTCAGGAGGTAGTAGAAGCCAGAGGCAGGATCACCAAAGCCAGAGTGGACTTGTCTCCCAAGTTGAGGCAGTAGAAGCACACAAATGTGCACAGTGTCGCCCATGACACCACCGCACAGATAACCGCCAGTGGTACACCCCTCGTTGCCACCCAGGACATAGACACACAACACCAGAGGTGGCAGCAGCCCCCACAGATTCATAAGCCAGTGCAATGGCATCAACAACCCAATGCAACATGTGGAGGCTGTTGAACCACCTCTGCAAGGGCCAGAGATGAAGCAGCCACAGCGGCATTAGAGTCGAGGCCGCCCCCAGCATCCCCAACAGTCTAAGCCACCGTCATACTGGAGGTGCTGCACCCACCTGAAAAGACTGGAGCAGAGACTGAATCCTGTCCACCCTCTTCGTGGTCAACCGAGCCAGCATGGCCACCGAATCCAAGGCCATGCCAAGAAAGATCACCTGCTGGGCTGGTGTCAGAGAGCTCTTCTGATGGTTCACTGTTATTCCTAGTGCCTCAACATGGGCCAGGACCTTTGATGTCGCTTGACCTGCCTCTCTAAAGGAGGGGGAAGAGACGAGCCAGTCGTCTGACGTGTGGGGGGGGCAGTCCCACAAGATGGAGCCTATCCCACGCCAAGCCCCCGCCACAGCCCGGCTCTGTTGCCCAAACTGTGGAAGAGTGGCAGTCTGAAACTGACGCCACAGGTCCCGTACGTCACGTCTCCTTGGTTGTGGAGTGAGCAGTCCTACGGCCCCACTGCAGCCACCCCAAGCTTCAGAGGCCTGACTGGATTGCTGACGGCACTCCAGTGCCCTCTCGGCCTCTGTTCCGAACAGCTGGCCTGGGACCACTGGCAACCTCTGCAAACTCTGCCTAAAGTCATCCGAGATTGGAGCCTGTGCCAACCAGACCTGCCGTCGGGTGACCACCAGAGTGGACAATAAGCAAACTAGGTCCCTGGACCTTGTTCCCACAGACCTAAAGGGCCACGTCGTTTGTATCCCCAAGTGCTGCTCCTGCTGTGCCCAGCTGCAGCATCTGGAACTGTGCTAGCAGGAGAACAGAGAGTGAATTGCCTATAGGTGCCATACGAGCTGCAATGTTGTAGGCTTGGCACAAAAAGTCGTCAGTCACCCGACACTTGGACAGTGGGCCTTCTCCTTCAGCGGCTCATCTGGGGAAAGGACCAATGATGTGATGCAGTGATCCACAGGGGGGCATGAGGTCCAGACCATGATACCCGGGAATGCGCATGGATGCCAGGATCCATGCATCCCTACCGTGATGGGAGAAACTTCTTGGATCCATCCAGCAGCGCTGAAGTTCTTCTAAGAAGGCCAGCGACGGTGGGACCTCAAATGGAGAGGCCACTGGAGCCCAGCAAAAAAAGGGGTTTCCTGTGAGACGGGCCACCAGTGCATCGTCCAGGCCAACCCTGGTCAAAGCTGTCAAAATAATTGCCCACAGCAGGCATGATTCCTCTCCTGGGTCAGAGCCAACTGAACTCCTGAGGGAATTCCTCAAACCATCGTTCCCTTCCATACTAGGGGGCTCCACCTCTCGACCCCAGAGGTCTGGGAAGGGGTCCCTCTGCTCCCTGAGGGACTGAAACTCCGAATTGAAGGCCCTGAGGGAGGTTCTGTCATCCTCCCCCAACTCCCAGCCTGCTGCTTGGAAGACAGGCACGGGGTCTGAAGCTTTGAGTAAAGCTTTGAGCTGCTCCACCTCAGCCCTCAAAGAGTCCACATCCTGCTGAGATGGGCGCTACAGCCGAGGCCTCTTCCTCCGTGGACTGCGGCGCTCCTCCGCCAAGGCATTCCCCCGCTTCCCGGCACACGGTTGAGGAAATGCTGAGGATGGCAATTCAGCTGCAAAAAGGAGGTCCTCCAATTGACGTAGCCTGTCCTCTCTTACAGACAACAGCAAAATGCTGGCTGCAATTCATGCATGGGTCGGTCAGAGCCTCTCTGAGATGACCCACGTCCAGGCATTTGGGACACAGGTCATGGCCGTCCTCTACCTGGAGAGGAACCCCATACGAAGTGTACACCAGCATCCTGATCACAGACATGGGAAATGTGGGCAGACACCGAATCAGCCAAACTAAGCGAGGACTTCTATAAAACTGAAGAATGCGATCAGAGACCTCCAATTATAATGTCACCACACATACACGTGTGTGCCAGCCAGGTAACCTGAGCGAGAACTTCAATAAAAGCTGAAGAGCACATTCAGATTCACCATATACAAATATGAGCGCCTGCCAGGCAATCCGAACAAGAACTCTGCAGACACAGAATGCAGTCAGAACATCCAGCTTTCCACTCACCAGGAAACTGCAGCTATAAACAGAATATATTTACCACTTCAGACTTTCTGCATGGATTAAAAACATTACAATGAATGTCGCAGCAAGAAGACATTGAACTGTGAGTACGATCAATAAGAAACAGGTGGAAAATGGAAAAGATCACCCTTGAAATGAGTCCACCAGAGGAACACTTACATAATTGGCAGCTAAATGGACCTGATGGTGGAAAACTTTTGTTGGGAAAGTCAGGGGAAGAACTCTGAATAACCTGCACTTATGAGTTTGTGGAAGGCTCCAGTTGTAGACATATAGATAAAGATTTCACTAATCACTTGAATTCTGAAGCTGAATAATATTCCAAAACCCAATAGTTAATCTGCTGAAAAGAATATTGTGCTTCAGAAAACCTCTCAATATTTTAGGATCGGTCATACCTGTACCTTTGACTTTATCCCCTGATTAGCATGTTTGAGCTGTCATGTATAAAGGACTGCTGACTCCATTTTTGCTTGTAAAAATTAAAGCTGCAGTATGTAACTTTAATGAAAAATATATCTTTTTACATATTTGTTAAAATTATCATGATGTCGTGACAGTATGTTATAAGACAGATAACCTGCAGAAAAAAAAAAAAAAAAAAAAAAAAAAAAATAAAGCTCCTCTGCCTTCTCCCAGTGCTCACAGTACCAACTGCTGAAATACACAGCTCGGTCAGAAAAAAAACAATCAGAGCCAGGAGGAGGGTTTAGCACTGTCAATCACCCTCCGCTCACACACTCTCCCTTCATCTCTGCTACGCTACAGCTGGTTCACCACAACAGAGCTTGCCAGTTTTTCACCATTAGCACATTTAGCAGCGCATACACGAGGATGATTGACAGCAATAATACATTCCTCCTGGCTGTGATTGGTTGTTTTAGGTCGGGAGCTGTGCAAAGTTACATACTGCAGCTTTAAGTAAAGGATTTGGTGGATGAGATAAAAGCAAACACTCTGGAAAAACAATTAGAACACTGCTGAATTCCAGTTTCAGATGCAGTATAAGAATTAAGACCTGCAGAATGAAAAAATAACAAAACACTGCAGCGGTGGCTTTAAATGAAGACTTGAGTCAAATTTGCTGTAATTTTACATTCTTGGGTTACAAGCCAAAAAAATAAAATAAAATAAAAAATTTACAGTGAGCAAAACTTTAAAAAAAAAAAAAAAAAAAAAAAAAAAAAAAAAAAAAAAAAAAACACAGACGCAGGGGTAAAGTGCATGACCCATATACGCCATCACGGGTTCAAGTCACTGTCCGTTGACCTTTGCTGCATGTCTTCCTCCTCTCTCACAACCCACTTTCCTGTCTGACCACTGTCAAAGAAAAGGTCACAAGAGCCAGAAAAAAATCCTTCAAAAAAATGTTCAAACTACCACAGACAGCTTATAAAAAATGTTTTCCAAAGTGTTAGATACAAAGAAATTCATGACATCCATTTATTTTACTCTACATCAAAAAAAGAAAATAGTGTAAGAAAAAGTAAGACAGGCATGTCTAATACAGGATGCAGCTGCTGCAGCCTCTGTCTTATGACACCATTTACAACACAACTAGTCATTATGTTTGTTTCTTTACGACCTCGTCACTCTTTGTGCATCTAATTGCTCCACTTGTGTTTACAGTTGTGCTTCTATGCCTGCAATTATCTGCAAGTTTCAGTTCTGTTTCCCCTCCAAATAAAGAAAGGTACTGACATGTGCACTCAACAACTAGCCAGTTCTCTGAATAGCTGAATGTGTGTCAAAGCAGATGTCTGAAATGGAGAGCTGCTAGCTGGAGCGCGGCCCTTTTGATTCGGTCTGAAAAGACGTGGGAGCGATCGCTGGGGACCAACAGAGCACATAAATGAGGCGCAGTCAGCAGGCTTTTTCCCTTCCCACACTGCAAAACACTATGCTCTCTCTTTACGACATGCAGGGCTAAGCCATCAACACAAAGCTTTGCATGAAAATGTATTTATTTATGCAAGTATATCGAAATATAAAACCATATGCATGTAATGGAAGAATCTGCTGTTCTGATACTTATGCTTATTAAACATCAACTTGCATGATTTGGCAAGGATGTTCCCAGCAGGATTATTTGCATGTGCACAATGTGCCAGTGGTGTGTAACCTGTGCAAGGTGTTGTGGTCAGAAAAACACACACACTTGACCTAATTTAGATCAATAGTACCTATTCCAAGAATTAATGAATGCAATAGACCTGGTTGAAGACTTCCAAAGCAACAAGAGAGAACACTGTTCCCTTACAGACAGCTGAACAAAAGCATGGGACTGAAGGGGAAAAGAGGAATAAAACAGCCCAGGAGGAGAAGAAGGCGGTGGGGGTAATAGCGGTCTTGTAAATACCACTTTCCAGCTCTCCTGCCTTATTCATGCTTTAACTGTGGGGAGGCATGCCCTGGCCATAACATCAGCTTCCTGTGGTGGCGTCTCCCTTAGAAAAAAGATAAAAATAATTCAAGCGTCAACTCTATGGGGCGACTGCGCAAGGACAAGAAGGCACCGGTCTGCCTGAGACAGAGCAGACGTTGTTCAAGTCAGAATTTACATGCTGTTATTAATAGGAGGGGCTGAAATGTCATTTTTCTACTTACAACATAGCCTTCAGTCTGAAGACAACCTCCAATATTTTACCGTATGGACATTCAGGGAATCATGCAGCACTGCTGACGAACAGCAAAATCTGTTTGCGAACATGTATAACTGCCTTGCAAAAGTATTCATACCCCGTTTCAACATGATACATAGTTCCCAAAATGTTTCAAAAATAAAATCTGAGAAGTGCAGTGTGTATTCAGTCCCTTTTACCCTGATACTCCTTAATCAGTGTGCATCCATTTGCCTTCAGAAGTACCGAGTAGAAAACCACCAGTGTGACATTTAATCTCAGTATAAATAAAGTTGTTGTTTTTTTGTTTTTGTTTTTTTTGAAAAGTTCAAGTTTGTGAAAAAAAAAAAACATCATAGATATCAAGGAACACAGCAGAAAGGTCAGAAGGTTAAGTTAGAAAACAATACCCCTCTATTTATGGCAGAAAGGCATGGCTGACCACCTAAACTGACAGGCCACGCAAGGAGAACATTATTCAGAGAAGCAACCAAGAGGCCCATGGTAACTGTGAAGGAGCTGCAGATATCCACAGCTCAGGTGGGAGAATTTACAAGACAACTATTAGTGCACTCCAGAAATATTTCACCTTTATCAAAGAATGGCGAAAAGAAATCCATTGTTGAAGGAAACCCATAAGAATTCTTGTTTTCACTCTGCAACACGTCATGTATAGAACACAGCAAACATTTGGGAGAACAAAGTGCTCTGATGAGCTTTGTGTGGTTGAAAATTAACCCTGCACATCACCCTGAACACAACATCCAAACCCTGAAACATGGTCATGGCAGCATTATGCTTTGGGAATGATTTTTTTTTTTTTTTTTTTTTTTTCCCAGCAGACTTTGGGGAGGAATATAGATGAAGCTGAACAACATGGAAGTCCTGGACGGTTCACCTTCAAGCAGAATGACTATAAATACAGAACCAGAGTTAAAATAGAACAGAACCTTACAGGTTGAGTTTAAAGCTGTCTAAAGAAAGCCCTGAGTTTACATTATCATCCTGTTCTGCTGATCCCCAACCGAATCTATTTGACAATAGCAAGCTTAACAGTTGCCAGATAAATGCCCCTTTAATGACCTACATAGAATATTGACAAAATGTACACTTTTCCTCTAACTCTGCATTCATTGAAACGTCTAAGTTTCCAAGACAACGTGGAGCTTTTCCACAATATATTTTTTTAAAGCCAAACTATTGATCAGGCATGGCCAAATAGGAAGACTGTAGCGTTGAGGTAATTTATTACTCATTCTTAAGTATTCTGGAGGAACTGGGTAATAGAAGAGCTCTGTAATAATAAACCCAACAAGCTGTATCTCTAAATCAGACAGGCGTCTAGGGGCGACTGATGAGTGTTCTGAGGCGGCAGTGAAACCTTTACATCGTTGACAACACATACATTAGTATCACCACAGCAAAAAGTCAGCCGCAAAACAAACAACGTCTCACCTAAATGCATAAGCATATACTTCACAAACCCCCCACATAATGGCAACGGGGTCACTCTAGATGGGGAAAATATCAGGAGATGCCATTTAAAATGAAGGATATACCCCAATTAGCTAGTTAGCTCTGATGTGAAACAGGAGTTAAACTTCCTGTTTGGTTTCAGGCTTTCAAAATAAAAGCACGAAGCCAGACACGTAGGCAAAACTCCGACTAACTTATTCTGTATGCGTGAGAATTACATCCATATTCAGTATAAAACTATAATGAAAGCTTAAATAAGAAAGAATATAATACAAGTTGTGACTTTAGATAAAAATACGCCACAAACTTCGTTTAAAGTTAAAGCTAAAGCTGCTTTCACAGCAAATGTCAACAAAGAGTTCAACCAGCCAGCCACAAGAGCTGTAGCTTATATAGAAGAAAAGTTCTAGAAGCAAAATTCTCAACATCAATGTCACGGTGAAGCTACGTGATAACAGCAAACACTTATTTTGAAGTTCCTAAGCGTTAGCTCCAAAAAAAATTTGCTAACTTGACAGCTGAATTAAGAGCCCCTCTAATAGATAAATCGACATTCTTTTTTGAAACAAAAAGCTAAAAACATGAAAGTGGGGTGTTTTCCTTAAGTTTGGTACATTTTACAGAAGGGATGTGGTTGCTTTGTTGAGTGAGTTGCGGAGAACTTTAGGTAGTTAATGCTAACATTATGCTAACAGTGTTAGCATAGCCAGGGTAAAAAGACAGCCTTCTTGTTTGTAAACTGATCAAAACAAAGATCCTACCATTGGTTTTCCTATTTCTTCCAACTTGACAAATTGATTAAGGCCCGATGGAGATCCATTTGCAGCCGCTGATAATCCCACTGCTTGTGAAGGCAGCATCGGTGCTTCGGATCGGCTGTCCTCTCTTTTTACAGGAGGATCCTCTGCCTCTCTCCCTCCGGGTCCCTGGTTTCATCAGCTCAGCATCACTGCACAGGAGGGACTCTCAAACATCATCATGAAGCCTAACAAAGTGCTTTTACTGAAGTTTAAACAATTGAGTCAGATACTAAGAAATGTTCAACTAACCAGCTTAATCTAAATATAACAAGAATAATAATACTTTGATTAACTACAGTAAAATATCATTTAAAAATGGATAAAATCCAGAACTGAGGAAAAATATTGATGTAGAAATTCTAATTCTAAAACACTTGAAAACTTTAACTACAGGACAAATAAATAAAGATAAAACATAAAGTTACATTTCATTTACAATCTGAAATAATACTAACAACTAAACCTGTAAAAAGAAAGGAAATTTGGTTTTGGTGGATTTTTTTCTTTGTTGTAATAATGCTTCGTGGCATTAAATCTAACACTAGAAAGGCAGTTCCAACAGCTTTTGGTGGAGGCAGTGCTATGGTGTGTGGCAGCATTTCCCACAAACAAGGTTTCTCATCAGTAAAGGCTAAAAAAAAAAAAAAAATCTAATTGCACAGAAATATAGAGATGTGATTCTGCAACCAGAGGTAATCACATATCTCCATTATTGGTCACCGAACTCTATCCACCAAGATACCAGTGCCCCAACCTGTAGAATGGAGACTATCAGACTAACTCCAGAATTTGGGAATGGATAGGAGTGAATGGCCTGCCTGCAACCCTGACCTTAACCCCACTGAACACTGGTGGGATCAGCTTGGGAGTGCTGTTCATGCCAGAGTGACCAACACAATCACAATGGCTTACTTGCAACAAATGCAGATTGAGGTATGGGAATTCCAAATTTTAGAATTGCACTACTCATGGTGGCAGCATGTTTGAATAGCTCTGATAATACCAGAACTATGACCCCAAATCCCAGAGGAGCTGAAAAAGAGGCTTCAGGGATGCATAGCAGGACCAAAGCAGAGAGAGGAGGAAGAAGTTCAAATCATCTCTCCCATCAATCATAATGGGCAAGGATCATTACCCCGACCCCAGCGTCTCTCTATCTGACTTTCTAACCAGACAAAGATTTAAAGAGGAGCAGTGAAAGAAAATGAGGTGGATTAGCAGTGCTTCCCAACAACTGATGGTGTCGTCCAGGACATGTTACTGTGGAATATTGTCTGTGCTGCCTGGATATTGAGTTGTTAGCATGTCATGACATCCAGGAGATTGTCATAAAGTAACAGTCTTCAGTCAGAGGCCTTTTCAGTCGTTTCAAGATTGACTGTTACCAGAGACCCCTTCAGCCCAAAGCATCATCATCCACAACCCTTTGAAGATACTTGGATGATATAAGTTAAGACATTTAATTTCTCTTTGGGATAAATAAGAGAAGTACTTTTTAATTGAATCATTCAGCAAATTTTTACTCGAGAATAAACTTCATTAAACTTAGCTAAATGCATCAAAGGTTTTTGAAGCAAGTTCTTATTTTATTATTAGGAATAGACTAAAATAATTTTGTAGACCAACAATAGAAAACATTCAATCCAAAAAGTTTTTAATTGGGAAAAAAAAATGGCTCCTGGGTATGTTCAACTTGGTGATTTTGACATGTGGTCCATGAAGTTTGGACATCACTGCTTTAGAGGCAGGAGAGGCATTTAAAAGTAGAAGTCTGCCTGCTGGTCTTAACTCTGAATTGGGATTTTATAATGGTGGAAATGCTGACAGACCTTTCAGAAGAAAAAGTTGACACTTGTGTGGTTTTGTTATGAGGTCAGACAGACATTTTACACACACTGGGATGCATGTATTCATTTAGACACCTGCAAAAAAGTTTTGAAGTTTTTATTTACATAAATCAAACATATGGTACAAGGAAATCCTAAGCATCACTAAGAATTATTGCTTGAATGAATTAACATGAATTAAAAGCTTTTATGGTTACAGTTTGTGTTTGACTATTTGTAGAGAACTGAAGAAAATAAACTGCAAGCACACAATGTATGCATTTTCACAGACTTCTGCAAGAACTGCTCGGGTGCTTAGGTATGAGTGAACTGCTGTACTTAGATTGTCCTACAGATAAATATTTAGTGTTTTCAGATAATGCTGATATCTTTACAGCTGTGGCAGACTACAAAGAAGGAATGCAGAAAGCAACATAAGTCCAGCTACATACATTTTCCAGACACAATCTAAAAAAAAAAAAAAAAAAAAAAAAAAAAAAAAAAAAAAAAAAAAAAAAAAAAAAAAAAAAAAAGTGAACGGTTATGAAACGCAGACAAAAAGATGGCTTTGTAAGTGAAATTACACACAACACGGTATACATTCTATGTTAGGCAGAGTAAAGAGTTAGGGTCGTTTTCCTGGAATGATTTTCCTTTCATCTTTCTGCACTGATGAAAAAATACCAACTCATATCCACCCTGTTGCCCATCTGAGCACGACAAAACAAACCAAGGAACATCATAAGTTCACAGAAAACAGAACATCGACTGGTTAACAACATGCCTGCATGTTGTTGAATGCTGACTACAGCTTTAGTCTCTGTACAAAATTTAGATGGTGTAAACATAAGGAGAACAGAAAAGCTCTATTGGTCATCAGCATGGGAACGTTGGCACAGGTGAATTTAAACTTTTTTTGGGCGGGTGGGGATGTACGGAGGACACATATACACACAAGAAAAATATGTCTCTTCATCCAACCATCCTTAGCCAGAAATAAATCTTCTAAAAATCCATAAACAGCAAAAATAGCTCCAGTGTAAATATGGAGATAATGTGCACACAGACAGAACAGGGCATCAGGACAACAAAGCACAGGAAATATTGCTTCTTCAGATTTAAGTTAAATTAAAAAAAAAAAGGAATGATATATTTCACCTATAGCTCTTAAGGGAAGTCTTTTACTAACACAGCAGGTTGATGTAAACAGACCACATGCTTAGCTCCCAAAGAAATGGCTTAGATCATGGTGGCTGTTTCCAGTTTTAACAGAGGAGGATGGCGCCTCCTGGTGGCTAACAGAAGTAGGGGCTCGGCTGCACAACACTAGCTGACATTCTTCCTCAAGCAGGTCATTATGGGGCAGGTCCTACATGTTCCTGTCATACTTCCGTCGAGAAGAGGAGGCTTTGTCGCTTGCTGTCAGGGGCTGGAATGCTCTCCAGCTGAAGGAAATAGAGAAGGACTTGAACCTTTAAAGAAACACAAGAGATGGTCACACAAATATTCCAAATCATACAGTAATGTGGTTTGCAGTTTTGGAATGGGTTTTACCTGAGCCATGACCTCAAGAGACCAGCTGTCATTCATGGAGATGGGCTGGGAGCTGGATGGGATTTTACTGTCTTTTTCAGAAGGTCGAAGCAAAGTGGGACCAAAAACAGTAGCCAGGTTGTGCAAAGACATCTTGTTGATGCTCTCATTTTCAGCCACTCTGTAAAAACAAAGCCATCATCATGTTTTAGAGCCAGAAAACCTAAAGTATGGAGCACAAATAAATCACAATATGCAATTCCATTCGTTTTCAAAGTAGATTAATAACTTTAAAATCCACTTTACATAAAAAAAAATAAACTAAAGCCAACTTTTCTGACAACAAATTGCCTTTTGAGTCACACCCACTTAAAGAAATTACTACCATATAAGGACGATGAAATTTGTTGACTGGTAAAGTACCATCTTGAAGTCTGTCCCTCTCTAGAGCTGTAAAAAATGTAAAGATTGTTTTCCTGACAAAAAGGATTTTTTAATGACAATATGTTGATTTAATGCATTGCCACTTAACACAGAAAAAGGAAGAAACGGGCACATTTCCTGCAAAGGTCATTTAAACAGAAAGGTAAGAAGGATTTTTTTATTTTCGCTAATTAAAAACAGTCTCTTTTGGAAACACTTGTTTGTGAGCATAAAGTTTATAACGGAAGAAAATACTTTCTTTACAGAAGTTTTAACTTTTTGTGTGTCCCCAGTACAACACATATATAAATGTCTACAAAATGACAGCTCATGTTACTGTAGAGCAGTTAAATCCTTATTAATAAGCATGAACTGATGATGTGGATAAAAGTGAGACATGCATGTCTTGCTAATGTAAAGCAGGCTATTATGGTGACACAGTTATTGGGAGGGAGATGGTGGCAAATGTTAGCACTTTAGATGATTCAATTCAAATTCAAAAATACTATATTGATCTCAAAGAGAAATGCTGGTCAAAACTGGAGCAGAAATCTTGTGTATGTAAATCTCACCAGAATTTTAGTATTTAAAATGACTGATTTTGAAAGAAGCTGTCACTTGCTACAGAGCAAAATGAGCTTGCCACAGAGGGCTTTTAAATTCCTCCATAGAATGCCAGTTTGATTAGTCTCAAAGCTATTGCTCCCAGGGAACAATGGTCCGGTAATCCTGCTCTTCAGTTGATAAACTGCCATATAAATTGTTATTTTATATTTCTTTCACATGTTTTTATGCATTTCTAGGGTGACCAGAGTTTACTCCAATTCTGTGGAGCAAAGAATAAAACAGCTGAGCGTCTCCTCCACCAACTAGCTTGCTGGAAAAAAAAAGGGCTCCTTCACATTTTTGTTGTTAATAAAAGTAATACGATCATGTTTTACATATTTGTTTTAAGAATATCATACTGGCGCATGCCTTCTTCAGTACAGATTCAGAAATACATAAAAACACATAAGGTAAGGCTTAATTTGTTTTACCTTTTTAAGTGGTCAAGCAGAAAGATAAACGTCACCAGATTTGGCTCTGGCAGAGACAGCAGCAGGTTTAGCATACAGCTCTCCTTAGCCACACTGTCAGAGAGAGCTGGAAGACAGAAGCAAAGATGGATTTGCTGCCACCAGAACACACTTATCTAAGAGTGATCAATGACAATGATGAAAACATAATAAAGTGATGACTGACCGATGCCTCCAGCAAAGTTGGGATACAACTCATCAGTAAAGAGAGGCTCCGGCAGCTCACGGAAATACAGCTTCAGCGTTCCAGCAATGGCATTGACGTCCATCTCCCTCATCATGACAGACACATCCTTATTGTCTACAGAATGCACAAGAAAAGCTGCAACGTGACCTGCTGTATTTACAGTTTGTTTTAATGCAAAGAGGACTTCTTCTTATCCTGCCATATGTTTGTATGATAGAGCACTTCTGAAAAGAATTTAAAGAGAACTAACTTGAGTCAAAAGCAGCCTTTAAGGCCTGGATGTCGGTAGCAACACCAGACACTCTGTAGATCCCCACTTCGTCCATACCGCGTCTCTCAATCTCCTCCACACATTGGCGAACGATTAGCGGGACTTTGGAGCGCTCGCGCCTAATCACAACAGAGACAGAAAAACAACGTTTTATGAGGCAGATTATAAAACACAGATTATATAGATTATAAATGAAACAAATCTTTTATTCTGTGTATGTCGAGTCACTGACACATGGAAGAAATTCATATTAGACTTACTTTGTGACTACGTGGATTTTTACTCCGAAGACCCCCGACTGTTTCCGTGACGGCATTCGCTTCAAACTGAACTCCCTGCTGGTGAACCTCATTGAAAGCTTCACCTCAATCTATATCAGGTCAGAGAAAGCGGCTGATGACTATTTGTTAACATTTGATTACCAGCCTGAAAGCAGACCTGTATAACATCCACTGAACTTCATTCACCGAGGCTACAGGAAATCAGTAAGGTCATCGATTTTTGTATAGAGAGTTATTTCTGCTAATTAACCCCTAATCTAATTTATCTTGTGATAGATAACTGTGGCAACCCTTGGTTGCCGGTCAAACATTGCTCCATGTAATGTATGCATTACATGGAGTTTTGGTATAGATCTTTTCCCCTTAGCTACTTAAAGCTTATTCCAAGTCATCTGAAGACTTTAATAATGGCATTTGATTTTAAATAAAATTATTTATTTTTATTGCAATTTTCCAAATAAAGCCCACACTCAACGTCATCTAAAGTTTTGTAATTCATGCAAATTCTCATTTACAATAAAACTTACCCCATTCATGGCAATAACTGTCCTCTGCCAATCTTTATTCTGCAGAGTTTGAGGATCCAGCTAAGAAAAGAGAAACAAATCTGATAAATGTTATCATCGCTGCTTATGATCAAAAACCAAATTTCATCTGTTGATGACATGAAACACCCTGAAACATGACAATCATCTTAAAAGCAATGCATAAAAGAACTTCTGCCTTGAAAACTGGGCAGAACTGTCCAGAGTTGTGCTATAGTGGTTCAGATCTTATTTGGCAAATAGGGACTACTTCGTGTCATCTGGTAATTGTAAATCTGAGCAAACGAAGATCCTATTTGGGATTCCTCAAGGCTCCATTCTCTGAACACTAGCATTCAACACGTGCATTATCCCCTTAACTCAGACTATGGAGTACTGCAACGTCATAAATACATTTCTGAGTCATCAAAAAGCTGTTAACCTTGTGTTACCAGGACCAGAACTACAGGGAAAGGAAATATAAAATATTCCTTCATCTGTTCATGTCTATTAGGTCTTTTGTATTTGTTAGAAATGTACATTGTAAAATTTCTTTTTTAATGTGATGCTTAAACCTTCATCAGTCCAACCAACTCAGTCAGTCCCCTTATTTTTCAGTTAAGCATTTTGTATTACCTAGTATATAAATAGTACAATACAAATACAGTAAACTTGCCCTGCTTAAGGCGGTATCAAGGTATACTGAGGATTTATAAAGTTATACTTTCGAAAATGCCAACATTTTCTGTCAAAATTCTCCTACTATTTTAAGTCATGTTTCACGAAATCCCAGAGAAGATTGCAGAGTGACTAAAGTTTTTTTTTTCATTCTGGCTATATGGACTGGAGTAATACTGTACTGCCCCTTCCCACCTGTTGCTCAACCTGAGCAAATAGCCAGAGTAACTAACCAACAATTAACAGCTTCTAATAGTTGTGTTACTCTAGGAAGAGTAAAACGTTAAAAAGGTATTATGTTAAGTCCAATAAAAACATAAAATCTAGGAAAAATTTACTGGGATTTCATTCTACATTTTGCTTCTGTCTATGTATCAAGATTAAGATAAATTCATAGTACAGATAACATTATTATAACAGTCATAGTCAATATGTTGTATTGTTTTACACCAGTAGGAAAAAGCAATGCTCAACAGTTTTGCACAAAATTGATTAGATGATGTTACACCTTTTTAAATAAAATTCTTGTATTAATTGTGGTACAATGGAACCACTGTATTTAATCAAGGACATCATATCAATCTTATACTGACCCAGGTCTAGGATGTAATTTTGCCATGGAAATGTAAATGATGAGTAACCAGGAGAATCAGTGATCAGACCTGACTGAGTAATGAGAGACCATCATGTCCCTGTTGCTAAGCTCTGTGCCTGCGCAATGTGGCAGATGTTCTTTTACCCAAGAAACCTTCAAATCTCATTCCAATAATCCTTTGCCAAGAGAAAAATCTATTTACTTACATAACAGTTTTTGTTGTTTTTTTTTTTTTATCAAAAAGAACAAAAAAAACAAAAAAAAAACAATTGGTGGCGATCCAGAGCTCTCACCTAAATCTCAAAGATAATCAAGCCCAGGAAATAAAAAACACAATGTTGGTGGAATTCAAACTGGGTGCGACAGGACATAATACCAGACCTGCTAGTTACCCTTCACAGCAATAATATACTCCATCTCTGGCTCTTTACCTTTGGTCTGAGCAGACTGTTGCGGACCCTGTCCCACAGACGCACTCCTGTACCCGGGGGTTTCTTTACAGCCAGGTCTCCCTCATCTTCAAACCCGCTGATGGCCCAGTCCACACTTTCCTCCTCGTTGAGATTACTCTCACACATCTTTTCAGGCATTACTGTTTTACGTTTTGTCTCCAACTAACCAACAAGAAAGCAGGACTGCCCTATAAAATACAACTAGTCTTTAAACCGCAGCACTAACAGGAGCAGAAAGGACTTAATCCCTGAATAACGAGCCATCGATTTCGTCTTGATGAATCTTGATGATCTTCCTGGATTCTTGACACTACTTTCAGTGACATCCTCTTGTATAGCTGGTGTTGGACTCTCACCTCTTTCAGAAAAGCAACGCAGCCTGGCAAACAACACTCACTTCTCGTGTTGTTCTACTTCCCAGAAGGATTTGTAGGATTAACCCCTGAGAATCCCCTCCTACCGCTTCTTACCAACGTGCTCTCGCTTGTTGCTGTGAAGAGTTCTGGCTGGCGGTATCTCAGGTAGCTGAACAGGATCCTCTTAGACCAAGCACGTATTAGTACGAGTGCCCTTTGACACAGCAGCACGTGCCGCATCTCTAAAAGAGCTAAAGAACTATTAAATCCAGCTTATAAACATTAAATTAGTATTTTTATAATCCTTTGTTTTCCACCAGAGTAGAACTCAATGTCCCGTTATCTTCCACCTGGATCTCATTTTACATTACTTTTAACTACATGATTAAAAGGTAAACCACTCTTTCAGAAAGAATCAGTCAGGTCATTAATTACATTTAATTAATACATACAGTGAAATGATTCATTTAGAAGAGGGCTAAAAATCTCAGATGCACTGATCTCAGATGTGTACTTTGGATCATCATCACCAGTGGGTCTGTTTTCTTCTTAGTCAGCAGTGGTTTTGCTCTTGAAACTCTCATATGGATGGTCTCTTTCTTATTGTAGAATCATGAACACTGACCTTAACTCAGGCAAGTGAGGTCTGAAATGCTTTAGACGTTGTTCTCGGTTCTTTTGTTGCCTCCTTGAGTTATTCATAACATTGGGAGGCCAGTCACTCCTGAGAAAGTTCACCACTGTTGCGCGTATTCTCTGTTTGTAAATAATGGCGCTCACTGTGGTTGACTGTGGTTGACTGTAGGCCAAAAGCCTAAGAAATGGTTTTGTTACCCTTGGTTACCCTTTCCAGACTGATAGATGTCAAAGACTTTTCTTCTCATCTGTTCTTTGGAATTTCTTGAAATCAGCGAATAATTAGCTACTTCTGACATCATTTAGCCTACTTTATGTTGTCCGAAAGGATCTGTTCAATATTCTTCTTGATTCTACAGGTCTGAGAGTGTTCAGGTCAGGGTGGGGCTCGTCTAAGTTTGTGGTTGTAAGGTGACAAAATGTTCAACAGGTTTGAATACTTTTCAAAGAACTGTAGATACAATTAGGTTAGCGGAAAAAAGCTAAAATAACACTATAGGTCAAGAAATGCCTCTCACTGCTGGCTGCTGAATAATAAGCCAAGTATGTGATGCCCTGCAGCCCCTGTAGGCTCCTTCCCTCAAAGACTCTTCTGTGGTTTGACCCACCTGTCCCCAGCAGGAAAATCCCTTCATCGGCAGATCAACAAGCCTTCACTGTCTCCCTCCCTGTGTCATACAGCAGAGCAGTGCCAGCAGCTACATTTGGTTAACCTAAAGTCTAATCCACCCACTGTCACAACACCCAACCAGGAGGCCGGGCTTGACTGACCCAGTGGCAGCCTCATGACTCACTTCTTCTAAAGCAGTAAAAAGGCCCTTGAAGGGGGATTAGCCAACAAAGACGCCAACGTAGAGCAACTGGCATCGTTAGACGAGAGAGATAAAGCTCATTTCTCACATGCACTCTAGATTTCTTTCTTTAAATGATTTAATAATAATAATTTAATAATTTTATTTAAATAAAATTAGATGCTAATGACTGTATTGTCCATGACTCATCTGCTTAGGAGTTTCCATGAAACAAATTAATAATTTTTAATTAGATGTTAAAGTTAAGGTCGCCTCACAAGAACCTGATGCAGAACTGGCACACATACAGGACATCTGAAGTTATTTTTGCATAGCAGCAATATGAATACTGAATCATAATTCCTTCTAAAATATTTTGAATAGAACATATAAAATTTGTTTATTGAGTGCATTTATGAAAAAAAGTTTCTAAAAAGTATGGCATGAAGTTGCAAAATGCTAGGGTGAAACATGGTGGTGGCAGCATCATGCTGTGGGGATGATTTCCTTCGGCAGGGACAGGGAAGCTCGTCAGAGCTGATAGGAACTGAATGGCTCACATCCAAGCATATTCATGTGTTAGAATAGTCAAGTCCAGACCTAAATATAATGGAGAATTTGAGGGGAGACTTTAACATTGATGTATGCAGACACTTTTCATCCAATCTGACTGACCTTGAGCTATTTTGCAAACAAGAAAGAGAGAATTAATGTTTTCAGATGTGCAAACCTGGTTCTGATTAACCTAAGAGACTTGCAGCTGATAGCTGCAATGAAAGGAAGTTCTACAAAGTATCGAGTCCAGAGGGGCTGAACACAAATGTCACACTTTTCACATTTTAATCTATGACTCATTTTCCTTCTTATTCACAAATTTGCACTACTTTTGTTGGTTTATCACATAAATTCCTATTAAAATTTGTGGCTGTAACATGGAAAAGGTGTAAATATTCTCAGAAAGTACTTAATATTTATTCTTGCTATCCTTGGCTCTAACTGGAAGAAAATCAGCGTAGTCAGCATCTTCAGCTGTACCCCACGTACATCCCAGAAACCATTTTCTGTTACTCACATCACTCTCTCCTACCTTTATTTGTCCTTTGGCCACGATCTTATCCGTCATCTCTCCCTCCTCTTTGCTCTGCTTGGTTTTGGCGCAGCACTTCTCGTAGCACAGCAGCCTCAGAGTCTGAGAGCCCTCCAACTCAATTTCAAACTCCTTGTAGTGGAAACAGTACAAACCATATGTTGTGAACCTTATCCTTTTTTCCTCGACTGGTTTACTTTCATGAGGCCTACTTAAAGGCACTTCGTGATGAAATGAATGATCTTACTATGCATTTCTTTCTGCATTCTGAAATGCTGCCTCACCTCATTCCAGTTGGGCTCTGTGGAGTCCCTGTACACACGTGTCTTGGCTTTGTTGACAAAGTAGCCGTAGGAGTCCACCTCCAGGGAGCAGTAAAGATCTAAAGGCAGAACAGCTTTTAAGAGCAGAGTCAAGGAGAAACTAAAGCACTAAGGGTCTGTGTTAATCATCTGGTTGAGAAATGCACTACACTGTTTAAGGGAAGTGTCTCTGAGGCAGCATGATGCCTCTGGACAAACACAAATCTCTGTTCCTGTCTTGTTTTTACACATCTAGACTCAGTCTCACTATGTCAGTAGATCAAGTTTAGTGTAAAAAAAACAAAACAAACAAACAAAAAAAAAAAAACAAAAAAAAAAAAAACAAGTTTTGTGTCGGGCAAAATCTCTAGCTACTTTCCTCCACTAACCTTTGTGGTATGAAGTGTGAGCAGGCAGCTATGTGAGAAGCTAGGGACATATCTAAGGCAGCTTGTACACAGTGTTCCTGACTAATCCCACTTGTTCCCCTCCAGCTGCCCTCCCAGCTGGCAGTTGCACAAAGAGCGACACAGAAAGTGAAAATCATCAGGGATCATGCTGTGGTTTCCTGATCAAATACACACGATAATGATGCTTACTTAAGCTTTGTTTAAGTCCTGATGCAGAGTGGACGATGACATTCAGGAAGCCATATAAACCAGAGGATTCGTCATCTGTTTGGGAAGATTTTAAGTTAAAAATTGAAATAAAATGTGTGTTTCATTCAAATACATAACATTCTCAGAAACAGTAAACTGATGTCTCACCTTCCTTATTCATGGTCATTGGAATCGAGTGAACAGTTTGGAGTTTCACACATGAGTTTGTGAGCATCTGCAGCTCCAGAGATGTCAAAGAGAAGCTCTTAAAGCCTGAAAGTCACCATTTTGGGGGGAGAGACATGAGATCACAGCTGCTAGAAAAAGGAAAGCTTGCGAAATAGAATGAAACTTACACTTCTTCTGCTGCTCGCGAATGATCTCCCTCCACTCTGCCCGCTCATAATCAGAGGAGATCAGAAATGTGAATCCCTGAAAAGCAGTAAAAACAATTATGCTGGCTCCATCCTGTAATTCTACGCCACCAACAACAGAGGGCAGCAGAAACCAAACATTTAAAAAAAATGAAGCGGTCACCTGAAATCCTCTTCAGATAAACAAAATACTGTTTTAAAATCCTGTCAGTGTGACTCACTTTGCCGTTTCTATTAGCCACTCTGAACGCCATGTTGGGGGACATGAGCAGCAGCAGCGATTCTTGTTCTGACAACTTCTTCTTCAGTCGCTCTATCACCTTAGCTCCTTTCGTCGTCCTCTGCAGATAAAAAGGAAGAGAGTTATTGCTCTGCAGGGTCACAGTCAAGATGCTTTGTTTTAGTCACATGCTGTTGTTTTAAGTTCCTCGTGGTATTTTTGTTTGTCTTGCCTGCTTTGTTCCACAAAACCTGCTGGTGTTTTGGGTGAAAATAAGAAAATGATCCTCACCTTCTCTCTCTGGATTTCATTCTTGATCTGGGATATCTTTATCTTCATCGCATCAATTTCCTCATCCTGCACCAGAGGGATGGGGCTGGACTCACAGTCATCAATGGTTTGGAAGGTCAGGTCAGCCAGTGGGATGTACCATTTGCAGTCATACTGTTGCCCTTTTCTTTAAGAAGACGCACATATATCAGTATTAAAACTTGTTAAGGTTCCCAATTATGGTAATGTTTTTCTATCTCTTATTATACGTGTTTTAAACTGAGGGTTGAGTTATAACCTTTCATCTTCCTATACAAAAACATGTAAAGCTTATATTAGGAGGATTCCTTCCAAAATCCTAACTCTCCAGCAGGGATGATAGAAATTCACTGATCGTGAGCATCTCTGACCAGAACTCACCCTGCAGCCTGTTTCTTCAATTTAGTGCACAGCAGCAGGTCTGTGAAAAGGAAGACGTGACGGAGTTTCCTGGAACCTTCAACCAGCTCCACCATGAAGCGATCCCTCAGCAGCTGTCGGTTCTGCCACAGAATAACACCCAATCAATTGTGCACCTCCATCAATATGTGCACCCCAAACTTCAATGTCTTTTAACGGGATTTTGTGTGAGAAAGTAACACAAATAGTTCATAATTATGAAAAAATTATGAAAAAAAAAGGGGGGTGGGGTTCTTGCCACAGATTCTAAACTGGATTTAGATCAGAACTTTGACTGCAACAATCTGGAGGGTGAACATCTGCCCCAGTCTAAAGCAGAAAAAGTTGGTTTTCTGACTGTCTCAACATCACCACAGTATATTGCTGCCACTGCCATGTTTCATTGTGGGTATAGAGTGTTGAGGGTGATGTGCATGTGTGATGAGTCATTTTTCTGCCACAAATAGTGTTTTGCATGTAGCCCAAAAAGTCTTCTGACCAAAGCATCTTCTTCCACACGTTTGCCGTGCTCAACATGACTTATGGAAAACTGCAAACCAAAATTCTTGTGTTTATTTTTGTTTGTTTTTTTTTTTTTTTTTTTTAAACAATGGCTTTGCTAGTGTCACTCTTACAGACTGACCAGTTGTGGAGTGTATGATGAGTAGTTATCCTGTCAACAGATTCTCCCACCTGAGCTGTGATCTGATCTCTGCAGCTCCTCCAGAGTTCAAAGCTTGAGATTTCATTTTAAAGCCTAACCCTGATGATTTAAGCTTTTCCAGAACATTCCTCCTGGTCTGTCCGCTGTGTGTCTTGATCTTCATAATCCCATTTCTTCACTAATGTTTAATGTCTGAGGCTTTTAGAGAACGGCTGGATTAACACTGGATTAAATTACACACAGGTGGACTCTGTTTACTTAAAGATTACTTCTAAAGGAAGTGGGTTGCAACGGATTTTATTTAGGCGTGTCACAGTAAAGGCAGAAGATTACAAATGCACAACACAAATTTAAAAATTTTGAAAATTTTGAAAACCATATCCATTTTCCTCCTTTTACTTGTGCACACATTTGTGTTGGTCTATCACATAACAATCTTATTAAAAACCTTGAAATTTGTGGTTGTAATGTGAAAAAAACCCAAAAATGTTTGATGGCCATAAATAATTTTGTAATACACTGTATGTCTAGATTGTTATTTGCTTAAAAAGGTTTCACATGAGCGCCATTAGAATATTTTGCTAGTTACTGCTTTCACACCCTGTTTTATTGCTGCTGCTGCTGCTGCTGCTGATACAAATTTAGACCTCTGAGGGTCAATGTTTCCATTCAATTATGGTATTAAGGATTAAAACTTCTACTCAATGTCAAACCACACAATCTGAGGTTTAAGGCGGATGTGATGGAATTGAGCTTTTTTTCTGCAAGAGCGTGCACCTAAACTCTTCCACTGCCCTCTGACTCCTGCGCCGAGGCACTGCCCATGTGTAAGAGACCAACTCCCCACACCAACCACAGCTGGGCAAAAACAAAGAAAGCACTGCGGTATGCTTTTCCTCTGCCGCGTTCTGCACGCTCCAGCTCAGCTCGGCCTCGATCCAAATACGCTGGTGAGGGAACCAAGTGCGTCCAGAGGAGCCCTGGTTTTAAAGCGCCGCGCCAGGGTTACTTCCGCTTATTGTTTTGGAGACGCAAACGTGACCACAAGTCAATAATCCGATGGAAAAATAGGAGCTGTCACTGCACGAGATGTCATCCTTCAAACACTGTAAAACTGTTTATGTCTGCACAGTAATGAGACACCGAGTGTTGGGGTATGTACAAGAGGAAAAGTTAAATAAACTCTGTGGTTTAATGGTCAGGGTAATTACAGGCAGCTACAGTGCAAAACATTAGCAGAGATACAAATTTAGCCAACAGTTCATCATTTACAACAACAACCTCGTATTTTAAACTGAATGTTCAGGCTTGGCTTGTTATCAGTAAATCTCTTTGTGGGATTTCAGACTTCCTAAACAATAATCAAAGGAATGCTCTTAAGAACTTTCACTGGCTTAAATCCTATCCTTCTGGGCAGGACAAGTTCCCAGGAAAGAACAGAGGAAGTTCCCAATCAGACCATCTGAATTCAAGCAATAAGATGTGTGCTGTACACAGGGAGTATAACAGGGTCAGGAAGCGTAGATAAGTCAGTACATCCACCCAGTGCAAAAGGTTGGTCAGTCCGACAGCCTAGTCGATAAGGCAACATGCCGGTCATTTCTGGGAAGTACATCTGACACCACAGCAGGGAAGGATGGGAGTGAGCCCAGCAGTAATCGTTGATTTTCCTGGTTTGCGACACAGAGACCTCTTTGCCTCCTGTGTTTGTGCTGTTTGGTCATGAGCTTCCTGAAAGGTTGGCTTGTTTCACAACAGACACTCAATGAGTCAGCAATGACCTGACTCACACTCCTGTTTTATTGCGGCTTCCAGACACCTTGTGCTCTGATCTTTTTACCATCAACTGTCAAGGCAGGGAGGATTTTATAGGCATAATCCTGAAATCCAGAAAAACGATTTTTCCAAAACAAGATCAAATGAAATGCTGTACAGAAACCTGGAAGTCACATGGGTAATTATTCCCCCCGCCCCCAATGAGCTTGGCTTTTTCTGGATGGGCTGACATAACACATGATACATTTACAGTTGAAACCAGACATTTAACCAGACAGTTTCCTGTTTTAGGCTCTTTAAGGATTAGGAAAACTATTTCTATCTGCTAAATGGCTGAATAATGAGAGATAATGTTTTAGACAATATGCATTATTTTCTTCAACATCAGAAGTTTACATACACTATGATTACTATTCCAGATGATGATGTCATCTTATTAATTCACAATGCTTCTTTGTGTGACGACATGGAAAAAAATGAGAGAAATCAAGCAAACAGTGAAGCTCCATAAGTCTGGTTTATCTTTAGGTACAAGTTCCAAATGGCTGAAGGTGCTATGTTCATCAATTCTATGGACGAATATACAGCATGGAAATATATCTTCCAGCGTCACATCATTGAGAAATGAGATGAGTTCTGTGTCCCTGAGAGTCTGTGTTTAGCTGCAAAAGTTGTGAATCAACCTGAGGACAAAAAGACCTGGTGAAGATGCTGGCTGAAGCTGGCAAGAGAGTGTCATATCACAGGAATATGAGCCATGTGCTAACATGGGGCTGAAAGGTCACTCAAAGAGGAAGAAGCAAATACTCCAAAACGTACTTAAAAAGGCAGATCACAGATGGCAAATGCACTTTGAGGCCAAGGCCTTAATTTTTGAAAACGAACTGTGGTTGGATCAGACTAAAACTGAAGCTTTGGCCTGAACGGCCATTCTTACATTTGACACCCATCAAACCTGACAGCACCATCCCAACTATGAAGTATAGGGTGTTAGTATCATGCATGGGTGTTGTGCTGCAGAAGGGACTGGTGCACTTCACAAAACTGATCACAACATGAGGAAAGAACACTTAGTGGAAAAACTGAAGCACCGTCTCAACATGTGGCCAGTTACAGGGTTAGTTCTGTTTTTTTGTTTGTTTGTTTGTTTTCTGAAGTTAGGTTGGGTGAGGGTAATATCGGTAATAGCTGTCTTACCAGAAATACAAAGACCTCATATTATTGTGGGCTTGCTGATAATGTAAATATTTGATGGAGTGATGGATGCTAACAGCTAGTCAGACGTAGATGGTTTATTTTAGCTGGCTTTGACTGATTAAAACAATCAAACAGAAAATGTTCACACCAGTGGGATTAGGGATGCGAGATATTAAGAAAACATGTATTTGCAATAATATTGTTCAATACAGAGATGACCATATCCATTCATTTTCCTGATTCTCTTCTTTATTTGCCTTCACTGCAATTTTCAAATTTTTTTTTCTTTCAACTTCAGCATCTCAGCCATTAAAAAGTATACATACGGAGTGCATCAAGCGCATTTAGAGTAGTTATGGCACAAACAAATATGATATTCACCCAAATATTGCTTCCAAGTAATTACTATGATTGTGATATTGCAAAAAGTTTTATATTGTGATGATGATTGCAATGTGATATACTGTTGTGCACCTCAAAATGGAACATAATACTTAATCAACAGCAAATTAACAAGGCACAGTTTCCTAATGTTTGATGCAAATTTTTCAGCTGAACAACATCCTTGTTTCTATGTGGAGTTAGCTTGGTTGAGCCTAGAGGTTGTTTAGTCTGATATTATGCAAGACAGTAAAAAAGGACTATATGTGTTTTTATAAAGTATATACATGATATTAGGAAAACATGCAACAATATTGACAAATGTGCTCATGATATGACTTGCAATAAATAAAAAATTGAGCTGTCTTAATGTCTTTATGCTTTGGGTTTATAGAAAACACAAACCCCAGACAATTAACTGTCAGTCCAGCTCCTGGAAAAAAAAAATTCTCCATTTCCATCTCAACAACAAAGTTTCATTATAACAGTGGCTTCTGGCCGACGTCTGCTGTTTTGGCAATGAAACAACTTAGTTCTATTTTCTTAATGACTAGCACCTCATCACCTCATTTCCTTCTAAAACATTTGTAAATTGCAACGAACAAACTAAATTACTGACATAGAAAGGCTGAATGCATGACACCTAAATACCTAGCTGAGATTTATTGCAGTCCAGGCAGTTCTTCAAGCTATGTCTTTAAGAACACTGATATCGTGATTACCGTAAAGATGCGATGAACTGCTTAGCCCTAATGTAGACGTCTGTTTCAAGTGTATTTATATCCTAAAAGCTTATTCGTTTGTTAGTCATCTTCCAGTTTTCCATCTTCCAACTTTTTTTTCCCTGAACAATACTGTAGAATCCTTAACTACACAATGAAGATTTACAGCTTAAAAGCTGATGCTAACATGCTAAAATCTGCTACAACAGGCAAACTTCTTTAATACGAATAATTAGGCATGTCTCAGAGAAGGCACTAACATTCAGTTAGAATTCTCATTATGATTATTTTATAATGTTAACACCTTAAAAATAAAAGGTTAATATACCACAGGACCCATTAAGACCATTAACATTCAGTTTGGACTATTGCTTTATGTTAGCATGCTAATAAGCTAACAAACAATGGTGAACCTCTGTAACGTCAACAATAAGGCCCCATTCCGAACAGCTGCCAACATTAAGATTGAATTCTCATTGTTATGTATGAATTTTAGCATATAACCCAAAACAAAAAAAGCCCTTTTAGCTCAACACTACAAGAAGAGCTTTAGAATGGTGTTTAATTTTGTACTTTCAGTCTTAACTCCCATCTTAACCCATTTTATACCACAAAGTCCTTTTGCACCAAATATGGATTGTGGCAAGGAAGCAAAATGTAGGACAAATATAAAACCAAATAAAAATAGCAGGAGAAGAAACACAGGGTGTCAGCATTGTGGTGACAATTAGGCCCCACTGTCTGGGCCAACACAACATTTAAAGTGATAAATTTCTTTATGTCTGGCTGAGATTTCATTCTTGACCATTTAAAATCTGGTGGTTTTAACAGATCAACATATTTTTCTGTATACAGAGTTATTGCAACAACTTGTGTTACTTAGAGAAAGCCATCCCATATTTGAATTTAGTATTAACTTACATTCATTTACCATTAGGTCATAAAGTTAATAATCAAATCCTGAGGAAGTAAAGTGAACAAGCGTCCACACAACAGGGCTGTTAGTGGAAAAAAACACCCAAAATTCTGATCCCGGGAGGTGGACGTTAGGTGGTGGTGGGGTGCTATGTATGCGATGCACTTAACTCATAGCATAATATTACAGCATATTATAGCAAAATGACATATTTTGTTGAATTTTGTGGACATAAATGGACAACATTCAGAGGAGATGAACAAACCCAAAGTGAGCCTATATTACAGTAGACTCTTTGGGCAGAGCCCCAGACTTGGGGGGGGGGGGGCTGAGATTAAAGAGCTTAGGCCATTAGTTATGATGCCTGGGTAGGTTCAGTAATCCATTCCTGCTTTCAACTAGTGTCTTCACTGCTACAGCTACTAAAACTGCAAAATTGCTAGAAGTAACTCATTTTCTAAACAAAAGCAACAAATATGATGGCAACACTTTATTTGAAGGGGGTGACATGAGGTGCATCATAAACACCAATTACACTCTTAACAGTTATGACTGCTGTCATAAAGTGTTATTGGATTTTTGTAACATCTGTATCCCAAACTTTTTCAGCTTCTACATGACAAAAACCCCATATGACAGCAGGACATCATTTACTTCCAGCATCAATGCTGAGGCATTCAGAATATTTACTTTTTGCCTGCCAAGGTGCTGCATTTTCACCTGCCTGCATCCTCGTCATGAAACCAGACCAGTACATTTAAACCCTGGTGAGATACTGTGGTTGATTACATAGCTAGCATGCTGCCTCAAAACAGGTTTCTGAGGATGATTTTATCCTTCACTAACCTCTTGCATAAACTGTTGAGCGGAGGAGCGATAGTAAATAGTGGGTCTGAATTACAGTGCAGACAGAAGTCTCAGAAATGGAGCAGACGCAAATTTTTAATTCAGTCACACGATCAATCCGTGAGGGAGGGGATGTCTGCCGTGGCTGTTGTTCCCGACAAACGTGAGGTGTGCTGAACAAACTCACCTCTCCCTTTTTAACAGTCATGGACTGTCTGCGTGGGGTGATCTCTTCATTAATACTTGACAGAAAGTTCTGAGAGATGCGGAGGGCGTCCTGTAACAATGGATAGTCTGGATGGCTGGAGGGTGTGTGCTTCAGCAGGTCCTAAAGGTGAAAACAGAAAAAAAAAAAAAAAAAAAAAATCAATTTTGAAAAGGGTTCCGCTGTGCAGTTGTGACTCCTAATTACGGACTTACATGGAGAACAAGAGTGCTGCGGGTCACCCTATCCACAGGCTTGTACAGGAGAGCTGCAGAGGAGAAAGGAGTCCACGGGGGTTGCACAGTGAAAAAAAATGGATTCCAATACCTGTGAAGTTGGTCTTTAGTCTTATTCAATACTCACTTTCCAGAGAATTTTTAGCAGACTGGTCTTTGCATTCCTTTGTGCTTTTCACTTTCAGATTCTGACAGAGAGATAACAGGAAAAATGACAAAGGAAAAAAACACACCCTCATTAATTCACAGTAAGCTCCACTGACTGCAACTGTGCAGCTCTTTACACTGTAAGGACTAGAGAAAACTGCCCTGTCATCACTTGTCTCAGGCAGCAGTCCACCATCAAACCCCTGCACGCTGCAGTCCTGCTGCGCGTAGCGTGACTGCATACCTCAGATATCTCTGCGAACTGAGCGTTGGCCTGGCAGCACTTGTCTGCTGTCTCCACAGCAACCTTATAGTTGTCCACGAAGGCCCGGTACACTCCGAGCTGGCTGGCCTGCAGTGAAAAGAGAGAGACTCACTCTTTAGCAGATTATAGATTTTAGGGATCGGTGATTACAGCTGCAACGCTGCAGCACACCATGCTCGGCCATCAAGTCACGCAACTGATACAGCTGATTGTGATTCAGAGTTTGCTTCTATATATAAACCCCTTTACATATGCGCCTTTAATCTTTTGCCTTCACTGAGGTAGCTCTTTATGCATCAACCTCCTACGGAGCCTTCTGCACTCCTTTACTGCTTATAATGTGGTGAAGCGGCTCTTTTATCTGGCCAGGAGATGCCTCCAGGCAGTCTACTCAGATGTGAGCTCCAACAAAGTCCATCAAACATTAAAATTAGAGCCAGAAACCATCACCTTTTCACTCTGCAAGTCTTTGCTCTTTAAACAATCATTAACAATCAAAGAATGACATTTAAGCAGAGCTGTAATTAGTTTTTGAAAGTTGCTCACATGCTAAACGGTGGTCTCTTTGATGAAAAACCCACACGCCATGTGGTGCTTCTTGTTATTCAATGCCGAGTGTGCTTACCCACAGAAAGATTTAGATCAGGTGAATAAAGCAACCATTCTGCTTTTGTTTTGTTTTTTTTATATTTGTTCTGAGTAAATGATGCTCAAATGCAAACAATAAAAACTAATTTGCTCATACCAGCCAATAGGATACTTCATTTTGCCACTGGGTTCAGACTTCCTTATTTATGTTCTTTAGAATTAGCCTCGGCTTCCTTCAAGTTGGATCAAAGTAAGTGGAAAAACAAGTTTTGTGTGTCTAAGCATTGTCCAGACACGCTGACTTATCTCCTGGATGCGATCATACATAGAAAAACACAAGGCACTACATCTAATTTTTACAAGGAATCCGTTTATGCTGCTAACACAAACTTGGTACAGTCAACATGGGAGAGCACCACAACTTTTAGCTTTTTAATGCATGAACTAATCCCACTAAAGCGAAATGAAAACCTGTGTACCAGCTTCTGGAAGAGGTCGCCCACACACTGCTGGTGGCTCCAGTCATGGACTCGGGGAAGCAGAGCGTCGTAGAAGTCCTTGTGGATCTCATGGAGCTCAGGCACTTTGAAGAAGATTGTCTCTATCTGCTGGATAGTCAGCATCGGCTGGGAAGTTGTGGCAGCCGCCTTCAGAGGCTTCATAGGCTACAAGAAAGAGCCACAGGCTATTTATCCAAAACAGTCAGGCAGTGTCAAAAGGTCTGCCTTAAATTTGTATTTAAAAATTTTAAAGTACTGAATACTCAGTTATTAACTTTTTGAAAAGGACTTTATCTGATTAGTGTTTTTGTTTCTTTGCATACAGCAAATGTTTAGGATATATTTATTATTGTTGCAGGCCTGTTGTGTGCACAGATCTGTCTATGTTTTCTGAAGCATAAATAACATTGGCCACTTATGTTCTATATGATACCAAAGAATTTTATTTTATTTATTTACCAGCAGCACAAAATGTGTTCTGTTTTTTGCTAATAGGCTAATTTTGGAACACTTCGTCATTGGCAGCCAAATATGCAACTAAAAAGTGAGTAGATATATTTTTACAAACAACAATTGTCACACAATTACTTTTCTCTATGATCAGGTAATGTTAAATGTCATATCAATGCTGTGTTAAACAAGAGAAAAAAATATATTTTAGACAAACAAATATTAATGTTTCTAGATCAAGAAGAACGTAACTGAACATTCTCTTCTCCATAATTAGACTTTAGGTTTTGCCCAGACAGAGATCCCATGTCTGGATCTGCCCAGAGGTGGATCTTCCAGTTTAGAAGACCCAAACTGGTAAAATTCACACAAGAGATGCAACGCAAATTAGATCCAACTTGCACCATTCCTTTTGGGTGTTTCACTTTTCTAAGTCAGTAAATAATTAAACAGACAAAAAAAAAAAAAAAAAAAAAAAAACTTAAAAGGGAACAGTGCTGTGAAAATGGATTTGCCAAATCAAAGATTTCTTCTGTTTTTACTTATTTGTCACACTTTGATGTTTTAAAATTTAAATACTTAAAAAAAATCATTTCATAAAGAGACAATGTGAGTAAATACAAAAATCAGTTTTCACTTGACGATTTAATTTATCAATAAATATAAAAGGGTTGATAAAAGCTATCCAAACCAATGTGGCCCTATGTGAAAAAGTTATCATACCCTCCACCACTTACTAAGTGATTAATCACATTTTCTGGAAAGCTAATCTTCAATTTCCCCAGCCACACCTTGGCCTGTTTACTGCTAAACCTGTATAAACAAGAAATCCGTTATATAGAAACTTGTTTGACAGCATGAAATAGGCTAAAAGATCTGAAAGCAACTCATCACACCCTGATCCAGGGTCCAGGCTGGTTTAATTTGCTTTTTTCCCCACAATAAATAAAATAATTAATCAACAAATGCTTTTTATTTTTAGTCAGGTTATCTTTGTCTGATATAAAAATTAGAATCTGAAACATTTAAGTGAAACAAAAAAAGAACCATAGATGACAAACTATAACTATGCCTTTGACCTAAGCAGAATGACTATTTGTCATGACTACAGAAACAATCACACCAAGGCAGCATAAAATGATTAAAAAAAATCTAAAACGTGTATTAAATAAATTAGCTAAACTTAGCATGTGTCTACCTACTGTTATCTGTTAGTAGTTATTAGACAAATTGGACAGTTAGTAATTTAAACTTGCAAACTGAAAATGCATAATTTTCTCAGGAGCTTCAATGGCAGGTGACGGAGTTGCGACCAATCAAGCTGAAAATTTTGTTGCATATCTAATGAGTATGTTAAATATTAAAGCTATTTCAGAATGTGTTCAATGACCTCTTAGCATAAAGAATTTATACATACGATAAGCAGAGCCTCCAGGTGGCTGAGGTAAGTTTCCTCACTGGCCAGGATCCCAGACAGAACCCACTTCCTCATCTCCTGCCCCTTTTCCTGTTCCAGCTCCACCTGATACAAACATGAAAAGGGGGAAAGAAGAAGAAAACCTTTTCAGATATGAAGAAATTTTATTTTTCAACCAAGATGGTTAATGGCAACAACTTGAAATGCAAAATATAAATGTGTTGAAGCTTTAATAAAACTGCTCGCGAACAGAAAACCTCAACTAAGGACACTGCTGTTGGAAGATTTGAGAACTTGAACCGTGATTACACTCTGTAGGAGTTTTACATTCCAAGAGGCTTCCACCAGACACTCCTTACCTCCTCAAAAAGACAAATGTTTGTTTTTTTTTCTCAACAAGGAGTTGTTTTAAACGGGTCAAAGACATCAGTCATTTCAGTTGGAATGATTCTGTCAGTGAAGACTCAGTGGAGTCTTGGATTGTGTGTATTGGATGAAAAAGAAACAGTATGCTGGTTGAGCTCATGCACCCCCACCCTCCACCATGATTTAGGCTTTGAAAATCAAGTGTACACATCAGAGGATAAGAATACCACAGATAGAAGAAGAACAGAGCCAAAGAGGGGGAGGGACGTTAGGTCTTTCTAACATCTGTTTGGCTACAGTAGGTTTGCTGACTACGTAGGGCCTTTTCACCGACGCCCTGCTTTACAATGAAAAGCATTCCCCCATCTGGGAGCTATATGCTGCACTGGATTTAATTGGTGGCATGTGGGTGCATCGGCTGGTGTTTTTGCCATTTTTTATTTTTAGTTTTGTCTTATGTCAAAGAGATACAGCTGTCTAAACATAGAATATTGCAATATGACCATAAATGAAGTAAATTTGGTTTTAGAAAATAATCATTTTAACTTGTTACACTGAAACTTTTTAGAATTCAGCAAGTAAATCTGCCATTCTAAGCACATTTATATGGATCATATCAAAATAACCTATTAGACCTGATTTAATTTATTAAACTTAACTGAGCTTGTTGACTAACTAAATGAGTTGTTTTATGATTGGACAGATTTATTCATACAAATCTTCATTAAATGTTTTAAAAACAAAAAAAGGCTTTAGTGACACGAAGAATCAGCTTTTACAACTCAATATACATTTGGTTAAGTCAATTTAAAGAAATATAATTAATTATCAAAGTAAAACTAGTTAGTAACTTAAATTAAAGAAATCTTAAAGGTATAGTTTGGATTAACCATGGTGCAGTATTGATACCCCTTAAATTTTCATATTTTCTCAAGCTACAACCAGAAATGTCATAGGTTTGATCAGACTCATTGTGAAAGACCAACAATAAGTAGTGCTTAACTCTAAAATGAAATGTAGTTTTAAAAATCTTGTCCAAATAAATATCTGGATAGTTTGGCATGCGTATGTATTTGCTCCCGTTTGATCTAATACCCCTAAAGAAAATCTAGTGCAGAAAAATGCTTTTAGAAGTCAATACATTAGTACAGTCCCCCTCTCTGTAAATTAATTTTAATGTAAATACAACTCTTCAGTCAGTCAGCTTTGACCGGATGACACCAAGATTAAAGTTTTTGGCTTGCATAAAAAAACCCTGAAAATGGAGGAAAGCTCACTCATAATCCCCACTACGAAACATGGTGGTGCCTCAATCATGCTGTGGGGAGGCTTTTCTTTTCTGTCAGAGGTGATGGGAAGATGCATGGAGCCAAATACAGGACATACCTAGAAGAAAACCTGTTAGAGGCTAAAAAACACAAGAGGCTGAGCAATGGCTCTAGAAATACAGCCAGAGTTACAATGGAAGAGTTTAGTTTAACACATAATCATGTGTTAAAACTTGGGATGCATGATATATCAGCATTAACATCAGTATGGGTCGATGTTAGTCATTTTTTTAACATATTGGTTTTGGTCTGACAAGTAAAACTGGGCCGATATTAACAACTGATGTATATTTCCATCTTGTTGACGTTTGATTATGTGTTTCAGGAGGGGGAGATGATATTTGTTTGGTCATGTGACAGTGATAATGATGCAAAGAAGGATTATGGGGGTGTTTAAATGAAGCAGAGAAGCAATGTAGGTGGTGTAGTTGCTTTTACTGTGTCAAAAAGGTAGGGAAATATATATATAACATTGCTAAATATATTGCTTTATATCAGATATCGATATTAGTCCAAATTTTCATATCGGTGCATCCCTAGTTAAAATGGCCCAGTCAAAGTCCAGATCGAAATCCAACTGAGAATTTGCGGTAAGATTTGAAAAAGAATGTTCACAGACGCTCTCCATCCAGTCTGACTGAGCTTGAGCTATTTTTGTGAAGGAATGGACAAAAAAAGTCTGGTAGCTGGAAGAGACTTACAATAAAAGACTTGAAGATGTAATTGCAGTGAATGATGGTGTGACAAATGCATGCCACACTTTTCAGATTTTTATTTTGGACCTCATATAAAGCATGCATTCCTTTTCTTTTACTTCACATTTACATACTTCTTTGTGTGTCAAATAAAAATCCCTGTTAAACACCTCGCATTTTGTGATATTCTGTAGATTATGATGTCTATTCAACAGGCTGTTTTTAAAAAAAAAAAAAAAAAAAAAAAAAAAAAAAAAAAAACTGTATCAAACCTTTAAAACAGCTATAAGGTTTTTGAGAGTCTAAATCGGATTTTTTTTTTCTCCACATATTTCATCTGAGAACTTGCTGGATGGTTAATGTAAAAATTGTGGGAAATGGTCAAGCAGACAAGATACATCATCAAGCTTGTGAAAGATTACATTGTCGCTTAAATTTAAGCAGAAAAAAGAATAAAAGGGTTAAAATAGTTAATACAGATAGGAGAAAAAGCAAAGCAAGAACTTTTTAGAGTGGAGCGAAGAACCACAGATAATGAATGTTGTGGAATGGAGCGTGGACAGAGGACACTGAAGGACAATGCAGTGGTAGAGAGGAGACAGCAGCGGCAGAAGCAGCACCGTGAGCTGACGGATAGCGTGTCAGAGTTGTCGGTCACATTAACTTTACCGACTGCGTGGACTCCAGAGAACCGGACGACTGCGTGTCTCGGCTGTTCCGGTTCTTGGAGCGGAGCCGTGGCGAGGAGGAAGGAGACCCGCTGAAGGACAGAGGCTCGTGGCGAGGCTGGTGCTCCTCGGAATGCTCCAGGTCATAGCCATATGACGGAGGGTTTTCCATGTAGGGAGCGTCTGGGAGAAAACAGGCAAACAAAGCACAATAGTCACATGGTGTGTTGGAATACTGCTAGGTCATGTAGTCAACACAGAGACACATTATGGCCAAGACACCAAGCTGAGGCACCACTTCCAGCTGGAATCTTAAGTAAGTCAGCGCAGGATGACAACTGTGCTGTTTGTTGGTCAGCTTGTGCAGTGGTCAGTTTTGACAGTCTTTGTTGCTTGTGTACTACATGAAAGCTATGATATAAAAGCAGATAAAAATGTTTGTTTAAATTGGCTGTCACCATTAAGAACATCTACAGTAGGGTAAAATTCAGTATCAACAGAGCTGACTGGCCTGCTGAATCAATATCTCCGAGAATAAAAACATAAAGCAACTATAAATCTGAAACGTATACAGTTCCCTCGAGCTAATACTTCGTAGAATCCCATTTCGATGCAGTAACTGATCAGAATCAGAATGCCTTTATTAGTCCCCCAGGGGGGAAATTACATTTCAGTACAGCCCATCCAGTAGACAGGTGTCTGAGGCTGCAGCCGTCACAGAGAGGCGCTGCTCTTTAATGCAGGTCTTTTGGGCTATTTTAATACCAGCTTTACACAGCGAAGGAACCTGAAATATTTGCCCATTCCTCTTTGCAAAATAGCTCACTTAAATGAGACGGAGAGCATTTGAACACAAATTTTTATGTGTTGCCACAGATTCTGTATTAGACTTGCAGCAGGGCTGGAATTTGACTGAATTTGATTTGAACTCATTCCATTGTAGCTCTGCCTGTATGTTTAGGGTTGTGGTCCTACTGGAAGGTGAACCTCTGCCCCATCATCAAGTCTTTTTCAGCCTCTAACAGGTTTTCATCCAGGTTTGTCCTACATTTTGCTCCATCTGTCTTCCCTTCAACTCCAACCAGCTTCTCTGTCCCTTCTCTGTCCAAAGATCCAGAGCATGATGCTGCCACCACCACCTTCCGTGGGGCTGCAATTTTCTTGTAGGCCAAAAAAAATAAAATAAAATAAAATAAAAAATTACATTTTTGGCTCTTTTGTATGGAAGCCCATTTCTGCCATGAAAGAAAAAAATAAAAGCCCAACAGGAAGTCAAAATTACGAGTTTTAAAGTCAAAATTATGAGACAGGGTTATAATTTTAAAATATAAATTCATAATTTTGACTTTCAGTCATAATGATGAGATTCAAAGTCATTATTATGAGATATAAAGTTATAACTTTGACTTTCAAAGTCATAACTATGAGATTCAAAGCCACAATTATGAGATACTAGAGCATGCCTCCTTAGAAAAACACCGTAACTTTCTATCTCATAATTTTGACTTTGAAAATTGAAATTATGACTTAGTATCTAAAAATTATGACTTTATAGTTCATAATTATGACAAAGTTGAAAATATTACTTTGTAGCTCATAATTATGACTTAGCATCTTAAAATGATTACTTTATATTTCATAATTATGACTTTGAAAGCCAAAATTATGACTTTGTATCTTGAAACTGACTTTAAATCTCATAATTATGACTTTCTATCTCCTATGACTTTGAAAGTTGAAATCATGAATTTTATTCTCAAAATTATGACTATTATTCTTGAAATTCTGACTTCCTGTTGGGCTCTTATTTTTTTTCTTTTATGGCAGAAATGTGCTTCCATACAGACCAGAGCACCTTCTCCCATATGTTTGTAGTTCCTACAGCATTACCATATGATTTATGGCTACTTTGGGCGGGTCTTGTTAGGTTTGCATAATGCCACAAAACCATGCAATACAATGTCATTGCTATAATTTGCTTTGATGATATCAGTTGCATTAAATTCATATTCATCCATGACAAATATTAACATGTAATACTGAAACCGTCTAATTATTGGCAATATCGATAATTCTTTGTGTGCTTACTGTCATTTATTGTCCAGATTTCACATGAAAGAATCAGGTAGTTAATTGTCTTGTGTGCAGCATGAACATAGTTAAAATACAAAAATTAAATAAAAATCCTTTCATGGACTACAGTAGTCATTATGATGTTAACAGCTGACAAATTCTCAGCATTAAGCTCTTCTGTTTTCATATTAAATCCTTTGTTAACCTCCATAAACCTGTGACCTACTTAAATCCAGCCTGTCCCCGTCAGGGAGGTGAAGTCAGGTGGGTGGATAAACAAGTGAAAAGGCAGGGCAAACACACGTGCCCTGCTCTTCATACAGTATGTCCCCCTTCACCCATATGTTTTTTGTTGTGAAGGAACCTGTAGCTCGGTGTGATATTCACTTCTAATTCACTTATTTAAAGAATTCTCAAAACTCAACAGATTTCTTTCTGAATCCTGTTAAAAAAGGCAAAAAGTAGAGCTCAGTGTGAGTTGTGTTGCAACACAAATGCTCGCAGCCAGCCAGGGCTGGAAAAACACGTCAGGAATATGTGTGACACTTGTCAGTCGGTCGTTTTAAGATTAGCAGCCTTCTGCATACTGTAATTACTGTCAGCCACTCCAACTCACCAACATGTATAATCATCATCGCCTTTACTGTTGTCAAGGATTTGGCAGCTCACTGATAGAATAGAAAAATGTCTAAAAAGGTAGCCCAAAGAAAGAGGATGTCTAAGATATGTTGTAGTGTTGAACAAAGTATTTTAAGGAGGCCATAAAATTGGTTTACCACAGCATGAAAACAGGAAAATAAAGGATTCCTGAAACAGGGGGAAGATGGAGCCATGTCACTCTGGAGAGCCCAAAAGGACGCAGCATTAAAAATGACATCCAGCAAACACCCAAGCTCAGGAGGTAGGGATGGAAAAAAGGAGACCAGTGTAGTTCAAGCAGCTTCTGGAAACTAAGGAAGTCCTAGTCAAAGGGTAAAGCACATTCTCCTTGAGGTAACTGTCTCAGCACCAACAAAACTTATCAAATACCAGAATTACATCAGGAGGGGGATTTAAAAATGTGTTCTTACACTCCATCCACCAGGCCGTTTCTGTCTTATATGCAAACAAATTACAAACACAGCACTCACTTGGCTGTGGACAGAAAGCTGACGTTACAATAGACCCTCAGTGAGAGCAGTTGTTGTAGCGATCACAAGGACGCCTACTGAGGAAGTGTCCAGGCAGGTCTGCCCGGAAAATTTAGCAATTCATTTTGCTCCAGAGAGGAAACAGGCTTTCTACACAAGGTCATCTCTGCACAAACAGCCCTCACTCCTACTCCTAACACATCCCCCTAAAGTCACGGCCATTATATTTACATCCCATGTTTACAGAGCCTCCACACTTTGAAGGGCAGAGATGAATAGTTTAACTAGTCTAATAAATGGCTTTTGAAGCAGTGTAACACAGTTTTTACAACAACTGTATCCCCCTTATGCTTCAGACAGCAGCAGCTGCCTGTAGTTTCAGAACAATCTCCCCCCAAAACAATCCTCTGTCCTCTAACTACTGCTAACTGCAAAAGGTGTTCCCCAAGGTTCTGAATTTGGAGTAATCTTATTAGTGCATATAAACATAGCCTCTATTCTCTCGACAGAGTGTTGTTTCTGCACAGATTTTACTCATTGAGTTAGTTTGAATCTACAGCTAACATTCAATCTCAAACCTGAATGTTTCAATTTACTTCTGCACAGATGGACATCAGTTCTAAACCATGCTGAGAGAAATTTAATGTTTTTAACTCTAAGAAATACTTGATGTCGAAAATAGGAACATTCCTCAACTCTAAAATATGATTGCATTAAAAATGCAGTACCTTAATAATCTACACAGGATTGTTGGGATACTACGGTCAAGTCAAAGTAGATACTAATTAAGTTTAATTTAAAAGTAGCCTCCCTTTGTTTAGCTATATACAGTATACTCAAAAAGAAATTGTTTAAGCAGATTTCCTTCTTCCACGTCTTGGACTAAATTAATCTTAATTATGGACAGATGGATAAATCTGCTCTCCAATACTGTAATGAATTCTCTAGGCAGGACAATGTTCATCACCATCAGGTTCTGTGCTGACGCCATGATAGGTGACATGAAGGTGACCAACATGATATACTAGTCAGGAGGCTTTGCTGGTTGACTGGTGGGCATATTTTGTACTAGACTGTAGTCAAGCAGTGCTTCTAAAGTCTCTTAAGTCTATCCAAATCCAAGACATGTAATTCTCACCGACTGCAGTTTTCCAGCCAATCACCGATCTTTAAAAGCCAGAACTACTGATTCCGATTTTGGCTGATAGCAACTTTTCAGACAGAAAAATCGGTAAAATATACTGACAAATTTGCTATGTTGGCAACAGTGAGGTGACTATTGTTAACCGCAAATATGTAGACATGATCTTCTGTGCTGATCTGTCAGTCAGCCCTCGGATTTTCAGACCTTTGCGGAGATATATAACATCGGTGGGTAAGATCGGTTTCTCATGTACTGGCCAATTTCTGATCTCCCAAAATTAAGAAAATCGGGGCAGATCTATTGGTGCACTCCTAGTACTCTTTTTTTTGTTTTGTTTTATTAATAGAATATACACAACAGCTCATTTTATTTTAGTCCTCATATTTTAAGAAAGATAAAAGAGAATTCAACATTGCTTCCTGGCGTATCAGAGTTGTGTTACTTCGACCTAAAATGCCTTTTTTCTATTTTATATAACAGGCTCATCTGCCTTCAATGGATTTGCTGTAAATCAGTCAACACATACATACAGAATAAAGCCAACATATTGTTCACAGATATAAATCCCCCTCTCAGAGGCTTAAAGAATTGAACTGCTTCTTAACACTGACCAGCAGCACCACTGTAACTACACAGCCCTTGATTTGCATGACTCAAAGTATTAGGTAAAAAGCTGGAGGGTGGTAAAGATGGCTGTGATAACCATGACATGTCTACCCAAATACCCAACTATGTGCAGCTTAAAAGCCTTTCAAGCTCTGCAATCGAAACGTAATAAATACATCCTAATGACGTTACATAAGACTTAACAGCTGTGGGTTTGAGCTGTGCAAAGCAGGGGATCACAGAGAAGCTGATTTCGCTCTGGACCGTCACTGAACTCAGTAATTTGGTTTTTCAAGAATTTCATTTAAACCTATTCCAATGAGTCAGGTTTTACCACATTTAATACAAAAATACATGTATAATGGTACACAGTTCAGTAGTAAGTATTTTTCCCCCTTCTGTTTACCTTACTGACACCCAGAATTAAAAATAGACTCAGAATATACAAACCCTCTGCCAAACAAAGTGGGTCCGAATTCTCAAGCCTGCTTCTGGAGAACAATTAGTCATCATGAAGTACTTTTCCTTCCTGCAGCATGTGAACAAGAGACACATTCAGAACAGTTTCTAGAGACCTGTTGGACCCTCATGACAAAGCAAAGCCACATTGCCCTGATCCTAATCCATACAGATGAACTTTGATACAAGAGGCAGAAAGAAAGTGACAGATGTGCAGCAGAGATAAAGTCACCAGTGTCACAGCTTCTCCATCCCCTAAATAATTAAGGACCCCAGTTTTACTACAACACAGCCTTTGGGAGACTTGAATTTTCAATCTTATAATAAAACTAACAGCTTGTCCTTCGTTTTAAAATGGGATTAACATGCTCATGTAGTGACAAAAACATAAAAGCTGTTTCAGATCACAGCAGACTATGCTTCTGCTGATTCATGCTGGAGGACAACAAAGTCAAAAGCTGCAGTGTAATATCTGATCACTGAACCTTGATTTAACATAGACCACAGGGGAAAAATATCAATTTTGTTCGACTAATAGCATCAATTTCAGACACCAGTTCCCAAGAGTAAAAACCAACAGAGCAAAAAGGTCGATGGATCGAGCCCAGCTGGAACCGAAATAGCAGCATCTATGTTCTCCCCCCGGTTCACCAATAGGAAAACCAGAACACAGTCCAGACTCGTGAGAGCACAGAGACAATCACAACACAAAATTATCGCTCCCTGCTGTGAACATATCGACCGTCCACGCAAAGGACAGCCAGCTGATGGACGGAAATTTGATCATAAGTTCCTACAAATAAACAAGGTTTGATTTATGCAGCTCAGAATAGGCCTGAAAATGACATTTAAGCCTTTAGAATTCACAGAAGAGAATACATGTCTACTGAAAGACAGCCTCTCTGTCTGAAAAGTATAACACCTTCATATAATAACCTACAGAAGATGCCAGTGTAAGAGGCACTACTTTATGGGTTCGGACAATGGATTCTCTTCTAGATTGCAGGAGACAGGAACAGCAGGGAAATATTGTAGGGGACACAGCAAACATAAAGCAAGGTGCTTAAAATATTACATTTCAGCCTAAATGCTTTGGAAAAACACTTTGTTTAGAGAAAATAACAACACATGACTTCATTCTAAGCACGCCCATTGGTGGCAGCATCAGCTGTAAGGATTCCTTTCTTCCTCAGAGAAGCTGGTCAGGGTTTATGGGAAGATGATTGGAGCTGAACACAGAGCAATCCTGGAAGAAACCCTGTTAGAGACTCCAAAAAACCTTGAGACTTGGTGGAAGTTCACCTTCCAGCAGGACATTGACCCTAAACATACAACCAGACCCAGAATAGATGATTTAGATAAAAAAATATTTATGTGTTAAAATGGTCCAGTCAAAGTCCAGACCTGAATCCAATTGTAAATCTTTGTTTGAAATTGAAAACAACAGATGCTAATGCCTTCAAATTACACCCTTTGGCTTTGAAATAACATAATACCACCAGGGTATCTGCAGGTTTCAGACAGTCAAATTTCGGACTTTTTAAGGCCTCTTTAATGGCAGCTTGAATAAAATTTACAACCAAAAAAAAAAAAAAAATACTATAAATATAGGGGATGACTGGGGGATCCTGCTGGCTTGTTTGGTTTTTACATTTGCACTTACCCATGATAAATGCAAAAAAAAAAAAAAAAAAAAAAAAAAAAAAAAAAAAAAAAAAACACGAATTCTCCATATGACTTGAAGTTCTTCTGAGCAGGATACGTTGCATGTACCAACTTGACTTTTATATGTAAAATCTGTAAAAGCTCATTTTACTTCTTCCTGTAACCAGGCCATAAGTTGTGTGTTTTCAGGCAGAGTGTAACAGTGGTAGCCAGCCTCACACCCCATAGTTTATGAACGAGGAGGCCCTTTAATGCAGAGTTCTACTGAGGTCCACCAGCGCATGGTTCAGATTCATTGTAAGAAAGCCTCAAATTAGTGCCAGCCGTTGAGCTGTGAGGGTCAAAAATGAGCAGCTCAGCCCTGTGCACCTACTAATCAGCGTACATTGAAATAGCTCAGGGTGGTCAGACTTCAGCTCATAATGTGCCACATTTAAAGAAACGGTCCCTGATAACTACTCCAATCTGGAAAAATAAACAGACATGTGGAAATGCATAAAGAGTTGGTTCATTGTCATAGACAGGAATCATTTTTTTAAACTCACTTTCTGATTTTATCATTTGCATTGGAAGCTGTCCAGAATGCCAATCACTGAATTAAAATCGACTGACAACATCACTCTTCTGACGTGAGTAGAGACAAGAAGAAATCGGTGACCTCTTGGTTCACTGAAATATTTATGTGCATGTCTAAAACGGATTAAATATTAGTGAACGAAGCTCACCTGATGTGTTTGAATGTGATTGACTGTCATAATCTGCCTGGAAACAGAGAATCTTTACATTTAAGACAGTGTTTGATCTACCAGTGAACTGGGCCACAGCAGGATTAATCAAACCATCTCTTATTTACTTTATGTAAAAGTTAGTTTTAAGAATATAGGGGTCCTAGAAATCTGTGAAATGGCTTCTGGATGTTACATGAGCTTCATTAAGTCAAGAGTTCGGTTGTTGATATGGGTATCCCGATCCGATATTGATATTGGAAATCGGTCCGATATCAACCAAAAAAATGCGTATCGGAATATATCAGCCAATATAAGCACGGCAATAGAAGCAGTCTGCTCCAGCATTTCTATCCCGCAGTGTCTGTAACCCCCAGACAGACACATTGGTTAATAATAAATGAGTCAGTTGTTCTTATACCTATTGTTGTTGACTGTTGCTCTCTGTTTGAGTAATATCATTTGATTAAGCCTTTTCCTGACATTCCACACTACAAAATAAGTAATAAAAGTATGTATGATTTGTGCTGATGTCATATTGGGTTAGTATTGGTATCAGCCAATACTCAAAGCTGCAATATTCGTATTGTATCGAAAATGAAATGGTTACATCGGGACACCCCTCGTTATTGAAATTGATATTAATTTGTCTTCTATGACTGTAAAGTACTGCAAACTGCAAACTTCAATGTATGTATTGGATTAGTATTTATATTCGTCTCCCTTTTCTCTGCTTCCTAATCAATTCCTAACAAAGAGTCCCCCGGGAGCTCTGGATGAGCTGCAGAGATACACTGCTCAGGTAGAAGAATCTGTCAACAGGATCCCTATCAGTTTTGTTATTCACAGATCCAGTTTTAGCTAAATACATGAAAACCTCTGAAGACATGTTCGAGGCTGCTGAAGGCTTGAGACTAGGGCAGAGATTCAAGTAATTGTAGTGAACCATGAGCTAAATACCAGAGGTGGGACCAAGTCATTGTTTTGCAAGTCAGAGTCAAGTCTCAAGTCAAGACAGGGAACTGTCAAGTCAAGTCCCAAGTCATGTGACTTGAGTCCTCACCGCTGCTAAATACATATGCACTATACACTTTTCAGATTTTTATGTGTAAAGAAATTGGGAGAGCAATGCATCGTTTTTCTTTCACTCCTCAATGACGCACTATTTTGTGTCGGTCAGTCACATAAAATCACAATGGAAGACTTAACTTTGTGCTTGTGAAAAAATGTCAGAAAGTTTAAGAATACTTCCACAAAGCCAGTGTTAATAAGATTTTGAAAAGTAATTGAGCGTTTCTAGCAGAGTATGTCTAAAAAAAAAAAAGAATCACTTCATTTATATTTGCTACCACCTGAGTTACTTTGAGGTCGAAGTTTAGCCAAAAATAAAAACTCTTAGTATCACACAAAAACAAGCTCCACAGGTCAGGCTGCTATAATGGGGGTGAACTCATACAACACTTAACATTTCATTAACCACGTCCCCCCACATCCCACCAGCAGCTGAGACATTCCATAAACACTTGGCCTGCCAGCCTGCAGCACAGAGGGCCTTTTGAGTGGGACCAAGGGAGGTGAGCTGAGCCTGCAGGTCCAGAGGGTTGAGGTTGAGCACGAGGGAGGATCGCTGAACTGAACGGAGCCCTATGGCCTCTAAAACATGCCAAACATTATTTTCCATCCACATCATTTAAGGAGACGTATGTTGTTATATACGTGAGCAGTGAGATTAACAGGAGTGCTTCGCATTAACAGTTCAGCAGCTTTAAAACAAGTGTTTCTGTTGTGCTTTCTGATAGGCAGGGACACAAAGACTATTCATGCCTTCTACTGTGAGAGCAGCTGGGGAGGCCTGCTCTGGTGTACTGATGAACTGCCAGCTTCTGAGCACTGAAAAGGAGAACAGGTGTCTTACTTTCGCACACAAAAACATAGCTGCACTGAGAGTTGCCTAGGACTTCCACTTGTACGCCCACGTTTACTTTAGGAAAGGGAGAGGCTGAATTCTTTCGCTTCCTCGACCACCGGAGCTCAGACGTTCGTATCCAGGTACAACGACAGGTCTGTCTGGGCTTCCACAAGGGACCTCAAATATCCATGAGTCTGCAATTAACCAGGTGGGCAGACGTGCAACAGTGTGACTCGTGCTGAAGCAGCAGATCGTGCCAGCCTCTGCTCTGAAGCAGACAGACACCGTCCCAGACAGACCTGTTTCTGGAGCAAACCTGTGCAACATCCTGACAGAGGATGTTGTTGATGTTCTCAGCTAAATGCATTCCAAAAGACGAGCTATTATTAACCCAATGGGAGATTTAGCATCCCATTTTGACCAACCTTTTCTTTTACGCACCGTAATCCGTTAACCGTGAGAGAGCAGAGACCCTTCCTCAGCCACAGCAGATGGTTAAAGAGCCACAGGCATGTCTGCGTTGTGATGATAATTAATTATGGCAAACATAACCCATCAGAGAGTTGGCCTCTTTAAAGGTCCACGGCTAATCAGTAGCTATGTTCACAGCTAAGGGTTGACAATTGACCTAGATAACCAGAAACCAGGAGACAACACTCATTTCTCCATTCTCAGGGTAAAAGTCTGCTGAGATGTTTTGGATTTCGTTTCAGGAAGACGTCACAGGAGAATAAAGTCAAGGGACACCAGGACAAGCACAGCTTTGTCTGCAACAACAAGGAGACGTAGCTAATGGTAAAAATCACACGTTTTGCTGAAGAGGAGAGAAACTGCCCCCACATCAGATGCGCAACACATCAGCCGGACACGTCGCTTTTGTCTGCTGCAGTGCTGAATATCAACAGCAAAAACCGTCTTTTAGTCATCTATGTTTATTATTAATGTCATTTTAAAGTACATGAAGGTTAGAGAGTATCGCAAAAGTACACCCCTCAAACATTTTCTCTTTTTTTTACAACTACAAACATGAAAGTATTTTGGTGGGATTTTATGTAATAGACCGACATTAAGCTGGACATTTTTGTTGGACAAGGTCTTCAATTTTTTTTTTGTCCGAATAAAAATCTGAAGAGTGGCGATCATTTGTATTCAGCCCTGAGTCAGTACAGAAACTACCTTTCGATGCACTTTCAGCTCCAGATCTTTAGGGGTCTGTCTCTACCAGCTCTGCACATATCTGCAGACTAAAATCGTTGTCCCGTCCTCTTCGCAAAACAACTAAAGCTCAGCCACATTTTCCAGTGCTGGAGTTGTGCACTTTTACACAAAACTATGCTTTGATCTACATCAGTCCATTGTAGCTCTGGCTCTATGTTAAGGTTTGTTTTCCTGCAGGAAGCTGAACTTCCACTCCTTTCTCAACTCGTTTGCAGTGTGTAACATGCTTTCTTCCAACACTGCACTATTTAGCTCCATCTCCCCATTAACTCTGACCAGTTGTCATGTGCCTGCTGAAGAAAAACATCCACACACCCATATTTTGCTGCATAGAGGGATTGTCCAGCGTTGGTTTTCCACCACACATCGTTTTAAATGCAGACCAGAAACATAAATACTGTCTTGTATGTGTGTGTTTGTGTGTGTGTTCTATAAAGGCTAGATTTGTAGAGAGTATGACTTGACAGATGTCACGTCAGCAGAACCTCCTACCTGAGCTGGAGCTTCTGGAGCTTCTCTAGATTTACCATGGGCCTCTTGACTTCTTCTCTGATTAATGCCCTCCTGACCCAGCCAGTCATTTTAGGTCTGCAACCTGCGACTCCGGAGCCACAAGTGGCTCTTTGGACTTCACACAATGGCTCATAGTAACATTGACTAAAAATGATGAAGAACCATTTTAAATATAGATTTAATAAGAATTTTTTAGTTTTAGCAGTTTTCTAGAGTTTTTATTGAATAATTTTATTGAAATTTCATAACAGAATGATACTAAAAGCACCAATACTTTTTTTTGTTCTAATTTTCTTGTCATAAAGTTGAAAACAATGTGTTTTTTCACAATTATATATATCCCATGGAAGAAAATGTACCCATCTTCTTTTTGGAAAAAGTTTTCTATTTTTCTTTCTTTCTTTTTTTTTTTTTTTAACCTAAAATAGAAATAAAATTGTGGTTCTTTAAAAATGACAATTTTCCAATAGTACACATGTTTTCAAAAATGTCATGAAACACTAGTAGCTCTAAAAGAGTTTTATTTAGCTGGACTGGGGGCAAAAAAAAAAAAAAAAACTCTTTGGAGGGTAAAGGTTCCAGACCCCTGTTTTAGGTGGGAAGACAGGTTTGCGGTTGTGCTAGTTTCTAGTTTCAGTGCCCCATGAGATGATCAAAGCTTGGGATATTGTTTTATAACCTAACCCTGCTTTAAACCTCTTCACAACTTTCTCCCTGACCCTCTCTGCTGCTCTCTTTAGTCTTTGGTCTGAAGGCAGTTGGGTATACAGTTTTTTTTTTAAAGCTGTGAATACAAATGCATGCCACACTTTTCAGATTTTCTTGGTCAAAAAATTGCAGGTGATGTATCCTTTTACTTTGACTATACAATTATGAACTACCTTATGCTGACAAAATATGGAAAAGTTCAAGGTATATGAATACTTTTGCAAGCTACTGTGTTTTAAAAGCGTGATTAAAAGCACTGAAAGTTTATTTTGTTTTGTTTATTGATAAATGCAACCAAATCAAGTATTCCAAATGCTGCTTAAAAAGCCATAAAGTGACAAAGAGCAGTTTTTCCAAAAACCCTAACCTCCATCCAGCCAGCTCCCAGCCTGAGGCCTAATCCAGCAGCCTGAACCCTAATGTTGTTACAAAATCAGAAAGTAAATCCAGACTTCTGGTAATCCACAAAGCAAGGTCCACATGAGACAGCTGTGCCATTATGTCACGAATTCAGAACAAAAGCTGCACCTAAGGCTCTGAGACAGGGTGAGTTAGTGGGCGTCTGACAGAACGCCACATTACACAAAGTATGGAACCAGGAAAAGGCAACTGACTGGTGACAGGATGAACCACTGCCTACTGGAACAGCTGTGAGCATTCAGTCCCACTGCTGACCACAGAAATGGGAGACAAAAGAAAACTATCACAACCACTCAGTGCCTGCCTACTGTACTTCACAGTCCTCATCACTATGACAACTGAGAGAAGCTTGCCTTAAAGATCATTCTCTTTTAGTTTATGCAAAACTTTTCTCCTCCTACAGTATTTTTAATCGTGAATGAAATAAACACCCTGCATACATGAAAGGTATGATTGTACTTCTGGTAAACGAGGGGGGGTTGAAGTGATCGAAATGATTTCAATATATCAGTCATGCAAGCATCACGCTAGTTTACACTTAATGCTGATTATGTCACAGCATATCTGCTTGTTGGTCACATGTTCTGAATCAAGAAGCTTTAGGCTCGATCATTTGTATGAAAAAAAAAAAAAAATTATCCTGCTCATCTGCTTAGCCCAATCGTTAGTGGATCACTTTCGCACTGAAACAGACACGTACCCACATTCGTCATCTAATATGAGTGGAGGTGCCCAAATCACACCCACAATGGGCAGTGTCTGGCTTCAGCCATTGACAACACATCCATGTGCAATCCTCACTTTAAACGTACTATCCAGTGGTGTTTTCTTTCTAAGAACCGTCAGTAAAAAGCACAGCTGGGTTGTGATGTGTGAATTTCCGCTGCAGGATTTCACAAAACAAGAGTTTTAAAAAGTGGACAGAAGAAAAAAAAAAAGGCTAACTCTGCATAGTTTGTATTTGGGTTGGTGATGTCACAAAAGGCCCAAATTTTTTGCAGATTCACCAGCATTACAGTGAACCCCCGCCTATTCATGGTTCAGTAATGACGGATTCACCTATTCACGGATTTTTCTGTTGAATATAACTCCAAATTATTCACGGAAAACCCACCTAATCACAGATTTTTTCGTAGAACATATCTGAAATATTTAAAAGAAAATGCAGCTTGGGAAGCTGAAATACCTCGGGGCAATGCTACTTGACATTATTTTGGCTGGTGTTTGCAAAGCAGCCAATCCAGGAACGCCATACATTTTCCTTGGTGATGATTGGCTGGACCACCAAGAGCAGAGATAAGGCAGACAGTGGATGCTAGCTTCTGTGGTAGTGCCAAGACAGTTTCCACTGTACATATTAATGGATGTTAAGGTATATTTGGTGTTTCAACAATTAAAATATGAAGTTATAAGCATTTGTAGAGGGGCTCTCAAGTATTCATGGATGTTAGCTATTCGCGTGTGGCTGTGGTCTGTAATCCCCGCAAATACTGGGGATGCACTGTAGTAAATATTACTGGAGAAAAGTAAGATCTCATATATTTTTGTCATAGATTCAAGCTAAAGTTGAGCTGCAGCAAGTTTAAACATACATGTTTAAAGCACAGTTTGATTTCAATGACCCCACCCCCCAAACCACGATGGATGAAGTAAACAATGACAATGAATGTCTTCAGACCTTTCATTTTTTTAATTTTGTGTGTGTTTTAGGTGAAGTGTTGTTAGAACATTCCTGTACGCCAGTTAACTTTGAATTTCGACCAGAAAAGTCCATCCATAATTACTGAGGTGGGGGGTGGAGGATTTCTGTTGCTGTCAAAGCATCCTGAACACTCTGAAATATCTGTGCTACTATTTTATTACAAAAATACCAATAGATAACAGATAGGGAGATTTTTAGGAGGATTCTAAAAAAATAAGAAATGATTGCTGATAAATTAATTATTTCTTGTATTGAAATGTTAGATATTGATCATGGTTAGATCATCTTTTTAGGTTTAAGAATAAGTGTATTTAGTAAAACATCCATCCATCCATTGTCTCTAGCTGGTTGTCCATACAGAGTTGCGGGGCGCTACTATCTATCAGTGGGTGAGAGGCTGGTAATGCCAATCCATTACCAGGCTGATAAAAACATGGAATTTTAAATAATAATGAAACTTGGAAAAAATTAAACAGATTACATATGGCCCTAGGTTTAAGCTGCTTAATGAAAGCAAACGCAGCCATTTTCAGCAATGGGTTTTAAGTTTTTTGGGTTTTTTTGATGCAGATGATAGTGATTAATGATAGTGTCTTGTTACACTTTAGGTTCTGTTTATTTATTGTGTTTAAAGTAATTAGGACATGAAATTTATGTAAAAACTTCCTATTTGAGGATGAATTTAAACTGCTCATTAGCTTTATTGTCAACAAATTAAAGAAGCTTACAGTCAGTCAACCAATAAAGTGCCTTTCCCCTTGCTTGCAAAATTGGAAACATATTTAATGAAAGGGTCTGAATATTTGATCATACCAAGAAATCTGTAAGTGCACACATGGTGAGGCTAACTGGTAGAACTGGGCACATTTTTAGTCTGTCTACTTGGTTATCATTTTTAATATAGGAAATAGACGATGCAGCCGAACTGGCCTGTCTGTCCTGGTCCTTCGTGTGTTTTATTATTGCTAACAGGGCTGGGCAATAAATTGATCTTATTGATTAATTGATTTTTTTGTTTTTTGTTGATTTATTTTTTGGAAAATCTGTATTTTTTTTCCACCAATGCACTCCATGTGTTTTCCATAGTTCAGAGTGATGTCAGCCCAAATACTCTGTTGTACAACCAAATATTAGGGATGAAGGGATGACTGAAATAAAAAAAAAAAACACTTTTTGACAATATTTTCTGTCATTTGTAATTTCTTTTTTAGAAAAGAAAGCGAGAAAAAAAGAATTCAATTAAAATCAGACCTGGTATGAAAAAATCTGAGATTTTATTTTTAAGCCATATTGTCCAGCCCTTGTTGCTAAGCTTTCCTAAAAATCCATGTAGAGTTCTCACATAAAGCAAAACATTTTGCTGAAGCTAAAATAGATTACAAGTAAACAGCTTTGAAGGAAAAACTTGATTAAACGCGTGCCTTCTGTGATGTCACCAAACACAACAGCATTTGGAGGCTTGTTTTTGGCTTGATGGATTCTTAGCTTGACAGTAAATCAACCAGAAACCTGGTCTACAGTCAGTGTGATTGATTTCACCTAAATAAGTGACTTTAACAAACTTTTTTTGTAGGAGGGAAACCTTCTCCCACCTCTCCCTCTATCCTCACGACTCGAAAGCCACTTTCCTTATCTCAGTTAACATTGTTATATTGTTACCGTGCCAATACTGCCACTTGATGAGTGATTCCTCTATTGTGTTCACACATCTCGCCAGGAAATGCTGATGGCTGCCGTTTTGATTGGAGGCCACGTGACACACTTAGAGCATGGCCGTCCTCTTTTAGCACCGACATGTCTGGGCTCTTTTCAACCCACCCCCCTTTAACAAAAAGCCTCCCTAAATTTATCACGCTAGACAAACCCCTTTAGGTTAATTACTCTGCAGCGAGGACAACAACACCGATGTGAGCTGACATGAAAACTCTCAGGGTGGACAGGGAAGGCCTGGGGCACCCACTGCCTCGGTGTGTCCCCTTGAACATAATGCAGAACTCAGGGCAAAGAGCAGAGAGGGGGTGGAAAAGTGAGGGCTGGGCTGTTTAGACCGTAACATTTCAACAGATGCAAAAGCACTTTTCCTTGTCAAACCAATGTCTCCTGATAGGAGATGATAAAACCTCCCAGGAAAGAGCTCAATCAGCGTGGGCGCTAGAAGGAGAAAATAAAACTCTCATTAAAAAAAATAAGGAAAATTAATTTTAATCAGACATGTCCTCCTTTTTTAGTAGGCCACATATGCCAGAATAAAACACTTCCCTTCAGTTAAACTAATCAGAAACCTCAAGTTGTTCAGAAACTGTGTCAACGCATATTAATCCCAACTCCAGAGAAAACACTTTAGGATGGATTTAACACATCAGGGCCCAAAAACGAGGACAACATTAAAGAGATTGCAGGTGCATTTTATGCATCAGTGACTCACTCTGTCAAGAGCTGATGTGTTTAATTTTAGTGATTAAAGAGTCCCTTTAGTAAAGATGCACTGATCAGGCTTTTCTGGTTTTCTTTGAGGTCTGATTCCAATATTTCTTCCTCTGAGGGTAAGAACATGCAGCAGGTTGAGTGATGGAGGCAGTCGTTTTCACTCCAACAGACAAGAAAGGAAGTACAAGATTTTCTACATTTATGAATCATAAATATCTTTCCCTAATGCCTGGTCCACAAGGCAAGATTTGGAAAAATGGCGTCAGATTTTCAAAACCTGAGAGACCACACACATGCCGATAAAAAATATTAGGTATCAGCGGTTGAGCCACACGGCAGGATCAACACGCCACACACAAACCGATTTCACTCAACAACATTCAGACGTCAGACGGGAAATCTCACAAAACCTCTCGAGATCAAATGTGAGTTCAGAGTAAACAAACATGGCCGACTGGAGAGAAGCAATGGTGATAGTTTGTGAACTATGTTTAACAGAGAAAAAAACAATTCAAAGATGTCTACAACCTCCACCGGACTTTCTGATGCACCATGGCAGTTATTTTGTCGTCTGTGTATTTTCGATTCCCCTCCACGTTTCACTCACCTCCCTTTCTGATTGGCTAAACATCACATTCAACAAGCTGCGTTCTCGTTTGTCCTCGGGGAACACCCCACATGCTGCAACATCGGTCCAAAACAAACCAACATGTTGAATAGCCACTATTTTAGATCTGAGACGCCCCGACGTCCTTCTGAGAGGACCAGATCACTCTTAACACGTCACACACAGCAGGAATATCTCTTAAGATTATCTTAAGAGCCATCCTGATAATCAGGGGGTCCTTAAGATTGTCGGAAGGGGGAAATCGGGACAAAAATCGACATAAAAATCTTGCCGCTTGAACTAGACTTAAACTATATCTGATTTTTAACTCACCCCAAACATAGAGCTTCAAAAAACCTTCACTGGTTGATGCATTTCAAAACAAAAAATAGTGGAAGTTCTTGTTTTTGATGTAGTTCATGACCAGGGAAGTGAAATTCTGAGTTTTCAGTTTTTGACCAGCTAATTACAGATTAGACCCAATAAAAAAAATGTCCAGGTCCAATCTCTGGCTGAATAACTGATGAATCACTAGAATTTAATGTCCATTCTGCTCCATTATCATTTTCACCTAATAAACCCACTGTAGTATGGTGATGCATTCAGGAAGCAACCAGAGATAGGAGATCCCTTGACTGACTCTGATTAATGATCAGTAGGTCAAATACTGAACCCCCCCAACTCATTAAATGCATTAAAGGCAAGAATTCCCATCATAGCTGGTCTATAAATGCATCACCAGCAGCATGTACTTTCACTAATTTAAAAAGAAGATCAAGTGTGAGTTTTGATGTATAACTGAGGATAATCTTGTAAAACCTCCATTTCCCTTTTATTTTTTTAAATAGTACTTAGAAAATAAAATGCTGATGCAATCAGCAATCGGCATCAGCAGGTCAGACCCTGAGGAACACCAGAAGTCGATATTGGCCAGGAAAAGCATTGATTGGTGCATTTTTACTTTTGTGTTTTAACTTCTGAGAAATAAAAGAGTCAGAGAACATGTTTGTTATGCAGGGACCTACCCAGATCTCCTTGAACACTGTTGTCATGGGAGATCCTGCTGGATATGGTGGAGTCCCCATCACTGGGCCACATCTGGCCCCTTTTACGGACCCCGATGATGGAGGGGACCCCCTGTTGCTTCAGACATTTCTGTGACAGAGGGGTGGGTGGGCTGCCGCTGTCGATGGAAAGCTGGGAGTGCTGGGAGGGAGAGCGGCTTTTCTCCCTGAACATCGGGTAGGTGGTCGGGCTGGGAGACACGTGGCTGGACTGGCCAGAGGAGAAGTCCTCCTCGCTGGACGTCAGGTTCTCGTTGGAGCTGCAGTCCGGCGTGTAGCCACCCCCAACATCATCGAAGCTCCCAGGAGAGTAGGAGCGCCTCGGCCAAGTGAGGTGAGGATCCTCGTCTACGCTGCGGTCCCTGATGTGGATCACCCGAGTGTCTCCTTCACACATCATTCCTCCAACGTACACACTGGTGTAAGGCTGGCACTCCGCCGGCTGTCTATCTAACTTCCTCTCAGCGGACCTGATCGCACCGTCTTTCAAGAAGTGTGGCGTGACCTCCGGGTCATCAGGTGACCCGTTGAAGCTGCAGCTCCCTTCAGTGGATCTACCTCTCTGAACAGGCTTGATAACGTCCCCTGCAGCAGCCGACAGGTTGCCCGGCAGGGAATGCAGGGACCGCTTGCGCTCCATCTGCATGGCCTGGCTGCCCAGGGTGCTGATCTTATCAGAGACCTCCTTGTCGTTCACCCTGACCAGCCCTCGCTCATGATGGTACTCCATATTCACGTAGAAGGGTTTCTCCTGACTTCCCATCACTGATAACCCCCTGCTGTCCCCTGCTGTGTGAGAGTTGGCTCTCCTGATGCGCTCGAAGTTGGACCTCAGAGCCGCCACGGATCCAGTTCCAAGTGGGAAATCAGGAGGATCAGAGTCATGGCGAACAGGTGACATCCTTTCTTTCTGTTTTGCCAGAGACAAACCATCCACTATTTCCTCTGGATGTCCTGCATTCCTCGGAGTCTTGCAGGAGCCCCTCTGCTTCTGCTCCTGATCATCTGCTGGTGCCTCCTCAGTGTAGGACCTCCTGTTTTCTGACCCACTGGGCAGATCTCTGTCATTCATTTGTGGCATCTTTTTAAACCCCCATCTCTGCCCATCATAGGACTTCCTCTCTTTAGCGAGGAGAGTCTGCAGGTAGATCATCCGAAAACGCTCCTTGTTTACCTCTTTCTCCAAGTGCCGGATAGAAGACTTGCATTTGTCCAGCTCCTGTTCAATGTCCCCTAATGAGCCAAGATCCATTTTAGGCGGATCAGACTCAGGGAACTGGGCTCTCCATGCCTCTACAAACCCCAACGGTTCCACCATTGTGAAAACTCCTATATAGACTGTTCAATCTACCAGTAACAGAGAGATACACGGATCTACAGCTTCTACTGGATTAGAGTGTTTGCAACTCACAGATTCCATAGTTCAGCAGCTCGTAAGACAGCAATAAAATCATACAGAAATCACGGGTGCGATGTTATTACCGCTTTCAACAAAGTCCAAGACATGTGAGTTTCTTCTAGTTTTCCAGCTCGATCCGGAGAGGAGGCAATGCAGTCTCTGGAGATTCTCTGTCTGCCTCTGGGTTTGGTGTCGGACTGACTCTCAGCTCTCCGCTGTTTGGTTGCAGCAGAAGGAGGAGGGGCCCCTGGATGCCGTTCAGATTTATGCCTCAAATACATCAAAAACAAGCTTTAACCGCTACGGGGTGGTTCTAACTGTGAAGAGTTAGAGCTAAAAAACAAAAAAGTACTTCGGAACATTTGAATTCAAGTTAAAACAGTAAACAGAATTTGACTCTGAGTTACACGGCGGAAACATTTAAAGTGGAAAGAAGCGATGAAAGATTGGTTCTTGCGCAGGTTCGAATGGTCATAGTCCAGGTCAGGTGGGTAAAAAAAAGAAAAAAAAAAACCCGAACCTTTTAAGTTCCTGAAACTAAATATATTTCTGTGACGTTCTAATCTTTTCCTCTTTCCTACCCAGCAACTCCAGACATGTGGGTTTAGTCACAGCAGCCGTGCACTTTCAGTTGTGTGCTCTTTAAACTCCGCTTAATCCCCACTACCGTTCACATCTGTGGCTGCCTCGTGAACACATCGCCACCTTACGGTTCAACCAGAGTTAGGTGCTGCGTTCAAATGCAATCACAATGTTCAGTTTTCACATTTGAATTTTTTGTACGCACGACGCAGGCTTCTGATTCGGCACACGAGTAAAGGGCTATTTCACTGCATTCAGTGAGTCTGGAAAACCTTTAATTAGTTCTAGCCAGGTGCGCTTCCATATGGAAGCCCATTTCCGCTACTTTGACGAAAAAACAAACAAACTTGTATCTCATAATTATGACTTAGCTAAAAGTTAGTTTTTTTTCATCAGAGTGGCAGAAATGGGCTTTCATACTTCTAGAAAGTTATCAAAGGGGTGGCTAGATAGGAGTTTGGCGTACCGCGACAAAACCAAAAGTCATTTTTTAAAAAAAGGGGGAAGGGAGTTCAGATGAGTATAAATAAGTTAAGGCTTCTTTTCTTTGTAGAGGGTCATTTGCCCGCATCCCTTTGATGGTGCCTAATGGTGGTTTTCTGTATGGACGATAGCTCACCACACAGAGCAGCAAGGACAGGGGAGCCCCACGACCAGTCAGAGGGTAAATCACATCAGCTAAAACTGAACTGGATTATTTTAGACTCATTCCATATTCAATAAAAACAATCAGTTTATGATAATAACATGGTATCAGGAAGGAGGAGTCAAGGTGAGACTTTCAGGCCTAAGAATACTCTATCAACTGTCAAGCATGGTGGTAGCAGCATCATGCTGAAGATCTGTTTCAGAGGCATTGGTGCATCACATAAACTAGGTGGAATAATGAAGATGGAAGGGCTACCTCCAGATTCTTTAACTTCACAACAGTGAGATGGTTGAAAATGTCGCTGCAGATGGTTCCAACAAGACAATCATTCCAAACCCTTTTAAAAAGAAGTTTTGGAATTCATAAAGCATGGTAGCATTAAGATTCTGGAATGTCTCAGCTTCAACCCTATTAAAAAGTTTTAGATTATGCTTAAATGCTTGGTCCGTGTAAAGAAACCAACCAATTTAAATTAGTTTTAATGAATGCGTTTAAAAATGTGTATATATTTTTGCTCATGTGATCGTTAAGTCAAGGAGTTCATAGAAAACCCAACTTTCTTGAACTAACCAATAAGGCACTTCCTGTTAGCAACCAGTTTATGACGCCTGTACGGTATCTATGGAGCAGATGACAACAGTTTCTGCTCTTCTTTATTAACTTAGCAATTCGGAAACGCGTAAAATGGACAAAAATATATAGAAGCTTAATTTGTTAATCACTGCGTGGTCTCCGACATTATCAGAAACCTTTCAAAGGATATTTTGTTTCGGTCAGGCCAGCTAGGCTAACTTTGTTAACGACAGGGGGCTTTTTGTCGTTAGTGCTAGCCGGTTAGCTCGCTAAAACACAACACAAAGAGCTCTTTTAACTAGAAATTACACTTCTAAACTGCCACTATGAGCGAACAACTGAAATTCATCGTTGAACAACTGAACAAAGAGCCCTTCAGGAAAAACTTTAACCTCATCACGTTTGATTCTCTGGAGCCTATGCAGCTACTGCAGATTTTAAACGATGTTCTGGCTGAAATAGACCCAAAGGTAAATAGGTAGTGTAACGTTTGTGTCCATGAATGAACTGATTCAATTTAACACCACTGATTGGTCTTGTTATTCATGTAGCAAGCCATGGATATCCGAGAAGAAATGCCTGAACAAACTGTGAAAAGGATGTCCTCACTGTTGGGAATGCTGAAATATAAACCTCCTGGGAATCTCTCTGATGTGTGAGTGTTATTCCATAAATCCATCAATACTTCCATATTAACAAATAGATGCTGCTGTTATTATCTGTTGCCTGTATGCAGCGCCTTGTAAAATTATGAATCCCTCTAGAACTTTTTCACACTTGTTTGTCAAGCTACAGCCTGTAGAATATGATTGTGAAGTTTAAATAAATGAATACATGATTCTTAGATAATATTTTTTTTTTTCAAATAAACATCTAAAAAACCGTGGCATACATTTGTACTTAGCCAGCTTTATGCTGATACCCCTAAATAAAATTGTAGATGCATCCTTTCTCCAACACACCTAAATCAAATAAATGGCGTGTTACCAGGCCTATACAGAGCTGCATGACATGCTGATTGATGAGGGAACTCAGCCATTTGAGTTAGTAGTGTGCTGGAGAAGGGTGCATTCCAAAAGCTGCAGGACAGTAGCTCTCAAGGACTGGAGTTGCCCCTCCCCCACCAGTTTAGATCAGCACAGATTAATATTTTAGAAGGGTGGAGTTAAAAGCTACACTTTGTCTAATTTGACTGAACTTCAGCTATTTTGCAAAGAATATGCTCAAAATTGTTTAATTTTAAAATTTAGATTATTTGTGTAAAGAATTGCTTTTGCATAGACATGACACTGGGGAAAAAAGTTAAGCAATTGCTGGAAAAGGTGGTCCTAGAAAGTCCTGACACAGTGGGCTGAGTAAAAAATGCACACCACATACTTTTTATTTGAAAACATTTTTAAAATCCTGTATCATTTTCCTTCCATCTTCTAATTAAGCTCTATTTTGTGTTGGTCTATCTCAGGGGTCTGCAACCTTTACAGTCCATAGAGCCATTTTTGCCCTCAATCCAGCCAAATAAAATGGATTTAGAGCCGCAAATATTATCTGACCTTTTGAAAAAAGATCTTATCATTTTTGATAAATATCTACTACTGAAAATCTGTTGTAATTTTTAAATAGTAGTTTTTTTTTAGTCCCATTTTTAGGTTTTAATATAAAGAAAAACATAAAACGTTTTCAAAAAGATGTTGGCTACAGTTTCCTAAATGGGTGTTAATATTTGCACATAGTTTCCAGACTCATAATAAGAAAAACAGATCTGAATAAAAATGACTGGTAGTTTTAGTGTAATGTCTGCTGTGGAAATTAAATGCAATTATTCATTGAAAAACAATGAAAAATAGCTAAAACCTGTCATTTGTTATTATATCTATTTTTAAAACTTCGGTTGTTTCTTTATCATTTTTAGTCAACGCTATTAAGAGCCACTGTGAAGCTCCACAGGTTGCAGACCCCTGGTCTACCATGTAAAATCCCAATAAAATACATGGAAGTTTGTTCAAGGGTGTATTTCTTGGGCTTTATCTTTGATTTAATGAAGTAATGCTCTCCCTTTTCCTTTGCTTGTACAGGAGCAGCTTCAGACAGGGTTTGGTGACTGGCAGCAAACCTGTAGTTCATCCAATCCTCCACTGGTTACTGCAGAGAGTCCCTGAACTAAAGAAAAGGGCTTACTTGGCCCGTTTTCTGGTCAAGCTGGAGGTACCTGCTGAGTTTTTGCAGGATGATATCATCAACGACACCTATCATCAGGTGTGTTGTAAAGACACATAGCAATCACCATGTCATTTTTTGGGTTTTGAAGCGGAAACAGGTCTAAAGCAGACAGTTTGTGTTCACAGTATGAAGAGCTGGTGGAGGGGTTTAAGACGTACCATAAGGAGTGTGAGCATCTGAGGAGTTCAGGCTTCTCCACAGCAGAAATCAGAAGGGTAAAAAAAGATAATGTTGACTGTTTGCTAGTAGTGATTGATGTTAAGCTGTGCTGTAAAAAGACTGTTATAGAAAACAACAGGTCTTTTTCAGTCATAACATCTGTTTCTGTGAATATTCCGTATCTAAAGTATTCACACCCCTTGAACGTTTTCACATAACAACTTCAGTATACATTGTTGGGATCGTATGTGATAGCCCAACACAAAGTAGTGCATAATCATAGAGTCGAAGGAAAAGGAGGCATAGTTTTAAAAACGATTTGCAAATAAAAATTTGAAAAGTGTGGCTTGCATTTGTATTCAGTCCCACTAAGTCAATATTTTGTAAAACCACCTTTTATTGCTATTACAGCTGCAGGTCTTTTTGGTAAAAAAAAAAAAAAAAAAACCATGGAAAAGTTCAATGGGTGTGAATACTTTTTTTAAAAAGCTGTGTATCAATGACATTAATACATCTTATGCTTAATTGATTAGAAGCACTAAAATGTTTTTTTTTTATGATGTTATAGGACATTAATGCCATGGAAGAAGAAAAAGATCAACTCCTTAAACGTGTGGAGAGGTTGAAGAGGAGGGTAAGACAGACTGTTGGCTTTAATAATGCCTGGAAGGCTTTAGATGCATTGTGGAATGAAAACATGACCTTAGACAAATATTATCAGCTACTCAAGTAGCATCTGACAAGCTGCTCAACTTTCATAACAAGACTGAGAAGTAATGAGGTGTTGAGTTATTGGGTCTTACTTATGGACCCTGTCAAAAGGTGAAACCTGACTCTGACAGAGTTGCTAACTCATTCCTGACATCTAAGCCATGGTGTTCCATTGGACATCATCGCTGTCTTGTTAACTCGTTGCTCCACTAGGTGGAGTCAGTGTCCAACCATCAGCGAATGTTGGAGCAGGCCAGGCAGCTGCGAGTGGAGAAGGAGAGAGAGGAGTCACTGACTCATCAGAAGCAAGAACAGAAGAACCAGGTAAACCATTTAGATTACTTTAGGAACTTTTCCCTTTTTAATGAACACTTTATAGAGGATGTTAGGGTACATCACCTTGTCTTGTTTCCTGGGATGGTAGTGCCATCGTGAAAGAAATGTTTTCCTGTCTTTGTTATGGTTGGTGCTTTAGTTGGTTTACCTTCTCTGTCAAAATTGTAAAATCTGTTGAGAAGAAGAAGAAACAGACCAGGATGGAAATGGATGGAGCAGATCAACTTTGCATAAGAAAAACTTAATCTTCCTGCTGATTACAAGGTCGGCCAATTAACAAGTAGAAATGTGCTCCTACAGAATCAGCTATAAAGGGAAATATTATCATTTTTCCAATCTGTGCTTTTTAGTTGTATTCAGGCTTGTAATAGTTTCATTCAATTCCATGTCCAGAATTGAGAATGTCTCTTTAGTCAAGCATAAAAGAAAGAAAGTGAGGACAAGGCAACCAAAAACATAGCCAATAGTTGCCAAAAAGGGATGATGTTTTTCTGGACTACCAAACTCATCAGTCTATTACTCAGTGGGCACTCCCAAAAAAGTAGTGAATCGAAGCCCGTAAAGTGAAGATTTAGTTGTTAGTTTATCCAGTGAGGAGTTGGAAGTCAGAAGGCAGCAGCCTGGAGACTCAACAAACTGTCACTTTGCTTACCACTTATGGATTTAAAAGCACTCTGTGGTGAGCCTACTCTGCCTGTAATTCACCGCAGTGGTGTGTGACCGTTTGTCAAAACAATTCCAATTCAACAATATTTAATGTTGCCAGCTTTCAGGTTTGACGTTGCAGTTTCTGCTCCAGTTCTGACAGCAACTGTCATCAGGATGTTTTATAATAGGACGCCATGCAGTGATTGTACAACTCTCACTTTTCTCCACACAATCAGTGTGTGTTTTACCAAATAGGGATTAAAACATTATTCTGACACTGCCTGTAACACCACTGAAACTCTGTAACCCTGTCTGTACTTAGTTTTCTCACTCTATCTCATTTGGCTCTGAAAAGTTACTTCAAGTTAATGCTGCTGCATATGTGTTTCATGGAAGGGAAGTTAAAATACTTCTGTAGCAACTGCACTCAAAGTTCTTTTCTTCATTTGGCTCTGACACAAAGGTAAAAACAATACTGCCACAGCTGGTAAAGGAAATTATGTTCACACCTGATAAAATATGTTCATAAACAATAACCACAGTTGTTTTGTGAATCCAACAGTAAAAATATTAAGTAAGACCAAAAATAATCCTTCCTATTGGTGTTCACTTCCACTGTGTCACTAATAAGCAGCTACACATCCCTTCAATCTATTCTTAGATTACAGTGAGAGATTTCCAGAAGATGCAGATCCAGATAAAACATCGTCATTAGAGCTTTCCTGTGTTAGTGGGTGGGACTCAAAAGGCCTTTCTTTTGTTTCTGAAAAATATGTTTTGAAAGTACATATTTCTTTTTCAAGATTTTTAGGTTGTCTAGCTCCAAAATATAATACATTCCCTTTAAGATAAATAAACTGTAATAGTTCCAAATATACACAGTGGTCCTATACTGCTCTCTCCTCATATGCAGTAGATTTATATGTAAGTCGTAATCTTTAAAATATCTTTTATCTGGGAACCAATTATTTTGCTTTTGCAGTGGACAGATTTATTTGGAATTTGTAAGGAAAAATTGCATAACTATGAGTTCCTCAGTGTGTGCTTGCCAACAGCATCCTCTGGTTCGAGTGTTGTGTCCTTGCATGAAAAACAGCGAAATGGAACAATGTATAGCAAAGCTACAAGCTGGGTTGTAACCTATTAATGTAGACATCAGGAATCTGAATCTAACCAAAAGCAGCAGTAAGCCCTACGTATTGATAATTGTTTTGTGTGATCAGCTGTTTCAGGCAGAGCAGAGACTTTTGAGGTTACGGCAACAGTTGAAGGATTTGCGACAAGCAGCAGCAGACGCCCACCCAGAGAGTGAGTAGCCCTGTGATCCTGCTGTCTCTTAGAGATGGCCGGGGTGTATATGGACAGACAGTGTAAGGTGTAAGCTAACATTTGCAGAAGCCCTCTGATTATATTGATATTTGATGTGCTATAAAAGATCTTATCTGAGGCTGGTATGTTGTCTTTTATTCTCATATGATTCTGGCCTCTGAAGCTGTGGGAGAGATTTACACATTCACTGTTTCTAAACTGATCTGCGCTCTTCAGATGGAGATCAAGCTACTTTGTTAAAATAGCTTAGCAGAAATCCTGCATGTGAACCTTTAAAAAATAATGGAAACTGAGAGAACTGAAATTGTTCATTTTTCTCAATTTATTAGTGTTACATTTGCTCATATTTTGTATAATTAATTACACATTATTTTCAAATAACCAAATGCCGTGAAAGCTCTAAAGTGTTTAAGCTTGAGTTCTAAAATAAAACCTCTGGGTCTTTCAGGCCTGATGAAGCGACTTGAAGAAGAAATAAAGATCAACTCCTACATGGTGACTGAAAAGCTCCCCAAAGAGCTGGAGGGAATGAGGCGCACAGTGCAGTACATGCAAAAAGTAGCATCAGAGCCTGCAATGGGTCAATCTGATCTCCAGGAGATGGAGGACAAGGTCTGCTCTGTGATGTGATTTATAATGGCTTATAGGCTTCAACGCTCTGATGAAATCAACAGTTAACTTTCTTTAACGTTCACTCTCACAGATTAAAGAAGTCGACTCTCAGATAAACCAGCTGATTGAGAAGAGGATGATGAGAAATGACCCCATAGATGACAAACTGACCCTTTATAGGCAACAGGTGCTGGTTTAACTATATTTTTGAGATGTCTTTCATTTTTGGCCTATTTTGTTCCAGTGGATTCTCACTTTACAGTTCAGTGGTAAATAAATATCCTCTCTATTTTTAGAAAAAACTTTTTTTCTATTTTAAAACAATCTATTGGTCAATTATATGCCTTCAAAATCTGATATATTATTTGTATAATTGTCTAATAAAGTTTATTTCTTAGTTTTTTTTTTTGTTCTCAGTGCTGTGACAACAATCAGATCATTTCAAAATTAACTATATTCTCTTCAACAACAACATAACAAAAACAATTCCTATAGGCCTTTAGGCTCTTATGCTAGTGAAAGAGCTTATTCAATTCAGTTTAGTTTATTTTGATAGTGCCAATTCACAACAAATATCATCTCGAGGCACTTTACAAAATGTCGTTTTAATTCAATCATACATACATTCCAATATATCCTAGTTATCAAACAGAACAGTAAGCTCAATTAGTTACTTAAAGTAGTTCAAAAAGTTTCAAAGGAAACCCAACAGATTGCATCGAGTCATTGACTTGCTGCATTCATTCCTCCTGGATGAGCATGTAGCGACCGCATGGCTTTGTGTTGTTGGCTTTACAGCAAACTGAGCATTCGTATATATATGCGTGTGTATATATATATATATATATATATATATATATATATATATATATATATATATCTATATGTAGATCTCTATATAATATATCTGTATGTATGTATCATCAAATTGTAATAATTAATATTATCTATCATATCTCTCTATATATATCTATCGTCTATATCTCTCTCTATATCTATCTATCTATCTCTCTATGTCCTGTATCTCTCTATCTCTCTATCTCTCTCATCTCTCTCTCTCTCTCTCTCTTCTCCTCATCTCTCCTCTCTCTCTTGTCTGTCTCTTTCCCGTGTCTCTCTCTCTCTCTCTCTCTCCTCTCTCTCTCTCTCCTCTCTCTCTTCTCTCTCCTCTCTCTCTCTCTCTCTTCCCCACACACACTTTAAGCTCATATGTACAATGTGTGATTATCAAATGGAAGCAGGAATTGTCTAGGGGACAGATTGACCTGGAGTTTAAAAACTGTCTAAACAAAAATCTCTACTTGATTTCATGTAAGCACAATTTTATGTTTGTTTATCTAATACAATATTTCTCTTGTAGGCCTCTATTATCATTCGAAAGAAGGAGTCAAAGGCAGAGGAGCTTCAGGAAGCAAGGGAGGAGCTGGCCGCTGCAGAGAGGGAGCTGAAGCACAGGAGCAGCCAGGGACAAGGCTCACATGGGGATGAAGTGATCCGTGGTGACGAGGTAAACTGTTCTGTTGGCTGCAACAGTTGGAGAGTGATGCAATCGATCAAAGATGAGGCATCTCAGAGTTGTACCGAAGCTGCATTTAGCTCCCTGGCTGGACATCTTAGAATGTTACTGTTACAAACTGAAAGACAAAAAGGACATTTCAGCTTTATCAAAGTATGTTCAAGATTAGTAAACCACTGGAAACTCAAGAGGCTATTTCTGTTCTTATCCAAACACAGACAGGCTCACTGTCTAACGTTACTTATCCCTTTTTTCCCACTCTTCCCCCACATTCCCATGTAAGCCATAAATAGAACACAAAAGGGAGAATATCCAGAACAAGGAACTGCATTGGACAAACTTCCTGAGAGTTGGCTTTTTTCGTTATCTCCACTGTAACAAATCTTCAGTCCAAGTGATCTGGATTTTTGAAGCGGAGCTGGGTTACAGAAACATTCGTCTTTATTTATATTTTATGTTGAGGATGTATTTCTTCCCCCTCCCCCTCGGTTGCACAGCCTGCTAGCACAGTCTCTTATATAACTTTCATGACAAGTGGAATTAAAGTCTTGATCAAAGAGAAAGAAGTATGTACACCATGATGTCAAAAAGTCTTTGTGCAAAGTTAAAGAGCTGACTGTACATGGTTCGTGGTTCTATGTTAGTGGAAAAAAGCTGATGAACAGGGCTGGTTCTGTGACATGTGAACTTTGTGGATAAGAATTTTAGTTGGGTAATGTTTGACACTATGTGGCTGTGGATTTCTGAAGAGGTGAGTTTCATAACTTGGCTTTGCAAAGGAAGCGACTTTAAAACATCGACCGTTGCACGTCAGTTTTAGAAAAAGTGAAATATCAGTGGAAAAATTACTTTGAGCATGTTTATTCTCCTCAGGAAGACGAGGGAAAGTTGTCCAGGTAGCAAAAATCTTTTGTGACAGAAAAAAAAAAGAGATTATACGGTCTAGAAAACCCAGCTCTGTTTTTTTTTTTTTTTTTTTTAATTATTATAGCTATCATTTGCAAGGACACATGTTCATTTTTTACAGTATCAGTAGACTAAAATGGAGATACTTTAAATCTGACTTGAATTACAAGTGGGAGCTGTTTGTAGAGACAAAGAGGTCCTTAAAGCATTACATGAATGAAGTTAGTGGAAAATGTTTTGTCAGACTCCGCTTATCAGACTCCTGTGTCATTTTGGGCCATCAGCCATGGTGGAGATGATCACTTTATCAGAGGTATTTTCCATTCTGACGACTATGTCATTGCATGCCTCCAACCAACTGCATGGACCCTCTGAGGGGCAAGGCTGCATCTGTTCAGCAACGCTTGACCGGTAACAGGAAACAATTTTCAATCAAGCCGCCTCAGAGGAATAAAGTGGAAAACCTGAAAAGTATGCAATCTGATTAAAGCTATGATATTCTGTATTATAACAAGGAGTCCCTTGCAAAGGTATTCACGGCCCTTGTACTTTTTCACAGTCTGTGACTTTATAACAATAAACATAACTTTTTATTTTCTTTTAATATGATGCAATAGACTAACACAAAGTAGTGAAAAATTGAGAGCAAATAAAAATCTAGAGGTGTGGTGTGCATTTGTATTTACCACCCTTTAATGTGATACTGTTAAAAAAATTGAGGGCCCTAAATTTCCTTTAGAATTCACCTAATTAGTAAATCTGGTTTACCTCTGTTCAAGTTAGTTTTAGGACAAACCTGTTCTGTAAAGGCCTCAGGGTTTTGTGAAAAAACTGCATCATGACGAGCAAGAAACCCAGCAAACAGGTTAGCGATGATGTAGCAGAGAAGTTCAAAGCAGGATTAGATTATGGAAAAATATCCCAAGTTTTGACCAGAGTCATTTTACATTTTACTCAGATCTGAAAATGGAAAGAGTATGGCAGCTACAAACTTATCAAAACATGTCCGTGTACCTAGACTAACAGATGGGACAAAGAGAGGAGTTATGAAAGAAGCAGCCAAGGCGTCTTTCATTACTCCGGAGGAGCTGCAGAGATCCATAACTTAGGTGGGAGAATCTGTCAACAGGACAACTTTTTGCTGTTCACTCTAAGCTTGTCGCAATAAGCAATAAATCAGTTAACCGCATGATAAATTAAAATAAGTTCAATAATTTCCATTTGGATGACTGTTTACTTTTCTCATATCTCTCTCTCTCTTTCTACCAAAGACTGGATGACAAAAAGCTTTGGTGCGGTGCTTTGGTCTCAACTAGCCCCTTTTTCTGAAGGGCAATTTTGACTTCAGTATCCATTTTATTTGTTGTTTTGGTCATTTATTTTAGATATTTAAAATCTCTTTCAGTTTCACAGTTAAATGTTTGTTAGAAATGAAAATTTATTGATCCTTGAGGGTGTACTTGCATTATTATGCCATTACGACGGTGGTAGAATTTTGTCCTGTAATTGGCGGGTTGCTGGTTCGAGCTCCTCTCCATCAGACCGGTTTATGGCAGCCTCGCCTCTCTCAGTGTGCCCCAGGGCAGCTGTGGCTGCTACCCAGTAGCTTGCTGCTATCCAGTAGCTTGCCACCATCAGCGTGTGAGTGTGTGCATGAATGGGTGAATGACTGAATGTAGTGTAAAGCGCTTTGGGGTCCTCTGGACTTGATAAAGTGCAATATAAGTACATGCCATTTACCAACAATATTATCGTTTATCCCAATAACTTCTGGGACAATTTATTGTCCAGCAAAATTTGTTATCATGACAGGCCCAGTGCACTACACAAATTTAGCCTTAATGGAAGGGCAACATGAAGAAAGCCAATTGTAAAAAATGTAGGGAGCGTATTTTAAAGTGGCAACAAATCATGTGCGGGACACAGCAAACAGATGTTCTGGTCAGATGAGACCAAAGTTGAACATTTTGACCTACATGCAAAACACAGTGTGGGGCAAAAATTTAACAATGCTCATCACCCTGAACATACCGTACCCACTATGAAACATGAAGGCAGCACCATCCTGTGAGGACTCTTCATTTTAGTGGGGCTGAGCGATATAGCTGAAAAATGTATCACATTATAAGCGTTTCATATCAGTCCATATCGATAATTATTGATTAGATTTTTGTTTTAAATATCCAAAATACTGCCAAACTGGTGACTTTTCCTGTTTTATCCACAATTTCCTCTCAAGCTGTTGAACTCATTTTCTCCCTTCACTCCAGGTCGTTTTTTATTTTTGAGCGGTTATGAGGCACAGTGGTGAAACATGAAACTGCTGCTGCGCAGTTTACTCAGCAGATTGTTGCTAGGTAACCAAAGAGAGAGAGAGTTAGTTGATGCCACCAACCTTGCTTAGCTGGCCGTGAGAGGTTGAGCAGCTAAAGCCTTTCCTCTGCCTACACCCCCCAGAATGCTGTGCGGTTCTGGATCGGAGTTTAATGAAATTACTGAACATTCTATTGGACATATTTTCTCGTGATACTGATCACATGTCTATCACGATATATATTGTTATTGATTTATTACAAAGCCCTAGATCAAAGCATATTTATTAGTTAGAATGGCCCAGTCAAAGTCCAGACCTAATGCCGATTGAGAATCTGTAGCGAGATGTTTACAGAAGCTGTTCATCAGATGTAACTCACCTTGAGCTTTTTTACAAAGAAGAATAGCAAAAAATTTGAGTCTTTATATGTGCAAAGCTACAGGAGACATACATGCATACACAGACATTCATGTAAATGCTTGTCCAAAGCACTGTAGGTGTGAATGAGTTGCATGTCAGAGTTACAAGCACCAACTGAGCTGCAGTCCAGTTTCACAGCAGTTGTTTTGGGGACAGAATGTCGTGGACACCATGCTGGATTAGTCTACCGTGTCTGCCCTTGATGTCCCAAAATACGCAAAGAATAAACACGCGTGCATAACCGCACGCAGCCGGCCATCCGCCCACTCACACTCGCTCACGCACACATGTACAGTCCTGGCTTCACGGTTGCCCACGGGACGTGAAGCACATTCTGTGATTTCTGGGGCTGTTCTCCCGTGTCTGTGTTCATTTATAGCTGCTCTTCATTGTGGAGGAGTTTCAGCATGTCCTGGCTGACGTCACGGTGGGGAGTGACTGAATATCCACTCGAAACAGTCCGTTAGATGGAGATGTTTGCTGTCCATAGCTGACCATGAATGTTAAAGGAGAGAAAAGGAGTCTTCCAGATCGTGACATGGCCCCCAGACCCGTCTGCAGTTCTCTAATCCCTCCCCTCCCCATCATCTCCTCCTGAGGCCTTTCACAGTCTCAGCTGTTGTCAAACTTAGGCTGTATTTTCCATACAAACAGTGGATGTTTATGTTATTCATGCTGTGATCAATCATTTTTCAAATGCTTACAGTTTATTTTTCTTCTACAGCTCTAAAATGTTTTAAATGTTGTTGATGTACTGTTTTTCAAAAGGACAAATGTCAAGAGGTTTTTTTTTTCTTATATTAAGATTTTTTCATAAAATTTATGTCTTTTTTTTCTAGCTGAAACGCTTGGTGGCGAAATTGCGCAGCAAAGGAACAACCTACAAGAAGAAGAGGCAGGAAATTGCTGAGCTGAGGGCAGAATATGGAGTCCTCCAACGGACTGAGGAGATTCTCAAACAGAGACATGACACCATCCAGCAGAAACTGGTAACCAAATGTCTTCCAGAACACCCTTCATAAAAATGTGTTGTTTGATACTGAAAAGGAGAAAGGACCTAAAGCTAGATCTTGTCTTTTAGAAATGGCCCATACCTTGAGAAAATGGCTAGTTCATTACAAACTGTTGGCTTCTCTCTTATAAATTTCTCTGTCATGTTCTTTTTCTCTGTATCAACAGCTAACTTTGAATTGTTGCTTTGTTTGACCAGCAGAATCAGCCAAAATGTTCAAAAGCCTTAGTGTATCCTCCTTATCACTTTCTTTATTCTTCTGTAGATCGGAAAAGCCTTCTTAACCAGTCCTTCAATTATTCAGACTGTGTGATCCACCACCCTCCATGCTCGAAAACCGCTCCTCCAAATGTGCTGTTTTCTCTCCATTCGCAGCCTTTTTTTTTTTTTTTTTTTTTTTTTTTTTTTTTTTTTTACAGTGAAATGACAGAAGCTTCGTGGAAATGGCTTCACACCTTTGTGCGGTCAGATTACCTGACTTGTTGACGGCCTGTTTGACGCAGGCTGAGCTGCTATTTTTGACAGCTGCATCTGCTGCTCCTCCTCTGTCTGCATCCCACATTAGGATTTGTTAAAGCAAGTTTTCCTTCTGATCACATGGCTAGCTGACAACATGTCCTCTTCTTTGTAGGGGCCTGATTTTTTTTTTTTTTTTTTCATAGCTGGATTGTTGTTGCATTCCACAGCTTTTTTAATTAGACACCACATGAAATAAGAGATAAATTATTGCCCTGGATTATGGTGTTCTTCCTCTTTTTATTATTGTTTTTAACTTTTGCATTTGAAAAGTAAGAATGTAGTTTTTCATTGTTTAAATTGCAACACATTTTCTGATTTGATTCTCTGCAATTGTGTATAAAGGATACAGGATATTATTATAATTTTATTAGGACCTTTTTGAAAATAGTATCCAACTGTGTGTTTTACAGCAAACTGTGGAAGCTGAGAAAGGCATCTCTGGATACAGCGACACTCAAGAGGAGCTGGAGAGGGTCTCTGCCATAAAGAGCGATCTCGACGAGAAGAAGGGCCGGACTCTGGATGACATGTCTGAAATGGTGAGTATATTAAGAGCCAACTGGTAGAAGCCAGTTGGTTGACTGTAGGTAATGTAAAGTCAATACCTTACAAATAAGTTACTAAAAGATTTGGTCTAAATAGATTAGAGGATTTTAGTTGGCTAAAATAGGCACAAAACAAGAAAAGCCATTGATGGAAGTTTACAGTTTTTCCTGTAAGGTCTTAAAACTATCACTGTTCAGATCTACTTTGATAAAGAGAGTCTCTAAATATGAATCTCTAAGACTTCTCTACTTACTTTGAGAATGGTGGTGTTTTTTTTAGAGTACAGATTCCACTCATTGATGAAAAATCATTAAAGCCAAAGAAATATCTGTTAAATTAAAAAGTTCTCCACTAAATCTGATTTCTTGCGTGGTCTAAGAGGAAAGTCGGAGGACAGGGTTTGTTTCTTCCACATGCAGTCTTATCCGGTTCCAGATCAGCATATAACACAGAGCTGTCCAATCATAAGTCTGTTTGGAAACATCAGGTTCTTGTTTTCTAGCTCTCCGTAGTTAGGCAGGATAATGGTCCATCTCTTTATCTCTCTGCCATAAGAGCCACAGCTTGTCACCCTTAGAACCAACCTTTGTTACTGTGAGGATTAAGAGGAGACAGTGGGTGCCTGTCTGATATAACATTAATGTTTAGATGAAAGTTTTTGGGACCCTAACTGGGACCATGTATCAATGTAACAGTTTTAGCTATGACAGATTCTCAGTGGATGAAAAGGGAACACAGTCTGTTAGGTAATGCTCAGAAAAGTTTCTTCACAGGAAAAAAGTCTTCATGGTATCACAGGCCATCAAAGATGCAGCTTAATGAAAACAAAAACCTAATAATGCCAGACACAGCTGGTCAGACTGGACCACACTGACTGCACACCTCTTGACTAGACTGAAGCTTCGCACATCTGACGTGTTGTTGAAGTGGCCAACTTCTAAACTCTCTCTCACTACTGGATATTCCAGCCATGTCTGAGATCTCGCTCCAGTGAGGAACTTAAGATGATCGGAAGGACCAGGACAACTTTGAGGATGATGTGTTGCCATAGGACTCTTGAGTGACACTCAGCTACCTTATCAAAATGAAAATATTTCTACATAAGACCCCAGAATATCATCCCAAAACCAAAACATAGAATTTTAAAATACATTAAACACCAAAACTGTCATTTTGAGCATATCAGTATTAAAAATCATTCAAAACAAATACTTCATAATCATGTAAGGACAGCATATTAATTTTAAAAGTGTGATACAATTATTATTATTAATCAGTGCAACAAAAATCATAACTGTTTAGGCTTGTCACTTTGGAATAAATTTAAAGATTAATCATGTCATATGTTTGAGAGTAGGGTGGCAAAACATGCTAGTTAGATATTCCAGGAGCTCTCTCAGTCAACTAGGGTCTTGTCATTTTACAAGGATATGGTCCCATAAGGTGTTCTGGGATTTCAGGTTTATTGACCTAAGCTTGGAGTCACTCCTGCTCATAGTCTCTTCTCCAACTTATTTGCACCGTTTTCCCCGTGTAGCCATGTAAAGCATAGAATTTAAGAACTGTTTAGTTTTTTTCCTCTAGTTTTTTCCAAATGCACGTTCAACAATTAATTGCAAGTGAAAAGTTTAGTAAGTCAGTTGGAATCTACTTAAATACTCGCCATCCATAAATATTTACATAATCACCAATGTCACAGCTTTCTTGGGCCACCTTCCCATTGAGCCTAGTTTGTTAGTTCTGGCTGTCACTTTTTAAGACTAAAACAGACAATTCAACCAGCATAAAGGAAAAGTAAATCTGGGGATTGTTTATTTTATTTAAAAATTTAGTCTTCTTTTATTCCCCTACTGATAGTTATATACAAAAGTATTCATACTCTTTGAACTTGTTCACATTTTGTCAACTTCACTATATTATATTAAGATTTCATGTGATACGCCGAAACAAAGTAGTGCGAAATTAGAAACGTGAAAGGAACATTTTCAACAGGTATTAATGCTGTTGGAAGGTTTTGCTTGTTTTAAGCTGTTTCATTTTATTAGTATGGTTAAGACCTGTGAAACTGGAACCAACATCATTATCGTCACTTTTTTTGCTGTGCAGATATGATAGATATCATGTGAGTAGCACATGTGGAACTGACAAAGTAAACAAGTCGATATTTAGCTGCTTCGGTTTCAGGGCTGTGGTGTGGTGCCTGCCGGCTCATTGTCGCCAAATAAGTCTTTCATGGCACATATTTTGACTTGTCACAACAAGCTAAAAGGCAACTCCCAGAGTGTTTTATGTAAGCTGCCGGAATTTCTGTTACATTGGATATAATAAAAAGTTTCTATGCTGACTTCCTGTTTTTTTAATGGGACTTAACTTCTCAGCAGTTTCATTAGCAAAATTGCGAAGACCTGCTTGGTTTTTACGGTTGAGTCCAAAATGAGTCATAACCCTGACTGATTTAGATTTAAAGTACCCTTTTGACCTGACCAACATGTTTCTGCTAAATGGAAATGATATAGATGTATGTCAAAATATGATACAAAGTGTCAGTTTTTCAGCAAAAAAGAAAGTATTTTTATGTTTGAGTATTTCTGTTTACATTTTATGTAAAAGATCATATCCAAAATTATTCATGTCATGACAAATTGTGAGTCTGTGTGAATATCCAAGATTCTACACCATTCAAAATAATCTGTGTAGTTCTAAAGAATCCTAATTACCCCAATCAACTGGGAACAGCTGGTATCATCTACTCGAAAGGTGATGCACAGCAGACTGAGGAGGAAGCTCCTCTGAATAAGGTTAAGAAGAGTCTGCTTGGCACTTTCAGAATCTCATGTTGGCAAAGACTCCTTGTCTTCTGTTTTGTGGTCAGGTGAAACAAATAAAATGAAATGCTTGGCCACAGTAATGTTGCCTTAATTTGGCGTAAATGAAGAATAAAGGAGAACATCATCCCCACAGTCAAGCACGGTGGTGGGAAGATAATGCTTTGTAGGTGTCTTATAGCCAATAGGACCAGTTTAAAGGTAAAAGGCCTCTTGATAAAAGATGTTTCAGCAAAACAGTAACCCAAAACACGTAGCTCATGTTCGATGGGTCCATGTTATATGGCAGTGCATGGCTTTGGGATAAAGCGGGCACGCTACATATGAAGACTATTATAATTGACTCAGCCATCTGGGGTTTGACTCCTAACCTTGGGATCATTGTTGCTTGTTTTCCCTCCATTTTCTCTTTGCCTGTTTTTTAAGATGTGGTACTTTAAGATTTATCACGTTTTCCCAGCTGTAATGCAGTTTGTGTTGTTGTGATGTGCTTTTTCAGGTGAAGAAGTTGAACTCAATGATTGTGGAGAAGAAATCAGCTCTTGCACCAATTATTAAAGAGCTGAGGTCACTGAGACAGCGTCGAGCGGTAAGCATCGTCCAAATAAGAAGAACCTCAAAGTTCTAACATAAAGAAAACTGACAAGATAAAATCCTGCTGCCATAACCATTTTGTCACTCCTTTATATGCAACAGATTCCAACAAAAGCTTAAACCAAAATAGATTGCCACTGACAGCTCCCCTGGGTGACTAACAGGATATGAATGGGATGTAATTATTTCATCCATCAAGACATGTGACCATCCAGAACTACAACATATCAGATTTTTTCATTTAATGCTGTTAGTCTTGACTGGAATGTCTCAGAGGAAGAATTATAACAGAGGAATCTGTCATTAATGTAAAAACAAATGCAGGGATTTTAATGTTGTTGCTGCAAACAAATTGGGGTTTAATTCTTATTGTGTGTTATCCTGAATAAAGTCCATTAGGAACGATTTACATAGTCCATGAATAACATACACAATGGGAAAGCCCCCCACATTGCTGAGCTGAAGCAGAGGATTAAATTTTCCTACATGTGTTCCCAGAATTGCTCTTCCATTTTACTGGCTAATGTCTGCTAATAAAGAGCTGCAACAGGAAGACAGAAATAGATTTTGTTAGAGCCTGTTGTAAATTAAACTGCTAAAATATCGGCTGAGATATTATGCTGATATGAAACTTCTGTACCACTTGGTTTTCCAACTGTTTACTTGTTAGTAATTTTTTTTTTTTCTTTCTCCCTGCCGATGAAAAAACACTATCATAACAGGAGCTGAATCAAGAGTATGAGGAGAAGAAGGCCCAGTATGAAAGTTGTGCTGCTGGTTTGGAGAGCAACAGATCAAAACTGGAACAAGTATAGTTCATTTTAGTCCTTTTTTATGCTTCTTATGCTTATGTGAAAACAAAATGTTTTCCATCTTTTTTGCTGCAATGATGAAAATTGTCTTCATTTGTTAATTCACAGGAGGTGAAAGCACTGAGGGAGGAGATGGCACAGAAGGAAAACCGATATCATTACATCAACGCCATGTCAGAGGCCAGTGCTTTTACTAAATAATTGCTAATTGCTAAAGAAAAACACCTGTTTGCCACCTGGATGTGTTATTCCTTAGCCAGATATAGAAAGATTTAAAATGTTATTTTTTCCATCTACAGCGGGAACATTTTCTAAGTGACCCGTCCTTTTACAAAACACCCACCGCATCAATTAACTTGATCTTTGCATCTCTGTCATCTGCAGATCATTGAGATGCAAATTCAGCGGGCAGCTGAAGAGACGAAGGCCTACGTGTCCTCTAATCCACAGGAGAAGAAGAAGGCCATCAGGTGAGCCTCTCGGGCCTGGCCTGCCAGCTGCTCGCTAGAACAATATCTGTTTTTCTTTAAATAAGGCTCTTGTTACCTTACTAATAATCTGCTACCTCTTTATTCTTTCTGACTATACAGAAGAAACCCAGATTACCACACCTTTTAGAATAAAGATATGCTGATCTGACCTTTTGCAAAAAAAAAAACAACAGTTTCCTTACTGCATAAGTTTATTCTGCTTTGTTGTAGGGAAGTGTACATGAAGAACATTGCAGAGCAGGAGTTACTTGGCAAGGTGAGAAAAGACAGTCTAAGTGCTGACTAAGGAGGAGCAGAGGATCTATACTTGGAAATGTTCCTTTAGTCTGACAAAAACAGTCTGAAGGCTGACAGATTGGAAATGAAGGTTTATTGGAAGCTCACAGAGCTGGCATCATACAGATTTAGGCTACAGATATTTGCCATCATGTTGAGAATTTTACCTTTTTATTGGTGTTCTTTAAATCAAGGTACAGGGAGCAGACCTACAGTTGAGACAATCTATTAGTGGATCTTTTTCAGCAATAAAAGAAGATAAATGATACATTGCAGTCAAATTTTTATTAAAACACCAATAAAAAATGTCTGACATCTATTCAGTGTTTTAAAACCCACATTTCTTTTGCAGTTCTAGTCAGAGGTTTCCAGTCACTCATCCAGTGAACGAATATGATACATTTAAACCAGTCTTTCCAGGGTGCGTCCTGTTCTGATTCTCAAGAAAATTGACAATGTGTGTTGTATCATCAATCCACCCTGAAAAATTGTCAGTTTAATGCATCAATTAAATGTAATTATTTTTGTAATAGAGTATTCTGTCGATTACTCAGGCGATTAATCGAGTTATCGGATTTAAAAAAAATTTGCTTGTTCTGCAGATTTTTAAATTTAACCACTTAAGCCCATTCTGGAGAATATTAAAAATACATAAAAATGTCAAATAAACAAATAATTCACTTTCTTTTTTAAAGAAGAAAATAAACATTTTATTGCCTAAACTGCATTAACATAGCTATCCTTAAGTGTACGCTTGATCATTTGTAGCAAAGACTGCAGCTGCAGCTAAAAAAATACTGCTAACATCAGCATGTGAAAAGCTCAGCCCTTTCTGCTTGACTTATCAATATAGTAGGATTGATCTGTTGACTATTTTTTTTGATTAACCAATTCATAATTGGACAACAAAAGGTGCCAAATGGGAGGTTTTTTTATTTTTAAGAATTTGAACCAGTTGAAGCTAAAAGTGCCACTTGAGGAGTTCTGGGTAGAACATATTTACAGACAAAAAAGGTTTTTTTATCTTAAATGCAAAATGTATATATTTTTTGTATAGTTTTGGCTTAATATCTGCTCTAAGGGTGTTTTTTCAGAAAAGTGCATGTTTCAGAGTCTGTATACTCCAGCCCTAATTAAAAGCTCAATATTAAAATGACAGCCACAATGACTGTGAGTACTGTGGTGTTGTTAGCTGCGTAATACTTTTTTGATAATAATGTTTTCCATATGACTGTATACCTTAAATTTGTATCGCTTAAGTTATGTTTTTTTCCTTTACTTAAAACTTTTTTTCTGCTACTTTGGATTTCAGAAGTTACGTGAGGAGCAGAAAGTTGTGAGGGAGAACCACAGCGCCAACATGGAGCAAATGAAGATGTGGCGTGACCTGGAGCAGCTGATGGAGTGCAAGAGGCAGTGTTTCATAAAGGCACAGAACCAGGTTTCTATAGGTCAGATCATTCAGGAAGGGGGGGAGGACAGGCTGGTGCTCTGAAGACATGATGAACTGCTCGTCCCATACTGTGCATTTACTACACTAAATGAAGCTTTAAATGCTTCATCCTCCTGTAACATGTCCAAAACATTTCGGTGTTGATTGTTTCTGGAAACTGTTGCATTATAGCAATTCTTGCATTGTTCACTGGGTTAATTTTCCCTCTCTAAGAGTTTTGGACCAGAGTTGTTAAGCCTCACTTGATAATTTATCTTCTGTGAGAACCAGACTTCTGACCTCAGGTGATGACCACAACTTAAAGGACACACATCTCTGGACATGTGGCGAGACAAGGGACTTCTCTTTTGTCAGCCTGTGGGACAAACCTTGTTACATGTCTTTAAGGATACTCTTTCAGTCAAAGTGTCCAAACGTATCAGCATACAAAGTGGTGCACTTGGGGTGTGACAGAGGTCAACTATTTTTGGCGGCACAAAGCGTGACCATGTACAGGGATTGGCGGTCCAGTTTTGGATTTCACCGGGACCACCAAGACTTTAGACTGTGGGGGATAAAAGATTCCTGTGTTTCTTCTTGTTAAATACTGTGTCCATTTCTACTAGATAGCATTTACCATTACTGATGTTCAAATATTGATATTCATCTTCTAATTGTATTTTATATTCACTTTGCTTGATTGCATTAAAGTTGCAACTTTGAAAACATCCACCTGCTTTCTATAATTTTACTCATAAGGTGAGATCAAGTTTCTGAAGTTTTGTTGTCCAACTTCTATTACTCAGTCATGAATAATACTAGAGAAATCCTAACTTATGAATTACTGGTTACTGAGTGTGTGAGTGCCTCACGTTGTTCTCAACAATCCAACTGTCTGCATGGATGCTTCAGGATCCCACCCTGCCTGCCGCAGAAACTTAATCTGCTGCTGACATTGTTAGAGGCTCTTGAATCCAACAGATGAGGTGTGCATTGTGAGAGGCAGCTTCATGTCCAACTGGGCATTGCCATGCTGATATTGTTCCACCACATCAAACTTCTTGCAGCCTTATTAAGACATGTTAACAGATGATGTACGCCTGTAAAACATCCAGCAGCAATACCCTCTGAAGAACATACATGAAGCTGAGGGAATGACCAAATGCTTCCCTACCGCTTTAATAAATTGGCTGTTTGTACAGTTTTTGCAGGGTTGATAACTCAGATTTATAGATCCTGCAAAATAAAACCCTCTGTTAAGATCATGTTACGTAATCCTGAGGTAATGATCTCTCTGTGCTTTTAGCTACCATTCATCTGTTGAGTATTTGTCTCTGTCATAACTTTAATGTTTGACCCATGTTTATTTTCTGTACAACGACCATGAGCTCATTCCAGTTTTAACTCATCACAAGCCCCTTGTTAGGTTGGCTATAAAAGTAAAAGGTATGTATTTTTGTTTTACATCAGTATAATTTAAAGCAATCAGATTTTTATGGAAGTCCTGCAAAACCAATACAAGTATTAAAAGGAATAATACTAAATATTACTTGCCTGGTTATGTATTGAGTGTCAAAATCAACCCTTGAAAGATCTAATGCAGCAAATCTGAAAAATATACAATTTATTCTGATTTCCCGAAATAAAATATGGTGCATCCAGTTGCCTTTATAACTGAATTATTTAGTAAATAAAATTTTCTTGGCTCTGATTTAATCTCAGTATGAACACAGTTCTTAAAAAGCCTCAGAGAACATTAGTGAACAAACATCATTATGAAGACCAAGGAACACGAAGATGATTATATGGGAAACTAAAGCAAGGTTAGGTATTTAAACAATATACCGAACACTAAACATCTCACTAGGCACTGTTCAGTGCATCAGTAAAAACGGAAAGAGAGTGGCTGTACTGCAAACTTAATAAAACAGCTCACCTAAAACTGACTGGGCGGGAGAAGACTAAGAGATGTAGACAAAAGGCCCATGGTAACTCTGAAGGAGTCGCAAGAAGAAAACCATTAGAAGTCCCATCTGTGGCTTTGCCAAGGGCCATGTAGGCAAGGAACACAGCAAAAACGTGGAAGGTGCTCCAGTCAGATGAGACCAAATTTTAACATTTTGACCTACATGCAAAAAAGCTGCTTGTGGTAGAAAGCTAACAATATCCACTGAGAATCATGGTGGTAGTAGCATCATGCTGTGAGGATTCTTTTTTTTTTTTTTAAGTGAGGCAAGGAAGCTGGTCAGAGTTGATGGGAAGATGGATGGTGCTAAATACAGGGTAATTGTAAAAGAATACCTGTTGGAGGCTTCAAAACACATGTTCATCACTACAGTGAAATGGTTTAGGTTATACCATATTCATGTGTTATAATGGCCTCGTTCAGGCATCTGCAACCTTTTCAATCCAAATAGCCAGTTTTACCCTCACCCCTCATTATTTAGTATTTGTCTAGAGCCACAACACCATTACGACACTTGAATACTATACATTCGCTGGTTAACTAAAACGTAAAATTAATAGTTCAAATACCCTTTAAAAAATAGATGTACATTTATTAAATAAATAGAATTTTTTTTTACATAGTCTGTTAAACAAATATGCTAGTTTTGTGATGAAATAAAAAAAACATAATCTCTGGGATTTTTTTCCCCCAGTTTAAAAATTAAAGAAAAACATCCAAATTTGAAAATTACCGAATGAACATATGTTCTTTAATATTCTATATTTACAGAAAATAAAGGAATAAGTTGTTTGCAGCCAAAAGACAAAAAACAACGCTGCACGGAAAAAACCAATATTCCTGTACCATCAACACAATATTTTTGCAGATATTTAATGAAAATCTTTCTTTGTTACCTTTCAGAACACTGATCAGTTTATATTATTATTATTATTATTATTATTATTATTATTATTGGCCAAAAATATTAGAAGCCTCTGTGGATGGCCTAAAGAGCCACGTGTGGCTCTGTAACCATACCTTTAGATCCCTGGCCTATAGTCAAAGTCTAGACCTAAATCCAATTTAGAATCTGTGGCAAGATTCTCAATTTGTTGCATGACACACAATTTTTTAAAATAATGTATCCTTTTCCTGTCAATTCACAGTTTTGTGCCACTATGTGTTGGTCTATCAGATAAAATTAAAAGTGACAAAATGGGGGGAAAGATAGTACTTTTGTAACGCATAGCTTCGAGTTTGTTACAATAGTGTTCTGTGAATACACCCGGATGACAACAGATCATGATACAGATGATAAAAATCACTTGCATAAGATTTGCTTGTCCTATGTATTTGCATATTTTGTTCCAGGGAACTGTTTTACAGTTGTTTAATTTGGTTCTGTTTATTATAATTTGTTTATTTACTTTTTCTATTTCTTCCATGCATAACTAAGCAGTTTTGAACCCTCAAGGCTTAGCATGTAGTTGGTGTTATATTATCATACACCAAACAGTTTGAGTAGGCACCACATAAGCACAATATTCCACCCTCTCGCTTCCCAGTCACTTCCTGGGTTCTTTCATCTGTCCCCAGTTTGAACGTAGCTGCCAGCGTTCCTCCAATGATATGAGTCCACATGCAGCACAGGGAAGAGAGGCAGCAGTGAGGCGCTTTCATAAAAGCAGACTGAGAGGACTGAGTGGAAGCACAGAGAGCTGCGCCACGGTGAGGCAGGAAACAGCACCGGGAGGACTGAACCGAATGCAGTCCCGAACACAGAATACTGCCGCAGACACTTCCACACCAACAGCGGAGACAAGCGGACCCTCACTCTAACCTTCATTTGGACAAGAAGGAGAAGTTTGGCTCACCTTTGCTTGGAAAAACAAAACAAACAAAAAAAAGAAGAAAAAAAAAACCGTCATTCGCGTGAAGATAATCTTAACAGGGGCAAGGAGAACACGTTACACTGCCGTCGGTAGCTAACCGAGAGTGAATGTACAGCTCTCAGTTGGCAGACTCATTTTTCCTCCGAAAGTACTGACAGAATTCAAGAACCACTGGGTCTCCTCAGACTGTAATTTAGGTGAAGCTCAGCGGGAAGGAGCCGTCCGCCATGGAGAACGCTCACACGAAGACTGTAGAAGAAGTTTACAGTTATTTCTGCGTCAATGAGAGCACAGGACTTTCCCTGGACGAGGTGAAACGACAGAAGGAGAAATGGGGCCTAAACGGTAGGACAGCTTGAGTTCCTAGCCTGCCACTGAAGCTCGTTGTGCTGTGAATGAGACACGTTTTGTGCATGTTTCTGTAACGTGAGCGCGGCGTGCTCAGTGTTCCGTATAGAGGGTAAAAGTCATCTACATCATCGGTGATACCCGGCTCTGTAAAGGGATTTTGGCTGACGTCATCAGTGCTGACCTCCAGGGTTTCCCATCATTTCCATAGTAACAAATAAGTCACTACTTAGTGTTATGTAAGGTATCATGACTTTTTTTTTTTTTTTTTTTTTTTTTTTTTTTTTTTTTTTTTTGTCCTGTGTGAACAGGTTGCGCCTGATAACCAGAATCTTGAGGAGAATGTTGAAAGTGACTGTATGATGTGGTGACAACACATCATCTCTTGTGCCCAGAGATCTGGCAGGGATATGGCACTGAACAGTGGCCCCCAGATCACTGAAGTAACCCTCACGTGTCAGAGTTAATCTCTGTTGTCCGGACCTTAACAGCTGCTTTATAATAATATCACCTGGGGAGGGTCACAGAGAGCATTCTCCCCTTCTCCTAAATCCCTTCTGACCTTTACACAAATGGAAATCTGAATGCCTTTTACCTTAATGTTTAACACCAAGTGGTTTCAAATCAAAGGCAATGCCGCTGTTGGTAGCATGAAAACGTAAAATGTTACTCGAAGTAAAATATTACTAGAAAGCAATAGATGAGATCTTACCCAACGAATGAATGAAACAACTTCTCTTTTTTTTTTTTCTCCCTTGGTGATGCCTGGATCAACTCACACATCTCTCCACACAGAGTTACCGGCAGAAGAAGGTAATCGCTCTTGTCATTGACGCTGTTCCTGATAAGTTTCTGTGATGTGTCGTTTTTCACTGTACCCTCTGTCTGCAGGGAAATCTTTATGGGAGCTCGTCCTAGAACAGTTTGAAGATCTGCTTGTTCGAATCCTTCTGTTGGCTGCGTGCATATCTTTCGTAAGTCTACATCCCAGTTTCATCATGCCGGTTACCTGCATACATTTTAGGATAAGCAGAATGAATCACACTTAATATTTCCTTATCACTTCCTGCATACCGTCTCCTCTGAATAATAAAAAAAAACTGATTCACTAACTGAGTGTGTATATAAACTCACTTCATCCATCATCCAAATGTTTACATTAAGTTCTAACTGCTGATGGGGATTTGAATAAATCTAGGGTGATGAATGGCAGGCGACAGCTAATGTGGTGCATAGCGCTGAAGTGTGAACGTCTTTGGTTTGCATAGCTGCGCTGGGGTTACACTCACTTAGGAAGGAGCTAAACAGCTGAGATGGCTCGCAGCTCATCTGAGGAATGGTGACAACAGCAGTAGCAGCACTGAGATGCTATCACCCCAGAACTGTGATCAGAAGGACTTATGAGACGCCAAGCAGGACTGCTTTGGAATGACTCAAGCCGCTCTCGCCTTGGCTGCTGACTTTTAGTGTTTAATAGTGAGTAGACAGTATGTAATGACATCTTCACATAGTGTAAACACCAATTAATATTCTAGTTTGAAGTAATCTTAGAAAACATGATCAATCGTTTTTTTTTTTTTTTTGTTTTGTTTTTTTTTTGTACTTTCGAAGGAACTGAGATTGCATAAAGGAGCGTTTTGGTGTGCATCCAGAGCATTTATTTGTGAAAGGACTATTTTCTTTTGCCATTGCTGGAAGCGACTGTAGTCCAGATGAACAGCTGGCAGAGGACCATAGCGATAGCCGAACCTCCCTCTGCGTATGTCTGTGAGCTGGTATGTAGTTTGCCATGTCTGTCAGGTGATACAGAGGTGTCAGTGGCTGCTGTCTGACGGGAACAGAGCACCACTCCAGACCAAATTTGGGCTCTCACCACTCTGGGAGGGCTCTCCATTCAGCTAATGTACATTTCATCTCGGACCTGTTTAGACACTTTCACCTTTGACCCACTCCCATTGCAGCTTCTCTGAATTGTTGCTCTAAATATTTTCAGTCATTATTTTATGATGACTTTGGTTTTCTGGGAAAATGAAGAACAGCTGGAAAGAGTTAGATATTTTATGAATTATGTGCTCAGAATATTTTACATGTTCACTGTAACAGATTAATTGGTTAGTTACTTTGTGGGTTTGTTGATCAGGAGATGGTTGCTAATTGTTTTGGAAGACTGACTACAACTGTCTCCTCACCAGCTTCTGTTTTGTTTGGTTCATGGCATCCACAACTAATTTATGATGTTTCCATTCAGCTACAAGAAATCTGTTTGTTTCTGGCACTTATGAGATTTACATTATAAGCATGAGTAGAAATACCAGAGCTTCACAGTTTTTATACACAAACAGCATATAACATAGCTTTAATTTGACATAAAAAGGACCAATACCTACCTGATAGTGCAGAAATATCAAATCAGTCAAACTTTATTTGTGAAGCCTTTTTCAGAAATGAGACACAAAGTACTGTACAGGGATTTAAAAACAGACTGCCAGATGAAAAAAAATCTCAACTTAATCACTAAGTTTAAAAAAAAAAAAAAAAAAGAAATTGTAATGATAGAGTATGAGGAACTGAGGAAATTTAGTGTGGAAACATTAGAATCAGATAAAAACGTCTCAAGACTTCAAGCTTTCCAGGGTAATCCATAGACTGTAAACATAGAAATACAAGCAATGTATGAAATGTAAAATAATGGCAAAAGCTACAAAGAATAATAAAATATCAAAGAATAGTACATTTGTTAGAATTATTAACGAAATAAAATAGATAATGCAATATAACAAATACTTAATGAACTTCAGAGCCAGATTTAATAAATAAGTTTACGGTTTTCTTTTAAAAATATATCCAAAGTTTTAGGTAAACCTCAGCTCTTCAGTTGAGGGCCAAAGAGGGAAAATGATCAGGTTTATGGGTAACATAACAGTGGTGGGGAGATTATATAATGGTAAAGAAAGGAAAGTGTAGGAGCCTTCTTTCAGCCAGCTGACGAGCAGTGCACAGCACCAGGCGGGAGAGAAGCAGTGAGCAGCTGAGAGCATCTCTTTAAACTGTATCAACAGTATTATGGGAAATTGTATCTGTTTCAAAACCAAAACGTTCCCCTACCTTCTCAGCGCTGGGTGGAGGAAATAGACCCACGTCTACTTTCACTGCTTGCTGTTCTCTTTTGGGTGTGGCAAAGACACAGACATCTTTTGTGGATTTTTGGGCACTAAACTGTAACTTCCTTTCCAGTAAGATACGGAGGTCTTTGTAAAATTGATTGTTTCATTACATTATGGAAAATAACTAATAGCTTGTGACGCACAGGATACTTTTAGAACCATTTCTTTTACAGGAATGCCTAATTAACTCATTATGACCTGAAGACACATAACAATCTGCTGCAGGTTTTAATGGGTTTGATAAGCACGCAAGTCAACACACTTGGGTTTTTCTTCTTCTTCTCAGGCAGATTCATGCCTATCCTCTACGTAAAAACCATACTATGAGGGTTAGAACTGGTTTATTTCTTAAATTTACTTTGATGAAAATCTTCAAAAACCTTCCAGTCTCTGTGTGCATCACTGTGTTCAGTGATTTTATAGGAGGTTTTTTTTTTTCTTTAGATAAAACATTTGAGCAATTTTATGCAGTTAAAAATTCTAAATGCACAGGGATCTAAATAAGCAGCTTTCCAAGGGTTGGAAATAATATTTGCATATTAGTATAATACATGGATAGATTTTAAATGTGTAGGTGCAGTTATATGGGATTTTTTTTTTAGGAACCTCACGTCCACTCGCAGAGTGAGGGATAGTCTTGGCTTTAATATTGAACACAAATCGTACCTGTTAACATTGAGACAGTGATTAATCCCCCCTACAGCATCTTTCCCAGTTATATTTGGTCAGTACCGTCTGTTTGTAAAAAGCCTGCTGTTCTCCCTAGATCTTTCTCTCTCTTTTTTCTGTCCTCGCTGCAGAAAGCTGAAAAAAGTTCCTGCCATTATGAATGATGTTGTGTTTTCTCCCGTTGCTTTCAGGTCCTGGCCTGGTTCGAGGAGGGAGAAGAAACAATCACAGCATTTGTAGAACCTTTTGTAATTTTACTTATTCTAATCGCCAATGCCATCGTCGGAGTGTGGCAGGTGAGACAGTGTGTCAGAAACTGGGAAGTCCTTGTATTTAAAATAGTCTGTGTGGTATCAGAAGTGAAAACACTGGCAGTTTGCAGGGTTGTCTGAGAGAGTTTACTGCTGACCTTAAAACAAAGATAGGTGTATCTGGGTGAAATGGAGTTAGAATAGTTAACCAGATTCTACTTTGGTGCAAGTAAATAAAGGTTTAGATGAACAAGGGTGCAAATATAATTCTCTTGCAGGACTTTTTAATGTAATAAATTATATTCGGCATCTTTTAGTTAGATTTTACCAGGACTATCGATGAACACTGTGTACAGGAAGTTATTTTTGTCTCAAAGAAAGGCTTCATATTGAAGAATAAATGTGTGGGCTGGCCGTTCTGAGTGATGTTTGCCTGGCATATAAATGATGAACATTCTGGTGAAGGGAAACGGGGAAAAGATAAAAGGAAAGATTTATAGAAAACTGAAATGTAAGGAACTAAAATGAATAATAAACACACACATGCTGTGGCTCGCAAAAGTATTCACACTCCACCAACTTCTCCCGAATTTTTTTCATGTTACAAACGGATTTTATGTTGAAGACCAAGAGAAAGTAGTGCATATTTTTGAACTGGAATTAAAAATATGCATGATTTTTATTTTTAATTTATCTCAAATAAAAATCTGAAAAATAAAACAGAATAAAAATCAATTCAATGTAATACTTTGTAGAACCACCTTTTGTTGGAATTACAACTGCAGGTCTCTGCAGATTTAGACTGAATTTTTTCCCCATTCTTTTACTAGAAAATAGCTCTCGCTCTCTCAGAATGGAAGGAGAGCATCTGTGAATATCAGTTTTTTAAGGTTTGCTTCAGTTTCTAAATTAGATTTAGGTCTGGACTTTGACTAGGTCATTCTAACACACCAATCTGCTTTGATCTAAAGCATTCCGTTGTAGCTCTGGCTTATGTTTGGGGTTGCTGTGCTAGTGGGAGGGGAACCTCCTACCCAGCATCACGTCTTTTGCAGGGTTTCCTCCAGGATTGTGCTGTATATAGCTCCATCCATCTTCCCATCAACTCTGACCGGCTTCCCGGTCCCTGCTGAAGGAAAGAGTCCCCCAGTATGATGCTGCCACCACCATGTCTAACCAGGAATGATGTGTTCGGGGCAATGTGCACTGTTAGTTTTTCACCTCACACAGAGTTTTGGATGTAGGCTAAAATGTTAAATGTTTGTCTTTTCTGTGCAGAGTAGCTTCTTCAACATGTTTTCTGTGTCTCCTATATGGCTTGAAACTCAGACAAGACTTCTAACATTTTTCTTCTTCACGCTCTTCCATAACGGACAGATTTCTACAGGACATAACTAATAACTGGCTTCTTGTCAGATTGTCTCACCTGAACTGTGCCCCTCTACACCTCCTCCAAAGTTCTCCTCTTCTGACCCAGCTTGTTTAGGTGTACGGCCATGTTTTCCGCTAAACAGTCCTTGATGGGATGTTCAGGGCTTGAGATATGGTTTCATAACTTAACCCTGCTTTAAATTTCTCTACAACTTTCTCCCAGACCTGTCTGCTGTGGTCCTTGACCTTTATGATGCTGTTTGTTCACTAAGAAAAACCTCGGAGGCCTTCAGTAAACATTTGGATTAATACTAAAACTAAATTAGGCATATATAGATTTTGTTTACTCCTTAGGCAATTTCTGAAGTTTGTTACTGGATCGTATTTAGGGGTATCAGAGTTGAAGGGACTGAATACAAATGACAGTTTTCAGATTTCTAAGTTCTAAAAATATTAAAAAACCAGGTATTATTTTCCCATCTACTTTACAATTATGCACTATCATGTTGGTCTATTACATACAATCCCAGGGAAATAAATTGAAGTTTGTGGTTATAATTAAAGGACCAACAAATGTGAATACTTTTGCAAGTCCCCTTAGCTGCTGATGTGGCTGACATCCAGATGTTGGACTAAACTCGTCTCTTCCTCACCAGGAACGCAACGCTGAGGATGCCATCGAGGCTCTGAAAGAGTACGAGCCTGAGATGGGGAAGGTGTACCGGCAGGACAGGAAAACCGTGCAGAGAATCAAGGCCAGAGACATTGTACCGGGCGACATTGTGGAAGTGGCTGGTAGGTTTCCCCGCATTTCACTTTCTACTAGAACTCACTTGACTTGCTGTCATGCAAAAGCCCATATATGGATCTAATTTGGGCAAGATTTAAAACTACTTGAGATTGACCAAAACCGCTGGTATATATTTCATATTAGAAACTTTTTTTCTGGATATTAAGACAGAAACCTTTGTTTTCATATGATGGTTTCTGAATTTATTTGTCTCTGCTGCACATAAATCCTATAATTCCTCAATGGTCTCAATTTACATTTAGCACAAGCTCACATCTCTCCATCCCTAAGAGGCACTGCAGAGGTGACTCACCCTCCAGAAGTGATGTATTTTGAGACGTTCCTATTAACCCATTGTCTCTTAAAAAAAAATTAGAACTCACTTGTCTTTTTGTTTATATCTCTCCACACACCTAGTTTAAATTCATTTCCTGCATCCTCCCGACTCATCCGCTATGAGAATTTTCCCACCGTGCTGTCAATGAATTGAGCGTTGGAGTAATTCTTCCTGGCAAGGTCCAGTCAGCGTATTTCAGCAGCTAGAAAATCCTCAGGATGCAGAGCTTTGGTTTTGAAAGTGCCCACTCACTTATATAATTCTGCAGAGGGATGAGCGGAATGCCGGAGTCCTTTGAAACGGTGGCTCTATCTTGATACTCAGTTTGACCTTAAATCATTGAAGTGATACATAGAGTTTGTGTGCATAGAAGAGGGTTTTATTTTTAGCCATCATTGGCTGTTTAGCTTATGGAATGCTGTATTTATAGAGGCACTGACAGTCGTGAAAATGACAGGTGTCGGTCCCACCCTTTTGTGCCCCTCCAGATCATGGAACATAGCTACATGGGACTTCGTGGTAACCTTGATAAGGACAAATGGAGTTAGTCCTGATCCTAACGTTTGGGATTTTCTCTGTCAATAGGAAACTGACAGTTAAATGTTTGGCTCAAGGTTGAAGAGAAACTAGAGAGTGAGATCTACTCCCCTCCTCTTGAGGAAAGCAGCGGGATACCTCGCTGTCAGGAGCACTAGGCTTTCTGAAAAAAGAGCATCCCAGCAGGCAGCGGAAATTGGACGTTTTATCCTGTGGTTAGAACAAGCTCATCAGCTGTACATGCATTCTAAATCCTCCTCATATCTCTCACAATGGCTCCTGTCCAACTATTCTCCCCCCCTCCATGCGTCAAAGTGACCCGTGCCACGTGGAGGCGGAGGTGGTGACGCAGAAGCTGGCCGGTGGTTGCTGACAGTCCTCTGTGGGTTCCTCCACTGTGGGTAGAACAGCCAGAAAGCCGGTCCTGCAGCTCTCTGCTGCTGTTTTAACACTTCCATTTTCTCATGCCTGATCACAGCCTCACTCTTGCAGTTTTAATTCAAACCTTGATCAATGTGAGCTCATTTTATTTATTTATACAACCGAATTAGTGATTGGATCAGCTGCATTCATTTTTTTTCATATTGATAGGAGGGATTATTTGTGGATTTACCATAAATAATAGTTTATGGTTTTATGACACTGGCTAATAAAGTTAGTTTACAAGCTCTGTTTGGATTTAAGTTCTTGTCATAACAGTGCACTCTATCAGCTGCCAGTTTACTGTTTGGTCTTGAGGGCTTGCAAATTTGGATGTTCTCACAGCATCAGAGCTTGTTGGAGAGTCTGCTTGTGTGTGTGAGTGATGGGAGTGCTCCCATTCTACTGGACAGAGAGTTGGAGAGAGAGAGATGGCCTTATAGGGAAGCACTTCTGCAGATAACCGTCCCACCCTGCTGGGCTCTGTGCACTACTGCTACTGTACCCATCAGCACCCGCCACTGAGATTCCAGACACCATGGAGAGTATGTGGCATTTACTGTGGTCTGGCAAATGTCCGTTGTCACTGAGGGACGGTCTTTTGGCAAAAGCTTCTCACTTGTCAGCAAGACAGAAGCGCTCTCATTTAGCCAACTGGGTAGACAAACAGAAACACAACCTCAGAGGGTCAGAGGTGCAGAGGGAGGTGTGCCGAGGTTCTCATTTAGACTGACCAATCTGCAGAACCACAGCTTGGTTCAATGGGATTGTATATATTATATGATGTGTTTAACATTTACTCTAAATGCGTAGTGTTAAAGGAATGTATTATACTTAACAGCAGTAATCCTCTCATTATAACACTAGCATTTAGGTGTATACAGATTCTTACCACAATGAGCCTGCTGTACGAGCCTTGTTAACTCTTTTGTATTGTGGTGACTGCTGGGAATACATGCTATGCTCTTTGGTGATAGACGAAACGCTGAGATGTCAGTTAGAAGTGAGGAGGCACAAACTTGGAACATGAGAGGAATGTACACCTCCAGTCTCCTGTTAGCGCGTCTGTGCTTTAACCGATCAGAAGCATCTTCACATTAGCATTTTAATGCTTTCTGTAGCTGCAGCTGATTTATATATTTTTTTGATCATATTCCACTCACCACTTTAAAAATTTTTTTGTTGTTTTTAGTATAGTTTTTTTTTTCTTCAAATTTTAGTATTTTTTTCAAACAGAAATCTAAAAAGTGTGGAGTGCTTTGCTATTAAACCCTTTATAACATCCAGATTCCTTCAGAAGTCACCTAATTAGTAAATACTCTACCTGAGTGTAATTTATTACATCATAATTGTGTAGGGCTGAAATTACTATTAATCAGATTAATCATAATGAATCGATTATTGAAATAATCGTCAACCAATTTAGTGATCAATTAATCCATAACTGGAATATATTGACTCAGAAAAAGGCTATTAGCTGAAAGAACAACATTCTCAGAGCAGTAATTAAGCAAAAACTGTACAAAAAATACACTGCTCAAAAAAATAAAGGGAACACCTAAACAAAACAATGTAACTCCAAATCAGTCACACCTTTGTAAAATCAGTGTCACCATTTAAGTAGTAACACTTATTGTGAATCAATTTCACCTGCTGCTATACAAATGGAACATACAATAGGTGGAAATGAGAGGCAATTAGCAAGACCACCCCTATAAAACAGTGATTCTGCAGGTGGTGACCACAGATCATTTCTCTGTTCTCGTCCTTTCTGGTTGGACTTTTAGTCACTTTTTCATTTTGTCAGTGCAGTCATGCATAGAGGCATCATGACATTTTTTACAGCCCACTGAAGTTGCACAAGTAGTGCAGCTAATCCAAGACGGAACATCAGTGCGAGCGGTGGCAAGAAGATTTGCTGTATCTCTCAGCACAGTGTCCAGAGCACGGAATAGGTACCAGGAGATAGACCAGTACACCAGGAGACATGGAGGGGGGCGTAGGAGGGCTACAACCCAGCAGCAGGACCGCTACTTCGTCCTTTGTGCAAGGAGGAACAGGAGGCCCACTGCCAGGGCCCTACAAAATGACCTCCAGCAGGCCACTAATGTGCATGTTTCTACTCAAACTGTCAGAAACAGACTCCATGAGGGTGGTATGAGGGCCCAACGTCCACATATAGGGCTTGGGCTTACAGCCCAACAACGTGCAGGATGATTGGCGTTTGCTGGGGAACACCAAAATTGGCAGATTCACCATTTGTGCCCTGTGGTCTTCATGGATGAAAGCAGGTTCACACTGAGCACATGTGACAGTCTGGAGATACCATGGAGAATGTTATGCTGCCTGCAACATCCTCCAGCATGACCGGTTTGGTGGTGGGTCAGTCATGGTGTGGGGAGGCATTTCTTTGGATGGCCGCATAGCCCTCCAAGTGCTAGCCAGAGGTGCTCTGACTGCCATAAGGTACTGGGATGAGCTCCTCAGACCCATTGTGAGAACATATGCTGGTGCAGTGGGCCCTGGGTTCCTTCTTATGCATGCCAATGCCAGACCTCATGTGGCTGAAGTGTGTCAGCAGTTCCTGCATGATGAGGGCATTGATGTTATGGACTGGCCTGGCCGTTCCCCAGACCTGAATCCAATTGAGCACATCTGGGACATCATGTTTTAGTCAATCCACCAACGCCACATTGTACCACAGACTGTTCAGGAGCTAACTGATGCTCTTATCCAGGTCTGGGAAGAGATCCCTCAGGAGAACATCCGCCGTCTCATCAGGAGCATGCCCAGGCATTGTCGGGAGGTTATACAGGCACGTGGAGGCCACACTCACTACTGAGCCTCATATAGACTTATCTTGAGGAATATTCACTGATGTTGAATCAGCCTGTCACGTTATTTTCCACTTTCATATTGAGTATGAATCCAAATCCAGATCTCCATGGTGTAATCATTTTGATTTACACTGATAATTTTCATGTTATTTTCTTCTTAATCAATTCCGCTGTGTTAATAATAAAGTTTTTCAATGAGAATATTTAATTAATTGAGATCGAGGATGTTATTTTAGTATTCCCTTTAATTTTGTGAGCAGTGTACATACATTTTGCATTTAAGATATAAAAAAATTTTCTCTGTAAATGTGTTTTACCCAAAACTCTTCAATAGCATATTTTCAGCTTTACCTGGTTCAAATTCTGTTATCTGTCTCTTATTAAGCACCTTTTGTTACCCAGTTATTAACTGGTTAATCCAAAAATAATCAACAGATTAGCCCTACACTGTATTGATGTTACGTCCAGCTGTAAAGGCTGAGCTTTTCACATGATGATGTTCAAAGTATTTTTTTTAGTTGCAGATGCATCCTTTGCTACAAATAACCAAGCATACATTAAAAGAATGCTATATTGTTGCATTTTAGGCAATTAAATGTTTTGGTTTTTTTTTTCTCTCATTTAATAAAGGAGTTGAATTATTTTGGGGGGGGGGGGTTGCATCTTTTAATGTATTTTGAATATTGCATAAAAAAAGGCTTAAATGAAAAATCAGCAAAATGGGCCAATTTTTTTTTATCCAGTTAATTGTCAGAATAATCTATAGATTAATCGATAACTAAAATAATAATTTGCTGTAGCCCCTTGTGCACTACTCTGTGTTGGTCTATCAAGTAAAGTCCCAGTAAAATACATTGAAGTTAAGTTTGCAGTGTTACAAAATATAAAATAAATCCGAGGTGTATGAATACTTTTAAAAGACGATGCACTTTTAAAGAAACCAGTGTAGTGGTTGATCCTAGAAGATCAGTGACAATAATGATCAAAGTTTGTAAAATGTATTTCTGATCTCAGATATGCTCCAGAATAGAATAGAGTAGAAATATCCTTTATTGTCCCAAGATGGAGAAATAGCTGTGCAACAGCAGCAAAGTGGCAGTGATAGGCAATAACAGAAAAACCAACTCTCACAAAGAATATAAAAATATATATAAAAAACAGAATAAAAAAATACTGCACAGTCAGGCAAAATTTCAACATGAATACTGTGTAGTCATAAAAAATACTCCAGCCTAGAGGAATGTGCAACTGGGTTGGTTGATTAAAAATATACAAGATGTGCATGTCTCTGAGCATTAAAAATATAAACCACTCACAGTTAGTGACAAAAGAAAAAACGGTAGAGTTATAGAGATACCAGCATGTATATAAACACTTATTGATCTTGTTGAGAGCAATGATGGTTATAGAGTCTAACAGCTGATGGGAGGAAGGATCTCCTATAACGCTCCTTAGTGCACCTAGGATGGAGCAGTCTGTCACTGAAGGAGCTCTCCAGCTCGGCAACAGTTTCATGCATGGAGTGGGAGACATTGTCCATCAGTGATGTTATTTTAGCCAGAGTCCTTCTCCCACCACCTGCACTGGGTTGAGGGGGCATCCTAGCACAGCGCTGGCCTTCCCGATGAACTTATCTAACCACTTCCTCTCAGCTGTAGATAAGCTGCTGCTCCAGCATACAGGCCCATAGAAGATGGCTGATGCCACTACAGAGTCAAAGAAGGTCTTCAGGAACCCCCCCTGCACTCCAAAAGACCTCAGCCTCCTCAGCAGGAAGAGTCTGCTCTGACCCTTCCTGTAAACGCATCAGTGTTATGAGTCCAGTCTCGTATATTGTTCAGGTGAACACTCTTGTAAGAGTCCACGATTTCAGTGTCCACTCCCTGGATGTTCATAGGTGTCAGTGAGGTGGGTCTGCGCCTGCGGAAATCCACCACCAGCTCCTTGGTTTTAGCAGCATTGATCAGGAGGTGGTTCCGTAGGCACCAGTCCCGAGTCCACTGTCTGGACTCTGAGTCGTCCTCACCTGTGATGAGCCCAATACCTGTGCCATTGCTCTGCCCCACATGCATAACACATTGTATGTAGGGCACCATGTAGCTACGGGAGACCAAAAAAATCAGGCTTGTAAAATTAATACAATTAATCATAATAACAACATGTTTAAATAAAAATATGTAAAGCCTTTTAATAGATGCAGGCTAAGCGATACAAAAGTAACAAATTTGCTCCAGAAAAAGATAGATCTCCTCCAGTCTACCCCATAGTTGCCCCTGGTAACGGAAGGTACCAGAGGCTATCTGCAGTTGATGCTGATTTATGACAGAAAATGTGGAAATTATGAGAAGACAATGTAGAGATGATTCTTTTATAAGAGAACTAACCCTTTGTTAAAGCAGACATGTTTACATTAGTGACAGCCTCAAACAACAGGGAGCCAAGAAACTCGCGACCTGTTAAATATTGATTTATCTTTCCCATCAGCAAACCGTTAACTAAACATCACGCTTCTGCTAGCGCTGTTGCCAGGGGAAACGGACACTGGTATCCAGAGTCATGGCTAAATGGTCACAGTTAAATGAACTTGCAAAAACAAGTAAACAACACATTTGCAGACACAGAGGCGTTGATTCGGTTTCTTCATTTTATTGATTTCTCGTTTGCATTTCTTATAGACTGTTGATTTCTGAATTTGGATTGAGCATTTGCACACATATAAATGGAGCTGGTGACTTAATCAGTAGAAGATGTGTTTGGAAGCCTGTTGATGTGAAACGGCCCACTCAACGTGACAGCCTTTGTTCAGCCGCCATCAGCACATGGAGCCTTCAGGCTGTCTCTGACGAAGCCTGGACTGCTGTCCCCAACATGCAGCAGGTGCAGCTGCCACTCAGAGCTGGAGGCTTCTTTTCGTCCTTGCCTCACCTGCTATTTACAGGTCTGTTTAAAAGGCACCTTTGGGAGTTGCATCGGGATTAATGCATCACCAGGTGTGAACTCAGTTCAGGGAGAAATATCTGCGATTGCAGGAGTCAGAGAATTGTTGGCAAGCAGATATAAAACAGCAGTTGTGCCTGAGAAGATGCTTGGACAGCAACCAAAGAGGATGTTGACATAGAAGGACACAGGATATACACATGCTTCATGAATGCTGGTCTGCAGTGTGACATTCTGGACACTTCTAGCTTTTAATAGAGTCACAGATTCTTAATGCAATCAAAAGCTACAAGCGCTCCAACTGAGATGGTGTTAAAGACGTAGGAAGTAACACTTCCTACTTCTTAGGTCAACTATGTGAGATGTTTTTGTACTTTTTGTTCCTGTGATATAAAACATCCAGAATGAAGTAACAGATACAGGTAGAGTCTGATCCACTGGATGGCTCTTTTCCTTTCCACTCCTTCTGTTCAGACTCTCTCATATGACATCAAGACAGCACATCATTCCCTGTGTTTCACTCAAGTTTACTTTCTTTTTTCTAGAACCTAGCCGTTCAAAATGGCACCCAGAGCAAACAAATGTCAGGCTCAAAAATGTGTGACTTGCAGTTTGATTTTAAATATTACATTCTCTGCCTTGTGGCAATGAATAGTTTGTGTTGATCATTGTCAATGTTTTCTGGTCACAATCGTTAAAAGTGGCACTGAAGAAAGGAATGCTGAGACGGTGCTTTGGAACAGTGTGCATACACATTTTGTCACATTACAGCCACAACCTTCAGTATTTTTAACTGGGGTTTTATGTGATAGATCAACATAAAGTGGAAAGGAATGATGTGTGGTATTTAAAATGTTTTTTAAGTAAAAATGTAAAAAGTGTAATATGCGTTTGCATTCAGTCCCCTTTACTCTGATACCCCTAAATGAAATCCAGTGCTTATTGTTCGAAAAAGGAATGAAAAGAAAGACCAAGAAATGGCTGTCCACCCAAGTTCATCAATAACAACATAAAATCAGAGCGACAATAGAGTGGTTTTAATCAAAGCATATTCATGTGTTTGAATGGCCCAGTCAAAGTCTAGACCTAAATCCACTTAAGAATCTATACTGAGGCTTGAAAGCCGATGTTCACAGAAGCTCTCCATCCAATCTGACTGAACTTTTATATGTTTAATGACCAATGGGACATAGAAATTTCAAGCTTCAAACAATAAGCTGGTTTCTCAGCTGGGATGTAAAACAATAAATCAAGCACTGACTTCTTGTATCACTCTCGGAAGTTCAGCGAATTATAATTACTATATTACTGTCCAGCAAAGCAAAATCCATAAGCAAAATGTGTTTAATTTGCCACTTCTGGGTTACAAAGAACACAGCACAAAGCTGGGTGCAGATGGAGATGATAGGTCTGGATTTCTCCAGTACTTTACTGTACTTTCCACCTGCAAATTTAAACCTCTCACTAAAGGCAGATCTTTTAAAAAATCTACTGCTCAAAAAATGGTGTTTTTTTTTTTTTTTTTTTTTTTGAGTAACTTACCTGGAAGGGATTATGTACTCTGACCCCTAAAAAGCAGTGTTTTCAAAACTATTTCTGTTGCAGGAGCTAGTTTTGATTCTCGCTTTGTTTTGATATTTTGTTAGAACATTAGATATTTGGCAAACTCCTGTTGTTTCCTTGGTTCTAGCTCTACTATTGTTGTAGGCATTTTGTAACACTCTGACACAGTTGCTAGGTCTATATGTGGATGTTGCCCATGGAACTGTGCCATACTGTGAACCATTTCCCCAGTTTCCACCGCTTTTATGTACCATTAGGCTGTTGAATTGGGTCACAGCAATTGCGTTGCATCAAGATCTGCCTTTTCCTTTGAGACAGGCCTTTTATGGCTCACAAGTCCTTCATTTCCTCCTTTTTTCTCTCGCTTTGGTTCTCCCTCTCTTCCCCTGATAGTGATTGCTGCACTGTTTTCCTGTTGGGTGGCACAGCAAACATTTTGTAATGAGCTTCACTTTATCATTTCAGTTTACAGTAATGCTAAGTAACTGCCTTTGCAGAACAGATATCTCATTTGTTTAGCTGTCATTTGGCCAAGATACACAAAGACAACCCTTATTAGGAACATGTGTGTGTACTTGTTGCCTACCAAAGCCTCCTGAGTTGAGGGGCTACTCAACTGGTGATAAATGTATCACTGATATGCAAATATTTCAGCTGCAGTCCTCTAGAATCAGTTTAAAGTCGTTGTTCTAATTATGTTTCTGTCCTCTAGTCTTATTTGTTTGTGTACTTTCTCTAACTGGGGCATGTTTTGGTTGTAGTTGGAGACAAAGTGCCTGCCGACATCCGCATCTGTTCAATCAAGTCAACAACTCTGAGGGTAGACCAGTCCATTCTGACAGGTAAGGCAGACAACATCACAGACAACAACTTCAGTTCTGGAGCTTTTTATTCAGTTCGACCTCACAGCACTGTTATTTTTATTACAAGCTCATTTTTGTCTGACCTTTTTCATTTTTTAAAGGGGTGGTGACATAACTGTATGAACTATTTCATGTAGTTGATATTCCTGCATATGTCAATTCTCCAAAGAATTTCATGAAGAAAAATAACGTCACCTTTTTGTAGGGGGTTGTTTTTGCAGGCCAGATTTCCCTCCTCGGTAAAAGGCTTGGGTACGGTAATGATGTGTGGCTCTACCTAGTTGACTTCACTCTGATTGGCTACAACCATATTTGGGAATCTCTTCAGTAAAATGCACTGAACATCGTCTCAAATTGAGGTTATAATTGCGTGGTACTTCCCCATAAATGAACTTCAGCCACTCTTCTCTGATTCTCTCATCCTTCGGGAGTAACTGGAAACTTCCATCCATTTTTGACCCTCAGCTACCCTTTTTTGTAGCCATTCTCTTCTCAAGTGGAATAGTCAGACATGGTAGCACCACTTAGCCCTTAAATTAGCGAGTGTATCAGCTGGGGGGAGAAGGGAAGGGGAGGGGGAGGGCTGTTTGCTTCAAGGTGTGCTCTAATTGGAGAATATGAATTATGTTGAAAGATAGCCTGTTCTCTGATTGTTCTATTTTTGAGCTAAGAAACAAAGCTGACCGCCTATGAGCAGGGCTTTTGATACTAACTCTTGACATTAACATGGCCTCATCAGTGCACAACAGATCATATTATACCCCCAAAACCACAGAAAAATTAAATTTGTTGTCATGATCCCTTTAAAAGTGATTACAGATTAGTTCATTATCTGCCTGACGATAGAACAGTTCAGTGACAATTAGGCATGGGTCAGTATAAAATTCTCATGGTATGACAACCTTGAGGAAAAATACCACATGTTCATGGTAATACCATGAACATGTGGTACACAAAATTTTAAAACAAAAATTGATCAAATCTAGTGGTGGGATTCAATTAAAATTTTTAATCGAGTTAAGATTGGTGCAAAGTGCTATTATACCCTTTCAGCTTTCAAATGTTTCAGGAACCTCTGATCACTCATGTAACTTATTCAAAAAAAATACTTCTTTAGAAATTTGACCTGTGGACACTGACATTAGCGTTGGGAACGTCTGTGCTGCTGCAACATGTTTTGCATTGAGATGGTATTTTGGACTTGAATAGCTTCAACAATAGTCTTTTCCAGCATCCCATCAGATCGTTGTTTTGATGCAAAAATTAACCCCCAGTGGGCCAAGAGAAGCGGCTTTGTTGTCCATCGCTGTGGTTTTTTAGATGACTCTTGTGTTAGATTTACGGGCGTACCAGAAATGCATGAATACAGCTGAAATCTTTGTATGTGAAAAAAAAAGTGATTAATCGCATTAAAATTTTTAACGTGTTAAAATCTCTGTAATTAATTAATTGAAATTAACACGTTAAACTCCCGGCCCTATTAAAATCTTTTAGTTTCTTTTTTAGAAACAAAAAAGAAACAACTATTCATACTGATACAGAACTATTAAAATGCAACTTTTATTTATTGTTTATTTTTATTTTTATATACAAATTTTAGCAAATGTATAAATTATAGTTTAAGTGTAAATCAAGTACAGCAAGCTGCCAAGTCCAGTTATCTGTTGTAGCAGCTCGCCTGGAGTCAACAGCTTAACTGACACGACAGCTGTAGTTTTACCTTAGTCAGAGCGATGGTGGGTGGGCCTCCTGTAGTTTTTATAACATGGCTCTGTTTTCTGCTACACAAAATCATTCCAAACAGCCAAAAAAAAAATTCTGCAGAGTGAGGTAAAGCGTAGTAGCCTTCTTTTAGCCAGCTGACTAGCAGTGTGCAGCAACAAGTTGAGGAGAGACATTGCTGGGTTACTCTATGCTGCATTCTATAGAGATTGTTTGAATTGAATATTGGATGGTTAATTCTAAAACAAATTCTGGTCAACTATTTTGATGATAAATGAAAACATTTACTTGAAAACTAAATGAATAATCCCACACAGGTGGGCTCTATGAAGAATAACTGGCTGTAAAATCAGAATAACCTGAGAAATTCAAACTGATCTGACCTGATGTTCTGTGTTGTCCTCGAAGGTGAGTCTGTGTCTGTCATCAAACACACCGACCCCGTCCCTGACCCTCGAGCCGTCAATCAAGACAAGAAGAACATGCTCTTCTCTGTAAGAGAAAATCTACACTATTTTCTTTCAGACTTCTTCCTTTACTTGTAGAATTTTTTTGTTGTTGTTGTTTCAAGGTGTGTGTAATGCTATCAGGTGTCTGTGACCTGCTGTTTTAGGGTACCAACATTGCAGCTGGGAAGGCCGTGGGTGTGGTCGTGGCCACAGGTGTCAACACAGAGATCGGGAAGATCCGTGACGAGATGGCAGCCACGGAACAGGAGAAGACGCCCCTGCAGCAGAAGCTGGATGAATTCGGCCAGCAGCTCTCCAAAGTCATTTCTCTCATCTGCATCGCCGTGTGGATCATCAACATCGGGCACTTCAACGACCCCGTTCACGGCGGTTCCTGGATCCGCGGAGCAGTCTACTACTTTAAGATCGCCGTGGCTCTAGCTGTCGCCGCCATCCCTGAGGGTCTCCCTGCTGTGATCACCACCTGCCTCGCTCTGGGCACCCGACGCATGGCCAAGAAGAACGCCATTGTCCGCAGCCTGCCCTCTGTGGAGACCCTGGGCTGCACCTCTGTCATCTGTTCTGACAAAACCGGTACTTTGACCACCAACCAGATGTCTGTCTGCAGGGTGAGTCTCACAGACACACACACACACACACACACACACACACACACACACACACACACACACACACACACACACACACCCCCCTCTTGGTGCATTACTAAGCAGTTCTGTGATCAGTGCCTTTTCATCTTTTTACTTCCTGCCTGTAGCCTGAGGACGTTGTCAGAATTCAGACTGTTTTCTTTATTATCAGGTATCCAGGGTCTTAACAAGCGGATAATGTGCTGCTGCTTCTCTTATCTACATGGAGCTGAGGACTTGCAGTGCTGCTGTTGCATAACTGACCTTGCGTCACGAAGCAGCCAGCCAGCCTGTGGTTCCTTTTTATCTCTCTGTATTAATCAGCAGCACCACACAGCTCCTTGACCATGCATTATGAATAAGGACATTTTGGCAGTCAGTAATGTTTAATACCTTACACTTTTTTAGATGACACTATTGTTCTGTAGATTGCTGTTACTGGGGAGCACATTGTATTGGAAATGATCAAATTAGAAAGATCAGCACTGATCAAGCTTTTCCTGTCTGGTACTTATTTCCGACCATCCTGACCTTTTAATTATGATTTTGATAGATTTATTTTTTTTTTCCTTTTCTAAGAACTATAACACAATAAAAGATGTGGTGCAGGTTCTTTGGTTTTTAGAAGTAGTAGTTTTGAATCCAACAGAAGATAATGGATTGGAAGATTATCTCCATGTACTCATTAAAGGATGTCTCTAACCTTTACCTGATTTTTATATAATTTTAAAAATGTAAATCAATGTACATGCTGTTTGTTGATGCTTCAATAGGCTAAAAAAAAAAAGCTGGGAGTTTGGATGCATCTAATGAATAGGAAAGTCAAAAAGGTTTTTCTGTATTCCACAGGCCAAACACAAATCAGAACTGATCCGTTTTGATCTTAAGTGGATTGATTGGTGGATTTCTATATAAAATAGCCTTCCAGTTCTTGATAGCTATAAGATCATCCTATGAAAATCCTGTGAAAATTATTCTTTTCCAACCTTCCCGACATGTGCGGCCATTAATTATTTAATAAGCAGCAGAGGCAACGTCACACTGTGAGAGCTGGGTCAACCAGGGTTTGACTATTTTAAAACAAACACAATGATGAAACTTGACTATTTTAAAACAAACACAATGATGAAACTTCACATCCTTTAGCATCTTATTTTAGTGATTAGCACAGTTAGTATGTTTAGCATTACTAACTGTACACATCAGTCTCTGTGCAAGAGAATGTAGATTTTTACCTCGTAAAAATCTACATTGTCATTGTGCATTCACTGATTAGAAAAGAACGTATTTTTGGGTTTTCAGCTGTCAAGGCTGTAAGTCTGCAAATTTTGTCTTCAAGCATTTCTACTTGCAGTGCATCTGCTTTACCAGATCGAATCCAGTGAGGATTTAAAGGTTAAGATCCTTTAAAAGAGAGTTAGTTTTTGGATTCTGTGTTTACTTGATGGAATAGGGAGGAACATCTAACTCTTGTCAGCTCTTTTCTGCCTGTCGCCAGCGTTGATGTGTGTTCTTGAAGGAAATCGCCAGGCCTGGCACTGTGGCTTCTTCCTTTTGGACACAGATTTACTCTTTATCCAAGCCTTCTGGCAGTCTCTTTTGTTTACTTATGCAAAGAAACACTAGTAAAGCAGAGAGCCACTCAGCGGGGAACTATCAAAGACACCCTTTGTAGCACTTTAGGCTGCTTACTGTCCTAACGATGCTGCCCCCTGCTGTATTAGTGAAGAAACAGAAAGCTCTGATCATTCTTCATCCGATTGACTTTTTTGATTCTCAGATGTTCATACTCAGCAAAGCAGAAGGAGAAAGCTGCTCTCTGTCAGAATTCACCATCACAGGTTCAACCTACGCACCTGAAGGAGAAGTGTGAGTATAGTGAACAAATCCAGGTGACAGATCAACTAGGTTGGGTATTGTCAATTTGTACAAAAACATTTTTCAGACAAATGAAATGTGACACCTCTTCACAGGTACCAGGATGGCAAACCAGTGAAATGCTCCCAGTATGAGGCTCTGGTGGAACTGGCCACCATCTGTGCCCTGTGTAATGACTCCTCCCTGGACTTCAATGAGGTCTCCACAAATGGCTGCTTCTTGCATTATGAGATGATTAAAAAAAAAAAAAAAAAAAAGTAAACACATTTTGAGGATGACAAAGAAGAAAATAAGTGACCTCGATTGTGTTTGATTGACCAGGTGAAGGGTGTGTATGAGAAGGTTGGCGAGGCCACAGAGACGGCGCTGACTTGTCTGGTGGAGAAGATGAACGTCTTTGACACAGAAGTCCACAACCTGTCCAAGATTGACAGAGCCAACGCTTGCAACTCAGTGAGTGACAGCCGCCTCTTCACTCGCCCACAACTCCCACTCAGCAGGTTTTCTCACTGACTGTGCTTTCATCACATCAGGTGATCAAACAGCTGATGAAGAAGGAGTGCACCCTTGAGTTCTCCAGGGACAGAAAGTCCATGTCTGTCTACTGCACTCCGAACAAGTCTCGTTCCACCATCGGCAAGATGTTTGTGAAGGTAGAGTGAAAGAAAAAAGTGCTGAGAGTCAATCTGCAACTTTGGATTCAGTGTGAATAATTTGCATCTCCGTTCTGTTGCCCAGGGGGCCCCGGAAGGAGTCATTGACAGATGCACTCACGTCCGAGTGGGCAACACTAAAGTCCCCCTCACTCAAGGCATTAAGGAAAAGATCATGTCTGTTATTCGCGAGTATGGAACGGGTCGGGACACACTCAGGTGTCTGGCTCTGGCCACACGGGATAGCCCTCCTAAAACCGAGGACATGATCTTGTCTGACACCGCTAAATTCACAGAATATGAGGTGAATATTTATCATTTTCACTCAATAGCTTTTTGAATGGGATGATTGAAAATAAATTTGGAGTACCACAAGGGTCGGTGTTAGGACCTTTGCTTTTTAGCTTATTCATTAATTATTTACCAGAATTTTGCCCATCAAATGTACCCTGCCAGATGTATGCGGATAATGTTGTCTTGAATATTATAGCAAAATTTAAGGAATGAGCTGCCCAAAAATGGACAGCAGCGATGAGTATTGTTAACGATTGGATCCAGAAATTTCATTTACATGTTAGTTTATTCAAAACTGTTGGTATTTATTTCTCCAAAAAAGGCATATACTGACAATGATTTGAGTATTTTTTTCCAAGACACAAAACTGGAATTAGTACCACAGTACAAATATTTAGGGGTTATCTTAGATTTTGTCTTAAGCAACAAGTGAAACAGATTGTGAAAAGAATGAAATTTAATCTGTCTAATTTTCTATTTGTTAGAAATAATTTAACTTTAGAAAGCGCCAAGTTATACTTTGATGCCATGATTACGCCTCATAATATGACATATTGTATAACAAGCTGGTCATCAGCTTGCAAATCAATTGTAAAACCATTAAAATAGGTTGTAAACAAGCATTAAGGGTGTTTGATTAAAAAACCCAAATCTTATCGTCATTGCCACATACTCCAAAAACATGATCGACTAAGTTGGGACAGCATTGTAAAATATCATGATTCTGTCTTGGTTTATAAAATATTTCATCGCTATGCTTCACCTCTATTACAGCAGTTTAGGGGTGTCCCGATCCGATATTGATATGGGAAATCGGTCCGATATCAGCCAAAAAACGTGTATCGGATTATATTGACCTGCACCTAAATATGTGCATGCTGATAGAAGCACTCCGCTCCAGCATTTAGTCCAACCCAGCATTTCTATCCAGCAGCACTTGTATCCCGCACATAGACCCATTGGTTAATAATAAGTGGGTCAGTTTTTCTCATAGCTATTATTGTTGTTGTTAACTATTGTTCTCTGTTTAAGTGTTGTCACTCGATCAAGCCATTTCCAGCATTTCCACACTACAAAATAAGTAATAATAGTATATGATTTGTGCTGATATCTTATCAGGTCAATGTCGGTATTGGCCAATACTCAAAGCTTCAATATCAGAATCGTATCGGAAGTGAAAAAGTTGTATTGGGACACCCCTACAACAGTTTATTTAAAAGAACACTAGTGAGCAAACAAGGGCAGGTTCTAGGTTCAATACCACTTGGGCAAACCGCTGTGGATCAAGCTACTTTTTCCTATCCTTCTCCTCATATTTAGAATGCAATTCCAAATAACATATGGGACATTTCATTTCTCATTTCATTTAAAAAAAAACATCTTAAAAACTGGCTCTTGGAAAGCTAGAAATGTTAACACTGATTATATGCAAAGATGTTTGGATTTCAAGGTTGTTTAATGCATTTCTAATTCTGTAGTGTTATTTTGTGGTTTTTATCCTTGTATTTATTATGTGCTTTAACATAAACCTGCCAATGGGACTAGAGATGGAAATTAGCTACCTGGCTATAATCTTATGCTTTTACAAGTCAATGTTCACTAATATGAATTTTTAAAAATAAACTTGAACTTGAATAGTGGTGTAAAACTAAATCGTCTGACACTCATGTACTTTTTTTCGCTCTCCAGTCCGACCTCACCTTCGTCGGCTGTGTCGGCATGTTAGACCCGCCCAGGCAGGAGGTGGCTGCCTCCATCAAGCTGTGCCGCCAGGCTGGCATTCGGGTCATCATGATCACGGGTGACAACAAGGGCACAGCTGTGGCCATTTGCCGGCGCATCGGCATCCTGATGGAAGATGACGACATAGAGCACATGGCCTTCACCGGACGGGAGTTTGATGAACTGTCACCCTACGCCCAGCGGGAGGCCGTGACCAAAGCTCGGTGCTTCGCCCGCGTCGAGCCCTCCCACAAATCCAAGATCGTCGAGTTCCTGCAAGGATTTGATGAAATAACCGCCATGGTAAGCAGCCCTAGGAAGTAAATCACTGCTGAGGTTACTGGACCTCACCGTTATTTGCTCTCTGTAATATGTTTGTCTACAGACGGGGGATGGAGTGAACGACGCTCCTGCTCTGAAGAAAGCAGAGATCGGCATTGCCATGGGGTCTGGGACCGCCGTGGCCAAGTCAGCCTCAGAGATGGTCCTCGCAGATGACAACTTCTCCTCCATAGTGGCTGCTGTGGAAGAGGGCAGAGCTATCTACAATAATATGAAGCAGTTTATCAGATACCTTATCTCCTCCAATGTGGGTGAGGTTGTCTGGTGAGTTTCCTCTGGTGCAAGTAAAAGCCCCGCAGCTACTGATGTTCTCTGATTTTTCAGAGCTCTGTTTAGACAGAGAAGTAGCTTCTATTAAATAAAAACTATATGCTGCCTTGGAAACAAATTCATCCGCCTTGGACCTCATGTTTTGTCATGCTATAACCACAAACTTTAGTGGATGTTACAAAACATAGTAGTCCAAAAATGGGAAGTGAATGTGAAAGTGATACGTGGTTTGCTGTTATAGGCCTAAGTCTTTACCAGGTTTTGCCCATTCTTCTTTGCAAAATAATTCAAGCTCAGACTAAATGCAGAGTGTCTGTTTACAGCATTTTCTGGTCTTGTCATAGATTTTCAATAGCATGTAGTTCTGGACCTTGACTGGAACATTTTAACTCATACATTGATTTTAAAGGGGGCGTGTATTATGTAAAATCAACTTTTGAGCTTTATGTCATGTTATAATGTTATTACCTCATCAAAAACATACCTGGAGTGCTGCTTTGATTCTTTCACACATGTTTGTGGAATCCTTGAATCTCCTGTGGCAGCCATTCGGGGGTATCTAAACGCTTGCTCACAAAAAGCGCTGCCTATTTATCTAAAGCTTCTTCTTGGAGCTGAAGTCTCCAGTCAAGCTTTTACCTCACAGAGCACACGTCCCCCACTCAGCTCCACCAGACTAGCGGCAGCAGCAATTAGCAAACACATGGTTGAACTGCAAGTCTGTATAAGTCTATAAAATGGCACTATGTGCCTGGAAAATATATAATATCCCCCTTTTAATTATTCCTTGGCTGCTCTGTCTGTATGTTTAGGACCTCTAGTGTCTGTTTTTAAGCACTGGATTAGGGGTATCAGAGAAAAGGGGCCTGGAAACGAATACATCCCAAATTTTCAATCATTTCCCTTCCAGTCACTACCCCAACTATGCACTACTTTGTGTTGGTCTATCATATAAAATTGTAATATTGAAGTCTGTGATTGTGAGGTGATCAAATGTGAAAAAGAGGTAGGAATATTGTTGCGAGGTACAGTGAATCATGGTCAGTGTGAAGTAATGTAACAGTCCATTCTTGTTCTAGTTTGTTTCTGACAGCGATTTTCCTCCTGACAGCATCTTCCTGACTGCTGCACTGGGTTTCCCTGAAGCTCTGATCCCAGTTCAGCTGCTGTGGGTCAATCTGGTGACAGATGGCCTCCCTGCCACCGCCCTCGGCTTTAACCCCCCGGATCTGGACATCATGGAGAAACCTCCCCGTAATGCGAAGGAGCCTCTGATCTCTGGCTGGCTCTTCTTCAGATACCTGGCTATTGGAGGTTAGCTGATTAAATCAGGATTTCTGTACAGCTTTCATCTACCAGTTTTATCACTCTGTATGTTTTGGTGTCTGTCCTCTCAGGTTATGTGGGTGCTGCCACTGTGGGAGCTGCTGCATGGTGGTTTACAGTCTCTGAGGATGGCCCACAGCTCACTCTGTACCAGCTGGTAAATGTCCCATCGCTGTGACATCTTCAGCTTCTCACAGATCACTTCTTCAGCCTGATTCCTTTTCACCCTCCCTTCACAGAGCCACTTCCTGCAGTGCAGCCCAGACAACCCTGAATTTGAAGGCTTGGACTGCCACGTGTTTGAGTCGCCATATCCGATGACCATGGCTCTCTCCGTACTCGTCACAATCGAGATGTGCAATGCTCTGAACAGGTGGCTCCGTTTTTCCTTGTTATTAAAGAAGTAACATTTGCAGTCAGGAGGAGTACACGCTGTGTCACTGAAGCAACATTTGCATTCTGTCCTCGCTTCAGTCTGTCAGAGAACCAGTCCCTCCTGCGGATGCCTCCCTGGGAGAACATTTGGCTGCTGGGGGCCATCTGCCTCTCCATGTCTCTCCACTTCCTCATCCTCTACGTGGAGCCTCTACCTGTGAGTTCTTTTTCTCCCTGTATTCTGTAACAAACTCCTCAACATATCAACGTTTTAAACAGGCTGTTTATTCCAAAGCACAGGTGGAGTCATTGTGGGGCCTCTAGTGGTCATATGCTGTTATTACAGCTAAGTCCTTTGACCTAATTCCATTTAAAAAAATAAGGAACTTTAGTTTAAATGGATAGTTCAGAATCTTACCTCAGTCTATACTAGTAATCTAGTAGAATAATAATCTAGTATAAATCCAGATTAGTTGGTCCTGGAGGATGAATAGATTTCCCAACCATTCCTTAAAATACAGCATAACTATAATAATAATAATAAGTTGTTACACTTAAAAAGATGTGTTTCTTATTGATTTAATACATACTGTACCTATTTGTAAAAATCTGTTTGTAAATGAATATGATGCACAGTTTGGAATCAAGGTGTTCTGGTAACTAGAAACTAGAACTAAAGTGAGTTTGCCAGACGCTAATTTCTCAATAAAACCACACTGTTAAGATGGAAATAATACATTACATCTATTTTCAGTTGCTGGATAAATTCCTAACTATCTAGGGTCTGTGTTTACAATGAGACAAAAGCAGACAGACATCACACTAAAAACTGCTTATTTTTATCCATATAAAGCAAGGCTGCCTAAGTCCAGTCCTTGAGAGCTACTGTCCTGCAACTTTCAGATGCATCCCTACTCTAAAACATCTGATTCAGATGAGTGGCCCTTTACCAGGTCTCTGCAGAGCTGAATGACTGCTGATGAGGGAATTCAGCCACTGAATTCAGTTTTGTTGGAGCAGGGGTGCATCTGTAAGTTGCAGGGTAATAGCTCTCGAGGACTGGACCCCTGATATAAAAAATAGATGGATCTATTTAGGATCTCAGGATCTAGTTAATCATGAAACCATTATAATAAGAACATCAAATTTTTGTTGCATTTCTATGATTAGAATTAGCAGGAAATATATATAAAAAAAAGAAATCACAGAGTAAAGTTTTACTTAACTAAAATATAGTTTTTCTTTATAAATTTGAATGCATCCATTTTGGTTCAAGTCATCAAATGTTACATACAATATATGCTTCTTTTAAATGGGCTTCGCTTGAGCTTCCAGTGTTCTAAATAAAGAAAGCAAAAGCCTCAATAGCAATAAACAAAAATGACTCAGTTGTTAGCGTAAGAAATACTCTCTGTATTCAAAGAAAAAAAAAAAATCATCGGTCCCCACTCAGGATGTAACTGTACATATAAAAAATTTCACTGGAGGCCCTTGAGTTTAACATTGATGTGTACTGAATAAATGCAGCTGTTTTAAATCTGAACACCTGCAGCATGTTTATGTGCAACGCTTGAAGTGCTAAATTTTAGCTTCCGCCCCAATTTTAAAAGCAGCAGCAAAACAACAGTAAAGAGGACTCAGAGCTATCACTGCTATTTGGGAGATTTAAGGTTCCTCATGCATCTACAGTAATGATGGAGAAAATAACCAGCCAAAGCTTTATGTCAGCATTTATCAACAGCGATAAGGTTTGTAGCTCTTAATTACTTAATTACTCTCCTGAAACGATTTCAGGCAGAATTTAGAAAACACTGGTGCGGAGAGAAATAGGCTAATGTCCAAACCCAGCTGCCTGTAGCGTTCAACCAGCTCTTATTGCTGTCAGAGTCTTTAGAATAGAAGACATTAGTTTAAGCATTTTTTAGTATCAAATCTCACCACTTTCTTATTCAAAAACTCCTAAACAGCAACACTGATGATTTTCATGTGGTTTTATTGTTGTATAACTCAGGGGTTCCTAAGATTGGGCCCCCCAAACTGCATTAGCTTCTTGCCAGGGGCACCCTTTGTAAACCAATAAACAATGCTACAAAATATGTAACGGAACATTGTCTTTTGGAATGTTTTTCCTCACTTTTCGATTTGTTTTGCAAAAATTCTGCCTCATACCTTCTGATTTTAGTTGGCCATGAGTTAATAGGTTTTTTGGAGCGGCGTCCCCCACAGCAGGGCTGCTGGACGCATCTGTTTCTTGTCAGAAACTTGTCCATTTCATGCTTGCTATTCTAGCTTGAGGAGCAAAGCAGCCTGATAAATTTGACTGGCAGCCAGTCAGAAAGATGAGCATGGCACATAACATTTTAGTAATTTATTTTAATTTATATTTTATAATAATGATTGAAAAACAGACTCAAGTTTATAATTAAAATATAATTAAAAATGTATGATAAAAAATTTATTAGATTCAATTTAGTTTTGATTTTTTTTTTTTTCCTCATCGTCCCTTCAACTTTTTGAGCCCCCACCCTGGGGCCATGGCCCTGGACCCCACTTTGAAAAACTCCAGTATAACTTGTCTGTACCTGCTAATCCTTTGGTTTGATTTAGTTAATTATTAAATCTCCATTTCGCTCTGTACTGCCCACTCTTTGCAATAATAGAGCAGACTGACAAAATCAAATTATTATCAGATCATTTTTTACTTTCTATGTTCACAGCTGAATAAGGAACTGAACCATGACTTTAAAACGGAGGTTTTCATATTGTCCCAGGTCATCTTCCAGATCACCCCTCTGGATACCACTCAGTGGATGATGGTGCTAAAGATCTCCCTTCCCGTCATCCTGCTGGACGAGCTGCTGAAGTTTGCTGCCAGGAACTACTTGGAACTGGGTAAACATCTGGAGAAGCCGACCAGCGGAGGCTGCTCCCTGTCTGCATGCACTGAGGGCATCTCCTGGCCCTTCGTGGCCATCTTCCTGCCCCTGGTGCTGTGGATTTACAGCACAGACACTAACGTGTCCGCCATGTTGTGGCCCTGACTGACTCCGGTGCACTACCCTTACTGCACACCAGTGTGAAGTGGACATTAACACACACCTAACAGTTACATTAACTCTGAATAACTCGTAAACATTTGCACCTGCTCTGACCACTGATAAATCTGTTCTATTTACATTTCCACTGATACATTTTTTGGGGGCTGGGAGCCTGGGGGAGGGTTTGGGCTGATATTTAGTCATATTTTAATGACTGATAATACATCTGTTATTTTACCATCAGGTTTCTCCCATCTTTGAGCGACATCATGACCAGTTAGAGAAGCCTGTGACGTTGGAGCTTTGTGTTTAGCTGTACAGAGAATTTACACTATTTTCTATTAATATTTTGTAATTTTAGGGAAAGGAACAAAGAGACTCAGTGTGTGAAGAGGATGTGTGATTCTAACACCTGAAAAGTGCAGAACTAAAACGAGGGGAAAGTCTTGCAATATCTAAATCTCAGTTATTATTGAACTCTGTACACCTTCATTATTTTCTGCACTAGGCAGAGCGCAGCTACCTCAATGCTGTTATTATGACCAGAAGTACCCATTTGTCTAAACACCATTTCAAAGGTTATCACTAAAAGTGTTGAGGTACATATGACTTTATTTTGCGGCGCACATGCTCACACATTTTAATCTTTTTTATATATATTTACATTTCTTTTCCTGGTTTTTATGGGGAAAAGGACAAAGAGATGTTACCAGTTTGTTTCACCGCAACTTTTGATACAGCCTGTTGTTAAATATACAGACGCAGACATTATAGTTGGTACCCCTGGTAAAGATGTTTAAAAAAAGCCTTAAAATAAATTGATTTAATTTACGTACTTTTTTATTCATTGGGCTATAAGCACATGTTAATGATTATTTTTAACAAACCCCCCCCCCGACCAATCCCTTTAGAATAAATCTATCTGAAGCATTATTTCAATTTATACTTCTTTTTTTTCTAGTTAGATAAATAACTTAGTTAGGGGTGCACTGATTGCAGTTTTCAGGCTGATCACTGATATTTAAAAGCCTGACCTGCCAATTCTGATGTTGGCAGATGCCGATTTTTTTTTTTGTCTGAATTGTCGCTGTAGTGACAAAAAATATAGCGACAAAGTTGCTAAGTTGGAAACCGAGGGGTGACTATTGTTAATTCAATTCAAATTCAAAAATACTTTATTGATCTCAAAGGGAAATTAAATGTTGGTGTAACTCATTTAATTAAGGAGTTATTATAGATGGCGATGGCTGTGGGCAGGAAAGATCTCCTGTAGCAGTCCATTTTACAACCAATCTGATTAAGCCTCTGACTGAAGAGACTGTTTTCCAATGACAGTCTCATAAAGAGGATGGTCAGGGTTGTCAATCATTTTCTTGATTTTATGTAAAGGCCTTCTTTGCATAACCATCTCCAGAGGTTCCACAGTCGTCCCCAGAACAGAACCAGCCTTCTTTATCAGGTTATTGAGCCTTTTTAGGTCCCTGGCTCTGATGCTGCTGCTCCAACAGATGATGGCAGAGGAGATGACACTCTCAGGCTGAATTGTATTAAATGCACTGGAGAAATCAAAGAACATAATCCTCACAGTTCTTCCCACTTTGTCCAGATAACAGTGGGTTTGTTGAAGCAGGTGTATAATGACGCCTTCAACTCCAACGCCACGGCGATAAGCACACTGCAGGGGGTCCTGATATGCGCTGGTTTGCTTCCTCAGGTGGGCCATGCAGATGTGACCTGTTGTCTCTCATGGCAGAGCAACAGCAGACAGCAGCTGATTTTCAGATCTTTGCAGAGGTAGATAAGACCGGTATGACATGCGAGTACCGGTCAATCATTGATCCCCAAAAATTAAGGAAATCGAGGCCGATTTTTCAGTGCACCCATAAAATGAACAATTCTAATCAGCATGAGTTTCTTTTTCTGTGGGGTATAAATATGATGTGACACAGAGGCCTATTTCTTATAGCCAGTAGGGGATCTATGCTTTACTTGCCACCACAGTGAGCAGGATGGTTAAGAGAGGTAAATGAGTGGAATGTTGAAGTCACCAAGTCTCCATGACAACCATTAGACACTATCAATATTCCACCTGGGTGTTTGGGAGTCCTACCATCCAGAGCGTAAACATATGGAGTTTTCTGAACTCTCCCTGGACTTTTAAGTGGAACGGGGGAGGGGGGATTTTTACTGGCCTGAGCTGGCCACCCCTATGAAAATTTTCTGGGAGCGCCACTGGCACTATTGGCAAAAAGGAGCTGTACACAAAATTAACAGCAAGGGTCCCAATAGTTGTTAATCCAGTGATTTTTTTTTATTTTTTTTTTTTTTAAAAGCAAATTAAAAGCTGGCTTTTTAAAAAAAAAAAAATTCCAATGTGAATTATGCTACTACAATCAAAGCGATTTATTTTGAGGGTCGTTTTTTTTTTTTTTTTTTTTTTTTTTTTTTTTTAAACACATCTTTACCAAAGTACCAACAGATTTCTCTCTGTGTGTACTTGAAGAAAACACTTTTTTTTTCCTGATTATCTTCAGCTTTTCTTCAGATTCTGCTTCTGTTCTTAATGTTATGACTTTAATACGTGAGTATCGGCACATACTGTACTTGAATATGTAAAAAGAAAAAAAAAGCACCAAGAAGCTGTTAGTCTTATCAGTAGAGCACAACATGAACAGTTTAAAAAAAGCAGACTTTTAAGGCTGAAACAGCTGATGTATATCTGTACATAACATACAAAATAGAGTCTATGTATAGTTTATTTGTTTATGTCAAAAAGCAGCAAACATGGACACTAGTTTCCTTCCGGTAGGGGCGCAGCGCCTCTCTGCATGCCTGCTTCATGCCAATCCTGGTTGTGTTTTTAGATTAACTGTCGGGTCCTCCACAGGTTTTACCTGCAAAGTGAGAACACTCTAATCAGCATGCCAACTACCAGCTCCTCTTCAGAAACACGTCTGTTCATTACTGCTGTATGTATATTAAGGTTTAACAGGAAAGCTTTATGGTACAGAGAGAGAGTGAAAACAAAGATTGTGTTATGAAATGCCATCAGTGCCACTAAGTGCCAGCACCACACTGACTAGGAGTAGAAACCTTTTATGTTTTCGTGCTCAGTGTCACTGGTGCTGGTTGTTTTTTGATTGTAGATTGGCAGAAACAAGTGCCCATATATTATTAAAGGATATAATCTTGATTATTTTGTTGTGACTTGCCGTGGTCCCATGATGCCCATGATGATGATTTTCCCCTCAGAGCTTCTCACACATGATTTCTGCTGTCTGATTCTTCCTTTCTTTGTTTTTCTTTACAGGAAAGGCTAAATAAGAGCCCACCTCTGCATTTTATTTTTCAGAAACTTTGGGTTTGGTTTTGTGGTGTGCTTGTGTGTTTTTGGCAGCACATCTTTACAGAGAGCTGCCTGCTGCGATGTGATCCGGTCGACAGGGGGCGCTCATTAAGTTCAAGGCTGTAAATGAATGTCCGTCAGAAACCAGTCAGTCCCAGTGTGTTAGTCCTTCTGTCTTCCTGCATGAGGAGCCATAGATGAAACTTTTCTCCCTCCATCTTTGTAAACTAATATAATACACTGTACAGGTCATGCATTTCTTCATGCTGCATGTCTGCTCAGTCAGCTGGTTTATCAGAATCCTCTATAGTATTTGTAAACCCATCGATTCGTCAGATAGTACAAATGTTATAATACTTAAAAATTTGTTCATTTTTTTTCTAAGGAAATACTTTTATGGGATATTTAAAACAAACGTTGCTTTTTTTGTTGTTGTTGTTTTTCTTCGTTCTTTGCTTTGCACTGAGACGTGCAACATGTTTGGAGGATATTTTGCCATATCTGGGAAGGCGGCTGTACAGTGATGCACAGATATGTTTTACTGTAAGTACGTCAAGGCAGTACCTCCACTGGCATTTTGTTGCCAAACTGCTGTACTGTATTTTCAGATAGTTGTACTATGTATCACAAGAACCGTTTCAGGTAAATAAAACTGTCATACATGAGGAATTTACTTACATTTGTCTTGGTTACTATGAAATGAAGCTTTCCATTAATGTAGAGATTCACCGAATACAATTTGCAAGGTTTATTATACATTTATTAAAATATGTACAAAAATATAAACATGTTACTTATATGCTTAAGTGAAAATTTACAATGTAATTAGCTGACCATGGTGTTTTGTTTTTTTTTTGTTTGTTTTAAATACAAACACACAAAGCATGTTCATTTCATGGCAAAACCCATAAAATATTTGAAATTAATATAAGACAAAAAGTATAAAACGCAGCCAAAATATTAAACACTGTCACAAAGTCCAGGCATATTCACATCTCTTGGTGTGGCACTGTGGACATGGGGTCAGACTCAAACACAACTTTATCTTTTTGGAACAAATATGTCAGACATGCTTTGTTTATCCCTTAATATCTGCTTCACTTGGCTGAGAACACCGCTTACAGAGCAGACCTCAGTTTAACAGCTAGTTATGTTCTAGCTATTAAAGCTAATGAGTATGGCGACCATTTAAAGACTAAAAAGACAAGATGTCACTCTTTTTACTTTAAATTTCTCACTACAAACTGAAGAATCCGACCATTTTCTGTGGTTGGATGTCGAGCGCTTTCATTAAACTGCTGCAGTGACTGAAACAGGTAAATAAAGCTGAAGTAGCCTCAGAATGAAGCTGGTGATGTTGGCAGAATGACGGGAGCTGGTTTTGGCTCGAACTCTGCATTAAGCACAATCTCAGTTAAAGTGGGTAGCAACTCCATAAAGTATGATAACAGAAACCTAAGAATTTAATGGTTGCTCAGCCTTTATTCTCTGCACGCTGCCTCCCATGGTGTCAAGTCAACAGCTGCACGGCCTCCGGAGTGGCACCGGGGGGGGGGGGCTGCGCTAAGGTGGGGCGCTGACTGAGGGCTCCTCTGTGACCCTGGGTCATTGCATCCCAAACCACTGTTCCTGATCAGCCCACTGAGCTGCTTCACTGTCGCTACCCTCCAGATCGCCGTCCTCCCCGCTGCCCTCCATGTCGTCACCGTCCAGCTCCACTGTGGCGTCTGTGGGGCTCTCCTCCTTCTCCATTTTCTGCATGCCCTCTAAAGACTTCTGGTCATTAGGATCCAAGCTGCAAGAAAAACACCAAGAGTTAACCTTACAAACAAAAAAAAACAAAAAAAAAAACTGAGTTTTAATACCCTGCCTGGCCAAAAAAAAAAAAAAAAAAAAAAAAAAAAGTCACCACCTAGATTTAACTAAGCCTCTTTTTAGATAATTACTATACAGTTGATCATTTTCAGCAGGCAACAAGTTATTTAACCCCAAATGATGCAATGTGTAGCTTCTCACTTCTTAAACAACCATGTGGAAAAACACATCCTGTGGTCGTGGAAAAGATGTCAGTCTGCATAAAAAGGGTGAAAACACTGGCATCAAGGAGAGAAAACATCAAAGGAGATAGCAGAAACTACTAAAATTGTCCAACGCATTATTAAAAACCAGAAGGAAAGAGAGGAACCATCGTCTCTGAGGATGAAATTTGCTTGGAAAAAAATCCTGAATGATCATGATCGGCCGTCACCTAATCGTTTGACATCAAATTGAAGAAAAACAACAGTACAACTCAGGGCTGCGTGTAATAGTGAAGGTCAGAGCATTTCCATTCGCACAACGTGAAGGGAACTCAAGGGACTGGGACTGAACCGCTGTGTAGCCATAAGAAAACCACTAATCAGAGGCTAACCAGAAAAAAAAGGCTCCAGTTTGCTCGGGAGCATGAAGACTGGACTCTGGAGCGATGGAAGAAGGTCAACCCTCTTCCAGATTGACGGGCGCATCGGGGTAAGATAAGAGGCAGATGAAGTGATGCTCCCATCATGCCTAGCGTCTACTGTTCAAGATCTGTATGGGGGGTGGGGGCATCATTTTCACGCGTGGATCGGCCACCATAGAGCCTGGACCTCAACCCACTGAGAATCTTTGGGATGTTCTGGAGAAGGCTCGGTCGGACTCTCCCATCGTCTCACCAACGCTGGATGGAAATGAATCTTGTGACATTGCAGAAACGCATGGAAACAACGGCACGGTGAATGAGTGCTGTAATCAAAGCTAAAAATGTACTGCAGAATTCCATCAAATTTACCTCAAAGCTATGCTGTACTGGTCCATGGCCTCTTGGTAATCATTGACAGCCACCAGGAAATCTCCCAGCATTCTGTGCAGGACGCAGTCGCTTTGATTGGCCAGGGCATTCCGTAGCAGAGCAATCCCCTCTTCATATTTCTGTTCCCGATCTTCACAAAAAGATAATCATTTCATTTGTATGCAGACAAATTCTCCCAACATAGATGGGAAAAAACAATCAACATATGAACGCAAAGTGAGTTTAGTTTTCCACATGCAATCTAAAGTTTGTGCTGGAACGGGAACGCACTGAGCAGCTCGGCCTTTTTCACCACAGCCTTGGTGTAGTCGGGTCTCTGAGCCAGGGCTTTGTCCAGCAGAGCTTTGGCTTTTTCCTGAGTCACCGGGTCTTCCAGGCACACAGTGGCAAGGATGGTCAGAGTCTGTGCGTTGGCCCCCAGAGTCTTATAGATATTGTTCGCCATTCCCATTGCTTCTCGAATCCCGTTGGACGCCAGGTAGCAGTCGATCAGACCTGCAGTCAATGAACGCGCATCAGAAACACACTCCTGCCACAGCAACCTTACCATCACAGGGTATTTCAACGAAACATGCCTTCATAGCAGTCAAGTCTGCAGGGGGCTAGCCGCATGGCCTCTCTGAAATGGATGATGGCCTCCTGAACTCGGTTCATATTTCTCAGTGCTGCCCCCTTCAGGAGGAGGGCCTGGACGCTGTTGCTGTTCAGCTGGATGGCTTTGGCCCCCAAGTAGAGGGCTCTGGAATAACGCTTGCTGTAAAAGCTGTGGCAGCTGCACAAAACAAGCAAATTCAAGAACTCAGACCACTCAAGCAGAAAACGAAGTCACCACATAAGGGAAATAATCACCATCTCTGTCTCTGAAAGTCTTTAAGACAAGAGCCCCTGAGACTCACCCAGAGATCACCCAGGGTTCAGCGTGCTGGTCAGAAATGTTAAATAACCGCCCTCCAAGGACTTCAACATCTTCCAGGTGTCCCTCCCGGGCCATCAAATAGCCATAAACATCCATGCCTGGAAGTAAGAGAAACCCAACAGCAGCTGGTTGTGAGCTCATAAAAATATAGCTGTGAATAAAAGCAGGATGTAACGTTTCATCAGATGCTTAGTCATATGAACGCAACCCTGGGAAGTAGGCTTTCCTGCACTCACCTTTGATGAGGTATGGGTCCAGCATCTGAGCTTGTTCAAATTTAAGAATGGCATTTTTGGTGTCGCCTGCCCTGAAATAGACATCTGCCAGGCTCACCAGGAGGTCCACGTTGTCCCGCAGCAGCGACTTCTTCTCCAGAGAGCTGAAGGAGAATGGCTCGGGTTTTATTTTAGGGAACACGGAGGGGGGAGGGGAGGAGGGGGAGGGCAGTCACGTTCAAATTCAGACAGCTGGTATAAAGCATCCAAACTGTTCTCACCAAATCGTGTTGATAGCTCTCTGGTTGTCCCCGGCGTGTATGAAGGCGTAGGCTTTGATCCACACAGAGAGCCAGTCCAAATTGGGAAGACTCTGGATCACATCCATGGTCATGGAGGCCACCTCCGCTCCTTTAACTGACAGAGAAAGAAGGCCTGGAAGAGAAACACACATTTTGATTTGTTTTCCAGGTGGACTGAGCAACTAAATCCGGGCCAGGATCATGGATTTTCCAGGTATCGTTTCATAGCACCATCAAATAACTGCTGACAAAATGAAATGCATGTAAACTTTACATCCAGAAGTTTACATGCATTTCCTCAGTATTTAGTAGCATTGCCTTTGAGCTGCATGACGTTTTAGGTTTCCTTCCACAAGCGTCTCACAACAGTTTGCTGGAGTTTCGCTCCATTCCTCCGGGTGGAACTGAGTTCGTAGGTCGCCTTGCTGACCAACACCTATTCAGCTCTGCTCACTGACTTCCTCGGGGCTTGTAACGGCCGCTCGGGTCATTCATTTGTGCTCAAGCTTCATCTTCCTTGAGATTTTGCTTTAGCATTTCCACACAACGTTCTTTCCTCGTGTTGCCATCTACTTTAAGTGCACCGGTTCCCCCTGCGGCAAAGGTCCCACACATCATAATGCTGCCACCCCTGTAACTCCCAGTAGCCTCAGGCCCGCTAAATTCCCTTTTTTCCTGAAAATGGTTATTGGGATCAAATATTTCAATTCAAGCTCCATCAGGCCGCAGGACATATTCCCAAAGTTAAGCTTTTTGTCCCTGAGTGCATTTGCAATCTGTAATCTGGCTTTTTAAGTTGCTTTTGGAGTCGATACAAATTTCACACCAAAACACCGTCGCCTCTGGGACACAGAACCTGTCTCCTTCCTAACTGCATTATGGCTGGATATTCCCATGTTTATATCAGCGTATATAATCGAACAGATGAATGTGGCACTTTCAGGCACCAGGAAACGGTCCCCGAGCTTGAGCCAGACTCGTGGAGCTCAGCTCTCTTCCTGACGCTTTGCTCATTTTTCCATGATGTCACACAGGGAGGCAGTGTGTTTGAGGCGTTGCCTTAAAATCCGTCTACAGGTGTGTCTGCATTTAACCAAAAATCTTCGTGTATGTAAACTTCTGCATGTTAACAAAGTAACGAATAAATGTTTTTGTTCTTGGGTTTAGCAAATAAAAGTGATTCTAATAATCCAAACTGACCTCAAACTGGAAATGTTAGTCTGGTTTAATGTCAGTGAAAAAAAAAAAAAAAAAAGCTGTGTCTTTTTATTTACATATCTGGTTTCCACAGCCTGTGATGTTGGTAGTTAGTGATTGCGCGTACCGATTATCGCATCCAAGGCGAGGGGACACTGTCTGAGAACCTCTTTGTAGCTCGTCACGGCAGAACGTTCCTGACCGGCTTTCCTGTACAGGTTGGCCAGCATCATGTTGATCTGAGGACAGAAGAAACCACAACATCCAAATTTAGTCACTATTCCATGAAAAAGCTAAAGCAAAGATATACTCCAGTCTCCTCCAAATGTATTTATATTTGCTTCATATCATGAGCTCTGCACCATTTCCTATTATCCACATACATTTCTGACAACAAGTGTTTAGATAAAATGCTGCTTTTGTCAGTAGATCCAGCTGAACGTTTGAGTCTTAAACTGAAGTCAATGTTTTTGTTGCACAAACTTTGCAAATGTGTTCTTGGTTTTATTCATATATAGCAGTTTGGGTCAACTGTGCAAACCTTCTCACACTGGCCTGTGATCAGCCTGGAATCATACAACTCTGTCAATAAAGCCATTATAGAGACGTGTCAGTAAGAGTCAGCGTCCTTGTTGGGGTTCTGCTTGCTCACCAGATAAGTCCTCCATTCAACAGGAAAATGAACTCCAGGGTGAATCCAGGTTTACAAACTTTGTATGGTCTGTGTTTAAAAAGTCTCAGACTGGAAGCGGTGCCCCACAGAGAAACCCAGAATCCCTCGGTAACTTGAACCATCTAATAGGCTTTGAACACAAGCAATTTGTGTTTTTTGCTTTTATTCTAATTAATGTCTAAAACCAACAAACTTGTATAAAAAGTGAATTGATTGAAAAGGCACGACTGTACCTTCGGAGTCCTTTGTCTTGATGGAATCCCATCCAGCACAGCAATAGCGTCTTTATCCAGTTTCAAAATGGTGTAGCATTCAGCGATCTTGTACTTTACCTCTATTTCTGACGGCAAACTCTGAAAGACAAAACTGCAATTTACTAAGTCTCTGCTGAATAAACTGTAGTGAGGATCCTCTAGGCCCAACATTTCCTCTTTAAAACCAGGGGATTAGTGGTATATTTTAGCTCCATGAACTATGTAGTGCATAATAGAAGTTCAACACATTATAACACATGTTACAGCTGTGACATTTTAAGGAAGAATTTGATTTTGAGATTTACAAAGGCAACATGTTCCATGACAGAGGTTAAAAGCTCAAAAGAATAAAACAAACACAAATCTGCTGAACTCCTTTCAGCATTCCTGCTATCTCAATGTTTTGCTCCCTGTCAACATGCCTCAACTAAAAACACAGTTCCCTTTAGAATAGCAGATTTTTACAGCTTTTCTCCTTTTTTTATTTCATTTTTAAATACGTCACCAACACTGAACATCGCTAACTCAGTCTTCCCCAAGTAACAACTTGCACACTGAAGAGTGTTGTTTTTAGCAGGACCCGGTAGCTTAGGTGTGGTTAGAACAACAACGGATTTTTGACCCTCCGACTTGGCATCACTGACACTTTCTTGGTGCATACATATATCTTTTACCCATATTAATAATGTACAAGAAATCTGACGTGGTAACAGCTTACAATAAGGTGCTTTAGAGTTGTCATCAAGAAAACACACAAACAAAAAACTGACCTGTGCCTGAATGTTGGCAGCAGCTCCACCGGTAGAGGTTCGAACTTTAGATGTTTTGTTGAGCACCTTCTTCTGCTGAAGCGCCATACTGTACTTGCAGGCAGCATTACGGTATTCCTTATCATGGAAGATGGCATCAGCATGGTAAACCAACAGCTGGTACTTCTGGGCTGGTGAGAACAGCTCTCTGGAACCATACACATACAGGTTATTTATTTATGTGACATAAAAAGGAAATCTAAATGAACAAAATCAATTTTATGTAAGATGCTGTCAGCATAATAAATGCAGTAGCAAAGAGTGAAAGTTATTTTTATTGTTATATAGCTGTAATTATTCCAACCAGTTAACGTTAAAATAATCCACCTTAAAATGTGAGGACTAAAGGAGGAGTATGGGGTGGGGGTCAACAAAACATGACAAACGACCTGGGATGTTTTCTATGCTGCAGACACCGTTACATACCACAGCCTACATACGACTATGCCTTGGAGCTAAATACGCCTTCGTGATTTAAAATAATTTTATGAGCTAATTTCGTGAGGTTATAATTAGGCCAGAGCTCTGTGAAAGTCACAACCATTACTGTTAACCGTCGTTGGCTAGTTAGCGTTAGCTGTCAACACCAGGGAGAGAAAACATGACAACACTGGTGTGCAGAGACACACTAATCAGAAACTAGACGGGTCCCATGCTGATATTACTACTTACGGATTGTTATTACTCATCGTCAGCAACAAACTGCTCAATATGCGGACGTTAGAGTAAAGGCCGGCTGCAGCCATATCCCGAACATGGTCCACTACATTCATTTTGGAGAAAAGCAAGGGCTTGTTAAACCTTTCCGCGTCTAGTTCAAAGTTTCAGTCAGTAAAGGATAAAGGCTGCTAGCTGCTAATGTATTAAATATGGCGCCGTACAGCCTCCCTTCCGTGTACCGAGGGCTTCTGGTACTCTTCTTCCTCTTTAATGTTTTTTTTTTTTCGGAGATTGGCAAACAACGAAATTGGTGCATTACCGCCACCAACTGGTATGGAGTGTGAACCAGAATGTCACTCAAGCATTAAATTCTGTTATACAACTGTGTTAATTTAAGATAACGAAATATTACCTGATAAATTTACTTTTCGAATTATTTCTAAATAAATCAACTAAATCTAGTTTAACTTTAATTCTATTTAAATTTTGAATCAACTGTTGTCTTTCTTCCTCATAATTTTGACAATGTAATATAACATGCTCTGGTGTCTAATCAACTCCACAGTATTCACCCTTACCACTGCAATGTTTCCCTAAAATAAAAAGAATGCTGTTTAGCCCAGTGTGCCCAAATCTGAGATGAGAAATAACTGTCTCTTCTCTCCTAGTGTTTCCTGTACTTCTCATTTCTCCAGTCTCTATTTTATACAGCCAACGTCCTTTCCTTTTCTTTTTCCCATTGCTTTTGCCATTTATCCTTCATTTTCTGTTTAATTAAAATTTTTATTTCTGTTTTACTGAAATTAACAACTAAATCTACTGATGAGTTTCTAGTACCCTCCTTTGCTGCCCTATCTGCCATTTTGTTCCCTTTAACACCATAATGAGCTGGAACCCATAAAAAGTTGATCATTAAGTCCATAGTATTTATTCCATATAATGTCTGTTGAATTTCTATTAAAATATCTGGCCTGCTTTCTGAATGGTTGGATTGTAAACTGACTAATGATTAACTGGAATCTGAACAAATCACTGATCTTAATGGTATTATTTCCTCAACCCCCTGAATGGCTAATAATATTGCAAGCATTTCCCCTGTGTATACTGAAAGTCCATCATATATTATTTTCCTAATTTTGATATTAAACTCTGGCACAATAAAAGCTACTCCAACTCCAATATTTTTGTTTAAAGCATCTGTGTAAATTTGAACAAAACTGTAATATTTATTGATATAATTCTATACCATATGCAAATTTAAAATGAATTCCTTATCCTCATTTGTCCTTTTCAACAAAGTAAAATCTATCATGACATCTGGAAGTATCCAAGTCTGTATTAGTGGTAATGGAACTGTTTGATTGATATTGATCTGATCTATTTTGAGTTCTGTTGTTTTCTGATTCACAATCCAACCAAAACTTCTAATATCTTTTATTTCTTTTCCCAACAAGGTTTTACTGTTTCTTGGGTTGGATGAGCCTGTCTATGACCTCTTAAATTAGCCCAGTAATTTCATATTAATTGTTGTCTTGTAATTTTAAGTGGCATTTCCCCCATTTCTACCAATAATGATGCTGCTGGGGTAGTTTTAATTGCTCCTGTACACAGTCTCAACGCTTGATAATGAATACGATCTAACTTTTCTTTAGTTGTATCTGCTGCTGAATTAAACAACGCTTCCATAGAAGCACTGCTACAATACTTTAACTTGGGCTTTTCTGATTTCAAATTCCAAACTTAAAACTGCATCCATCGTTTTTCTACCTCTCCTAAAACCACTTTGATATTGTGATACATACCTTTTTGAGTCTATATATCAACCTTTCATTAATCATCCTCTCCGTTATTTTCCAAATATTAGACGTTAACGCTATCGGCCTGTAATGTTCTGGTTTTGTGTCATCTTTGCCTGGATTAGTATTGTATTGGTATTTTTACTGCTTCTTTCCAACTTCGCAGTAATTGTCCATTCTCCCAAACTTTATCATAAAGTTCCAATAAAATGTCTTTAGATGATTCACTCGGATGTTTCACCATTAAATAACAAATCGGATCTTTCCCTGGTGTTAACTTAAATTTCTGAAAGGGCTCAATTTAACTTGGATTTGGTAAAAGGAACATTCAATAAATCGTTTATATTCTCTACTTGTTCCAATATCTCTATTTTCTGACACTGTCATTTCTCTTCCCCTTTTCCCTTCCAAAGTAATATTATCTGAACTATGTATTTTAATAAAGGTTTTAGCCATCAGAGCTGCCTTTTCTTTATCTTTTACCGCTGTAATTTGACCATCTCTTAAGATTGCACGACGATATTCTCTTTTAATTCCATTCATTCTTCTTATCATTGTCCATACTTTATTCATCTCTGTTTCTCTTCCTACTGAATTACAGAAATATCTCCAACAATCCCCTTTTGCACTTTTTAGAGTTCTCACAATAGCTTGACATCTCTTGTATTCAATAAGATTCTGGGAGATGTGATTCTTTTTCAACATTTTAAAAGCTTTATTTCAACTCATGATTACTTTGTCATATTCTTTTGTCCACCATGGAACAATCTTCTCATAGACCTTACCTCCTTTCTTCTTTATATATTGATTAGCAGCCTGTAAAATAACATGACAGAGAAATTTAAATGATCAGCTTCCATATTCACATCAATTTTTTCCAATTCCTGATTGCTTACCAGCCCAAATGTTTCCCAAACAGCATTACAGAAACACCATTTCTGTAAACCTCCTGTCTTATACTTTTCAATATCCAAATTTATTTCTGTTATTATAGCATAGTGGTTACTTCCTATTGTTGTATCTTTAACTACCTGTCATGAACTAACTCCTACCAGTGAATTCGAAAATATTGTTAGGTCAATTGCTGATTCCATTCCTGGTCTCATTAACTCTTGCACCCCTTCCATCATTTAAACAGACAAAATTTTTATTCTCTGTTAATTCTTCAATAACTGTTTCATTGCAATCATTCTTAGTACCCCATAATGAGCTATGTCCATTAAAATAACCAAAAATTTTTTTCCATTTAAATAACTATCAAGTTCATTTACAAGGATTATAAAAATTAACAACTTTGATACTTTCCTTCCTATTCCAAACATCAGAAACTATATATTCTAAATCAATTCCTTTTGCCAACAACCTAAACTGAATTCCTGTTTTTAAAAATGTTACACATCCCCCTCCCTGAACCTCACTTCTCTCTCTGTGTACACCAGCATATTCTCTAATAAAGTCTAAAGTTGGTTTGAGCCAAATTTCCTGAATACATATTATATCTGGTTTCTTGTTAAGATTTTTAATGAATCCTTTAAATTCTTGCCTTTTTGCGATTAAACTTTGAGCGTTCCGCTGTAAAATAATCAAAGTGTCCTCTCTCCTGATATTCCTGTCTTCCCATCTCACCCCCAGTCCTTTGTTAATGTTCCCATGAAATGTCTTTTATACCAAAGAATTTCTCTGCTCCTTTTACTATTATTTTAATTTTCTTAGTTTTGTACTTTACTTTATCTCTATAGTTAATCACATAAGCAGTGAACAACATGATCTTCTCCACTGTAATTATAGGTTCAGTTCTCTCTTTCAGTTCTGAATGGGATGTTGAGTTTTGTTGAACATTGATCTCCCTCCTTCCAGTCTCTCCTTGAACTCTTCACAGCTTCAGCATAGCTGATATTGTTGACCAGCTTCACTTGCTCCACTTCAATGGCCTTCTTTCTAACTTCACATCCCCCAAAGGTCACTCTATGCTGTCTGCCACAATTACAACATTGAGCTTGAACGTTGTCACCACACTCTTCATATATTTGATCACCCCCACATCTTGAACACCTTTGCTGTCCTTTACACACTGCTACAATGTGTTCATATGGTTGACACTTGGAACACCAGGGTAGGGAAGAGATTTAAGGCCTAACTAGAAAGCTTATGAACCCTGTCTTAAGAAAATGTACTATCTGGAAGTACATTTTCTTGAAATTCTATCATTATAGACAGACTTTCAACTCTTTCACCATTTATCATTTTCAACGATCTTTTTACCTGATTCATCTCCACACCCTGAATACTCTTTTTAAGCCTTTCTGGGTCTTTATCTACAGGTATTCCTGTTATTACTCCACTAGTTACTTTCTTCTCTCCTAAAATCCTTTTCTCTCACACAGTTTTTCTACAGATACTTTAAATTTTCAAAGCTTTGTTTTTCTGTTCTTCTGTTTTACAAATGATCATTACACTCCCATCTCTAAGAAGTTTTGCTAAAGAAATATCTCCAATCTTCTTTTTCTTGATAGTTAGAGTTCTCTTGATAGTGAAATCGGACCAAGCTGAATGTTGTCATCTTCTTTAAATTTACGAATTACTTTAAATTCCTCTCTAACAATCTTTTTCCGGACAACAGCAACCCCTTCATCTGAACTGTTGTCTTCCAAAGTTCTTTTACTGACCTGCGTCGTCCCAACCAAACGTTCATTTTCTCGCCAGATTCTGCCTCTCCCTCCTCCACAAACAACCTAAGTCCAATCATTCAAATCCATATCATCATCATCCTCTTCTACCCGAGCCGGCATTCCAATCCAGTCACAAACCAGTTTATGCCAAACCACCTGTCCCTTTTCGTCCGACACACCCTTCTGCAATGAAAATTAGCGATTGATTAGTGATGGAACATCTGAAGCCAGGCTTCGAAGGCTGTACCGAGTAGAAAGGGGGCGTGTCAAATGAAGCCCCGCTTCGATGCTTGTGGCGTCTTGCTGAAAATTATGTGATCGATGGCAAACAATGAGTCGCATTACACTGGATACGTCACTGCTTCATTTTGCGTGTTTGTTTTCAAAATAAAAGCACGAGTGTTGCTTCTAAGGTTTTTGCAGGTAGTTTGGTCGCGCATGAGCAGAGGTAATAGCATCTGAGGCGCATTAGAGTCATCAGCAGTGACTCTAATGGACCCATCAAAAAGAGGAAAACCTCTCCCAGCTAGGAATCATTTACGATGACCGCTCACAATCAGGTTTTTCTTTTTTTTAAAAAAATAACCCCCAACATACCACCTATCAGAAATTTCATCGAAATTTTGCACAATTTTTGATTTAATCAGCAAAGACATCAGTCTCACACAGCAGAAACAAACTGAAAGCCGTTGGAAGAGTGGAATTCTGTGTGTAGCTAACCATGAAGGATCAGAACCAGAAGTTCCGCAAAAATAGAATTCAGAAGAATTGTAGTTTTTCAGGAAGCAAGTCACAAACTGAAAACACACTGTGTCTGCCCCACAAGCACTGCACTCCCAAGACACTAAAACATCAAATATCTTTGTGTCAAATCAGTCAGTAACAAAAAGGAAAGCAGAACCATAGCTGACAGTCAACATATTAGCAGCTTTACTTTGGATACAAATTATTTTAAGAACTAAAATGAGATGATTCAGTTAAATAGGGTTATATGGACCTAAGGGTTAACTGAGGGTTTGACAAAAACTTTGTTGTGGCAATATTCATACAATGCTATGTTCTAATATTTTTTGAAAGATGATTTATTTGCGTGACAAGGCTGTCAGTGCAACAGCAGGTGTCACTAGTGAGCAATGAATGAAGCATCGAGGAATTGAACCTTTGGGGAAACCAATGGGCTGGAAAGCTTCATTGCTTCATGAGGCTTCATTTGGCCATCATTACAATTGATCATCATTACAGCGTTTACCGACACGGTGTTGTGACTTCTCTGGGAATCCCATCTTAGCTCGTGTCAGATTCTAACTCATCTGTGTTTGGCTGCTGGTCGCCTCCTGGTACTCCTCACAAGCTCGTCTTTTTCTACAACAGCACAAGAGAATATGACGTCCTAAATATTTTGTTGACTGTGGTTTGAAAACTATTTTTTATTGACTTTACATTACTAATATTTTCTTAAAGTTTTGAGGTCTCGTACTTTTCCTTTCTACTTTAATAATGAAGTTAAGAGGTTTTGTGCTATGTTCCCAATAGCTTTGGACGCATCTTAAAATCCTTAGCTTTTGAGCGAAAGACATTTAACTAAAGAACCGAAAATTGTAAAACACTCCGAAAGAAATTGACAATGCATTTTTGGTATTAAATTTTTATTATATGTAATTCACATGTCTGATATATATATATATATATATATATATATATATATATATATATATATATATATATATATATATATATATAAGTATACATTTAGTTATGAGTACAAAATAAATAAATATCAACTCCTTATGAGATAAAATATATAATGCTAAATATATATTTTATCTTGTGTCGAGCTGAAATTCACTTGTTTTTGTACTCACCAGTAAATGCAAACAGCTAACATATCATGAACATCAAAAGCATTAATAAATGAGGATGCCTTTGCCAGAATCTGCACCAGATAGTGATCTGTAACATATGAATCAAGAATCGGAAAGGTTTAAGAGAGTTGGCTGGGATGTGTTGAATAATTTAGTAATAACTGTATTTATTTATTTAATTTCGAGTGAAACCGCTCTCCATAGTAAAAACGCTTTCCAGACTGGAGTTTGTACGTGTCTGAGGAAACATTGGGTTCTGGGCAGACATAGCTGCGCATGCGCACACTGCCTGTCCAGCAGATGAATGTTGTGTCTATAGCCAGCAGTTGGTAGCGCAGCGCCTCATTTCTGTCCCAGTTTTAGCTCTGATTTTCCAAAGGTGTTTGTCTACAGACAGTGTTTTCCCTCGGTTCCGTTCGCGTACCATGACCGAACAATCAGCATTACTTCTTCGAAAACAATTAGCAGGTAATATAAGCATTAGTCTTGACGACGAAATAAAGGTTATCTGTGTAACCGCTACGCTAACGTTAGCTTTTCTGTAAGCTACGAGGAGCGATGTTTACGCCATAGGACTGAGCTCGGAGAGCTAACACAGCAGCATGAAGGGTGCTTTTATCAACACACCTCAGCGTGTTGCTAAGCTGCTTTGGTTAGCTAATCACTTTTAGGATTCAACACATATTTAGAGCTATAACTGACAAAATAACCTTCTCAACTAGTACATACTCGTAACGTGAACCCTGCTAGCTGCTAGCTAGTTTGGTATTAGTTGTCAGAAAGAACAAAGGAATAATCAATCCAAGAACATCTCATGCCTTGATCACTAATACAGCTAATTATAGGTTCAAGTAGTGCGATCCTTTTGTAGGACCACACGTTACTACGTCCGAAAACAATTAGTAGGAATCAATACAGACTCGAAATGTATATATTTAAGGTCATATCTCATGTATCTGTCTACAGCTGTGACGCTGTTAAATGTATTAGTTTGGCGCTTGGTATTCTAGTAATCAGTTTGTTTGGAAGGACGGACACGTGATTTTTCGTGATGACGCCGAACACCTGAATCTCTTCGCTGGAATGGCTACTTCTATAGAAAAACATCTAGATTTCTCATCAGTTAGCAGGCTGTTTAAATCTATGTTACAAATATAGGACTAGATAAAGGATACTCAGGCCAAGGTTTATAGATCAATAGCATGATGATTTTATGTGGGGGAAAAAAAAACATTTTTGCTATATTCTCACAAAGATCACTGCAAGAGTTTTAATTCAAGCTCCAGCCAATGTTTCCGTCCTTGGTAAAATGTGGCATGTTGCAATGACACTGTGCGGCAGTTTGTTGTAGTTGTAACTAAAACCATTTTCAAAGTCATGAATTAAACCAGTAGTGTTGGATTTTCATCCGGGTTTGAAATGACAGAAATGGGTTCAAAACTGTTTCCAGTGCCCTCACTTCCTAATATGTCAAGATATACTTTTATTATGACATTATTGTATTAATCAGTGACTTAGCATGGGCCTCTTCACTGTTGTGCAAGTTTGCATATCACCTCAACACTGATTGACGTTTTTGAGAACTAATATTTGGTAGCTGTTTGATGGTCATATTCTTCCTGGCCGATGCCGGTTTAAGGTTCTCTTAGACATCTGACTTGCCCATTTTGATCTTAAGTAGTTTTGATGCATTTAATGAATGCAAAAGTATCTGATTTGTCCATATAATAACCTGCAGATCATCTATCAGAGGCAATTAAGGAAAAATTGTCCGACTCTGATCCTTGGCCATCCACGTTTAACATTGACAAACTGCATATCATTTTGAAAGCGTTTGCTGTGGTATAAAATTACTACTTGGCTGTAAGAAACCTGTTTATTAATAGTCATCTTATAAGCTTTGTAGAAGAGACATACAAGTACACTTTGTTCTTTCACAGCTCTTTTCCTGGCCTGCCCAGGCTGTCAAATGGATAAAGTGTTCTTTTTCAGAGATTTGCAGCCTATCTCCTCTACCAGTTTACAACACAGTTATTGCTTTACTGCACAATTTACCGATTTAAGCCCTTCAACCAGTTTAATGGATACCATGATGCTAATTTGTGGGCTCAAAGTAGTTTCACTTTACCTAGACAGACCATGATGAATTATGTATTAATGAAATCAGCACAGTTATACTACAACAATCTCTGAATTCATTTGTTTCTGTAGGTGTCAGCTGACCTGTGTTTAGCGTTTGCCTTTGTGCCTTTGTTTTGGGGAGTCTTTTCAGAACTAACCTTTTCCTTCTCCTGCCAGAGCTCAACAAGAACCCAGTGGAGGGCTTTTCAGCTGGTCTGATAGACGATGACGACATATACAAGTGGGAAGTTGTGATAATCGGTCCACAAGATACTCTTTTGTAAGTGAGAAAATATTAATTAAAAAAGAATGTTATTTATTATTGTTATTCTTATCTCATTTTCTTCCCTTTGTTTTGCAGTGAAGGAGGATTTTTCAAGGCATACCTAACCTTTCCCTATGATTATCCGCTACGGCCACCAAAGATGAAATTCATCACGGAGATTTGGCATCCAAATGGTAAAGACATGTCTCAGTGCTTTAATGTTACTAAGCAGTTTTAAAGCAGCATTATTACTGCATGGTTTGTAGATAAAGATCTAAAGTGTTTTCCTTATTTAACTGCTTTCAAGACTTCTGTGACTGCAGCGTGTGAGCTCTCATCCAATTCTTCTTCGCAGTTGCAAAGAATGGGGATGTTTGCATCTCCATTCTGCACGAGCCTGGAGAAGACAAGTTTGGTTACGAAAAGCCTGAGGAGCGCTGGCTTCCAATCCACACTGTAGAGACAATCATGATTAGCGTTATCTCCATGCTTGCAGACCCAAACAGTGATTCACCAGCTAATGTGGATGCTGCAGTGAGTTATGCTCACCTTTCCTTTTCCCCTGACTCTGAATCTGTTTTAAAAATCTCCCAATCTCTGCAGTTAAGAAGAAGTGATGCACTCTCACTTAAAGAATGTGATGTTGCTCCCACAGAAAGAATGGAGGGAGGATCCTAATGGAGAATTCAAGAAGAAGGTGGCTCGCTGTGTAAGGAAAAGTCAAGAGATGGCGTTCGATTAGGGGTCTGCTGCAAATTCCAGGGTGAGTAAACTGAGCTGTTTAGCGTGACTCATCTTTAACGGGTGACATCTAAAAGTAATAATTTCATAATAATTGCTTTTGTGCAGTTAAAGGAAATGCCTTCAGCGGGAAAACTTCAGCAAAAGGCTTTTGCACCCTTTGTTTTGCCAGTCAAAGGATTCGGTTGGCCCCAACCACATTTCTGTGAACGGTCTGCCAGATGAGCCAATTTGAGAACACTACCAGCGAAATTATCCTGTTTCCTACCTGGAATTGTATATTTAATTTAATTTATTTTGAAAATGAATGATGTAAGATATGTCACTACTGTAAATGAACTTGCTTTTTTTATCTGCTGCTGAACAGTTTCTACTTTATACCAGGTTTCTTATGCAATTTAGATTGTGTAGACCGAAACAAAAGCCTGTCCTCATTAGGTCGCCATTCGTCCCCCTTTACTAACCTGCCCGATTGTTGTCGACCCAACACATTTTGTTAGTGGACGTGATTAATTTCAAAGCTGTCGTTGAATCACCGTTGCCTTTTATTGGCGTCACTTTTTCACAGTTGGCTCTTTGTTTAAAGAAACAGGAGAACTTTTAGGGTTTCTATGTGTTTCCTGAGAAACTGCCTCCAGATTGTGTTTTCTTCTAATACCAGTGTGTGTTAGAGATGTTCAAAGCCATGACCCTCAAATGTGCATAATCCATTTAGATAGCTCTGTTGTTGTTCATTCTTTGCTGCAAATATTTACAACCTCCACATTCATTTGAATACTTCTGTTTAAAGTAATATGAACTTGGTGAGGTGTAGCAGATGGTACAGGGAGGATTGTGCCAACTTCTCAGGATCCGGCTTCGTGAAGGTGTTGTATGGCAGTCAGTAAGGTGGGTCCCTGGAAGTCGCTGATGTTGCCCTTTTGTATGTGGGCAACAAGGAAGTCCATGAGTGATCATAAACTCAGCTTGCCTGCATTGGTATAAATCATGGCCACCCAAATGCTGTCTCTGTATAAAAAGCTCAGATGGTGACTATTCTACATGTGGACTGGTTAACTGGCTCCTGATCTTACCTCATGTTTAACACACCTCTGATTTGAGCAGGTTTATGGTCGAGTTCTTGATCTGTTGGGGAAAGGCTCCTGATTTTAGAGGCTCCATTGTTCAGTTCGGTTAGTGGGGGGGTTTTAGCCATGGCGCATTTGGCTTTTTATTAGTGTGTGGATTAAATCACTTTCACATCTGGATTTAGATTCTTGAATAAATCTCCTTTCTTCCGTCTAAAGTTTCTATTGGTCCATTGTTGGAAAACAGTTATTCTATTTACCTTACTATTGGGATCCACGATTAGAGATATTTTACCATCCAGTAAACTTTAGACAAGTTCTCCATATTTAAATGAGCACAACCTAGAAAAAAGAATTTTAAAAAAGCATGCTTGGTTGTTATAAACAAACTGATAAAGCCACGATTAACATCCATTTATTTTCTTCCTGATCGATCTGTGAGGAACACTGGAAACAGCTGACCGGTTTTGTGTAAAATAGGAAACCACTGTTGGTGCACTCTGGCTGAATGTGATGTGTATAGCTCGTACATTTATGCAGACTTGAAGGTCACATCACTGCTGTTGATATTATCATTTTTACTTGAGAATCTTTCTGACCCACCATGACCTCCTCTGACCGGTGTTCACTGTATTTGCACAGATGCGGTGCGTTTGAAACGTCATTAAGCAATACCCTCTGAAAATGGTAATGTGTCCAGGTAATCCACCACGGCGCCGTTATTTGTTTCTTGTAGGTTGCTGTTCTTTTTCTTTTTTCTTCTTTTTTAGTCTTTTGTTCCATTTTGTGTCAATGCAATGTATATTGGACATGTTGCTCAATAAAGTGTGTAAACCGAGCGGCCTGTGCTTTGCTTTCTGCTTTACATGATAAAAGAGAACACATCAGGGGTGAAAGCGTATCCAACCTCTGCTCTGTAATTGGAAGCTAGTTAAGAGTCACATTTCAGGACTGGTGACACTTTGCCAGGCTGACGATGTCGCCCTGAGCAGATAGCGACGGCGGCAGCGATGAGCTCTCTGACAAAATTTCTTGGGATTGTTTCTTAAGATGAGGAAGCGAGTTACATTTGTGGAGCACCTGAAATAGGAACATCTGTTAAAAAAACAAATCTGGTGACAGCAGCATCATCTTCCCTCAGTTAATATGAATGGATTCTTAGTATTTGAAACAGAGTTTTCATTTGCAGGTCTGCTGAATCTAAGATGTACAGAGGGTGAGTCAAATATGTATTTGAAGACTGACTTAAAATAGCGCTCAAACGTCTGAGTCACAAAGGACCGGGCTGCTGATGTATCCCCACAGCGACATGTTACCACCAGGACTGTTCAATTGGACTGCTGCTGTTTGTAGTTTTAGTTTTTTGTATTTTAAGTAAAAATCACTTGAAAGGTGTACTTAAATTTTATTTTTAGTTTAAACTTTTAGTTTAATGTATTAGTTAAATTGTGGTTGTTTATCTAAAATGTTTATTCTTATATTTGAGATTTTTTTTTTAATACCCACTTTATCTTATCTTTTGTATCCATTTTCTTCCTAATATTGAGATTTTTTTTAATTTTTTTAAAAAATAATTTAGAAATATTCTGTTGCTTTTTAAGAAGTGAAACTGCTGGGAATGTCGCAACCATTTAGCTTGTATTTATTTGAGAATTTGAAAAGTTAATACCAGAGATGTTTGTAATAGAACCATTTCTTTCCTGCTCTTTAATTGAGCTCACTAATCCGGTCCTTTGCTAACTCATGACTATTTTCTGCCAGACTGGATAAGTGAGAAAAAAAAAAAAAAAAAAAAAAAAAATCACTGTTCATTATGTGGATGAAATACAGCTCCTTCTAGAAGTGTTCATGCCTTGAGCTTTTTCACATTTTGTCACATTAAAACCACAAACTTCAGTATAGTTTATTGGGATTTAATGCAATAGACCAATGGACAGTTGTAAAATGGAAGAAAAATATGTGGCTTTTTTCTTTTTTTTTTTTTTTGTGAAAGGTGAGCCATCCATTCCTATTGAGCCTCTTCTACTCTAACATCTAACAATGTGGATTCTGTGCCTCTCCACTCTTCCTCCAGGCTCTGGGACCTTGATGTCCAAATGAAATGCAGATTTTACTTTCATCTGAAAAGATAACTTTGAACCACTGAGCAACAGTTGAGTTCTTTTTCTCCTATAGCCCAGGTAGGATGCTTCTGACATTGTCTGTGGCTCAGGAGTGGCTTGACACATGGAACGAGATGTTTGTCGCCCATGTGTTGGATTTGTTTGCGTGTAGTGGCTCTTGATGCACTGACTCCAGAGTCAATTCACTCCTTGTGAAGCTCTCTCAAATTCTTGAATGGATTTTGCTTGACAATACTCTCAAGGCTAGGGTTATCTCTGTTGCTGGTGCAACTTTTCTTACCACACTTTTTCCTTCCACTCAACTTTCTTTGAATATGCTTGGTTACAGCACTGTGAACAACCAGCTTCTTTATCAATTACGTTTTGTGGCTGACCATCCTTGTGAGGGTGTTGATGACTGTCTTGTGGACATCTGTCCAGTCAGCAGTCTTCCCCATGATTGTGTTGCCTACTGACCCACACTGAGACCATTTAGAGGCTCAGGAAATCTTTGCAGGTGTTTCGAGTTAATTAGCTGATTAGAGTGTGACACTATAAGTTTCCAGTATTTAACTTTTTGACAATAATCAAATTTTCTGAGACACAGAAGTTTGGGTTTTCATTATTTGAAAGCCATAATCATAAAAATTACAAGAAATAAAGTCTTGAAATATTTCACTCTGTGTCATGAATCTATATAATATGAGGTTCACTTTCTGAAATGAGTGAAAAAAGTATTGAACTTTTTCAGGACATTTTACTATTTTGAGATTACCCTGTACAGGCATGGCCTACTTTTCAAATTTTTATTCAAAGACACTTTGAAAAATGTCTTGTTTTCATTTCACTTCAAAATTGTATGACATAAACCCCCCAATAAAATACAATAAAAAATGCTATGAAATTTGTAGTTGTGATGTGAAAAAGTTCAAGAAGTATAACTACTATCAAAAAGGTGCTGATTTCACATCTATAACCTCTCTGAAGGAATCAATACAACAATAATCCTGCATTTTGAAGTCTTAGAAAAAAATCATTTACAAAACATTTTTCTAACTTCATTTGTTTTATAAATGGTATTGTTGATCCAATACCTGCTTGAAAAATGTCATTAAAAAAGTAAATATTGAATAAGGAATGTAAGCCAAATTTAATAAATGTTATACATTTCAGAAACGGGGGATTCTTTTGTGATATATTGCCTGCAGCAGGGTTTGATTGTCACCAACATGTGAGGGAAATGCACAGAGGAACAATAGAATTGTCTGCTGGGAGCCAGTACATGAGGACAATACCCACTTCCACAGCTATGATGTCTGCACCCTTTTTACAGGTAGCACACATCAAGCTGGAGCACGTTTTACTTTCCTTTGCTATGTTTTATGTCAGGGCATTTAAACAAGTTTGAGATGAACACCCATGATTCCCCCCCACATGTAACAAAGTTACTGCCATGCAGTCATTAGTGAAATCTTATTAGTGAATGCCTTTTCCACAGCACCCAGGTCTTACAGCCGGACAAAGACGCTTGCTGTACAGTATCGGATGTGTTTACAGCACAGAGCTCATGAGACGGCAGATGAAGCACAATTACCTTAATGTGCTCCAAAAATGCATCCACTCAGGTGTCTGTCTCAAACGTGAACCAGTAACTATGACCGCTCTTATGCTGGATTTCTTTATTATCTTCTAGATCAGAGTAAAACCTGTAGGAGACAGGGTTATCAGCAGACAAAAGATTGCACTTTAACAAAGGAGAAGGAGAAAGACACACTGAGGACTAACAAGCCTCAAAGACAAGGGACACGTGAGGGCAGAGCTGTCTCTGATCTTGTTCTTCCAAAAATAATGAACAGATGACAAATACAAGAATTTAATGCTCTCTGGGTTATAATGCATGGTACTGGGTGTTATTGATCTGTGTTTATAAAACCCATAAATTAATGGCACAAATTTGGCTTGTTTCTTTTAATCAGTGAGATTTATTTATGAAGCACCTTAAAAACAATGAGACTGACCAAAGTGCTGTACAGTAAGTAAAAAAGTTTACACTTCTTTACAGGTGCTGTTATAGCTAACATTTGAGGCACTTTGTTAAGTATGCTAAAATACAGAAATCAGTTATACAACATTCTATTTTGTGGGATTTAGGAATATATTTTTGATTAAAGGTACATGAATGATATGATTTTGAATCAAAATGTGCCTTCCTAAACCTTTTAAAGGTACTATGCAAGCTCATAACAGAATGTCTTACATTTTCAGTAGATTTTCTTTTATGCAACTGTAACATTTTATGGAAACAGAGATAAAACTGCAGTGGATAACAAAACACAACCCTGTTAAATAAGATCATGAAAAATGATTTAGATACTTTTTTTCCATGTTTAATGTGACATATCCTGTACAATTCTACTAAAACTCTGGTAAAGGTGCACATGTGTGATCATCTCAGTGTACGTTTGTAGGGAAATGGTCAGTTTTTTTGAGCATCCTTTACGCTATAATTCATATTACTTGAATCTCTCAGTATTGTTAAAGTTGATATTAAATATCCATATGTCCAAAGATGTTAGAAAAAAAAAACATACAGGCTGCCATAGGGTGTCATAATTTTTAAAATAATTCATAAAAAAAAATATACAACATATGTTTGGAGTTAGTTTATCACATAAAATCCCAATAAAATAACATAAACTTTGTGCTTGTAATGTAAAAAAGGGAAAAAAGTTCAAGGGATCTGAATACTTTTAAAGTGTCAACAGAAAAATATGATTAAAAAAAAAAAACCTGATGACAGTAACTACATAAAGTTATGTGGTAAAGTGGAATTAGCCCCACAACCACACCATTATAATAATAACACTTTAATTTCCTTGTAAGCCTATTTTGGTATCTGTTCCTGGTACATGTCTTTAAGAGGTCTCAGAATTAGTTGCATTATACATCTGTCATTTAACTTAAAGAAGCTGTACTAAAGGTAAAGGGCTGCAGAGCAATAGGTAAGGACATGTAGCACACAGAAGACCTGGGAGCTTCCCGTACAGCCCAGGGGCAAAGTTCGTTGAAGTATAGATTGGGAAAAAAAAATCTTTTACAGAACAACAAATCAGTTACAAAAGTATGACAAAACAAGAAGTCTACGAAAAATGGACAGACATATAAAAATACAGGGAAATGAAATAAAATATCACTGAATTTTTCATGTGTAAAATGTAAAACAAAGGGAAACCTTTGTCTGATACACAGCATGAACTCTGAATGGCTTTGGGGTGTTTTGTTTTTATTTCATTTTCTTTTATTTTTTTTGTATGAGATTCTGCTGGTCTAGTGTCACACTGTGTTAACATTTAAACATATTCTCAAAAAAAAAAAAAAAAAAAAAAAAAAAAGAGAGAGAGAGAAAGGTTTATATTCAATGTAGACTGTGGACTAAAGATATATATTTACATACACTTTGTTTAGACCCATAGTTCTGAGGCTGCAGGATAAGTACCACTTGTGGTGCTTGGCTCCCTTTAGTGGTACTTGGAAGAAATTTTGTTACCAATTATTTGCAAGGTAAATTCAGATTAACTAACTGTGACACCAAAAAGAGGAGTTTTTAAAGCATATTTATCTTTGCGTCACTAAAAACTTAAGTTATCAAGAACATCCAGTTTAAATTGTTGCTGACGACCGTGACCCCGGAACAAGAGCTGGTGGCATCTTCAATTTCAAATTAAAATTCAAAAATACTTTATTGATCTCAAAGGGAAATTAAATGTTGATATATCTCATTTAATCGAGGAGTTATTATAGATGGTGATGGCTGTGGGCAGGAAAGATCTCCTGTAGCAGTCCATTTTACAACCAATCTGAAGAAGCCTCTGACTGAAGAGACTGTTTTCTAATGACAGTCTCACGAAGAGGATGTTCAGGGTTGTCCATAATTTTCTTGATTTTATGCAAAATCCTTCTTTGCATCATCAACTCCAAAGGTTCCACAGTCGTCCCCAGAACAGAATCAGCCTTCTTTATCAGGTTATTGAGCCTTTTTAGGTCCCTGGCTCTGATGCTGCTGCTCCAACAGATGATGGCAGAGGAGATGACGCTCTCAACAACAGACTTATAGCAGACATGCAACGTCTTGCTGCAAACCTTGAAGGATCTTAGCTTCCTCGAGAAGTACAATTCTGAATTCTGCTGGATTCCAATTATATCTAAAGTTGTAAACTGGATATGGGAATGACAACAAACCCAACTAAAAGCTGTCCCAGTTCTGACTTTGAAACCATGTGGGATTTACTAACTGATATTAGTAAGCAAGCTAACTATTAGTAATACAAGCTAATAAAAAGGTATTTTTCCACATTTTCTAATTTCGAACAGTGTTGTATCATGTTCACTAAAAGCGGTTGTACAGTAGGCACTTATTGGTTCTGCAGTTAGTAGTCCAATTAAACATATTTCTGTTGTAACTACACCCATATTGGATTTTGAGGCCAGGTAGGTAAGAACTTTCCCACTTGGAACTCCAACTTCAGAGGGGCTTCTGTAAACCCAACTTGAAACTTAGAAATGTCAACTTCTGGATAAAATAGAACAGATTCTTAAACCACATCTTTCAGCCAGTTATGTTGTGCCAAAAGATAGGAACTCTTTTCTAAGCACTGTAGTATTACCCTAGACTAGAGGGGTGGTTTATGTTACTGCTTGGGGTCAGTTTAAATTTATGCTATGAACTAAATAGGTTTACCTAGTCTGGAGTAAATCCTAAACCTGCATGTTTAAATAATTAAGATATAGAATTTATTATTTGTAGTGTGTGTTTCACCTAAAGTTTGAGCATATTATACATCCACTGTCATTATTTGTTCTGTGACTAAATTAATTAAAATTTTTAGTTTGTTTGTTTTTCATATTTAACTTGTCTATCTATATGAGGGGTGCTCACACTTTTTCAGAATGCGAGCTACTTATAAAACAACCAAGTCAAAATGATCTACCTACCCACTACAAAAATGCAAAACATATAACTTTTCAAATTTATTAAAGATTATTTGTATGTACAATGTATGTTAATGTACCTTGCATAACTGAATAAGCCAATATTGCACAACACACATAATAAATAATTATGAAGATAATATCTCTGCCTTATTTTTAAAGTCTCGGAACAATGAGTCAGCTGCCTCAACGAATGCTTCTTTTACCATCTCTCCGTCTTGGAAGGACTTATTGTTTTTAACCATGACGTCACTCACCCGGAACGATGCTTCGGTGGCGGCTTTTGCTTTTGAAGTTTGTTGAGTGAAAAATGACTGCTGTCCGGACCACTGGGATTTTAGTTCCTCCACCTTTCTCTTTCTCAGCTGGCTTTTCGGTGGGAAGTCGACGTCGTATTTTCCATGAACAGTCCGAAAATGCCGCTCCAAATTGCCCTTCTTTGTTATTGCGACGGTAGACTGGCAGATGAGGCAAACGCACTTCGAAAATGACATCGTGAAAAAAAAAGTCCACCTCCCATTCCGTGTGAAAGTGATATGTTTCTGCCTTCTTACTTGGTCCAGCTTTCTCACTCATTTTGATCACCATATGTTTTAGCAAGGGCTTAAAATCTGAGGTAACTCGCTAACTAGCTTGTAAGTTTTGCTGCTCTAGCGCCGTCGTTTACGCATGAGCGGTGACCTAAAGGGCAAAAATCAGTTGTCATCTGGTTGGTTGCCCTGTATGTCAATTAAGTAACGGGATGTTTGATAGGCTGACAAATATTTTTTTTTAACGTCACGCCGCGATCGACCAGTAGATCGCGATCGACATAATGTGCACCCCTGATCTATACGGTCCTGTTCATTCCGTGGTTCACGTGTGTCGTATTAAGTTCTTTGCTTGCACTTTTAGACTCACAGTTAGCCAGTTAGCTTGTCTGTTCTTCGTAAACATGAACTGCGTTATTGAAGGGAACAGTGTGAAAGGTTGTAATAACATAGACAAATATATATGACTTTTATTTCGCTCAAAAACAACCGACGTTAACAGTGATTTTAATAAATTTTATTGAAGTGCTAGCCCGGCTTCGTTGAACTTAGCTTTCCGAAAGTTATACCTTAATTACTTATCTAAAGATTACAGTTGCTAGTTAAAGACAGAAAAAGCTATGAAATTATGTTGACATATTTGGGGAAAAAATGTATGGAAGTGCTAACTTTTAAACTGTGTTGGTGGTTCACAGCCCTTGGTAAGGCTATTCATGCGCTGTCACGGATTGGAGATGAGCTGTGGCTGGATCCCATGGTCAAAGGGGTGAGCGATACTAACTAAAACTAGGATCAAGCATTAGAGGTTTTAGTTATCCTGTTCTTAAAAAGTGTAGTTTAGGGATAACATTTGTTTTACATGATACATTATATACTCCCAGGACCATTTTTGACCAGTTTTCCTTTCAGCTTATTTTAGATGAGTTTCATATTTTGTACTAATCATTTTGTCTTTGTCTCTCTTTTCAAAGCTGGCTCTGAGATCAGTCAATTCTGCTCATTCAGCATATGGCTGTTTCCTGTTCTCACCCATGTTCTTCCAACAGTACAGCTTGGGATCAGTATCAAAGCAGGGCAGTGAATCAATAAAATGCAAACTGGTCATGAAGGTAAATCCAACCTGCTTAATAATAATTTGTGAAAATTCAGTTTCAGTTCAATTCAGTTTATTTATATAGCACCAATTCACGACAAATGTGTCTCGAGCTCAGTCATACATACATACATTAATTCCAATTGATCCTAGTTATCAAACAGTACAGTAATCTCAATTAACTATTCAAAGCCGTTCAAAAAGTTTCTAAGGAAATGCGGCAGATTGCATCGAGTCGTTGACTTGCAGCATTCACTCCTCCTGGAAGACAGCAATCCCTCATACCGAGCATGCATGTAGCGACAATGGAGAGGAAAAACTCCCCTTTAACAGGAAGAAACCTCCAGCAGAACCTGGCTCTGTACAAGCAGCCATCTGCCATGACCGACTGGAGGTTTGAGAAGACAGAGCAGAATGCACAAGAAAAACAGATGAACTGATGTAGGATTATTTTCGATGTTTATGAAAGTAAAAAGTTAATAGCAGGAGAGGGAGAACGATTAGTTGATGGTAGCATTATCTCAGCTGTAGCCCTCCTCCATGAAGGCATCACAGCCAAACAGAACGCCAGACCAGAAGTAGCTTCTATGGAGAGAAAAATAACTGAGAGAAAACAAAAAGTTAACAGTTGAAATAACAGCGAATAATGCAAACTGGAGAGTAATAGAAGAAGAAAGTGAGAAAAAGTGGTCAGTTTGTCCTCCAGTAGCCTAAGCCTATGGTAGCATAGCTACAGAAATAACTCAGGATAACCTAAGCCAGTCTAACTATGTATTCTGTAAATGTATTCTGAAAATGAATAAAATGTGAGAATGTATTGTGAGAACACTAAAAAGGCTATTTTAATGTTTTGTCACCATTTCCACAACCTAAAAAGCTATTGTATTTAGACAAGTCCAACCAAGACTGGATTATTTGACAGCAACTGCAGATTCCTTGTAATCGTTTTTAAATTTGTGCAACTTTAACTCATAAAATTTTATGAATACATAAACATTTCATCATCTCATCAGGATTTCCAGCACTTTCAATAAGGTCTTGCTTAAAAAAAACCCTTAATTCATAGACAAGTCTGGCATTCACTCTGTATATGTCATCACAGCTTTGTGCTTATATATTCAAGAAGTCAAACATGTAAACTCATCTCTTTGTTTTTAGTCGGTGCTGCCATTGTTTCGGTGTCTGACCTCCAGTTTGGAACAATGCCACATATCAATCAGCACCGACCGAGTAATAATCCAGTTTTTCTGCAGACATGGTAGGAAACACTGCATTTGGGACAATAAACTAGTTCTACATAAATTCATAAAAAGAAATCTACTGAAACCTATCTGTATTTGTTTTGTAGTTAACAAAATTACTGTGTATTATTCTATTCAGAGGGCTCGATTTCCTTTGCTGGAGATACAGTGTTGCATGTTGTGGACACTTGGTGGCAGTGTGCTTCTTTTACCTTGTCTCTGCTGTTCTAGGTATAGTTAAAACCCACAACATACATTTCCAGGAAAGTGAGGCTCTGCAGGCAGTGTTTGACTCACACATCTGTGCTAATGTACTGAAGGCACCTGCCAGGTCAGCATTGGATAATTTATCAGTTTATCTGTTTGGATCCATTCATCAATCCATGACTGCAGGCTGAGTTTATATCTAGTTCTTCATTACACAGTTTATGCTACTTTCCACTGTGCAGTCAACACTCAAAATTTTAGATTAATACATCTGTGACTTAACTGAACCTCTAAAATAATTTATAATCCCTTCATTTTCATTGTGTTTCTGTGATTAATTCATTAGACTCATTTATTGCTCCATGTAATACAAACTTCTTTCTGTATCCTTTTGGTAATCTGAATAATGTCCTAAAACACACTTGGAACTGCTAAAAGTACACACAATTTGGAAATGTACATTTAGTCAATTCAACAGAAGCTACCTGATTTTGCATTCGAATCTGTTTTGTTCTCTGCTCCTGCAGGCTTCTTGCTGATATGGTGATGCACTTTCCCCTGTTTCAGGAGGAAATCACTCTGTCCATCACTCCAATGAAAGTCACTCTCAGAAATTACCAGGAGGGTGGAAAAGGTGAGCTAATTTTGTCACGTCTTTTACTTGAACCTCAAGGGTTGAATTCAAAATGGCAGAACGTGATAAAAGTTTCAACAGCTTTGGCATTAACATTTAATAATTTAATTTGTTTGCTCCCCCTTGAAGATAACGAATTCCCCCTCTTATAATAAATTTATCTTTTATAGCATCTTGAAACATTTCATTTACTTTTTAAGTCATTAACAGTTTCTCTGAACTTCTAATTTGTAATTCATGATTTTCTATTTCCTTGTGGAAGAAATACAACATGAAAAAGAGGCTTATACCTCTTAGCCATTGTTCACTAGACTGAACGAGGATCCATATTTATTTTGCCACCACACAGTGAATAGAATAGTAAGGAAAGTAAAGTTGCCTAAGCCCACTGTTAGAGAACTGGAGCTAAGACCAGCATATTGGGTTACCAAGTCTCCGTGACGACCATCAGACTCTGTTTACATGCCAACTGGTTGTTTGGGAAGCTTGCCAGGAAAAAAGGCTTTTCAGTCCTACCATGACAAACACAAACATTTGGCATTCATTAACTGTATGTAACTTTTATTAAAAAAAAAATATGTTTTTTTACGTATTTGTTAAAACTGTCACCATGTTGTGACAGTATGTTATGAGACAGATGATCTGTGAAAAGATCGATCTCCTCCACCTCCTTCCTGAGCCACTTTTACTGTCTGAAGAAATGCACCGCTACCGAATCGTTCTGACCAGAAGCAACCATGTCAACACCAGCACTAAAGAAAAGAAAAAAGACAAGAAGCAGCTGAAGCTTACATGATTTCAGTGTCTTAGTGCTGCCAGTCAACTTCATTTACTCGCTCATGGCGGAGAAACAACTTACCGTAACAGGAAAACCGTTTATCCGTCGCCATCGGTGGCCATGCTAACTAGCCTGAGCATTCACAACAGTCCCTGCGAGCTGCAGCGCCGCAGGGGGCAGGGAGAGGGGGGGATGAGCAGCACCACTCAGACGGTGATAGACAGCGCTAAGACCGCCTCCTGGCTCTGATGAATTATTTCTAGATAGTAGTGGGAGTACTGGGAGAAGGCAGAAAAGCTCAATTTTTTTCACTGATTACCTGTCTCATACCATACTGTCACGACATAGTGACAGTTTCAACAAATATGTCGAACTTTGGTCAAAATAAATTATGACTGAGTGTTTCTGTAACAAACACTCCAAGTGGGTTTGCTTGTAGGATTGAGTTGTAGAAAAGTACCTCATAACCACTGTTAGGCATGGTGGAGGATCTGTGATGCTGTGGGCCTGCTTCTCTTCCAAAGTCAAACTTTTAAAATTGAAAATGGGTTGCCAGTAAGTCAAAAAAATAGAGACGGTGTGTTCCATGACCGTTACTGTGCACAAAGCTAAATCCTACAGACAACCTGTCGGGTGAGCTGAAGAGAAGAGAGGGTTGGAGAGGACCTAGGACTCTGGATGATCTCGAGACATTATGCAAAGATGAATGGTCAAAGATCCCTTTCTCTATAGGCTCCACCATTATGAAAGGTTACAGGAGAAAACTGAAGTGCTGTCCTATTGGGAGAAGGAGTTACACAATGTATTGATTGACAGCAGGGGTACTAATACTTGTGTCGCAGGTGATTTTGGTCAGAAATGTTCAGTGTGGGATTATGCTACTGCAATGAAGAAGTAGTTTAAGTTTGACTCTCTTTGAATGCTGCGTAGCAAAATCCTCAAGTATAAGTGACACACAGAATAAAACAAATAAAAAGGTGCACAATGAAATCATGACATCAAAGCCTGATAGAACAAAAAAGCTTTTTAAATCATTTTTAGAAGCGTCCAGAGAGTCACCAAAGTGACGTTGCATGGGCAATCTGTTCCACAGACAGAAAGGGCCTGTCCCCTTAGTGTCTTTTAAGATGTAACTGAATTACTTGGATGTGTTTGTGTGCCAGGTCCCATGAAGACGATGTACACAGAGATGTCCTTACACCCAAACGAGTTTGACTACTTTCAGATCGGGCTGGACTCTGACATAACCTTCTGTCTGAAGGAGCTGAGGGTGAGTGAGCTGTTTTAGTAGGCTCCCTTTATTTTCTCACTTGAGTATACTGAGTGTGGTTTGGATCCGTGTGTTTATGCGCGTGTCTAGCACCTGTGTTAAAGGTGATGTTTCTACTGTCCTAGAGCCTCTGCATGCCTCTTTGTGTCACTTTTCTTGTAAACTTTCCCCTCCTCACTCTTTTTCTTTTTTAGCCTAGATGGAGTTGCTATAGCGATGCACCACTTCACTGCAACATGACAAAAGCAATCGTTTAAAAGATCTTGCGCAATTTCTTCCAGTTTTTCAATCCAAACTGACTAAACTCAAGTTGTTAATAAAGTGCAGTTAACTATAAAACACAGAATCTGTGAGATGCATGTTTTCATTTCCTAAAAAGGAAAATCTACGAAGGCAGGTTGATCCATAATAGTTTTCTGAATGAGCAAATGTTCATATTTCATTTGGGAATTTGAATGAACATCCTTTGTTCTAGTCCAGTTAGTGAGACCTGACCTGCATTACCCTCAACAACTCTTGTCCCCTAATGTCTTGGAATGTTTGTTGAACTCCCCGCTGGGAGACTCCTCTTTAGCCAGCCTCAACATCTTCTTCCTCTTGGTTTTGGATAATCAAACTATGCTTTGAGTTTTAGTCAGTCACAGTTTCAAGCATTGGTGCTTTTCTTTATCCTAATCACTGTAGGTTGTGTTATTGTTATAGTCACGGCATGCACACAGAGGAGCATGTCAATGTCTGGTAAGTCGATTGTTCTATTTTTCAGGGAATATTGTCCTTTGCGGAGTCTCGTAACCTTCCATTGTCAGTTTACCTTGATGCAGCAGGAACGTAAGTCTCACCATATTGTTTAGCTTGACTATTATTCATATCGGAAGTTACACCACCTGTATTACAGAACCTGTTTGGTTCTGTAATACAGGGCCTACTAAAAGCTCCAAACAAGTCCTTTGTTATGTATCTGACCACTGGATCTGGGTGTTTTAGCAGTGTGGTAAAGTTGCCCAGTCAGGTATCTGTTAGAGTATTATTTCTGTCTGCAGGCCTGTGTGCTTCTCTGTGGAGGACATGGTCCTTGAGGCCACTGTGCTGCTGGCTACTCTGATGGACTCTGAAAGCAGGGACCATTCTCAACCAGCAGAACCCCTAAGCCCTACAACACCCAGGTAAGAAGCTCCAGGACTGTTAATAGTGTCAGTAATAACACTGGCCGAACAGATGGGCACCGCCCAGATTTGTTTGGACGTTATTCTGAGCAGGTTCTGTCCTTGTCACATCTGTGGCCTTTGCTGGTTTTCAAGACCTACTGTAGAGAGCATACAGTGGTTGCAACAGTAGCCATATACCTTGAGCATTTTCACATTTCGTCATGTTACAGCTACAGACTCCAGTGTTTTTTGTTGTGATTTTATTTGTTAGACCAACACAATGTAATATATAATCACAATTTTTAATATAAAAGGATACATGGTTTCCAACCTGTTTACAGATAAATATCTTTTTTCAGATCAATGCTTGGTGAAATGTTGAAAGCTTAAAACTTCTTCACAACCTAATCCCTGACCCGTCCGGTGTGTTTCTTGGTCTTCATGATGCTCTTTGTTCACTAATGTTCTCAAACAAACATCTGGGGCCATCACAGAACATCTGGATTTAACTGAAATGAAATTACACAGAGATAGACTCAACAAATTAGTGGATTTCCAAAGGCAAAGGGTTGCACTTCACATTTTCTTCAGGGTATCAAAGGATGCTGAATACAAATGTGTGCCGCACTTTTCAGATTCTTATTTTATAGACATTGTAAAAACTATAATTTTCTGTCCATAATTGCTACTATCCTATGTTGATGTATCATAAAACATATTCCAGTTTGTGATTGTAAAGTGACAAAAATGTGAAAAGATTGATGGGGTGTGAGTACTTTTGCTGGGCTCTGTAATTCAGTCTTCACTCTGTGCCTTTATCTAACCTTCACTCTTGGCGTTCCACCAAAACTAGTTGCCCTCATTGGCTGTTTTTAGCCTCCTAATAGGGTATAGTGTTACTGCAGCCGGTCTCGTATCTGTGAGTGAGAAAAGTAGGGCAAGCGTAGGTTAGAACCCTGTCAGTGAGACGCTCTGTAATCCGCTCATCTCTTCTATGCTCGCCTGCTCTGCCGGTGTCACTGTCCTGCTTTACTAGCCTGCGCACGCTGTTCCAACTGGGCTTTGGGCTCCAGGTGCTTGTTGTTACACAACATCTCATTCAGGTCTTCAACTCCTTGGTCCTTGGCAGTTTTTTCTCCCAGTGGAGTCCTCCTGACATTGAGATTGCTGCGAACATAGAAACTAAAAATACTTTAAGTGACATTCATTTGAAACAAATAGTTGTTTACAAACTTTTTAAGCTCTTCTTAATATGGATGCTCATAATATTTCAATAAGAAGGAGCTTGAATTTTGCCTTGGGGATAAATAAAGTATTTAGTCTTTCAGTCTATCTCTTTTTATTGATATCTGCTTGCCAGCTGTCTCAGAAGTTCCAGGAGCGAATTAGAGGAGCAAGAGGTTGTTTTGGAACGTTTTAAAGCTGGCTTGTTTTCTTACTCCTTTCCACATGTTGTTACACAACAGCAACAAACTGGTAGTGGCAGCATCATTCTATGGAGATGCTTGTCTTCAGCTGGGAGTTTAATGACACAGTTTGGTTACTTGCAAAGCTGCACAATATGAGATATATATATATATATATATATATATATATATATATATATATATATATATATATATATATATATATATATATATATATATATAGTATGTGTGTATGTTATATTAGGGTTGTCTGCAGATTTTTCATTTAAGCTTCTTTTATACAATGTTAGAACTACATTAAAAGATGCGAATAAGCAATTCAAATACTTTTTTAAAGAAGAAAAAATACATTTTATTATCTGAAATGCAATAACAGCATTCCTTTAGTGTATACTCGATCATTTTTTTCTTGTTTTTTTCAATAATTTTTTTCGGCGCTAGAGGCCTTTTTTTTGATAGTTATCCGTCAGGAAGGGGGCAGAGAGAAGGGGGGAAAGACAGGCGTCAAACTCGGATGGCTGCGTTGAGGTCTGTAGCCTCCGTATACTGGGCGCCCACTCTGACCACTGCGCCACACGACGCCCCCGCTTGATCAGTTGTGGCAAAGGATGCACCTGCAGCAGAAAAAATATCTGTAAAATCTCAGCTCTTTCTGTTTGACCTAACATCAATACAGTGTTGGGCTGATCTGCTGACTCTTTTTTTGGAGTAACCGATTAATAATTGAATAGCAAAATGTGCTTGATAGATTTTACAGAATTTGAACTGGGTGAAGTTAAAACTATGCCACTTGAAGAGTTCTGGCTAGAACATATTTACAAAGGTTTTTTTCATCTTCAATACAAAGTGTATATACTTTTTGCACAGTTTTGGCTTAATTACTGCTCTGAGTGTGTTGTTCTTTTAGAAAATGGCCTTTTTTGAGTCTGTATACACCAGTTAATGATTAATCGATTACTAAATTAGTTGTTGATTATTTCAATAATCTGTTCATCACAATTAATCATTTCAGTCCTATTATATATACAAATTCTGCATGTCAGTCATGTATTTTACCTTGTGGTTGGACTTTCACTGCCCTTGCTGCCTACATTGTTATTAGCTGAGATGCTAATGCTAAGAAAGGGCTTGGACATTGTGACGAAGGCAAAAAGAATCAGGAAAATATGCGTAAATCTTAATATTGACATTGCATTATTCAGCAATGCTATTGCAATTACAAGTTTTCCCATATAGAGGGTTGTTTTCTTGTTACTCTGATGAAGCTTCTGTGGGCTACACAGCCAGAGGTCAGTGAAAAACCAGAGTTGTTGTTTCTTGTCAGCCCTACTCCGTGATTAACTGGTTGGTTATCTTCCTTATTTTTCACATACCTCGTCACATTTTCCCATTTCAACCAGCGTCTGTCCTCACCAAGCTTAGGGATAATCCACATGCTCATGAGTCACATTTCACCGAGACATAACGTGATGTTCTCCACTAAAGCAGTTACTTAGTAGTTAGGGAGGGTGGATGCGTTCAAGTTGATTTAACAGCACATTAAGTACAGACTGCTTAGTGAGAGTTGAATGTATCCTGTGTCTTTTCAGGTGTGCAACCCCCCCAGCTCAACCTGTGGACGTGGTTGAGGGACCAGGCAGCAGGCAGCATAACATTCCTGATGAGCTGATTCCATCCAGCCAGGACAGCCCTATAATCAGCTCTCCAAAACGAACACGTCTCCAGCCTGAGATCATGGAGCCAACCTGCCTCAGTGCATCCAGCAGGGACTGGACCAGCACCACCACAAGCCCCACATCCACTACGGTGATGAGCTCTTCCTGTTTGAGAAGTCATTTCAGTGGGGTATCTACATGGTTGCAGTTTGTTCTGGTTGTTTTTTTCACTTGGATCATTGTTGAGACATTTGACCTATGGCTATAATTCCTCACCATACTATTGTTCAGATTTCTCTCCTACATTTCCTCTGAGACCTTGGTTTATTCCTCTGTAGGATTAGTATTTTCTCCCCCTTTTTCAGTATTAATCCCCCCACCCATTTAAAAAATATGTTTTTAAACTTTGACTCTATAGTGGCATCAGCCATCTGCTGTGGGCCTGGATGCTGGAGCAGCAGCTTCTCTGCAGCTGAGAGGAAGCGGTTAGATAAGCTCATCAGGAAGGCCAGCTTTGTGCTAGGATGCCCCCTCAACCCAGAGCAGGTGGTGGGAGACAGAAGGACTCTGGCTAAAATAACATCACTGATGGACAATGTCTCCCACCCCATGAATGAAGCTGTTGCTGAGCTGGAGAGCTCCTTCAGTGACAGACTGCTGCATCCCAGGTGCAGCTGTTAGACTCTATAACTATCATTGCTCCCAACAAAATCAATGTGTTTATATCTATGCTAGTGTCTGTACAACTTCACCATTTCTCTCTTGTCACAACTGTAAACAGATTGTGTTTTTAATGCTCAGGGACATGCACATCTTGTAGATTTTTAATTAACCAGCTCAGCTGGACTTTCCTCTAGGCTGGAGTATTTTTTTTTTTTTTTTTTTACAACTACACAGTATTCATGTTGAAATTTTGCTTTTCTGTTCAATATTTTTATTCTTTATTTTATATTTTTTTAAATCCATATTTCATATTCTTCGTGCAAGTCTGTTTTTACCTGCAACTGCCACTCGGCTGCTGGTGCACAGAATTTTCCCCATGGTGGGACAATAAAGGATATTTCTGTTCTATTCCAAACTTGTACATTTCTGTAATTATATAACAATTGTTTTTGCTACTCAAGTAACATCAGGCACTAAACAGTGGCTGGGATCAACTACTTTGAATGAGCAGAGCTCAGCCTGAAGCTTAAGAAAAGCTACATTTGCAGCTAATTTATTTGCAATGTGAGAGGCTCAGACCATTTGGAAGAACATAGATGGAAGTAGGAGGGGCTAGTTCATGTTTTCAAGCTTTAATAGAACCAAATCAAAACTTGTAGCATTTCTGCTCCTAAAAATGTTAAAACTATGACAGATACAAATTAGCATAATTTGGAGACTTGCCAGGCCCTGACTGGTGACTTCCTTGTTTTGCTCTCATGTGAAGTTGTGGCTAGTAAACATTTTTTACATGCTTCTCATTTTTAATGTCCTCTCTACATGTAAGCTATGGCTGTCAATACATGTAAACATCTGTGGTCCAATGAAACTGCTACACTTGTACAATAAACTGACCAGCAAAGTGTGGTCAAATATACATTTAAAAAGCATTGATCCTTATTTCACTTTGAGTTTTTTCTTTCAATGCTTGTGGCAGAATTAGTTTTGCACAGTTTTACAAGCATTTGAGGAAATTCTCTAAGATGTAACCAAATGACTTTTATTTCCCCCATTTAGGTCTGTTCTCTGCTGTTCAAAGCCCTGTCCTCTGAGCAAGAGGATGGTGGTTGCGCTGGCCAGCTGCCTGTTCTGGCCTGTTACAGTGATGAAGAAAACACTGATGACAACCATCCAAGAAGCCCATTGCTGTGAGATTACACAAGTCTTTTGTCATAACTTGATGCCTTCCTAACTTGTGATTTCTCCTTTAACCAAGGTAACATTTTTATGGAGTCAGAACGCTAAACTGATTATTAAAATATTTTCTGAATATACTTTTTGTTATATTAACAGTTTTTTTTACTTTTTTTCAGTTGTCTAATTTACCAAATCTTAAAAACCTTTCCCTGTTTCTGATACCGGATGTCTTAGACTTGGCAACTGCTTTTGGTTTTCTCTGTGACAACATTAGATTAGCATAAAGCTGCCACACCTGTCTGTTGTTGGAAGCTAGCAGTGTTCCTGCTGCTGTGGAATGTGGGAAGATGACGCACGTTGTACAAAGTGTTCCTGGATTTGCTGTTATTCTGTTCATCCACAACAACCTAACCTCAGAGGTAAACTGAAAGGCATCCAGCCAGCAGGTGTAAAAAGAATGCAAAATAACTCAAACTGCAACAACAAATAACTTTTTTAAAACAGAAAACAGTCAAAACATTATAAATAAATATCTTTATTTAAATATTGTACAGATTTCAATTTTCCCCACAGAATTTAGTTCTGCATTTAACTGTACACTCTATATACATGCTCAAGGTGACCAAAAGATGAACTTGAGAGACTAACAGGAAGAGCGTTGGTGCAGGTGCGAGTCATGAGAACGGAGCCAAATGACTGGGAAAACTGAACAGCTTTAGGTAATGCTGCTTAGATTGTCCGTAGGATAACACCATCATTTACATTTTCTGTTAAATCCTCTGCAACAAATGGATCCGCCTCTGTCGCCATCTTAAAATACTCGATTCTGCAGCCCTTATTGTCAACCACAATTTTATAGGGGAGAAGAAAAAAACTTTTGTTTCATAAGTGCAGCTTGTAAACAATGACAACAAAAATCCACAGGGATAGTTTTCTGAACCAGGGATGCCATCATCACTAGTCCCAACATCCTGACCTAGCACACAGTGGTAGATTTTAAGATTTAAAAAAAAAAAAAAAAAAAAAAAAAAAAAAATTATATTTAGACAGGAGAACTGTTTCAAATCTATGGCTACTTTACAGTTTTAGGGCTCTGGAATTGAGGACATGTTTGCCAGTATCAACAGCTCCTGATACAAGGCACATCATAATGCAAACGCACAACATCCAAACCTTACAGTGACATCTTACTAAGTGTAGGTAAAAGTTGCAGAACACACCTAGTGCAAATCTTATGGCGCTGTAATGGAAACACATCGGCCATTACTATTAAAACCTACAGCAGAAGGGAGAGGAAGGGGACAATGAACAACAGCTTAAGCTACCCTGAAGCAGCGAACAATCACACAGGACAAAGTTACAAAAATACGTATGGTCACCTGACCAACTTGAGCTTTTTCAGCTGTGCGTGTTTAAGGCTGCCAGACCAATTAAGTCCAGTGGATATGGAGTACTCTGGCGCCTTGACATCCAACTTAACACCACCAGTCATTCGTCACACTCATCCATACACACTTCACACTAAATTACTATCAAGACTTCATCAGCAGCAGCAGCTGTAAGATTAAAGGGAGGACAAATAAGTATGTCACGTATATTTAAAGAGGCATTTGAACTATAAATACTCCTCCCACTCAGTAACAAAATATATGCTGGACTCCGATTGCACCGGTAGGAAAAAGGCAGCTGCCGCTCGTCAATGTGAAACCTTTACAGATCATCTGCCCAGGTGTGTCATTGTCACATAAGCTTTTTTTTTTTTTTTTTTTTTTTTTTGTTTTTTTTTTTTTTTTTTTGTATTTGGCTGACTCTCTCTGAACACACCACCCTATTGAATATTTGCTCCATGCTTCTACAAAACACTCCAGAGCTTTCAATCTACATCGTCTTTCAGAAGATAAACTTGCAAAATGCAGCTTGGTTATTGAGCCCTAATGCTGCCATTCCCTTCTACACTCCTAAGCGCGTTTTATTCCCTTATGGAGACTCAGGTTGGAGCCACTTAACATCACTGTTTGGCTTCATCCTGGCCTCAACTCTCTCCTCACCCCAGCCACCTGTCAGGAAAGGGGGTGACCTGACCTCAAACAGGATGCTTCATTTCCAACCAGCCCAGTGACTACTGATCCTTCGCAATGGGATTAGCAAGTGAGCAGTGGAAAACTACAAAGATGCCAACAGTCCAACCGGGCCAAAAGTATGTTTTAGGCCTCTTGTTTGCATAATTTCACCTCTCACTGTCAGTATTTTTCATGGGAGAATAAGAAGGGGCTCATCAGCAGAGTGGATCCTGTAGATGTAGAGGAAGCATCAGATGTCAAACCTACATCCTGGCCAGCAGGAATAGAAGCAGTTCATCACTTCCAGAGGAAAATCACCAACATCCCAGCCCACAGATTCTAGTCTGTGTATTCTGCCACGATGGACAACAGTACTGTGATGTCGTCTGGCTTTCCTCCTGCACAAAACAAAAAACACAAACCAGTTAGGATGGTGGTATAAAAATATTTGTAAACCACAACGAAGAACAAATATTAATGTAATGCGCCATTTCTCTGGAAAAGATGCTAAATGACTTATGATGGGCCGAGAAATCAGCAGGTGACCGAAATTGGCCAGTTTCAGTTTGACTGTACCTAACTGGTGAAAGTAAACACACAATACTAAGCAGCGTCAACAACACTCTTCATTGTGAATGCAGCTGTGAGCTATTTTTAGCATTGGTAAGATGTAAATAAAATTCATCCCAAGAGATGTAAGGAAGCGTTTCCAAAGTAACTGTTTTCTACGACATGTAGCGATACAACTGTGGTTCATTTAGACTGCTAGAGTGAGAGTTTAGCAGATAACAGGAAGGCTGTACGGGGTGCAGCAAAGGTGCGCCGTTTTATTATTTTGAGCTTTTATGACTGTTTTGGAAATGCTGGCAGCCATCAGGCATCGACGTTAATGCAGTAATCTAGATCAGGGATCTTCAAATCCAGGCCTTGATGTCTGGTGTCCTGCAACTTTTAGACCTGTCCCCGGTCCAACACACCTGATTCAAATGGTTGAGCTCCCTCCCCAGCATGCAGTCAAGTCCTCCAGTCTTGACTGCATGCTCATTATTTATAACCTCATTATTTGACTCAGGTGTGTTGAAGCAGAGATACATCTAAGAGTTGCAGGACATGGGCCCTCCAGGTAGGATTTGAGAAGCCCTGCTCTAGATGATCTCAAATATAAACTTGGTGCTACATCAGGCCAAGTCCACACGTAGCCGGATATCTGGGAAAATGAATACATTTTTATGCGTTTTGGCATTTCACCCACACAAAAATTTGTTTAATATCACTAAAAAAAGATGATTTATAAAAACTATGACCAAAGTGGAGATTTGTGTTTGCGAGTGAGCATGGAAAAACAGATTTAGTGTCCGGCGCAGTAGTCTGCAACAAATAATGCGCCGATATATCCACATACTTGCTTTGACATGATTCCAAATCAACATTGTCTTGTTTTGTTAACTTTATATTTTAACATGCTATTTAAAAGTAGTTCAACCTATATATCTGTCCTCAAAAATGAACCTCCTGGCACTATGTTTAATTCCTAGCAGGAAGTCGTGGTTGTTTTGAATCTGATTGGCTGACATAGGGTTTAGTTTTGTGCTACACTGCCCCCTATGGGTTTGGCATGTTTAAAACAACGCTCAGGGGCAGATTTGTGCAGGTTCATGTGAATGCAAACGTTTCTGAAACAGATTCCGTGTGCACATTAGCTTTTTAAATGATGTTGCGGAGACATTTGTTTTTATAAAGACCCGGCTACATGTGTACAAGGCCGTAATCCTGCTATCCATGCCAGTCGCTGATATAAGATGCTTTAAAATGTTTGTTTCTTTTGTTTTAAAACAGTTAAACTCAGGTTGCAGGGTCGAAGGAAAACAAGATGTTTAGATATTGTTGAATATTGCGAGGGCAGTACCAGCTGCACTTAATCCACATTTTTCTCATGACCTTCTTTTCCCCCCGTCATCAGGATGACTCCACCCCTCTCCCTGAGCGTTAGCATCTTATTCACTAAGATCTAAATCTGGTGTGGTCATAAAGGAGGAGTGAAAGTTCATCCAACTGGACAAATATTCAACTGGCAAGCTGAGTTTTATTGCCTGATACATGAAATATAATAGCCCACCAAATACTGCATCCAAGCAGTCCTATTGCAATATTGCACATACAGATATTGTGTTGCCGGTTGCAATCCAGTATATACTGTAGCTATAAACTAGGAGCTAAGAAACTTACCTCTGACATTCAGTCCATTGTCACATGCAAACTGTGCAAACGGTGACATGTAGTTGGGGTCATATGCCAGGACATGAGCTTGTTCTGCAATGCTGCGGGCAGTCTGCTGAATGCTCTCATAGTTTGAGTTCTGATGGGCAAAAACAAAGCAAGCATTACATTTTTCTTCTCGATTCAGACTTCAGCAGCAACCACATTCGTCATTTACCTTCAGTTTTTTCAGCTCTTGGAGGATCATATAATCAGGCATGTTGTCGAACAGACCATCGGTTGCGGTGAGGATTATGTCACCTAGCTGCACGTCAAAGGAGGAGCTGTCAGCAGATTCTGGGCTGCAAGCACACAAATTCAGGCATGGAGTACTGGCAGTTAGTCAGATGAAAAATGGAGTTTCATATAGAGTGCTGCTCATGTCTGCATCACATCCCTGTCCCATCTAACCTGATGAGATTATTTAGACCTGCAATCTAGCTCCTCTTCTATTCTGGAAAAAATACCAGTTAACAGCAAATGGAACTGCACCGATACAGCTTGAAATGATTCACCTTGTTTACGGAAACATACTCTCACGTGAAAAGTAAAAAAATAAAAAATAAAAAAAAAATTCAAGGAACTATGGCATGGGATCTTAGAAAGGACAGTCTGATCCATTACAACATTAAGTGCTTCCATTGCCAGTCTCATGTTTGCTTCTTGGAAGATGCCCCCACTCTGCTGCAAACCCACGACGCAGTTATGATGTGATTCAATATAAAAGGTGTCTGGACTGTATCAGGACACAGTGAGCCATAGCTCCCAGGAACAACCTGTCCTCTGCTGCATTATCTATGAAGAGGAGGGGGGGGGGGACCTGAAAGGCACAAAGAGGAACTGTAGGATATTTAGAGTTAGCAGCAATGGATGAATATGAAACAAATTGATTGATGTCATTTACAAGTATTCACTAAGCCCTCGCCAGTTTCTACAAAGACAGAAGGAACATAAGCCTGATAACTATTCCCTCATGTTCAACTATGAATATGCAGATCATCATCAAAAGGCAGAAGCTGTAGCTGCAAACCTGTGGCATTCAAAAGGCAGCATGCACATTTTCCTAACTGAAGGAAAAATGATTAATATAACCTCACGGTTTAATATACAATGTCTGACTTTAATTTAGCGGGTCTTCCTTTGCAGAAACATGTTTACATAGTTCAGTTTTGACCCTTGTCCTCTTAAACGAGCTGCCGAGTTTGATCTACTGTTGTATTCTCTAAACTGCTGATTAAATATGCAACATAAAGACTGAAATTTCCAGAACAGCTCGCAGATTAACAGAAATTAAATTCAGCTCCGTTAAAATTAATAAAAGCCATGCAGCCCATCTTTAACCGTGCTTCACATTTTGCCAACTTTCTAAGAATCACCTTTAATCTACTGGATTAAAGCTGAAGAAGTGAAAAGGTGGCCAAGGCTGCTGGCAGCAGGCCCGACTCTAGACTCTTCGTTTTGCCCATCAGCCCACACAGACTTTGACCTGGGTAAGAGGGAAAGCTTGGCAAACATCCTGAGCTCCACTGACGTCTACAGCGCTGCTGCTTGGCACGCCACAGCAACGAGACATGGCAGCACGTGGCCCCTGACCCGCCGTCACAGTGCTGCGAACAGCCCTACATGTGGGACACGCAGGCTAGACGAAAAGCTCTGCACAGCAGTTTGGTTCAGATAATCTGTCGTCGTGTTTGCATGCAGACTGTCTTAGTTAGCGGGATGTCAAAGGCTGCATTCTAGCAGCTGTGCGGAAAACTCGCAATAGCGTCTCCAAAAAGTGCCATCGTCTTCAAGTTTTGTCAGGTTTTACAGATCCATATGAAAATGCAGCATAAAAAGAACAAAATGATGCTATAACCATTAAGATACTTAATGATTAAAAGGAAAACAAAGAGCTGCAAAAATTTACAAATGACAGAAAGGCCCCACAGGATCTTTCATTGAGCAGAGTGAGTTTCACTATCTCAAATCCAGGAATTCTCATCAATCCCAAGAACACCGTTCTTCCAAAACATGTGGGCGGAATGAATTACGCTTTAGGAATGTTTTTTTTTTCCCCCCTCATGCAACAGAAAAACAGATGAAGACTGAAGAAAAGATGGGTGGCACCAACATATAGCTACACCAATCATAGACTTTTTGGTTGATTCCTCTTTAAGAGCTATAAATAAAGTATTTTTTTTTTACTTTGTGCAAAAATAAAAATTGAACCATTAACGATAATGTATTTTCAGTAAAATAAATAATAATAATAATAAAAGGCTCAAGAACAGCTAAATATTACATTGTTGGTTCCCTTTGCATCACTGAAAAAAAAAAAAAAAAAAAAAAAAAAAGGAACTACAGCATCTAATTTATTCTTCTACAAGATAGATAATAGCTCACTAACCTTTTACTTTTTTCACAACTCAAAATGTAGACGTTCATCTTATCACAAGATATTCAACTTTCTGCAAGATTCATTCATAACAAAATAACAGCCATTTCCCACTTAATACTTAGGGGAAAAAAGCTGTAATTTTCTGTGGTGTTAGATGGTTAAATCAGTCACTTATTGTATTTTTTGTGATCAATCACCAGAAGTGATGTCACACCTGTGTGTGAGAAAGAAGTCACCTTTACACAGCTCTGCAGCTAAACAGCAATTTTCATTTTTTAAACAAACATTTAAACTGTGTTTAGCATCCTGTATTAGCAATTAGCTTTATGAATTTCAGCTAGAGAGAATAGAAAGTTACCCCAAATGTCAGTATGGGTGTGTGACATGGCAATATTAGAATCTGCCAAAACAGAAAGATTATGATATTGTGACACATTCCGTCAAATGCTGTTCTGTGATTTGGACAGTTAGTTTTATTTGCCATATTTTTCTTTAGCATCATAAAATTGTTTTTATGTAGTAATAGTACATTTTATCTGAGTAGTGTTGTTAAACTTTGAATTAAAATGTTTTTTTTTTATTATTATTACGGTCTGGGAGCAAGCATAGATTGTCAGTGCTACTGTTGATGCAGAGGAAATCTGCACTGACTGCTCCAGTATTGAGCTTTTTTTTAACTGTTTCTATGTACTATGGTAAAGTCATAATCTGGAATATTTTGAGAGAAAAAAAACAAAACAAGACGCAATATTCTGCGATCTTGCCTTTTTGTTTGTAAAAAAAAAAAAAAAAAAGTTTGTGTTCTTTATTAGTCAATATATTTTCAGATCAGATCGACTAGAAGATTACAGACACAGCTGAGGTACGGGGACCTTTCTGTCGAGGGTCTCACCTGTCACTGAGCACGGCTCCTTCGGCCCCTGGGGGAGCAATAGATAGCTGGAAGGGTGTGTTAAAGTAGTGCTGCTGTTCGTCGGAGCGATGGACCACCTCCCCGCCTCGGACCACCAGGAAACCTGAGTCTCCCAGGTTGGCTGTGTGCAGCTGGTGACTTTGCCTGTCCAACACCACAATGCAGGCAGTGCTGCTACCTACACACACAGTCACACACACATTCAGTTCAACTTCCATGCAAAAAATGTTGAGCAGAATTACGTCCGCTCCGAAAAAGAAATGCAAATACACTATCGGCTGTAGGTGAAGCCAAACATTTTCCCCAGCACTGAGTTCTCCTGACACAACTGAACTTGTACATTTGGGAGACAACTGAAGTCAGCCTGAATGTTCACAATTTACGGGGTTTTTTTTGGGGAAACTCCCATCTGTGACCGCGGCAGAGGATGAAAAGGAGGAAACCGGAGCTGGTGGAGCAGGCTGACAACGTGAGGCAACACCCTGCTGGTGATTCATCCGCAATGCCAAAATATGCTCTCTGGGATCAACCTTCAAACCTCCCACCCCTTACACACTCTGAGTCAGTCCTCTGCAGCTAAACAATTACACACGCTGCCTGCCTCAACAGCATTCCTCCAGCCGTACAAAGAACGGCACAATCCAACTTTGTCTTCCCGGCTCCGCTGGCGAGTTCTCAGTGGAAAACTACCAACACTTGCCGAGACAAAGATACGTCGCCGTCACGCTCCTTCGCTGATGTTAGATTGTGTGCACGGGCTTTGTTTTGAGGCAACACTACGGAGGAGGAAAGGGATACTGGTTGGGACATTCCGAGGACTTCTTAATGGGATCTGGCTGTTGTGAGTCATAATGCAAAAATCCCTGTCCAGCCACCAATAAACTGAACAGGCCCGGATAATGCAGCGCAGATCTAAACCACATGGAAGTCCGCTGTTTTCACTGCAAGGCAAAGCACGTCTCCACATAGCAGTAGTTCAAATCTAAAGCTCTGTAAACTGCGTGGCAATGAATTCCAGTTTCTTTGTGGAGAGGGCTGCTGTTATTCTGTCGAAAAATAAAGAGCTAATGCTCAGCTCCAATACAAGAAATCATATGAGACATTTTTTTTGTTCCTCATTTACTCACCCAGTAGAGGCACTTTGTTCTGTAGTAGCTCATAGTAGCTGGTCGTCAGGACTTCCACAGGGTTGCTGGGGACAAAGCGTCCTTCCTTCACCAGCCTCTCGCATGTCTTCATCAGCGTCCCGGAAAACTGCGACGGGTCCACACCATAGTCTCTCCAGCCACCAACTCCATCTGCAACACCTAAAAAACAGACGGGTGAGAAGGTTCTTTAGTCACATCGAGCAATGAAATGCTTTGGAAAGAGGCAGGTTTGTTCCACAAGCGAGATGAAACATGAAGAAAATAATATATCTGCTTTATGGATGCAAAGAGAACCACCAGTGTCAGAAAGAACTGATTTAAAGTGGCCTAGGAGTCATTTTGATGTGCGAGGCAGCCAATATTTATAAAAAGTTCTTTCACCCATCAAATTTACTTTCAGTTACTTTTGCTCAGGCTCAATAAAAGTCTACAAATCTACAGCTAACTAAGGCTGTATTGTTTACAAAGTATACTCTACTTATGCCACTGCAAATACAGCAGCAAGTCTTCTGTAGTGGATCTCTACCAGCTTTGCACATCTAAAGACTTCTGCCCATTCTAACCCAATCTCCACCCATGTTCCTATCAAGTATTCTCGGCATGATGCTGCCACCACCATGTTTCATCATGTGTGTTCATTTTGACATACAGTTTTGCAACACATTGTAATACTGAAACTATATCCTTTTACTTCCACTTGACTCAGTTTATGTTGTGCTATCACAAAATCAAAATAAAACCTCTTTGTGGTTGTAAAAAGTTCTACAGGTATGAATACTTTTGCAAGGCACTGAGCAGATATGCAATTCAAGTACCTGAAATACAGCCCTAATTTTAGTTTGTATTAAACTTCTTTCTATAGATCTTGTGTTTATTAAGTTTTAAATTTTGCGTTTTAAGAGCTTTATGGTAGGATCCAAGATTTGCCTAGAAAGGAAGCTTTTGCCCTTCTACTCTCAGGATGCCAGAATCTGTTCTGCTGACCATACAAGGACAGTTCTCCTGACTCTTCCCACCCAGAGTCAGACAACAAGAGTCAAGCCTGCAAAAGCTGGACCTGCAATTTAAAAATTAAGTAAGCCAGTCCAAAAACGATTTAGTGAGAAGGTGTTCCAATTTGTAAGTTAAATCTGGCAACCTGAGCTACTCTGAGGGTGTCAGCACATACAATCAGCTTAGGCGGTAGGCGTCCCACAAGACTTAAATGACAGGTTGTCCACGCAGATCAAGGTTTCTGTGTCCCAGTGCTGCTTTAATCGAGCCCGCAAACAGCAGGTTTGGAGTGTTACAGTTTTAGGTTTTACACAAATCTAAACTGGAGCTTAATTAAATGATTTTGGACTCTCTTATTTATCCAAAACGTGATCCTACAAATTTCAGCCTTTAGTTACAGGCAGTTTAAGATGTCCTTCAAGTCAAGAACGATGCTGCGTAGCAATGTAATTACTAAAGCAAACAAAAAGCTGACACTTACCCAAAACATCGGCGGACCTGTGCCGGGCGATGAAGCATGCGTCGTCCCCATAACACATCCCTTTCTTCAGGATGCCTCTACGGAAGTCTTTGCCGAAGCCGCAGCTCGCTGTCACCAGGCTGTAGTCGCGGCTGTCTGTCTGAGAAAGCCCGCCGATGACAGCTCTGGCAACAAGTCTACCGTAAGACAACACGGACAACATCACCTACGCACCAGCTCCGTACAAAACAAACCGGCCAAGCTAGCAGCTGAGCTAGCTTAGCGTTGACGTATCACGCAATGTTTGACAGGCGAACCAGGCTGGAGAAACGCTGCTACCGCCGAAAACTGCCACCACATATGAAGACGAAGACTCGCCGACAGTCACAGTTTCCTGGAGCTATGCTTTAGTGCAGTAAGCAAAAAGAAATTCAAAGAAATTCGTCTCTTCCTCTCTTGAAGACCTGTGAGCGTTGGTGAGCGTCCATGCTGCCGCTTTGCCTCTGAGACACTGCGTAAGAGAAACTGTGGAGCAGCTGCTGTGGCCTCAGACAGCCCAGTCTTGTGACTGCTCTGACGTCAGAGATTATTACCAAATCAACGTTTCCTAATATGGAAACATAACGTTCTGTACTTTATCGAATACAGGCCGCAAATGTACGTTAAATACAATGTTAGGTCTTGACAACTTTTTTTTTTTTTTTAAAAAGCCAATTAAGCAATAAAAATATTTTTGAAATAAGAATTTCTAAAATTTGCTTTTTTTTTATAATGAATTACAATAATTTGGCAGAATATTTTCTTCTTTCGAAAACCTGCAGAACGTATTTTTTTTTGGGGGGGGTCACAATATGTTACAATATACAATCTTTCTTTTTTATTTTCAGTTTATTAAGGTTTAAGAGGAATAAAAGCCTTAGAAACAAATAACATTCAGTTATCAATTTCCATCCTAAAACACACTTAAAAGTTTATTAGAAAGATTTAGACATTACAAGAGTGCTTGTTTATTATTTTAATTTAGCACAAGACTTATTTAAAAATGTGATGTAGTATAGTCAATTCTCTATGAAATTATGAGTAAATTAACTGTAAATAAAGTTTACAGACGTAAACTTGTGTCTGTGACTTTCCTCAAACTTTTATAAGCCATTGTTAACAATTACAGGTGGATGAAATGACAGAGGAAGGACAAAATAAACCTGGAAAAAAATTGTGCACAGCTTCAAACAAGGCATTCCTGTGCATAAGTAGCCATATTATTACATTTTTCCTGATTGAACAGTCATATGTGGCAAAGACTAGCTGCAAAATGGAGTGCAAAACACCTGAGGTTTTCCATGGTGACATATCAATTTACCCCTGTGGACAGGAAAACAATAAAATATTTTGCTTTCATCAAGTAGGAGTGGATATCTTTTCGGTATTGGCAGCGTGAAAAATAACCAATCCCTTGAATGCAGAAGATGAAAGCAGACCAGGAAGAGTATATCTCTGGCCGTTTGGTCCCCAGCACGGCCCCTCATTTTTTGGCTTGCTTGGTGACCATGTTGCGGGGGGGCGTCACAGGACGACTGCCGTTGGGCTTTTTCTTCTCAGCTGGTTTTAAAATCTGCAGAAGAAACAAAAATAGAAAATGTTTCAGAAAAGAAATCCCTGCAAATTAGCGTTTCAATATTACATTCAGAATTGCCCAGGTTCCTAAATATATACAAAATATATATAAAAAAAATTACATTAAGCCATATTGCACAGAGTTACACAAAGACCATAAACTTATACTGTGTTCCATTTACCCTAAAAGTAAGAACTTTGATCTGGGAGTCACATCACACCCAACTTATATGCCCTATTGATGTACTTAATAAAGCAACAAACAAATGGCAATAAGATTCAATAATGTATTTTTTTCTCTATTTATCTAAACAGGAAACCTATTCACAAATAAATGCTGTACAATACAGTCTTACATACAGCATAATGAGACAAAAACAAATCAAAAATTTCCTCCAGATATCAATGTTTTATACTGCATCCATATTGGATTTTGATTGGTACCTTACTTCAGAATCCCAACAAGGAATTCTGATTTCCAAGTAGAATGCAGCACTGCTTAATATTAGTAAACTATATAAATACCCTTTTCTTTGTTGTTTACATGGACAAGCTTTCACTGCTGAAGTGGAAAAAAGTAAAAAAAATGTTTGCCTTTGATGGTTTATGCACAAAAACGGCAAGATACCTGAAATGAGCACATGAGAGTCTCATCAACGCTCATCATGGCACCAGCATTGTCGAACTCTCCACAATAATTCGGTGCTGAGAACAATGTGACGAGCTGCCTCTTTGCAAAAAATTCATAGCCATCCTCAACAACCTGCAAAAAAGACAAAAATAGAAGTTTAAGAGTTCTGCCCTAAAGAAACTTGAGACTAAATAATGTAATGCATGGATGATAAGTTTAGCCCAGTGCTCTCGCTGTTAATATTAACAGAAATTACTACACTGAGTTGGTCACATGATGATGACCATAATCGGTACATTCATTTTTCATATCAATCCGATTTCAGGGACTTCTTTTCAACAATGTTCAAACTTGATTAGAGCTTTAGAGATGCATAATGTATCACCAATTAGCCGTAATCATAATATCACTGTGTGCAGTATTAATAGTGCAAAGAACTACAGTTAATATTAGCCAGTTAAATAAGTGCCATGCATTCTGGGTCTATAACCCACTCATGTATTTGGTGCCACTTGTTTAATGCTGCACAAAATGTTTTAGAAGGGTATCAAGAGGTTTTGGTAAAATCATAAAAAACAGCGGATATAGTCTGATGCAACTTTTCAAAATAAAACCATGCTGTTGAAATGGTCAAAATAAATTTTTTAAACTTTCTTTTCCCCCAGTACGAAAGAATAATCACTATATGGGGTCTACGGTGGGAGTGAACCCAAAGTAGAAAGACATTTACACAAGCTATGTTTCCATACAACATACAAATTTTAAGCAAACTTTTTAAATGTCGCAAAACAACCCTCTCCCCGAAAATGTGAATTAGGTGTATTTCCATCTGAGTCCCTCCAGGAAGTTGCCATCACAACTATTACAGCAAATTCGCTCATCATTCGCAATTTTTGCGTGGACTTGCAACTTTCACCAGGCATCGCAACTTTTCTGCAAATCTAGCCAAGGTCCTTTTCTATGTCCACTTTTAATGTGTTTTCCAGGGCATCCAGGGGAATTTCATTGATTGGATAAAATGTCCGGGTTTTAAATTGGCTGGCGCGATGCGTGGAAAAGGACAGCCTTTCTTTTATTTAATATCTTTATTACGCATGGCTGTAATAAACAAGATGCAGCGGTTCCAAACTAGAATGGGCCACACATCTCCGAAAAATGAAGCAGGAGGTTTGAACTTAGAAATTTCTCTGAGTTTGGCGCCTCTAGTAAGGCACAGACCCACCAGTAGATGGGAGTGATCCACCAGTGCCTCTCGCCAGCCAGCCAGGCTACAGCTCTCCCCTCTGCGCTGGAGGTTTGGACTTTGAAATTTTGAGTTTCGTGCCTCTAGTAAGGCACAGACAGACCCACCAGTGGATGGAAAAGTTCGCGGTGTCAGAACTTATTTGGCAAATGTGTTTACATCTCCCCTTTTATGCATTAACTTTTTTTTTTTTTTTTTTTTTTTTGAAAACGTTAAAAATCAAGCATAAAATTTTTTTTTGCAAAGCTGAGGAAGTGTTTTCAAATTTTGCCGTTTCCATCAACTTTTTCCAATGCAATAACTCAAAATGTGCATTAAAAAAACGTTGCTGGTAACACGGCTACTGTTTAGATAAGTATTTGTTTATCACAAGTCATATATCCATGTGACATTCACCGACATTATGCCATACTGCATGTTTTACTAACATCATGCAGTCCCAGTGAGCATCACTTTCAAAATCCACAATTTACCATAAAATGCTAATTTCAAACTTCTAAATGGTTCTTATTAATTTTTAGATGGTGACCAACAAAGGTCATTTGAGGACATTTTGAGGTTTTTGTGAAACCTTCATTTTTCAGGATTTTTAATTGATGCGATTTTAAAACCAAAGAAAAGCATTTAGTTGTACTGGGCTCGCATGTTAACATATTAAAAAGGGCCAAAGGTTGACAGAAACAAAACAAAAAGATTGAGAACACGGGTTCAGGCTACACGGTACACCTGCCAATTCCCAGCACTGGATGTGATGTCCTTGTACACATGTGCTCACACATTCACATTTCTGTTTGTACAGACAGGGGGGTACTGGAGTTACCTGGTGGGCACGGCAGATCAGATCCAGGTCGTGCTTGTGCAGGAACTTGGCTACCACTTCTGAGCCAAAGGTAAACGAGACGCCCCGGTCATTCTCTCCCCAGCCCAAAACATCCTTGTCTGGGTCGGACCAGAGCAGATCGCACAGCAGCCCCTGGTCAGGCACGTCAGTGGGACGCATGATGCGTCTGATCTGCTCCATGGACTGAAGGTCGGGTGACAGTCCTTGATGCAAAAACAAAGTAATGATACCAATAAACAAACAAATACAGGGGACGGGACCTATTACATGTGGGTCAGTCCAAATGCTGGACGACAAGCTGCAGAGGCAGCATTTCACAATGACAAATAAGAACAGCTGACGTCAAAGCTCTGCTACTTTTTGCATGCAGTTTTCCAACATGCCACAGCTGTGAAAATAATATACAAAAAAGATCAAATTCTGTACAGAGAACTAGTAAAAAACAAGAACCTACCTCCATGGCAGCAAAAGATCTTCTCATCAACGATTGCAGCAATAGGAAGGCAGTTAAAACAATCTGTGAAGGTCTTCCAGAGCTTGATGTTGTACCTTCGTTTACCTAAATTATGACGACAACAACGGATGTTTTAATTCATCATTGTATAACAGACATACTCAAGAGATGAAGCCAGAAATGGGAATTTATCAGATGTTTCTTTGGGTTCTCTCTCTAAAGATTGATCGACAAGTCAAATACTAAAAAATCTGATTCTTTCCATATTTATTAAATGCATCAGAACTCATTTCTCCCACTAGTTAGACATGAATTTCACCTGTTTGAGTTTAATAAATAAAAAACTGTTAGGGATTTAAGTGTCAATGCATAAATGGGGATAAACCTGAAACTCCTTTATTGTTTGTGGGAACCTGTAGCCTATTTTTCTCCTTTATGGGTTATAATCATTAGACAAACAAATTACAATCAGCAGGTCAGACCTCAAAGAAAACTGGAAATGGGTTAAAGCCTGATCAGTGCGTCTCTTCTATATAGTTAGAGTACAGTCATGAGTGAATGTCCCTCGAACAGCTTACCCTGTCAGAGAAATTCTGTATGAACACCTGAATCCTATTCAACTACTAAATGTGGTTTGAACACGAAACACTAAAATATAATTTGGTTCAAGTAAACAATACTCACACTCATCGTAGAAACCATATATTCTGTTGATTGAAGCGCATTCATGGTTTCCCCTCAGCAGAAAAAAGTTCTCTGGGTATTTGATTTTGTAGGCCAGAAGAAGACAGATTGTTTCAAGAGACTGCTTCCCCCTGTCCACATAGTCACCCAGGAACAGGTAGTTGCTCTCTGGAGGGAAGCCCCCATACTCAAAAAGCCTCAGGAGATCATAGTATTGCCCATGGATGTCACCTGCCACACAGGAAAAAAAATACATAAATATTGTAATTACAGAAACCAAACTGGATAAAGCTAATGTTTTGGCCTCTAAATCATATTCTGCCATTTGATTTTGTTGCTGCTTAAGAATCTGGGTAGTTACATTTATTGACACAATTTTCACTCACCACAAATTTTGAGGGGGGCCTCTAGCTCCAACAGAATGGGTTGACTGAGAAAGATCTCCCTGGACTTCAGGCATAACCCACGAATCTCATTCTCCTGCAGTTGAACATTCTTGCCAGGCTTTGCTCCTCGGACTGTCCCCAAACCACAAAAAAACAAAACAACAATCAGCAAAGATAACAGTTGGTATACTTGCTGCCAAGTCAGCAACACCTAATGCAGTATCTGCATGGGCAGGTTGGGTGGAACGGGAGAACAACAATCTGTGTAGCCAAAAGTAATATATACCGCTGTTCTTTAAGGTTTCATCATAATAGCTCTCATTATAGTAGGACATACAGCAGTTTTTACAAAGAGTGGCCAATTTTAAGAATTAACGTAAAATGGCAGGTGTTCCAGTGTCTGTCAGACTCGTGTTAATATCATTGAAACTAACAGGAGGTAAAGTTCACAAATCGAACATAAATGGTTTTATAACACCTCATAAAGACGGGCACTGCACATTCTGCTTTGTAAACAGTAACTAAATACAGACAATGCGGTTAGCGGCCGCTGAAAACCTAATCAGGTCATACATCTGAAGGGTCACAGAAAGTGACGTTACACCGGTATGCGCAATGTCTGTATGTGAGAACAGTCTGTTTTCAACCTTTAAGAGTACTGAGATCATCAATCATTAAACACATTTAGTGATAACTTGTGGTTAATTCGAATGAGGAATAAATACAAGAAAATAATGAGAACTAAGATAAAATAATGAACATTCGCTATAGCTAGCTCCCTATTTACAACTGTTACTGTCACAACAGCATCTAAATTGCCAAGAGTTTTACTGTATGTTATTTGTGAGCGTACTTACCTTCTAAAAGACGTTGAATAATACTGTCTATGTTGAGCTTGTCAACATCAGCCATTTTCTGCGTCTATAAAAATCGATTCAGTAAGATCTCGGCGTTAGTACACTTGTGAAAGCTAGCTTGCTAGCTACCCTAGCATTAGCTACAGTCTATTAGCTTAGATCCGTAAATTTTCCGACTGAGCGTAAAAAAAAATGTTATTGTTGACCCAGTTCGGCTTCTATGCTCGTAGACAATTTTGATATATTAAAAGCTACTTTTACATCCCCGTTTTAATAAAAAACCGAAACACAGTCACGGCTTTTGTTAAGAAACCGGGGCATAAAAAATAAACGTCAACCGAACTAGCTGTTAGCTTACGATGGTGCCTCTGTTTTCCCTCTGCCGCACCTTGAAGAGCTAACCAGCAGCTTCTGGGAGGCTGGTGCTGCCAGCTGAGCTGCTGCTGCCATCTACTGTTCCGGGTGGAGAAAAAAAACATCCGGAGTTACAAACTGTGGACAATTAATTTCAGACGTTTTGAATTTAGTTTGACTAAAAATTTGGTCTTCATATTGAAGTTAAGTAAAGTATGAAACGCCTGAACAAGTTGGCTGGAGAGAACAGAAGCTTACATGACAGACATGGCCAATGTTTATATAGCATCCATCTAAGATTTGATAAAGGAAGACATCAGCATGTTAGTTTTTCTCTTTCAGCAATTCTTCTTTCTTTTTCCTTTGGAAATCACAGTCGTTTAACCCCAAACCATGATTCTTACTTTTATAGCAAGATGATAAATTTATAGAATTAATGCTTTTTCATTTTTATTCTGAAGAGTGCAATTACCCAGAATTAGTCTTTTTGGATTTTCAGCCATTTACAGTGTCTTTGAAAATTTTTTTATACTCCTTGAATTTTTTTTCTCATTTTGGCTCATTGCAACCAGCATTTCAAATGTACTATTGTACAACTGCAAGCCTCCTAAAACATGGCTGTTCACTTTAACAGGACTGGAAAGGAGATTATTCAGAGAAACAGTCAAAGGTTTCCATGGTCACTCTGGAGGAGCTGTAAAAATCCACAGTTTGACAGAGAAATTATTAGTTCTGCCCTAAACAAATGAGGCTTTTGGCCCACATGCAAAATAGTGTGTACAGTGGAAATTTAGCACCACACATCATCCTGCAAACATTGGGTGAAATGTTTATTTTACTCAGGAATCTCTGCCAAGATTTGAAATCTAATTTTTGCAAATGCTCCACATCCAGCTTGACTGAGCATAGTGCTATCTTTTAAGAAGAGATTTATAAAATTTCAGTCTCTAGATGTACAAAGCTGATATTGACATACTTAATAACTCGCAGTTGTAATTGCAGTTAAATGTTGTCTAAAAATATAAATATATGGTGGTGCTGAATTTGAATGCATGCAACACTTTTTTGGTTTTTGTTTGTAAAACATTTTGAAAAACAAAGTATTTTTCTACATGAAGTAGTGTGAATACTTTTGGAAGGCAGTAGTATTCCTTCATGCTTTGATTAAAATGAAGTATTTTAATGGTTCTTTGTGACCTGTCACCTCTAATACATAATTTGAAGAGATAGGTTATCTTCAAGAACATTCTAGAGGAGAAAAAACATTTAATTTAAGTGTACATAGCAGATCCAATATGTAAATCTATTTTTAAATTCTCTTTCTATTACGAAATGTGATTTGATGCATGCATCATCAAAATTTTTCTACTCAATGAGGAAGTATAATTTCATGACAAGATAGATCTAATTATAATTATTAAATGTATAAAAATAGTTTGTGTGTTAAACACAGCTATAGCAAATGGTTACCATGTTAAAAAGTTTAACTGGTAGATCAAGGATGCTTTCATAAAACCCTGAACACGATCAGAAATGGTTTTACTGTTTTTGTGCTCTTTCACTTTTCTTGGTGTTTTCTAGTTCTTTTATGTGGTCTCTGGAAGAAATGGAGTTTGAAAAAAGAAAACAATTTGAACTAGAATAGTAAGAAATCAATCTGATTCCTAAAGTGTGTTTATCATGCTCTTATTGATTAAAACTTTGACATGACTCATTGTTATTTCCTTCAGGAAAATGATATTGTTATTGTCTGTATAACTAGGGGGTAAATAGAATAGAATAGAACAGAATAAAATAGAATAAGAATAGTCTTTCCTGTCCCACAGAGGGGAAATTCAGGTGTAACAGTAGCATCAGATTCACACACAAAGTTCCAAAAGTAAAGAAGGCCTCCGTGCATCTGCCATTCTCTCTGTAATGTCCATCATCCACACATGTTGTCTGAACGTGAGAGGTCTTGGAGTCCAGGATATATCGCCTTCGAATGATTCATGTGATGATATAGTCCAAATATTTTTGATAGTTCTCATAAGCAACTGAAATGTCAAGTGATTTTGCCATTGTTCTTGTTGTTCTGTCTCTTCTATATATGGATTCCTCTTTGGGGTATCACAATCAAAAGCAGCAACTGAAAATAAACTAAAAAATATATACCAAAATATGAACCAGTATTCCTTCCAACAGTATATTTCAATTTCTACTGTTCTACTGAATTTCTACTGTTTTGTGGTGAATCTAATTCAAAGCTGTCAAATACAAAATCATCTCTAATCCATATTGCTTCAGATTGTCTAGTTTATTACGTACGGCTGCAGATGGGCCTGTATTTAGTTTAATGTTCTAAGTTTGAAAGCTTAAGGAAGAACCCCTGAAAAGACATTTTATTGTCTTTGAAATGAGCTCTGTAAGAACTCAGCTTAAAGTAGCCAGCGGGCGCTTTCTGTTTAATGAGCTGAAGCTACTCATTCTAGCTAATAAACCTTCTCACGGAAACCTTTTAAGGATACATAGCTTAGCCTGCAACACCCTCTGTTATATTTAGGCGCTTAAAGAAGTTTGCAGTAACATTAGGACTCGGAGCTGCCGGGTCCCACTGCCTCTTTTACTGCCGCACTGTCAGCACAGGATTAAAACTTAAATGACTACATGCAGCTATAATTAGATATCATTACTGACAATGTGTTCCAGCTGCAACAATAGGACGCCAAGCCACACATGCATCTCTAAAACAGGACACAGTGAGATGAAGGACTGGCCTGCACGTCATTGTGCATGTTGCAGTTATATTTGGTGGACCCTCATGAATGCTTTCTATTCTATTGTTGTGTTGATGCCGTACATATCAAACCTTCCGTCTGTATTCATCCACCTAAAAGATAATTTTACATCCATATTGTTCTATATTCACAGTTTAATACAAGTATATAAGAAGTAAAAAATACACTAAGGAACAATATACAAACCCATACAAATAAAAGTGCCTTTCAAAAGTATTCATACTTCTTAAATTTTTTTTACATTTAATAACAACATAAACACAATCTGCATCTATTTTATTAGGACTTTATTTTAAAGACCAACACAAAGAACTGCAGATTTTGGAAGTGGATGGGAAATAATACATGTCATTGCTATTTATTATTAAAAGTGGGAAAATTATGGGATACAGTACTTTTCAACCCCCTGTACGCCAATGCCCCTGAAAAAAAATCCAGTGCAGGCAATTTCTTTCCAAAGTAACCTTATTAATAGAGTCCATCGGCATGCAACATAATTTCAGTATAAATCCAGATGTTCTGTAAAGGCCTCAGAGGTTTGCTGGAGAACATTAGCAGACAAACAGGATCATGAAGACCAAAGAGCACAGCAGACAGGACAGGGAGAAAGCTGTGGGGAAGTTTAAAGCAGAATTAAGTCCCAAGCTCTGAATATCTCATGGAGAACTGTTTAAACCTTCACCTGAAAATGGAAAGAGGCACAACTGCAAACCTACCAAGCCATGGATGTCTACCTAAACTGACAGGCCTAGCAAGAAGAGCATGGACTACAGAGGTTGAAAAGAGGGCCATGGTGGGACAACTTTTAGTCTTGTATTTCACAAATTTTGTCTTTTTGGAAGAGGGGCAGTAAAAAAGCCATTTAAAAAAAAGAAACTGTAGTCACATTTACACTTTGTCACAAGTTACATAAGGCACACTGTAAACACTTAGAACGTGTTCTGCTTAGATGAGACTAAAACTGAACTACATACAAGATGCTGTGTGTGGGAGGAGACACAACAGTGGACATGAACCTGAACACAACATCGTCATGGTGAAACATGGCGGTGGCAACATCATGCTGCAGTCAGAGTTATTGGAAAGTAGATGGTAATTGCAAGGCAGTCCTGAATGAAAACCTCTTAGAGGCTGTGGAAGACTTGAGACTGGTACAGAGGTTCACCTTCAATGTAAACAGCCACTCTAAACATAGATCCAGAGCTACAATGGAATGGTTTAGATAAAAGCATATTTATGTCTAAGAATGGCCCAGTCAAAGTCCAGAACTAAATCAGTTTGTGTATCTGTGTGTATTTATACAGTTGACTTGGGGGCTGAAAGCAAATGCACATCACAGTTTTCTGATATGTATTTATATAAAAAAGAACAAGAAAACCATGTATTCTTGTCTTTCCATTCCACTATGATAGACTGTTTTTTGTGTTGGCCTATCACACATAATCCCAATAATTTGGTTGGCTTTGAAAAAATTCATGGGGTATGAAAAGTTTTGCAAGGTACTATATGTGATTAAACTTTAATTAAGACAGCTAGTGAAACTGAGACCACATTTGTTTTTCAGCTTTTTATTTAGACTTTGGTTTGTGTGCTGATGAATCTGGACACAAGCAGGCTCCATTAGGCTGACTCCGTCTATTCCTGGTCTTTCTCTTCACCGTGTGTTATGATGTGGACCAGATTCTTGTAGTCTAGGTTCCCTGCTACATCAGGAGGAAATGCTACAAACATCTGTTCCATCTGTGGACATCAAATTAGAGGAAAAAAAGCGTTTTTTATATCCAGTCGAGTTCAAACAGCTCAAAATGTCACAAGATGATTCTCAGAGGTGGAACACCGACCTCTTCGGCTGAGAATCTGTCCGCCTGAGTCGTCAACATCTCGGTCACACTGTGAAAGCAAGCAGCAAAGGTGAGCAAAGCAGGCGACCCTCTCATTTAAAATGTTGACCTTATACTGTTGCTCACTAATCTTTCTTTAGTGTTCCTGTTCCTTCAGGATCAAAGACTTTGAAAGCATTCAGGATGGTCTCCTCTGGGTCAGCGCCTGATGAAAAAATAAATCATTTTTTGTGGGATTAAAAAAAACCCTTTATTTACATAAATGATGAGGTGTGAACACATCCTGGATTACCTTTTAATTTCTCCCCAAACATGGTGAGAAAGACTGTAAAATTGATTGGTCCTGGAGCCTCCTTTAGCATATCGTCAATCTCTTCCTGTTTGACATTTAAACGGCCTGCAGGAAGGCAGAGATTAGGGTGGAGTAAAGTGTGGTAAACTGGTTATAATGATTTAGTTTTTCACCTGTTTTCAAATCACATTTATGTATTAAAATACCTAAATATTTAATGGATAAACTGGAAAGCTGGATCACATGAATGGACACACACCATGCTCTCACCTAAAGCTGCAAAAGTGTCCCTAAGGTCATTTTTGTCAATGAAGCCGTCTCTGTTTTGATCCATGATAGTGAAAGCCTGCAGAGGATTCAGAGTTACACAATGTGACTCGAGCATGCACAGCAAGCAGTCACTGCAGGGTGAAGAGTTCGGGTCCGTTTTCGTTGCTCACCTCTTTGAACTCCTGGATCTGTGCCTGCTCAAACATGGAGAACACATTGGAGCTTGCTCCCTCTGCTCTCTTCTTGGCTTTCTTTGGAGACTGCAGGGTTTGACAACAACACACAGTTTAAACCCAAACTACCTCCTACTATCAATAGCAGGGCAGCTGTAAATCTTTTACCTGACAGTCACAGCTAAGATGTGGTTAACAGGTTCAAGCTTGATAGCAAATTGGACTTTTGCATAATTCTGTCACTAAACTAGCTGGATATAAGCTGAAATTCTTGGTCCAACACATAAACTTTCTCATCCACAAGTCTTATCACAGTTCAAGTTCATTTATTCACTCATAATAGAGCCGATAGGAACATAGCAGCCTTATTGCCTCCTCACAGCACACTGTGAATGAGAATAACTTCTGATTGAACCAACATCTTCTGTTAAATTCTAATCAAAATATTTAGGCATCGTCAAAAGCAAAATAAAAAATGTTGTTTAACTACTATTGAAAATAATGCTTACAAACTAATGTGCCTGTTCACAATTTAAACATATTAAACGGTGACGTTAGTGCCACTTTTTAAAAGAATTATTGCATACTACCTTTAACTTGAGAGACAGGTTGCTGCATTCTAGGTGCCAAAAGGAGCGCTATCACAGATTCTTCCTCCTTGCAGCTGTTAGACTTCATAATCATCCCTGCTCCCAACACACTCAATAAGTGTTTACATAGCTGCAGTTTTTTTTATTTCTTGTTAATAGTCTGTCACTGTTTACATTGTTCTAAATTCTCCTACTCAGTTGAAAATTTCTTTTAATCTGAGTATGCTACTTTTAATAACTGTACATAATTATTTTTCTTATGTTGTAAATTTGCACTTACTGCATAGTCTCTTATTATTACTTTTCTTTTTTTAAGCCTTAGTTTAAATATGTATGCTTCCATTTACTTTTCACTTGCTGCTGGTACACCTGAATTTCCCCACTGTGGGACAATAAAGGCCACTAGATTATAAATGACAATGCTATAAACAAACTCTTCAAATTTGGTCATTGCGTTTGGTTTTTGTGTTCCATCCCAAGGTTATTAGTGGCCCCCATCATGACCACCCTCCTGAAAACCTTCTGGAGGCAGCCCTGCAGCGGGTTGCCTTCTTTAACTTCACTCATGGCTGTTTTTTTCCTGTCAAATGTGCCTTTATGATGACATGCCAATGATAAATGAGAAACTGTGGGGGCACTTACAGTGGGGCAGACATTTAGTTAAGAATGATTTCAGACTCTGTCAGTTGGTTGTGGCAATACTTTACTCAAGTATCCACTTTTGTGAAATGGCAGACTAGGCCCGGGGAGGGTGTACTCCGCTGCCTGCACTTCCATAGTTCCAGGATCACATGAGGGATTATTCCACTGGTCCTGAATGATGACAGGATGTTACTCTGAGTCCTGTTTGATCAGAAAACCCTCAGAGGGAGGGATTATGTTGAGCTATTTACATGACTGCCAAGGAACTGTGAAAAAAACAAAAACGGTATGAGGGAATGCAACACGATGACATAATTTTGGATTCACATGTCTCTCGACAGCTGAGGTCTAATGCTTGCTGTGGATTAGCTCTGGGGCGCTTGGATATCCCTCTGACAGGACCTCTGGCGCCCCAAAATTATTTTCTGGTTTTTTTTCTTTAGATAGTTAAATATGTTCTCATATGAAATGATGCAGAGTATGCTTTTAAGTGCCAACTTTGTTGGTCAAAAGAGGAAACAAGATCCATTATTCACCTCTTTCTTGCCGGTCTATTTATCTCTTGTCCAAAGTATGCCCTCTACTACACCTTAAAAAGGAATTTTGAAGGGCAGTAAATTCTAGCTATTAAAATAACTTAACTTTTAACCAATAAACTAGTTTGGTGATGTATTGTATAATAATGTTCATTTCTTGCAAAGTTAAATACTGTTGTGGCAAAATCTTTGATTGGAACTGAAAGAATCTATTGGTTCTGTCAGATTTCATTAATTTGCTATGTGCTGTGAGGAGGCTGTAAGGCTGATAGATTTACGTGGGTTCAGCTATAAATGAATATATCAACATAGTAAAAGTTAAGAACTTTCATAAGACTTGCTAAAGTTTCTGTGCTGGCGCTGGAATTCAAGTTTGTAATCAGCTTTAACGGGTTTAGTGATAGAAGTCAAACTCAGCCTCTTAGCCCTGAGGCAGTCATTGCTAATAAATGGCAAATCTTAGCTTTTATTGTCAGAGGGAAAGTTTACACACCACACTTTTTGCATCTTTAGATAAAATGTTTTGTTTTTGCTATTTCAGGAATGTTTTTATTCCTTAATCACAAGCCAGTTCTATTTCCCCCCCTTTAAACATGAAGGACAAACAAGAAGAGTAAAATAATCTTAATACTTTGAATATGACTACAGGATTGAAGTCTTTTCTTATTTACTTTACTTCTACACAGTGATACTGATTTTAATTTAGCTACACAAAATGCGTACCAACTGTAATACAAACAAATTTTGGTTTAATTCAGCTTTTTATCAGTGTATCAGCCTTGTTTTGATACTTCTTTGACTCCTTTCAGTTTTGCTGTTTTTAATGCATTTTCCAGCTCGTCATGTCTCATCTTTTGTCTGTTTCTTTTCATCGTCTTGCTTCTCCTCTTCTATTTTATGTTTTCAGTCTCCAAATTTCTTCTGGCTTCTGTAATAACTGATGTAGCACTGCTACATCAGTTATTACAGTCATAACACTTACCTATACAGCTTTGCTAAATATTTTAGAAGGATGTTAATCGATACACCACAACCTAGAAGCACGGCAATGCTGGTTAAATCTGCATGTACTCACCATCTTTTCTTGTGGCTAGAAGTGAACCAAGCAGTGCCCTTGCTGCTTTATGATGGAGCAGCACACAAAACAATGGCTAGATATCCTGACCCCTTTCCCCTCCAATATATAATGGTGCATGCTTATGGACTATAAATACTCCATGCCTTCTTTAGGCAGAGGCACAGGTAAAGAGGACTATTCTCTCCCTGCAATTGACCACCATTGTCTGAGTTCATGAGATTTAGGGATAATAGCCAAACGCACATACCCCCATTACTGAGACCCCAGAATAACAACAGGACATAGCTCTGGCCCGGGAAGGACAGTTGTGTTTTGTGACTGACAGCTGCACTTGATGGGATCCATCATCCAGCTGTCCTGTTCATGGTCCGCAGAGGGCCGGGGCTGGGGCTGGGGCCAGGCTGTGGTGGGAGCTGCTTCTGGGTAGTACAGTAAACGGAACTGTTAGCTAAAGCTCGCTGAGCCCCAATAACACCAGGCCATAAACAGCATGTTTACTGTGGAAAACATTAGCTGGAAACATTGTTCATTTTATTTGCCTCATTAACTATGTAATTTCTTTTTTTGAATAAAAATCACTTGTCCTTTAACTTGTGTACCATATGTAAGTCTTCCATGTTAGTAACAGTGAATTGTTGCCTTTATCGCTATAAGCTACAAACAACACAGACTATTAGTAAAGTTCCAAAAGTATTTAACACTTTTTGTCCTGATACAGCCTCAAACTTTTGAAAGATTTATTGGAGTTTTGTGGGATAGACCAACACAAAGTAGTTTGTTATTGTGGAATGAAAACTGATTTTCAAAAAGAATTCACAATTACTAATCTGAAAAGCATGGTCTGCATTTGTTTTCACCTCCCTGAGTCAGTATTTTGCAGATCCATATTCTGCTTTAATTACAGCTGCATGTCTTTTGAGGTGTGGATCTTCCAGAACTGCACATCTTGAAACTGAATTTTTGGCCAATTCATTCTTCAAAAACAGCTCAATATCAGTCATATCAGATGGAGAGCATCTGTGAATATTAATTTTTTAGTCTTGCCACAGACCATTACATTGCAGCTTCGGCTAATGTTTAGGATTGGTATGTTGTAGGAAGTCTCTGGTCTTTTATCATGTTATCTTTCATAGGTCGTCTGTGTTTAGCTTCATCCAATTTCCTTTCAACTCTGACAAGCTTTCCTGTCTCTGCCAAAGAAAAGCATCACCAACATTTCAGCATGAGGATGGTGTATTTAGAGTGATAATTTTTTCCCACTTTACATGTACATTTTTGGACTCATTTGACCAGAACATTTTCTTCTGTGTATTTGCTGTCTCCTGCATCCTTTGTGACAAACTGTGGACAGGAATCCTGATGGATTTCTCTCAGGATTATGTTTCTTGTTGCCCCCCATATAAAAGCCTAATTGAGAATAGTTGCCTTTTTTACAGATTCTCCCATCTGAGCTGTGGATCTCTTTACCTTCTCCAGAGTTAACATTGACCTCTTGACTGCTTCTGTGGTCAATATTCTCCTTACCAAGCCTGTAAGGTTAGGTGAACTGACATGTCTCAGTAGGTTTCCAATTGTGCCACTCTCTTCTATTTTGAGATGATGGATTGAACAGTGCTCCACGAGATGTTCTAAAATGTTTTATAACCTAACTCCACTTTACGAATTACTTACATGGAAGACTCACATTCATCAATTCCCAATACACACTTATGCTTAAAGGGTTGGAGTGGTCAGATCCCTGGTGGTGATTGGGTGGGAGGCAGGATACACCCAGGAAAGATTGCAAGGGTGAGAAGTATGTGACCTCCATTCCTCCATCTTCTTTCTGTGAAGCATGGTGGTGGCAGGATCATGCTTTGGGGATGCTTTTCAGCAACCGGGCCTGAAAAGCTTGGAAAATAGAGTGGAAAAAAAGGACCAAATCCTGGAGGATAATCAGATTTAGTTTATTAGAGAACTACAGCTTGGTAGGAGACTTATTTTACAGCAAGACAACCACCCCATGCAAACCTCAAAGAGCTAAACAAAAATGGTTCAAAGACTTTACTTTTCAGAATTTGAGACAGGACTTGAAAAGAGCTGTTAATGCATGATTCCCAGGCAACCTGACAGAGCTTAAGCTGTTTTATAAGAAAGAATGGAGGAAAATTGCATTGTCCAACTGTATTAGTCTGACTGAGACATTTCCATTCTGGCTCAGCGCTGTGACTATAGTCAAAGGGGCATCTACTACATACTGATCTGAAGGGCATTATAAATTTATGCAGTGTTTTACTTTACATATTATAGTTTGAATTATTTAACATGTTGTAAAAATCTGTTTTCACTTCATTTTTTGGGCACATTCTTGTCCAGAAAGCCAAATTATATTGGCCAGGATTTCATTTACAAAATCATCTAAAGGGTAAAACATCCAAGGGAGAGGAAATTGTTTTTATAGCACTGTACAGGGTTTAGGTGTGATTAGCATTCAAAAGGCACAAATGCTTCATTATTATTATTGTGGTTATTATTATTATCATTATCATTTTTTTAGGATTCAATCCAGTTTTAGGTGTTTCATTTGAAACAAAACTAACCAACACTTGGTTAAATACAGTCTATTGATTAATTTAACAGGTATGATGTATAAAGAAGTACTATGTGGGGTTTATTGCCCTTTCAACACATGCAGCCCATATTTAGTTGGATCAAAAATATTGCACGCCCCATATTTATTGGCAAGGTGTTGTTTGAAGTTCATCCATCAAAGCGCTTGCACGCTGTTGATCGAGAGTTTAGAGCTGACATTTAGACTGAGGTGGAGCGGTCTGTCAATACGAGGAGCGCAGAGGTGACCATGCAAGGGAAGGAGATAAACAAAGGAACAAACAGAGAAAGGTTCTATGGGCTGATGAAATGAAAATCAATCTCTATAAAAATGACCGAAAGAGAAAAAGTGTGGAGGGACCCCCCCACCCACCCCGTCACACACTCACACACTCACACACTCAGACCCCAGAGACAAAACACAGCTTCATCTGTCAAAGAGGGAGGTGTGTTTGTCAGAGTCAGGGCCGCCGACACACTGCCATGTCCTGGTCTCACAGCTGAAGTAGGCAACATGAGGAACACAGAGTACTAAAGGAACGTTCTGTGTGTCCAATACATGTGTGTCGCTTTTCTGACTATACTCAGGCTGACAAATAGTAAAAGCTCAGTTCAACCATGTGTTCATTTAACTCTCAGAATTCATGAGCTATGATGCTACTGTGAAATAAAAAAGCCCTCTGTCAATACATGATGAATTTGTGTTGTACCTAACACTTTCCATTTTAACAAGACTTTAATTCGTCTGTGAAATTTTTACGCTAAAATGTGATTTATTTATTTATTTTACCATTTTTTTGCACTTTTTAGCATATGGTATTTGATATGGACCATCACAGTCTTCAAGTTTAGCTCCTGCAGAAAAGGCTAAAACCCTGAATTAGAAGGTAAGAGAACCACTGCAAGTTGGTGTGAGTCATACTTACCTAACAGAGTCCAGTATGTATATGTGAGTGATGAATCCTCCTTGTGCACCAGAGATAGTGATAGAGTTCTGGTGGTCAGACCAGTTTTCTTTATCCTATTTATGTTTCCGCTTGGAAAACAAATTGGAGAGCATGGGGCATGTTTCTGTTGCTGTGCTATGCTGATGATACTCAAATTTATCTATCCAAAAAACTAATTAACTGAATGGGTTAAATAGGCTGAAGCCTTTAATTGGCATAAAAGCCTGGATGACTCTTGATTTCCTCTTGATTGTTATCTTTGAAGTTAACCACATTGTTGTGTTAATTGTTTCCTTTAGTGTCATTATTTTCACTTTCAGTATCAGGGGGAAGAATCTGTTTGTTTTTTTTTTCTTTACCAGGACACATCATATTACTCCCACATAAAAATAGGGAAAATGTCATGTTGCAAATATTAGAAACATCTTGTGGTGCAGTGTGTGATGCAGAAAAAATACTATTGCAATTCTTTCTTGTTGGGATGTTCCATAAATAACCAAAAAGCCTTTAGCTGATTCGTAATTGCTTCTGAAGCAGGATAATACTCTTGAAAATACTGCGTTACTTCTTACACCCCAATGGTGGATTTTTGCTGTTGGGACAGTTATTGGATCAAACACAAGGTCAAACTTTGAGACCCACTTTGCTGAGTTAGCGAAGAGACCAGAAGGAGCCTCATCATTCTTCATAGGCAGCCATTTTCAACTTAGCAACAACCTCATCAGATCTCACTGAACTTTATCGTGATGATGATGAGCACTGTCTCAAGCTTCTGTTCCAAGAGAAGCAATCCTGACTTTTCCTCTCTTTATACAGCTGTGCTTCTCAGTTTTGTGCTTTACAGCCTGGGCTCCTATTGAGAGTCCAGCATTTGTTATTGTTCCTGCAGTCTACAGGATAAATTGTTGTATAAGTTATTGAGGAGTCTCATCTCCCAGCTTGCAGGACTGTGATGTGATACTCTCATTGATCAGTTACAAATAAATACAGTTAGAAAGGCATTATTGGTGCTCTCATCAGTCACTGTGGCAAGTTACTGATCAATGTTGTGAACATGTAATGAAATAAGATGAAATAAGAATTGGTAAAATGGTAAAATAATAAAATGGTATAATAACAATTTTAATTCACACTACAGACCAAGTTGTGTTATTGAAGGTAACATCAGCCTTTTACATGTTAAATTGCAGAATCTAATGCTAGCTATGTTTAACATTCACACTTAAAAGCCTTAGTAGACAACATAGCGTTGTTGTGTTTACTTGTTTAAGCTGATTATTTTTACTGCAATTGGGTTAGAAATAATAAAATCCCACCATGTGCATCTATGTTTTACCTCCAGCTTCCTCCCAATATTCAAAAACAAGCAGGATCCTGTAGGTTGATTGAAAAAGTTAAGCTGCTTAGATGTGAGTGTTCATGTATACCCTCCAGCTTGCCTGCTGGAGATTGGCACCTGGAACTTCTGAAGAAGGTATACAAGATGGATGGATAATTCTGTGATGGTTTGAGGACTTTGTCTATCCTCTGGCATTTTAATCTTTCTTGAGTTAGAAATTTGTACTTGTGTTTGGGTTTTTATTTGTAGGCTTACACTCAGTGTAGTATCGAAGTCTTTTCTTGGTCTCTGCATTTTCTTGTGATGTTTATTGTGACCAGTCATCTTCCATTAGATTCCCTCAGAGGCACAGTTGTGGCAGTCACAGTTCTTCTGCATCAGTTCATCACTCACCTGTTTTTTGTTTCAGCAATCTCCTCCTCCCCACTACTCATACTCCTGGGGTTTATGCAGTTATTGTCAGATCCTCCTGTCTTTCTCTGTGTTATGCTGGGCTGCCTCGTATGTCATGCTGGGGTTTTCACAGCTCCCTCTTTTTGACCTTCAGTTGGTATATGTTTCCTCACTATGAAACACTTATTTTAACCTATTACTTATTTAGTAATCCAGGTGACATTAATGACTTTAACCAAGTTTTCAGTTGAAAACTTAATCCACTATATTAGGTAAAAACAACTCTGCTGGGTTAAATCAACCCATTGCTGGACTAAATTATACTTGATATAGGAATGGGTTTTGCATTTGGTTAGTCTGAGCAACCTTTCTTAAAACCATGGAAGAAAAATACTCTCCACAGAATAACAGAGGCAGCACATCCCTCAACAAAAAACAGATTTCAGCGTTTAATTGATTGATTTCACCTCTAAACAACTGAAGCGCTTAGGTTACTGTTTCACAGGTCCTTTCATGAGGAATCATTTACTCAGTTTGTCCAGTAGATAGTGCTAGCAACCCACCACATTCGGCATCTGAACTTGTTCACAATCCTGATTCTGACTCTCAGCCTTTTTTTTTGTTTCTTTGTGCACCTTGGTGGCTTAGTTAGAATGCATAGTCCTGAAATGCATTTTCACTATGTTTAAACTTTTGATAGATTTAACACCTAACTTTAATACAATCAAAGCGCCGATGCACAGTGGTGCTTAAGTGGCATAAAACATTTACGTTGCAGGGTAATGTGAAAAATATATTTTGATTTGCCAGACATTTAATTGGAAAACTGTTGTTTATTAAAATTATATTAGAATGCACATGATTATAGGACTAGGTATTTTGTCAAAATCTTAAAGTATTGCACATGATGAATTATTTGCCAAAGATTAAGTAGGACTAAAATATTTTTCCTTACTCCTTAAAGTCACGGTACAAACCCAGGTCAGCTGCTGTTGTTCATCACAAATTTGACATTTTGAGTGTAAACTGTCAGCACTTTCAAATAAAACAGAACCATTATGATTTATAAATCCTAAATCCATAACCTCATCAAAACAATGGCTTTAATGCTTCTGGATAATTTCCCATCTGTGTCCTAATTTTAAATAACCAAGCACTGCCTTTTAGATTAAGCCTTTTTCAAGTATGTTTTAATTTGAATGGGGTGAGAAGGTTACTGGAAGAGGCCCGTAGTGCTTTGTTGGTGACGGTGATGAACACGTGGCTATGATTACATTCAGAAGCAGAAAGATGATTGAGGCCATTAGATTCAGCATTTTTTTTCCATCCCTAAAGGCTGAGTGAGGATTCAGGGAGTGAGACCGACAGCACATCAGCTTCCAGCAGTGGAAATTGGAAGTTCACGTCCCGCCTGGATTCTCACAAACCCTGGGTGCTGCACATTCCCACTGAGCCAGAGCCCATCTGGAAAAGTCTTAAGATTACAAATACTCAGTTTGATCAGTGGGCAGTGATTGTGCCAAGGTTGTGCTTTTTGGGCACAGAGACAAGACTAAAGATTTAGTTCAGAAAAACAGTTTCCCACGTCTGGGAAGTTTGTGTATTTGCTGAAGTGTCCAGATCCAGTTCTTCAGCCTTTTCAGCATTCCTCTTTAATTCTGTTGCACAGAGAATAATCATACAACTACTTTCTTTTAAAATGTATATCCCCTTCAAATGAGTTTCAGTCCAAATGTTTAAAATAAACTTCTATGTTTTGCTCAGTGAATGTTTGAAAATGCAACAAAATTATTTCTGAATTACCCTCAGTGCCTTAATGACATATTAAGGCACTTTGTATTATTGCGTATTTTTGCGTATTTTTTTAGTATTTTATGTAATAGACCAACACAATGTAGTGCATATTTGTGAAGTTAAAATCTGAAAAGTGTGGTATGCATTTGAAGTTAAACGCCTTTTTAGTCTGATACCCCGAAATAAACACCAGTGTAACCAATTACCTACAGAAATCACTTAATTATAAACAGAGTTCAAATGCGTTTAATTAGTATAAATCCAGATGTTCTGTTTGTTAGAGAGGAAGTTTGTTAAAGAACATTAGAGAACAAACAGCATCGTCAAAACCAAGGACCACAGTGGACAGGGAGACGGTTCTGGAGAAGTTCAAAGCAGAGTTAGGTTATAAAACAATGTCACATTATTAATTACAGCAGCATATAAAGACCTATAGCTCTGGAGGAGCTGCAGAGATCCAAGACTGAGCTGGGAGAATCTGTGGATAGTAAAACATTTAGCTCCACGCTCCATAAATCTGGCCTTTATAGAAAAGCTTCAAGAAGACACACATCGCTAAACCAACACCACAAGCAGTCCAGTTTTAAGTCTGCCATGAATTATACAGCCCAGCAAACATGCAAAGCCAGGTGCTTTTAACAGATGAGACCAACATTTTACTTTTTTGCCTAAAAACTGCTGTGTGTGAAGTACAACACTGCATATCACTCTGAGCACATCATGGTGAGCTACAGCAATGGCAGCATGATGCTGTGGGGATGCAGAAGGCTGTTCAGAGTTGATGGTTAGATGGATGTAGCCAAACACAGGGCAGTAATGGAAGAAAACTGGTTAGAGGCTGTAAAAAAATGGATGTCACAATTTTCAGATTTTTATTTTAAATAAAGACCCACACATCATTTTCCTCCACTTCACAATGATGCACTCCTATGTTTTGAGTCTATCAGATAAACACCAAATAAAACAGATTAAATGAAATGAAATCAGATTTATATAGTGATTTTATTAGGACATTCAAAGATACTTCACAATGAAATTAGTCATTCCTGAACTAACTCAGGAATGACTAGTTCGTCCTGATTGCAGGACGAACTCCTACCTCTGTTGCCACCATCGCCCCAGTTGTTGTTTGTAGCATGACAGCATGGGGAAACATTCAAGATTCAAGATTTTAGCTTCTGCCTCAAAGCTAAAAGACAACTTTTAATAATCTTCCTTTAATTTCTTGGCTTGAATGTTTGGCAGAAAATATTTATAATCCCTTGAGGTGTTTTTTGGATTTGAATCATGAAAGGACAAATTTCCACCTGGGAAACCAGGTAGTGAACGAAGCTTCTGCATGCTGCAAGAGCCCTTGCGATAAGATCAGCTCCTGGAACATGGTGCAAACTTTTGGATGTGAAGAATACCTTCATGCTGTCAGGAATGTATATATAGGATGTGTATGAAAGGAGATCAAACTGCGCCCTGCTGCAGGTACTGTACCTCCTGACTGTGTGGTGTCAGCAGGGGGAGCACCTGGCAGCAGTGTTGTAGCAGCACAGAACCACATGGTCCTTGACCAAAGGAATTACTCACTTTGAGCAGAAAAAGAGCACTCTTGTGCTTTATTAAGTTAGGTAGAGTCAGTTTTGAGACATATAAACTCTGGTCAGGATGTTGCTGTCATAAAAAAGTATTTTCACTCAAATGCATATTTCTATCTATCTATCTATCTATCTATCTATCTATCTATCTATCTATCTATCTATCTATCTATCTATCTATCTATCTATCTAATGTCCCAATTAAAAAAAATCCTACAGTTATATGGCAACATATATATGTAATGTAATATAAATTTTCCCCTGATGCCAACAGTTTAATAAAAAAATGCGATGTGCTCTGAATGACATACTAATAACATAGTACATGTATTGATAATGCAGCCTTTTCCAATTTGCCCCTCTGTCTCTAATTGTAACGTTCCGGGTACTCCTGCAATAAACACGCAGAAAAAAAGGGAAAAAAGTAGGCTTGGCTATTTTCCCAGAACTCAACTTATCTACACATCTTCTCCTTCTCTTTTCCAGACCATATTGATCAACCCCGGGCTTTACGTCAGTATTGATAACTTTGCCAAAGCGAAATAAAAAGCTATTGTCCATTTAACATAGCGGACGAAGAGGATACACTTTGCTTTTAAATTTTTAAAGACGCGGAAACATATAGTTTACTTTTTCTACCCTCCTTTTTTTGGTTCTAAAAAAGAAAACAAACATGCTGGCAGACTTGCCCAACACATCGGTGGACTCTAGTATTAAGTACTTTTCTTAAGAAAAAGAAAAAAAAAAAGTGGGACCGGTGACTGTAAACGCTGTTTAACGAGGGGGAATCCAGCCCACATATTTATTGCAGCCGCCGAAAAAAATCTCCTCAATATCCCCCAAGATGGCCGCCGATGTAGGATCGATGTTTCAATATTGGAAGAAATTTGATCTACGGCGGCTTCAGGTTAGTGCTATTCTCACCTTTCTCCGCGTATTTCTGCAGCGGCATGCCTTCTAACAGCGTCCCGACGCGTGTTAACTCGATTCGGGCGAATATAAGCGGAGAGTCGGCGCTGTTTGCATTGATAGTTATTAGAAATTGATCCCTGTTCTGCCTTTGTTCAGTTCAATCATTGATCAGCGGTGGAGCGACCGGCGGAGCAGCACAGGCTCAGTGTTAGCCACACCGATCTGGGATCAGCACCGCGGACAGCACTGCTGTTTTACACGCGTTATCCTTTCTGCTGTTGTTGTTGTTGTTGGTTTTTTTTATACTCTTTCTCATCCCGACCAGCTCGGTCGTACTTAGGCGTAGGGAAACTTTTAATGCGCCTCCGAATCGCTGTTCCTGGACGTAGCTGCAACTTTTCTCAGGCAGCTTCGCGTTTTATGCGGCTTGTGTCGACGGCCGCAGCGTTGCTGCTCGCTTCTCTCGGCAAGCTACGGGGGAATTAAGTTTTAATTGTTACGGTTTTTTTGTACCGCGGAGAAAGTTTTCTTTCTGATTTGGAAAGTTAATTTTTTTTAGCTATGAGTCGCAACGCTCGGATGTTTTTCTATATCTAGAATAATTGAATTAAAAGCGCGTTATAGTCGTTTTAAATCGAGCCTTTTAAGTGTTTAAAGGCAGGAGCGCCGGACTGTGCTGTAGCTGGCGGCAGAATGTCTCTGAATAATGGCGAGGAGACTGTGGCAGGTGAGCAGTTTGTTTGTATCACAGCCATCATTTAGCCTCCTCTGTGTAACAGCATCATATCAGCCCCGTGTAGCCTGCTGTAGCTTCAGCCACCCAGCTCAAAGTTGGATTTATAAACCACGGTGCTGACAGGCTGGATGGTTGTATCCGCTGCTGCCGAGGTCCACCTCTCTCCTCTCCTCTCCTCTCCTCTCCTCCAGCCGCATAAGGGCTGCTCTGCTCGGTCAGGGTAGGGTGGAGGTGGTTGGCGGTGGGGGCTGTGTAATTGTATTCCCCGCTAATGTTTGTAAATCAGCCTCAGCCGGCGCAAGGGCACCGTCTCTGCCGGCTGATTGATGTTCTGTAACATGAGAAATGACAACAGCGCGGCAGTCCCGCCCGGCTCCCGCGGAAGAACCAGACCGAGGAGCAGACATGGAGACCCGGTGGCTCTCTGTCCTCGGTGGGTCGTGTTGTGCTTGTGCCGCTGGCTGGACCTTCCGCTTCTCCGGCCTGAGATAGAGCCACAGGGCCGGGGGCGGGGATGGAGGAGCTGCTATTGTTGCGGTGTACACTAATAAAACAAATTGCTAGAATTTAGCCAATTTAATTGCTGTAACAATTTGCATACATTGTACTTAGGTAGATACTTTAACAGCCCAAAGACACTTAAAAAAGATACATGCATACATTAATTAAATTTGAACAAATTACTAGGAACATTTTGGTGATTTGGTTTGTTCTCCCATATTAAAAAAGAAACAACATAAGAATTTGATCAAGATGAAGACATGATAAAATCTATTCTACTCCTTGTAAACCTTTTCACTGAAGTTTGATTTTAGCATTAGCGCCATTGCTAAACTAGCAAAAGATGGATAGAAACTTAAACTCTTGCTCCAACATAGAAACTTTCTCATCCTTAAGTATCATGACAATTCTCAGCTTTTACTATAAGTAGATGTTTATTCATGCAGATTTAAACATATTTGCCTCACCATACAAGGTGAATCAGAGTAACAGACCGACTGAACAAATCTGTTCAGCTAAATTCAAATTACAATATTTAGGTAGGATCTGACCAAAATAATATAATATTGTTAGAACTGAACCATTTACAAACCAGTTTGCTGAAATAAAATTCAGTATTATGACTAATATTTATTTTCCTCAAAAAAATCCTTTTTGTAGTGTAGTGTCCTCTCCGCTGGTTGTAATGTCTGTTTCACCTGATTTCCAGGACTGTGATCCACACATGCAAGTTTCTTGATGTTAATAATATGAAATCTGCCTCAGCAGCCCTGGAGCTAAATCAAAACTACAGTTCCAGAAAGTCAGAGCCAGCGTCCTGAAAAAAAAGAAATTGAATACCTGTCAATGGTGTTCTTACCCTAAATTCTGATATAATAAATCATTTCAAAATCACTTGAAGAAGTAAACCTAGTCTGGAGGCACGATTGCTATCTTATGGATGAATCATTTCCCTGACTGATGAAAGGTGGATCGCCTTTTCTGATCAATATTGATTTCCAGTTTTCTTTTAGGTCTATCTTGCGAGTTTCCATTTTTAAAAACTATAATGCATGGATAAAAAAAATAAGTGCTGCAGGTCCTTTGATAACAGTAGTAGTTTTGAATTCAGATTTTCACAATCTGTGCAACAAAACACGTCTCCCTAATTCTGATCTCAAAATGATTAAACTAACAAAAGTGCATCAAAGTACATGCTGTTGATTGATGTGTTTATAATCTGAAAATGGAGGAAGTTTTCAGTTTTGATGCATTTAATGGATACAGGAAGGTCAGGGTGGTCAGGAAAAATTAGTCAGATTTCAGTCTCTGTCCAATTAATTGGTACATCTCTGGTTTTTGGATTATAATTATGAAGCATTTATCTGAAGCTAAATTAGCCAACTGGATATGTCTGAAAACAGATGACTTGAAGGTAAGAAAATAGATATAATAAAAGCTAAAGTATGAAAACTGAATAACCCTGTGGCTAAAGTAGAAAATATGTTATGTTCATCTACAGTAAATTGTATCACCTCTTATTTGTGCAGCCTTTGGAACGCTTACTGTGGGTGTTAGGAGACTGATTCACTCTTTATTTTAGATGTCTTGCTTTTGCTCTTTTTGACTGTAATTGACTATGGAGATCTACTGTATATGACTTCAACTGCTCTTTGCCTTTTTTACATTGCATAGCGCGTGTCATGGGGCACAACGATTTATTCCTAACTCTGGTTTACACTACTGCTTCTACACTAATTTAAACTGCTCAGCCCTTCATGTTCACTACCTCTGTCACTGTACGTTTTCATATACAAAGAAATTCTGGGTAGAATTCCTTCTTACTTTTCACAGATTATAATTTAGAAATAGGGATTATGTCTGTTTAGTGGAGAGTTTGAAGTTCAGAACTGAGCCGGGAAAGAAACCAGTTGGGTTTTGTCTCAGGTGATGCCTGAAGCAATCATTCATCTAACCTTCATCTGCAAAATTTAGCATCCCAGAAGGTATTTAAAGTAGGGGTGCACCGATTGCAGTTTTCTGGCCGATGACCGAGCTTTAAAAAGCCTGACCTGCCGATTCCAATTTTGGTGGATGCCGTTTTTTTTTTTTTTTTTTTTTTTTTTTTTTTTTTTTTTTTTTTTTTTTTTTTTTTTTGTCTGTAAAGTTGCTGAATATAGTGACAAAGTTGCTACGTTGGCAACAATTCAAATTCAAAAATACTTTATTTATCCCAAAGGGAAATTAAATAACAGTGAGGTGATTATGTGCAGATGTGACCTGGTGGGCAGGTCTGTCAGTTAGCCCTCTCTCACAGCAGAGAAAATGGGGACACTGGGGGATCTTCAGACTTTTGCAGAGGTAGGTAAGATCGTTTTGACATATTAGTATCGGCTGATTGCTGATCACTCAAAATTAGAGAAAATCCAGGCTGATTATCGGTGCAACCCCTAATTTTAAAGCCATGATAAAAACTCTGAAGTCGAGACTAACTGTGTGCAAATATTTCTTAGTATGTTTTGTGATATAATGCACTAATCTGCTGCGTGGTCCTTTTCGTGTGAATTTGAACTGCGATCCTGCTATCTTAGCCAGGTCTCCGTTGCAAAAAGAAATCCAAAAAAAGGTGTTGAACTGCAGTCGCAAGACAATGTCCTTCAACTTTTAGATGTGTCCCAGTCCAACACCTCTGAATCACATGGATGGATTACTTCCTCATGCAATCCAGTTCTATAGAGTTCTGCTCATGGCCTAATTATTTGATTCCGGCGTGTTGACTCATAGACGCAACTAAAAGTTGAAGACTGGAGTTTAACACCTGTAACGGATATGATCATTTAAATAGGATTCGCTGCAGTTCTTTTAAAAGTGAACTTGCAGGCTTCTGGTTGTATGCATGCTTGTATCTTGAATGTGACACCTTCTGCTACATGTGTCAGAAATCAATTAAAGCACTTATTTCTCATTCAGTCATGGTTGGAGCCAGTTGTTGCCACAGCTGTTTCGCCTTCCCTGCCCATATAGAGCGGCGTTCTCACTATATCTGAGGCCATCTGTGAGCTATTCATTCTTGCAGTTCACACTGAAGCATTTATTTTCTCATTACAAGTTATTATATCAGCAAACTGAGTGTGCACTTTTTAAGTGTTTGTGTGGTGGATTTGTGCCCCTGAGTTGCACAGGATGAATAATTCACCTGCAGGCTGATGAAAAGAGGGCAGGGAAAGTGTGAAGCGCTGAGGTGGAGTGACCTTGGTTCCTGCTGGCTGCAGGTCGCCCGGCCGTTGCTGTGGTAATCATTCACACCAGCCAGATGGCATTTCCGTGGGCGAGCGTGAAAAGGACGGGTCAGGGTCTGTGCTGCCAGGTCCTGCCTGGCCCAGAGACAACTCATGGACCAGCGATGTACCTGGAGAGAGAGGTTAGAACTGCAGGAAGAGTTTTGGACTGCGAGGTCATGAGGAGGACTGGTGGAATAAAGTCGAAATACGGTTTGATCTGTGGGGTTTACAGAAACGTACCCCTTTTATAAAGTCAAACATCAAGGATTTTCAAGGATATCATCAAAGGAGTGCTTGATTATTCCCCCTTAAAACTTTGGCCTGGTACCCTTACTGCAAGTTCCTTTAATCCCTCTTTTGTTTTTGCCCGTGTCGCAACGCTGCGCTCATATGGCGAAATAATGCTCCACTTGTTTGCTACCATCTTCTGTGCCCAGTTTCCAGGCTCTCTTTCATGAATCTCCGAGGCAGTGTGGGGTTTTTAGATCAGGAACAAAAGCTTGTGATTGTACTACATTTAGCATGACTCAGTTGCTCTGGTGTCAGCTCTAATCCACACACAGAGACAACAGTATTGCCAAACAGTGAAATTGCTTTGCAGCCTGTGAGCATCGCTGCCTCCGCTGCCAGCCTGCTCTGTGTGCTGTTTGCCAGAATCTCCTACACACACACACACACACACACACACACACACACACACACACACACTGCAATCTCAAATTGGCTGTGAAAATCGCTCTCTGTTTCCCTTTCATTCATGCTTTCATATATTTGTTTGCTGATATTGTTAATGTCACATGCATCAGTCTAATCTCATTCTGCTGGAGAGTAAAGGAGTCCAGTGTCTCAGAGCTTGTTTTATTTATCATAATAACTGTCATTTCATTTATATGCTGTGATAGATTATAAAAAAGCTTTAAGGATGACCACTCCATGTATTAGCTCATTATCTATTTTTTAGACTTCCGTTGTCTGGTTATTTAAATTAGGCAGACCAGGGGATGTGCTTAAATGTAGAAGCAGCAACACTCCTGCTTGCCTTGCAAAAGTATGAAAAACCTTTTCACAATTTGACACTTTGCAGCCACAAACCTCAATGTATATGTAAAGTTTTGTATAGTTTTGAAGAAGAATTATGCATGGTATGCAAGTTTTTTTTTTTTTTTTTACAAACAAAAATCTGAAATGTGTGGCATGCATTTGTCACTATCAGCTTTGCACATCCACAGATTACAATTTTAAAGGAGATTCTATGGGTTTTTATCAGGGTTGTCCACATCATCATGCTGCCACCACCATAATTCGCTGTGGGGATGGTGTGATCAGGGTGACGTGCCGGGTTATTTTCCAAAAAGTAAAATTTTAGCTTGTATTTGTATTGTGACAAAATTTGAAAAAGTTCAAGGTGTGAATACTTTTGCTAAGGGACTAATCTAATCATTAGCTTGGTGCGGGGAACATGTTTGTCACAAATCCCTATATTGTCCATCTCTTCCTGACAACTAAGCAAATAAGGAAGAAGGAAGCTCCTGCAGGACTATCTGGGGCAAATTGAGAAGTGAAATCCAGGAGCTATAACGTGGATGCATAAAACGGATGGAACATTAGAGAGTGAGAGGAGTGAAACAGAGTCGAGCATTAAGCTGTTTAACCTCTCCGTGTAGCATTAGTGGTAGAGACTTCAAAGCAGATGCTTTGGCGTTGGAAGCAGAATGACAAATGGGTTTAGAGACAGCCACGGTGAGCATTCTCACAGGAAGACTAGGCCTGTCATTAATGTCAGCTTAATCACTTTGACCTTCCTTCAACAAGATTTCCATACCTATCCTGCCATTCTGCTGTGCTTGTGCTCCTGCTTGGTGGCTACAGTATGCTTTGGAGTTTGATGAAACCCAGTGCGATGAAGCTACTGTTTATGTCAGAGATTGTTGGTCCGATGCATCCTTTAAACATGCTATGTTAAAGTTTTGGTTCTGTTATATCATAAAAATTTATTTTCTTTTACACCTACTTTTGAGATGATTTCACCATCGTGATACATTCTAAACCATTTCAGTTTGCTTTCCAGGGTTTAAAACTTTTACATTTTTTTTTTTTTTTTTTTTTACCAGTATCACAAATATCACAGCTTCCAACCAGGACATCTATGGCTTTGGATCTTCTAACTTTTGGAAGCAATAAACAATAACACATTCCATTAACTGAGCAGATGTGATTTTTTTTTTCTTTTTTTTTTTTTTATAAAGGACTGCTAATTCTAGGGCAGAAATTTTAGAGCCCAAAATGCAGTTTTATTTAGCAGTACTTAGTAAAAGCTTGGATCCAGAAATAGCAGTTCTGAGTTCATCTCTAATCAAGCAAAAAAAAAAAAAAAAAAAAAAAAGAAGCCTTGAGCCATTTCTGACTAAATTAAAACAAAGTTTAAATTTGGCACATTTTGACCAAAGGTACTTGTAACCTGAAAGCCTGGAGGCTTTTCTTTTAAAGAACTGTAGAAATCTTTCTTTTTTAAAATTCCACCAAGGTTGAAAGCACAGACTACAGCCATATTTAATAAGTTATAAAAAAGTTCCTTTATTTCAGGAACTCAATTCACCAAGGAAAACACATTATATAGAGTAATTGCACAAATTGATGTTTTCCAATCTTTATTTGTCAATTATGATGATTTTGTGCTTATGAAAACATCACATTGAAGAATAGAATATTACATCAGGCCAATATAAAAACTTTTTTTGCAGAGATGTGGGCTTAATGAAAAGTATGTTTAATACCTGCTTGAAGGTTGCTGTTTTCAAAAGGTACTTTTAATCTGACAAACTAGCCTCATTGTAATGCGTATTCTAATCTATTGAGAACAATTGTATTATTGAACAATATTTTTTGCTGAATCTTAGAAACCCTTGTCTTCTCTGTGGTGAGTTTCACAGTGGGGATTAAAATATCTTTCCCGGAACTTTATTTAGTACCTGGGGGCTCAGGATGGGAATCTAGTCAAAGATCTCAGTTTCTGGAAGATTCTAAACTAAACCAGTTACTATAATGGAATAAACATTGTCAGTTGGACTAATCTTTGGCTTTTACATTTATTTTTGTCTTTAGAGCACTTAACTTCTAAGCATGTGCCATACATACTGTACTGTACGTGTGATCTGTAGCAATCTGGCAAGGAACCCCCGTGGATGTTTACTTGAAGCAGTGGTGCCCCCAACGTGGGGCTTTCTGGGGCCATACACTGGTCTGATCTAGCCACTCCTATGAAGATTTCCATGGGGCACTGCTAGTTTGAAGTTCAGTTTTTTGTGATTGAGCTGACTGTGCGCACAGATAGGATCAGTACTCTCATTTAAAAGGTGACACCACACACAACAGTAAAAGAAAAATGTAAGTTAGAGTCGAAGCAGAAGGAAAAAGAGCTGTGATTATTATAATATATATTTTTTTAGAAATACAGCTGTGGGAAGAGCAGCCCTTTTTTGCATTTGAAGGGTTTACTTCGCAGCAACGGAACTCCCTTAAAGATGCTTTCCTAGTGAGAGACGACTGTAGTTTTTCTTCATCTAAACCAGCACTTTATCGCCTCCTTTGAGGCTGTGAAGAAAACTACATCTGTGAGTGGAGCGCTGTGGTTCAGCTGTGCGGACATGTTGGCGGGGTCAGTAGTTGCAGTATGTGAAGACCTTCTGGCATATTTTATTCATATTAGTTTCAAAAGAAGATGGCATTTCATTATAGTATTGTAACTGCATTATAGAGCTGGCTCTTTAGAAAAGCCCACAGTAATTTCATTGGAATACAGATGGTGATCCTTTGCAACTAGAGATGAGTAAGAATCCATCTGTATAATACAGAAGAGTTGGAAATATTGCCATAATTTGGACCTATGCCTTCTTAGTATTGATTCCAAACTGCTGTGGCCAAGGATTGCCAAAAACTACTGTCAGTAACCTTCCTTGTGTTTTACATTAGTCCTTCTACTGGGCTGAATTTTCCTGTTTCAGAAGCTTGCTTTTCTATTCCTTCCCCAATGTAGCTTAGTTGAGGTGGAAAAAAAGAGCTATACTATGTTTAACAGCCCACCCCCCTGATAGTTGACAGTGCTTCATAGCAAGAGACGGCAGATTTTTCATAACGGTGTGTTCTTCATGCTGCTGCCCCAAGGCTGGAGCCATTGCTTTGCAGGAGTAAATAACCAGCTTTAACAAAACTTCAGGGACACATTAGTGTGCTGGAGGATGGCTCCATGGCGGTAGGGCAGGCTCTTCTTCGCTCGCAGTGAGGCAGGTGGAAGTATCAGGAGGGGGGAGGTAATAGCTCATCGGCATGGGTGTAAAGCTGTGTCCTTTCTCCCTGCTGACAGCCAGTCCCCTGCCCAGTAAGTCCATACTGAGCTGCGTTCTCCACCACGGCCTTGGCTTTATTTGTTTTCACCGTCTGACACCACAGCAGACGTATTGAGTGTGTCGTTCTTTTCTTGTTCAGTTTACTAGACTTAGTATGAATCCTACAACCCTCCGTCTCCCAGTCACAACACCTGACATACCTCGGTTGAATTTGGTAGATGTTAATTGTATGTTACTAAATATAAATAACAATTCAACCACTTAACAAAAGAAACACAAGGTTGTAGCAATATTTTTGGGGAAGCTGAAAATCAATTTTTTTAAATTTTCTTTAAGCTAAAGCTGTCATTGTACAGGTATTGTACATTGGAAATTCAAATACATAGACCTTGTGGTGCATTAAGGTAACACAATAACATAAAAAAGGTTCCACAAATCAAAAACTGTTTGAAGAAGAAGTGGCCAAGTGGCCAAGTTTATTTATTTACTTATTTAGTTCTGTTTTCTTCACTCTGATTTGATTTGCACTAATTCAACTGTATGTATGTATGTATGTATGTATGTATGTACGTATGTATGTATGTAATTTCCCAATAATTCTTCTTATTTATTTATATTTGAAATGTCTTCATAGAGAAAAATGAAGCCAAAATCAAAACAAAAACCAAGCCACCAATGACTCTGCTGTGGAAGCACTAGGCCATCTATGAATGCTTTTGGACGGGGGGAGGATGCCGCAGCATTTCATGCTGCAGAAAATTTGTCACCAGTTACATTTTTCAAAAAGAGTCACAAGAGAGGTCTGATTACCCTATTAAATATAGCTACAAAGTCATTCAGTGGGCAACAAAGAGCAAATCAAGAATTACTTCCTTTCTTCCTTCAAAATAAGAGTCTCAGAATAGGGTCATGAAAAACCTTCATAAAAAATAGCTTATATTTTTGTCATCAGACAAAATGTTTACCTATCACGAGACCTCATTCTAACCCCTAATATTTTGGTCCTTCCTATTGTGTAGGTGGCAGGCTTTTACAGACTGCATGTTCAGTTGCTGGTTGTCAAGTGGGGGTTACCACAGAGTGCAGGGTGCTCACCAGATCAGTGTTTCACTAACCTTCTCCATGTTGTCTTTGGGGATCTCCGCTGCTCTCATTATGTGCTGCACAGAGTGTTTACCGGACAAGAGGAATATAGCAATCTTGTGCATCTCGCTGGTTTGTAAGGCCCATTTGTCCTCATTTAAGTCGGATGAGGGAAGACCCCCAGAAACGGGGCTCTCGGTGGTCTTTCGAGTATTAAACTAGCATTTGTTATTACTAAGCAGATATACTCTTATTTATCAAAATAATATGAAAGGTGTGTTATAGCAAAGGTAGATGGATCAGGGCTGTTGTCTTTGTGCAGCTGCTACCCCCACACACAGTTAATTACTCTCTTATTCATCCCTAACAATGGGAGGGGGTGGAATCTTGCTTCTTCACTAGGAAGATGCAGACTGGGGCCCCAATGCAAGCAGAGTTGCTTCAAGAGGTACAGTTTATCATTTTTAATGGAGAGGTACAGGAAGTGGAGACATGAAGCTGGGCCCCGTGATTTATACACTGCCTCAGTCGGGGGGAGATAAGAGCAAGTCTGTCTCCCTGTCCTCACCTCTGGTTTGCAGTCACTTGTGCTCAAATCCCCCCCCCCCAACACACAATTTTTTGGTGTTTTCCACTCATCTTGAACACCATGAAAATATACCTTGTCTGAGCCGCTCTAGGGAAATAAGGCGAAGAATTTACCTAACCATCTTATTTTATATATCAGAAGCCTTTTTATTTATCTTGTCTCCAAAATTAATGGGAGCAATTATACAGTGCTGTGAAAAAGTATTTGCTCCCTGACAGAGCTCTTGTTTTTTTTTTTTTTTTGTCACAGATGGATGTTTCAGATCATTAGACTATTTTAATATCAGACAAAGACAACACGAAGAAGTAAAACAAGCAGTTTTTAAATGTTTTTATGTAGTAAAGGGGAAAAAAATCTATCCAAAACAACCTGGCCCCATGTGAAAAAAGTATTTGCTCCCTGAACCTAATAACTGATTGTGTGCACAATTGCCATTAGGCTTTTGCAATAACTTGCAGTGAGTTTTTTGTTTGTTTGTTTGTTTGTTTGTTTGTTTTACATTGGTTAAGTCCTGACTTTCAGAGGACAGCTGTAAAACCTTAATTTATTGGCCGATTTTAGCATGTCAAAGGTGGACTTGCTGGTGTGCTTTGGATCATTATCCTGCTGCTTGGCTTTAAGTCCCAAACTGATGACTGGACAAATTCCTTTAGGAGATTCTAAGCAGAAGATTCATGATTGCAAGTTGTTCACGTCCTTCAGAAGCAAATCAGCCCCAGACCATCACACTACTACCATCTTGTTTGTATGTTTGTATAATGTATTTGTTTTGAAGCTGATTCATGCCAGATGTAATGAGACTCACACTTTACAGAAACTTCAATTTTTTTTGTCTCAAATGTGAGCTGGGCCTGAGTGTTCCTGGCTTAGAACTCTCCCACAAAGTCCATGTTGCTTCTTATTGTTGACTCATGAACCCCGACCTTAGCTGAGAGGTGAGGCATGCGGTTCTGGGTTCTGCTTGTGGCCTCCTGGATGAGTCGGAGTCGTCAACTTGTTTCTTGTTGCTTTTTATGAAAGATCTTTTAGCCTACTTCATGTTGTCAGAAAGGTTTTATTTAGGTTCTTGGGCCCTCAGGTCTGCTGTAATCAGGCCTGGATTTGTCTAGTGAAAATAACTTCTTTCCAGAAAATGTGGTTAATCACTGTTACAAGGGGGCAATTACTTTTTCACATAGGGAAAGGTTGGTTTGGGTGTTGTAATAGATGAAATAAACTGAAATCTACTTTTGTAATTTTGCATTTAATTTGGTAATCTTTGTCTGATTTAAAAAAAAAAAAAAAAAGTTTGATCTTAAGCATTTAAGTCCGACAGCAAACAAACAGTGAAGAAATCTGTCAGGGTGAAAATACTATTTCATAGGATATCCTAGCGTATTGGAGCCCCAGGAAACCTCTAAATCAGATGTACCTTTCCATGATTCCCTGAGGCCTAGTTTATTGTGCGCTGTTGTACCCTGAAAAAGCCCAGTGATGTCATGCCTCCATTGTCACCTGTTCATTTACTTCGTAAAGGAGGGAATCGGGGTATTGATCAGGGTTTGCAACTGTGTTAACAGCTCTGCTGGTGTGTAATATAGGCCTTGAGGCTATTCTGTCTTCAACGCTCACCCTCCAGAGTGCTTTCTGGACCTTGTAATCGTAATTAAATATGCAACTTTTGATCGCATCAGGGCCACTGTTTTTGAACTGAAATGTGGTCACACTCACCCCATCTTCTCAGCTGAGAGCAGAGGCAGGCATTTCGAATGTTAATGGGGGGAAGGAATAGTGAAGAGCAAAGAAGTGAATTGAGATCCTTCCTTTTTCAATTTCCCTTGTTAGGCTCCTGCTGCATTCCTCCCTATAGTTTTTTTTTTCTTCAGATGAGTTTTATGATATTTTTCTCCCCTCCCCACAGCATCTCTACCTCTTTTCTCTCTCTCTCTTTCTCTCTCTCACTTCTCGGCAGTTTTCCCCAGACAGGTTCCACAGTGTTTTAGAGGGGATGGATTTAATTGCTCTGTGGGGATTGGTTGGCTGTGCCGGGCTCGGCTGTTTAATTAGTGTACCCTGTCGGGATTGGTTTAATGCTTCATGATCTTGAAATTGTCTGATTGTTCAGCCCTCTGGGGAATCTCCCTGCCTACGTAGGACAGCAGGTTTAGCTAAACATTGCTTCAGGCTTTTGCTGTATGCAGCAGGAAGAAGATATGCCTAAAGAAGTGGAATTTGGCTCACCTGGAGGGGGCACAACTAATGTGAGAAAATAAGGGGCATCCATGTCATTGTTCTTGAATACTTGAATATAGAAAATCTCCACAGACTTGGGGGGGGGTATATGTATTTAAAACGCTTCATCTGGCTGACTGGAAATGATCAAACTGACTAATAATGCAGAGCCAATATTTGTAATAAGCACATGGGTTTTAGCTGCAGTAAAGCATAGCAATTTTCGTTTCATGTGGTTTATTTTCTGAGTGGTTGGCATGTTTTTTTTGGTCTTTTTTTTAATGTAGCTCTCGCTGTCTTGTTTAAAATTTCTGCTGCAACAAAACATCCAGGATCATCCCACTCTCATCCTGAGATTATATGCCTGATCACCTTGACTGAGCAGAGAAGAGGAAATTACATTTATGAATGGGCGCCGGGTGGGTCGGTGTCCCCTCTGTGGCCTTCTCCCGGGTGCCCTTGGTTTGGGGCAATCAAGGCAGGAAACGCGCTCAGCGACGAGATCCTGGAAAAGGGAAACGCTTCTGTTATGGCGGTGCCGCCTAGTACATGCAGCATCTACCGAAGGCTAAACTCATTCCGCTTCATCAGCCTCATCAAGCCCACTCACTCAAAGAACTGAACCTTGAAGTGCATAAATCTCTAGTGGGGGATAATAAGAATACCTTTCCCTGCCTTTCTGCCCGGACTTGTTTGTCTTCGCAGAGAATGATGACTGAGTGCTCCAGTGCAGAAATGATTACTTTTTGTCTGAGAGCTTTGTCCATTAGGAATCCTCCTGGTAGATGGAACACAAATTTTGCACTCTGGTGTTGATGATCAGACTATCTTTGTGGCACCCATGGATGGAGAGGGTGTGCTCTGTTTGGGACTCCGTTTACACCCCTTGAATCATCTAGTGGGTGCATATGATCGCTAAGGTGACAGCCCACACAGCAACAAAGTTACTCCTATTTGAGAATTGCACCCATCCCTGATCTCTCTGGGGGGAGATGCCCTGATTACTGAGTGACTTTGTGCTGAGGTTGAGGGCCCTCTCCAGCTCTCAGGATTGTTTTTATGGTGATGACTGGTTGAGAATAATGAGAGTTAGGCAGTGCAGACAAATTTTTAGAGATGCACCAATCAGATTTTTTTTTCATCCAAACTCTGGTACTTGAAAAGCTTTAACTTGCCAATGGCGATTCGAGCTGATTTCAGTTTCTCTTTGAGGACTATAATATAGATGAGCATTCAGAATATATTTTTAGTCCTTCAGCCATAAATAGACAAGAAAACCAGTTATAGCAGCAGAGGCAATGTCACACTGTTTGTGTATGACCATAGTCTCTATAGAATGGACACAAGGATTACTTAACTGACATTTGACAATTTCTTAAGCATTTCATGTTAGCGATTAGCACAGCCATATCACTGGCATCACTAAAACAACAGTCAAAGTATCCAATTCCCTAGAGAACGTAGGTCCTAGAATGGCTGGAAACGGCATCATGGAGGAGCATTGCTGTGATGACATACTGAAGGCAAGTTAAAAGAATAGGAGCTTCTTAAAGAGACAGGGCAATTTCAAGGCATCAAATTGCAAAGTCAAATTTCGAAATTTCGTTGAAGTATTATATATATATATATATATATATATATATATATATATATATATGGTGTGTATGTATATATATATATATATATATATATATATATATATATATATATATATATATATATGTATATGTGTGTTAGGTATATATATATATATATATATATATATATATATATATAACACACACATATATATATACACACATATATATATATATCTATATATATATATATATATATATATATATATATATATAATATATAATATATATATATATATATACACATATATATACACATACAGACAACATTTTTATAACTGAAGGTAACATAGTTACTTTATTGTGCTATAAAATGGCACTCTGTGCCTGCCAATATCTCCAAATTCTGAATGTCCCACAAACATGCCTCAGCATGTCGGAGTAAATGCAGTTTTCTTTTAAATGGCTCTGACAAGGTTTTTAAGACTTAACGGACATTGAACTAACTTTGAGTTGTTTTTTTCTTCCTCAGTAACAACTTCCACACCAGAGTATGTGGTTGTTGCATCATCTAGCAATGCTTATTTATGGTGTGTTCATTGACTGGGATTAATTGGCCAATTTCAGAAAATTGGTTGATTCTAGGTGCATCTCCAGAATTCTTTAATCTCGTTTTAATTGGCTGTTGTTCTGCTGTGTCGGTACATTTAAATCAGTTGTGATCAGTATAATTTGTGCATTTCATTTTTTGCACAAGTATTAGTGCTAAATGAAAATGACTTCTAGATCTATCTGTGGCTTTGGAGATACTCATTGTTCTGCTCCTCAGGCCAATGGTGGATCATGGTCAAAGCCAACAATGCTGCTCTTTCACAAATAAGCCCCAAGACTTAATATTGCAGGCTTGGCTCCCCTTCAAAGATAAAGAATATTATTACGTCTCAGCCCCATCCCCCTCCGCCTTTTGGGCAGGGCGTGAGTTCAGCGTCCGTCTAGACGTGCAGCATCATTAACCCGCCATGACCTCAGTCCCTGATGAATTCCCTCTCACATCCCCTGCAGCCCGGCGTTAGCAGCCATTCTCCTGTCCACTGGGAGTCGGGCTCCTCTGGACTGGCCATTAGAGCCACTAGCCTCTGCTGGCAGGCATTAATAGGCCAAGTGGCCGGAGCCTCTTTCAGACTGCTGAATAATTCAGACTGTCTGGGCTGCGTCTAGTCCTGGGTGCGGGGAGATGTGAATTGGGGAGCAGGGTGCAGGGGGCTTCACGGAGGTACAGGGGTTAATAACAGGTCTGCCTCTGTATCAGCAGCTGCTGTCACCCCCCTTCCTCAAACGCCTAACAAACACACCCGACCCCACCTCATGTATGAAAGAATCCTATTCAGCTGATTAGATTTTTCAAAATGGATCAATTTTTAATCAGCGGAGCATCTGACTACGGTCAATAGCTCTGTCGCTGTGAAGACAGTTGCTGGACAGCCGTCTTTATTTACAGGAATGTTTGTTTTTTTTACTGTATGCAGATGGGTAGGTGGTAAACGGCTAACTCGGGTCATTGCACCACTGCAGTGTTTGCCTTATCCAGTCTTCCCTTGTGATGTAAATCTACAACAGCACCATAGTGGCAATCTGGAGCGGGTCCAGCTCGCTCTGACCATTGGGTGAAACAGCTGTGAACCTTCATTCACAGCCACACAGAAATGTCTTTCTGCATCACTGTGGGCCTGTCGAAAGAGCTGCCTGTTACTCATTTGGATCAGGATGAGTAGGAGTGAGGAGTCAACTCACTGGATGTAATACTGCCATCAAAATTTCATTGGACTATTGGGAGGCCCTAACATGTTAAATAATGAGGAGCCCATAAACTTAATGTTGAGAACCTCTCTGGAACTGCTGACGATGCCTAGTTAGGCTGTGCTACGTAGGCTGAGTTATTCTCCTTTGGACTGCTGTTGAGGCCCAGCTGCTTTCTAAACATCCAGCTCTTAAATATTATTTGTGTGATCACTTAAAGGACTTCTTGATAAGATCAAAGTAAAAAAAAGAGCATGTTTACAGTAGATGGTAGGGCTAGGTTATAGTTAAAAGTTGACATTTAGAAAAATATGATTGCTCACGTTTTCTGGAACAACATTGAAGACCTCAAGATTAAGAGGGACATTATTCAAATCAAATTCTTTTTTTCCATGCATAGTGAATTACTAAAAGTATTTCATGTTTTGTCATGTTAAAGCAACAAGCTTTACGGCATTTTCATTGGGATTTTATGAGACAAGCACAAAGTAGTGCATAATTGTGAAGTAGAAGGAAACTACTATGTTGTTTGTTCTTTTTTTAAAATAAAGAATGTCACCTAGCTTTAAATAGTTTTAGACAGAAATTTGTAAAGGGGGGAACTGAGGTGTTGCTTAAGGTTGAAGAAAAGTATTCCCACAGCATGATGCTGCCACTGGAGTGCTAGTTTTCCTCTACACATGGTGTATTGCAAGTAGGCCAAAAAGGTCAGTTTTTGTATAACGTGACCAAAGTACCTACTTCTACACGTTTGCAGCCCTTCCTATAAAGCTGCAGAATGTAACTTTTATAGACAATATGTTTTTTTTGAAAAACATATTTGTTAAAACTATCACTATGTTGTGACCATATCATATGAGACAGATAATTGTAAAAAATTGAGCTCCTCTGCCTTCTCCCGGTGGTCCTACTGCCATTTACAGAAATACAGAAACAACCAGTCAGAAACAACCAATCAGAGTCAGGAGGAAGGTCTTAGAACTGTCTATCATGCTCATGTATGCACTGCTCACACCCTCCCCCTTGCTCTCTGCTATACTACAGCTAGTTCCTCACAACAGAACCTGCCATGAGTGCTCAGACTAGTTAGCATGGCCACTGATGATGATGGATAAAGAGTTTTGCTGTCATGGTAAGTTGCTTATTACATTGAGCAGCATGTACACGAGCATAATTGACAGTACTAAAACATTCCTCCTGGCTCTGATTGTTTGGTTCTGACTGGGAGCAGTGTATTTCTGCAGATGGCAGTTGGACCACAGGGAGAAGGGAGAGGATCAATTTTTTTTTTTCCAGAGATTATCTGTCTCATGTTATACTGTCATGACATGTGACAGTGTTAACAAAAACGTAAAAAAAAAAAATGTTCATAAAAGTTACATTCTACAGCTTTAAAATGGGTTTTATCATTGCCACTCTTCCATAAAGTACAGATTTGAGGAGTGCACAAATTACAATAGTCATAATGTTTTTCATCTGAGCTGTATACCTCTGCATCTCCTCCAGAGTTACTATGAACTACTTGTCTACTTCTCTAATGCCCTCCTTGTCTGGCCTTTGTAAGTTTGCAGTTGCATCAAACTGTTTCCATTTTCAACAGAAGGAATAAACTGTTCTGTAAGACGTTCAAAGTTTGGGATATTTTCATTACCTATCCCTGCTTTAAACGTCTCCACAACTTTCTCCCTGACCTGTTTGCTCTGTTGGTCTTCATGATTGTGTTTGTTTTCTGATATTCTCTAACAAACATCTAAGGCTTCAACAGAGCAGCTCGATTTCTACTGAGACTAAATTACAGACCAGTCTGTTTAGAGGTATCAGAGTAAAGGGGGTTAGTAAAAATTCAAGCAACACCTTTCAGATTTTTATTTGTAAGAAATTCATAGTTTTTATCACCTAAACTACTACCTTAAATTATATTGAAGTTTGTCTTTGTATTTCATTCAAAATTCTATTCACGCGAGTTATTATAGATGTTGAAATGAAATTCTGCATATAGGAAGTTGGCTTCATATGTACAGAAAATAGAATAGCTCACAACATGTTCCCCTTCTAACAGCAAAATGTTTTAGTAAACAAGGTCAAATGGTGCAATGTAGTCTAAAATCAATAAGTCTCTCTCCTGGTGAGGCCAAATCAATTTATCAGAGATAGAAAAAAAAAGATTAATCCATGTTATGACAATACAAACACTTTTAAAAATATCCGTTTGTAATGTGCTTTGCTCTTTTCCATTTCAGTGCTTCCATAGGCCAAAAAACATCACACAAAAAAGATCAGCTGAAGTGGTATTAAACCGAGGTTTCTAATAACTAAAATACCAAATGTCCTTTTCTATATATATATATTTTTTTCTAAAGATTAAACCTTTCCCTATTATACAATACATAATAGAGCATATTATGAAAAATCTATACCTGTGATATCAAAATGTTATCTTATCCTATTGATGTCAAATAAGTTATGGCACCATTATGATATTTCATGTTTTTGATGTAGCCTTTTGACGTTCCAGAGAAACTCACAACAGTAAATTTTGACACTTGCAGATACTTTGCAAGTGTCAAAAAAGGGAGAAAAGAGAAGAACTCTGAGGCAGTGGTGGAAATAAAAATACGATTAGAAATTTCCACTTGCAGGAATCCTAAAACAAGTCTGTCATCAGAAAAAAAATTGTTCTCTTTGCAGCATGAACAACAGCAGCAAGATTCTTTGCTTCCTCTGTATTTGCTTCCTCTCAAATTGTAATAATTTGAGACTTTGTAGAGCAGTTGCAAACTGTGGAAAGAGCAATCTGTTCTCAATTACCAGTATTCTCTGTACAGTATACTGTATATTTTTATTACATATTGACAGAGTGACATAATAACCTGACGTCATACCTCACTTTCATATTGATTTGACACCATATTGGCAAAATCACATATTGACGTGGTGCTCTGATAAGACCTTGATATGCCATGCGCTGCCATGATGTGAGCCATCAGTTTGCAGTGTAGTGCAATAAGTTTGTCATCACTGCATGGATTTATTTATATAATGTTCCAGTCACCTGATGATGTGCTTTACTGACTAAATGAATGATATTTTGGGCTAATAACAAGTCATTTTGTATATATTAAATCACACAATGAAACTGAGTATACAGATGAAGTGGAGTCTTCCTGTAGATGTAGATCAACAATGGTGTGCAGTAATGTCCGTCTACCTGTCTATGTTCGGCCTCCATGGTAGCGAACTGTTGCACTGAGTGATTAATGGTAGTATTATCCACTACTTTTATAGCTGCATCTGGTTCTAATTTAAACCTTCTCCACAGTATCAGGATCTTACAGCACACCCACCTATTTGAGCTCCGGGTAGAAGGATGCTAGCTGCTAGCCTGGAGGTACATCCAGCTCGATTCAGAAACTTTGCTGTGGTGATGGTCAAAAACAATGTGGTGAGTTTACATGCTGAGCACTTAAATCTGTAAATAAGTAATTCTTTTCTGCTCTTTGAGCTATTCACTAACAGGTCCATTGCTTAGCATGTCTAAAAGCACACCACATACCCTGCTTTACCTATTCGCTTGCTTGGTCACCCCAGAGAAGCTGGTCATGAATCCTTTCTTCCACAAGAAGCTATTCTCCATAATTCATCACAGGCCATCCTTATCTCCATCTAAAACAGGGGTCTGCAACCTTTAGAATCGAAAGAGCCGTTTTACTCTCAGTCCAGCTAAATAAAACTCGTTCAGAGCCACAAATGTTACATGATCATTTTACTAAAAGATAAATTGTAATTTTTGCTAAATATCTACAATTGGAACTTTGTTCTCCATTTTGAAGAACCACCATTTTATTTCTATTTCTAGGTTTTAGAATAAAGAAAAACATTTTTTGATTTGGTGGATTTTGATGTTTTTTTTTTTAAATAATGTGGAAAAAAACGCCATTTAGTTCCCAATCTAATGCTGAGAAAAATAGATCTGAAAAAATATTACTGGTACTTTTAGTGTCCTTATGTTGAGGAAGTTCAATCCTCATATTAATCAATGAAATAAAACAAACAAAACTGCTTAAAAAAAAAAAAAAAAAAAAAAAAAAAAAAAAATGTTGTTAGACCTGTATTTAAAAACATTAGTTGGTTCTTTACCGGGCTGCATGGTAGAATAGTTGGTAACCCCTGTTGTCTTCAAGCAAGAAGGTTCTGGGTACAAAGCCTTGCCTGAGGTCTTTTTGCAAAGAGCCACTTGTGGCTCTGGAGCCGCAGGTTCCAGACACCGATCTAAAACAAAATAACAAACAAAAAAACTTCATCATAGTGAATGAGGCCAAACTTAAATTTATTTTCCTGGCACAAGAGATGCCACTGCAAAAATGCACACAACAATTCTTGAACATGTACCTTTAATCTCATACCTTTATGAAATATTTACATTCTGTTGAGACAAATATGTCATCAAGTCACATGCAAAGAAATTTTGACATGATCTAACAAATGCAATATAACCTTTTTGCTATATATTAACTTTAAGTGTGGTATATGATGTAATGCATGAAAACAGACAAGTTGATTTATAACACTCTGTAAATGACACAGATCACATGGTGTCGTGTTTGCTCATTAACATGATGGAGTCAGTCTGTTTCATAATGAATAGCTTGTTGCTGAAGCACACAGGATGAATGACAGGCTTATGCATAGACTTAGCACTGGCATTCTGTTGCTTGAAGCCAATGTCATTGTGCTTCCTCGTGTCATCCGTTGCAGCACACCCTCTTTCAGTTTTTAGAAGACATTCAGACATCATAGCAGTGTTAAAGTATGGCCTTTTTATAGTTTGTAATGTCTACAGTGTTATACATAATAATTTAGGACATAGGCAGATCAACAAAACCCCATGAAAGTACATGTTTTTGTGAATATAGTTTAGATGCTCCAGTTTCTAACTGTAACTAAACATAAGAGAAATATCACTGGGATGGTATAAATTAGAAGTAAGGCTTTTGCAAAACTTGACTTAAAAGACCCTGTGCTCCATGTAATCTTCCCTTTTAGTATCAAACTTATGCAAAAAGCAGCAATGCTTTCACTAAGAAGTACTGTTATTTTTTTGCTTGGTAATGAAAATGTTTTCTGCTGTTGTGCCAATGGCATTTTTTCTCTTTTTGCTCTTTGATAATAGAACTGGATAAACTGAATGAGATTTTCAATTCTTGGCTGATTGTACGCTTGAAGTTGTGCACTTTCTTTGGTTTCCTCTCAGTACCAACTTCTTCTGATGGCAGAAAGTAGAAACCTTATTTCTACTTTCTGCTTATGTAGAAATAAGGTTTGATTTATGCTATCTTGCAGAATGGCTGCTGATGTATGCTGATGTATGTTTTGAGGATGACTTGTCAAAATGCTCTGATTTGCAATAGGTATGGTGCAGTTAGTAGTATCACACCATACCAAGATTTGTAAAAGTCAAGGTTTCTAAGGTCTTAAATGAATTTGAGTAAGATACCAAAGAAGGTGCAGGAGTGACCTGAAATTTCCTTGGCTGTATGGAGCATAGAATGGTATGCTGTTGTTTTTTTGGAAGGTTATTTTATGTATTGTATAATGTGAGAATGATCTCTAAGACATTGTTTTATTAAGTTTTTTGTATTATGATTTTGATTTTTACATTTTTTCCTTTATGGCTGCATCTTAGAATAAATAGAGAAAATTCTAAAGAATAATGAAAGTAAGATCATGAACAGGTCACTTGCCTTCACAAACACATAAACTTGAGATCAGACACTGATGTTGGACAAAAAGGTTTGGCTCTGAGTCTGTGCTGTAATTCATCATAAAGATGATGTATCTGGTTGTATCTAATCTGGTCTCTGTGCGGACAAGTCATGTTCTTTCCTTACTTTGACCTTACTTTGGACCTTACTTTCAGGATTGGTGCACTGTATTGTTGGAACAGGAAGGGGGCATCCCCATACTGTTCCACAAAGTTGGGAGCAGGAGCTTCTGCAAAATGTCTTGACATACTGAAGCGCTGAGAATTTCTTTCACTGGAACTAAGGGGCTCAGCCTAACTCTGAAAAAGAGTCCCAAACTATAATCCTCCCTGGATCAACTTTACACCAAACCCAATGCTGTTAGGAAAGTGCTGTTGTCCTGGTTACTGCAGAACAGCTACACTCCCCAATTGGTTTGTCAGATGTAAAAACGTGAGTCATCACTCTGGAGAACTCTATTGCTCAGAGCAGAGGCATCAAACTCCAGTCCTCAAGGGTGGATGTCTTGCAACTTTTTGATGTGTCCCAAGTCCAACACACCTGACTGGATTACCCTCTCATGCACTCAGGTTCTATAGAGTCTTGCTAATGACCTTATTATGTGATTCAGGTGTGTTGACAGAGAGACACATCTAAAAGTTGGAGGACACCGACCCTTGAAGACTGCTCTAGAGTGCTCTAGAGTCTTGTAACTCATGCTTTACACATCCCTTGCTTTGCATTGCACTTAGTGTTGTAAGGTTTGGATACAGCTGTTTGGCTATGAAAACCCTATTCAGGAAGTTCTCTGCAATGTTCTTGACTTAATTTGAAGGCCTCATAAAATTTGAAGGACTGTAGCTACTGACTTGGAAAACTTGGTAACCTATGCTCTGTATCCATTTGAGATTTCTTTTTTAGGTGGTCTACCCCTTTTTGGCTGAGTACTGTTGCCAACTCCTCAGCAAGGAAAGTAGCTATTGGCTGTCCTAAAAGTCACTAGAAGTTGCCAGATGATGTCATCACCTATTTTGCATATTTGGTCATTCGTGTGATCTGGGCAGTAGAAGAACGGAACATCAACATTGGCAAGACAAAAAGTGATTTAAATACTCTAAACATGTTTAGAACTACAAATAAACTTAATGAAATAATTTAATGTTCTAAATATTTTGCCTGACGACCTGTAAGTGCTTCGGAGGTGGAAGGGAGCTCACGGCATCAATCCCTGCTCGTTGTAACAGCAGTGTGATTCATGTGTTGTCATCAAACTCTTCAATAACACAGAAGAAAGTTGCTAGATTTGTCACTTTTTTGAAAAAAGTCGCTAGAGGGGTCTGGAAGGTCGCTAAATATAGTGACAAAGTCGCTAAGTTGGCAACAGTGTGGAGTTGCTGTCCTTTCCTATCACTTCCACTTTGTTATACCACTAAAAGTTGACTGTTAAATATTTAGTAGCTAGGAAATTTCACAACAGACTAATATCACAGGTGCCATTCTATCATGGTACCACACTGGAATTCACTGAGCTGCTAGAGCGACCCATTCTTTCATAAATGGCTGTAGAATCAGTCTGCATGCCTAGGTGCTGGACTTCATACACCTATGGCAATGAAGGTGTTTGGAACATCTGAAATTAATGATTTGCAGGGGTGGATGAATAGTTTTGAGAATAAATGTTAAGTTCAGGCCTTTACAGAAAAAAATGGCAAAAAGGTTTGATATTCTCTGCAATAATTTGCTTACTATTACAAAAGTAAGCAAATTATTCAAAATGTATTCTTCAGTCTGTGTATCAAAATTAAAGTAACTTTATATCTCAGGCAACTTAACTACAGGAATCAATTTTAGAAGCAGTGGGTGTTATTGCTGCCTTTTAAAAATTCAAACGAAAGCAATTACATCATGTTATACATTTTTAAGACTTTTGCCTTAAAGCTGCAGTATGTAACTTTTTAAAAATATGTTTTTTATATATTTGTTAAAATTATCATGTCGTGACAGCAAGACAGATAAGACAAGACAGATAATCTGTGAAAAAATCAAGCTCTTCTGCCTTCTCCCAGTGCTCCCAGTACTAATTGCAGAAATACATCACTCAGTCAGAAACAACAAATCGGAGCCAGGAGGAGGGTCTTAGCGCCATCAGTCATCCTCATGTAGCGCTGCCCACATACTCCCCCTTGCTCTCTGCTATGCTACAGCTGGATCATAACAACATAGCCTGCCTCGAATGCTAAGGCTAGTTAGCATGGCCACTGATGATGGCAGATAAACAGTTTTCCTTGAACAGTAAGTTGTTTCTCCACCATTTGGACATTTAGCAGTTCTACACAAAGGTGATTGACAGTGCTAAGACCTTCCTCCTGGCTGTGATTGGTTGTTTTTGATCGGGAGCAGTGCATTTCTTTAGACGGCAATAGTAAAAGTTACATACTGCAGCTTTAATACTGTGATACTCAAGGATACTCAAGGTTATAGTATGGCAATAATCTTGTACCAGCCTATGTCTAACCAGCTGTAAGATAATCCTGTTTATTATGCTCCTAGTGAACTATTCTCATCTGTACATACAGTGTTATTAGAGTCCTCTGCTCCCCAGACCATCAACACTGCTGGTGTTCAACTGATCTCTTGTCCTCCAACACTGTGTCCCTGTTGTCGGCTTGCCTGTTTAATATGCGAAGGCGGTCATTTAGGGAGTCATTTTGGACCAGTGTAAACGAGTTGGCAACAATGATTAGCTGGAGCTCCAGAGGAAGTGTCCATCATTGTGTTAGTGCATTTGGAGAGCATCATTCCTCCCACAGGTCATCCTGCTTCAGTGTGGTGGAAGACGCTTCATGAAAAACACCCAAACAGCACCGGCGTAAATACACTGTAAGTGGAGTAACTTGATGGGAGATTTTGCATGGCTAATTGCAAGTATGGATTGAAGGTCCATTAAGAGACATCAGAGTCCACCATACAGTTTGAATAAACTCGAGATGGATTGATCCATTGACTTCCTGGCTTTTCTATCTAAAGAAGTAATTAGAAACAAGGAGCGAATACCGTTTTGAGCATGATGAAATAAAGCATTATCAGTGTCCAGACAGTCTTGTTTCTGATGCTGGACATTTTTTGTTTGCACAGCATATGCAAGCATGCTTCAGGGTGGCACCGTGGAGGTCCTGTGGGAAATATCAGGCTTATTTATTGGAGCCTTTTTAGCCCCAGCTCAATAGCGACGGTCTGATGGCCAGGGTACAGAGGGACTATCTGGCAGAGGAGGAGGGTGGAGGAGGAGTTGGAGCCTGGCGTCAGCCCCACTGACAAGCTCTTATTTACCATCCAGATCTATGACTCATTTTATGTACCTAATCGTAAAGCACTGAGATTTATCGGAGGTAACGGGACAGTGGGGAATACCCCAGGAGACTGGCAGGTTCAGCCCAGCCCAGCCCAGTCCTCCCCTCCTTCTCCCTCATGCTTCTGTGGCCGGGCTTCAGGTTCTCTCTACCTGGCCCGGCACAGCAGTGTCTTCTGGGAAAATGGGGAGTGTTGCAGTCCACATGAGGAAGTCCATAATTCAGCTAGATATAGACAGCTGATGGCTCATCTAATAAAGAACAGGGTCATAAAAATTGGATGGCCTAATGGATGACTGTGAGGATCAAGAACAGCTTACTGGTCAGATAGAGGGACCTCTGTGCACTGGACGTATAGGTCAGTTCTACATGCAGAGCAGCAGTATGACCATCACCAATAAACAGAAGGAGGAAATTTGGGGAGGTAATGAGGAAGATGATAAGTAATTTTGTTTCAGTTTACCAAATCCTGGTATGTGAATTGCTGTCTCTTTTCCCTGGATTATTAATAATGCATGTATTTCAAGGGGGATGAGAGGAAAAATCTAAAGGTTGACATCCTCACTTAGCATCATTTTTCCCCTGTTTCCTCATGTCTGGTACTCTGGTGCTGGCAAAAGGGAAGCAAGTGCAAGAAGTTATTCTAAAGCTGTCTTTGTTCTGACGGGCGGCTGTTTTCATATCCCTGCCGAAATGAAAATTAAACTTTCATTGTTGTGCATGCTGTTTAATCCAATAACGATCTGATGTAACAAACTGCCGCAATATCTCCCGGCATACTTAATCGGAGCGGACTTAGCCCTGTCGCTTTATATTAACCTCTGCTGCAACAAGAGAAGGGCCTTGCTAATCTGCCATTGTGGGCTTTGGCAGTGTGTAGCTGGTGCAAAACAGATTTGGCAGCAAGTGCGAAAGTAAAGGCTTTATAATGACAGCAGGGCCTCTCTGCTATTTGAGCTAATAATGTCAGAATCTAATAATGCTGTGGCCCTTGGAATTAGATGGGAGGTAAATGGCTGGGAGTAGTGTTGATGTGGAGAAGGATTTTAGGGAAGGGGGAGGTTTCAGACATATCCACCTTCTCTCATTATGTCATTCACTTTTTAGAATGCAAATTGGCAAATAATTTAATCCCTAATAACCTTTAAATTCCCAATGTAGGGTCTGGGAATGTGCCCACATAAGATGAGCACGCAGCCAATGGTTGTTTCTGTATTCTGTGGAAAAGTATAGATCTGAGGCATCTCTTACACCTTTTGATTTGATGTTATTGTCTTATCTAGAGGGGCACAGAGAAATTGGTTGGTAAACGGATTTGGATGATTTTCAGTTTGACTGAGTGCTAGCTGGCAGGTCCAAGTCTCAAAAATTCAATCTTATTTCAGTCTGATGAACCGGTAAGTGAAAAGCATGCTCAAACAAAAAACATCCTAGGTGTAGAAGTTGTTACTGAGGGAAGAAGATTAAGAGTCGATTCACACAAGCCCTGTTTAGTCCGCTTCAGTCGAACTCTACTTCGTTTGTCTAGAATTTCTGGTTCTTTTGGGGACATGTGAAGGTGCAATTAAACTCTGATGTGGAGCAAAACAGGAAACTCTGGTCCGCCTAAAGACCTAGGTCTCGGCTCGGTTGAAGTGAATTCTACCACGGTTTGAATGCATATGTGAAAGCCAAGCGGACCTGAGAGAGCTCCAAAAGCAGGAAGTGGACAACAGCACAGGGCATCCTCTGTAAACGCAACCAAAACAAACATGCGTGTTTCGTGCCAGCAGGCGAAATGGCTTGCACTGAATCCATTGTTGAAGAATTTGGCACAGTTGCGAAAGACAAAAGAGAAATCTTACAACCACTAACACCTGATGTCACTCCATTTTTGTTTACATTTCGTGAAGAAGAAAGTTGCACTCAGTATCTTATTCAGAGGTTTTCATGTTGTTTCCTTCAGTGGTTCTTGGTGCAGCGCCACCACAGGTGAGGGGGTAAACAGGTTTTTCAAAGGGTTTGGCTTGTTTGACACGGTGCAGTGTGAAAGTGAATCACACCAGCTGAAAATGGAACAAATGTTGCAAATTTGGTCACTAATAGAACAGAGTCCACTGGACTATCAGGTGTGAAAACACTCTGAAAGTTAGTTCTTTTCATTATCGATGAGATGTTTAAAAACAAAGTTAAAGGACCATCAAAAGCAGTAGGAAGCTATTAAAAACGAATTTGTATTTTCTAAAGAAGATTGTCAGCTGTTTGTTTAATTAGGTTGCTATAACAGAGAGCTGAACTTTAACGGGTGCTAATCATTTCGTTCCCTTACTATTTTGGACTTGTTCAGTTTTGGTTGTTTTCAGAATTGATTGTTTTATTTTTCATGACTCCTGCCACAGGATGTCAGGTTATACATCTTTGGGATATTTTAGCTGGCACAGTAGATAACAGGAAGGCTAAATGTATCACAGCAAAAGTTACTCTGTTTGACCTCTTTAGAGTGTTCTGTCCTTTATGGAACATGTTGGGTTTGAAAATATTGCCAAAATGTTGCCTTTTAGAGTTAAGGTGAGGGATCTTGAAAAAAAAAACAAAAACAAAAAAAAACAACAAGACTGCTATTTAAACTTGATGATGCTACACACATTCTAAAGACTCTCAAATGTCACCTCAGCAGTGGTTTTGTCTTTGTTTTAAAATGGTAAAGCCATAATTTCCAGAGATTACTCTCTCACACACAGGCTGCTACACTACCTCTGTCTCAATATAATAGACTGCTCATGGCAGGAAGACTAAAAGATTATATTTTGAACATTTGTAATTATAGTTCTTGAGGAGTAATTAGAATCTGCTAAAATCTGTTCCGGCAGGTCAAAGCCTTACCAAAGCTGGTGTTTGGTAATCAGTAAGACTTTGCAGTACTGGTAAAGGTTGCTACTTAGATTTTGTAAATTATTGCAGTGCCAGTATATGCTGTGATCAACCCACATTGTCCTCAGACTTGTTTCCTTGCCATTATGATATCCTACAACCTGTGATCTTGAGGACTGGGTAACTAATCTATATGCAATCCTGTATCTATCCATCCATCCAACTGTTTAACTTAATATTGGCATGCACAGTGTGATTACATGCTTAAATATTGTAATCCATATATATATATATATATATATATATATATATATATATATATATATATATATATATATATATATATATATATATATATATATATATATATAATGTTGTCCCTTATATTGCAAGGGACAACAGCAGCTTAAAGTACTAGAGTGACCTCGCACTCCTCAGCAGGGCTTCATCTGCAGCGTCATCACTTGCTTCCTGCCTTGTCCCTTTAAGCAGCCTTGTAACTTAAAACAAAAATCTGATTGGCTGCTCTCCCAGCCTCCCTTCATCCCCTCAGCTGTGAATGAGACCCCAGTACTGGAGTTAAAATAGCAGTTATTTCTCATGTGCTATGCCATTTTGTCAGTTTGACTGTTCCACTTATTCAGTGTTTTTTTTTTTTTTTTTTTTTTTTTTTTTTTTTTTTTTTTTTGACTTGCTGAGCTTGAGGGGATGAGAGTGCCATTTCGCAGCCAGATCTGACTTGTGTTGATTGAATTAGACAAAGTCGGAAGATAATTAAGAACCGCAAGGCGCTGCAAAACTGTCTGCTTCTAAACTGGCGAAAATGAGACGCTGCCACATCAATGAGCTTGCTGGCTCTGCTTGATGTCAGTGCTGGGTTATATCAGTTGACACCCTTACCTCCTAGTGCTGGAGCCAGTTTCCTCCTTTCCCTTTAATGTTTCTCCAAATATGATTAATCACAAGCCGTAAAAGTGTTGCGTCTGACAGTGCACCACGTTTGCACAGCTTTGTTTGTTTCTTTCATGGTGGTAACATGATCCTCGCCTGCCAAGTGGAGTTTATGGCATTAACGCAACCCCAACGAGGTGTCTCTGAAATTCAGTTGGCCCGCAACATCTCTCACAGCTAATCAAACTGCGATGTGGTACGTTTGCAAGCTCGTTTGCATTTACAAAACCGTCTTATGGAATATGTCTCTCTTGTTGGTCATTTTGATGTAATACTGACAGGATAACAAAGTGTTCATATCACTTGAACCTTACCACATTTTGTCACATTGCAATCAGAGAGGTAAATTTCCTCCTTTGGAATTTTATCTAATAAATCCCTTTACTCTGATCAACATTAATCAATTCATCATCTAAAAGTAGAAAGAGTATGGCACAACTGGAGAAAAAATATACCTACCAAAACATGGCCTTCTGCTTAAACTGATAGGCTGGATGCAGGATAGTGGCCCCTGAGGACCAGGGTTGGGGACCTATGGGGACACAACAAACATTTGGAAGAATGTGTCATCTGGTCAGATGAAGCCAAAATTAAACTTTTTGACCTAGATGCAAAAGGCAATGTGTGGCAGAAAAACCAGGACTGTGCATCACTCGATACACACCATCCCAATGGTGAAACGCAGTGGTGGAATCATGGTGTTTTGATAGTTTTCTTTAGTAGGGACAGGAAAGCTGGTTAGAGTTGATGAGGGGACGGATGGGGTTGAAAACAAGTCAATTCTGGAAGGAAACCTGTCAGAGGCTGCAAAACAGTTTGGATTGGGGTAGGGTTGCATCTAAAGATTATTTTAGTTATCGATTATTCTGACGATTAATCAGACAAAAAAATCGGCACATTTGGCAGATTTTTCATTTAACCACTTAAGCTTATCTTATAGAATATTAGAAGTATATTTAATAAATGCAAATAAATAAATTATTCAATTCTTTTTTTAAATAAGAAATTAAACATTTTATTGCCTAAAATGCAATAGCATAACATTCCTTTAGTGAACGCTTGATCATTTGTGGCAAAGGATGCATCTGCAGCTGGAAAAATACTTCTAACATCAACATGTGAAAAGATCAGTGCTTTCTGCTCGACTTAACATCAATAGAATGTAGGGCTGACCTGATGATTATTTCTTGGATTAAATGAATGATAACTGGATAACAAAAGGTGATTAATATGAGATATTTCTTAACAGAATTTGAACCTGGTGAAGCTAAAACTATGTCACGTGAGGAGTTCTGGGTAGAACATCTTTACAGACAAAGAAGGTTTTTCATCTTAAATGTAATATATATATATATATATATATATATATATATATATATATATATATATATATATATATATTGTATAAGGTTGGCTTAATTACTGCTACTAGTGTGTTGTTCTTTCAGCAAATTGCCTATTTTTCTGAGTCTGTATACTTCAGTTAATGAATAATCGATTACTAAATTAGTTGATGATTATTTAAATAATCGATTCATCACGATTAATCTAATTAATTGTTTCAGCCCAAGACTGGGGTGGAATTTCACCATTTAGTTGGACAAAAACCCTACGTTTATTGGCAAAGGTACAGTGGAATGCTTTAGATTAAAGGCTGTTAATGTGTTAAACTAGCACAGTCAAAGTCCAGACCTAAATCTGATTCATAATCTGTGGGTGGGCTTGAAAATTGCTGTTCACAAACCCTCTCCATCTAATCTGACTGAGCCTGGGCTATTTGACTCAGGAGGGCTGAGTAAACTTTTAAGATTTTTATTTGTAAGATAGTTTTAAAACCATGTAAATCCCAGTAAAATACATTGAAGTTTGTAGTTGTGCTGTGAGAAAATATGGAAAAAGTTCAAGAGGGGAGAATACTTCAGCAATGCATTGTATATTCATTTCCCTAATCAGTTTTCATGTTGCAGTGTTAACTTAGAATTTCAAATGCAGTGACCTACAACATCTTCAGTACTGCTCCAAGTTTTCTTGAAGTTTTTTTCTTTTATTCAAACACAACATTTGTAGAAATGCTTTATAAATTAAGGTTTGATAGTTCAGGAAGCTGCCTCCTTTGTGTGCATTCAGGCACCTCTCACTTCACTTTTCACCCATTTTATTTTTACCAGATTTTTATGGGTGCTTGCCAGGTTGCTGCTTCTCTTCCATTTCCATCCCTGGACTTTTGAAGTAGCTGTGAGGTTAATGTTGAGAATCGTATAGCTCGAGCATAATAAAACTGACACCGTGAGACCCAGGAAAGTGTGTTTATAGCTGTGACTAGCTCTGTCTTTTTCTTTTTTTTCCTTTTTGCCATAAACCTGATTTCAGGAAAGGCTTTGGACTCGTCGAAGACCCCCTGCCCTACCTAAAGGGGCTGGAGTTTGGTCTGGTAGGGTGGGAGCGTCGTGGAACATGGGGTGTCAAAGGCTAATTTTCAAAGCCACTCACGGCTGCTCATCTCTCACTGTGAAGTGGCAAGCGTGGCAAGTGGCTTGCTGGTTGTCATGGATACTAAAGCATGGGACCCCAGAGATGGGGAGCAGGGGATGAATTGCTGCCCTGTCTATAGGATTCCTGTCAGCTCTGGCCTGATAGATGGCATTGACGGATCATTTGTCATACTGTAATTGTTCTCAGCAAACACAAAACCCACCAGTATAAACAGTAGTGTGCCGCAGGGCTAATAAAGCGGGGAAATGGAAGGGGATTCACTGATCCGCTGCCTCTTTCACTTTAAGAGACAATGGCTCTGTTGTCCAGGCAAGGCGGTCTGATTAGAGCTCTGAAGGCTGAGAAAAAGCCTGGCCGCGAGAATAAAACAAGGCAATCATAAAGCAAACGGCAGTCACTTCTCTGTATTGATGTGGCTAGGCGGGGGTGAAGTCTGCGAGAAGTGTTGACAGCTGAGGGAACAACAGGAGTAGGTCTGAGAATGATTCGTTTTCTCCCCCTTCTCTATTTGGCCGGAGAAACAGTGAGGGAGACTGCTTGTCCAAGATAACAAATACAGCACAAGTGCAGATGCATGGTTTGGACTCAGAGCTCTATCTCCTCCGTGCTCTAAGATAGCTATGTGCCTGAGCTGGGTACAAATGACTCTGGGTCCAAAGGTACCATTTGTTCAGACTTGTTTTTGTGCAGGTTGTTTGCTGTTACTGTTTGGGATTTACCTGCTGCCATCTTTCTCCTTTGTGGTTTGGTCTGCGCTTAAGGCACCTCAGACTTATGTGGTTCTCATTGCATATTACGGACATGACCTGCGATTTTTAATATGAACATGTGTTAAGGTCTAACTAAACTTGATTAGTTGTGATTTTAGTGATACAAAATCGAATAAATCTTTCAAAATTATAGAATAGAACCAGCAAATAAAAAACAATCAGTTTTTTGTTACATTTTATTTAAAAGAAAATGCATCTCAGAAATTATTCATACTCAGAAATTTTTTTAAGCTTCACAGCAATAAAACATTTCTTATGATTGATGACCATCTTTTTTTGAGATGCACGATATATTGGTATCAATCGGTATTTGCCGATGTTAGTCATTTTTTTTTACATATCGAAATTGGTCCGATAAGTAAAACTGGGGCATTATTAACTATTTATTCACATCTTGTTGCTGTTTGTTTATGTTTCAGGAGGGGAAGGGGGTTGGTAATGTGCATTTGTTTGGTTGTGACAGTGATGCAGTGCACGATTACGGGGGTATTTACTGAAGAAGAGAGGCGATCTAGGTGGGTGTGTTGTGTTTTTTTTTTTTGTTTTTTTTACAAAAGATTTGGGAAATATACGATATATGATATCTGTAAGTACCGGTAATCTGGAATAACAGCAAAAATAAAATCCGACATCAATATCGGCCCAAATTTTCATATCGGAGCCTCCCTAATGTTTTTGCATGTTTCCACTGATGACTTGAGATATTTTTGGTGATGATCTCTTAAGGTTGAAATCCCTCATGCCATCATCCTAATCTTTAACTTTCTCCACAAATTGAGAAGCAACATCTTGATAGTAATCACAGATAACTTTAACAAATCTGTTAGAGGTAAATTAGATTATGTTTTAACAATGAACCTAATATTTAGTGCTAATTGTAGATAAAACGTAAAGTTATACTGATCAGAACTGGATTAAATGTGCCAACACAGCTGAACAACAGTCATTATAAAGAGAATAGAGAACTGAAGAGATGCACAGAAAAATTAGCTGGAGTGTATTCGGAGGATTTCCAGCTTGACCGACCCTGACCTTAGACCACCTAGTGGGAAATTCAAAAACTAGATCTTTTTCCAGACAAGAACACACCGTAGCTAAATGCTTCCAAATCACTCTACCAACAATTTTCTTCGGTGTTGAAGTTATTTTTACGCCAGTGAGGTGTTTAAAAATGAAGTCGTAAGAACAAAAAAAGTTGTAAGATTAGATTCAAAAGGCAAGAACTTACTAAAGAACAACTTGAGTCGATGCTGGTCATTTCAATTTGGGTCAGTTCAGTTCTTTGGATATAAAATTAAGCTTGTCAGTTTACACTTGTCTTGGTGCTGTTTCATCAAATTAGTAAAAAAGGAAATGGACCAGCATCCGACCTTGAGCAGATAACAGGAAGGCTAACTGTACAAATCAAGTTTGCTCTGTTTTCAATCTCTCTTTTATGAAACGGCCTTTTGGGAATCACCGAGTTAAGGTAACAATCGACATTGTCTATGGAATATACACAGAGGCTGATGTTTACGGTTATTAATCCTGACCTTGCTAATTCCTAAGATAAATATCAAGGGCTGTGACTTTAATGCGTTAATTTTGATGAATTAATTACATACATTTTACCATGTTTAAAACTTTTAACGAAATTAATCGCTTTTTTTTTCTTGCATGCATAGGTTCAGACCAGAACTTTTATATTCACATGTTTCTGGTATGCCTATAATCTAACACACAAGCAACATCCGCAAACAACAGTGATGGATGACAAAGTCACTTCTCTTGCCCAATGGGGGTTAATTTTTGCTTCAAAGAATGATCTGACAGGATGCTGGAAAAGATTATTGTTGTGTGCAAGTTGTGCACGAAAAGAGTTGGCCTATCACTGAAGCTATTCAAGCCTAAAATAGCATCTCCATGTAAAACATGTTGAAGCAGTACAGATGTCCCCAACGCTAATGTCAGTGTCCACAGCTCACATTGAAGAATTTTTTTTTTTAAAAAGTTACATGAATGGGCTTCCTGAAACACCTGAAAGCTTTATAGGTATAATAGCACTTTGCACCAACCTGATGGTTGAATAACCTAAATAACAGATTAAGAACAATAAATATTCTTGTTGTTGAGCCCATAGTCTAGTTTATTTAATAATTTAGCAGTCAAAAGGATTTTTTTCCAATTGAAAATGTTATTCATATTGACAATATATAGTTTTTGATTAAAATGCATTTATTGTGATTAATTACAGACCCTGCAATTACATCAATTGAAAATAATAATCGAGTCCCACTTTTATAAATATCTAAAAACAGTTTAGAATGGCAGCTGCATAACCACTTTGTCACTGAAATCCTGTTTTTCTGTGAAATCTCACTGACACACGATGGGACGTCTCTGCTGCTTTTAACATGAATAATAAATGATGCTCATGGCAGCTAAGCTGGAAGAAAAGATTGTGAATGCTGTTGATCTCAGTTCTAAAAGGGAATTTGGAATTGGTTGGAATTGATACCAGCAGGTTGAAGGTTTACAAAATGTCGGAGTTTGGAAATTGGGCACAAATCCCCGATCGTTGCATCTCTAAATACAAGTTCTGGCAGAGAGCCAAGGCACCAGCTGGACACAGTAGTCAGAATCCTCTTCGGAGCACAGAGTTTGACATCAGCCATCCTATCCTGTTTTATTAGGATTTTGCCAAATTAGATCAAACTTGTCAGGTGCCCACGCTGTTTTTCTCTCATCTGCTAACTCTATACTTGCCCCTGCTGTGCAGCCTCGCTGTAAGCGTTTTTCTGCAGGAGGAGGTCAGTAGGTGGATGATGTGTTGACTAATGCATGCTGTGGGGAGGCCCATGTCTCTGTGTGGTGTGCTGAAGCGAGCGGTCCTGGCACTCCTCATGGAGCACCTCGCCCCTCACTGACTGCACCTGACATGCTGTGATGCCGGGAGCACTTTAGGCTGACCCGGCTGCTCACCTCCCGCCTGATGGACAGATTAAAGGGCCATTAAACATAATTACTGTTTCAGTTGGAGAGGCCGACTCATCCCGTCTGTAATGGTTACAAGTTGCTGCACCTCTGCCCTCCGTTAAATTCAGAATTTCACTTTGAACGTCCACTTTCTTGTTATCAACAAGTGACGGCTTTGAAAATGGAAAAGTGTTCGGTTAGGAGCATAACAGAGACAAAGCTGTCAGAAATGCAAACCAGGCTTTGAATGTTGTAGATATTTTTTTTCAAGCTTGGTTTTAAAAGATTTTATTGCAGCTTTTGTCAAATCAGTGGATTAAGCACAAGGAAATACGAGAATCTGGAGACACACATTAAAACACCTAACATTTATATTTGCATTTATTTCAAACAGGGATGCAATAATTATCCTTTCTGCTACTAAAATGAAATATTGATTATTACAGTATATTAAAGTTATTGATTAAAGTTATTTTGATTTTGCTAGAGAAGTTTTGGAAGAAGTTGGAAAAAAACACCAGAATTTTGTAGCTTTTAAGTGCTTATTGCACAGAACACTTCTCCTTGTTGTCAGATGTCACCTTATAGAGTAACAAGCTGATATTAGCTGGTTAATTAGTCGGTCTTTCAACTTAGGTAGTCAGACGCTCAGAACTTGCTTTAAAGTGAGCTTTGAAATGCTGCTTTCCTCAAGTATTATTTTACTGTTAGTTTTATTTATCTTTGCGTAACTTTAGCTAGAGGGGCTATGGATAGAACAACAGTTTCTTCCTTTCTGAATGTAACTTTTAGTCTGGTCTCTGATCAAAAAAACTTGAAATAAAATACATAAAACATTACTTTTATAGGTGTGATGGATGGTGTTCCTTTAATTTCCACATCAGATAATAGAAGAACAGAATTTGTCCTTCTTTTAAACAAGGGAAACTTGTAATTGGCTTCTTCTTGCCACATGAACATAGGGTAACAGCACTCAGCTGGATAAACTTCTGACTAATTCTGCACTTTTCTGGCACTTTAAACCATAGAAACAGTATGATGTAAACTGTTTTTGTGGATTTAAAACCTCCTTATGCCTTGACTTCAGTGGATCTGAGCCAATCAAATGGAATCTGTGGAGAGGAGCGTGATGTGATCTGGAGTGGAGCAGTGTCAGTGTGTGGTCTGCTGCTCTGTCTGTGTGATTATGTAAAATGTGGTGAGGTGGTGGAACTCTGGCTCTCTGTTTCAGGGGGTTGCTCATCGCCAGTTTCTGAATGTACGGCGCTGCCTGGTAATCTTCTCTCCCTCTCTCTCCCCCTTGTACCCGTAGGTAAACCCATGCTGCACCCTCAGGGAAATGGGTCGATACCATCATCACAGCTGGAGGCCGTGGCTGCAGACAGAGTTTCCCCATTTTTACATCAACACTGATGTTTATTATGAAGTCTGCTTTTCCTCCCAACCTGGCCCGCTTTCACCCCTTCTCTTCCTCATTTGGCCGTTTATTACACCCATGGCGAGAACAAACAGTTTCCCTGCTTAATAATTCACATCACTTTCATCTGATACTCGGTTACCATGGGCAATTTAGTAGTTGAATAATTTTGTGAAAAATTCATTTATTATCGCTGCGCGTTATGAATCTGGAGAGATGGAGAGTGGAGTAGTGAAGGATTTTAAATTGTGCCTGTGGAGCGAGGGATCCGAGGGTAGGTAATGTGTTCTAATGTTCTCAGCCATATGCATTGTTTTCAGGGCTCATCGGTTTTACATCGATTCCCACTGAAGTGTTTAATTGCATCATGAATATGATCTAATTCTGTCCTTTTCATTGAAACTGGAGCACTCTCTGCAAATGATGTACGGTCTTGACAGCACCACATCAGGATGTATTTTATATGGAATGTAAATTATAGTGTTAAATTAGCCTGGAAAGATAACTAGCTGGCACGGGGGAATGGACTTAACAGTTTAATTTAGTGTCAAAAGGCCGTGAAGGAATAAATCACCCCTCTCTCCTCTCTCTACTATTCCATATTAGGCCTTAATCTTTCTCCTTTTACTTGTAATATCATTTGTTTCTCACTTCTAGGAGCTCTTGAGGACATTATTGTGTTTCTCACATCATCAGTGCCTGGTTATAATGTTTTGGTTTAATGTCATTTATTAAAACAGTGTTTTGCTGCTGGCACTTTCCCAGTTTTCTTGAAATGAGACAACATTTGCCCCCGTGCAGTTTTTTTTGTTGCTTTTTTTTTGTCACAATTACACGTCTTTTATCATCAAACTGTCCAAGATAAACAGAGTGAATATGAAGAGTTGTTTCAAAATGATGATTTCATTTATTAAAGAGTAACTAAACCTCAAATCAACTTTTTTTTGCAGATAAGCTGTATAAATTGAGCCTTAAGGGTGCTATCTTTTGTTACTGTGCAAATTACATCATTTTCATGTAAACATGTTTAATTCTGCAGTATTTGACCTAAAACTATCTTAGTGCTGCTCTCTTTGGGTTGAAGGGTGGCTACTGCCATTAATATTTCTTATTGGTAACAACGATACAGCTTGGTCGATGTCTATGTCACAGCCCTACTTTCGGATGTAAAACCATCTCACTAAAACACACCCTAGTGGTGAGTCAGGAGTTGAAATTTGCACATGTGGACACAGAATGAATGGGTTTCTGCTCTGACTGCAGGCAGGCTTTGGCTGCAGGACAACTGTGAGACTGCTACAGTTCTTAGGAAGTGGGAGGAGTTCATGAAGTTGGCTACAGTGCTTTCAAGAAGGGGTTCTCTGCAGACTCAAAGTCAGTGTTTCTAAAGAATAGGTGTTTCCAAAGATCAAACGCTATTGGCTAGTTCCAGCAGCAGATATCTTTCAGAAACTGACAGAAACCACTCATCCATGGTGACTGCTTTAAAAAGTTGAACAAGAAAACAAGAAGTTAACAGTACTATTTCATTGTCTGAAGGCCAGTTTAAGTAACATTATTTTGTGAGTGATTTGTAAAAAAAACATCGATTTGTTTTTAACTACTTATGTCAGTTTCACATTATTTCAGTAACCAAAACTGATATTATTTTTAATATAATGGCAGGGTATCAACATTTAGCCCTCCCTACTTATTGACATCTCTACCATTAGTTATTTATGCAGTGTGATTTATGTTGATGCTCTTATTTTGAAATGTAACTGGACGTTCTCTGAACTGTGTTTCAACAGTTAAATAGCTTCTTAACAATGACAAACCACTTTAATGTCTTTCAGTCTGGTTTCCGTGCTCACCACAGCACTGAGACTGTCCTCGTCAAAGTATTCGATGATATCCACACAAATACAGACTGTGGAAGAACCACAGTGTTGGTTCTGCTGGACCTCAGCGCAGCAATTGACACTGTTGACCATGATATATTATTGAAGTGACTGGAGAACTGGGTTGTACTCTCTGGTACAGTACTTAATTGGTTTGAATCCTACCTAAAGAACAGGGATTTCTTTGTGTCAATAGGGAACTTCTCATCAGAGTGGACAGAAGTCACATATGGAGTACCCCAAGGTTCAGTCCTGGGATCCCTCCTATTTAATATTTACAGGCTCCTACTAGCCCAGATTATAACAAGCAATAAGATTAGCCACCATAACTACACATGATACACAGTTTTATATTATGATGTCACCAGGTGACTCTGAACCCATCCAAGCACTGAACAGATGCTAAGAATAAATCAATGCATTGTTGTACCAAAACTTTCTCCAGCTGAACAGAAACAAAACTGAAGTTATTATCTTTGGACCCAAAGAAGAACGATTTAGAGTCAACACGCAGCTTCAGTTATTACAGCTAGAAACTAGTGATCAGGCCTGAAATGTGGATGTAGTGATTGGACTCAGACCTGAACCTTCAGAGACACATAAAGACAATTACAAAGTCATGTCCTTCTATCACCTGAAGAACATTTCCAGGATTAAAGAACTAATGTCTCAACAAGATCTAGAGAAACTCATCCATGCGTTTATCTTTAGTTGCACTGATTACTGCAACAGTGTCTTCACAGGTCTGCCGAAAAAAATCTATCAGATTCGCTCGCGTTCTCACTAAGACCAGGAAAATAGAGCACATCACCCCAGCTCTAAAGTCCTTATACTGGCTCCCTGTAGCTCAGAGAATAGACTTTTAAATATTTCTGTGAGTTTATAAATCATCTGTTGTCATTGTATCAACCTTCCAGACCACTCAGGTCTTCTAGTTCAAGTCTACTCTGCATCCTCAGAACCAAAACCAAACACGGAGAAGCATCTTTAAGTTTTTATGCACCACATTTCTGGAACAAACTCCCAGAAAACTGCAAAACAGTCGAAACACTGAATTCCTTTAAATCAAGGCTAAAAACTCACTTGTTTAGAGTTGCCTTTAATTAGTAGTCAGTGGAACATTGCTCAATATTTCTGAACCATATTTGCTTCATGATATCTGCTTGATGATCCTTATGATTTTGATGCATTGATATTTGCTTGATGATTTTGATGATTTTCATGTATATTTGCTTGATGATTTTGCTGTATATTTGCTTGATGATTTTGCTGTATACTTGCTCGATGATTTTGCTGTGTACTTGATTGATGTTTTTATGATGTGAAGCACTTTGAACATGCTTGCTGCTGAAATGTGCTATACAAATAAACTTGACTTATTTTGAAATGTAACGAGACATTCTCTGAGGTGGGAGGAGAAGTTATGGAGAGACTGTGAATGTCCGACTGTCTAACACAATCTGCTTGCTGTTATATTTAAGTGCTTAATAAGTTTTCTGATACCCTGGGCTATAACAGCAAGCTCAAAATATGTGAACGTCCGATGGCAGAGAAGTAAGCTAGCAATATTTAAAAAAGTAAAAGTTGAATGACAGACATTAATTTCCTCCAATCAGGTGTGGTCCTTGAGAAACTCCTCTTAATAGATGGAACTTTGAATTCTGCTCTCTACCAGAAAATCCTGAAAGAGATCCTGAAGGTTTAGCCATCATTTTGCTGTACAAAGCAAGCCCACTTGCTTTATACAGCAGGGCAGTGATTCACTAACAAATCCAACTCTAGGTGGCTCAACACAAAATGATTTTGGAGGGGCCTAGTCAATGTCTTAAATCCAACTGAGATGCTGTGACATGACATTAAACAGGCTCTTCATAGTTTTCATGCTTATATGTAGCTCAATTAAAACAATTTTGAAAAGAGTGGGACAAAATGCCTCCACAGTCACGAAAAGACATTTTGACCCTAAAGGAGTTTTAAAAGACAAAGCCAGTTAGGTCTTTTGACACAGGGCCAGGTTGGTATGGACATATTTTTGTCCCCCTAAAATGAAATAATTTGACAACAGCATTGCATATTTACTCAAGTTATCGTTGACTATTATTGAAATTAGTTTGCTCTGTAACATTCAATTGTGACTAAAAACCAAAAACAGGAAATCTGTAAGAGCACAAACACTTTTTCAGACACTATAACCTTAATGTTACATTCCACAGTTAGAAAAAATGAGTGAAAATCCCCTTGTTTTTTTTCCTGCAACAGCATATTTCATAATGGCAGCTCTGTCAAAGGACATAACTCTGCAGTACACCTCATCTTTGCAGAGACTGCTAGGTGGGACATTCATAAAACTGATGAAAGACCTTAGGTAAAGTCTGGTTTAGAAGAAGGACCTCTCAGTGTTTCCTGTCCTCCAGGCTGAAGTGTTTGTCTGAGTGGCTCAGTCATTATCCAGAGTGACCCAAGTGGGCCGCTGTGCCTGGGAGAAACACTCTTGCAGCCTTGCCTGTGCAGGATGATTGTGTACGAGAAGAAACCACCTGGCCAAAACCTGTTTGTCTTCATGTGAGAACGTACATAGCTTTGTGTTCCCAGAGTCCTCACTGTGAATTGCCATTCAGTCTGATTCACATCCCGTCCTCTTGGCCACATGGAGAGGGCATGGAAGGGCTGAAGAGCCCAGATACCAGAAGGTGATGCAACCCAGTCACCTTTTTTCCTTTTTTACATTGTTGTATACAGACATGTTGATTTTTTTCCCCCCCAGTGAAGGTGTGTAAAAGATTTTAAAATATAAAGTGATCTTTTATTGCAGCGGTATTATCTGACACTGATTAAAAATTATGACCTTTAATTCAATATAATTTATTCAGTTGGGAAAAAATATCCAGTTAAATAATGGGACCCCTTCTGTTTTTAAAACCCACAGCTTGTCTGTAGAGTTCAGGTCTGGAGACTGAGATGACCATGGAACAAGATTGATTTTGTATCTAATGAACCATTTTTGTGTTGATTTGGCCATATGTTCTGGATCATTATCCTGTTGAAAGACCCAGTAATGACCCATTTCTGGTTTACTGGTGTAGTCCGACAATGTCCTAGTATTTAAAAGTTCATGATGACATGCCTCCTATAATGTTTACACAGACTTTGGAAAAGAAACCGTCATGATCTCATGGAGTTCTCTGTTCTGGGTCTTTTATTTTGACATAGTCCTGTGTTTTGACCTTTAGCTCTTTTTTCTTAGTGTTCATTTGTGCTTAAATGTAGTCATATGTTCTGTTGTGCGGGTATTTAAATTCTGATTGTCTTTAGTTCTTCCTTTCTGTTTTCTGTTTGTGTTCCTCAGATCTCAGGCTGTTCATTCTGTATTCAAATCTTCTCAGTTCATGTCCCCACTGAGCTGGAATGCATCCTGTCAATTTGACTCAGTTCCACTGTTCCCTCCCTCTCATTTCTAAGCCTTTTTGCTGTTTACTGTCTTCCTGTAGCCTTGCCTCATTTCTGTTGGTCAACCTGTTCTTTGCGGTTCTTCTATGTGTTCCTTGTGTCGCGTTCCATGGTTGTAAGTCTCCTTCTGCGGGTTATCGTCATTTTAAAATAACGTAGCTCTCTGTCTGTCCGCACGCTTGTCCCACACTATCATTGATCCTCCACTATACATAACAGTGGTTGTGAGGTTCTCTTCAAATGCTTTTAGGAAAAAGCTGATCTTAAAGAAATAACTTTGTTGTTGCATGTCAGACTGAAAAGATTTTTTTCTGGCCTCCATTAATAGACTAACAACCAATATACAGTCTAACTGCTGGTTGGCTTGTAGATGCAGTCTAATGGTTGCTATGGAGACATGATGACCCCCCCCCCAAGATACCTCTCTTTTCAGGAGCTCAGATGTTCAGATTTAAAGCAGTAGAATTTTTTGGAATACCAACATTTTTGTTACTTTTGTTAAAACCAAGTATTTCTTAATTCCTCCATCTTGATTGATTTTGTACACATCTGTACCAGGGGTCCCAACAAATCTGTCCACATCTATATGTGCCTTTGAAATCCAACCACTGTGGTTCTGCTTTGGAAGGCTCACTGGAGAAAAAGAAATCCCTTGAATCAAGTGGGACTCCTGTTGTTTTCCCTGTTTTCATCTCCTATTATAAGGGGGTGGGTAAAGAGGGGGCAGTGTGGGCTTTAAGGGGGGAATTGGTTTGTTAAATGAGCTATGGGAGGTCTGCTTCTTTTTTTCAGATTGGGGGTTCAGTCAGACGAGAATTGCTGCGTTGGGTATTTGAGGCAGCTGTGTGAAGTCATTTTCCGGGAGTGCAAGTGGGGAGAGAGGTGCGGATTAGGCAGCGCCTCTGAGCTGGAACAAGTCTGTCTGGGAAGGGATGAAGGGCTACAAACCATAGATCTAATTCCTGCTCACACTGCTAGACAGCAGCAGACAATCGCACATAGCCGGTGTGAATTAGGCCCATTTGCTCCTCTCAGTCTGAAGCGAGCGAAAACAGGAGCCGACAAGGAGAAGTTGACAGACTCCTCTCATCTTGCCCTCTTTCCCGGCTCCCTGCAAGGTTTCCAGCCCATCTCTAAAAAGCTGTCTTCAGCTCCAGCTTGGTTTTTTTATTGTTTTTTCTGCAGCAGGTCTTCATTATTGCTGACATTAACATGAAAACATGGAGAAACAAGTCCGTCTGTGCTCCTGTGAGAAAGAGCATTCCACTGGAAGTGCAGAAAATATTTGCACCTGTGGCCCCATTGATTGCGTGCTTGAAGCTCCAGTGCTCACAAGTTCATGTCTTTTTAATGTGTATAATGCTTTGCCTCAGGTCATGAGATTGCCTTGAGGTTAAGGAAGGTTCATGAGGCTGTGTACGGTGGGGGGATTAGCTAACTCGCCGGTCTTCTTTTCCTTTAAATGCCAGTTTCCGCCGCTTGCCTCAAAGAGCACCCAACCGTATCTCTCGTTGGCACACAAAACCTGATCCCACAACCATGTGGGGTAGGGACTGAGATCAGTATGGCTATCCCAAATATGCTATTCTGCCTGCTTATGTACAGTTACACAGTTAGTTTGAGAATAAAGCTGGTAGGAGAGGGAGGATTGGGAGTTGCAAGCTGGGGTCAAATTAAAGTCCGAGTTCTGTCCATCATGCTGGACATGTCCATGTTTTTGTTGTTTCTGGAGTAGTTTTATCCAAACAGCCCTTTTGCTTTTCCTCTCTTTTCCACCACCATTATAATCCTTACTTTTCACAACCTGCAAAAATCAATGGGGTTGCTTTAGTTATTGAAGTTGGTTTTAGAGTACAGTTACTTGTGAAGAAGGATGGAGACATTGGTGTAAGAGGTCTCCCCCTCGTTCTCTCACTGCTGTACTTGTCTCTTTCCCATCACAGCCCTTTACACCCTGTGTGCCCAGTAATGAGCTGTATTACATGCTCTGTGGTGGGCATGTCTTGCGTTAGAGGGGCTGCATTCAATCTTTGTACCGTGAGTGCAGAGGAAGGCTCTTTGTGTTTCTTTTAGATGCACTCGGTTGAAACGGTGTGCAGCAAGTGAAGCTGATGAGGAGAGAGCGAGTCCTGAGAGGAACATGTGGATGCCTGGCAGGCAGTGAAACACTCTTCTATGCTTGTGTACACTTATACACAGACATGCATCTAACTGTGCAACATGAAAAGGAATTTCGGAGAGGATTACATTTTAGCTATTAAACTTATTTTTAGCATATTTGTAGTTTGTAATAGGCATAGAGCAGTTGAATCAAAGTATAGCAAAAGTTTAAATGGTTGCAATTTCAAAACTACTAAAATCTTTAGTCTTTTTCTTTCAAAATAAGAAGCCAGATGGTGCAAGAGGGACTGGAGTGTAGAGTAGCAGTGCTGCCCCATCTCACCCCACCAGTGTTGCGCACTGCTGGTAAGATGGCTGAAGAAGTGCTAGTTTCTCCTTAACCTGCATAAAAGACAAATTCAGCACTTTGGAAATGGCTCAGTTTGTGAAAAGCATAGATGGTAATGTCTTGGAAGCTAAAAGAGTCACCCATCACTCTAAAGATGTCCTTAAACTGCAGCAAAAAGGAAGACCCCATTAGCTCCTTTCAGTCATTTCAGTCCGATGGTTGTGATTTCTGTTAAAGGCCTCCCCCAGCCACATCTCAAAGTCTCCTCCATGGTACAGACTAGTGAACCCTAAGTTGCTGAAATGATTTATGATTGTATGAACATGTGCATGAATGGGTGACTTTAGTTTTTTTTTTTTTTTATCCAGTTTTAACAAGCTTAGCAACAGCACTAGTAGTAATGTCCAACTTCTTAGCAAGCTGAGTTTCTTAAACCCTGAAGCAGTCGTTACCAACGAACAGCACATCTTAGCTGTGGTTGGCAGGGAATGGTTCACATTCAACCTTGTTAGAATAGAATAGAAATAACTTTTATTGTCCCACAGTGGGGAAATTTAGATGTAACAGCAGCAGAGTGACAGGAAATCGTGGCACACAAGATAAAAGTATTAAAAATATATATAAAAAACAAAATTAATAATAATATACTGTCAAGTAATAGCAAAATTATGACATAAAATCCTATGCAGTTATTAGAATTAGCACCCTGATCCAAAAGAATGTGCAACTGAGTTGGATCATTTTCAGAAAATGTACAAAATATGCATGTATTTGTGCATTAAAAAACAATAGACTATTTACAATATATGAAAAATAAAACTGTTATTTTTGTTAACTGCATTCTCACCTTCACTCTGAGATGCCCGTATGCTGCCAGCATTTCTAAAACCAATATATTTTATGCTGCAGAAGTTGAAAGCTGAAAATGATAAAACAAAGCACCTTTGCTGAAACACGATCAGCCTTCCTGTTATCTACTAGAAGTCTTGCTGTCTCTCTCTCTTTCAGTCTACAACATGTGACATGTCGAACATACAGTTTCATTTCTTTGGCTTATTTCATCTCTGTGCTTCCGCTGACTTAATTTCATTTAGGCTATAGGTAATTTTGTGTGTTCTTCACTTTCTAAGAACTTTCATGTCGTGGTGTCCACACAACCCAGTAGGACTTACAGATTGTGCAATCACTGATCAGATTTGAGAGTTTCTGACATTCAGGTCAACAATTGGGGACAATAAAGCTAAAAAAAGGATGAGCCTGGGAACAGCCAGCTTGGTGCATCTCTACACCGAACGCTTTGTTTTATCAGTGTGTGTCTGAATTTTTAAGGACGCTGAGCTAGGGTAGAGTTATATTAGCTTTAGGTATTTGGTTAGCTCATTGCACATTTTCAAACAGCATTCCAAGAAGTAGCCTAGCTCACCTTATATGAATTGAGCTCTACTCCAATTGGCTCATTCATCACTTGAGCCTCTCATTGTGACCTGCTCTGAGGACAGAGGAAGGACCTAGCTTTAGGCTAAGTGATTTTTATGAAGCAGCATCATGTTGCCCAGGTCTTTTTCCTTTTCGTGGGAATGCATTTTCTACTTAGGTGGCAACAAACTGCATTTGCACTTAAAACATATTCTGTAATCTTCTGTTATTTTACATACAAATTGCATCCTGGGCGATGCATTCATCATTGCTCATATCCAGCCCACTCTTAAATGAAAAATGTATCTGAGATGAATAATGGATCCGTCTGTAGTATAATTTTGTGTTTCTTGAATATAGTCGAGAGTTCCCCCTCCACTATATCCTTTAATATTTTTTCCCATGCCTGGATGAGGTTTTGGAAATGAAGAAAAATTACTTATTTACTCCACTTATTGTATACCTGAGCGTTTCTACAATACAAGCCACTTCAATGCCAATAATATGAGGAAAATGGTGGCAAAAATCACAGTGCAACTCATAAACACTTCATATTTCAGCCCCAGTTGATCATGATCATGTATTGTACCTTCTACCGTGTTTAGTCTGTGATTGACCAGTTGGTTGGGAGATGAGTGGTTTGGAGCAGGCAACAGGTGTTGTAGTAGCTATGTTGTGGGGTCTCCACTGGGGTCTATGGGTGGCAGCCTTGTGTGAAACTGGGAGAATTGAGGTTGAGTAGCTGAGCCCTTTGTCTTTATCTCTAATTACATGGTGAAGCTTGGGGGGATTGGGGAGAACTGTAAAGACCCCCGCACATAGCTCTGAAGGCCCCCTGGCTGCAACACAGCAGGGTCTGAGGGGTGTGAAGCAGAACCAGGTCTGCTGGGGCCTCTAATCCCAGCACAGATTTTCTCCCCAGGGAGCCCCCTGTGTTCTTTCCTCTTCACGTCAGTTTCCCAACCCGCCACCATGGGAGAAGCACGCCAAGCCTCCGAGCAGCCCACTCTGTCGTGCTCCACTTGCTCCTGTCGTTTTCTGTTGTCCCCAAAGTTTTCCAGGCTGTCCTGGGAGACATCCTGACACAGAGTTGCAGATGGGAGGCATTGGACCGAAGCAGCTGGTGTCACAGTGTGGATTGGAATTCACTGCTGGGATAAAATATAAAACAAATATGTCATTACACATATGTTTTATACAGTTTGTTCACCCAGCTGTTTCTTCCCTCTTTCTGTGCCATGAAAACCTTGCGAGGATACCTAGTAATAATCCATAATATGTCCTGTTGTGCTCCATTTTTCTTTGAGTGGGTGTTGCAGCTCATAAGCATTACCTTCAGTAGGTTTTGCTTCAGGATTGCAGTATTTATGCTTTGTTGTTTTTGATGGAATGAGGCAACACCATCATAAGACGGCTAAGGCAATACACTCCTACAAATGAAAGCTGAATTTCTCCCACTCAGATAACTGTCCTTTGATTCTTTTGCAAGTTTAATCTGCAGGAATCAATAGAGGGATGCACGTTGGGCTTGGGGAGTCAACAGGAGCTGTGTTTGATGGGTAAACGGACAGGCAAATGGATGATGTGGGGGAGCATTCATCTTTCTTTAGGCAAATTGGGCTGCTAGGCCCTGGCTAATTGATTGATTACGCAACTTGCTGATACAATCAAAGCCCGGCCTGATTTATGGCGATAAATCGATTGATTAATAAGGTTTTGTGTGGTGGGGTTGATCCGTGGAGGGGGGAGACACCTCCAAATCGCACATCTGTCTAGGTGCAGCCAGCCTGGTTGGTTTAGTGCTGTAATAAGCGAGGCCCTGATCTCCCAGCTGACATTTACAAAGAACCGATGGGCTCCGACCTGCTTCCCAGATTAACCTCCACTTGTTCTCATAAGCACCTGATATTAAAAAAATATGAAGCGGCATCAGACAGGAATAAAACTAATGACTGACTTCTGTCACTTCACCATTTGCATATGGAGAAACTACAGAAATCAATTAGGAATTGATAATGCCAGGGTCTTTGGATTACATTTGGTCAAATATTGAAATTCTGATTTACATCAAGATGGAGTCCGTTCCCCGCACTCACTTGTCTGCCTGTTCAGAATATGAAATGGAAGTTAAACACTGTGAATCTCCAGCATGAGGAGGAAGGCTCAGGACGTGTGGGCAGTGTAGCATCAAATAGATTGTGTTTCCTCCCGTGTAAACGCCTAATGTGTGCCGAGTGCTCTGACACAGATGAATGTAAGGAATTTGCTGTAAGGACTTTACAGCCCTTTTGAGAGACATGGCTGGTAACTGGAAGTGTGGAACTTCCTCTACGCCCCCGACCATATCCCCCACCCCTCTTGCTCCTCAATCCCACGTCTGCACACATGCACATACACACGGGCTGTCACAAATGCTTACACATGCACACATGTCAGGGAACACGGCCCTCTGAGGAGAGCGACTACATCAAACTGGCGAGGCTTGTGCAGACATCAGGGAAACTTTTTATTTGCTTTGGGTCAGAAATGGGGGCGCTGATGATGTGATGAGAATCATCTCGCAGACCTACTCAGAAACATGAGGTCTTTTACGGCAAGAAATAATCCCGGTGATCCTCTTGACCAGACTCGTCATTAATTCCATGGGACGTAGCTGTCTTGTGTTGTACAACAGGGCAGATTATTACAACATTCAGGTATAAACCGATCATTTAAGTTGATACTTTGGTCCTCTGGCAATGAACATCTTCCAGATCTTCGAGGCTTTCTAATGCCGCTTAAAACTCTGTTACTTTAAGGCAGGGGTGCCCAAGTCTAATCTTCAAGAGCAACCATCCTGCAACTTTTAGATGCATCTCTGTTCCTACACAACTGAATGAAATACTGTACCTGAATTTCCTCAACAGCAGCTATGCAGCTCTGTGGAGGCCTGTTGATGAACAGTTGTAGGAGGTTAGCTCTCGAGGACTAGACTTAGGCATCCCTGCTTTAAGGGACAATACAAGATTTTCAAACTGTGCATCTGATAATTCAATTCAGTATTTTTCAGTGCAAATTTTTAAGACATTTCCTTATATTCTGATTTCACCCCAGTTATGAAAAAATGTAAGTTCAGCTTAATATTCCAATAGGTAAGGTTTTCTTTTTAAAGAAGCCACACCAGCTGCATTCAGACACTTTGCAGAAGTCTCTCTACCTGAATGAGGATGCAGCAACAGTGCAGTCGATTGCATCAAAACAATTACTTTGCACCAGTCCCTCATACTGAGCATGCATGTGGTAACAGTGGAAATGAGAACCTCCCTTTAAACGGGAAGAAATGTTCAGTTGAACCAGGTTCAGTGTGAGCAGCTATTTTATCTGTCACAACTGACTGATAAAGAAAAAGTAAAGGGTTTAGTGACTTCATCTAGCAGAGAAACACATCTAAACATGTACGAACTGAGTCAGTAGTAAAATCAATGGGATGGAAAAGCACATTATATAAAATTAGTCACAGCAATAGCTCCTTCAGTTGCTTTGTCCAAGGCAAAAATTGTATAATCTATACAAAGAGAACATGAAGTCATTAGCAGCAATGCTAGGAAGGTGTCACAGCTAAACAGAGATGCTGATTTAATGTCTATGGAGAGAAAAAAAACGAACATTAAATTAATGGCTACAGACAGTAGCTCTCACTGCAAATGCTTAAATATTCCAATGTATTTTCAAAAAGATAACTAGTAGCACACCATCTCTGACCTCATTTCCACATGTAAATAATCATAGGTTTCTGTGTAAACAAAAACTCAATTCAAACATTTTAAGTTTGATATTGGAAGGTTTCTGGGCTTTTATGTTAGTTTTTTTTATTGAGGCACTGGTGGCCTTTATTTCGTAGTTTTGAAGACAGGAAAGGGGATTATGGAAAGATGTACAAATGCATGGAGAACCTCTGATATCATGTCCAAGGGTGTTTCAGGAAAACATTTTTATATTTAAACTGAACTATAATAATTCTTACCATCTAGCTTTGTAAAAAGTGGTTTTTAGTGAACACTATTTTATAGATCTTTACACGACCATACTTTAGACAAATAGTTACTGTGGCTGGAAATGCTTTACATGTTTCATTTTCTCAACATGTTTCACACGTTAGATTATTAGTAACTGTGTCCTACCTCCATATTTCTGTGTAAAAAATCACCAACATAAATGGTTTAAAAGATCATAACATAGCTTTCACATTAACTGCTATAATGTTTTAGAGATTGGAGATGTATTGAGATGGTAGAAGTCTGATTTTAGCTTCAACTAATCTGGATTCTGGTGCATCTCTATTAATTAGAACATCACGAAGAATGTCAGTTATTTTAATAACTAAGTTAAAGTGAAACCTGTATATTTTAATTCACCACATGTATGTATTGTGGTGTATTAAGAGCAATTATTTTTGTTTGAAAACCCAAAACTTATTACCAATCAGAAAAGATTTTTAAGACAGAAGTGTGAGCCTTCTGAAAAGTATGTCCATGTTTTGTACAATATATTCACTCAATACTTGGTTGGAATTCCTTTTGCTTGAAGGAGATCAGCCTATGAACATTTGTAAGGTGTTAAAGAAGCCTAGGGTGCTTTAACAGCAGCATTCAACTCATCTACATCGTCGAGTCTGAAGTCTCTCACCTTCCTCTTGACAGTACTTCATAGTTTCTCTGTGCCGTTAAGGTCAGCTCTGTTTTCTGGTTAATTCAGCCCAGTGATACCATGGCCAGTCGAGCAGGTATTGGTACCTTTGGCAGTGTGGACAGCTGCAAAGTCGTACTTCATAGAAGTTATAAGCAGAGGGAAGTATGAAGTTCTCAAAGATTTCTTTGTAAATGGCTGTGCTCACTCTGGACTAGATAAAACCTGTGGACCAACACCAGCAGATCACTTGACTCCCCAAATCATCACTAACTGTGGAAGCTTCAACTGGACCTCAAACAACATGGATTCTGTGCCTCTCTACCCCCAAATGCCCTCCACACCCCATGAACCATTTTTAACACATTTTCTTCTTTCATTTGACTTTCCATTAATATGCATAGATAAAGCCCTCTGAACAGCAATATGTCAGCAATTACCTTTGCCTTGTTAGAGGGTCTTTATGGACAACTCTTTTGGACAACTGTCTAGTCGGCAGTCTTCCTCACGATTGTGTTGGCCATAACATGACTATGAACATGAAAATCCTGTATTACAAATCAACACGATGATTTCGTAATTCACTGAGATGCACCGACATACCAAATGAAGATGCTAGGAAAGTTATGTACTGCAGGTGAGAAATTAACTTTTACCAGAACCTCACTTTAGAATTTCTGAACTGTCCCTTTAATATAAGCAGCAGTTTTATTCCCACTCTCCTCGCTCTATTTAGATTAATTTATTTTTGGTTCAAATGCTGTAAAATGAGAGTGTGCCGAGGAGAGGGAGGGTAAAGAAGCACTCTCAGCTCTCTCAGACAGGTGGCCCCGGTTTATGTCGCCGGGCCCCCAGGGGCCCAGCAAAGTGAGTCTGAGCAAGAGGAGGGACCAGTTTGTGCGCGCTACGCAGGTGGTGTGAAACGCAGTCCTATCCCTGTACCTGAAATATTCAGATTCTTCCAGCGGCATCGCTTTGATCTCCCTGCAATCGACAAGGGAAATCTGGGAGCGTAGGGGGGAGAAAACAACAAAAACAAGAGGAAGAGCAGCACACCTGAGAGCGAACAGATTGACATTTCTTAAGAGAGAATAAACAATCGCAGGTTAGCTGTGTAGTGGCGCTGCAGCTCGTTGTTCCAGGTGAAAGTGGGCCATCGTGGTGATGACTGCATCTTTGGAGCCTTTCTGTCCTCCCACTAGCTGACCTCGATGGTGGAGCTTCACAGGAAAACGTCCCCTGCAGTGCACTACTCCTATTTTTTCCACCACACTCAAAGCTTTACAAAACAGGAAAACAAACCCTGTCCCCAATTTATTTTTTGTTCATCTTGACAGTGTTACTGCCATTTCAATTTTTAATGTGTCCCTTTGTAAAAGAAAAAAATCACTTTGGAGACTTGAATGTGTATCACCTTCCCTCATTTGGCTGACTAAAGTTATCGTATCTTCTCCCAGGTTCTAACCCACCAGTCTGCTAATGAATCATAGGACTGTGTAATTAGTCACCCTGCATGTACCACACAGTGACAATAGACACCCTGATTGTAACCACAGTTTGAAAGCAGCAGAACAATAGTGGGACTTAATGATGATATAAGGTGCAGTAATTGGGCTTCGTTTGGAGCATTCAGTCATAGATTGTAATTTGAAGTTTCTAATGGGGGGGACATTTAAAGTTATTCATGGGATTCAGTGTGGATACAGGATTGTTTGAAAGTGCCGTAATAAGATGCTTTCCTGAGATCTCCTGATACTATTTAAAAAAGAAAGACTTGACAATAAATGAAATTAGAGCCTCCCTGATCATACCAAGATGCGTTAGCGTTACATTAGTGAGAAGTAAAAAAAAGAACGCCTGTGTGTTGAAGTGCTCATGTTAGAATTAAAGAGAGAGAAGTGTTGACAAGTAGGCTGTGCTCCAGTGCATCAGGCGCTAAAAACTCTCTGAATGAAGCAGGGTATGACGAATAATGGCTGACAACACCAGTCACACCTTTCGCTGATGATTTTAACGCTCACGCGCTTCTCCATCCTTTTGTAAGATTTAGCATGCTGTTTGAAGACAGCCTGACTGACTGGGGATTAATTATTTTGGGTGATTTTTCAGACTTTCCAGTCCAGAGTTGAGAAATGTGTCAAAATGAAATGTGATTTATTTCTTTTCAGCTTTGTAGGTAATTCCTGACAGCCTACATGGTACCTACATGTTTCGGCACAGTGCAGCCAGCAGTAATTGTTACGGAGTAGACAGGTGCAGACTCTACTGTATATCTTAAGACATGGGGAAACAAATATTTGTGTCACAATATAGAAATTTATTTGGACCTTGTCTTTTTAGACTTTGCTTGTTTTTTTTTTTTTTTTTTTTTTTTTTTTTTTTTTTTTTTTTTTTTTTTTCCTGCTTGGTTTTGTCTGAGTGACCATTACTCAGTAGCAACATTGGTATAATTACAAGCATGTCTTGTTTTTACAGCATGGGGGTGGAGAGTTAATGATTTGGGCTTGTTTTACACCCACACTACATGTAAACCCTAAAGACCTTAAACTGCCTTTACTGTCTCTTATTGGTGGTTAGTGCAGCTATCATAAAAAAAAAAATCCACAGTCTCGGTGTGTTTATTTTAGAGACTGTAGATCCTCACCACAACTCTAAAATTTCCAAAAGGTTGTCAACATTTCCAAAGCCAGCATGTTTCAGGATATCCCGAGGGATAAAACTCAAAATATTAGACATAGCGACTTCACCTTCCTGCTATCTTTTTTAAGTCTTGTTCTCTTGCTGAACTACAGTCAGTCATGAAAATACAACTTCCATTGTTGATTCTTAAATATATGTGCTTCTTCTGATTTCATTGTTAAACTCCTGTTACTAAAAATGACTAACTTTGAGTTTTCCTCATTTAGCAACAGCCTCAACCTTGAAGAGTGTTGTAGTCTCAATTACATATAGGGCATTAACCAATTGGGAAAAGATGGGATTTTTGAGTTTGTAACCTATATACATAAACTGAAATAAAATTGAAACCACCCAGTCACCTGTCAGGGCCTTTGACTAACAAAATCATCTGATTCTGATTTAATCTGTAGTACCCTTCTAACTGAAAGAATCTTCAAAGACTAACGGCTTACAATTGAATATGTAGTACACTAGAACAGAACAAATGTGCTCTCCCTAATGACTGCATGTATCAACATGATAATGAATACATGAATTTTTTCGTTTATACCTTGTTCACATGGCAAAATTTTTATGCCGATTTTTGTCCCGATTTCCTCTACCGACAAATCTTAACGATGCCCTGATTTTCCGGATGGCTTTTAAGATAATCTTAAGAGATATTCCTGCCATGTGTGATGTGTTAACGTTGATCTGGGCTGCTCAGTAGGACGTCAGGGCATCTCCGATCTAAAATCATGGATATTCAACATGTTGGATTGTCTCGGCCTGATATCGCAGCATGTGTGGTGTTCCTCCGAGGACAAACAAGAACGCAGCCTGTTGAATGTGAGGTACATCCAATCAGAAAGCAAGGTGAGGGAAACACAGAGGGGAATTCTAAATAAAAAAGACAACATAGCTGCCATGGTGCACCAGAAAGTCCGGTGGACATCAGAGATGTCTTTTTCTATAGTTTTTTTTCTCCCTTAATAAAGTCCACAAACTATCGCCATTGCTTCTTCTCAGTTGGCCATGTTTGTTTACTCTGAACTCATGTTTGATCTCGAGGGGTTTTGCAAGATTTTGCATCTGAATTTTGGTGAGTGAAATCAGTTTTTGAAAATCAGCTTACAATTTCAAAATCTTGCTGTGTGAACCAGGTATTAGCTGAGCTGTACGTTAGCATCTTAGTGGTTGCTTTAGTGTTAAGATATTCCTATCATTTTTGCTCAGTGATTCTGTCTTCACAGTACTTAAAATTGAGCTCCATTCTTTTGGAACTTGCAGCAGTTTGAGACAAAATCTTGGAATGAAATGCACTCAGGACTTGACCTGTGTGTGGTGTGGTCTGACAGTACTGTGATGCTGTTGTGAGTTGAAACAGCTTTCACTATTCTGATGGATAGTAGAGCTGTGGCACTTTTTAAAAAAAGAACAGATGGAGAGAGATGCCAGGTGACTGCAGACCTCCCAAGTGTTTGCCTGTCAAAAGTCGCTTGCTCCGATTGCGTTCACAGTGCCGGGTCAGAGGTCAAAGGCTTCTCCCGCCCTTTTCTCCCTGAACACTGTGCACATGTGAATGCATGTGCACACACACTTGCATGCATAGAAATAGTCTATTTGTTCAACTGCTGCACAGTCAAAAGAGCCCAGATAAGAATCCATTTTGGATCTTTACTGTGGACAGACGCCAATATACGCCTTTCCTGCTCTCCCCCCCACCCTCTCCAAACCGCTGCCTCCTCTCCCCTGCGACTGGGGGGTGGGTTGCCAGTAATAATGTTGAGGCCAGACTAGACTGCAGTGATTGGGACTATTGATTGTGGTGATTTGATTTATTGATCAGTGCACACTCTCAAATGTGGCGTCTGAGATGTGGGGCTAATCTGAGGCAGCTTTAGACAGTCTTGTGCCTCACAGAGGCGATAAACAGTGTATGAAAGGAAACTACACTTATCTTAATCACAGAGCGGTCCCTTCTCTGCCTTGCTGCAGACCCCCAGCGTACAGATGTCAGAGCACATGTGTACCAAAGCACTCTTTTGTTGCGAGACCTTGCGTGCAAGAGTGTGCGCTGTTGAATGGCTGTGCACGAGTGGTGGGGGGTTGTGAGGCAGTTCAGTCACCAGGCAGAACAGAGTGGATCTATAAATTGATGGAATTCAAAGCCTCCAGCATCGATTACCATTATAACAAACAGCAGCACACAGAATGTCTGATTATTTTTAGACAAAGATTTTGTGCTCTCAGCAGCAATTCTGCTGATGCTGTCACACTTTCAGACATCTGCCTATGATTGCAATTAAATGGGATACAAAAAGAAAAATAATACCCCATCTGCATTTTCCCCTCTCTCCTCTTCTTTCCTGTTTTTTTCTTCTCTTTTAATTTGTGCTGTCCATGCCTATTCTACACAAAAGAAACTCTACCTCATTTTTGCAGTACCTTGAAAGTTTTTCCCCCCCTCTAGTTGTCAACATTTTCCTCTATGGTTTGTCTTTGAGAAAGGCCAGAAAATAGCTTACGAGTACAGATGTAATCAAGATGCACTAGGTTTAATGAATCAATGCCAAATCTGCTCCAGCACTATACAAGTGAGTGCTGCATTTTAGCTAAAACAAAACTCCTCTTTGCGCATATTGTCACGTCTTTTTCTACAGAATTTTGCACAGTGCAGTATTTCTTAAAGATATATAGTTTTGCTTCCATCAACGTAAAGTACTTAACTGTCTTGTTGGTGATGTTAGCATCTAAGGGTAGGCTATAATGATATATTCAGCACAGAAGATAAAAGGATACATGATTCTGGGTTCACACAAGGAGATTTCAGCAATATTTTGGGGAAAACTAAGTTTTTATTCTCGTCAAACCTAAGTTAATTGTAATATTATCCAGTTCAGGTTTGATCAGTCAAAATATTTTAGAGTTTGAGCTGGAGATGATTGAATGCAGCCCAGACATATTAAAAGTTAGCCTTCAAGTTTAGTACTGTAGCAAACTTTAAGCTATCTTCATTGCTGTAGGTGGCTAACAGGTAGCCGGTATTCTTGCAGACCTTACAAAGTCCTTACAAAGTCTTCATATCTTGTATGTCACTCTGTCATTGTTTTGTTCTACGGAGTACTCCAAATACTTCAAAACAAACACTGTAAACCCCTGTCTGTATCAGTCGACTCCATCAACACAACTCATTTATTATATAAAAATATGAGTCAAAGATATATACAGGACCTCAAGGTTAAGGCCTATAATAACTTACATTTTAGCAGACAGTCACAGGCAGACAGCAACTGGATAGCTTGGTAAGACAGAGTTCACTGTATCGAGACATAAGCATTGGCCAGTGTGAGATTCTCACGGTAAGATAACTTTCAGTAAAGATACCACACTTTCACAATATCATGGTATTTACATACAGTTTTTAACAAAATCATATAACTTCATAGATAACCTTATAATCAATGTGTTATCTTGGTTTTGATACGTAAATTTAAGCTATAATTAAACATCCACACAGCTTGATAGTTTTTATGTACTTTCTTTACAGAATAGTTTTGCCTGCCTTTTCTATTACTTTCCACACATGGCAGCAACAGGTGGGGGAGGGGCACAGCTGCATTATTCTTGATCTTTCTCCAGGAAAGCTCCAGTCAACTTGGCATCTCCTTTGGACCATCATCAGTAGAAGAAGTATGACAAAAATGTACCTGTTAATAAAACATAACTTTTTAAACCCTTGATATAACTTAATTTTTACAAACTGACCCTTGCTTTTTGTGGTGTCTAAATTTCACAATATTTCTTCCACAAGATCTTGTTAAACCCCTTATATGCCTCCTGGTGCAGGTTTTAAGTACGATTTTTAGTCCTTTTAAAGAATTGTGAGATTGTGGCAAGGTTGGACTTTATAATTCACCCTTGGCTGCTTTTGTTTTAACCAAGTCAAATAACTCATAGAGTCACAGTATATTTTCTTCTGCTATTGGCATGTCTTTCAGTTGTAAGTCCATTTAGACTGTTGGTCTATCCTTTTAAAACCAATAATCTTCTTGTTTTCTTGGTCTTTGTTTTCAAGTCAGGAGTCTCTAAAATTGCTTTCCCCTGGCATATTGACTCAAGTGCAGCAGGACTGGTTCCTTGCTCGTAATCTTTCGCCCCTGCCCCTCCGGTCCCTATGACAGCTCCACCCTCCCCAGAGGAAACTCATCAATTATGGCTGGATGTTTGACTGGCAGAGGCTTAATGACAGGGGCTCTGTATTGACCAGACTGCCACACACTTAAAATTTGGTCCCAGTTGTCCTTCTTAAAACCTGTCAAACGATTTCTGAGAAGCCCCTCTTTGCACTGCTTTCTGCAACTCACCTCACCTCGATTTGGACTTGAGGAAAGCATCTGGACATTAATGTAAATTGTTTCATGAAATATGAAGTTCTCCATAGTGAAGGCAAATAAGTGAATTTTATCAGAGGTCTACTTCTTGTAGATTGAAATAGGTCACATCTGATTAAAGAGGAGAGGAAAAAATCTTCTTTAGTACTTTTGCCTTCTGAGATGGCATTACTATTTCAGCAATACTATATTGCAAAGTTCTTTCTACCATCAGCCTGAGCAAGACAACCAAAGTAGCGTACAGTCTGTTCTGCCTCACTTCTTTCCAGAAGGACAGGCAGGAGGTTTCATTTGATGGGCTGTTGCCCAGGCTCCCCTCCCTCATAATGGTCTAGAAACTGTGGGGATGCTTTCAGAATAACCATGCTACAATGATTGCACTGTTTGGCTTGCATACTGCATGAGTATCCAGCATTCTTATCATCTGAGCTTAAACCAGCTCTACACAAAGGCCACAGAAGCACTGGCAGACTTAGAATCACCATACTGCTATATCTTAAGTAGTTCAAAAATCCACTCAATGTCATTTCTTGAGGAATTTTCACTTCGTAAGATTAGCTGGTCTGGGGCCATTTGAATCCTGCAGAGGTTGCCCACTGCTCTGAAAGCCTTCTCTAATCTCCAGCAAGGCTCATCCCAGATGGACTGTGAAAGGACTAACATGAATTTATAAAGTCCCATCGCCTTATCCTGTGCTGTAAAATCCGTTTTCAGTGACGATACTATTCACAAGGAATGCCATACTAGCCAAACCTATCCCAAGTATTTGGATACTTTATTTGGAGTTTAACTGAGAAATATGGTGATGGTAACTGTTTTCACTTCTAAAAGGGAAGAGACCAGCAGTTTCTGAGGCACTGAGTAATCACAGTCTTACAGGAGTCTAAATGCAAAGAAACAAAATTCATTTTGTAGAACATAGTGTCGTCACATCGACTGTGACTTGGGTGGAATGAGGTAGGAATTTTTAAACCAATTTGAATAATGAACTGAACTTAATGCACTGTTTGATTTGTAGGATCAACTGGAATGTATATATGATTGACCTGAAATGGCTTCTTTTTTGTAGAGTGCCTTAAGAGGACATGTGTTGCGAATTGGCGCTCTATAAATAAACTTAATTGAAACTGAATTGAATTCAGTGTTCTCCTTCATTATAATGGGCCACAGTACTCTTGTCATGACCTTACCATCTTGTTACATATATTTTTGTATTTTTACCAAACATGGTCATCTGGAGATTGACATTCAAAGACTAACACACAATCAATGAGTCTCTCCAAATGGTAAAATAATTTTTAACTGCTTTAATCAGATTATAGGCCAGGCTGCTGTCAGTTGGAGCTGCTCCCGAGCATTCATCATTCATCTGTGTGGAAAGAGTGTATGTTAGCTTATCTTAGCATGAGATTAGTTAGGTTATTATTGATTATTGCTGTGTCAAATATACCATACATCTGGCATTTCAGAGTTGTGATGGTTGGACCACAAAACTTTTCAACATTGCCAAAAAAACCCGGGCAGCTTGGCTTATCATAAGGCTTATCAAGTCTTATCATATTGTATATGCGACAATATTCAGTGCTTAGGAAGGCAATGCTGGGATGTTATTCACCTAAGGCACTTTATCTGTCTGCATCATTGAAATGCACAGAAAATATGCAATAGTCTGATGCGGTATTATTCTCTGTGGTCAAATGGTAACTTAAGAGAGCATCAAAAACTCTCTAAGCACCTGAAAACGATTTTCTAAATTTCTGAACTACATTGGTTAATTTTCTATTTCTATACATTTACAGGTTTTAGCACTCATTGTTTGAATATTTTGAGAGATATTATGTGGTAATGTATCACAATATTCTATCTCTCTACATTTGGTTTTGCTGCCTTGAATATCACTTTTCTTTGTAACCGTTAGCTGAGGAAACCGTCTTTATGTGTTCTCATCTCAGGTTGTCTGTTTTCTTTGTCTTGTGCTGTTCAGAAAATAGGGAGAGGATAGGAAATAAAATGGAAAAGTGAAGATCTAATAGATGCCCCCATCTTATACTTGAAGAATTGAGAGACAACCCCAACCAGTTTTTATAAACTTAACCAATATCTGGATAGATAATCATGTCAGAGTTTTGTTGTTGCATGTGGCTGGAATAAATCAGGATGTCCTGGCATTTCAGGGGCTGTCTTTTAACCTGACTGGTACCTGCAACCACACTGAAAAAAAATACTCTAATTTGTTACAGCTAGTTTTATTATTGTGCTCAAGCTATAATTTCAAATTGATTGAAACTGTTTTTCATTTAAAATTTGTCAAAAATATTTATTTTTATGAATTATAAATGTAAGTTGAAACAAAGTAAAGACATAATTTATTCTAAAGACCACAAACGTTTTTAACACTTCGGCACAACTAATTTTTTTACTTTTGCAGAACCCAATTTATGACTTTGGTATAACTCCTTTTTTCTAGTCCATTCTATTTTCTATTCAAATAGGTTTGTCACTGTAGGAAAACATGATAGTTTTGGTGAGTTCTAAGTACATTTGCTCTTTGTACTTAATTAAAAAAACAATTTGTGACAAGTATATTTTATAACTTTGTTCAACTTATACATTTCAGTCAGTGTAATAACTAATAATAATAATAATAACAACTAATAATTCTATTTATACATTGAAACAGTGACAATTTCTATTTTTGTGCAGAAAAATCCTTTTCCTTGATACCGATCCCAGTGCTGATCCCAGGTTGTGCACTCACCATGTTTAAAGTTAATCAGATCAATGACATGTATATGGCTGAATTCGTTCCTAACTGGATTTTTCTCATTACATCTTAAAATATGCAGCTCCAAACCCAAATTGGTTTGTCATTTGTAAAAATGTATTTGGCCTGACACACACTGATAGTCCTAAAACGAAAGCAATGCTTGTAGTTTATTTTGCTACAGCGCTAGGCTAATGTTAGCTAGTATAGGTTGTATTACAGTTTTAGCTGCCAGTATGGTCTATCTTTGTGAATATGTGAAAAATGCTTTGATAGTGGGAAAATAGATTTGTTTAACAACAAAATAATGAGCACAGTATGTTGTTCAGTTCTCCTTGTCATTTCCGGCAGACTGTACACCTTTAACTGGTGGAGATGTGTGCTATACAACTCAACTCAAAGTCCTAAAATGTTGTCTAGCATCAAAACCAAAGTTCATAAGGGCTTTGTACACATCTTGCTGGTGTAATGTTGGGCCAAGTAAATTTTTGATCGTCACTGAATCAAATCAGAATAACCAGTGTTTCTGGTGATTCTGGATGTCTGGATTTCAAGAATGTTCCAGTGATGGAACATCCTTGAAAGGAGGGTTCTTCTATGCTCAAAAAACTTGCTGCACTCCATGAGAACATGATGCACATGATGTTTCTTGATTGCCACAAGTTTCACATTGGCCATTAATGGGCTTTCCAATTAGATGGAGATCATAATCTAGTCCACAGTGTCCCAATTGTAACCTTGTTATAAGGACTTGTTGTGTTCTATTGTTTCCCCTGGTAATCTCTCCACCACTCACATACTTTTGAATGTTGTAATAGTGTCTCCCTCTCTTCTCAGTGTCCCACTCCCTCTGCCACTGAGTGAAAACTTGCTTCTTAATTAGATTTCAAAAAAACCCAGCAACTAGTTCAACCCAAGTTCATCAAGCAAACCAACAACAGGGAGTTGGGTTTAATCAGGAACTCGGGAGTCTGATCAGGTAGTTGTAGAAGTTTATGGTTACCAAAGACAAAAAGGCACTGTTTGCTATTGCTTACTTGAGTTTTAGGTTTGTTTGAGTCAGTTAATATATAAGAGGCTCATTTAAGTCTCACAATTGGAAGTTTTGTGTTCAAAATCTAAATTCTGTTCTTTGTCAGTTCTCCTTGCCTAGGTCTTAAACACAAAGGGCCCATAAATATCTACAATTGACAAAAAAGGTTGTAGAAAATGACCTAGTTTGTTCAAATGTGAAGAATAGTTTTTTAGCATCTCTTACTTTTGCCTCCACACTCATCTGTACTTCAGCCGTCGTCTGCATTGCTTGTCCAGGGACTTGAACCGGCAGCCCTTCAATTAGCAGCTGCTTCTCTGACCGGCAGTCTTTCACCATCCCACGAGGCTGCCCCCGTTAAAGCTTCATCCTTCCATTTCCTTCTCTTATTTTGCTTTGTGAGATGATTTATTAAACCGCCTTTAACTAAGACTGCAGATTAATTAAAAAGCAGTCAATTTAATTTCCCAGCGTCATATATGAATTTGCACTGGTAATTGAATCCCCTACTCTACTTTTTATATTTTAACCAAGCAGTTACAAAAGAGGCTCCTAGTCAATTACTGATAATCGCAGTCAGAACGAAGCGGTGTCCAATATCCAGTTGTCTGTGATATTCCTGCTAAGCACAGAGAAGCAGAGTTGGAATCTGTTTTCCTTTTTTTCCGTTTGCTGAAAGGGCCAGGAATTGGATGACGGATCAATAATATTGGATTTGTAGATGGCATGCGGAGAAGCTGAGTCCAGCATGAATGCAAGGTTCTGATGAGGGACCTACTATGCAGACAGCTTTGAATAGTGGATCAGACGTGTTGCCAGGGTGGAGCTCTGATTTGCCATAACACAGAGATGTAAACAAGCAATGTTCAGAAGCATTAATGGAATAGCGATCAGGGCTGTTGCTGCGGCAGAAGGGTCATTTGGTTAAATCTATGGAAGCTGCTGTCATGTATTGAAAATCTATGCAGGATCAATATAAGGATTGGTGCAGGTTGGAGGGAGAGGGGAAGAAAAGAGGCTGAAAATAGACCAAAGCTGTGGTAATTATAACAGAAACCAAGCTCACTGTATGCCAAAATCGGATCTTAGGTGAGCTTATAAAACAACGCTTTATTTCAGAAGGAAGCTCTGTGTGTTGGCAAGGGTAAGGGTGTTTGTCAGGTTATTGGGTCTCTACACGTGACTCGTCCTCACCTCCTCTTCACCGCCCTCTTCTCCCTCTCTCTCTCCATGTCTCTGCCCCCTCCCTCTCGTCCCACTTGCTCGCTGGCGCTCTATAGCCGTTGCAAGCGTATTGATTATTTCAAATACTGATTATCTAAAAGGCCTTCTGCTACTGTAGGCATTGGATTTATTTTGGCTTAATTATTTATGGGCCAGGGCTAGCTGTAAGTATTACTGCTGTGAGATCATGAAGGATTACATCGTTAATATTCAGCAGTGTATTTTTATTTATGTACACTCGAAGCTATATACTGGATGAGCTTCGGGAGGCCATGTAAAATGAAACAAAAAACAGTGTGGCGTCTCTCCACTCTTCCTCCCCTCAACGTTTCTCTCTCTTTGTCTCTTCTGTTTGTGTGTTTTTGCAGAGGGAGCTAAACTCTGTCGCATCTGAGCTGGCCAGTCGACAGGAGGAGAGTGAACATTCCCATAAGCACCTGGTAGAGCTGAGCAGGGAGTTCAAAAGAAATGTCCCTGAGGTGAGTCTAGCACCCTGCCCCCCATTATCTCAGCCGTATGTGTCATTTTCCTCATCTTCACCTCAGCAGGTACCGGCTGCTTACATCAGTGGTGCAACTCAAGCCCCCGCATGTACTCATCAATGGGGAATTACATACAGCTTTTGGAAAATCTACATTAAAGAACTGTATGTTAGAAGTGCAGATACTTCATGAATAGTCATAGATAACTCCACTCCGTTGTAGCTGAGTTAATATTTGAATGCTAAGGCCTTGTATTAACCTCTGTCTTGGACTGATGGGAGGCCAAGGGGACCATTTATAAATGTTATTTAACTCCAAATCATAAGCAGCAGTTTATTAAAAAGTTACTTTGCAGGCTTAACTGGGGGCTATTTTGAAATTTCTACAGCAGGAGCTAATGTGAACCTGCAGTAAACTATCCTGAATGCAAAGGAAAAATGAATGCCCTTCTACACCTACCATCACACATATTTCATTAAATTGCATCTTTTTGTTCTGCATCTTAGCAATAAAAAAAAATAAATACAACTATTATAAAATAAACACTTTAAAGATCAGTCTGAAAACTCGTTAAAAGTAGGTAAAAAAAATATGGCATTGTTTTTTTATTTTGGCTTTTTCCTGGATGGGTAAGTCTAGAGTTTTCAGCAAAACTTTAATCTTTCATTTTTCTGCACATACAAGAGGCTTTGGATTTGATTTCACCTACAGTTAAATCACACAAAAAATTTCCTTTTTGAAGCTCATATAAACAGACTTTTTAGTGTAAATGTTGACCTCATCTGTTACGTCCCTGTGGTACCAAATACAGCAGTCTCCTCGAACTCAACAATCTTTGTTCTCTTCAGGAGTTTCTGATTGAGCTACACAAAGGAGGCATGTTGGCTGACCTGAATTCTCTGCACAAATCATTCTGATTGTATGGATTAGGGCTATACAATAGATTGCATATTTATCATTATGGTAGTATCACTGTTGCAATATCAAAATAGCAAAGTTCCCTAGAATTAGGCTCTCTATAGCAGTAATGTATTTGGTGATGATTGTTGTAGTAGAAAATGTTTTAGGAGATTTCCTGGTAGAATCTGTAAGAAACTACAACTAAGTTGTTTCAAAGCCAAAGTAAACCATTTTGTTTAGAAGGAAATAATAAATTTCTTTTTTTGGATCTGATCTGTCTGGGGTCTCTGTAATGTATCTAAACTGGAAAGACATGAACATTAAGTATTTGTTTACTTATCACAAGTCATTGTATCATTCACCAGCATCATTAGGTTTTTAAGGTGTTTTTAATGCTTTAAAACCTTTTTCACCTTTCATATTTATAATCAAGTTTCAATAAATGTAATTTTTTTAAGGAATCTCTATAGCTACTTGGTATACTGTAGAGGTTTCCAGTACAGGTTTGGTCAGTCTAAGTTTTTAAAATAGTGAAATAGCCCTTTAGTTTAGCACCAAATTAGAGCTCCTAAGGAAAGGCTAATCATTAAGTGCTAACACTTAGCTATTCACTGTATTATCACCATTCCTATAAATCATTCCTTTCCTTATTGTCACTTTTTAGTTATTTGTTCTGCCAAGTACTCAAAATGCTGCGACATAAACAGTTTAAAAATGGCAGAAACTTCTTCAAGGCATTTGAAGAACGAGCGTGCCAAATAGCAGTCTCTTTTTAGCTTGCTTTGTCAAAACAACATGATATGACTCAAAATGTTCTTCCTTTCTCACTTCAAAATAAGAGTCTCAAACATAGATAAAACAGGACATCAAGCTTGAAGAACTCACCTTTATACCCAGGGCTCATAATATTAGCTTAAACTTACAGGAACAGTGATGTCAAATGCCAACAGCAACTAAACTGTGAAATTAAAGGGATGCAGCATTTATTGACATTTTCTGGTCAAACTGAAAATGGCAAGTACCCTTCACTTCCTTATCGCAACAAATTGTCACTCTGCTGGTAGTCTATATAACCTGTTGACGATCATGCAATTTTCAGAAACAAATAACTCATTTACTCCACCTATTCCATATTCACCTTCTTTGTGTTTTATCTGCTTTTCCTTTGGGCACCAAACATAGATCTAAATGGTTTGTTTGAAAGTAGATGAAAAATCGTTTTGGCAAGGAGATCAGATACTGAACAGAGCTGTTTCTACACAGTTGTACTTTAAGTAAGAGGTTCTGTTACAAGCAAAATAACAATGTGTCGGGTAGTTTTGTCAGTTTTTGGATCAGAAGCTGGTAACCCAGTTTACTGTAATGTCAGATTCCATTAAGCAAACTAAAATGTCATTATTGTTTTGCATACAGTGCTAATGCCTGCTGAGATGTCATCTGTGCATCAACTGTTTGTTTTCTCCTGCCTTACAGTGAGACTCTGTCACTTTGACTATCTTACTATTTAAGGGAAAAAATGACTTGCCTAAACTAAGTGCAGCAGAAACCTAAATCTATGAATGGTACAGATATGATTTTGTCCTTTTTCATCTTTTTTTTTTTTTTTTTTAAATAATCATGTATTGACATTTGGCTGAAGTCAAAGAGAATACTTTATGTTATAAAAATGAACCCTGAGGCTATTTGTTGTGCCGCCTGCCTATCGTAGTTGGAGTGTGCGGTGTCGTGCTGGAATCTTGTCGGTATAATGCAGGCGTTTAAGACGGGATCAGGCTGTCACCGCTGGCAGCACAATCCCCTTACCTGCGGCTGCGAGAGCTTTCACAAGTCAGGATTTCTGAGCTCTAAATCAAGCTATTGGAAAGCCCCGCTTTTCCAACATGCCCACACAAACCCTTTCAGTTTAACCACTAATACCCTCGCCCTACGAAACTATAGACATCACTGAAACCGAAAGGTGTTTTCGACGAATTTCTTACCAAGCTATTTGTGCCTCCCAGGGACTGATTGCTGAACAGGTGGAGCATTTGCACAATAAAATATGCTGAGACAGAGTTTGCTTTTTTGTGTGTGCATAGGAGGTCCGGGAGATGGTGGCACCTGTTCTCAAGAGTTTCCAGGCGCAGGTGAGTTGCATGTCTTTGCATCGTTTAGACTGCAGACTCTGCAGAGTCAAGAAACCACTAAGTAGTAGTTATTGATGATTTCCTACATTTCTGTTCCACAAATATTAGTTGAAGGAGACTCTCCTGTTGGATAATGTATAAACATTGACCAGAACAGACTGCTGTGCTCCTTCAATGAGTGATTTGATAGATAGAGGGAGAAATCCATGGCGTACTTTTCGTGTTACTGCTCATCTAGTGCTTATTGACTGATGCCTTTTCTGTCAAAGTGAAGTAGCATCTATCTGCCATTAGATGATCAGATATCTGGCTTCTCATATTTTCTTGGCTGAGACAAGCCCTCATTTCCTGTTGAGATGGTGCATTCGCTGTGCCCCCTCTGACGTCGCCATATTGAAAAAGTCATCTGATACCTACAAAGACTGTGCTCCAGCCATTAAACCAAGGTCATAAATCACATTTGTGAGCTGCGTTATGGTCCGCAAAGCAGAGGCTTATGGAAATGATACCGCAAATATGTTTCCAGTCTCGTTCTCCCCCCCCTCTAAACTCCCGCTCAGCCTGAACCTGAAAGCCCTATCATCTGTAAACATGAGAACACTCAGCATGGATTGTTCAGATCTCTTGGAAGTGATTATTGGCTGCTCCTTTTTAATGCTTTCTAATTGACTATGCCCAAGCAGCCATATTCCCGAGCAGGGGCTATCGTGATCCGTGCCACACTCTCCAGAGCTCTGTGGTGGATTTCTGTGCTAATTCAATTACCTCAACTGTAAAGTAGCAGAAATATCTGAATCAACCCGTCCATATCTTTATTGTGCAAACAGGAACCCAAAGGATTCATTTTAACACCATTGATGTCTGACAACTGGGAATTGAGAGATGCCTTATGGTAGATAAAATAGATGGCTGATAATGAGAGATGATTTTTTTTTTTTCTCCCCATCTTGTTTTTAGCTGCAGGCCTCTCTGGGTACCTCTTAGTCTCTCTTGTGTAACTTGATAAGTGCACTTGCGGGCTAAGGAAACAGACTCATGTAGTAGACTGTACAGATGAGAAGTTCCTGTACAATTATCATTTGGACCAATCATTAATTTCTTGTTTTTAAACCAGCATTTTTCTTTGCAGAATGATAATAAAACATACATTGACAGTTTTTAAAAATAAGAATCAGTTGAACAAGTTTGAATTTATTACTTATATATGGATTTTCTCTATTTCACAGTTCAAATATATACATATGCTACTGTTGACATCTGGTTAATGCAGTTAGCAAGCTGCATTGAAACTACACACTTTTTGTTGTCAAATTCTAGCATATTTCTGGTAGACATAAAGCTCTAAGATTCAATGTACTTGATATAAGATGGCTATATCCATTAAAAAACAATCTGGATGTGGCTGTAAAAATTTTTCTGTTCCCTATTGTGTCCATGTATCAACCAACTAGTTGATCTGAGTTGAAACTGAAGCATTTCAAGATAGTCCTCTTTCTGAATTATTCCACCTACCTTGTGCAGTGCACCAACACCCCTGGCAGTGAAACATAACCTTAACATGATGCTACCACCACCATGCTTAACAGTTGGTACACTTTTGTTTGATTTAAAATCCTTAACTTCTCCAAATAGCTGAATAGCTCAGTTTTCATCTCTGGTAGTTCTAAAAAAATTTAAACAAATTTTCTGTCTTTATTGTATTTTGGATTAACTGATTAATAATATGATAACAAAAGGTGTTTAATATGATATATATATATATATATATATATATATATATATATATATATATATATATATATATATATATATATATATATATATATGCTAGTGTGTGTATAAAAATATCTGTGTGTATATACTGTGTTCTTTCAGCAAATGGCCATTTTTTGAGTCTGTATACTCCAGATTAATTGATTACTAAATTAGCTTATGATGATTTCAGTAATCGATTCATCACGTTTAATCCAATTAATTAATTAATAGTGGATTATAGAAAATGCACCTTAAATTCAGTTCTGCATCCAATTTTATTTCATGAAAATAATATATTTTTGTATATTTATCATTCCAAGATGGAGAAAGAACAATTTAATATGGAGATTTAATGACATGAATAGTTTTTGTTTTCAGTGGGGAGGTGACGCGTGCAGCTTGGCACACCACAACACTGGAATCCTCTGGTGTTTTCTGATACACTTTGACCTTATTGGTAATGTCAAACAGCTTGCAGAGGCTTGTGAACTTTACCCAGCAGTAGTCTGCACGACCTCAGCGTGAGCGGTGGGACCTCGACCTGCTGCTGCCAAGGGGGTGAGTGTGAAGAGGAGGCTGGAGTTGGACAGGTTGTGTGGTTTGGAGTAGGCTAACGCTTCCCTGCAGCTGTGCCATACAGGTGTGTCTGTGTGTGTGTGTGTGTGTGTGTGTGTGTGTTTGTGTGTGTGTGTGTGAATACATATGTGTGAGAACAAACTGGGTCCTTGCTTCCCCGTCAACCCCTCCTCCTCAACCTCCGTTCGGAGGCCCAGAGGAGGGCCTCGTGGTATTTGGACCCTCATCATGCCACTTCTAAAGGAGAAGTCGGCTCCTTTGAAGTGTTCGCAACATGACAGGTTCCCTTTCTTTCCTTTTTTTATTTCAGTGTTCCCCACCCTCTTTCTCTCTCTTCTCCCGTTCAATCTTGCCTTCTAATTATCACTAACCAGGCGACTGATTAGAAACACGTTGCCGACCTAGTTTTTCTGTCGAGCTGGAGGAGGAGAAAGGGTTAATCCCAGAGCTGGTGGCTGTCATTGGTCGCTTCCCTCCTTCTTCTCCTCTTTTTCGTTCCGCTCTCCTCTTTTCTTTCCCTGGAAGTTTGCTAATGAGGTCCCGTCAGAGCTGAGGAGAGGTGTTAATTTGGCCTTGTGAAGTAGGAAGGAGATTAAGGACAGTGAGGAGCTGAGTTTACGGCTTAAAATACACCGCTGTCCTTATTAATCCGCAGGGCCCCTGAGAGACCAGCGTTTTTGGTTTTATAATGAACACTGTCTTATAATGAAGGTAATTTTAATAAAAATTTACAGAGCGGAAGTAGAGATGGTACATGTCTCTGTGGTCTTGGGCACACCTTTGGGGCTGAGGGAGATGACGGTTATTTCTCAAATAACCGATCACAGGAGAGTCAGAGCCCATTGGACCTCTCTCTTCGCAGAACTTTAGCTCAGACTTCTCTCTGCCCTCTGAACGTACACTAAACATTCTCACCAAGATTTTGTGGGCTTCTCAATGCAATTTACACCTCCCTTTCACTTTAGCGGGTAAACTCCCCTCAGGATAAACCTTCAGTTGAGACAGAGGGAAGAAAAAGAAAGAACAGTGACTGATTTCTTTTACGTTTCTTCCAACGAGGCAGATTCCTCCTCGCATCCAGAGTATCGAGCCCAAATTAACAAGTCATTCTATTTTTCTCCTCTCCTCTTGATGTCGTTTGGTGATCTCAGAATAAGAAAACAGCAGTATGGTTCCCTAATTACTGAAACTTGCTTTACAATGATAATCCGCGGAGTAATTTAGCGTGCACAATGAGAGCCGTGGTGCTTGCGCAGATGGAGATTCTGATAAATAGTTTGTAACGTGTAATTAGCAGCTCTGCCGGTTACATACCATTAACCCCTTAAGCTCAGGAATCATTATTGGGCCTCATTATCAAGCAGCAAGGTACGATCGCGCTGACTAGACATCAAAAACATCAAACAGCTATTAAAGCAATGCGAACCTGGGGCCGGTGGACACCTGTTTATGAGTCTAACTGTGCCATTCTTTCCCCTGAGGTTGAAGAGGGATGGTGTGAGGTTAGATATTGTTTTTTATGTTGTTGTTTTTGCAGTTGTTTCCCATTCTCTTTGAGAGCATGAGAGGTATTTTGAAGACACAGCAGCTTTTCTTTTCTCCTCACAACTAAATTACCTATTGGAGAATGGCAGCATAATTTCATCTTAGTTCCTAAGATTTCACACTCTCAAAAAATGTCTACTTGTATGAGTTGCATGATGAATAACAGCAGCGATGTAGAGATGGGCCAACAAATTTGTTGCCAATTTTTCATCTCCGATTTTTGTAAAGGTTTGACATGTTGATACCGGTTTAGTTGATTCCGATTTCTCTGTAAGAACTATGCACTTAACGGCCATTTTATTAGGTGCACCAGGCTACTAGCATGTTGGACAGGGTTGGGCAGATCAACCATCCAATCATCTCAATTTTTCCACTGAAATTGAGAGTTGTTGGACCAGGCAACTGCTGTTGTCTAACTTTAGTAATCCTGTGTAAATCGTAGCATCTGTTTTCTGTTATTTGCTGACAGGAGTAGCATCTGTGTGGAGTTCTGTTGCTTTAGCTCATCTACTTCAAAGATATGTTCATATTTCACATACCTTGCACATATAAGTGTTTATTGGAGGTACAGTCAACTTTCAATCATCTTGAACCAGCGTACTTATTCTCCTCTGACATCAACAAGCCATTTTGGTCCCCGCAGTTGCCACGTTTTTCTTTTTCAGAGCATTTTCTGTTAACCCAAGCAACGATTTTGTGTGAAAATCTAGCTCGATCATCATCTTCTGAAATGACACACAGCAGCCTGTCCATAATCAACAATCAAGACACATTCATAGCAACTTAACCCCCTGTTTCTCCATTCTGATACTTGATTTCAATTTCAACAAATCGTCTTCACCATGTTTAGAGCCTTAAATTCATTCATTTGCAATTGAATATGTTTACCAGTGGGTCTATTTCCCAGCATTAAAAGTACTTATTGTTAATTTATATTAGGAGCAGAGGTGACGTCACACTGGTCACACTGTGTGTGTGTGTGTGTGTGTGTGTGTGTGTGTGTGTGTGTGTGTGTGTGTGTGTGTGTGTGTGTGTGTGTGTATATATATATATATATATATATATATATATATATATATATATATATATATATATATATATATATATATATATGACAGACGAGTCGCAGAAAAATGACTTAAAACAAAGGCACGATGATTTGCACTTTACATTTTAAACCTTAGACCTCTTTAGCATCCTATTTTACCTATTAGTGTGTTTAACACAGCTAGCATTACTATCCATAAGCATCAGTCTGTGTGTATTCAGTAGAGAAACAGAAGTATCCTTACCCTACCTTGTGATTTCCAAAAGGATATCTAAATGAAACGTGTTCCACAATAGACCAGAGATTGGAAGCTCAGAAGGAATAAAATAGATCAACTTTGCTGTACTCTGTTCACCCTTGTTGTGACCTGCAGAAGCCACCTCGGGGTTAATTTGATTCTCCATTAATTCAACAGAATGTCCCCAAGGTGGATATGAATTGATGTTCTATGTCAGATGGTGCTGTACACTTGTTTAATGCATAAGTACAAAATGGTGAAGTAGCACCCATCAAAGCCTAGCTCACAGTTATAACCATGTGATAAACAAGGGACATTGCCTTTGTAAAAAGTACAGCTTTATTTTAGTTTCTTCCGCTTTTCATGCTTCCTCTGATTTCATTTTTTATTACCTTACTGAAACTGAAATAGCAAACTTGAAATCTTCTTGCAGTAACAACCTTCATACCAAATAGTGTTGATTTCATTGCAGTCCTGGTAGCCCTTAGCTCAAAATCATCCAATTATTGTCATCGTCTGATCTCATGGTTCATCTCTAGCTAAGTGCTTTTGTATTGTATGTGGTTCTTTCTGAATTATCAGAGACAAGTGCATAATATCTATAAACTTCTGCGAACCTTTATGCAGAGGATTTGGTCAATGTGGAAGAGTTGTTGTTTAAGTGGACACAGTGACTTACCCAAAGCTTGCCTTCCATGCAAAGAGGTAGACAAACTCCATCTTTGATCGAGAGGTGAACAGTTCTTCCTCTTTTTTGATTAATTCCTAAAGGAAATGATAATTTCTCTTGAATATGTTATGAATAGTGGAATGAATCAAAGAGTAAAGGATGATAATTAATTACAGTGCTATGATAAAAGGCTGTGGGTGTTATGACGCAAGCTTCCTCCGTGTCATTATGAGAGGCTCCATAATTACCTTTCTGCACGAGCCAGCGCTCCTGGCAGTGCTGGCGGTAAGAGTGCCGCTCACTGAGTGAGTCTAACGGTCATAAAGCTTTTCCCTGCCTAATTGTCTGAGGGACTCTATGGCACTTTCATAGATGAGGGACTGCACCGTTAGGAAAAATGCTTGGCAGCACTACAGCTTTTCCAGCTCAATGAAGACAGATCTTCATCACAGGCTAAACCTTGGGCTTATTAGGTACAGATTGCCTGAGCGGATGGCTAACTTGGGAAGGTGGTGTCAGAATGAGTGAGCTGCACATTCGTCCAGTCTGATACAGTTTTAAAAGGCAAGCTAGCGTTGGTTTCTATGTACATCATCCCAGAGGTGGGACCAAGTCATTGTTTTGCAGGTCTCAAGTAAGTCTCAAGTCTTTCTTCTCAAGTCCCGAGACAAGTCTCAAGCAAAGACAGTCAGGTCAGAGTCAAGACAGGCAACTGTCAAGTCAAGTCCTTTTGAGTCTTTTTAAAAAAATGTTGTAATTATATGTTGAAATAATAGATCATGTGTACTTTCTAAAATCTGTATTTATCTCAACTCGTGAGGAAATGTGCAACTGAACTTACAGTATAAAAAAAAGTCATTCTAAAATTCCACATCGATATTGTACAGTTACATTAAAATTAGCTGCATGATTAGTCTTCCTTTAAACTATAATTTTCCAGAATAAACACACATTTTCAACATTATATATTTTAAACTGCAGATTTTGGGTAAAATATCAAGTATTTCTAAGTAAACACGTTCAAGTCCAATTCAAGTCTCAAGTCATTGGTGTAAAAGTCCATGTCAAGTCACAAGTCTCTGAACATTTTTTCAAGTCAAGTCGAAAGTCATAATATTAATGACGCAAGTCTGACTGAGTCCAAGTCATGTGACTTGAGTCCACACCTCTGCATCATACATTATAGACTCAATTCTGTGTCAGTAAACTAGAGCCCTTCCTTCGAGTTGGCTCAGAATATTCCCTTTGCGTTATTATTCATGCCCTACCTTATGTAAGGGGCATTTACGACACCGTCCACACTGTCACTCCCACTCTCACATCATCTCCCTTTCCCCCCCTGGCTATGACCAGACTGCTCCATGCTGGGCTGAAGAAGTGTCTCTAATGTCTGTCTGCTGCTCGACTGTCAGGCTCATTGAGCAGCGGGCCAGACCCAGGATCTCCTGGCTATTACCTATTCACAGCACGTCCGGGCCTCCAGCCTTTTGTGGGGAACATAATGGGCTCTGGGGCCATGTAAACCACTGGCTTTCTGCTCCAGGTTTATCACTTGTGTCCTCTTCATACCAAGAGCAGCGAATGAAGGTGAGCGGCAGGAAGGTAGAAGTGAGGTGAGAGAGAGAGTGAGAGAAAGACATAGCAGAGGGGGAGAGATGTAGGGGGTTCGTAGGAGTGTAATTGGACATTAGATAATACTTTCCTTGAGGCTCTTACGTCTCTTGCCTCTCCAGAGGTTTTTCACGTCATTGCGGCAAAGCTTCTTTGACCCATACTTAAAGAACTTCTTTTCATATACTGTTTATACACCTTTATTACCTAAGGTTTATGTGCTATTCATTATAGTTAATCAAAGTTAAGTATGATATCCAATATATACTGGACCAGGTTGTATCCATCTTCCCACTGCACCATGAAGTCCTGGCCCATAGGATGACAAATAAATGAACTGCCCAGACATTTTAGTCTGTTTTCTGAATAGCAGTGACATTCAGTTTTACACACATACGCAGTATGTCTTTAAATCTTCACAAGGACTTTGCATTATCCTAAACCTAACCATTACCAGTACATGCCTAACCCTGAACCTAATTTAAATTCAATTCACACCTTATGGAGTCGACACATGGGAAGCTGTGAATGACAGCGAAAGGCTAAGGTTTCTGCCAACTGGGGGGAAACGCAACACATGGGACATGATAGTGACGGCAGCAACAGTGACAAAAGTAAAACGTTTTCAACTCTTTTGTGTCTTGTCACAAGCTCGCATGTCTACTCAAAATTTTACATGCACGAATTTCACTGGTCGCTTGGTTGGAGGAGGGCAAGCGATTGTCATCTCATCGCACAAGTTTAAAAGGAAATGAATGGAGGGGGAGACATCACCTCCCGTGTTAGTAGCAGTTAGCACCTGTTATTCTATCAAACTGGAATGCTAAGTGCCGGCAACTGTGGACTCAGTTGTTATGTTTTCAAAGAAAGTAAATAATTGACAATTAAAAAGTAGCTTAAATGATAGTAATTTAATTTCTTCTGTTGGAACAATATCAATAAAGTTTTGCATTTCCATTTGCAAGGTAAGCCTTTCACAACCAGACCACATTTAGTCACCATGGTAACAGCTGTTGTACCAGCTGATGGCTAGTAGTAGTCTCCACAAGTTCCCTGACTGGATTAAGTCTTAATTGGATATTTACCACAGCATCACACCCATCAATTAGTTGGTTGGATGAAAGGATGTTGCTGTAACCTCTTTTGGTCAGAGTCAGACCTGTTTACTAGAGAAAGAAACCAGCTTTGTTCCCATTGCCCAGAGGTTTGCCCTAAATTGTACTCGGCTAACAAGTCTGCTGCTCAGCCTCTGCTTTGAAGCACACCACATTGTGTGCGTTTGGATTAAGTTTTCCTGGATCAACAGAGGCTGGTGCACCTGTGCACTCAGCCATTCTCAAACATTTCACGTGAACTTAAAGCAAATTTAAACTTAATTATTGAGCTTTAGCGTAAAGGCAAGTGGATGAAAATGAATACATTAATTTCTTTAGGACCAAATCAAGTTTATTGTATATAACAACTCTTAGTGTATATATCAAGACTTAAAACATACTGCTACAGTCTTAGATAAATTTTCCTCCTGTGTGACAAGTGCTAGCTTAACAAAGCAGGTTTTCTCTCAGTTTAGATATGTCTTATTGATACTTCATTTTGCAATATATCATCAACATCACCGTTTAAATTAATCATGATGTTCCAGTTAATAATATGGTAATCTAAAATGAAACTTACAGAAAAAGGCATTCGACTGCCTTATAAACTTATCCTTTTTCCTTAACATGATCACAATTTACTCAATAATGTTTCAGCGATGCAAAGCAGGACTCATGACCCAGAAGGGCAGGAAGGAAAAAGGAAAAAAATCCTGAATTCAGTAGATAGATAAAATAATCTGTGTGGCCTTAAGATACAGTTTTGAGAGCTGTGCGCACGAAAATCGTCTCTGACTTTTAAAGGTGGGCAAAGCAAATTATAGTGCTGAGGGTGCAGTAGACATAAAACCCAACAAAGTACATCTACAGCAAGAATCCAGGGCTGATTGTAGTCAAGGATTCTAAATGCCATCATTTAAGAATGCCTTGATTGGGACCACAGTATCGTGCTTTGGTTCAGTTTTAGACTTTCTGTATAACTCTGGTCCCACAACAATTCAGGATTGGTCCATCTTTTTAAAACTGTTGGTGATGTCTACAAGTTTAAATTGGAGATCTTCCTCTAGGACAAATGGTTTTTTTTTTTTTGTTTGTTTTTTTTTTGCGTTTTTTGCTGTAGAATGTCACAGCAGAGGGCAGTAATTATTTTACTTTCTTTTTTTTTTTTTTTTTTTTTTACAGGGATTGAATAAACACAAACTTAATGTGAAAGTCAGTGGAAATAAGTCAGAACGTAGTTCTGTTTTTCTCTTCGCAAACAGGTTTTGCCTTTCTGCTACCACCTGCAGTATTCGAATGCATCCTAACACTTAAAAATATGACCTGAAAATTTCTGGAAAAAGCCATCAGTCTATTTTATGAAAGCTTTCCTGGTAAAAAAAAAAATCCATACCATAAATTCAGTAAACGACAGCATAAACAAACTCGGAAGATGGGTGGCAGTGTTTTACCAATGGGGCTCCATATTTCAGCTCCATGTTGGGTCTTTTGTACAAGTTGAATCTATCTGACTGCTCCTGTTTGTTTCCTGTGAGGTGACTGATGGCTGCGATCCCGCCGTGAGCTTTCATGGCGAGACGCCTCAACCCTTCCATCAGCCTTTTCTGTGTCGGTCTTATCCCTCGTCTGCTGTGCACTGATCTGACGGCGCGTGTGCGTGTTTGTTTTCCTGTCCTGAATGATGCCCTGTCGGAACGTCCCGCCCCGGTGTATTCATCATTACGGATGCGTGTTTAGAGCCAGGGATGTGAACCAGGTAAAGAAGAAGAAGGGGAGGGGAGCTGGGGGGGGGTTATAAATAGGTACTTGGCTCTCTAGCCATGTGGAATTGATGAGTTTCAGCACATTCTACTCTGCAATGCCAGGTTTAATTTCTACCGCCCTGACAGCACAAACCTCAGAGCCCAGAGACATCACATCTGACTGCCACTGCTGTGCAAATGTTAGCCGTGTTTGAGGATGGACGCATGCGTTGCACTGCCTGCCCTGCTGCTGTTGGACATCAGACTGGATGTAGGCCTTCTTCTTAAAGCCCCCAAGCACCATCAGGGACAGGCATTCAGATTTCCCCCCCCTGACCTCAGACCAGACAGATCTCACCAGCATCTTGGAAGATGCTTTTAAGACCTAGTCGTTCAAGCTTCCCCCCTGGCACCCTTTAGTCTGAGAGCAGCAACACAAGCAGAGAGGCTGTAGCGCCATTTCCGAGATTCTCCAAACCCCTGGCTCAGTCTGAGCTGCTGGCAAGAGCACAGTCAAATTAGCCAATAAAAACGTGTGAAATCGGTGGCTCAGTGCCGGCGAGGCCATGCCAGGAGAAATAAACATCAGCCCTCACTCTACCAGGAAAAGCTTGTGTGAGGAGGAAAAGGTGGAATGAGGGGGAGCGCCTCGCCAATTCGCCAACACGATTCTCTTATTTCAGGCGCGGAATCACAGCTGAGCGGAGAAACGGCTTTACAGAGAGTAAAGCTGTTCCTCTGCTCCACTGAACACCGAGAGCCAGCCTCCGATCAAGCCACTGGCAGCACGAGTCGAAGGAACATGAGCTCCTGTCAGAGGATACACAGCCCTCACATGCTGAACTGATTTAATTCCCTCCGTTCATCTGCAGCCCCCACCCCGCTGCAGCCTGGGAATAACAGTCTTCATTTCACATGATGCTCGGCTGTGAAGTTTAATTTCAGCAAAATCTTAACATACTAATTAAATATCATAACTTTCTAAAGAAGGCTCTGGTAAAGGTACCTGAAATTTTAATTTAGACTTCAAAAGAGTGAAGACTTTAAAGCAAATCTATTGTTTTTCATTTAGACTTGCAATTTTCTTTTCTCTGCAGTACCGCAGTACGTAGGTTATGATTGATCTGGTAATTAAAATATGCAGAGAGGGGAAAAAATATTAGCTGCTCCCTTTTTTTCCCGCTTTCTTTTTGTTTTAGAAAACAGCCGACACATTTTCCTTCTTTTTCCAGCGCAGATAATTAAATTTTGCACATTGATGTTCTTTACACAGCATTCATCGGCCTCATTATTTTTCCATTTTCATCTTTCTGCCGAGAGATCGATAGATTGATAAAGTGATGGAGTCTATCTTAAATAATGCAAGCCAGAGAAAAGTTACACTCACTTTGCTGCCGGCTACGTGTTTGAACTTTTATTCTTCTTTCAAATTGTTTTTAATATCCCATGAAGGTAGATCTCACAGTATTACTTGCTGGTGTAAAACACTTTTTTTTTTTTTTTTTTTTGCTGTCCCTCTGCAAAAAACAAAACAAAAACAAAAAAAACTAAATAAAAATGCAGCTCATCCCATTTTAGTGCGGCTGGGATGATGCTTGTCAAGACTAATATCCCAAATGATAAAGAAAGTGGCAATTCAAAGAAAGACAGCGTAAAGTAGGCCAATTAGTACCTAGGGAACATTTTGCTAGAAGTGATAGCAGCGCGAAATGTCACATGCACGAATGTTAGGACCGATTGTTTATAATATGACCTGACAGTTTGGGTCTCTTTAATATGGGATTAACTACAATACTAATTAACATGTGGCTCTATTAAAGCAAACTTGGTTGCCTGGGAAAGAAGCTGCTCTTCTGATGTCCACCAAACAAAATAGCGCTGCTGTTTCTCTACAAATCAAATGTTTTCACACTTGTGAGAGACCTATTTGTTTTATTCGTGTTATTTTAGAGATGTGACATTTCGGAATCCCCCCTTCACCCCCATTAAACATCCAAGCCCCCAGATCAGAGTGTTCTTCTCCTTTGTCACACATAGCTATATGTTTTAAACTCCCACTGCAAGGGCTCGCTGTTTCATCAGACTCATAATGTGGCCACAGTGGCCCCTGGAGAGTGTTAAACACATCCTCAATTAAAGCAAAGTAACTTTGCATCTTCTTGTGATTTCGCCAGCAGTCGCTGTAATTGGGTCTCTGTGGATTTAGAGGGAGAGCTGTGGTTCTTGTTTTGGAGTGGAGGCCCAGCCTGAAGAGGGGTTGAGGAGCCGGTCAGTGTGATGGTGGTGGTGGGGGGGGAGCGTTGCCAAGTGTTGAGCTATTTGGTGGGGCTAGGGAATTTCATCTTCTGGGAGGAAGCAGTAAGAGCTGGCAGTGGTAGACAGGAAGACAGGTGAGGCAGAAGATTTAATATTGTTGTTCAAACTCACATTAATAGTTAAACATAGCTGAGGTTTTAACCTGACAGTACCGATTTGAGCCAATTCCCATTTCCCTTTAAGTATGATAGTTAATTGCATTCACAACTGTATTTTCTTTTTATATCTTTGTGTTAAATAGTTCTTTTTTAGCATAAGTTGTATTTTTTTTCCATTGGTATGACTCCATTACAAAGCCTATACATGTTTATTTATGTTGGCATTCTTCCTTTGTCCATTTCCCCTTATTTGACAAGATCTGTGCTGATTGGCTTGTGCGTTTGCTATTGATGATTGATAAAATATCGGTCCAAAGTCATTTTTTCTAGTCTTCCTTCATTCATTATTCATATTAGAAGCAGAAGCATTATTTGAAAGAGAGTAATCACTGTAAAATAAGGCTTTACTCTTTTAAAACTAAGACGTAATGATGTCATAATAATGCAGTTTTTATTAGCAAGCAGGCTAATTAGCATTACAAACTGCAATCATAAGTCTGTCTGTATTCTCTGGAGAATGTAAACCAGTATGTTAACCCTGGTCTTATCAACTATGAGTGTATTGTAGCAGATTTGCTGTAATGCACTTGTCTTTTCTTTTTATATGCTAAAGATCAATTAGATCAACTGGCTCCTTTTGGAATTAGATTGAATCTTCCCAATCTTGGCACGAATTGAAGCATTTTTAATTAATTAAGCATTGAAGTTTTTCCTAAAATCTCATAAGCCTGGCACACACTTTGCAATTTCCAAAACTGTACAGTGGACCCCGGTATTCGCAGGGGCTAGGGATCACAACCATCTGCGAATACCTGAAATCCACCAATACTTGAGACCCCCTCTTATAACTACCTATTTTAATAGTTCAAACACCAGACATACCTTAACATGCATTAATACCCACAGTGGAAACTGCCTTGATAACACCACAGAAGCTAACATCCACGGTCTTCCTTATATCTGCTCTTGGGGGAACAGCCAGTCAGCTCCAAGGAAGTTGAATGGCTTTGCAAATGCCAGCCAATAGCATGTCGGGTACCATGCGCCTAAGCGTTTCAGGTGTTTAAGCTGCATTTAAAAAAAATATATTTTAGATATGCTTTACGAAAAAAATCCATAATTAGGCGAATTTGCTGTAAAAAATTTCCACAGATAAAACTGCGTATCGGTAAATCATAGAATACTGAGCCCTGAATAGAAAGGGTCCACTTTACAGGACTTGAAAGTGTTACAGTGTGTAAGAAGTGAAAGTAACTTCTATCAAACAGGGTATACTCGACTGCATGACTTGTTGCTGAAGCAGAATCTCATCAAAGAGATCCGATAGACAAATGCAGAGCAAGTTATGGGGGTTGATGTACTTATTGTTAGAGAGGGATGCTGAAAAGAGGGAGAGGAAAAGGAGGGTAAGGAGATGGCAGTAGTAACACTGATGGCAAGGTAAAACCAGACCAGGATGGCTTTGGTTAAGAGAGTTCTTAATATCCAGCTGGACGACCACAGACAACTACTTCAAACCCACTATGCAGACTTACACTTTTTTTTTTTTTTAACCCAGAGAGCAGATTATCTTCAGGTGTGTCCTGTTTGCTGATGGAGAACTGATTTACTGACAAACTTTTTCTGATAAATTTGTTTGCTTGGTGAGTAAGGTAGGCTGGCTTCCAGAAGAGGAATGCTTTAGCTATTCAGAACAGACTTCTGTTCTTGCCAATTTATTTTAATCTCTACTATTATGCCTTTCCTGTTGTTCAGATTTCTTACTTTATGTTTTGACATCTTTCTTGCTCTACTTGGATATTTTCCTTTTGCAACTTTGCGATTTTCTCTGCACTTGCTCCAAATTTCAGACCTAGCTCCTTGGGAACAGCCAACATATTTTGCCACCATAAACGCTGAATTACCTTCTGTCAGTCAGATGGCAACGACAGCTTGTTAAGGTCTGCAATCACTTTTTTATTTGCTGCACTCTCATTTACATATTTAGACTTATGCAGCTATGTTTTAGAAATGCAAATTACAAGGTCCTTCTGATTTTCTTTTCCTCTGCATTTTTGGAAGCATCTCATGAAGGTGATAATAGTAAGCAGTTAAAAGAATAAAGAGAAAGAAAGAAATAGTTCTGTATTTATTTTTATTTTTGCCTTCAAAAATATTGCAAAAGTTTTTATAAATTCTTGATAATTTTTTTTTTTTTGTTGAATTGTCAGACCTTATAACCCTTCAGAGATATGGACAAACAACACACACAGGCAGTGGAAGTGTGTGTCAGCATGTGTGAGTATGTTCACCAGCATGTGTCTTTTCGTGGCAAGACATGTGAAGGACAGCCGAAGGTGTGGTGATATCCAGCGACGGGCATGTTTTATTACATCTCATATTGAGACCAATCTTCGTCCATTCACCTGAAGGACAGCCAGCTATTCCCTAACTAAATTAGTCCGGCGCTGTGGTGTGAGAGGGCCTCCACAGGCATGCACAACCACATTCTGACACAGAGATGCACATAGACACAGGCAGACATCCAATAATGTGTAGTTTTTTCTTTTTTTCCCCACCCTGTCCTGTTCCATGCAAGAATTCAGACATATATTCGTAATCGTGCGCCCTGTCGCTCACCATGTCTCTCTTTAACTTATACACGCTCTGTTCCTCACTTGGTTTCCTGTTGGGGCCAGTGGATGTGGGGTAATTGCAGTCATCTAGGCAGGTTGTGTGTGTCCCTGTCAACATGGATCCCAAACTGCCTCATTTTGCTACCATGTGACAAAGATTGCATGGTATCAATCACATGTGCACCTTTGCAATAGATCTGACCCTAATGTAGCAAATGTTTTAGCTTAGACTGCACAATTGCTGAGAGACAGAACGTTCTCTTTAAGCTTTTTCTTCCCTAATGAAATGTCTTTTGTACACCATGTTTATATATATATATATATATATATATATATATATATATATATATATATATATATATATATATATATATAATTTTTTATTTTTTTTCACTCACAATGGATGTTCTAATGAGGCAGAGCCTGAAATAGCAGTGGGGCTAGCACTGCAGAACTGTGACATCCCATGTGAGAAGTTGCCCAAATCACAGTGGCTGCAGCCATGCGTCAGGTTTCTTTATTTATAACCTGCATTGAATTGTCCTACACTCTGAGCATATGGAGGCTTATGTAACTCAGCATCCAGTAGGTAACTGCTAAAGTCAGAACCTATATGCTTATATAAATCTTGCTGAGGACTTGTTTTGAAGCTGCACAAGATCGATTTATCACTCCTGTATGTCTGCTTTACATATATTGTGTTTTTTTTTTTTTTTTTTTTTTTTTGCTGCCTGTCTTGCAATGAGTTATTGTGAAGTAGGAAACAAAATTACTGTGAATCAACAATAGAACTGCAGCGGTTTCTGCAGCAGCTCTTTCAAGGTGCTTAGAAGAACTAAGCCTGTCAAATGCTTTAAAAAGTGTACTGAGAAGATCTGCAACTGCTTTCAAAGGATGGGCCCGGACACATCAAGGCTGATTTTTATTGGGGCTTTTAACTCTCTGTGTGACATTGAGTGATTCAGATCAAAACTATTTGTACCTTTCTTTTTCACAGCCTTTCAAAAAAGAAACATCTTTATTAAAGTCTAAACCTTTTACAAAGCATTTAGAAAAAATTTCTGCCTCGGTCCTGCCTGGAAAAGATTTTGTGGATAGCAGTCATATTAATCAAAAGTGACAAAACGTTCAGTTTTTTATTTTAATTTAAAATCAGGATCAAGAGCAAATGTTCCAATACAGTTGGGATGACACAAACAGGCACATCTTTGTACATATGTCTACTACAAAATGACTTGTCTTTTAAACTGGGAGTATAATAAAGTGCCTTACAAAAGTATTCCTACCTCTGGAACTTGATTTTTTGTTTTGTTAGCCGCTAACAGGGTTTCTTCTAGGATGTGCCCTGTACTTATCGTCATCTGTCTTTCAATCAACTTTGAACTGCTTCCTTTTTGCCATCCTGAAGAAAAGCGTCCCCACAGCATGATGCTACCACCACCATGTTGCACCAAGGGAATGGTGCTTTTCAGGATGGTGTGCAGTGCTTGTTTTCCTCCACATATACCCTTTCAAAAAGTTGAGTTTTGGTCTAATCTGACCATAGCCACTTGCTGTTGTGTCCATTACATGACATATGGTGAGTTTTAAGCAGGATTTATTATGGCCATCTTTCAACAATTTCTGCTTGCCAGTCTTCCAAAAAAGCCAGACTTGTGTTTATCAAAACTTATAGTTTTCCTGTATCAAAGTAAAGGGGCTGAATACAGATGCATACCACACAAGATTTTAAATTGTAAATATTGTCAAACCGTGTATCATTTTTTTCTTTCACTTTACAATTTTGCTCTACTTCTTCTCGGTCCATCATATAATATCCCAATATCTATTGAGGTTTGTGTTTGTAACATGACAAAACGGGGAAAAATTCCTTGGTTCATGAACATTTTTGAAAGGCTCAGTAAACGTTTGTTGGAAGAAAAAAAAAAACCAAACACTGATTTCATCAGTCGTTGCCAGGATATGCATTTGAAAAAGATCGGTGCGGCTGCTATTAGAATTCTCTTCTAATTAGCCCTCATTCAGTCAAATTGAAATGCCACCTCGCGCCTGTCACATTGTATATGAGTGATCAGGCTGAAAGCTGGTCATTACAATCATGACATCAAATGCCTGGCAGCAGAGGTCAATCAGTGTACATTAACCAAACAGAGCTCATTTGTTTTACAGCTTTTAGTGGCGTGTTGGCTCCCGCATACATGAGCTTTAGGCTGGCATCCAGCGGGCACGGGTGGGCCTCCAAGCAGAGCAGGAGCAGGAGGGGTCTTGGCCAGCCCTGTAACTCAGGAATGTGAAGGAGACAGAGAGAGGGGTGTACGTGTGCCCCCGTTCCCCCAACTGTTCAAGCACTCTGCTGATTTATGTTGGCAGACTGAACTCCTTCACACCAGACATTCATAAAAACCTAAATGGTGTAAAAACGATCATCAGGTCAAAGACAGAAATGTGCCCTTTCTTTGTTCGCCCTCTTTTTAACTTTCAACTTTTTAATCTCCAGGTGTTGGACATGACACTGCTTTGATGCACTTGGTGTAACTTGGTGTAAAGACATATCCATACACACTGGGTCTATAGATCCCTCTGTACCCTCACCTGGTCCTAATTATAACCGCTGAAGCCATATTTTAGTGACACGATGGTGATCTGTCATCGACAGGCCCACTCCAGCCCGGCTGGGAGTGATATCTCTCTGTAAAATATGTATGACATCAAAAAGCCTTAAAGGTTATTACAAATTAATAATGAGTAGTGGGCTGAGAGTAGTAAAAAATAGCCTCCCCTTGGTGTCATGTTTAAATGTTTAATTTAACATGCTCTAGTATAAATGTGGACTGCCTCCCAGCAATATCTACATGGGCCCTGGGGCCCCAGCAGGCTGGCAGCGGTGTAGAGCATACAAACCCCAAGCACCAGGCTCACGTGTATTAAGATCGACATTCAGATTAGACCGCTTCATGCAGATGTGAATGATCGTATGTCTGGAGATGCTGCATGTTCTCTTTTAAAAAGGCGCCTCTTCAGCTTTGCGTCTCTTAACAGCACACAGAATTATATATATAAAAAAAAACACTAAAGGAGGCAGTTTTACTCGCATCAAGCTGAAATTCTCTGTAGACTCTGAGACATAGAAAAGCTCTCTCTGAGCTCCTCTCTGAAGCGAGTCGAATTATTGGCCCTGAACCCCTCTCACAGTAATGTCAGAAGACACTGTACAAAATTGCCTTATTTATGCCTGTAATGTAAGCTGTCTGTTCTGGTGTCGCTCACTCTCCGTGGAACCAACGACGGTGGCAGCCGAGTCTGGAGTGAATTTGCCGGGCGACTACCTGGGAAACATCAACAGTCATTAATTATGTAAAACCCTTCTCACAGTGGGAGCAGAAAGAGCTGCATAGAGCTGCAGCGCCCGCTCCTATTAGACTCAATGTACTCTACAATGAGCCCCCACTGCCTGGGGGCGTGGAGGGATTAGCAGCCTACTGCCACGACCCCCCATAGGAAGACACACATGCTGCACTATACAGCATACACACACACACACACACACACACACACACACACACACACACACACACACACACACACACACACACACACTTGCACATTAAATGTGACGTTCTATTAAGTTCCGCATCAAAGTATGCATGCGTTAGGCTGAGCGGAAGAATAACACAAATCTCTATGCTGTCTCTCCTCCCTAGTCACCCCATCATTCACTTCTCTCCTTCATAGGTTCTGTTTCTTTCTCCATGGCAATGGTGTGTTGTTCCGGGTTTTCCCGCCACAATAAATGAAATCGGAAAATCTGACAGGACGAGTGATATGGTAATATGTCAGGAATGCCAGGGAAAGGTGCCATTTGTATGAAGATGGTGCCACTACAAACATTACACCGGTGTCCTGGGTTGAGTGAGATGGGCTCACTGGCCTCTTTATTAGATACACCTGTTCAATTGCTTCTTAACACAACTAGCGACACATGACTTGGTGTGTTTAGACATCTAGACGTGATGAAAATCACTCACTGAAGTTCAAGCTAAGCATCAGAATAAGTAAGTAGGGGGATTTAGGTGACTTTAAATGTGATATGGTTATTTTAGACTACTCTGGATTGCCAAAAGTACTTTGCTGTGTTGATGCACATCAAAATTTGAGTGATAGCCTTTTCTTAATCAATAAGATGTAATAAGGTAATTTGTTGGCTCACCCTATGCACCTAGACATGTTTCTGCTCTTCTAGAAAAGCTTTCCTCGAGGTTTGGGATGTGTTGCTGGGAATCTTTGGCCATTCTTCCAAAAGTGCAATTGTGAGGTCAGACACTGGTTTTGGGTGAGAAAGCCTGTCCACTGTACACTATTGGGCAGTGATGTTTTCACAGGAAAAGGCTATATCTAAACTATTCCCATAAAGTTGCAGAAATGAAATTCTCCAAAATGTCTTGGAATTTGAACATTAAGAGTTTCTTTTACTAGAACTAAGGGGCTAAGGTCTTCTTCTAAAAAAAAGCCCACAATGCAGTCAGGCAAATGTGTTGTACCAACGACTGCCAAACTGAGACTCATACATGAGATTGCCAGACAGAGAACAATGGTACATCCTTCCAGAGGAGAGGTCTCCACTGCTCTGGAGTCCAGTGATGCCATGCTTTACACTACTGCATCTGACACTTTACATTGTACCTGAAGACATAGAGTTTGGATCCTGCTGTCTGGTCATGGAAACCCATTTCATTGAGCTCTCCTGGCAGCGTTCTTCAGCCAAGCTGAAGGCCATGTGAAGTTTGGAGGTCTGTAGCTATTGACTCTGCAGGAAGCTGGTGACCTCTGTGCACGCTGACCTCTGAACTGTGATTTTACATTCCCTACCACTTCATGAATGAGTGGGTGATTGCTGTTATTCCCAGTCACCATCTTTTGCTACAGTTTACTTGGGATTTGAGAAGATGGTTCAGATACACAAAAAACACTAAAGCTCTGTTTCAAGAGTACTTTCCACATTAAAGAAAATGTAAACAGTTAATGGCAGCAGTAGCTGTTGTAGAAAATTCTTCTAGGAGAGAAACACAGGTAAACAGCTAAGAACTTTGAATAAAAATAAAAAAAGATGGCCTACTGAGCAGTAGACGTTGCAGGGTGCCACTCCTGTCAGCTTAAAATAAAAACTGAGGCTACAATTCTCCTTCACTGTCTCCTTCAGCCATTCTGAAGGCAAAAAGAGGTCCAACATAGGCCCACCACTAACATAGTGTACCCAATAAAGTGGCCGCTGAGTGTGTAAGGCCTACCTGAAATCTTCCTCCACAAGCTGCCACTGACAATATCAGATTTATCAAGCAAATAATGGAGCTAATTTCTACACCATGTGTTTCCAATCTATCTTCTGTTCACAACAAGATTGTTGGGCAGACTTCGGCTCATCTCCACGACATTCATTCCTCTGTCAGCCACGCACCTCCAGCCGCCGTACAGGCCTCGTTCATCAGTGCTGTTCTTTTTAGCGGATGCGGCGTTGGCATGATGTTCCTCCACGCTGAAACAAAGGCAGGGCTGACACCTGTAATTAATTAGGCTATTATGCATTCCGCAATGATAATTGCCTCACTGGAAAGTCACCAGCCTTCTAAGAGGGAGAGAGAAGAGAGGTGGATAGAGAGCACTATCCATCATAGTGTAGCGCTCTCTCTGCCTCTTTCACTCGTCTCTCTCCTCTCCAGTGTCACGCTGTCTCACCTTGACTAGTGCAGGCAGGACTAGAGAAATGCTGTCAACATGTGTCTGAGGGCGAGATATGCAGCTGTGGCTCCCCGGTGCCAGAACCACTCCACCAGCAGCCTGCCAGGGTCTGTCCACTCCAGGGCTTTGGCTCACATTGGCATAGTTACCCGTGACACCCCATCTGTTGTAGCTTTGTTCACTCTTGCAGTACAGCACAAAGATAATGGGGGCGCTTCATTTTTATAATTAGCCCTACCTGCACCTCTCCTCTCCTCTCACCTCTTATCAGTTCTCCCAGCACTGAAATCTGGTCCAGGAGCACTCAGCTCTGCTTTTCACAGCCTTCTCTTTCAACACGTCAAACTTGCGCCTTCATCTCATCCTCAGCACGCCTGCACTCCCTCCCATCAAGTTCTGATAGATCCATTTTCAACAGGCACACTTTCCTCAAGGTTTAGGTCATTCACTGCATGAAAGGTTTGAAAAAGCAAGCTCAAAGAAAATGACAACTCCCGCCTTTTGAAGTACAAAGACACTGAGAAAAGATTTGTTTTCTTCTTTCCGTCTGTCTCTTGACTTTGACTTTGCCGTGACTTTGAGGCTGGTGCTTTGTGAATTTTGTTGAGAGAGCTGGTAACACAGTGGTTCTGCTGGCTGTTGGTGGAGAGGGGGACCCAGAAGCCACCTGCTGCGTGGTGGCGACAGCAGGTCCTTTGATCTCAGTTTAATGTCGTGCCATGTTCTGTCTCTCAGGCAGCTCCATATGCCTTGTCCTCTGGGATTACGTCAGCTCCACCTTGATCTGCTATCTCACCAAGCCTGGGTCATTATCATCATTCTCTTAAAAGATGTTGACCCAAAGTTTCTATCAAACACTTTGCATCATATATCTGTATGCTTTTATGGGCCGCTCTGGTGGAGAAGGATTGGTCCAAAGGCCTGCAGGAAAGAAGCATAACGCTGATTTGCTTTCCAAAACTAGTTTAGATCTTAAATGTGTTTTGGATCATTGTCTTGTTGGAACATCAATTCTACTCAGGGTTACACTGCTAACTGGTGACAGTTGTGTTTTTAGGTTTGATTCCTAGCATACTTCTTGTCTTTGTAGCCTAACACTTATTTCTCTTCTGCTTATATTACACTTTGTCTGAAAGGCATTTGACTTGTCCATATGTAAGTTGAACTTGAAGGTTTTTACTTTGGAGTAGGAGCTTCTTTTTCAGATCATACTGATGTTAAACTTGCTTCACTGTGGGCATTAACACTGGTGTGCCGGTACCTGACAGACATTGTTTGTACCAAATTTTTAGAGGTTAGTCTTGTGTTTGATGTACGTTTTTGAACCCTAATAGTTTTTCTTGGTTACTTCTCTTGTGACTACATACCAGCAAAATCCTAATCTTGCTCATTAATCAAAGTAGGGCTGTAAGGATTCATTGAATGATTCGAGGACCTTGATTTTTAAAATTTCTCATGGCAAATTATTTCCCTCGAGGCTTTGTTAAGTTATGTTTTACTATTTTGTGCACTGTGTTCTGGCCAGATCATTTTTTGTGTTGCGCAACGCTCTCCCTTTCACCAGTGAGCTAATGACGAATGCTATTGGAGCTATTAGCAGCTATGGGGGGAGACAGCAAGGCACAGAAAGAGACAGCTCAGCACGTGTACTGCAAAACGGAAGTGGTGTTTCACGATAGCACGTCCTCGATGCTACATCACATCAGCTGGAAACTTAAGAGTTTAGATTGGGCCTAAAAAAAAAAAAAATCCAACCCAACCCACCCAAGCCCCTAAACATTGTGTCTGAGCCCCAACTAATTAACTATAGATGCCCGAGCCTGAAGTAAACCAGACATATTATTTTAAATTGCTATAAGTCTAAAATACTTCCAGAATGTTGACTTCATTCTTCGCGGGCTTATTAGTGTTACTTTCCCCATTTTTAGCTTTTGTTTCATGTCTTCTAGCTCCATTTCTCGCTTGTAGTACATGCTTATCAAGAAGAGTAATGACATTTAAAAAAAAATTAGAAATATCTGTTTTTATAAAAAGCTATTTCATAATTCAAACTTGAGACCGAAAGTGATTTTTGAATCGTATTGTATTTGAGGAATAAAATGTTTCTTTTTTAAAAAAAAAAAAAGGAACTGAATTGTTTATTTACTAGCATTTTCTTTTTCTTTTACTTGCTCAAGTAGCTGCTGCAGATGGGGAACATTTTTATTCAATTACTCGATTAATTATCAGAATAATCGATTATTCAATTACTGAAATAATTGTTTACAACAGCCCTAAATTAAAGTTTTTTTTCTCTGTGTTTATTGCATACTGGCAAATTGTGATCAAATTATGAACATGGTTACTTTTAATTGTGACACTAGGGTTTTAGTTTCAAGCTGATACATAAATCTTTCAGACCCTTCAATTGCACTACTTAGTTGGTTTTATTAAATTCTATGAGTTATATAAGTCGATCTTCACACCATTGTTATTACAGTACCTAACAAATATTCATACCCCTTGAACTTTCTTCACATTTTGTCATGTTGCAACCAAAAATCATACATTTTGTTTGGATTTTATGCTACAGACTAAGTCAACGTAGTCTTCAATTGTGAGGTAGAAGGAAAAGGATCTTTCACAATGACCAGATTTGTGGAGTGCACCATTAATAGTTGTGGTATTAACATATCATAACACCTGAGATGTGAATCACTGCTGCTCCTCCAGCATTACCAAAGGGCTAGCCATTTTTATTATTATTATTATTATTATTATTTTTTTTTTTTTGATGTTCACTAATGTTCTCTAACAAACCTCTGAAGCCCTCACAGGTTGTAACTGAAAGCATGATGAATTTTAGGCGAAACAAGTCCTTCTGTAAGACTTTGAACAAAGGTGATAGTCATGTATGAGATCTCTAGGCCATCCGGTTACCATGAGTCCAGTTGAATTTGTCATTTATGTGTCACTGTGACGTTACAGTATGAAGGCATATGAAGATAACTGGTTACAAAATTATATATGCGTGGTCAGCTCTGGCCATTTTTTTATTTTTTATGTTTTGGCTGAACTGGTAGCTCCGTAGAGACAGAGTGGCTGTGGCGTCAGTGTGCTTTGACTGACAGGCACCACTGATTGGAATTGACACGGCGACGAGATGTGTGTCAGTGCTCTGACTGCTCATCTCATCGGGCATCCAAAGACGGCCGCAGCCACTGCCATGCTGCCACCACGGCTCCGAGACGGGTGTCACCATGATTAAATCTGCCCTCAAACACGCGCAGCGTGCAGGGTACGTGTGTGCCGCAGCGATTTGCGGTGTGTGTTTACATGCCTCCAAGTTCAAGTGTGTGTACGTGTCTGCATGTGGGTGTGTGCAGGTCTCTCACCATCCAGACTGTATTGCAATAGTGTTTACCTCTGCCCCTCTTCTCCACCCACTCATCAGTCACTCCTCACCAACTCATCTCTCTGCTCCCGCCTCTTCTATGAACCTACACTCAAAGCAGGAACAAAATAAAGGATTGTTGGCAGCACTGACAGCTGCAGAAGTGCTGGGTGGCAGAACTAATATATGATCTCTTTCCTTCTTCTGGATAGAAAATTACTGTTGTGCATTTTTTTTTTACTAACAGAAGCTGTTTATTTTAACATAAGAAAGTCGTGGAATGGTGACCATATTATGCCTTGTTTTCTCAGCCAGCTTGCCTTGGATGCCTCTCGGAGGACTGATTTTAAGTGTTATGGTGGTGGGCTATCTCACGGTTTTGTTCTAATAAGCTTAGAGCGGTGCCGGGGTTGTTGTGACATCCTGTCAGCCTGTGGGCTGGACTCCTGCTTGGTGAACAGCTCTGTAGGATGGACTCCCTATGATTGTGCTCTGACCTTTGCATCATGAGGAAGATGACAGGTAATTTAGAGGCCTCAGGGACTGTGGAACCATACATTTGCTGTCCCCAAACCATGCTCCACGGCGACCACATTCACCTTGACATGGAAGCAACGTATCAATAAGCACTGCATGCACATACATGTACACATACAGGAAAAAAAATTCTTAGACAGCCCAAGAAGGCTGGAGTTTTTGTATATGTTCCATGTCTGTATATCCAAAAGGAAATTGATTATAGGAAAAATACCTGTTTCCAGACTTTTTTCCCAACCCTGTTGTCAAAAATTATCCATCCGACAATGGTCCAATCATGGTCTGTTCATTAATCCTTCTATTCATCCAGCCAATGGTTTGTCCAATCATGTGATTGTTTCTCCATCCATCCATCCATCCATCCATCCATCCATCCATCCATCCACCTGCCCATCCATCTATCCACCCACCCACCTACCTACCTACCTACTTACCTTCCTTCCTTCCTTCCTTCAATTTAAAAATGCCCTACCAAGGGACAATGAAATTTGGTTCCAGAGAGGTCTGGAATTTCTCTATTAAAGGGTGTATTATGTATTTTCCAGGCACATAATGTCATTTTATAGTTTCAATTCACTTTATTTATATACCAACAATTCACAACAAATTTCATCTTGAGGCACCACAAAAAAAAAAAAAAAAAAAAAAAAGAAAAGAAAATCTGGCACAATTAGGGCTGGACAATAAATCAATAACAATATATATTGGGATAAAACTCTGATCAGTATCAATAGATGATACGTCTGATAGAATGGTCAATAATTTCACTGAACTACGGTCCAGAACTGCACAGCATTCTGGGGGATGTAGGATTAGACAGAAGAAAGGCTCAACTTCTCATGGCCAGTGGAGTGAAAGGAGAAAATGGATACAGCTCATGAGGAAATGGTGGATAAAACAGGAAAGGTCACGTCACCAGTTTGGCAGTATTTCAGATATTTATAGCAAAATAGTTATCAATAATTATTGATATCAACTGATAAGAAAAGCTTATATTGTGATATGAATTTCAGCCATGTCACCCAGCCCTAAGCACAATCAAATAAGTACATTACCTTCAGTTGTTGTATATACATACTGTATATATCAAACATGACTTAATAGAAATTAGACGTTGCAATTTGATGCCTTGAAATTGGCCTTTGTCTCTTTAAGAAGGTCCTACTCTTTCCGACACTCCGGCTTAAACACGTCATCACAGAAGCGTTTCTCCATTATGCTGTTTACAGCCGTTCTTTGGAGCGCTGGTCTGAGAAGTAGTTCGTATGATAAGCTCAGCAGACTAGCAGTTCCACCAGGTGTTTGCTAATTTCTGCTGCAATTGTCTGGAGGAGCTAAGTCAAGAAGGCGTGGTGGAGGGATGTTCTGTGAAATAGGGGCTGGGCTGGGGACTGCAGGAGGAGCGTTGGGTAAATAGGCGGAGCTTTGTATGAGACCGTGTTTAGGCACCCCTGAATGGCTGCCATGGGAGATGCAAGGATTCCTCAAACATGCGTGAAAGAATCAAAGCAACACTCCAGGTACATGATATAAAGCCCAAAAAAGTTGATTTTATATAATGCTGGCCCTTTAAAGATGTGTTGGACCCCTCTGTGCATAGACATGCAGACATGCTTCGAGCATTCACAAATTTGTTTGCACACACACTTGGTGCAAAAATGCACCTCAACATGCTCCCAACACCCCAGTCATTGTCACATACTCTAATCACCTACGTCGTCACAACCCGTTCTCAAACAACCGAATCACAAGGGGTGGCAAACTGGTAAGGCAGAGGGGGGAAAACGATGATTTAGAGTGATAATTGCATAATCACCAGTTGTGATAATTGTAATTGATGACTGCATAATTGCTAATTGCGCTCTTTATGGGAGCCTCTCAATTCTGTTGTCTCTCTGTCTCTCTCTGCATGTTGCTCAGTAGCCCTCTTCTCTGCTTCAGTCTTCTTCACTTTGGATTTGTTCTCCCTCACACTCCTCAACACACGCTATCTTGTTCTAATACACACACTAGTGGGTACAGTAAGTATTCTCAAAGGCTCATCAGTAAGTATTTCCCAGCAGCCCTTTCCCAGAGGCTGTGCACTGTCCACTCTGTTCCTGTGTGAAGAGTTATGGGGGAGCTCTAACAGGTTTCCTTTGTGTCTCTCTTGCTGCTGTGCCCCAGGCTTTACTCCTGCTTGTAAAATCATCCCAGGGCCAAGCCTATTCCCATGGTAGCCGTATCCTTTATCACAAAACGGGTGAAAACAAAGAAGGCGCTGTGAGCCAGAGCAAGAGAAGGGGGTCATATTTTTCAGCCAAGGAGGAGAGGAGATTTCCCAGTCATAGTCCTACCTTGAGCCACAACTCTTTGTGCAGTTGCCCAATCTGTCACGATCTAGGAGCTCGGAAATCCCAGCTGTTTCACTGGTGGTGGCTTATGCTGGATATGACGATGACTCTGTGATCAGCCTTTTATTATGCACGAGTGCTTTGATGATACCAAAGGCAGGTTTGGTAGGAGGTGGGCGGGGAGGGGTCATATCTGTACTCAGAGCGCGACCAACATGAGAGGGCATCAGGCTGGCGAGTGATTGATGTCTTTGCTAGCGTCTGTAGGCAGGTTAATGGCGTGATTGTGGAGGTAATCTCCGTGTTCTCTCGTTAAAGGATGATGGAGGGCCAGTAGACCCCAGCACGTCTCTAGAAGACGGAGCCCTATATGCTGCCTCTGCAGGATTTCTAGTTTATTTGTTTGTTTATTTATTCTACATATGCAACTGGGGAGCCCTATTTGATGAATCCACTTCAGTGGAAGAAGGCGCAGCCGGCCAGCCGACTGTCAGTGAAAGCCTGATTACCAAGGGCTGGTGCAACCACTCCGCTGCAGTGGCCATGTAGTTCAGGTGAAATCTCAGCTTGGAAGTAGTTTGTCTCTGTGTCACAAAGTGCTCTTGATGGTTAATGTGCTGCTATACTGAGGAGCTGATGCGAGTCGAGATTCGATCCTCATCACTGCTGCAGAGTATAGAGTTTTTGCTGAAAAAAATTCAATTTGTTCATGTGCTCTACCATGCAAAAGTATTCGCCCCCCTGACCGGATTGGAATGTTATGTGATAAAACAACACAAAGTGGTGCATAATTGTGAAGTGGAGCGAAAAAGATGTATGGTTTAGACATTTTTTTTTTTACAAATAAAAACCTAAAAATGTGCCACAGATTTATTTCTCATATATTCTCATCTATTTTACTCTGATGCCCTTAAAGAAAAGCAAGTGAGACAAGTTTCAAGTCATCTAAGTGGTAAACAGTCAACTTGTGTGTAATTTATCTTAGTACAAGTCCAGCTGTCCTGTTAAGGCCTCTGAAGTTTGTTACGGAACATTAGAGAACAAATAGCATCATGAGGACCATGGAACACAGCAGAGTGGAAGAAGCAAGAGAAGAAGTTTAAAACAGGATTAGGTTTTAAAACTATAGTCTGAGCTTGGAATATTTTACAGAAATCTGTTTTATTCATTAAATATAAATCTGAGAAACAGCAAATAGATTCACATCTCAGGTAAAAGAGAATATTGATAGGACAACTGTTAGTCATACACTCTATATTGTTGGGAGAAAGGAAAAAAATAGTCCAGTTTACAGTTTGGATGGTGGTGGCAGCATCATGCTGTGGGAATACTGTTTTTTTCAGCAGGGTCAACGAGGTAGGTCAGAGTTGATGGAAAGATGAGTGGAGTTAAATGCAGGACAATCCTGAAAGAAAATCTGTTAGCGACTGAGACTGGGGAGGAGGTTAGCCTTCTCAACAGGACAATGACCTGAAACATAAAGTCAGAGGTAAAATGGAATTGTTTAGACCATTTCATGTGTTTAGAATGGCCTAGTCAAAGTCCAGACCTAAATACAAGCTGATAGAGACATACTCCAAAGGATTTGCATGTGTAACAACAGTAATTCTAGTTCTACAAAGTACTCACTCATGGGGGCTTAATATAAATACACACCATGCTTTTCAGATTTTTGTTAGTGAAGAAACTTTGAAAACTATGCATCATTTTCCTTCCACTTTATAATAATGTGATACTATCTGTTACATAAAATCCCTATGAGATACATTAAATGTTGAGGTTTTAATGTGACAAAATGTGAAAAAGTGAAAGCTGTATGAATATTTTTGTAAAGCATTGGTTGCATCTCCCAGCACATGAAGCTGGAAAAGTTGTTGTATGATAGCATGGTGCTTTATGCACTTTTCTTGTTTATTATTGCCACATAGTTTCATTAAGTTCTAAAGGGATGAGAGGTGATGGGAAGCAGATGAGGGCAGGTGTGTGTGTGTGGTGGTGGGGATGGGGGGTTAAACTGGGGTCTGGCTCAGTGAAACATCAGCACTGTGTATCAGGGAGCTGCCTAAGAGCACCAGACTATTGCATCTGTATTGATTGGACTCCAGCCTTTTCCATTTTCCATGAACTCCTCTGAGTTGCTCTGAGTGGGAGTGATGGGGGGGGAGATTTGCTTGATCTTTATGATATTTCTTTAAACATGATGCTGTCGTTATGCCTCCCCGGGGAACACGCCAGCCATTTCCAGTAAATCAAAGGCTCTCCGTCTCATGCTATTTTCCACACACCTTATTTATAACCCCACTAAACAGCTCCAACACACTGCCACCATTCTCATAAGTGTTTTCAGCCTTTTGCGAAATGAATGGTTTTTTTTCAAGTGCAGTTATGCTGCTGAGGAGCAGCCCGGCTCAGACATGCTGCCCTCTCGGCCCTTTCTTGGGCCCCATTGAGCCGATATGACTGGGACTGTAATCGACAGTGACAGAAATGATGCAAAAAATAGATTACAATAATTTGAATCCAGTTGGCTCTTGTGTGAGCAGTGGGTCATTCAGAATAGCCTGATCGGACTTTACTGTTGTAGAGTAGAGGACATCAAGAAGGCACTGCATGTCCTCTGATTTACAAACAGATCCTAAGTCTGAGAGCGGGTAACCCACATACCCACTAGTGCAGGTGCCCTCTCCATGGGGCCAGGTGGCAGCTAATTTGCTTTCTTTGTCCCTCCTAATGAATCGTTAATTGGTTTGCATCACCCGCCGAGCCACGGATAGCAGGTGCTGAGTGCTGCTGGTGATGGAGGCCACTGGCGAGTGTCCTCACACACACTGGCACCTACATTTACCGGGCCAAATGTCACCTTGCAACATGCAACAGCTTGGCAGTTAAACAGGAGAAATATTGCCACGGTTTGAGCTTTCTCAAGATGTCACTGATTACTGTTAAAAACTCCACCCTCTGCAGTTTTTCCTCATAGAATCATAGGCATCAGAAAAGATCAGTATTTGTGTTGTTTCCTATTTAGATCTTTCCCTTGGATAAAGCTGGTTATATTCTGTGTGTTTAGAGTAAGGCTGCATAATATATTCAATAGCAAAATCAATGCGTACAATATCAAAATTGGAAACAACTGCTTGGGCGCAATACTTGCAGGATCTTACATTTGAAGTGCCATGTACTCATTCTTTGCATGCTAATATTTTTAGACATCAAGATTCAAAAGTTCATGGAAACATCGTGGTGATGAAACAAAACACGAAGAGGGAGGAAAATCAGGGTTAATGGCAAGATAAATCAGCACTCTAATACTTAGTAACCCTATCGCAATTACATGTTTTCCTAATGTTGTGCCACTCTAATTGGTGAGTTAGGTGAATGCAGAGTTTTGGGAACACTTGCAAAGTTTTCATTATAGTTTAACTGAAGTGAAAAGATGAAAAGATGAGTGCACATTACTTTATTTTGATTTTAGTACTGTTACTGCTCAAATTCCTTCAATTGAGTTTCAAAGTGACCAAATGGAAAAGAGTTCGAAGCAGAAGATCGGTATCATACAGAGCTAATTACATCCTTAATGTGGTGGTAAAATTGATTTTTCTGGAGCGTTCCTCCCCTTTTTGTAGAAAGATGTTTTTTCCAATCCTCATACAAATGTTTATTGCAAAAACATTTAGGTTCTTTTGAAGTAGTTACTGTAATAGAAGATTACTTATCCTGTTGTGAAAGTGTAAAAATTTGGCTTTTTAGACATTGTGTGATTCTATTATTATTATTATTATTATTATTATTAACAATAATAATTATGTATTATTAACAATACTACTACTACTACTACTACTACTACTACTAATAATAATAATAATAATAATAATAATAATAATAATAATAACTTAAATCCCTTTTTTCTTCTGAGGAAAATTACTGCAGCTCGAACGTTGATTATGATAACGCTGCCTCCATGCTTTACAGCTTTTATTTTTTAATGATATCCTGTTCCAAAAACCTTCCAGAGCAGCTTTTGCTCATAAACAGGAATTTATGAAAATGTTTTCTTTGGTTTTCAGACATTAACAAAGTTATAGAAGTAAAACATAATTTTCAACCTTGAACTTTTTTAAAAAAAAGAGCTAAATGAAAAATCAAAATAAGATGCTGTGATGGCACATCAGATACAACACAGGAAGATTTAATTCTGGAGCAGCATTTTAAATATAGATGATATGGGCTTTAAATAAGGGCAAAGTATTAACCTATATTGTGTGTCTCATATAGTAACATACTGTATGTTGTAGTTAGTATCGTACTGTATAGTTATGTCCTGTCAACAGCACGTCTCCAGGGGACTAATATGGCACCAGATGTGTTGTATATGAATCCAAATCCTGATCATTCCACTTCTGTGCTTCACAGCTTGTTTAATCGAACTCTTTTCCTTCAATCTTTCCAGAAAATCTTTTAAACATAAACAGGGAAATGTACAAAAGTTTTCTTTGGTTTTCAGATATAAGCTGTAATTTGAACATTTCTGAACTACATTATGTTCAGTTTTAATCTTCATGTTCTTTGCAGATCAGATCAGCTTCACTTCACTCACCCATTCATACTGGCAAAATTGTACTCTGTGCCTGGGTTATGCAAGTCCATGTTTACCTTAATGGCATCTTCTTCCCTGCAGGTGGTAGCTCTGAACAAGCGCAGTAAGGAGGCAGAGTCTGCGTTCCTGGGAATCTACAAACAGCTTATTGAGGCCCCAGGTGAGTCTCCCACTAAGACCAGAGGAGTGCATCTTCACAAACAACACCACCACACTCGCCAGCTTTACTTCTAGAATTACCATTCTGCCTTTGAAGATCAATCTCTAAAGATCAATTCCCTGTCAAACGTCACGTCTACGTGTGGACCAGTTCACATGAAGCATCACACACACGAACCAAAAAGTAATTTTCTTGCCATGGATACAGTGGACATGGTGCAGCACATGGATATAAGATACATAAAAAACCCTATACCCTGTGGCTCTTATCTATTTTTCAAAGTCTATGCTCTCAGAGTGGTTTCCAAAACTCTGCGTGAGGCCACTTCAAAACCCAGTGCTGGTCCTTGAGTGTAGCCTGACTGAGGAGCAAACACATTCTTAAGGAGCTTTGCTGTTGATTGTGGAGGACCAATTAAAATCCCAACTGAAGTCTAGGTTTGTGTTGAACCTGATGAGGCCAAAGGGGGGAAAGGGAAAGAGTTGCAAAAGGCAGAAAATGAGGGTAAAGGAAAGGCAGAGTCTGTGTTTATTCAGTTGTTTTTTTTCCAGTACCAGGGAACATGTAGCGTATTGCTCTGTGTTGCAGGAGACGGCAGCAGTACCCATCCCAATCTCAGTCTAGATCAGAGAAGCACTTGTGGCAGGAGTAGAGAATGCTGTTTACAGATTCAATGAATACAAGATAAAAGCCAGCGTCAGAGAAAAAGCGACGACGGCAACTGACTTTTAAAGGTCTCCATTTTTCCTTGAAGTCCCCTGCTTGATATTGCGCCACCACCCACCCACACTCGCTAACCCTCACACTCAGACACACATCAACACAAACCGACTTTGAAAGGAGTTATTTCCTTGATAAGAAATGCCTTTCTTTGAAGATGTATTCAGTTTGATTAATCTAACCTATACCTTTTTACATTCTGACCTTAATTCCTGCTCCAGAACATTTTAATGGTACACGATTTTAAAACAGACCTTTCTCAGGGAGCAGAGGCTGCTCTCATCCCACGTAAGATTTTACCTGTAAGACAAATACTTTTTTTTTTTTTTTTTTTACAAAATATTTTCTACAAATTATTTATTCCAAAATGTTCTTTTTGTAACCATTCATTTGACTTGAAGGGCACAGAATATCATGTACCCTGTTACATTAGGTAATGCTGCACAGCCACTCGCTCATCTCCATTTGAACTTACATTTGCAAAGGAAGGGGTCCTGTTACCTTATTTATGCCATAAATATATTAGTTTATTTTATATATGCAGTGCCTTGCAAAAGTCTCCATACAGACTGAACTTCTCCATTTGTCACTGTGCAACAAACTTCACTGTGTTTGACCTGCATTTTATGTGAAGGACCAACACAAAGTAGGTCATTATTAGAAAGCGGAGGAGAAAGGATTACATGGTTTTTCTTTTTTTTTTCTTTAATAAATGAAATTCTGAACAGGGAGCTTTGCATTTGCATTCAGGCCCCCTGAGTCAATATGTCACTGCCAGTCTTTTGGGGTATGTCTATACCAGCTTTACTCATCTAAAGACAGAAACTTATGCTTTGTAAAATAGCAGCTCAGTTAGTGTTGAGGTCTTGGATCAGATTCTCAGTTGAATTTAGTTAGAGGCTTTGAGGCCATGCTCACTTGCCGTGTGTTTAGGGTTGTTGTTGTGCTAGAACAGTGGTGCCCAAAGTCAGTTCTCATGTGTTAGATGTTGCCCTGATTAAACAAAGCTTAATGACATTTTGTTTTTTATTTTTGCAGACACTTTTTTTCTGTGTTGCTGTTTTTCAGTTTCAATTCTCTGTCCCTGGTTTTGTAGGTCTGCTTGAGGGGTGGGGCTTCAGCATATCATTTACAGACATTATAGAGGTTGACACTAGTGCTGACCGTGCTACCATCTTTCTCTGGCTAAAATGCAATGGCTGCCTCAAGTTCAGGTGGACCCTCTAAACCAGGGGTCCTCAAATCCAGGCCTCGAGAGCCGGTGTCCTGCAACTTTTAGATGTGTCTCTGCTTCAACACACCTGAGTCAAATAATCAGGTCATTAGCAGGACTCTGGGGGACTTGACTGCATACTGAGGAGCTAATTCAGTACATTTGATTCAGGTGTGTTAGACTAGGGATACATCAAGTTGCAGGACACTGGCCCTCAAGGCCTGAATTTGAGGACCCCTGCTGCAGGATAGTAACCTTGTTATTTTTCCTTGCTATTCCACTGGACTAAATAATTGAATCGCTGGTAGCTCGGTCAGCACTAGAGGCTGACATTTTTTCAGAAATCCTGCGGGTTCACGGGATCTTGTGGGATGAGAATAAACTTTTCAATTCATCATGTAATTGGGATGGTACAGGATAAAAAGTGAATAGGAGCAGACAGGAGCAGGAATCAACCAATTAGACAAAAGAGACATAGGACAGGAGCCATCATTTTGTAGTTTTCTTTCAATAAGCCTACACTGTAACAAAAGTCAAAAGGACTACGTGGCCTAGAAGCCCACTGTGCTTCCAGAGTGGTATGGGACAGGAGTGACAAAACACTCCTATGTCACCATCTTGTCAGCACTAATGTTGGCCTCTATAACGTATCGAAATTATATGTGTCTCTGAAGCCCCGCCCCTTGAGTGCACCTTCAGAGGCCAAACCAGTGACAGAGAATTGAAAGTGAAAAACCGCAGGACTGCAAAAGCAGCGTTGCCAAAAAAAAAAAAAAAAAAAAAAAGCAGTTTGAAAACTTGGTTGTTAGTTATTTGTTTATATACTTTCCTGCTCTGGAACTCCCTTCCTCCTGCCATTAGGAGCATAGACTCTCATAGCTGAAAACACACCTGTTCACACTGGCATATTCACTTTAACATGAATTAACTGTTGTCACATCGTTTACTGACTTGCTTTATATAATTGTTGTTGATTCTGTTTTTATTATTTGTTGTTTTTTTGTCTGTTTTTGTAAGGTGACCATGGGTTTTTCAAAGGCACCCTCAAATAAAATGTATTATTATCAATAATAATCTTTTTTAAAATTAATTTTGGTTTCACTTTTAATACATTTTTCAGTACATTTTTTGAGTCAGTGTTAGTATTTTCTTTTTTATTATTCTTTTCTTTTATTATTTTTCTTTTTAATATTTTTTAAAAAAAGTTATCATGGCTCTCGTGGCCTTTATTCATTTGTAGCTGGACAGGAAGAAGGGCAGAGAGAGAAGGGGAAGACTTGCAGAAAATGGTCCGGGGTCGGACCAGGGGCCGCTGCGTTGAGGACTGTAAACTCTCTAAATAGTTCGCCTGCACTACCACTGAGCCATGTGGTGCCCCACTGTTAATATTTTCAGTCACAATTATATTTTTCAATGCCAATATTTCTTTTCTGTAACAATATTTCTTTACAATTTCATTTTAAGATGTCATCATTTTAGCCCCATACAGACAGGTTTTGATGATGCATTATATAGTTCTATTTAATCATTCAAGGTGTGTGCCAACAGCCAATAGTTACACTTGCCCATTTGTTCAATATCATATATGTTTTCCTTTAGCATAAGCTTTGTTAGTTACATTAAATACAGCTGTTTGGTCCCAGGAGGACTTGTGTGAAAACACCAAAAACATACTATGCATTAAGCACACACTTCTATATTTAAAATATGTTTTTATTGGTCTGATATAATATTCTAATCTTAAATGTTATGTTTTCATTATCTGTAAGAGGAAAATCATCACAATCACCAGAAATAATGGCTGGAAAACAGTGTGGACTTCATCTATAGAACTTGTTTCACTTAGTGAACTGAGTTACTGAAATAAATGAACTTCTCAATAATATTCTCATTTATTGAGATGCACCTGCATATAGTCAGATTCAATAAATTAGAATATTATCAAAAAGTTTATTTATTTCAGTAACTCAGTTCACTGAGTGAAATAAGTTCTATATATTAATTCCACACACTGATGTTTTCAAGCCTTTATATCTGGGGAATGTGATGATTCTAATGAAAACACATCATTTAAATTGATAATATTGAATCAGACCAATAAAAAGTATTTCTAATACAGAAATGTAGACTTAATGAAAGGAATGTTTAATACCTGCTTCAAGATTGTTATTTTTAATCAAAAGTTACTTTTAATCTGACAAATGTGCCTAATTGAAACACATATTGTACTTACCTGTATTGTACCTGTAATATGAGGCAGCTATACAGGCATTGTGTAGTTTTTGAAGTTTTCTGCACAGTGCATCTTGTTCATGCTCCCCTAAATGGCAAGAAAACCCCATGGCTCAAATAGTAATCATTGAATCTGGTCAACATCAGGTACATTTCGTAAATGAAATGCTTTTTCTACTGAAATAGGTCCTTTCAACCTACTGAGGAATATTCCAACTGCAGATTACGAAGTAAAACATGATTTAGTATTAGAGAGGCTTTCGTTGACAAGCACAGCGTTTCTTGTAGTTGGTCACCAGGTTTGCGCATATCTTAAGATTTTGCCCCTTTATTCTCTTTTCAGAAACTCTTTAGGGGGCTGGGAGATTTCATCTAGATCTAGCGTCGTGTTTCAAATGATCCGAAGTGCTTAAGTAGCAGGGAACTAGACTTAAACACTGAGGACTGTCATGTGCTGAATGACTGCGGTGAGAACCTACACCCGTGTATGTGTTACCAATGCTGCTCTTGGCAATTGTGGTTCTAGCTGCCTTCAGGTCGTTAACCATCTAATTCTGTGTAGTTTTGGGGTAATCACTCACTCTTTCTCATAATCCACCTGACTCCATCAGACAAGATCTTACTTGGTGCCCAGACTGAGGGCAATTGAAGGTCATTTTGTATTTCTTCCACACTTTGAAAGATCACACCAGCAGTTCTCACCCTGCAGCCTATTCCAGCTCTTTGGTGTTGGAGAAGTTGGATTCGGGGAAATTGATTGTGCGGACAGATGTGCTTGATACACAAACTGAGTTAACCGAGTAAACCGAATTAGAATCAATCAATCAATCAATCAATCAATCAATCAATCAATCAGTCAATCTATCAGTCGATCGGTGTGCCAGATGGGTACCTATTCAATCTATAGGAGACAGAACTCCTTTTAACTCTTTGCTCAAATATACACACTCTTAGAAGTAAAATCATTCGGTTTTTTTATTCTTCAGGCTAAACCTTTTATACTTTCAGTTTGGGAGGTGTGGTATTGGTATCAGCTACCTTCATCCTACAGCTGTGGTTGCTGCCAGACCAGAGGCAGAGCTGGGAGTTTCAGCATGTTGGGTGCCCCTCTCAGTATGGATCATCCGTAAGGAGGGCTCACTGTATTCTGTCCCTGTTTGTCACTGTACAGCCTGCTGCTGGTGTCCAAGGTCACCCCCATCCCCCACCCACCTCTCGCCAGAATGGATGACTCCAGGTACACGGGAGGACACTCATTTGGCTGTGGCCCCGCTTCATTTCTCTCTGCCCCTCAAATACAACAAGCAAGTGTTCTCACCGTTCCCTTCCAACAAACGCCACAGCTCATGTATTTTTAATCTTTTGACAGATGCAATTATTCTTTACACGCCATGCTCGTTAATCTTAATGCAGTTATTACTATTCATGGCGTGGCGTTTTTCCCCTCCTATTATTTCATTTGAAAGTGCCTCTTCCCCTCCATGTGTGTGTGCATGCCCAGAAAGGCTTGGCGGTCCAATCAGAGCAGGCCAACAGCAAAGTTAATGAATGCAGAAGGGGGGTGGAGGGAGAAGCTGCTCAATATGTGACCTGTTGTATCTGGATGCTGTTAACATCTGGCCACATATCAGTCATCCACTTTACCTTGCCTACCGTTGGAAACAAGTATAACAAAGCCGTCACACATGTGAGAGTTCATCATGACATGTTAATGCTTTGTTAGTACCTGTATACAACTAGAATGCAACAGTCAACTCTGAGCAAAAAAAAAGAGGAATTTTTGATGTGAGTGATTGAAGTATTTTTTTTAATCTCATTTCTTGAGGCCCCTAAGCCAACACGTCAATCCACTGGAGTGTTTCATTAGCGTGCTATATTTTGATTTGCCTGTGACACTTCCCCATGCTGCGCGCTGTAACTCCTACCCAGTCTGACGCTTGAAAGAGGCCTGTTAACAGTGTTTCCCTAACAATGTTTATATCACCTCCGCACGGTTTTGATCAGTGCACATAAACATATCCTGATCACTGAACGCTCAAAAACAGTGGCAGCATCTGCCCGCATCCTCCGCCGCCTTCCCAAAGATGCACCTCTCTTCTCCTCCTCGTCTGCCTCATTCTGCTCATCTCTCCTGGAGTGTGCATGTGTGTGTGTATGTGTGTGTGCGCGTGCGTGCATGGATTCGAAGGAGGGGGGGGGGCACCGTTTGAACGCCTGCGTTTGTTGCCACCTCTGTGAGAGCAACGAGGCCCTGTCGCCAGGGGCGTAGCCCTGAGACTGACACTCCAGGTGTTTGCTCTTCCTCGCCTCCTCACAGTATACACTCTCATCCCCCAGGATCCGCCCTGCTCCCCCTCTCCTTTTAGAACACATCTCCTTTTATCTGAACGGAAAGCTCACAGAGACTTTGTGAAGATTCTGATCTAATACACTCCTCTTAAGTGTGTGTGTGTGTGTGTGTGTGTGTGTGTGTGTGTGTGTGTGTGTGTGTGTGTGTGTGTGTGTGCGCGCGCGCGCGCGCGCGTGCATGTGTGTTTTCGGGCCTACAGCATGTCACAAGTATGAGTATGTCTATATGCATGTGTCGGTGGAAATGTTAGGACAAGAGTGCTTGCTAGTGGTGACCATTGGTACTGCGGATAGAAGTTAGTCTTTTTTGTTGAGACGTCATACAAATGCATCTTAATAAATTAAGATATTATTAAAAAGTGACAAAGTTTTGTTTCAGTGAGTCAGTTCAAAATTGCATGTCTTGTTATTAAGATTCAGTAAAAATAAACTGAAATATTTCAAGGATTAATTCAGTTTGTCAGAAAGTTATAATGTTACATAAGACGAATAAAAAACAGCTTAATTCAGAAATGTTATGGCCATGTTGTGGTCTATGCAATCATCGGGAAGACTGGCAAGACAACAGTTGTCACTGAAACCCACCACAAGGAGGGTAAACCATACAACATCATTGCTAAAGAAGCTGACTGTGTCCAACCATGTTAATAGAAAGCTGAGTGGAAGGAAAAAATGTAATTGGAAAACTTGCAAAAACAATAGGGATAATCACAGGCTTGTGAGGATTGCTAAACAAAGCCAGTTTAAGAGACTGATGCACTCTTTTATTTTGGAGATTAAGGTTTTAGAGTCTGATGGACGAATGGAGAGGCACAAAATTCAAGTTGTTTGAGGTCCAGTGTGAAGTTTCCACAGTGCTTGATGATTTGGGCAGCAAGTCATCCCTGACGCGTTGGTCCACTTAGTTTTGTCCAGTCCAAAGTCATCACAGCTGTCTACCAGCTTTAGGAAGATGCCCACTGTATATTTCAGCAGGACCTGGGACCTGCTTAGTAGTTAAGGTAAGTAAAATCATATTTATATAGCACCTTTCAAGATGTAGATCGCAAAGAAAAACTAAAAACATTAAACATTCATATAGTTTGGCAGAGCAATTTTTAAAAGGTGGGGGTTTTCGCTGCTTTAAAAAAATCCTCAAGAGTCCACAGTTTTCAAACTTAAGGGGGTCCTGGTGCTGCTGCTGACAGGACTCTGTCACCTTTAATTTTCAACCTTATACATGGTACATCCAGTAGGCCATAATCACAAAACCTCAGGGACCTGCTGCAAACATATGAATTTAAAAGTGCTGAGAAGTATGCCAGTGCTCATTGATTCAAACCCCGATAAACAAGCACCAACATATGTATGTGGGGAGCCAGGATTAGGAGTGGCGTGACATGATAAACGTTGTTTTTATGTTGTCAGAAGCCTGGCAGCAGTGTTCTCTACAATATGTAGATGTTCCAGTGATGCTTTGGTCAAACAGATAAATAATAAATTACAATAGTGCAAGAAATCTAAGAAATCCAAGCAAAAATACCAATTTCCATGTCCCACCAGGAAACTATACAACTTCATTTATCAATATTTCTGAACTAAATAAAAACATAACTAAACTGAAGGCACAACATGGATCCCTAAAGTAAAACCAGAGTGAAAATCTAGCCTGGAGCACAAACAAGGATTTCTGTTATTCTTTATTCAGCTGGAGAAAATATCATAATAGTAGTGAATATTATCAGCATAGCGGTAAAATGTGACATCTTTGAAAGCTCTCAATGTGCATGGGTGCATGTAAATAACAAGGGCCCAAAAACAGAACCCTGAGGTACACCATAATGAAGTGAACTTTAGGATTGATTTATGATTTGAAGTTGCCAGAAAAAGATCTGATATGAAGAAAACCACTGTAATTTCAGATCCTGATACATTGGCCTAACATGTCAGCCTATCGAGGAAGATCTGGTGAAATTAGGTCCAGTATAAGGATGCCCTGAAAAGAGCTGTTTCCATTGAATGACCTCTATGATTTTTTAAGAATGCTGGTTTTATCTAAAGCAACGGTTTGCTGCGTAATTATGAACTTCTTGAGAATCTCGGAGAGAAATATTAATTTAGAGATTGGCCTATAGCTTCCCAGGAAGAGATGGGTCTAGACGGTCTTTTTCAGGAGAAGTTGGATAAGGACATTCTTGAACTAAACTGGAGGCCAGTGAGACATTAATTATAGCAAGCACTTCCAAATGTACCAGTTCTTATAAAGTTCTTTCCTTCTTTCTAGCATCCACAGAGCGGCATTTACCTGTCTACCTAATTGGTTTCGCACCTTGAGATATGTAACCAAAACCACTCACATGTTGGCGTTGTTGGGGATTATTTCACATGGGACAATGGCCCAAACAATAGGCAGGAGGGAGGGTTGGGTCAGTGACCTCACCCATGATCAGAACTGATGAAGTCCTTAGGATGAGATGTAAAACAAAAAAAGGAATCCTTCTGCCTTCTATTTGAGCTCTTTGGATTGTAATGTTCTGTATAATTAAGAATCTAAACCAGTGTATTGCCAACACCTAATTTCATGATCATGATGGTGCTTGATTGGCCAGCAAGCTGTTCTGACCTAAGCCCTGTAAACAACCCTCAAGAGCAACCAGATGCAAACAACCTGATTTAATGTAACCTAAGGTTCCTTAGGCTCCATGTCACGATGCATTGATGCAGGAATTACCTTTTCAATAGGCCAATATTTCTGGATTAAAAATCCTTTTTTATTGGTCTGGTGTAACGTTCAAATTTTGTGAGGAGCTAAATTTTAGGATTTCATTAACTGTAAGCCAAAAATCATCAAAATGAAATAAATTTAATGCTTGAAATGTGTCACTTTATGTGGAATAAGCCTATATGATACAAGTTTTATTTTTTGACAATTTAATAATTTATTTAGAACCATCTGATTTCTGTCTTGTTACAGAATGATCTTGAAAAGTGCAGAAGTTGTCTCCACTTAGACTTTATTTCCTAAACTTCTAAAATGACATCTTTTCATTGAAACTGCTGTCTCTCTCCTTGAGTTAAATATTTCAGCCAGTTCAGCCATCAATGCTTTTCTGTTTTTAGAGCCCACAATAAATGCACAATGATTCAAAAAATCTAAATTCCTTTATAACACGTTAGGTTAGGCTATGAAACTGGACCTGGTAAACTTAAACTGGGTTTGGTTTCAATGCTTAACAATGCTTTGGGTCACCCCGTAAACAGTCTTTTTATAAGAGATCATAGATCCCAAGTTGTACGTAAGGAATCGGTATAAGATAATCCAATCCTGATTTGACTAGTTTGTGTTTATTGCTTCAAATCAGAAGACATATTCAGCATCGTCTTGCTTTAAAATTTATGGAACATAAAACTCCCAGAAAGATATAGAAGTTTGATTCTGGAAAGGTGTATAATTTTGGAAGAAGTGTTGGAACCCTGCAATAAAGTGCTATACTGATTCACAGCAGATGCTGCCCTCTGCTTTACTCTGAACAGGAGACACTGAACTCAGTGATTCGCTGTCATTCAGCTGCATAAAGAACAGTCGTCCTTCCAGAAAGCGAGGCCTGCAAGGCACGGCTAGCCGGTTTTATTGTAATTGTGCGGCTGAGTACCTAGAGTCGGGAGGAGAGTGGAGGAGAAGTGCTTTGTGTGAGTCTGTTGGAAAATAAGGGCATATAAAAGCTGACTGAAAATGAAAGCTCTCTGGGCGGGACGAGATTATGCATAAGTGATTAATAAGAGCAGTAATAAACAAAGGCCCAGGAGATGTTTGAGGTGCTTAATAATGCATTATGTTCATAAAAGAGCCAGGCCTCTCCAACTCATCCCTGTGGAGTTGGAGACCCTAGAGGGACCAGGAGAGAGTGTGCTCTCAAAAGGCAGCAGCTGTGTGCGTAGGAATGTGTGTGCTGATGAGGGCTGATGGGATGCATAAGTTAAAAGAGAATAGTATTTATTGCTGTTAATTCATTAGGATGCGGATTAAATAAATCAGAATAGAAAGTTTGTCATTTATTTTCTTCCTGTATTCCTGTTCAGTTTGGTTCGGATGTCACAGGCGCTTCTTTCTTCACGGCAGCATCTTGTGTTAATTTTAAACGCTGTGTATCTCCTCTCTTTGTTTCCTTGACACCCCCCCTTTGTTCTGAGCTTTAAAATGCCTCGATATTGATGTCGTTCCGTCTTCGTCCTTCAGTCAGTCAAAGAAACATGCAGAGCAGCAATAAAAAAAAGCAAAGGTTAAAAAGTTTTCTCTCTCGGCTTTGTTTTGTTTGAGCACAAAAAGACGCCGCTTCCCACAGTTGCGCCTTCAACCCCCCCCACCCCCCTTTTTTTTTCTTTTCATTCCACACATCTTTATGTTTGAGTATTTTCTCCTTCCTTCTGCCACATCAAGGGAAGAAGAAGTCTTCGCTCTGCCATCTGAGTAACAAATGCTTGATGGTTTAAAATATGCCACAAACAGAAGATGTTTCTGAATTTGTTGCAAGCAGTTTGTATTTCTTTTCATCAAAATTGTTCCTTGACAGGCTGAAGATAAGAGGCAGGATTTTTTTTTCACACCGTATATCTCTTTACATTGTGTGTGAAGGTGAAAGTGCTCCGTCAACCCAGTTTTGGTCCTTGACAACAACATTACGACAGTGTTGCTGTTTGTTGCAGCAGCAGCATCAGCAGTGGAGCGTGTTTGTGGACCTTGAAATCCACTTGCAGAGAGAGGAAAAAAAAAAAACAAGTCTGTTTTGAATGAAAAGAAAAAAACCTTGGAGCACAGCCTTGTAAATTAATTTGTTCGTGTTGTATGATGGGAACACAGCTGGCCTCATTAACATGCGCACAACAAATAATTATAGCGTTTTTTTTCCTCTCTCTCCCTCTCTCTTCAGCCAGCCAATGCTTGGCTAATGGGCTTGCTGGGTTAATTATGTCAGAGCGTAATTACACAGAGCCCAGGGAGACATAATGGTGCACCCTACTGCGCCCACACCGCCTAATGATGGTGTATCGCTGACAGGGCCAAGACGGACCGCCCTGACACACCTGCTTGTCTTGGCTCGCAATGCGCCCGTCCACTCCCCGCCCACCTAAACCTGCGCCGTCCCCCCCTTCCTTTCCCTCAGCGGAGCCACCCACAGCATGCTTAGCTGTCCAGCTTCTGATCCTGCTTTCAGATGTGCAATATGATGGTGACCACAAGCAGGCAGCTGCAGGGTGGTAACCTCATTACTGCTCAGCCAAAGTGATGAAACTCTGTATCAATCCAACCAAAACCAAAAAGTCCTGCAAACTTCTGCAGCTTTTTTGATATTTAGGGTTTATTACATTATCCTTGTTTGTGCAGAGTTTGCCATGCCCTATTTTTGCTTTAATTACAGTGGAGTTTATAACCAACCAAAACAAGTTCTAATTTGTCTGAATTAGACCTTGTTTTGGATCCCAAGTATCGTCAGACCTTCTTTACAGCAGTCGCTTTGGACATGCAAAACAGCAGTGGACGAAAATCTTTAATCAAGATAAAAATCAGTTTTCCTGCTGAGTTTATGATATAACTGAAATTTACAGTGTCTTGCAAAAGAACTCATGTAACTTAAATTGTCTGCATTTTGCCATGTTACAACCACAGACTTCAGTGGATTTTATTGGGTATTTAAGTAATAGACCAACACCAAGCTTTGTAAAAGTGAGAGAAAATGGGTCAATGATCTTCAATTTTTTATGTAAATAATCTGGAGAGTGTGGGATGTATTTGTACTCAGGCACTCTTGAATCAATACTTTCTAGAACCACCTGTCAATCCATTTAGGACTGCAAGTGTTTTGCGGTATCTCTCTCTCTATCCCCTTTTCGCATCTACAGACTGACATTCTTGTCTAAGCTAACCCTGCTTTAAACTTCTCCACAACTTTCTCCCTGACCTGGGTGCTGTATTCCTTGGTCTTCATGATGCTGTTTGTTTACTAATGTTCACTAAAACAGCTGGATTTTATTTTGTAGTATCTGAGCTGAACACAAATGTACAGCCATTTTCAAATTTTATTTAAATGTATTTTTTTTTTTTTTTTTTGTTATTTGTTTAGGATTTTTTAGAATCTAGTCACCTTTATTTAACAGTATTTGGACAGGTAATAGGGAGGAGAAAGAAGGGGAAGACATGCAGCAAATGCCCTGAGACCAGGAATTGAACCCTGGACAACTGCATTGAGAACTACAGTCTCTGCACATGGTGCAGCCGCTCTACCAACTGAGCCAATTAGCGACCCTATTTTATTTTTTTTAAATTGAAAACCTTCTATCATTTTCCTTTCACATTGTGTTGATCTGTTACAGAAAAAATCCTACTAAAGTGCTAAATTTATTTTAGTAAGATGACAAAATATACACTCCTCAAAAAAATAAAGGGAACACCTAAACAAAACAATGTAACTCCAAATCAGTCACACCTTTGTGGAATCAATGTCACCAGTTAGGTAGTAACACGTATTGTGAATCAATTTCACCTGCTCCTGTGCAAATTGAATATACAACAGGTGGAAATGGGAGGCAATTAGCAAGACAACCCCTATAAAAGAGTGATTCTGGAGGCGGTGACCACAGATCATTTCTCTGTTCTCGTCCTTTCTGGTTGGACTTTTAGTCACTTTTTCATTTTGTCAGTGCAGCCATGCATAGAGACATCATGAGGTGTTTTTTACAGCCCACTGAAGTTGCTCAAGTAGTGCAGCTAATCCAAGACGGAACATCAATGCGAGCAGTGGCAAGAAGATTTGCTGTGTCTCTCAGCACAGTGTCCAGAGCACGGAATAGGTACCAGGAGATAGGCCAGTACACCAGGAGACATGGAGGGGGCCGTAGGAGGGTTACAACCCAGCAGCAGGACCGCTATCTCATCCTTTGTGCAAGGAGGGACAGGAGGTCCGCTGCCAGGGCCCTACAAAATGACCTCCAGCAGGCCACTAATGTGCATATTTCTACTCAAACTGTCAGAATCAGACTCCATGAAGGTGGTATGAGGGCCTGACATCCACATATAGGGCCTGTGCTTACAACCCAACACCATGTTGGACGACTGGTGTTTGCTAGGGAACACCAAAATTGGCAAATTCACTATTGGCGCCCTGTGCTCTTCACGAATGAAAGCAGGTTCAGACTGAGCATATGTAACAGATGTTACAGAGTCTGGAGACACCGTGGATAACATTATGCTGCTTGCAACATCCTCCAGCATGACCGGTTTGGTGGTGGGTCAGTCGTGATGTGGGGAGGCACTTCTTTGGATGGCCACACAGCCCTCCATGTGCTGCCTTAAGGTACTGGGATGAGATCCTCAGACCCATTGTGAGAACATATGCTGGTGCAGTGGGCCCTGGGTTCCTTCTTATGCATGCCAATGCCAGGCCTCATGTGGCTGAAGTGTGTCAGCAGTTCCTGCATGATGAGGGCATTGCTGTTATGGACTGGCCTGGCTATTCCCCAGACCTGAATCCAATTGAGCACATCTGGGACATCATGTCAATGTGCCAACGCCACGTCGCACCACAGACTGTTCAGGAACAAACTGACGCTCTAATCCAGGTCTGGGAAGAGATCCCTCAGGAGAACATCCACAGTCTCATCTGGAGCATACCTAGGCATTGTCGGGAGGTTATACAGGCACGTGGAGGCCACACTCACTACTGAGACTCATTTAGACTTGTCTTGAGGAATATTCACTGATGTTGAATTAGCCTGTCATGTTATTTTCCACTGTCATATTGAGTATGAATCCAAGTCCAGATTTCCATGGTGTAATAATTTTGATTTACATTGATAATTTTTGTGTTATTTTCTTCTCAATCAATTCCACTGAGTTAATAATAAAGATGGTCAATGAGAATATTTAATTAATTGAGATCTGGGATGTGTTATTTTAGTGTTCCCTTTAATTTTGTGACCAGTGTATAAAAGTTCAAGCCACTGGATGCAATAAAATCTTAAAAATGGAAGGAATAAGGTCAGGACACTGCTCCCTGCACAGCGTTCATATGATCATGTGTTGCCAGCTTTCATTACATTTTTTGGTGGGGTCTAGTAGGCTGTGTCTGACTGTCTCCTGTTTGAACTGTTGCAGAACACTGTTAAGTTCATGTGTTCTTTTTACACGGTTGGACACTAAATATTGATAGCAACAGCAAAGACATCGAAAATGTTTAAAAGCTGTACCCCAAAAATCAAAAAGTGGGCATAGTCAAATCACAGGAGACAGGTGAGTCCATTCATAGGAAGGGTCCTCTTGAGGGTAGGTCTTAGAGAATATGACCTTTGAAAGACTATGTCCTTAGTCTGAAAATATTTGCCTTTCTTCTTCACTCTTTAACACTTGGAATGATGCATCAAACAGGGAGACAAAGATGGGAAAGTTCCTGCGCTGCCCAAAATGAAGACGCATCTCACTCCAGATAATAAGGAAGAGTTAAATGACTGCATTTGGCTCTACAAGATACAGTTAAAGAAGATGAGAATTTTTAAAATTATAATGTTCTTTTACCCAGAAGAAGAGGGCCCCGGCATTACTAGCTCAGGGAGAGAAACTAAAAGGCAAATAAATGGAGATTGTTTTATTTTTTTGCTGGAAGCTCTTTCAATTCTTCTCTCCATAATTAATTTAGAATCTAGATAAAACAAATAGAGGAAAAAAAAAACTTACTGAGATGGTGGGAAAACTGCTGAAAGTCAGAGACTGTTCACTTTTCTATTTGTGGTCAGTATTGACTTTTGGGTTAGTTTCTATGTTATTTTAATAATAAACATTAGGAAACATAAAACTTTTATAAATCTGCTTCTTAAGATATTTTGACCCATTGAGTTTATGATCTGATTGGAACTTATTGAATAGAAATTGTCAGATCTACACTAATTTTAAAATGTAGCTGTTATTTTATTTCTGCTTTGCATTTAGTCCTTTCATGAATGAAATCCTAAGATCTCATTCTTGTGACAATGTCAATATGAAAGGTCAGATAGAGAAACAGTGAGCAGTCAGTTAGTTGTACATGTTACAACCAGTTTCAGATCGGTGCAGACTCCCTTACATACCAAAGATGATACGTTACATTACATAACTGTAATCTGTAACCCTAATTATTTACTAAAATGTGTTCAGTGGTAAAACTGATTGTTGTTTTACATCCCCAGTAAATTGTTTTTTGTTTTTTGTTTTTTTAAATCTGCTACTACACCATGATGTTAAAAACTCTAACAAGGTTCCTGGTGTCATGATGTGCAGTTTTGTAGTTGAACCAAAATCTAGACTAGTAGGCTGGAGTGAAGTGAAAAATCAAAGAGAATGGAAAGAAAAGAAAACCTGAACCATAAATAGAAATAAATACAAATATAATGAAACTAATCCAAAACACAAACAGTGAGAACAACTGAACAAATACAATAGAATGATATCAAAAGAAAATAAACAATGATGAAATCAAATAAAAATACCTGAAACTTAAAGTCCAAATAACCTAGGGATCCTAACACCGAGGGCCTTTGGAAACGAAACAGGCCCACAGGATCACAGGTTGCCCACCCTACTTTATAGTGAGCACAAGGTGCATTTCTGCATGTTCATCCCATTTGTTGTTGAAAAGGTCAGCCCTCCTCATCTGACCAAACCCCACAGTTCCAGTTAAAGTCCCAGTAGACTTGAGCAAACTCCACATATTTACTTTTGTGATGGTAGGGAAAAAAGATTTTCTCCTGGCATAAATCTGGCAACTGGTTGGCATATAGAGAGCTTCTAACATGTTGTTCTTTGCTGAAGTTTTATAACAGTCAGCTTATATGATTTTCTTTTACTTCCATTACCATCCTCCTTGGCGTATATTGCGGGAAGATAAATATGGGTCCTTGTCCAATCTGGCCAGAAGCTCAAGAAAACGTGTCTCTATCGCATCATATTTGTAGCACAAGAAAACCTAAAGATGCTGATTTAATAATTAGGAATTCCTGATCTACTTAAAGTAGAATATGAATTGGAAAACTGCTTCACTTACGTTTAAAGTTAAAGGAATTGTCACGGATGCCAAGTGTGAAATTAGTGAATAACAAAAGTACTTAAATTTAATGTTGGATTTTTGTAAAGTTTTCAGCGTGAGAATGATTCTTAAACATCTTTACCAGTGGTCCCAGTAATCAACACTGTATATGTTCTTCTTTATGTTTGTGATAATTAGCAGTGGATGGGAACATGAGCTGGTTAGAGTGAAATTCCGCCTCCAGGTTATACTTGGTGGATTTACTGTCAGTGCTTTATCAAAGAAGATGCTCTTGAGCTTCTTATTAGCGCCATCAATTAGTAGCTGCATTTTCCAAAGTTGGAGGCAGCCTTCCTGGGCGCTCTTTCAGTAACTGTAGATCCCGGGCCCTTGGAGAACGTCCCCTGCTGCTCGACTTTGATTGGGGTTAATTTTGTATACAGACTGAAGTTATATCCCTTCACTTTAAATTTGACTTTACTTCCCTCCTCTGCCACTGATTGATAATCCTGGCTTGTCCATGCGTGAGAGATCTCTTACCATAATCTCTGTCCTTTGATCATTAAAAGTTGAAAGGATATATGGGAAAGAGGCTGATAAAGTGATTTTTGTGACAGAGGGTCGATGATATAGCAGTGCTTTAAGTCATCCTGTTTGTCTTAGAAGGGCTGTGTTCTTAATAGAGATGTCCCTTGTGACTGATGCAATAGCTTCACAGTTGCTGTAACAATGAATGCAGACAATGTTTGACTGTAAACGGTCCTGGGAAGAAGAAGAAGAAGAAAAAATGGTTCATCAATTAAACGGTCCAAAATGTATTGTCTGATGAAAATGCAGATATGGTGCACTGCAATGCACGGCCAGGATTTCAACAAATTGCGCGCTACAGAACTTGTGCCTCTCTGATGAAAATCTGTTTTCAGGCCAGCCAGCCTCGGAGTTTGCATTCTCTCTGTGGCATCTGGTGAAGTTTAAACGTTTGTGGCTCCAACTTCTTATGAAAAGTCACTTCAGTCAGTGCCCGTACTGAAGAAGGGATCCAATTGGGTTCCACATAGAAGTCTTAAGATGAGCGGATGAAAGCTGTGGCAGAAAAGTTTGTGCAGCAAAGCAGCGATTTTCCTCCTCTTTTAGAGTTTTGAAGGGCTGCGGTGTGTGCCTGTGTGTTTTGGTGCACGTCTGTGCGTGTGGCTCTACATCTCGCATCCCCCCTCTTGTCAAGGAGCTCCCCTGAGCTTCCTTCTCTGTGCTTTGGCACTAGAAGTCACCTCCTTTGGTGTTCGGCAGGCAGGTACACAACAGGAGCAGCTCTCTCTCTGAGCTGTTGAACTTTTCGGGAGGGGAAGAAAGGGAAGGGGAAGATTAAAAACAGCCCTGTGATGTGGAGTGCCGAGCTGCCTCCTGAGAGTTCCTGGCATAATAATTTAAATGATCAAATGATACAGAGGAGACTTGTTAGCTGAGAAACAGCCTCCTAGTTGGCCCCATGGGCCCCTTGCTGCTGCGCATGCATTGCAAAACAGCTCCTCTGTTGTGCTAAAGAATCCCTCTTTTTTTTTAACCCCCTTTTCAGGAGCAGACTTTTTCCACACTTTACCTAGGTGTATATTTGGCACTTAAGCCCCTGTCACATATTTATTGTAATGTTTTCGTCAACTTTGGCATTCATCAGCGTGCTAGAAAGCTCATTAGATTTGATCTTTTTACACACGTGGGTCTGAGCAGCACTTGTGTCATTAGGTCCAGCCTGTGAGATTTTCAAAGGCAACTGAGTGAGGAAACTCTAAGAGTCACTCTTTGGAAACAAGTCTCTGTGGAATAGTCTACCGGAGTTGAAACTGTGGAGCAGAAAACTCTGTAATGTGCTTTACAGGCAGCGCATGCCATAAAACAGCTATTTAGCTTTTTTTTTTTTTTTTTTTTTTTTTTTTTTTTTTTTTTTTTTTTTTTTTTTTTTTTGAAAAGCAACATTGTATGTCTATTATGTGAGCCTCAGTAGTTCTTTTTGCAGTGATTTGTTTTTGTCTTTTTTTGCCACAGATCCAGCTCCTTTGCTGGAGGCCTCCCAGTCCCTGGAGGAAAGGCTGCAGCAGCTTCAGAGTTCGGCCCCAGACAGCGAGGCCGTGGTGCGAGAGATCAGGCACTGGAAGAAACACCTGGAGTGCCTTGAAAAGACAGGTCAGTCCACAATCATCCCCATGAAGGAACAATCAGATGGATCCTTCAGAACATGTCTGCAAGAGATGCTGCAGGTCTGAGGTTATACCGGAATATCTGGAAACGTTTGAAAAAGGATGATCTTGTGAAGATTTTCTGTTTTTTCAAAATCTGAGCGCTGATACACTAATGATAGGTTTCTGTATGTCTGCAGAGCCCACAGAGGACGGGTCAGCAGCTCCAGCCGCATCAGAGGAGGCCTCAAAATCCATCTGTCTAACTTCACTGATGACCCCAAACAGCACACCGGCCCCCGAGGCCCCAGCATCTCCACAGCAGAACCACCAGGACCAAACTGAGGACCAACGGTGAGATTCAGAAAAAAATCCTTGCTTTTCAGAAGTGTTTATACTCACAAATTTCTGTCTAATTTTTGGGGATTTTATTTTATTTTTTGATAGATCAACACAAAGTGCATCATTGTGAAGTAGAAGTGAAATTATAACTGTTTAAAGAAAAAAAAAATTTACAGCAAAAAATCTGAAATGTGTGGTGTACATGTGTATTCAGTCCCCCGGAGTCAATACTTTGAAGAAGCCGTTTTTGCTGCAACAAAAGCTGGAAATCTTTTGTTGTAGTTCTCTAGTTTTGTACATCTGGAGAACTGTTAACCAGTCTTCTTTGCAAAATTGCTCTTTGACAGTTTCTCTATTAGATTTAGGTATGGACTTTTAGGTAGGCCATCATGACACATGAATATCCTTTCATTTAAATTTAGTTTATTTATATAACATCAATTCACAATAAATTTTATCTCAAGGCACTTCACAAAAAAAGTAATTTCAGTTCAGTCACACATAAATTCCTATTAATCCTAGTTATCAAACAGTGCATTAAGCTCAGTTTATTATTCAAATTAGTTTTAAAAGTTTTCTATATAAGGTAATCCAGCAGATTGCATAGAGTCATTGACTTGGTTCTGTTCTACTACTCATGAGGGAACTGATAGCTTGTGGCAAACAGCAAATGGAGTTAGTTATGGCTCTCTTTCAACTGTAGCTCATTTCTTGGCACTCCATAAAGCCCAGGTTTGTTGGATCCATGAATAATAGTTGTCCTGTCCAGAGATTCTCCCACCTGAGCTGTAAATCTCTGCAGCTCTGAGGCTTTCAGAAAACATCTGAATTTATACAGAGTTTAAATTACACACAGTCGGTCTACAATTGCTCGTTAGAAAATTGGAAGCGCTGGAATTTATTTAGCAATATTAGGGTAAAGAGGGCTGAATACCAACATACACCACACTTTATGAATTTTATTTGTAAAAAAATCTCTGAAAAACAAGCATAATTTTCCTTTTTACTTTATAATTATGTGCTACTACTGTTTGGATATCACACAAAATTCCAATAAAAAAAAAAAAGGAATGATAAAATTCAAGTAAAATGTTGACGCTTGTGTGTGCAATGGTAGGCATTTGTAGGCCTCTGTATGACGTCAATCCCCATTCGCTGATGTTCATTTAGCTGTTGGATTTTGTGAAATAACAACAGATCATAGATGGCTTTGTAAAACATACATGAGAAAGTTGAATATAATTGAGTTTTAAGATTGTGCTTGAATTGCTCTTCAAATGTGGCTCCAAGAGCTTCTGAAATGTCATTTTTATGTTGTCTTTTTGTTGTGAACTCCACCACACATGCCCTCACTAAGTGGGAGAAGGTTGGCATTTACATATATTTTTTTTCAGCCTCAAGCCCTTTATTGTAGCTTTAAATGTGTGCCCGTGATGTAGTGAAGGAACTGACAGTTTGTTCTCGTAGGGAGGAGGAGGAGCAGGGCGCTGATGTTAGTTTGGCTGACAGACTATCACAGGCCGAGGAGAAGATCAAAGTTCTGCATTCATGTAAGTAGTTTAAACACTGGCATGTACTGTAGCTGCTGGATTTAATTTCAGCTTATTAAAAAGACACTTCATTTAGAATTGCGGTATGGTGCCCCCTGCTGAAATCCCCCTGTCCCGCTGGTGCTACTTACATTAATGACTGTTAAAATAGGCTTTATTTTTAAAGGCAGGGGATTGAATTTCTCACTAGGCAACAGTATAATCTCATCTGTAAACTCTTTGACTGTTACATGACTCTTTGTGTCGCAGTTTACAGAAAATTGCCTTAAATTAGGCTAGTAAATCAAGATGTCATGTAGCTTTAAGGTCAAAGTTCATGTGTTTTTTAAGTTAATATCTCACTTCCTGTGGTTTCTCTCACAGCATTGAACACTGCTCAGACAGAGCTGCTGGAGCTACGGTGTAAATACAACCAGGAGATGGCAAACAAGTAAGAATCTCTCATGTTTACACATTTTTCCAAAAACCTTTTGACATTGTCAAGCCTCACCCCCCATCCCCACACCCCCACACCCACACACACGCACACGCATACACACACCCACACCCACACACCTCCACCTTCTGCAGTCAGGATGCCATTAAGCCCTCCTCCCCTCATTGGTGTTTAACGCAGCATTTCAAGTCTTGTTTTGCCTGCATAAAGTCATGTCCAGTGTAAAGCTGAGGAATGCCATTGTAAAGGCTGGGAGTGACTCAGCCGCTAATGCAGGTCGATGAGAGAGGTCTGTGTTTGCCTTCTCTGGCAGCTGGGCCTTGACAGCCCTCAAGAAGAATTGCTCCATTTAAAGATTGCTTCAGAAAACACTCTACCTTGTCCTGGTCTTTGAACGCAATGTATCCACCGCACGCCTGAAATGAATCTGAGCTTGTATGAAGGATGTCGATAGACATTCAAAGTAAACACTCCTTTGTTTGGGTTGTGCTCCAGAGCACAGTCAGCCGCTGCTAATGGATTTTCTCCCAGGCTTAATCCATGGTGCAATTGAACTGATGTTTCTAGAGCCACTGCAATCTATTTTGTTGGACTGGACACATTTTCAGTTTGACGCTCAGCTGTGGCGCGGAGAAGGAGTTTGAAAGACCGTTTCCGTAATGTGGTTTGTCACACATGATGATGGTGGTGTGCACTGATCGCATTCCTATAGGCTGAAAACGGCAGCACTGACCCCACAGCTCCATTCACTCATCCTTTTCATGACACAGAGAATATGAACAGGCCTCTATTATTCTTAGTGTTAGCTCTTTCTTTGTTGATGATAAAGACTACTTGTCTTCCTCACCTTGAGTGACTGAGCTGGCACTCCATGGAAAACATTTTTCTTAATGCACAAGTGCTTTAAGAAAAATGTTAGTTCCTCTCCTGTCATTTAGGACTGTGAAATTATTCTGATTTATATCTTGATTTTATCGATAAATGAAATTTTCTGTTTTTGAAGATTACATTTTTGGAAAATCTGGATTTTTTTCACCAATGCAATCCTTGGGTTTCCAAAGTTCTGAGTGATGTCAACCTGTCCAATGCTTACTATCTTGTTTGACAAGTGTGTTTTACAACTTATATTTATTTGCATTTTAAATTCAGGTCAACTCACAGAAGGGATGATTGAAATAAAAAAAAAAAAAAAAAAAAAACAGTTTTTCAAAATATTTTCAGTCATTCATAATTTCTTTTAAAGAAAAAGAAAGTGTGAAAAAAAAACAATTAAAATCAGGTTTGGTATGAAAGAAATCCGAGATATTACTTTTTAAGCCATATCACCCATCCTTAATTTCAGTTTTCATTTCTGCTTCAAGTGATCACACTAACAGTGTAATCCACAAAATTATTTTTGCCTCATAAAGTCAAATAGATGTATTCCATTAACACCAGTCTAGGAAATGTTTGTTGCTGCAGCAGACATAAAAGCAGATAAACTGAACAATAAAATATAAATATACAAAATGTATATAGTACAGACTCATTCAATTAATTAGAATAGTATTAAAAAGTCCATTTATTTCAGGAACTTTATCACTAAGTGAGACACATTATACAGATTAATTACACACAGATAGATGTTTAAAAGCCTTTATTGTTAATCATGATGATTTTCCACTTACAGCTAATAAAAACATGACATTTAAAATTAGAATATTACATCAGACTAATAAAAACACATTTTTTATACATAAATATGGGCTTAATGAAGTTTAATACCTGTTTAAAAGGTACTTTTATTCTGATAAACCAGTCTTATCTGAATCCAAATTCAGTTTTTTTGAATATGACTGTAGGTTATACATTTGGATGAGTAATAATGCTCAGAAAAATATAAATACAGTGCACTGAAATCACCTAATGACAAAATGTATAAAACATATGCAATTGCAAACAGTGCTGTGAAAATTGATATATATATTTTCCAGGTTTCTTCTCTTTTTTTCTTTTTTGTCACATTAATATGTTTCAAAAATACAAAAAAAAAGAAAAAAAAGATTGATTGATTGATTGATTTAGGTCCAGCAATAAGATGGAAATTGTCCAAGGATATCTTTCAAGACACAAATAAACCAGTTTAATCTCTAAGAAGACTGTTTACTCATTACTGGCTGGTAGATTGCATAAATGCATGTTAGCATTGGGAAGAAAACATGCATGTCGATGAGATTTCCATTACCAAACACAATCATGAAAGTGGGAGCAACCAATTTTACTAAGATGTAAAAAAAATGACTGTTTATTAAAAAAAATCTTAAATACCGACAACAGGATACTGATTAAACACCATAAAAATCATCATGTTTGGAAACCTTTGGGTATAGATTTGAAAACTACTGTAAATACTAGCTGGCATTCAGCATAAGTCTAAAATGAAATAAAGTGTGTTGAACAGTGTAAAAAGAAGGGTTGTTGTAGATTATATGTAAGACAGGTGTAGTAGGTTGTAGTTACAGCATCATCAGCATAACATACAATTTTGTGATTTTTGTGATTAATCATCATTTGGCAGTTTAGTTGAAAATGTAAATAAACTTTCATTTTATAATGTTTGAAATATAAGCATTGTCAGTGTCTCTTGGTTTTTAGAGGAAAATGACATATGTCTGCAAACTTATTTACAGTACATGTAATTTTATTTCATTTTTATTTAACCTTCATTTAACCAGGAAGTCACCAATAAGATGATCTCTTTTTCAAGGGAGACTTGGAAAGTGGCATTCTTACACAGAATCCTGCTTTCATTAACAACTACCATATTTAAATGATTAATATCAACTGGGAAAACTGGTAACTGAGTGCTAATAAATGTGAACCTTAGATAGGACGATAGTGCATTATTATTCTTGTGGCATTTTCTTTTAGTCTTAACTGAGTTATTTACTGAATGTTCATGGTTCTGGGTGCAAAGCTGTTTGTTTTTCTAAGCAGTGCATGAGGACACTAAAAAAAGGGGGATTTGCTTTGAGAGTTGACATTTCCTGAGGCAGAAACATCTATTGTCAAGCATTAGATTTGCTCCTTGAGTTTTTTTGTGAATGTTAATGTTTTTTGTTTGGTGGTAATATGTTCCTTTAATCCACTTGTTCTGTGTCTGGTCTGTTTGTATGTGTTCCAGGAAAGCTGAAGTCGACGCCATCATGGCGAATCTCGAGAAAGCGAACCAGGTGAGTACAGTATCTCTGTGTACATTTCTCTGATTGAGAAGCTTCTTCGTTAAGGTAATCACTCCTGTAATCAAGCCCTGGCTTTAATTAGACACACTCTGTCCCCCTCCTCCATCATCACACTGCCTCCCTTCCCCTGAGTGTGTGATTAGTGAGTGTAAACTGGAGCCCCTGTTGGTGGGCACACCATGGCAGCGCTCAGCAGAGAACGGGAGACCTGCAAGTGCAATTGATGCCACACAGCTGAACACTAGGGTTCTTGGTTATCTCATTCCCTTGATTGCTTCCCATCCCGGTGATACTTCTTTCTTTTCTCCTCTCTCTCTCACTCTGCTGCTCTCTGCCAGCAGCTCCCAGATAAATGTTCTCAAAATGAATCATTAATTAGCAGGCCGGGTGTGACAGAGCAGGTAAACAGTTTGGGGAATAAAGTGGGCTGACTAAACAGCCCCCTCAGCAGAATAAACCCGTGGCTGCACTCGTCTTCTCTGGCCCTGTGCTCATGTTTTCAGTCGGCACTGAATTTCCGTGCAGGGGCGCCTCCTTTGATTTATGTATGTGCACTCGTCTTGATCATGTCATTAGCCAATTGATGTGGCAGGCGTGTAAAACAGTGATACCATTTCTGTACACAGAGAGCAGAAATGGCTCAGAGGGAAGTAGAGCGGCTAAAGGAGCAGTTAGCCAGTGGGCCGACTGCAATAACAGGAAGCTGCCATCCAGCAGAGGGCGCCACCAGGGTAAGAATGATATGAAAAGCTGGAGTCTCTCCTTTCCATCTTGCTTGACAGTGACAGATATTTTGTCCCAAGCACGGTTTTTTTCTGAATAACTTTAACATATGGGATGGCTGTTGTTGATCATCCTGTACTGCATTCACTTTCCCTCTGACATCTGATATGTACTCATTTAAACATTAGTTCAGATGGCAAATTTGTTTATATTAGCCAGTGCATTTTTTTAAACTTATTTTTCTTTAATTCACCTAAATTAATATGTTAAACTCCTGGCAATCAAGCTGGAGTATGTAACTTTTACAAAAATATATTTTTTCTATCTGTGAAAAGATCGAGCTCCTCCACCTCCTCCCTGAGCCACTATTACTGTCTAAAGAAATGTGCTGCTCCCGACCTAAAGCAACCAGTCAGAGCCAGGAGGAAGGTCTTAGCGCTGTCAATCAACTTTGTGTACGCGCCGTTAAATCTGCTAATGGTGGAGAAACAACTTTCCATTCCAGGAGAACTGTTTATCTGCCGTCATCAGTAGCCATGGTAACTAGCCTTAGCATTAGTAGCAGCTATGTTGAGGTGAACCAGCTGTAATGTAGAAGAGAGCAAGGGAGAGTCTGTGAGTGGCACGTACTTGAGGGTGATTGACAGCGCTAAGACCCTCCTCCTGGCTCAGATTGGTTGTTTCTGACTAAGTGGTGTATTTCTGCAGTTAGTACTGGGAGCACTGGGAGAAGGGAGAGGAGCTGGATTTTTTCACAGATTATCTGTCTTATATTATACTGTTACAACATAATAATTTTAATAAATGTAAAAAACACTTTTCATAAAAGTTACATACTGCAGCTTTTATAATGATGCTGCATCTAAAATTCTAATAGCTTTGTTATTGCTTCTAAACATATTTTCCTGACTCAACACATACAGTTAGTCTCTAATAATTTCCCATCTTGCTAGCAGTGTTTTATGTGCAGTTTGCTTTAGTGCTAGGCTAACATTAGCATATTTCTTTACTGTTTCGAAATGACTCCTTGATTAGTCAGCTCATAATATTTTTAATCGTGTCAAGATAAAACATTTTCCTGCTTCATAAACGTAGCGCTTTGTTTTGAAAATTCTTAAATTTATCGGTTAACGTTTTAGCTGCTCTCTTCAGCACATCTTTTTCAGCTTACACAGGGAGCTGTCTGAATATAACTAAAGTGAACAGAGCAAGTCACATGACTCTCTATGCTGATCATTCAAAAATGCCTTGATCGGAGCATGATTGATTTAATTTTTCCAGTTAGCCTATATCAGTTAACTAGCGGACTATCGGACTTTATTTCTTGGGTGCACCTGAAGAACCCAACAGTACTTTGTGTTATTCAACCTTAATTTGTTTCTGTAATTACCTTTTATTTCCTCATCACAACAAAGCCAAAGCTCAAACAATCCTTGAATTCTGTTTTCTTTGTCATAATGCCTACCCTCACCATAAAAGGACAAGAACGAGAAGAACGACATGTTGTCAGCCCAAGTGGAAGCTGCCTTGCTGGCTAAAGACCGTGAAATCCTTCGGCTTCTTGAAAATATTCAGCGGCTGCAGTTCACACTACAGGAAGTTCAAGAGACTTCATCCAATCAGATCATAGAGCTGGAGCGCCAGCTGGCGTATAAGACGGAGGCTATTGAGGTGAGAAGTGACAGAACATAGTTCACACAGTTTTTATGGCTTGAAAATAATAAGTCACTTCTTATAAATATGTTTTATTTTTTTGAATCAGAGATTAGAGGCTAAACTGCAGTCCCAGATGGACTACGAGGAGATTAAAACTGAGCTCAGGTAAAAAAGTGGTGCAGTTTGAATCTGCCAAGTCATAAATCCCATTTAGATCCAATTAAAATCAATTTTCTCTGTCTGTAGTATCCTAAAGGTTATGAAGCTGGCTTCAGCAAACGGCAACTCGTCCCAGGTATGGAAGCTCCAGCTCACACAGCACTTTACATATTAAAAGTCCTCCATTTACAAAATTAGATGTCTGGTTTCTTCTTAATCATCTATTAGTGTTTGGGAAGAGAAAATAGCCACTGCAGTGCTATTGAATGCTTCATTGATCCATCACCCATTATAAGGATATCGACAGTCACTGCTATTGATTAATCAGAAATTAACAGGGTGTGTGTGTGTGTGTTTTATAGGATTCTGCCAAGGCTGCAGAGGCTCTTTTGTTAGATAAAGATGTCTTTCTTCCATCTCACAAGTACATGGGAGATAAAACCCGACTATTGCACAGTAATGGTAAGTCTCAATTCCTGTCAATGTCTGTATCACAAAAAGTGTTGTGAGTGTTGTGATTGATATATATATATATATATATATATATATATATATATATATATATATATATATATATATATATATATATATATATATAATCGATTTTATATATATATATATATATATATATATATATATATATATATATATATATATATATATATATATATATATAAAAGGTTGCATGACAGACTTTGACTAGGCCACTCCATACCCTAAATTTAGTTGTTTTTGAGCCATTCAGAGGTGAACTTCCCAGTATGCTTTGCCTGACTCTGTGACCAGGGTTAAGGTCACAAACTGATGACTGGATTTTCTCCCCCAGGATTTTCTGATATACAGCAGAATTCATGGTTTTGTCAGGTTTTGCAAGTTGTCCTGGTCCTGAAGCAGCAAAGCAGCTCAAGTATCATAATACTGCTACTGTTGGTACAATGTTTTTCTCCGAAAAGCTGTCTGTTTTACAGTTCTCTTGTTCTCGTTTCTCAGGAGTGGTTTTCACAGTGGCTGTTCCTGGTTTTTTGGTGTCCTGCTGGACTAATGAGCAATGTTCTCCATATTTTAACCAGGGCCAGCTTTACAAGAATGTGGGCCATGGGCTGGAGCCAGTTTTGGTGCCCTAGCCAGAACAGGTAGTAATTATAGTGCATTAGAGGGTGGTCCTATATATAAATGGGTATAAACTGATGCATAGTAGGTTTAATATGTCCCCTAGCCTATAGATTCATGTAGTTCCCAAAGAAATCTATTATAACTTCATAATTTTCTAATATTTGAATATTGTTTATATTGACAAAAATCCCAAAATATTAATACAACTCACCTAATATTGGCCTATGAGTTCAACCCAGTAAAATGTTTGCAAAACATGCATTAATTTAAAAGAAAAGAAAACTTGTTGGGTGCCACAAATATTGGGGCCCTGGGCTACTGCCTCTGTAAGCCCTTTCTAAAGTCTGGCCCAGGTTTTCACCTTTGAAAGGGTGTTGTAACTCTTTTCAGAATGAAAGATGTCAATAAATTAGTTTCTCATCTGTTCTTTTATTTCCTTAGATTGGGGCATGGTGTTTTGCTTTTGAAGATCTTTTAGCCTACTTCATGTTGTCAGCCAGGTTCTGGAAGTAATCTGTGTGGGTGTGGCTTGAGAAATTTGAAAACAAAATGTGGTTAATTGGTTACTTCATGATTTAATAATGGGGACAATTACTTGTTGACATGAGGCCAGGTTGCTTTGGATAGATTTTTCACTTAATGAAAGAAAGAAAGAAAGAAAAGCAGTTTTCAAATTATTTCAATTTTCTCAGGTTCTCATTGGCTGATATTCAGATAACTAGATGAAAAACGGGAGAAATCTGTCAGTGGTAAATACTTTTTTGCCACCATTATCCTTTATTCAGTTTAGTGTAGAATGTTCTGGACAGTTGAGAATTTTGACACTGTCTTAAAACTAAAAAAGAGGTGGTCAGGCTCAGCTGATTCTGTTGTCAGTTTTTAGAATAAATTCCTATGAACAAGCCAAGCATGCAAGATGCAGTCTGCAAGGCAAGAAGGATGGTCATTTATATTCTTTACCATCTGTTATCACATCGAGAACAATGAAGCAGCAGTGTGAATGAGACTTTGTTTTTCTCTGATCAGATGATGACCACTCTGAGGATGCAGGCAAGGACACAAGCAGGCCGCCCGGCTCCCATTCTTCTTCCTCTCAGGCAGAGAGTCGTGCCTCCCCCAGCCCTGGTCCCCCTACCCTGAATGGTTCCTCCTCCAGCCACGATCTCTCCCGTCCTTTCTCTGCATCCCCGTGCTCTGGAGACAGAATGTCAGGAGACCACATCCTTCACAAGCAGCTCCTCTCCCCACACTTTAAAAAGGAAGGCGTCATGGCTTTCCCTACTGCCCTCTATGCAGCAAAGGTTGCACTCATGTCAGCCTCGCAAGGGTCTGCGGGGGCTGGCAGCGTTGATGCTGGCCTGCCCAGCGACCAGTCGGAAAGTGGCAGCTCGACCGCAGGAGATGAGGACCAGCTGGACACAGCGGAGATCGCCTTTCAGGTGAAAGAGCAGCTACTGAAGCACAATATTGGCCAGCGAGTGTTTGGCCACTACGTGCTGGGCCTGTCCCAGGGCTCAGTCAGCGAAATCTTGGCAAGGCCCAAACCCTGGAGGAAGCTGACAGTCAAGGGGAAAGAACCTTTTATAAAAATGAAACAGTTCCTCTCTGATGAACAGAACATCCTGGCTCTTCGGACCATCCAGGTCCGGCAGAGAGGTGAGTGGGAAACACTGCAGCAGAACTCTGTAGAAATAGAAAACATACAGTGCCTTGCAAAAGCATTCTCGCACCTTGTTTGTTTGTCTTGTGTCATCCATCCATCTATTGTCTATGGAAGGTGGGGGGGGACCTCCAGCAGCCTTTGGGGTAGACACCTGACACGTTACACTCACTCACACCTCAGGACAATTTAGAGAGGCCAATTTACCAAACTGTCACATTTTTGGACTGTTGGAGGAAGCAGGAGTACCTGGAAAAAATCCATGCATGCACAAGGAGAACATGCAAACTCCATTCAGAAAGACCCGAGGCTGGGATTGAGTCAAATTACGTCAAGTGAAGTTTATTTGTACAGCACAGTTCAGCAACAAGGCAGTTCAAAGTGCTTTACACCATAAAAACATAATACAACAACCTATTATGAAACAAGAAATTAACATTAAATTTTGTTAAATGCCATCATCAAAATCATCAACCAAATATGCATCAAGCATGTTGATCCATGTTCTACTTACTACTAAGTATTTAGCCTTGATTTAAAGGAACTCAGTGTTTCAGCATCTTTGCAGTTTTCTGGAAGTTTGTTCTAGATTTGTGGTGCATAGAAACTGGGATCTGGGATTAAAACCCAGAACCTTCATGCTGCAAGGCCAATTGTGCCACTGCAGACCTTGCTTTGTGCTAATTTTAAAAAAAGGATTTCAAGGCACAAGATAACGACAAGCTTCTAAGTATTTTAATTTGATTTTATGTGGTAGATCAACACAAAGTGCAAACAAAGTGCACAGTTGTGAAGTGGAAGGAATAGGGAATCTTGGTTTTTATTTTATTTTTTTACAAATCAGAATCTGAAAAGTGTAAGTTGAGTTTTCATTCAGTACTTTGGAAAATTAGCACCTGCTAGAGTGTTGGTTATGTCTTAAGATGCAGACATTTTTGTTCAGTCTTCTTTGAAAAATAATTCAAGCCCGTCAGACTGGATGCAGAAAGTCTGTTAACATCAATTTTCAACTTTTACCAAAGATTTAGGGTTTGCCCTTTTTTTGGACCATTGTAACACATAAATCTATTTTGATCCAAACCATTCCACTGTAAACCTGGTTTTATGTTTAGGGTTGTGGTCCTGGGAGGTGAAAATCCGCCCCAGCCTCAGGTCTTTTGCAGTTGGCAGCAGGTTTTGTTACAAGATCGCTCCGTATTTAGCTCCATCCATCTTCCCTTCAACGATGAAGCTGCTGAAGATGTGTCCCCACAGCATGATGCGGCCACTACTATGCTTCATTGTTGGGATGTTGTGTTCAGGGTGATGTGCAGTTTCAGTTTTCCACCAAACATGATTTCAGAAGTAGGAAGGATTCACAGCTGCATTTATACTAAAAAAAAAAAAAAAAAAAATAACTGTTGGGACTTTAATTACAAAATAATGTGACTTTTGATTATATTTTGTTGCACAGGATTTTATTTAGGGGTGTGAGATTGAAGGGGGCTGAATAGAAATGCATGCCACATATTTCACGTGTTAAATTTTTATTTGCAAAGCATTTTTAAACTATGTTTCACTTTCCCTCTACTTCAAAGTTAAGCATTACTTTATGTTAAGTAATCACATCCAAATAAAACATTATAGTTTATGGCTCTGATGTGACAACATTTTTAAAAAGGGGTATGAAAACTTTTGTAAGGCGTGAAAAAAAATATTTTCTGCCACACATGATCTAAACAGGCAAAGGTGTTTGAAAATATCTATTTAAGTATTTTTAGAGAACTTTGAGCCTAATAAGCTACAAATTGTTGAGTTTTTTTATACAGATGTACTATTTCTCCTGGACCCGTGTACGTCTTAATCCACCTGGACCACATCCTTGACTTCGTCACAACTTCCTCTGGCATGTTTATAGTGTTACTTCTAAACTTTGTTTTCTCCCTAGATTTACAGCGTTTGAAATTTGAGCTTTCCGTATACTGCAACCTCAGACAGCACGCGCTCAAAGGCAGCCATTGATCTACCAGTCAAAAGCAAAGCCTTGGAACTGCTCTCTGATCAGCCATCCCACTCACCTCTCTCCCCTCTCTCTCTCTTTCTGTTACCCTCTGTGGCAGGGAGCATCACTCCACGCATCCGAACTCCTGAAACTGGGTCAGACGACGCCATTAGGAATATCTTGGAGCAGGCCAAGAAGGAGATCCAATCACAGAGGGGAGGTAAGGATAAAGGCTACACACCATAAGACAGACATGAAAGCTAAATTGATTGGTTTTTATTTTTAAATCGACAGATTTTAGTATCTATTTTGATCACTACTTTAATGGATCTGAGTTGGAGAGGTGATTCAAAGGTGCACCAGTGTCAGTGTGTGGGTTTTTTCTTGTTTAGGTGATGGCAAGTCATCTCTGAACAGCTCATCTGGCAGAAGCAGTAACGGAGCAGGCAGCAGCTCTGATGAAACTATAAAGAACATCCTTGAGCAGGCCAGGAGGGAGATGGAGGCTCAGCAGCAGGCCCTAATGGAAATGGAGGCTTGTGGAAGGTCCTCCACTGCTAGTTCAGGGGTTCAGGTTGAACGCCTGGGGCCCCCGGAGCGCTCCAGGGTCCTCCCTTTGCCCATCTCCATCAAACAGGAGGAAGGGGGATGTATCGCTGTGTGCATGGGCAACTCCATCAGCAGCCCCCAGACACCACTCAGCGTCCTCTCCCCAGCTGCTTTTGTTCAGAACATAATTCGCAAAGTCAAATCAGAGATTGGTGAAGCAGGCACTTACTTTGATCAGCACTGGTCTCAGGAGCGAGGAGCTATGATACTTGGAGGCGGGGGTAGCTCCCGGCCCTTTAGTTCGGTCTCACCCTCCTTATCTTCGTCCTCCTCCGGGCCCCCTACCCTGCCCCGCCCCTGGCCCCGCATGGAGAACGGTGACGGCCTCGCTAACAGCGAGGAGGTCTCAAATGCAGATGATGAGCTGGGCCTAGGCCGCCCTGTGGAGGTGAAGGTGGAGTCTGACACCTCGGTGAGCGGCGAGTCCCCGGGACCAGGTCCAGGGCGCCTTTCCTACTACCCAGCGTACATTCCACGTGCCCTGAAGCCCACTGTGCCCCCCCTGACACCAGAGCAGTACGAGATGTACATGTATCGAGAGGTGGACACCATTGAGCTGACCAGGCAGGTGAAAGAGAAGCTGGCAAAGAACGGCATCTGTCAGAGGATCTTTGGAGAAAAGGTAAGAAGGTGGTCATTAATATCTGCAAAAATACAGATTACATTTTATCTCAATTGCGATGCTATTAATTTGTAATTAAAGGAATCATTTGTATTTGTATTAGCAGGTAAATTAATATCTTACCTGAAGTGAATAACTCTTTTGGTGTCTTCATTTAGTATACATCCAAAATTAGCTAGTCCAAGAGGTTGAAGCTAACCGCTAGCCAGAGAACTAGCGGTAGCTGAAACCAGAGCGAACCTTTACTGTCGTAAAACAACCCAGATCACAAAAGCATAATAGTGATTTGGTTCGACACTGTTTAATGGACCTTTAAATCACCATCACATTTGCATTTACAGTTGTATTGAAAAAATTAGAATATACATTTCAATGAAGTTCATTTGTCAGAATAAAAGTACCTTTTGAAAATTATCAACCTTTAAGCAAGTATTAAACATACTTTTCATTAAGGCTGCATTTCTGTATTAAAATTGTTTTTTACTGGTCTGATGTAATCAAATTTTTTGTCATGCTTTTGTTAGCTGTAAGTGGAAAATCATCTTAATTAACAGAAATAAAATATTTCAAACATCCATCTGTGTGTAATTAAGCTATATAATGTGTTTCACTTAGTAATAAAGTTCCTGAAATAAGTAATATTCTAATTTACTGAATGGGTCTGTATTTAGAAGCTGATGATCATTTATATAAGGAAATGGAGGTAAGAGACACGTGTGAAACTGTCCTGAGTTTGATTCTGTTGTGAAAATGGTACAAAAAACATAAATATTACAGAGGTTTAAGTAAATAACATTTTATAGATTTATACACTACCTTATTTTTCCGTCAGTTCCTCTGACCAGAAACCCTTTATATCTTTTGTTCTCAGAATGTTTATCACAGAATATCATCAGTGACTCACCGCCTCCAACCACCATGTAAATAATCTTTGACTTTTATGTAAATAACGACCCAATACAAACATAGTAAAAGTTCAGATAACGTTGATAAAATGCCATTTTATAAATTGCTATGATTTTCTTGAGACTGGAGTTGACTTAAAAGACAGTAAAGGTTTGCTCTTGGCCTCTCTTAGATTTGCAATTAGTTTTATCCTCCAGGACCATCTTATCTGGATTTATATTAAATGAAGATGCCAAAAGAGTTATCCACTTCAGGTAAGATGTTAACTGCTTATAACCTTTTAATTGAACCTTGCTTCAAAATTTTCTTTAACATTGTTCTTTTCCATGCTCCCCGTGGACTAATTTTAACTTCTATAATTGTAAATGTCAGAATAATTGAACCAAAGGAAAATGTTAAGTCATGAATTAAAAAAGGTATTGTTTTTCTGTAGAATATTGTTCAGTGAAAGTTTTAGTTGTTTTTCATTTCTGCAGTGAATCAAATAAGATTGTTGTTGAAGAGTTTTTTTTTTTTTTTTTTTCAACTTTTAGCTACAAGTAAGTGGTGTTCAAATAGATCAATATATCACTGTCAATGTTGAAAAATATTATATTTAATAAAGTTCCATGTAGGCTGGGACAGTTCAATAATCAGATATACTGAGGTTTTAAAAACAAGGAGAATTTATTTTTGAGTTATTCAAATCACACACTTTTTTGCCCTGCAATCCCAATCCTATGAATTATAACGGTTTCAAAATGAACAAATTATTTGTGGTATGCTGTCTCCCTCTAGTGGTAACCTACTGAAAGTTGTCTAATATTTGGGATCACCAGAATTTCGTTCCACCGTTAAAATGACAGATATACCAATCAGTCGGCCAGCAATCAGAAGAGGCCTCTTTTCCAATGATTGACTCTGACTGGTGATCAACAGCTCAAATAGTGAACATAATTTTTTTCCTGTTCATTAAATGTATGAAAACTGAGAACTTCCACTATAATCAGCATTAGAGCCACCATCATTATCTATAAAGGCATTTATAGATGCCTTTTAAAGTACTTTAATGCACTGTTTTGAGTGGGTGGGATGAAAATCAGGTCATATACTATGATGCAAAAATAGGAAAAGTTTTGAAATTCTTTCATGTTTTCTCTTTGATGTGTTACAATCCTTAGACTAAAAGAATCTGAATTGGCAGGTCAGGCCTCAAATAAAAGCCTAATGGGTGAATCTCTAGTTATAATAACAAAACAGTTGGTCTTTACTATTTCATTATTAGAGGTAGAGCATAGGCTGCCACAAAACCTGATTTTTGGTCCCAATGTATTATTCTGTTTGTACTGAACAGGTGCTGGGCCTTTCTCAAGGCAGCGTCAGTGACATGCTGTCACGTCCCAAACCCTGGAGCAAGCTGACCCAAAAAGGCAGGGAGCCCTTTATTCGCATGCAGCTGTGGTTACTGGATCAGCTTGGCCAAAGCCTCAACCAACCTCCAAACCAGGGCCATACTCAAGGTGAGGATCCACACACAGGTTCCCTTCCAACAGACACATAAAACTATAAGAACCACTTTATATGCTGCGCGAATAAAGCTTTCTAACATTTGCAATTGCCTTACAGAAATACAAATACTAATGTACCCATATGAAATGTTCTTAATTCCAGATAAAAGTCCGGTAACAGCCCAGTCCTCTCCCTCCCCACCTCCTAGTCCTGCAGAGAGCAACCCAAGTCCAGTGGTTGAGCCAGTCAGTCTCTCACTGGAGAGCAGCAAAGAGAACCAGCAGCCTCAAAGCCTTGGTTTAGGGTTGCCCAGCCACCCAGAAGGTGGGAAATCCACTTCCAGTCTCATGGGCCTGCATCAGCCTACAACCCCATTAGGAATCCAGGAGCTGGTGGCTATGTCTCCAGAGCTAGACACTTATGCCATCACCAAGAAGGTCAAAGAGGTTCTAACAGACAACAACCTTGGTAGGTTGGGGTTTACAACGGCAAACTGTGGTGGTGGCACCATCATGCTGTAGGAATCAAACTAATATTCTTCTGGGGGATGCATGGGGCACCATTTTAATGCAACATTTACTACTTGTTTTTGACAGGCCAGCGTCTTTTTGGGGAGACCATCCTGGGTCTGACTCAAGGTTCAGTATCTGACCTGCTCTCCAGGCCTAAACCTTGGCACAAACTCAGCCTAAAAGGCCGGGAACCTTTCGTCCGCATGCAGCTTTGGCTCAATGATCCTCACAATGTGGATAAGCTGAGAGTCATGAAAAAGATGGAGAAGAAAGGTGGGGACGGAACATCTGCTCACAGTTCTAACTTTGAGTGCTGATTGTGTAGACTAAACTTGGTGGACATTTCTGTTTGCTCTCTAGCTTATCTGAAGAGGCGGTATGGGCTGCTGAGCACCGGCTCTGACAGCGACTCACCCAGCACTCGCTCGGAATGTGTGAGTCCTGCCCTTGCCTCACTGGACTTGTGTCCCTTCAGCCAAGTAAAGAAGCCTCGGGTGGTGCTGGGAGCTGAGGAGAAAGAAGCCCTGAGGAAAGCTTACCTGCAGGAGCCCTACCCCTCTCAGAACACCATTGAGATGCTGGCATCACAGCTCAACCTCAAAACCAACACTGTCATCAACTGGTTCCACAACTACAGGTAAGTCCAACCCTCTAACTGCATTTATCCTGTTAGATATCTGAAGTGTCATTTGGAAACACACAGTAAAAGTGTTCACATCTCTTGAGCATTTTGTATTGTATAACATATCAACCTCAAATTTCTGTTTTTATTGGGATTTTATGTGATGGACCAACACAAAATAGTGCAGAATAGTGAAGTAAAATGAAAACAGTACATAGTGTTTTTCATAAATAAAAATTTGAAATGTCTGCTATGCATTTGTGTTCTCCCATTTGTGGAACTGTTTTAGAATGACCTTTCACTGCAATTACTGGTGCAATTGTTCATTGTATGTCTCTACTAGCTTTGGACATTTAGAGACAGATTGTTGCATTCTGCTTTGCAGAATACATGAAGTTCAGTTGGATTTGAACATCTGTAAATCAATGTTCATATCTTCCCACAAATACTTATTCTGATTTTGGTCTGGACTTTGACTGGGCCATTCAAAGAGCCACTTTTGCCCCTGCTGCTACAAAATAAAATTCCCCTAGAGCTGCAAAAAACAATTTTCTAAACATGTACGAAATAAAATGTTTTATGAAACCTAAAAAAAATTAAACTAAAATTTATTTTTATAAATAACCAAATAAATCCTCTATTACAAAAGAAAAACAACAATTTTGTGGAATGAGGTGATCCTTTTCTATAAATTTGGAAAATGAAGAAAGATATGTAGTTTCGTTTGAAGCTAGTTACTTTTAAAAGTCTGTTGTAGATATTAAAAGCAGATTTTGCATAAGAACTTATGGAAAGGTTTCTTATTGCATCCTTTATTAAAAACATTTCCTTTTTGGTTTTGTAAGAGCCACTGTGCAAGAGCCAAAGAGCCACAGCTTGCAGACCCCTGATCTAAACCATTCCTTTGTAGCTCTGGCTTTATATCTTGGGTTGCTGTCCTGCTGGAAAGTTTTCCAGCTTCTGCTGAAGAAAAGCATTGTCACAGCATGATGCTGCCACCATCCTGTTTAAAAGTGGGGACGTACCTTAGAGTGATGTTCTTAATTATTATCCCTAACCTATCTATTGTTTGGTCTTTGTGATGCCTCTGAGGCAGAGTAAATGTAGCTGAACACAAATGCATGCCACACTTTTCAGATTTTATTGGTAAAAAAAATTTAAAACCATAAATAATTTCCCTTCCACTATATACTCTGTGTCGGTTCTGTCATATAAAGTCCTTCTGTCTTTACTTTAAGAGACTTTCTAACTAAAATGTTTCTGTGCAGGTCCAGGATGAGGCGTGAAGTGCTGATGGGGGGTCTTCCAGATAATGACACAGATGCTGACCCCAACAGCTACTCCCCCTCAGTAACACGGAGCCCCAACTCTGATGGCGAGGACAAGAGACTGCTGGCGCCCTCAGGACAAATCCATTCCAGCCTTCCTCTTAGCACTAACGCTGCACTGCCTCATGTTAAACAGGAGGCAACTTACAGGGAAGAGGACGGCATGGATGGAAGGGAAAGCTCACAGAAAGAAGTTGGAGTAGAATGTTTTCCTGCAGCTGTACCATTGTCTCCTTTGAAAAGTGAGCACGAAGACTCCATCTCTGGCTGTCGTGAGCCCCACCTCGCTGGCCAGAGCCTGATGCAGGAGGAGGATGCGAGCAGCCAGATTCAGGGACTCCACCTTAGCACGGCCTCTGCGGATGGTCCCCAGCGAGCCAACAAGTCCAGGTACGACGGAGAAGAATCCGGAAAGTCCCCTGTTGATCCAGTCAGCTTCAAGGCTTCATCGGAGCCCTGCCGCAGCAGCCTGGAGGTCTCCCTGAACTCCCCATCTGCTGCGTCGTCGCCTGGCCTCATGATGTCAGTCTCTCCCGTTCCCTCCTCCTCTGCGCCCATATCGCCCTCGCTACCCAGTCAGGCAACAAGCACCAACCACAGCATGGATGCTAACCCACTTCCTCCATTCCAAAGCCCCAAACTCAACAGAAGCACTCAGAGACGCAATGAGAAAATGGCCAACCTCAATAACATCATCCACAGGCTAGAGAGAGCAGCCAATCGAGAAGAAACACTGGAATGGGAGTTTTAAGGCCTACTTTGTTGTGTCTCATCCAGAAGACTGTTGCTGCACACAAGGAAGGAGGTTGGAAGGAAGATTCCTGCGGACCTGAACGGAGCCTGGCTCCTCGAGGCCTGTTGTCTTGGACTGGAAACAGGAATGCAGAGGAGAACATGAAGCTGACCTTCCTACAATAATTTAAGAGTTAAAAAAATTTATAAAAACTTATTTGTTTTTGTTTTTTTCTTTTGATAATGCATAATTCTTTGAAATGTATGTGACAGCGCTAGCTGTTGTTTTACCTTATTGGACTTGACATGAAGACTTTTGCAGCTATGGTGTCATTTAATGTACACTGAAGTTCTGAAGATTGCCACTGGGTGAGATTAAAAAAAAGACCTCTGTCTTAAGCCATTAAAAGCACTATAACTATTTGAAAAAAAAAAAAGACACTGACCAAATTTGCTACTTTTTGAATAGCAGTTTTTCAAATTTTGTCTGTCAGACTGGACAGTTTAAGTCGAGTAACATGAATTCCAATTACTGACTGAGGGATAGTCCTTTAAGACTCTAAATATACAACATCTTGTATGTACTTAGTTTCTTGGTGATATGTTTTGAAATCTTTGTAACTCACACGTATAAAATGTGGTTGTACATGTTGTAGAATTGTCTGCAATAGCCTTCTCTAAATCTGATGTAGCATGGTACTCACCTGACCCTGTTATCCTCTGTAGTTAGTCACCTGTGATTATACTTGATCGAAAACGAACAAAAAAAAGAGGTTAAACAACAAATAGTTGAAAAGCCTGCAAAAAAGGAAAAAAGTTAATGTTAAACAAAGGAATACTTTAAGTGTTTTATTTTCTCTCTTTTTTTAAGATTACTTGAGGTTTACAGTTTAGGGCCCTTGTAGTTTTTGGTAGAAAGTGAAACCTTAACTTTACATGAGCCCAGTTTACACAATTTCTTTCAGACTTACCTCTTTGACCCTCTAAGGCACTGGTTCTCAGACCGTAACAGGCCAAGACCCATGACACTTGGTTTACCTCAGATTAGGTTCAGACACGTCATGCTATGTTCATGCATTTCATAAACAGAAACATGGACCACAACAAAATGAGTCAGCAGAGGAGGAGTGTTCTGCATCGGCTATGGGTCAGTTCGCCCCTCCACTAATTTGTACCTCTGGTTCACTTAAACCATCACATATCTGTTTATTTATATTTAGAGTTAGGCACAGACTGCTTACTAGGTATCTATGTATACTGAAGTCTAAGAAAAAAGCTATGGATTTCAAACCCACAACTAATTTTCCTCATGTCATTCCAAGATGCCCAGGGCTGGATTTATAAGGATGTGGGTCCCTGGGCTAGAGCCAGTTTTGGTGCCCTGACTGCTACACAAAAACTCTTTTAATGATGAAAATTACAATACATTAATAACCAGGCTATTAATAGGCTGGTATGAATGGATGCATGGTAGGTTTAATACATCCCCCGAGCAGTAGCTCCATGTTGTTCTCAAAAAAATATAATGAAAAAGTAATAACTTCATGATTTTCAAATACTTGAGAATTGTTTCTATTCATAAAAATACCAAAATAATAATGCAATTCACCTGATATGGGCCTATGAGTTTTATGAAAAATACAATGCAAAACACACATTCATTAAAAAAAAAAAAAAAAAAAAAAAAAAAAAAAAAAAAAAATCTTTGCCACACAAAAAGACTGTCATGGCATGGAAACTAAAAGAGTACCACTTCTCATTCCTATTAAGGCACTGCAGGTTTAAAACTACAGTCAGCAAGTTTTTCTAAATAAAAGCGTTTCACAGAGCCCCCTAGGGAACGTGGGGGAATTTTTTTCTTTCGCGTTACCTCACAAAAGTATTGCATTCCCTCGCAGTAAGTTTGCATTCCCACACAATACTTTTGCCTTTCCTCGCAATACGTTTTGCGTTCTCTCGCAACTAGTCAGTTCATGTGGCATCTTGAATACTGAAAGTCTTTCTGCTACAATATAAGGTTTTTGTAAGGCTTTTACATGTATGTTAATATCTCGTTTGTGAGATAGCTGAAGATTTTTATTTTTCTTTAGGATATAAATACACGACAAACCTATGTGCAAAATGCAAAAGCAAAACAGGTCAAACATGAGCTTTCCATCCCTTCTAAGACATAAACAGAAACTTTCCATAAGAAGAAAGAAAAGAAAGAAAAAATACATCCAAACTGTTTTGACTATTTTTAAGTTACTCTAAGGCTAATCTGACAGTTTTGATTGTGTCTTTTTCGTGTTGATAGTCTGAATAGTTAATAAAGTACCATTTTTGTGTGCAGTCCTATCTCTGCCGAAAGGTATTACACAAACAGATAATAGTAGATTGATTTTCAACCAGTTTTCTGCACCAAGGAGTTAAGGATGTATAAACACGTTTTCACTGAGGATCTTTAAAGCTGTACATGTGTACAATTTTAAATTGACATTTGTTATCACTGTGCGTGTATACAAAATAGACCAGGGTGCATTTGCAAATTTATTGTGAGGGAACACAACATTTATTGCAAGGGAATGCAATGTCTCCTAAGGACTGTCAAGAAATGAGACTACCATCAATTAAATAAGACACAGTACAAGGGGGGAAATATGGGGAAAAAAATCATTAACAAAATAAATCCCTTTAATTGGCATTACATCAATGAAACTCTTTTTTATAATCAGCTTTTTGCGTGTTTATCTTTGGTGATGAGCTCCACGTATGTGGGGTTGGAAGGCTTCTTACCATCACCCTAATCTTCTGCTCCCTCCACAGATTCTCTATTAGATTCAAGTCAGAACTCAGGCTGGGCCACATGATGTTCAAAATAAAAGATGAAAGTGAAATCTAAATCTGCTGGCGGAATAAACACATTTTGGGCTTAACTATGTGTTGTTTTCAGAAGACTTTATTACACCCTGTTTTTATGTTTTTGGGTTCTGATCCACATTTGGGTCAATTGGTTTATGAAATATGATAGCTATAGGCTCATTTTCAATCTAAACTAGCTCCTGCTAGTACATATATTATTTACCCACTGTCGTATATGTAAGTAATGTTTGGAGAATTTTAAGGAAATTAATAAATTGCTGGTGTTTAAAATTTCCAGGAGGCAGGTTCAAATTGATGCAATGTCAGTACGACATGTCCTGTGGTAGATGACTCTGTTTCGTACCCAAAAAAGCTGATTATGCAACAACAAAAAGGCAAAGGTACAAAATGGTGAAGGGGCGAAATGAGCCTCTGTTTTATGGCTCTGATGAAAGTTCACTCCTCAGAGAACGAACACGAAGCAGGGTGTGTGATAACTTTCTCTTTGTATGTGTACAGATGCTCCTAACGGGTAACTCCTGACTCAGTTCACATTCTCCGAACGGGGGTTTTACAGTTCTCAGAATAAATAACACTTTAATGGAACAGCTGCTGAGCACTAAAACATGGTCAAGCTGGGCGTTCGGTAACACTGATGAGATGTGTATCGATCTACTTTGGGAGTAAAGCTCGGTAAATCTGAAAGCATGATGCTTGTCATCATCCTAAAACCCTTCAGTCTGTAAGTACAGTATATTAAAGAGCACCCCCTCATATTTGACCACTTGTGTATTGTGTCTGTAGCTGTTTCTTTGTCATGCTTGCAGGATGTTCTTTATGTATTTTGCCTCTATTTTATACTCTGAACACTTACCTAGATATCCAATACCTCCTGTATGAAGTACTTACAGCACTTAGGTTTTTGATAATTGTGGGAACTCCAAGAAATTTTCAAATATGAACATTATCCTTACTTAGCGTCCACAAGTCTTGCCTTTACTGTATTGTTGGATTTGGTAGTAAACACTTGCACATGTCTACATAGTTCAGAGGACTTGGATTGTATTATGTAGAGCTATATATTACACAATTATTAAAAAGTAACCCTACATCCTCGGGACAAATTGTGCTGAATATATTGAGATATAGTGTACAGATTTAATAAACCAAACTCTGTCGAGCCAGTTCTTATCTGGCAAGCTTGCCCATGTTTTAGACCTTCTCTCAGGGTAGTCTTGCTTTTTAAAGCTTTACTGAAATGGTTGCTCTCATCACTGATGGTGATTATGATAAATATGTGGTGTAGAGAATGACTCTGTTATGCTCTTCAATAAATGATCATGTGGAACTTATATGGTTATTGGAGTTTGAGCTGTCCCATAAAATCGTGGTTTGCTTGGAGAATTGATGCAGTTTTGTAATTCAGTACACAGATGTGTCAAAGTACAGTGCAGACTGGAAGTACCAGAAGGAGGTTTCTGGATTGCTTTTCTGAGATCAGTAGACTTGCTCTCTAATAACACAGTTTTATTTTCATCTCGGAGTCAGAAAAGCTTTTGTGGCGCTTTTCTAACAACCATATTCTGTGCATAATGTACTCTGATTAGATTTGATTAGATTTTCTAATGGGAAAACTTCATTGATTTTCATATTAACATGGTCACATGAAAAGAAATGTATTTACCTTGACCATTATCTTCTCATGTAAACCTCATGTAATTGTTTTGCATGCAATTATTTCTGGTCTCATGACAAAGGGATAGACTGTTTTTGTGTTATTCTCCTTACACAGGAACGGTGAATCCGTACTTAAGGTCTTTTTTACATTAGCAATGTCCATGCATGGTGCAGCTAATTTATATGACTCTTGCAAAATCATTACGAATCTGTTGAAAGCGGGAACTCAAGAATCAGCTTCATGGTTAATATTTAAATTAAGGTTATTTTGTGCCATATCATATGTTTCATGCATTTTACTTGCAGAGAATTTTCTTGTATGTGGGGCTGTTTGTAACCCAGTTCAGAAAGAAAGCCTAGCTTTGTTTTTAATTATGAACTTTAAACTCAATAGTTTTATTTTATAACTGACATGAGTCACTAAAAATAAAGCAGCTGGCAAGCAAAATATAGATGATTGGAGGTAATATAAAAAATGTGGTTACTACTCTGGCACTGAGGGTTTGTCCCAAAGAGAATTTGTTAAAGGTTGGCTGTGACTCGGTAAGGAAGGCTCAAAAATGTTTTAAATGAACTTTGTAAGGCCACACATGTCAATATATCAAATGTTAAAGAATGGTCAATGGTATGCCAATTTTCTTGGAAAATAAATTGCATATGTAAGCCATCAGTCAATACATTTTTGTTTAAGATCTGTTGTGTTGTGTATTTATTTTCTCTGAATAAGGATGCAAAGATATAGATATTTTTGCCAATAGAACTCTATAAAATTGTGTTTCAAGACGTGACGTTGTTTTATTAACTAGAAATGTGCTCTATGTATAACAGTGAAATGCATGCTTCACCACCACTTAGTATTTTTGCAGTAATTTGGTAATAATTACAGTGTTTACATTATAGTACCGCGTGTTGTTTCTGAGCCACGCCCCCTCACGTCGGATAGCTCCAACGTAATGACGTTGCCGGTACGTATGTTGTTGGGCTGGAGATTTCGCGGTGATGGCGACGGAGGCTCGGCGCTGGAAGGGGACGTATTGAAAGCTGGGCTTTGGCTTGGATATGACGAATGCGTATTTGTTGGAGATTGCTTTGCTCTTCAGTTATTCCATTGGCTTCGGATAAATCCTCGGACACGGACTTCTCAACACTCCTTTGACTGGTGAGTCAAGCGGCTGTCGTCTCGTCCTCGATGTGTTTTGACAGAGGCCTCAGTCCCGGGGTCCGCCCTCCATCTCATAACAAAAACACTTGCACGGAGCGGCTAGCTCCCGCAGCTAAAGGCTAGCAAGTGAACTTGCTGGCTGTTCTGTAGTACAACCAGCGCTAGGACATTGCAACATAACAATGCAGCGCTAAAGTCATTAGAGCCACTTGTATTCCTTATACGACTTCTTAGGACTTGGCTTTAGTTTACCCTACTGTTTAGCTACAATTAACTGACGCTAGCTAGCTAACTGTTGATATTAACGTTTGTTAGCTTACCCAAAGAGAATGAAAAGCAGTCGTAATTTTACAATTATCTTCGTCGCCACTTTAGTGCGTTGACATTAAAGATGGAGTTGACTGCTAGTAGTCTGTCACTAAATTATTTCTCTGTGGTCGAATTTATGCCTCGATGCTGAAATTAGATTAACAACTGTGGTTTAATGTTGCTTTCCATCTTTACGCGTATTTCATGCAAAGCACTGAGAGCTAAATAGCATTTTTCTTGAGAAGTACATTTAGTCCGTCCAATCAATACTTTTTAAGCGATTACCATCCGTTAACGCCCAGTTGTCCGTGCACTTCACCGTGCTAGTTGTCAGTTTGGACTTTTTGAACTAGCTAAAACCATGGAGGGTGAGTGATGCTGCGGCTCTGTCACGGGACAGGAGTAACGCTAAGGCTCTAACGGAGTTTATCCTTCCGTGTGTGGTTCTGAGTGAAGCCAGCCAGACTCTGCTCATAAGCCTTCCGCTGTAAACAGACCCGTGCGTCGGCCAGATATGCTTTATCAGGTAGCACCAGCAGTAAAAGTACTGAAGTAATGACCTCATTTGGCCGCTTCTTGGAGACGAGGCCTCATTTAAGGGGCTCATCTATTACCATTTCGACTGGATTTTTTTCACCATGTTTCTCCCTTTACCACTCCCCTTGCCTGGGCATCTTAAATGTTTATAAGTAGGTGTGTTGTGCTCCTGAGCTGTCCATTCACTGACCCTCTTAGATCCGATTTCAGTCTCTGCAGCAGGAGCTGACCTTTTCAGCTATTTGTTAGGCAGTTTGCTGAGATATCCCTAACAGGTTGTTTAAAAGCAAATTGCTTGGTAATTTTTTGAATTGTACCTCTGTATAAACACAATTTAACAATGTAAAAGAACGCTATACAGCTATCACATTTGAAATTCTTACGTTTATGACTGAAATGTGTTCTTGATGAATGTAATTCGTGGCACCCTGGCCACAAAATACCATTCACCATGCTAATGCAAGATGTTTGGCACTGTTTAACAAGCTTTCTGGCCATATAACTCAGAGTTTTTTAGGTCTTTCATGCCATTTATCAGTTTATTTCAATCTCAAGAAATGGTTGCATTAGCTTAAAGATGCTATCAATCCTGTATGTTTTTCTCCTCGAACTAACACTGACAATAAACCATAGCTGGGTAATCAAGTTTGGATTTCTGCTGCATGATTTCACTAAATGCAAAGTTTTAAAAAGCAAATTTTCTGTGTTCATTCTGGGGAATGACCTAAGAATCACAAGACTGGTTCCAACTTGAGTTGTTTTCTGTCTGATGGGTTTCGGTATGCACTTGCCACTGTTTGATGCCTTATTCTGCGTGTAACAACTTAAATAGTTACATGATTTGCCGATACTGTGGTGATACGTGCAGTATTTACATGTAATACTTCAGTGTACCCATATGTCTGTCATCCTTGATGATCATTTTCTCTAGAAGTGGTAGTGGGTGAAAAAGCAGGTATGCAAAGAAACTTTAGTTCATCTTAATGGAATGGAAGGGAAAAGACCAAACAATGCGGTTTTAAGAACAACTTGACTTGAAATTATCTTTTATAATGAAATCTTGCTGTTCTGGTTCTCTTCACGGACTCCACGTGTTTTACCAAAATCTGTTGGTTTTTTTTTTTGTTTTTATTTTTTTTTACCAGATTTCGTAAAATCCTTGTGTTTTCATGTAAGTCGCAAATGTGGTACTAAAGGGCTACAGAACACAATTTGCAAATCAAAGAGGAAAAAGCAACAAGAAACTACAAATGGACTTACGATATCCCTTTTGTGATGCTTTTGGGGTGATAGATTTTTGTCTTGATTTAAATAATAATTCACAAGAAACTAACCAAATTAAAACTGTCCATGTCTTGCTGTTCTGTAGATGATAAACTATGTCTGAAGACAGTTTGATTGATTTTCATAGAAAGATTGCTTTAAAATATGCTGTCTATGAAGTTAGGTTTTATGTGATCAAGACTCATAGCTTGCTAGATGTGGACTTGGTACTTAGGGCACCAGCAGATATTTTTTTCCAGTCCACATCAGAGTATCTCAAAGCTCACATGCATGCCACTGTGACCACCAGTACATCTATATTTGCCAGAGAATCAAAAGGCCTCCTGTAGTTTGGAAAGAAGCCTTCTGTTTGCAAAATATAAGGACATTTAAAAAGAAAAAAAAAAAAAACATTTTCTCACAGTTCCTGTTAATTTCCACAGATTCCACGTCTTCCTTGTTAGAGTTTCCGAACAGATTAACCAGGACTGCAGACTGATCTGTGCCAACGTTCTGCGGTAAGTTTTAGGAGATATTGCTAATTTTTTCATGAGTCTTTATCTGTAATCATTGACATTTTTGTCATCTTTCATCTTAAAACTATGTTGGTAGAGATGCACTGATCTGAGATTTCAGGCTAATTACTGATGTTTGGTTTTTGCAAACCTTTGACCTGCTGATACAAATTTTAGCTGATTCTGATTTCTTTAAAAAAAACATGACTAACAGCACCCTAAACATTTCTTTTTCTAGTCTTTCTGTTGTTAGCTGGTATTAATAATTTACAATCAGTGTTAGGGCTGGGTGATAAATTGATTTTATGAATTAATTGAATTTTTGGCTTTATGATGGACTCTAAAACAGAATATTAAGGCCAGGCTAAAAAAATTTTAAAGAAAAGTAAAGTCTAAATAAAGTAATAATATTACAAGAATATCATCATAATAATATAAGAATAAAGCGTCAAGAATACTAGAATATAGTCTTAACATTAGGAGAGTGAAGTAGTAATTTTATGAGAACTCTAACACAAAAAATAACAAAAAATGGAAACGAGGAATGTTGAGCAAATTATACTTTATCAGATTTATAGATAAGGAAATGCTTCATCTTTTAACACATCAGCATCAAACAAATATCAGTAACAGGACTTTGAAATGATTGTGCAAATGACTGAGTCTATTTAGAAGAAAAAACCACACGAACTGAGCTGGTCACGTCAGAGCCTGGTAACTCTGTCGAAGCTTTTATCTCATTAAAAGAACTTTTTTCTCATAATTTTAGGACGTTCTGTTGATAAAATTGTGTCTTTATTCTGCTAATATTAGGATTATATTCTCATAATTAAACAAGAATTCTTATAGCCTGGCCCTAATACTCTGTCCTCCAACTCCCAGAGGGGATGATTGAAATAAAAGCCACTTTTTGAAAATATTTTTTGTCATTTGTAATTTCATTTTTAAAAAAGAAAGCAAGATTTAAAATCCATTAAGATCCATTAAAATCGGATCTGATGTGAAAAAATCCGAGATTTTATTTTTAATCCATATCGCCCAGCCCTCTTCGGAGTAGAGGTGACATTCACACTGTGTGTATCCTGTAAAACAGGATTTTACTATTATTTTAACATGGACACATTAAACGATCTCCTGCATTTTATCCAAGTTTTTTACCTGTAATATCCAGCATGTTAAATTCAGACAGAAGTTGAATGCTCAAAAGTATAAAATGGAACAGCTTTGCTGTGTTACCTTCCATACTGAAGAGTGTTTTTATGAGCTTGTAGGTATGGAATATTCACTGATGGGGGAAATGGATCGAATTATTGAGTTTCCAATCAACTGATCACTGGCCAGTCAAGCAGAAAAGCCAATTTCACCATACATCGCCAGTTATCAATGTTTCTAAGCAGAAAATACTGTTGAAATATACTCTTTAATGTTTGTGAACATGACTGGAATAAAATAATCAGATTAAACAGAGATGATAAATATTATGCTGCAGCGGTCTTTAATTGGAGTCAGTGTGGGAAAATGAAAATGTGGTAACAGTTTGGCCTCTGCAGCACCCAGAGACCAATAACCGGTAACCAACTCATGAAGCAATCAGTTAAACATCTGTAGCAAATGATCTCAATTTGAATTAGCTTTTCATTTCAGACAGGCCTTACTAGACGGACTCATAATGAATAAATTAAAAGTGATTGAATTTTTGATCTGATGGTTTAAAGAGCCCTTTATGTGAAGTATTTATAATCAAAGCCTATTTGTTTTTCTGTGTTGCTGTTGAACAGACAGAACCGAGCCAGAGTTACTTGTTGGGAGACCCACACTCCTTCACAGGGGCCATGGTACAGTATCCTTACTTTGTTTACTGCATTGAATGAGAATAGCTGTGTCCCTTGTCCTGCAAGCAATCCACAAAATGGGAACTATCCATTGATTATTGCTTTCAGTCAGCCCTGGTTATCAGCAGGCAGACAGATGCGTCAGCTCTGAACATGTCAAAGGTCTTCTGAGGACAACTTTCAGTTTCCACTGCAGGAATATTTTATCGTTACTTTGTGATCTATGCCGCTGACTGGATGTGCGTTTCTTATTTGAGCTGCTTCTGTTTGGTTTTTCTTGAATTATAAAAATTATAGCAAAGTGTTGTTGTTTTGGCTGGGTTTAGCTTTGTTCTACAGCAGTGGCAATTGGTTAACAGCTCTGCTTATGCTGAGGCAGCATCACACAGGATGTTTTACTACTGTTTATCATTCACCTCATTCTTTCCACCCTAATCTGGTTTTATGCAGCGTTTAATCTAAGGTCTGCTGCTGAGTCAAAACATGTGACATTTCATCCTCAAGATATGCCAGCCCAAGACTCGCATTTACCCTTGGGTAAAAATCCCAAATTCTGCTTGAATTTGCATTTCCTTCTAAAATGAGAATTGTTGCTCTTTAATCACACAGTTTGGCCCTTGCGAAAGCCTACAAAAATGTTACTTGTTAGAGAAATTCTTCCTACTAAATATGATTTAATTTCATTCAGGTTTTTCTAATTTTCCAGTTTTTGGGAGTATGTTGCCTTTGTTGGTTCTACCATGGTTTGTTGTACAAGGGCTGATTATTCTAAATCATCATGATTGCGTAATACTCTGTGGTGGAAAAAGGAAGACTGTCGTTGTGACATTCTTACCATTTACAAATAATTTGAAAGCCAACCAGATGCTTTCTGTGGCCTCGTGGGGAGAGAAAGCTGAAATAAGGCTGTGTGTGCTGGACGGGAGATAAGCAACAGTGAAGGAAATACTCAGCTAACCATCTCCTGTCACATGTTCCCAATTTAAATTAAAGCTAAAGACAAATATGATTGTGAAAGAAAGTTGTGGTTTGAAAGCTGACGCTAGTTTGTTCATGAATAAACATGCAGGAGGAGGAGGGGCAGCAGAGTCTGGAGTGTATCCAGGCCAATCAGATCTTCCCCAAGAAGTCCCCAGTGCTGGAGGAGGAAAACATGCAGGTGAGCCACACCCATGTCCCCACTGATCATTTTAAAGGGATCCACAATTGGTTGTAATAATAGACTTTATTTGAGAAACATTTGTTTCAGATGTAAAAACAATACAGTAAAAATATTGTTGGATGTTTAGTTTTTATAAAATGAAATAAAATATCGTCAAACAGACATTGCCATGTTGTTTACGCTGCAATGCATTCTGGGTAGATGACGTATGCCAGGACCTACAGCGCTAGCTCCATCCTGCCGGAACAGTAATTATTGCACAATAAGTAACATTCAATACTTTAAATTTGAACCAGAGTGCGTTGAAATAGAAGGGAATGCAGAAATGACGAGAGGAAATTTCACAGTGAAGAGTATTGTTGGCACGACTCGGTAGCTGTTAGATACTGTCCACTCACTGATTGAAAAAGGATCAGATTTTTGCGCTTCCAGTTGGCCAGTCAGTGGTCAGGTTTGATGAAGTTGAAAACCAGCTAATTCCTAATGTTGGCCTTTGATTAGCTTGTCAGTTGAATCAGACTGTTCACTTCAGCAGAACTGTCCAAAAGTTTTTCCTGTTTTTCTATTTTTTTTAAAGCATCTTTGTCAGAAGCATTTGTAACTACACATTGGCTGGTGAAGGAGTGGTTATCGCGCAGCTCACGAGCCGCATGAGGCTGTTTTTCGCTCTCCTGTGTGTCTCGCGGAGACTTGACTGGTCTGTCAAGGTTCTCATTTTAACTGCCGTTTGTGGAGTATTTTGTTTTGAAAATCTCATTTTGAAAAATATGAACTTGTGCCTCCATTTGACTTCTTTTCAGCAAAGACGCTTTACACATTTCACTCATCTCTGTTGTAGTTACTTGAACTGAACCACTTCACTAGCACAGTTAAATCAGAAAGTTCCATCCCCTCATGACACATAGACATTGGGAGATGTCAGTGTGACTGACGTTACCTTTTCCAGTTTTCCGCAGCCCGCAGTACCAATTCACTTTGATTGCAGTGCCTGAGTTGTTGTAGTATGAGAATACTCATAAATACTCCGCTAAAACTACTCAGAGTGTAGTTTTAGCGGTATGAGTATTCTCCTATCAATCAAGTAGAATGGATTCTTTTGCGAAGCAATAGAAACAGTGCTGGGAGAAGTAATATTTTATTTAGAGGTGAGCCTTGGTTAAAAATTTTTATCGAGTTAATTGCAGGGTCTGTAATTAAATAATCGCAGTTTGTAATATAAGCAACATTTTCAATTCAAAAACGCTTTTTGCTGCTAAATTATTGAATATCTAGACAGATGAGCTCAACAACAAATATTTGTTTTTAATTTGTTATTTAGGTTATTCAGTCATCAGATTGGTGCAAAGTGCTATTATACCCATTCAGCTTTCAAGTGTTTCAGCAGGAAACCCCTGATCATTCATGTCATTTCTTTGAAAAAATACTGCTTTAGAAATGTGACCTGTGGACACTGACATTAGCATTAGGAATGTATGTGCTTCTGCAACATGTTTTGCATCGAGATCATATTTTAGGCTTGAACAGCTTTGATGATAGGCCAACTACTTTTTGCACAACTTGAACACAATATTCTTTTCCAGCATCCCATCAGATCGTTTTTTGAAGCAAAAATTAACCCCCAGTGTGCCAATTCTCTTGGCAGCTTTATGTTCCATCACAGTTGTTTGTGAATGTTGCTTGTGCGTCAGGTTTACTGATATACCAGAAACGCGCAAATACAAAGGTTCCAGCCAAAAATTTTGTATGTTTAAAAAAAAAAAAAAAAAAAAAGCCATTAATTGCGTTAAAATTTTGAACACATTAAAATCTTTGTAGTTAATTAATGTAAAGTAATGTGTCAAAGTCCCAGTGCAAATTTTATTGTAAATGTAGGGGATGTCCAAATGAATACTTTTCAAATATATTTGTTTGGACATCCCCTTCACACATAATTATTGCAACACAATCCATTATTTTTCCAGCCATTACTCAGTGAAACAGAGAGGAGCACTAACTTTAATTGTGAAAACAGATAAAGAATTGAAAAAATGAAAGAGATGACATACTGCCTCAGCTGTGATGAATTGATGAGCTGCTGTTATATAACATGTCTGAAAAGGCAGTCCATTACTGCAAGTAGTCCTTTTTTTTTTTTTTTTTTTTTTTTTTTTTTTTTTTTTTTTTTTTTTTTATACAGAACAGCTATTTTTTATATTGCCATAAAGGTTTTTTTTAATCGTCACATTCAGTGACATTGCAAGTTTCTTTTTACATATGTATTATCATTTTTTGCAGATCTGATCTGTGTGGCGTTGCAGTTTATGTCAGATTTTTTCTTGTCTCCTGCTGTTGCTAGGTGCCCTTTCCTGAGCTGCACGGGGAGTTCACAGAGTATGTAGGGAGAGCAGAGGATGCCATCATCGCAATGTCCAACTATCGCCTACACATAAAGTTCAAAGAGTCTATTGTCAACGTAAGTGTGTCTGAAAAGTTCCCAATGAGCTTTGGAGTTGCAGATCCGATTAGAGAATATCTTTCACCCAACTGGAAATAACTACAGAATGAAGTGCATTGTGTCTATTGGAGGTTGTGTGAAAGTGTGTAATGTTGTTTTGTGAATGGACAGAGCCGGCCTGTTAAGCCAGCAATGTTCAACAGGCCATTCAGACCTGATCTCCAGTGGCAGCAGCACTGCAAAACTCCTCTCCACCTCTGTTTCTGCGCTCGCCTCCCCACTCCCCTTTCTCTCTGGACTTGCCGTTGCTATGGTTGCAGCTGCTCCAGAGGGGATGCACAACAGTCAGGCCCTCTATTTGGCTCTCTCAACCTTTTCACCATATAAAGGAGACAGACTGGTTTGTTTTCATTATATCCAGCTACAAAGTTGTTTAAATTTGGAATTTCTTTGCTTTGATGTTGAGATAAATCATGGAATTTGCAGTTTAGTATGAGGAGAAGCTAAAACACATAGAAATAATTCAAGTTATATTTTTGCATGTGTCATAATTCCAAGCTTTTAGGCCTGTGCAATATTATGGTTCCTTGTTGCCCAGGAAAAAAAAAGGCTATTATTGTGATTTGATTGGTGAATTTTCTCTGCTCTCTTACATGAAGTTATTCCAAATTGTTTAGCTACCAAATTAAATATTTCTCAAAAATCAATCAAATTTCTTAAGAAAATTTGAGCTTTGCTCAGTTGAACTGGCATGCAAAGGCAGATACTGATACAGTGCTGATTTTAATTCTTCCTTAACAACCAAAATTCATTCAGAATATCTCTTTCTAGCATTTTTCTTTTCTACTGTCGTGTGTTTTTTCGTGTGTGGTCAGTGTGAATGGACTTGGTGCTGAACTCCACAGCCACACAAAGAATGCCCGGATCAATGCCCTGCTTGTTTTGCTGCTTTCATGGCATGTTCTCACTGTACAAAATGTAGAATGTTACTTTTGTAAATGATGCTTAATTAATTTAAATAGGCCCCTTGACAATTTGTGGTGTTTACTATCATCCTTCTGTATCAGCTAAGGACATAGTTTTTGAGATGCAGAGTAAATAACAGCAGTGTTTAACGTTTAGAAGTTTCTATCAAATGTCCTGTGTGATGCAGAACCCTCTGATTTAAATGGTTTTATTGAAATATTAAGTTGACTAAAACTGATTCAACATGACACTCATAAAAAGCCAGAGTTATAATATAAATAATAACTAATAATTTGGAGTCATTATATGAGCACAAAATTGAGTTGAATAATATTTTGGTGATTCTGCTTCATGAAGGAGTCTTTGTGTTTCCTGTTGCTGTTTGCTTCCCTCCACATGTTGCTGGGGTGAGTTTCAGTTTTAGTGACCCTCTGTTTACTGGCTTGCATTTGTAAGAGCCAGAGTTCTCCTAACATATATATGATTTAGCTGACAGGGCATCTGTGTCACATGGCAGCACCGTCAGGGCCCAGAAGACAGGAGTGGGAAGTGCAGGAAGAAGGCAAGTGAGAGAAGTGGTTAAAAAGCAGTTCAGGAATTTTGATGATGGCCAGATGAGAGATGTAGATTGGAACACAGGAATTAAATTGTGACAGCAGGATGTGCAAACATCCGGAATATGCAGTAATGGCAGCTCCACGCTCGCACTAAAAGTGATAACAAATGAAGGTTTCCTCTTTCATGGTTGTTCTCTTTGTTTTTATTTTCTGTTTTTTGGAGTTTAGAGTTGTTGTTGTGAGGTTTCAGTAAGTACCCTGCAGAACTGCATGGAGTGGAGTGGTTGAATTTTAACTGTAGAGTTTAGTGTGTGTTTGCCTGCTAACTGGCTGCTGCCTCAGGGAGTGGAGACTTTATTGTTTGACACCAGATGTTGGTTTGAAGTAGTTCCTTTCAGATGAAAAAAAAAAAGTGTGGATCTCCATACAAAAGATGATGGTTTCCAGCCTCCAGTCCATCAACAAAACTGTACCTGCCTTTGTGTTCTTGTAATGAGAGCTGACTTGTGCATTGGCTGATTGGCAGTCATGCATGACTGTGAGATAATAAGCTTCAGCTTCACCTTTTCTAAAAGCCCACCACACCACAGCAAAGTGCTCTTAACTCATTAACAACCTGCCTCCCTGCACTATTCAGGTTTTCTCTGAGCTTGTGTGCGTGACAGTTCTGTACTTCGTATTATATTTGCCTATAACTAATAAAACAACAAAACAGTGTCAAGTAGGACATACAAGCAAGATCTTCACGTGTGTAATGGTTTTGTGCTGCCACACACACCTCAGATGATTTCGTATATTTAAAGCCTACAGGGAGCTGTGGTGTGTTTATACTGTAATCAACTACAGTTTGACAGAGTGGTTTGTGTAACCTGAAAATTTTCTGCATGATTCTGGATGATAATGTTTAGTGATGATGTACATTTGTGGTGAACGTCATGTTGCTGTATGTGGTGGTTAATTATTGGCCCTGAACTTTTACCGTAGTGATCCAGACTAATTTGCTAAAGGGATTTTCATCACACGGCCCGTACTGACTGCATGAGCATGATTGGTACACGCCTTTAAATATCCTTGGCTGATGATCCAAATGGGTGTCGTATATCTCGTGTCTCACATTTTGTGTCTGCCATAAATGCAGATTTATATCAAACTCTTCAACTTTTTTACATTTTGTCACTTTGCAACCACAAGCTATATTTTATCTGGATTTTAATTGAAAAGTGTGAGCTTCATTTACATTCACGTACCCACCAACGCCCCCGTCCTCCCACACCACTCTCATCTCTTTGGCAGTAGTTTGTGGAATTGCCTTTTGCAACACGGACATGGATGACTTTTACAGAATCTTTTACACAGAAACGGAAATGTGCAAATTTTGGCTTGGCTTTGCAGAATGGTTTAAGCTAGATCCATTTTCAAATCATACCACAGATTCTTGGTTGGATTTAAATCTGCACTTTGACTGGGCCATTTAAACACCTGAACATGTTTTGATCTAACCCAATCCATTAAAGCTCTGGCTGTGTGTTTAGGGTCGTTGTTCTGGTGGAAGGATGAACCTTCCCCTCAGGCTTGAGGCTTCTGCAGCCTTTCACCAGTTTTCTTCAAGGATTGCTGTGTATTTAGCTCCATACATCTTTCACAGCCATGTTTTACTGTGAGGGTGTTGGGTTTTTTTCATTATAATGCGCAGTTAGTTTTCTGCCACACATGTAGGCCCAAAAGTCAAATTTTATTGTCATCTATCCTGAACACTTTCTACTACATGTTTGCTGTACCCCCTACATATCTTGTGGTTAACTGGACACAGGACTTCTTTTGACTTTAAGTGATTCCTTCCTTTCTGCCACCCATACAGTTAATATCACATGATTTTATTTTGGAGTATTACACTAATGGGGGCTTGATCCAAACGCATGGCACACTTTTCAGTCTTTTATTAGTAAGAAATTTTGACAACCATGTCCCGTTTTGCTTTCTCTATTACATGCTCCTTGTTTTAGACAGAACTATAGGAAAGGTTTAAGTAGTGTGACAACCTTTTGTTAGGCATAAATATAAATGTTCCCCTCAGTTTAAGGTGATGTTCTCCCCCTCCTGTTTTTGACTTCACAGGTCCCCCTCCAGCTGATTGAGTGTGTGGAGTGTCGGGATATGTTTCAACTTCATGTCACCTGTAAGGACTGCAAAGTTGTCAGGTAAAACTTAACTCATCCTTTGCTATTAAATGTACATGAAGAAGCCTTTTCTTCCTTTTATTTGCAGAGAAACAAATTATAGCTGTTCTTTTAGCACCATTGAAAATATAGAAAGGAAAATTAACGTAATGTACTAGATTCTAACATTCCTCACAGAAGTTCAGATATCAGAAGTCAACTATGTTTTTCTTGCTTAAGTTCTGTTAGTCATTCAGTCAAGATGCAATAATCTTAATGTGTTGTTAAATTTGTTTTGTGTTTAATGCGATTAGATATTCATTGATTATATAGCGTCCATAAATGTGAATGCTTCCCCCGCATCCTGATTGGAACTGATGATTCATTTATCTTTGAAACTAATTGGTGTGTCTTCTGCAGGGATATAAAATTCATGAATTCCTTCCTTAAAGTACAGCTGAGTCATGTTCTGCAGCTCGATCAGTCTGTATTGCTGGATGTTAAGAGTTTGTTTGTCTATCAGTCCATCTGCCCTCCCCTTCCTGTTGCTGCAAATTGCATATATTAAAACATGTTACTGTGGGAGAGTCTTCTGTAAATCCATAGAGAATTTTTTTTTTAAGCTTAAAACAGCCTTAAAGTGTCACTCACCCTCAAATCAACTTTTTTTTTTTTTTTTTTTTTTTTTTTGCTGAGAAACTGTCTAAGTTATTTAGGGTTCTATGTGTATGTTCCTATGCAAATTTTGACATTTCATGTAAATTTGTTTAGTTCTGAAATATTTTGGCAAAAACCGTCTCAGTGGCCTCCTGTGGTTGAACAGTGACTACTGCAGTTGAGTTCTCCTATTCAACTTTACAGCACACAGTACCACGTTCGGGTATAAAAGCATCTCACTTAGACACGAGTCACGAATCATTCTCTTACTGCGAGTCAGTAGTTGGAATAGCGAGCGTGGCCAGCATTGATCGAAAGTGTTTCTCAGCTTTGCTCATGTGTGATTCATTTGTAATGTGGACACGGAGTGGAACGGGTCTCCTCTCTGCTCTGACTGCTGGACGACTCAGGCTCACGGCAGCACTCGCTGCTCTGCTCATAATAGAGCAGAATTGTTTTCACATGTCGCCATAAAAGTCTCCATTAACACAGAAAAAAGGTCGCTAGATATGTCACTGGTGGTTTTTAATAAAAAGTCACTAAATATAGCGACAAAGTGGGTAAGTTGGTAACAAAGGTTCATTCATCCTGACCACAGCCCCACTTATCCTCACACTTAGCCGTGCCCCTCACTGTCTCTTGGCTCCACCCACTTTGGTGAAATTTTTCAACATTTGTAAGGGGCAGGATTATGCTTTCACAGGGGGGTTAGTTACACTTTAAATAGTACTCATAGTACCCTGCAAGTTTTAGTCTAGAAAACTGGAATTTTGATCTGAAAAATGTGTAGGAACTCTGTACTTCTATTAGTTCTGGTGCATCTTGTTTAGGTTGAAAAATTGTACCCAAATGAGACTAAGGGGTTTGAATCTAGAGTCCTTTATAAAGATTGGAACAGTAAAAAAAACACTGTAAGGTTAGATTGACCCTGGAGATGGTTGCCGGTCCAGGTTTTTGTGCTGGCCGGCCACATCCACTGTTTGTTTTCAGCAGATGGTAATGGCTGTGTTTGTCTGTCTGCAGCACTGCTGTGGGATGGAAAGATGTCACTCGTGTTTTTTTTTTTTTTTTTTTTTTTTTTTTTAAATCAGTGGCTGTTTTTTTTAAAAGGTGTTTTAAAATAACCAGATGTACTTTATTACTTATAATTACGCCCTACTCAACTGTGATAAACCACTGACAATGAGACGAAAATGGAAAGCAGATGATTCACAATCCACTGTAAAAAGTTATTCAGCTGAAAGTCAAATTGATCTTTGTACCAACTTCAAAACCATTAAAGCTGTCCAGCTGGAGTCATTTAAATAAAGACAACTGAAAGTCAGGACCAGTGGATGTGCAGTGAATCTATCCTCTGGGAAGCCACAAAACCTTTAAAGGGGTCATGACAACAAATTTCATTTTTCTGTGGTTTTGGGGGTATAATATGATCTATTGTGCACTGATGAGGCTGTGTTAATGTCAAGAGTTGGTGTCAAAAACCCTGCTCATAGGCGGTCAGCTTTGTTTCTTTGCTCACAAATGGACGAATCAGAGAACAGTTCATCTTTCTATGTAAATTATCTTTCTACGTAATTCATATTCTCCAATTAGAGCACACCATCACGCAAACAACCCTCCCCCTCCCTTTCCTCCTCCAACCAGCTGATACACTGGCTAATTTAAGAGCTAAGTCACACTGGCATGTCTGGCTAGTCCACTTGAGAAGAGGATGGCTACTAAAAAGTTGAGCTGTTATGTCCAAAAGTGCTTAAAAACAGCTGGAAGTTTCCAGTTACTCCCGAAGGATGAGAGAACCAGAGAAGAGTGGCTGAAGTTCATTTATGGGGAAGTACTACGCAATTATAGCCCCAATTTGAGACTGTTCAGCGCATTTTACTGAAGAGTTTCCCAAATCTGGGTGTAGCCAATCAGTGAAGTCAACTAGGTAGAGCCACATATCATTACCGTACCCAAGGCTTTTACAGAGGAGGGAGATCTGGCCTGCCAAAACAAGCCCCTACAAAAAGGTGACGTTATTTTTGAGTGAAATTCTTTGGAGAATTGACATATGCAGCAATATCAACTACATAAAATAGTTTATACAGTAATGTCACCACCCCTTTAAGCTTTCTTACAACTGAAGACACATTTAATAGGTAACATAGTGGATTTAAAAAAAAAAAAAAAAAAATCACTGTGTCCATTATGTGAACAGGGAAAAAAATCTGAAAACTTTAATATATCAGAAACGGTGATTACTAGCTACCTTCAGAAAACAAACCTAGGGCTACCTAGCCAGTTTTGTTACTTTAATTTTGCCAGCAAATTCCATGTTGGAGTCGAACGCCTTCAGCGTGGATTTATGAGTTTTCTGAAGTGAAACCCAGTTAATGGTCAGAAAAAAACTGGAATTCCCACTTTAAACTCTCTGCTCCTTAACTGTTCATGAGAGATAGTTAAATGTTTTCCCCCTTGGCGGTCTTTCTAGGTTGTGTGGCCACATCCACCCCTACTAACTCTATTACAGCAGGACTGTTATTACTATTTTACAGTGTGAAACACGGTTAAGATCTAATATCGGTGAAATCCCCCCACCCCCACCCCCCATTCATACAAATGTGATGGATTATTTGCTGTCCCACTGAATCTCCAGGTGTCAGTTCTCCACCTTTGAGCAGTGTCAGGAGTGGCTCAAACGTTTAAACACTGTAGTTCGGCCGCCCTCCCGCTTAGAGGACCTGTTCTCCTTCGCCTTCCACGCCTGGTGCATGGAGGTGTACGCTGGTGAGAAGGAGCAGCATGGCGAGCTGTGCAGGCCAGGTTCGTTATCGTCTTCCGTGTTTTCTTCTCAGGAAGGTGTCCTTCAATCCTGGTCTTATCGGACATCTTCACTTTTGTTGTTTTTTTTTTGCAGGAGAACATGTGACCTCGTGGTTCAAGAACGAGGTGGAGAGGATGGGCTTTGACACTCAGAATGCCTGGAGGATATCGGACATCAACAGCAAGTTCAGGTAAAAAAAAGGCTCTCATTCAGGATTCTGCTGCTGTGTTGATGTTCTTCCAGTCCTGTCCTTTCCTTTCACTGGCCAACATCACAGTTGTGTGGATGTGTCAGACACTGGGCGGCTGTGTTATACTCTGCTGGTGCTGCACCCCTTGGTAGATAAGCGGCCAGACCAGGATTATGTGTCTGTAGACAGAGACTTTTGTTGAGCTGTCAGAGCCCTTCAGGGCTCCCCTTCCTTGTTTAACTTTGTCCTCTGTGGCTCTCCATCCTGCCAGGCTTTGCCCCAGCTATCCTCAGCAGCTCCTGGTACCAGCCTGGATAACTGACAAGGAGCTGGAAAATGTGGCCGCCTTCCGCTCCTGGAAGAGGTTTCCTGCTGTGGTTTACAGGTCAGTGGTAATTCTTTCTAGGCCTGTCACGATAACAAATTTTGCTGAACGATGAATTGTCCCAGAAGTTATTGCGATAAACGATAGTTTTGTTATTTTTAGACCATTTTCAAGTAATATATTGGTAGAATAGAATATACTTTATTGATCCCCAAGGGGAAATTGCTTATTAGTTGACAAGCTATTCCATCCAAGGTGTTAAATATTAATAATGCAAATATAACCATAAGTGATAAAAATTTAAATTTAAATTAAATTTAAATTTATAAATATGACTTCATATTTATAAATATGACTGAATAGAAATAAATAAAATATCAAGCATGTACATGGAAATATGTTAACCTGTAAATAAATCTATAAATGAGTCCAGAGAAAAATTAGATTTAAGTCGCTCAGAGTTGGGCATTGTAAAGTCTGATGGTTACATGTAGAAATAATTTCCTGTGGCGCTCTGTGGTGCGTTTTGGTATAATGAGTCTCTGGCTGAAGGTGCTCCTGTAGCCGGCCAGCACGTCATGAAGTGGATGAGACTTGTTGTCCATGATGACCTGCACCTTGGACAGGATTCTTCTCTCTGACGCCACTGTCAGAGAGTCCAGCTTCACTCCAATGACATCACTGGCTTTGCAGATCAGTCTGTTCAGTTATCAATTATAATAATGGCATAATAATGCAAGTTCCCCCCCTCAAAGACCAACAAACTTTAATTTTGTAAAGAACACTTGACATTGTCAGTGTTATTTAAATTTACATTTTATTTCCAATCTTATTGTTTTATTATTGCCTTTATTTCATTATTTTTTTTCTCATTTTTTGTATTTTAGTCATTTTTTTAAAACATTTTAAATATCCAAAATAAAACACAACAACCAAAAACAAAAAATAAAATAGGAAATAAAAACTACACCCAACCGAAACCATAAATAAAATGGATCATGATGTCTCTATAAACAAAATTCCCCTGCAAAATGTATTAATCATTGGAATGGAAATGATCAAGCTCATTGTAATTTTTCATGCGAATAATTGATTCATTGCTTATTGCAACAGGCCTAGTTGTTTCTTCTTTCAAACCATGTTTGTTTAATTTACTCCTTGCTGCACAGAAACTATCTTTGTGAAAGAGCTGATTGAGTTGTTTGATTAAATCTTTATGGTTCTATATCAGACTTTGGAAATGAAAAGCTTTTGTAGGTGATTGAGAATAAACTGTTGGTGAGATAAAGTCTTTATGGCTGTTTATCGTTGCCCCATGGCCTGATGACTTTATTTTTGCTCATAAAGTGCTGACAGCTCCTTTCACAGCTCCAGTGTTCACTTTGTGCTTCAGCAAATGCACAGTAAACGGTGAAACTCATGATTAGAAATGTCTCCAGGCTGCTCTGTGTTTGAATATTGTCACTAGCTTTGCATGCAGGTGTGTGTGGCCTGTTCATAGCGGTACTGTAAATACAGTTTTTTGTTTTTTGTTTTTTTGATAAAATTATAGAAGCTTTGTTAAGAACATGCTGTGGCTTATCTTTTTTCCCTTTTGTTGCTCCTCCAAATACAGACACCAGAGCACAGGAGCTGTGATCGCCCGCTGCGGCCAACCAGAAGTCAGCTGGTGGGGTTGGAGGAACGCCGATGACGAGCACCTGGTCCAGTCCATCGCCAAGGCCTGCGCCGTGGACAGCAGCGGCTGCAAACATCTTCCAAACGGCAGCTACACCAATGGCTCAGACCTGCCTGATACTGATTTTGGTACAAGCTCACAATCTGTGCTGCAAATGTCCTCACAGAATCACACACTTTTCCTGAACATACACACACATTCACCACAGTGGAGTCTTGCTATCTGCAGAACTTATGTAGCCTTACCTATTAGAACTTGTCTGCAGCAGCTGACTGACACAAACACACGTCACAATGATAATGTGTTGTCGTTTTAGATTGAAGGTACATAAATGCATCTTGTAACTGAATTACAGAGCCTTGCAAAAGTATTCATGCCCCCTAAACATTTTCACATTTTGTTTTTAAAATGCAAAACTTCAGTGGCTTTTATGTGAAAGTGTCATATCACATTGTTGTCCTTAAACTACATCAAGGAAAATGATACGTGGCTTTCAAAAACCTTTCAAAACTTTTGCAGATAAAGATATGAAAAGTGTGACGTATATTTGTATCCATTCACTGGTATTAAAAAACTAAAATTAATTGCATTTGGTTGCCTATAGAAGTCAATTTAGGAATAAAGTGAAGAAATTTAAAGCAGCATTATGTTATAATAAGGTTATTGGGTAATTGTTCATAATTTTCTTAAAAGCATTGCTTTATTATTACAATTATTTCTTCTGGTTTTGGATATAATGCAGCAGGAAGGATTTTTGGTCTTTTATTTAACTTTCAGACAGTTGTTATGATGTGTAACCATGACAACAAGGTACTGTTTTTACAACTGAGAGCAGCTGATAAGCATCTCAAAAAGCTCAAATAATACCTGAACTATGACCCCAAAACCCAGAGGAGTTGAAAAGGAGGCTTCTTGGATGCAGGGGAAGTTCAAACCAACCCTTCCATCAATCACAGTGGACCATCCACAACAACTCTTTGAAGATACTTGGATGAAATGAGTTATGGCAACATTTAATTTCCCTTTGGGATAAACAAAGTATTTTCTTTGTTCAATTGAATTGAATACAACAATATCCTAAGCATTGAACATGTCACAGAGCTCTGTTCACTACGTCATTCTAGCCAGAGCTAGAATGGAATGGTTTAAATCAAATCATATTCATGTGTTAGAATGGCCCATTCAGAGTCCACACTGAAATCTAATTGATACATACAGGGCAAGATTTGCCCTGTATGATACAGGGCAAGATTTTAATGACTCTTTGTAAATAGATCTTATTTTATGAAGAAGAATGGGCAAAACATTTCAGTCTCTAGATGGGAAAATAGCTTGAATAAATATTGATGCCACTTCTTCCTAATTTTCAGGAAAAAAATCCAAATGAGTACATAAAAGTTTGTGTGTGAACTGAATCATTTTCCTTTCCCTTCACACTTTGCATTTTCCCCCACATAAAATGTTTATACAATACATTAAGGTTTGTAGTTATGAATGTGATCAACTGGGAAAAAGTTAAAAGTTTCTGAATACATTTGCAAGGCAATCTATATTCAAGCATATTTTGGGGATGGCAGTTTTCTTAGCAACATTGTAAATATTTCTATTCAGTCTGAATAAAACTTACATGACTCCTTTTTTTACAGAATCCTCCATGACCAATAGCTCAGAGGTGGAGACTCTGGCCATCCAGCCCCACAAACTGCTGATCCTGGATGCTAGGTCATACGCCGCAGCTGTAGCTAACAGGGCTAAGGGGGGAGGCTGTGAGTGCCCAGGTAGGCTTTGTGTCTTGGTTTAAGGTTTCAAGCAGATTTAGGTCAATGCCTGCTGCAGAATCAGAAGCTCACTTAGCCACAAATGCAATTGTTCTTTGCGCTAAAATTAAACAGATTTAGTTGTTTTTTTGTTTTTTTTTCCCCTTTTCCAGAGTACTATCCCAACTGTGAGGTTGTATTCATGGGAATGGCCAACATTCACTCTATCCGCAAGAGTTTCCAGTCACTACGTTTCCTCTGCACTCAGATGCCTGATCCAGCCAAGTATATTTTTCTTTTCTTATTTTTAATTATAGTTATCTCCAGCAGTGCTTTCAGATTGCTCTAGACACAACATTATGACCATGCAGGCTGAGATTGCAACTATAGCAAAGCTTTGCTTGCTGGAGGTAGCTAGTAATCACTGTTGTGTTATGACCTTGCTCAGACATCTGTGCCTGATTTAGAGCTTGGCCCCATGCCAGGTAGTGGATCTCTTTCCATTTGGACACTCCAAGTTAACTCCAGGTTGATGTGTAATTAAACTGCACTGCTGCAGGAGAATGTTATAGAATTCAGTCAGGAGGTCAAAAATATCCTCACAGTTAGGGTTATGCCTGATATACCAGTGTGGATATTTTGGGGAAAGTAAAGTAGACTGTAGCTTTGTAACTTTGTTTGTTTATAGCTGTACCATTTTGAACAATTGTACTCTGTAAAGGATGACAAAATTAAGCACCGGGTTAACAGAGGGAACGTTAAGACATAAAGATCCTTGTCTTGGGACAAGACACTAGAGCAGTGGTGTCCAAAGTCTGTGCTCGAGGGATGGCATCCCTGGTGGTTCTCTCCCAGGTGGTAGTAACTACCTCCTCAGCATGTCGGTGTTCTGCAGAGGCCTGCTAACAATCCAGCTGACACACCTGCCACTTGAGGATCGACTTTGGACACCACTGCACAAGAGGTTTTAACAATAAATGCACGATGCTGAGAGTAAGAACCCAGAGAATTGAAACATCTGCTCATATTTGAAGTACACCATAGTTTAAGCACCTTTTTTCTTTTAGAATATTATCTACCCATATTATTTAACCAGTTGCCAAACAGTAATTTGCCAAACTTGGTAGTGCATCCACATAGCTGTCATTACATGTCTGCTTGAGATCACCATTGGTAATGTTTCACAGTTGTTTTTATTCATAGACAGTACTCTGTTAGTTATTTTAAGTTGTGCAACTGAAAATTCAATTTTTGCTCTTAGTTTTAAATCTGGTCCCATAATCTGCTTAAAAAAGCTTTGCTTTTTTTGTCTAAAACTAAAAGTCTAGCTGTAAACCTAAATCAAAAAAATTAAAAGCATGAAAACTTGAGTTTTTTTTTTTTTTTTTTTTTAAAGGCATTGCCCATTTTAGTTTTTTCCGTTTTGTCCCATAATGTTAGCCTTTTAAACACATGATTTGAGGACTTAATTGAAATGTTGCACTGGTCTGTGCTCTGTGACTGTCTTTATGAAATGTATGAGATTAAAAGGGTTGTTCAAAAAATTTTTTCTCTTTTGCTGTCTTCACAGCTGGCTTTCTGCACTGGAGAGCACCAAGTGGCTGCAGCACCTGTCTCTGCTGCTAAAGGCGGCCCTGCTTGTGGTCAATGCAGTGGACAGAGACCACAGACCTGTGTTAGTGCATTGTTCCGATGGCTGGGACCGGACCCCGCAGATTGTTGCTCTGTCCAAGCTGCTCTTGGACCCTTACTATCGCACCATCGAGGTATTGATGATCCCTTTCTTTAAATTTATGTAAATGGTTGAAATAGGGAGTTGGAGACAAATAGTAGTGATGTACTGATCATCATTTTATGGCCGATTACCAAGTTTTTCTAAAGCTCTGACCTGCCGATTTTAAGTCGTTCAAATTTTTCTTGCTAAACAATAAGGTCAGACATATAAGAACAGTAAAAGTGTCTTGACATGTTATAGATACAGTTCGTATCTATAAATTCATCTTTAAACACCTCAGTGATGCTGAAAACAGCTAACTTTGAGACTTTTACCACACTGAGGATTGCTGTTGTTGCTGTGGCCTGATGGTCCTTCATTCTCTCAGTGTCCAATTTTTGAGTTTCTGACAGGGTCTAATGTCTGATTCTGGTCATCAGCTTATTTTATTTTCACAGGTATTACTGTGAATACTACACAAGTCTGGACTGAACCACTCAGTCACACCCAGACAGCAGCAGTGGATTAAATTCAGCAGATTGTATCTTTAAATCAACAAAACATCCTCCATTGTTTTACCTTTATGGTTTATCTGCAGCAACTTGTTTCAGCATCAAAACCAAAACTATGGTGTTGAACCTGGTGTTTTTGTCTGATCATTTTGCTTCTAACTTTACTCTATTTAGGACGATCTGGGTTGACTTATTGAGAATTTAAACACTAAAAAGATATTAAAAAACAAACCATATGAAGACTTGGAACTTTGGGATTTCAACTACTCTTCTCAGCCTAAATTTAAACAAAAATAAGATTTTTAGATTTCGTTACATTGCTGCAGCTTCCTCATCTACAACCATGTAAAAGAATTAGTGCATGAAAGCCTTTTTTTTTCCTAACATACTTGGGCATATGGAAATTTAGCTACACTGAAAAATTCAAGTAATATAAGTATTCTATAAAAATTTAAAAAAAAAAAAAAACAGTAAATTTGAATAAAAACAAACAAAAATCTGGTTAGCTATTTCCACTTGAAATAGCTAAAATCACTGAGGTTTATTACATCATTTGCACATGATGAGAAAATCAGTTCTCAGCATTTTCAGAAGGTTTAACCAGTTTAAACTTCCCACATCTAACATGGTGCTAACTGTCGAAGTAAAACTGAAAACTATGGAGAGATCCAATGAGCTGTCTGAGGCCTTTGGAAAGAAGGTTGAAGCAGCTTAGGAGTCTGGTAAGGGATTTAAACAGGTCTCACAAGAATCTGAAATCGGCATTTCCCTTATACTGAAAACAGCCTTACCAAATGTAAGGGGAGGACATTTGAAACATTTGCCAACATGCCCAGCTTTCCATCATTGAATCCACCAGGATTTCTGTTGTGTATCAGATGGATGCTTGAGGAAAATGTGAGTGAGTCTGTTAAAAAATCAAAAGTGAAGCAGAACTGGACTCTGGTGGATTTACTGGCATGTTTTGGGTCACTGTCATGTGGCAAAGACTAACTGAGTTTTAAGAAATACAAAGTCCTGGGCCTAGTCAAAGCCCAGATCTTTATCTCATTGAGATATGGTTTGAGTTAAAACAGGATGAACATGCAAGAAACTCCTCAAACATCTCCCAGCTGAAAGAGCGGAGTGGAGTAAACTTTCATCAGGTTGATTTCAGAGACTGGTACAAGAACAATCTCACTTTCATTTCACCCAAAGGGTTAACATTATTAGAGATAGTTTGTTGATATTTTTTGATGAGGAAAAAGTAAGGTTAAAAGTGTTTGTTTTCCAGAGATTTCTTTTGAAAAACCAGATTATTTAAATTGGAACGGTGTTCTTACTTTTTCATTTTTTCTTATTTTGTAGGTCTGTACAGGATGAAGAATTGAATTGGAAAGTGTTTCTGTTTAAATCAGATTTATCAGTTATTTATGTAAGATCAGTGAGAGCTGTTTAAGGTGTGTTTATGGGTTAGACCAAAGGGACTTTCACTGTGCCTTCGGTGAATAGACATAAGTAATGCTTTGTAAAAGATGCAAAGATTTAAAATACTTAAACTTCTGACACTAGATGACAGCAGACTAACATGCTTACTTTGGTAGCATGTTTGATTGAAAATACAAATCAGATTTCTTTTTTTGCTTGTTTCCTAAAAGTGAAAACATTTGATGTATTTATGCAGGGCTTCCAGGTTTTGGTTGAAACCGAATGGCTAGACTTTGGTCATAAGTTTGCAGACCGCTGTGGTCATGGGGAGAACTCTGAGGACCTGAACGAGCGCTGCCCCGTCTTCCTGCAGTGGCTGGACTGTGTACATCAGCTCCAGAGGCAATTCCCATGCTCCTTTGAGTTCAACGAGGCCTTCCTGGTATGTGCTCATCTACTAGCGGAACTGCAGTTCAGTTCATATTGTTTTCACTCCCTCTGAATATCTTCTTGTCGAGAAGTGAGGATGGTATTCGTCTAATCATTGCACATCTCTCAGTTCCTTTCAGGGGGATGTTAATAATACCTAAGAGAACATCTTTTGATCTGTGCTCTTGTCATGCCTTGGATTGTATACAAGCCTCTGCATGTCAGATTGTGTGTGTGTGTGTATATGCAGGTGAAGCTGGTGCAGCACACCTACTCCTGTCTGTTCGGCACCTTCCTGTGCAACAGCGGCAAGGAGAGGGAAGATCGGCACGTTCAGGAGAGAACCTGCTCCGTGTGGTCACTGCTCCGACCAGCCAACCGCATGCTTAGGAACATGCTGTACTCCTCCCACTCTGAAACTGTACGTTGACCCACTCATCTCCTTCAGCTGCTTTGTGCTTCAGGAGGCTGGGCCCTGTTGACTCTGCTTGTTCTCACTCTGCGTTTCTAGAGTAGAGTCTTTCAGTCTTTTTCACTTTCAGGAATGTTGATGACAGCCTAACAAGACGAAGTACGAGAAGAAACATATTCTGAGAAATGTCTAACTGGAGTCCATAAACAGACAGGATGAAACCATAATGTTGTCTTTCTCAGTATTCTAGATTTATTGCTAATTGTTATGCTCTCAGACTTGATTTAAAGTCTGCTTCTCAGCCTTCCAAGTATTGCATGGTTGTGGTTCCTCTTGTTTCTCTTTGCTGTTGTTGTAGGCAGTGAAATTCTTCTTTTAGCAATTTTGAAAACAATATTCTGACAACGCAGATGTTCTTGTCACATCCTGTTAAGACTTCCAACTTAGACTTATGCTTTTATATCACAGTGATCCAATTTGGTCGGTTTGTTCTGCTTGCAGGTTCTCCACCCAGTGTGTCATGTGCGGAACTTGATGCTGTGGACCGCAGTTTACCTGCCCAGCTCCTCACCCACAACCCCCTCCGATGACTCCTGTGCTCCCTATCCTGTGCCCGGTGCCAACCCGGAGGATGCGCCCCTGGGCAGGTGAGCCTGGCGCGTTGGCACCCGACCCCCCCACTTCCTGCTTCATGTAAGATAAACACAAACTGAGGACTCCCAACAGCCAGAGGAGTTCCAGCTTAACAACCCTTCTGCTTCTTTAAGTTGCTTTTACCAGGCCTCACAGCAGGTTTATGTCAACCAGCAGTCATGTAGTGCCTTGCAAAGGTGTTCCTCCCACTGAAAGGTGTTCACATTTTGCAACTGCATTTAAAAGTTTGCAGTTGTTTTATTTGTAAAAGATACTATGCATTATTCAGGGTTTCCCCCAAAACACTTGCAAAGTCTAGTGTTAGGTGCACTCAGGCAATCCACTAGCAGTCCACTGTTTTTGTGTTTAAAAAATGTTAAAAGTTGACAGGAAATTTGACTAGGTAATAATGTGTTATTGGAAGACATTATTGACAAAAATTAAACAGCAACTACAGAGTCCTAAAACAGGCAAACTTAAACCAATTTAATTTAATTAAAATAAATATAATTTTTTTTTGCACTTCAGTTAAACCCTAGTGAAGTAATCAGCCAGCAGATCTTAAAACAAGCTATGTAATGCTGGTCACATTCAAAAGTAAAATAAATTAGAAGAATATTACCTAAAATGGATAATGATGAATATTTGTATGCTGAACTAAATATTCTTAGGGTACAAAATTCAAGCATTTATTGTATTAAGTTTTCTTGTGTTTTTCTAAATCCACCTGTTTTGTTTAGTAATGTTTTGCTTTGCTGGTTGTGATTGGTTATATATCCAAGTGAATGCTGTATTTGCAAGGAATATTCTGGATGAAAAAGATCCGTCTGTGATTGGCTAGTGGTGCGGTTCAATTACATTAACTTTGTCAAGTTGCAAGCGCAGATACAGAGCCGAGCGCTGCCGAAACACATACTGAGCAAGCTTGTTGAGGTGTAAATGCAAGCACTATACTTTGTTATATATCTTTGTTCACAAAGATATATGTGATGGCATCAGTCTTACTACGTGCTCAGCATGAACCTCTAAAAGTGCGACAACAAGTAAAGCCTTATAATACGCTAGGGGAAACCCTGCATTATCTTTCTATTTTATAATATTTGGTTTATCAAATATATTTGGGTATATTTATTTAAACCAAATATATAATATATATTATATATTATAATATATATTTAAACTTGTTGCTTTATCAAACCAAATCTCAATACAATAAGTAGAAGTTTGTGGCAGTAACGTACCCAAGTGTTAAGATTAGGGGAGTGGAGTTGATTACAGAATCTGTAATTTATTAATAGCATTTAATTGAAAACTATATATCGACAAAATAATCATTTTTAATTCAAAAACCCATTATACCCATTCAGCTTTCAAGTATTTCAGGAGCCCCGTGTCATTCATGTAACTTCTTCATGAAATTCTTCTTTTGAAATGCGAGCTGTGGACGCTGACATTAGCATTGGGGATGTCTGTGCTGCTGCTACATGTTTTGCATTGAGATGGTATTTAACTGTGGTGATAGACCAACTCTCAGCGTTTCACCAGATCGTTTTATGGAGCAGAAATTAATCCCCAAGGGGCCAAGCGAAGCCGCTTTGTTGTCCATCGCTGTTGAGGATGTCGCTTGTGTGTCAGATTTACAGGTGTACCAGAAGTGCTCAAAAACAAAGTTTCTGGCCAGAACTTTTGTATGTAAAAAATAAAAAAACATGATTAATTGTGTTAAAATAGATATAATTAATTCATCGAAACATTAGTTAGGATACTTATAAAAATTTCTGCAAGGCACTATAACATAATGAAAAGGCAGTAAAAAGTTACATTAAAACTATTTAGGAACACAAGTAGATTTAAAGAGACAGTGTGTGTGTTCCTGGTGTAATTTTTTGCCTTTTTTGTTGCTTTGATGAAGCTGAGTGGTTAAAATATTTAGCCTGTAAATCTCAACCAGAAATGCTCAGGCAGTGTAATGGTGTTTTCACTGCTGAATTGTTTCTTTCATTTCCTGTTTAGACGAACAAAAACTCGCTCTTTTGACAACTTGCCCAGTGCATGTGAGCTGGGAAGCACACTGGCTCCCAACCGACGCTCCAGTGACCCGAGCCTCAACGAGAAGTGGCAGGACCACCGGCGCTCTCTAGAGCTCAACATGGCAGTGGGTTCTGAGGGAGGGGGGAATCAAGAGTTACAGCCCAGCGGAGAGGGGCCATGTACAGATGGACAGCACTCGGAGCTGGGTGACAGCCAGGAGGCCCAGGAATCCCTGGCTGTGCGCCGACAGGACATCCCCGTAAGCCCAGCAGGAGAGGAAGCAGAGGAGGTAGAGCTCTCTGTTGTGGTCGGTGTGGCTGAGGGACAAATGGAGAATATCCTTCAGGAAGCCACTGAGGAAGTGGGAGCAGATATACAGGAGCAGAGACCTGCTGCTGACACAGAGCTGAAGAAGGAAGTTAAAAATGAGGGGGAGACTCTGATGATGGTGGTAAATGAGACTGATATGCAGAGAGAAATACTTGCAAACGGTCACCATCCTGAAAATGGTGTGATGGAGGCTGAGGATGATGGGGATTCTGCTCCTCTGCCTTCCCAGAAGGAAGAGGGACTCCATCAGCAGCCAGCTGACCAAACTCAAACACCAGAGGGCGCTGTGGAGCAGGGTGTCAACTACTCTTCTGTTAAAAAAGAGCCTGGCTCAGGGGAGCAGCTGCAGCCTGCATCCCATAGAACTGTTACTAATGGCTTTGTGGACAGGTCACCAGAGGAGCAGGACGTAGATGAGACCTGTCCTGTCTCTGGTGTGTCAGAACAGGACGAGCAGGTGGACAAGAGGGCGTCCCTAATGGAAAGCTCCACAGAGACTTTAACTGAAGAAGCCTGCAGCAAACTGGAGCTTCCCGGACAGCAGAGTGTTTCACTCAACTGTCAGCCGCATGGTGACGGCAGGAGCCAACATCCCTGCTTCAGGAAGGACAAGGAGACAACTGAGCACAGCTTTAGCAGAACTTTAAATGGGGGCAGCAAGCATGCCTCAGTCAGTGCCTTTCAGTCTGCAAGTGCTGAGCTAAGCAGGGAAGGGCTGTATAATGGAGACTGCTCCGATGGAGACCCCTGCGTAGGACCTCATTGGTCCAAAGGGAACGGGGAGCGAGCCCCCCTCAGTCGGCAAGTGTCCCTGGTAAGCTGCAGCTCCCTGGTCCTCCATCCTCGAGGGAGTTGCTCCCAGCACCGCTGGTGCCACGCCGTGCTGAGCCGGGCCACCGTTAGCCCAGAGCAGCCCTCCCGGAGCCACCTGGATGACGATGGGCTGACCCTGCACATAGACGCCATCCAGCAGAGGCTTAGGCAGATCGAGGCGGGACACCAGATGGAGGTGGAGACGCTGAAAAAGCAGGTGCAGGAGCTGTGGAGTCGCCTGGAGATTCAGCAGCACGCTGGCTCTCACAGGATCAACGGAGACGTGGGAGATGAAGTGGTGAGACGCTGCTGCACAGCAGCCCAACTGTTCTCTCTTCTCTTTTGCACTTCATACAAAATCAGCTACAGTAACTTCACTGCTGAGCATTTCAGTATTTCCATGCTGATTCAAATGGGCTGGTACTGACTGTCTCCTCCTTCTATGCAGACCTCAATGACCGACTCAGAGTACAACCTGGACCCAAACTGTTTGTCACGCTGCAGCACAGAGCTCTTTTCAGAGGCCAGCTGGGAGCAGGTGGACAAGCAGGACACTGAGGTAAGCAGATGACTCCATACAGATAATTACCAAGAATAAAGGGACCTGAGGACATTTTCATGGACTGTTTTCTTTAATTGACATGACACCATGGCAAGATTGCTCCGCCCATGCGGAAGTGTAACTCAGGTAAATCGAACCTCCAACAAACAAGCATGGTTATAAAGGCGAAGGCAGTGAAGCTCACAGCGTTGCCAGAGACATTTGGTGAGACGTTTCTGCCTCTCAGCCAACATTAAGGCAAAGAAGATAGAAAAACAAATACCGAACAAGTCAAACAGTAGGTCCGTGAAGTTATTAACCACAGAGAAATTGACGTTAATCTGATCTTAAGAGATTCAAAACAAGGAGCAGTAAATTGCTTGTGGAAAAACTGTGTTTCATACAAGCCTGTAAAAGAACTATACTGGCCCGTTTTTGTTTTATTACGTAAGTGTTGTCAGCAGTCCGACTGCACTAATCTGTCCCACTCAGACATCATTTACCCGCACAATATGTGGAACGTGCAGCAGACAAATATAATCTGCGCCACGTTGTCTGGACTTTAGACCCAGACCACCCAGACACTGTTGTGGCGTAACGTGAGGTTCAGCTAGAATTATTAGATAGTCCCTCTGCTCAAAATTGGCATTTGCTGGTGAATATTTGTCATCTATTTATTATTATTCTTTTATTTTTTTAATATTCCAAATATTTGACCAGCAATGTTTTCTGTCATTGTATCCATGTGTCCTTCTCTGCATAGTTGTATCGGACACATTTTGCATTTACAAAAAAACAGGTGAGTAATTTCTTAATGGTACATAAACAAGCAAATCTGAGCTATTTTGATCACGTATGTCAGGCTGTGTATGAAATTTAGTACCACATGCCTGAAATGTTACTGCTTTACAGAGAAACCGTACTAAGCGAAAACAGATTTGTAGCCACAGCTCACATGTATTGTTTTGGACCCAGCTTTATGCATTAATCTTTGATGTAACCATTAAGCATACGATGTAACGATGACAAAAAATGGAAGATTTACTTGCCGTTACCTTCACACAAACAAACATGTTGTAGTTATACCGTCAGTCACCGTTGTATTCAGCTGCTCATGAAGTTTATTCATCTTTTACATTTTTCCAGACTCCGTTTGGGTTTTCTAAATGGAATAAACTCTATTCCGCCCTCTAAATGCTCTGGGTAACGTGTATCTTAACTGCATGTTCCCCACTGACAACGTTTAGACATTTTTTCTGATTACCTGTCACCAAGTTTCTATGATCACAACACATTCATAATGATAAACCCCAACAAAGCGGGTTCAGTTCCTCCAGGTAAGGGCGTTTCACTTTGGAACAAATTGCGACCGCCAGTTGGTCAGTTGCTGACAAACCCACTGGATTGATTGACAAGTGGCGTCATGTCAATTGGTGAAATCCTCAGTAGATTGGAACTGTGAATGGCTTTGTATGCTTCATGCAGGTCACTCGCTGGTACCCTGATCATTTGGCTGCACAGTGTTACGGCTGTGAGAGCAGGTTCTGGTTGGCCACAAGGAAGCATCATTGCAGGTGAGCTCGAGTCGCAGTGAGCTATTAACGTTCTGCAGGGTCAGCTCTTAACCAATCAACACCTCTGGAATACAAGTGGAGGCTTTTTTTGGATATAAAATAACATCCAGTGAATATCTCCTCCTTTATTTGTTGAGGTTTTTGTCATTGCTGAAGAATCACCTTGATTGAAATTAAACAGAAGTCTTAAAACGCCATGGCCAGGACATGCATATAAAAGAGTCTACCTGCTTGGGCATTCTTAAGTTGTTACTTAAACTCTGTGTTTCATTGTGACTTTATGTGATAGGCTGTCACAAAGTAGTACATGGTTGTAAAGTGGAAGGGAAATAATGCACGAGTCTGTGCAAATAAAAATCTAAATCCGTCCTACTCTTTTTATTGCACTTTACAAGTACACTTCTATCTCTTAGTCTGTCACATAAAATCCCTCCAAAAATGCATGTGGTTGTAATGTCACAAATTGTGTAAAGGTTCAAAAAGTATGAATTCTTTTCCATGCATTTATTTCCTCTTAGTGCTAAAGATTACAGTTACCAGACTGTTTGCTCCATCTTTGATAGAACACACACAGCACATCTTGTTGTCACAATTTTTGGTGCCCTCTGTTGGAGTGAAATAGTATGTTCCCATGGTGATTGGTTGATGGATTGAATTGAATTTTGTCGGAGAGGCATGTTGTCTGATGATGCTCACATACATCTTTAGGGTTTGTGGATTGAAGCCCTCTGCGCCATTGTTTTGTGCTTCTCTCATTTCATTTCATTTTTTTTCTGTTCCAAATAAAAGTCTGTGCTTGGTCAGGTTGTGGATTCAGATACAGTTGCTGTCGTCACTCCTAACACAAACGTTGAGCAGGAAGTCTGTTGTGTGCTCATTTTTTCTCCACTGCTCAGGCAGATCTTATCCATTGTCTGCCCCTCTTCCTCCTCTACAGTGGCAAAGAGGCTGTCCAGGAGGTCTGGTGAGATCCCGCTCCCTCATCCCACCCTTTTCCCTCCCACCGCTGCACCCTCCTCCTAATCCTAATCCAGCCCCTTCCCCTCTTCACCTGCTGTGTTTTTGTTGATTTTTACTGATCAGTAGCTTCACAGGGACATGTTGATTTCTGATAGATGAGTTCTCATCCTGCGGCTGCTGTATGGTTCCACTGAGTGTTGTTTTACTTGGCTGTAAATTGAAGCATGGTGCGGTGACTAGGCCAGCTTTGATTGGTCGAAGGCTGATTTTGAAGTTCATGATAGAAATTGATTTGCTAACCAGAACAGAAGTGGACTGCCTCAGCCTCAACCCACCATAGCGGCACATCAGCATCCTCGCACCTATACAGCAGACACCCTGGCAGCATGCTGCCCCAACCCAGCCCCCTGCATCTCATCCCCCAGCACCACAGCATGGCATCGAGAGCTACTCAGTTCACTTGGTTGAAAAAGCTGGAGACTCAGAAGTTGTTTTTTTCTTTTTGTTTGCTGAGGTTCAGTACAGTAAGGCCGGAGTGCACCACTGTATGCATAGGTGTGTGCGCATGGCCTTAAATCAGAATGTAAGCATGGAGGTCTGTGTGTTAGTGCCTGTCTTGCTTAATGATGAGTGAGATTTTACTTTTATTTAGTGAAGCACCAATCACAATTTTGTGGCCAATCTCCAGTTTTTGTAAATGTTTGACTTGTCGATAGTGATTTAAGATGATTCTGATTTTCTGTTTAAGAACTGGAATACAAGAATTTATAAGAACAGCAATACAAATTCGATTTTGTTTTAGCTTTCCTGGTGAGTGAACAATAATCATTTAAAGTAGACGCAAAAGTAATACTGCACTGTGAAAGCTGGTGCTGTAAAACAGGGTTTTACTATTGGAAAACAAAGTAAAAATGATTACTGAGCAGATATTTTCAACTGTTTTTAGCATCTTAAGTTAGCAATTAGCACAAGTAATGCAGCTAGAATTACCAAAACAATAGTCTCGTGTAGGGCTGCAACGCATGATTATTGATTATTGATTTATTCTGATGATTAATCGATTATTTGGAAAAACAAATTGGCACATTCTGTAGATTTTTCCTTTAACCGCTTAATCCTTTTATATGCAATATTATAGCTACATTAAAAGATGCAAATAAAAAAATTACTCAGTCCCTTTTTTAAATAAGAATTTTTTTTTTATGAACTAAAATGCAATAAAAGCATTTCTTTAGTGTACGCTTGATCATTTGTGGCAAAGGATGCATCTGCAGCAAAAAAAAAAATACAACATGTGAAAAGCTCAGGCCTTTCTGCTTCATCAATGCATACAGTGTATACAGTGTAGGGCTGATCTGTTGATTAATTTTTGGATTAACCATTTAATAATATTGGATAGCAAAAGATGTTTAATAGATTGAGTTTTTTTGTAATTTAAACCAGGTGTAGCTAAAACTATACCATTTGGGGAGTTTTTTGTCATATTTTTTGTATAGTTTTGGTATAATTACTGCTCTGAGTTTGTTGTTCTTTCAGCAACTAATCGCCAACTAATTTAGTTGGTAATTATTTCAATAATCGATTAATCCGATTAATCGTTTCAGCCCTAGTCTCATGAATTCTCTACAGAATCTAGATCCTTACCGTAACTGTGATTTTTTTTTTTTTTTTTTTTTTTTTTTTTTTTTTTTTTTTTTTAAAGCCTGCCGATCTTAAAAATGTAGCTTAACTAGAACTCAGTTCACTCTGAAGAGTTCTGTGTTTCTGGCACCTGACCTTGGAACAGTTTGATTACAGTGCGTTTACTGATCAGAAAAAAAAGTCCCTTTTGAGTTGCTAGTATGGGACAAAAAATTAGCTGATTTATATCACCAGCTGATCCCTCTGTTCTCCTCTATCTTTAACTGACCAAATAGTTAAGTTGTTACACTGCTTTGTGATAGAGTATGGGGAATTTTACTGCCATATGTTGAGAGCATACATTTTCAATTTGAAAGCAGGATTTCATCTCTTTGCTTTCAAAACGTTTAATGTTTGCACTTAAAACTTCTGCTCTCTCTCAGATTTTCTCCTCGTGCACAAACTTCTCTCTGCACAGATCAAGTCTGCACTCGGAAACCTCTCTGCTTGCTTGCGAATTTTTTTTGCTCTCCCGTGGATCAAGGAGTACCGTCGCCTAGCAACCTTTCCAGTCAGTCGAATGACAGTGTTACTCTAGGTGCGCTTGATACTTTCTAGTGGGTGTGCTTGTGCGGCTGCATACCCAGCACACTGATGGGAAGCGGTAGTTCTATCCAAGTTACAAAATGGATTGGCACCATCAAAACCCCAAAGTAAGTACAATTTTCATGGCTAGTAACTGCAGTTTATTTCACCAAACTGTTTAATTCTGCTTTAGTTTATATAAGTTTACTCATTTAACATCACAAAGCCCTTACACTAGCACAGGTGAAGCAGATTGTATAGAAACACTACATCTGGTTGCTGCTCCATGTCTCCATGGTCAGCCTGCAGCTAATTGTTGAATGTGTTCAAAAGATAGTCGTCGTTTTTGTTATTTAACTGGTTTCAGTTGGCAAAAAATGTATTGACTGATGACAAGCTGGTTTTGTACCAGTACCAGTATCCTGTTTTTAGAAGGAGCCGATTATGGAGAAAATACAGGACATGGTGTTTGGCCATTAATTCTCCTTCAGCCCTCATCTCCAGGGTTCAGTTCCTGTTCTAGACATTTATTGTATCCAGCATCTTTTTTATTTCTGGTAATATCAGCTGTCTTGAAAAATAAATTTATTTGTGAAGCTTCATAAAGATTTATTATATATTTTTTAACTGTGATATCCAGTTGTTATTAAAACAGTTTAAGCAACCTCCTTGTGGCCTTCACTTCTAAACTGGAACTGCTCTACCTCCCCACCTAACTGTACGAATTGTTCAGGGTTTCATTAATGTTTTAGCTTTAGATGAGTTTATAAATGAAGATCACATCATCTGTCTCAACATTTTCTATGTTTGTATTGCTAACATTCAGATATGTTTGTGTGCTTGTTTTTTGCAGAGAGAAGGTTGAAGCTTTTCACCAGTGTCCTAGTCTACCAGGCTACTACATATCCTTTGCCTGAAAACTTCAACTATTATCAAGTCCTTTTGATCAAGAAAAATATAAAAGAAAATATTCTAAATAAATCAAATATTTTTAATAAAGTCTTTGATTTTTTTTTTATAATGTAGACACATTTTGGAGTTTCTTATAAATAAAAAAAAAAAAAAAAAAAAAAAAAAAACAACTTTGCTGGCTGTGAAAAGTCCTAAATTTCAATCCCTTGTTGAGTATTCTTGCTAATTGGCCTCAAATCACCATGGCTAAGGTGGAGTATGTATACCTTTAAGGCCTGGTGATGCAGATTCCACATGTACCAAGGATCGTATTGTTTTCATCTAGTGGTGAGAATTATGCCCAACTACTCACTTTCATATTAAAACATTTACATTTATAGTTTGTGGAACAGTCTTTACTATAGATTTAGGATGCTACAGTTCTGCTTTGTGTTTGAGTCCAACACTCTTTAATCTGACTAGCACCATTCTGTGGACTATCCAGGTGGATGATGAAATGTGAGGATAACTATAACTTTGAAGTTCTTGCTTAACAGTAGAGAACTTCAAGTTCCACACCTCTTGATTTGGTATTTCATGCACTTTAGAATCTGTAGGAAAAAGTATATTTCCATCAGATTCTTATCTTAGCTTTAAAATAAAAATTGTCTGCAGTGAGTCTGATGTGTGCCATGCAAACCTAAAGAGAGCTTTTGTATTTTGCCTTCCGCTTCATCCCTGATATTTTATCCTGCACCTCCAGATGCTCCCATGCGGGACCTCAGCCTTGTTCCCAATAATATACTGTAATAGAAATAGCCTGTGCATTTCAATTGAGTAAAGGGACAGGGGCTTCTATTTTATTCTATTTTCCTTTTACGCTACAAACCATTGCAGCCAGTAAAGGACAAAATTCTTGAGGTTTTGCCCAGTTGGAAAACCATAAACATTGACAAAAACAAACTATTATTCCTTTTAAACATATGACTTCTTGACAATTATAACACATAGCAGAAAGCTGAAGTTGTTTTCCCTGCATCTAGTGGACATCCCCAGAAGATTAGACGCAGCTATATCTATATATCCCCACAAGCACACCCACTAAAAAGTATCAAGTTCTCCCAGAGGAACACTGTCATTCTGTTGGCTGGAATGGTTGCTAGGCGACGGTACTCCTTGATCCACTAGAGAGCAAAAAAATTTGCAAGCGAGCGGAGAGGTTTGCGAGTGCTGATTTGATCCGTGCAGAGGGAGAAGTTTGTGTGCGAGGAGAAAATCTGAGACAGAGCAGAGGTTTTAAGTGCAAGCATCACAAATTTTGAGAGCAAAGAGATGAAATCCTACTTCCAAGTCGAAAATTTAAACTCAAGTATTAAGTTTTGAAGGAAAAGAGATAAAATCCTGCTTTCAAATTGAAAATGTACTCTCTCGACTAATAGCAATAAAATTCCCCCATATTAGAGCACCTCAACATAGCAATATTTGTAACAATATTTCACAGCAGGCGAGCGATGTTTGTGGGTTTTTTTCTGACTGTTTTACCATTTGCTGCAGGTGGTTGAAATGAACGATTATGGGAGTGTACTGTTTATAACGTGGAAGGTATATGGTTCATATTAGAGTCAAAGAAATGCCTAGTAGCTGAGGATGTAAACCTGTTTGTCTCCCTCTACAGGAACTGCGGTAACGTATTCTGTGCCAGCTGTTGTGACCAAAAGATCCCAGTGCCAAGCCAGCAGCTGTTTGAGCCCTGCCGTGTTTGCAAGAACTGCTACAGCAGCCTCCAGCTCAACTCTGCTCCTCTTGACCACGAGCTGGAGAAACCCATCACAGCGAGCTCCAACTGACGGAACGTAGAGGAGCTGGGTCGAGCCGCCAGCCGCTGACACACCTGCATTGCTCAGGAGCTACGCAGAATGTCCCATGTGTGGGTGTTGCCGATCTGGAATTTAAGGTGTATATATTTAGGATGACATGCTGGCAAAGCAACAAGAACTCTGAATGTTGGTGTGTGTGTGTGTGTGTGTGTGTGTGGCAGAATTTCACACACCAGGTCTGTGGCAGTGATGAAACTGCACTTTAAGGAGCGAGAATGAACTTCCTGGCACCTTGGCCTAGGAATGCCGAGAGAAGCATGTCTCACTGTGTTTGCTGACGCCAGGAGGAGCACTTTATAGTCGATTGTTACAGCCGCCCCCTACCCATCAAGAGCCATCTGATGAGTGACATCACATCTTAGACTGAATTTAAGTTTTTTTTCTGGACAGCAAAAAAGCAAAACAAACCGAGCAGTGAAAGGAGAATCTACTTGTATCAGAGATATTTTCACAAATGGTGTAAAGTTCACCACACAGATCTCATCACTGGGATTTTTGGCACCATTTGGGCCGCCTCTGTCTTGTTTTGCTGGTTTGCACATCACGCCATGTAATCAGGGTTTTTTTTTTATCCAAGTATAATCTCAGAAATTAATCCAATTTCAATTCTACTTAAACAGCATTAAACCAAGTTAAGTCTGTGTGCAATAACATGACTGAACCTTTAACTCCAAACATCTGTGCCCTTTACTCCCATTAGCTCTCATGTCTTTACTCTGCTGATGAGGAACTGATCCAATCGCTGGTACTGTTTGGGAGACTTATCTCATTGTTTTCAGAGCAGCAGCAGTAGAAAGGGCTCTCTGTGAGATTAGACAGCAAAGCTTCTCTGCGGTACACCTATTCAATGACCTCCTTGCGCACACACTGACACACACAGTATTTTTTTTATTTTTTTTATTATTTTATTTTTTTTTTTTTGTAAATTAATGAAATAATATATTCAGATACCTATATAGCATTTGAGAAAACTGTATAGAATTCTTGAATAGTGGCTCATTTAATTAGTCACATTTCTTTTTTTTATTTCTTTGTTCTCTGTTAAAGTTGCACAAAAATATATTTTTTTTTTTTTTTTTTTTTTTTGCATCCTGTTGGAAAAGAAACAGGGTTTTCTTTTGTTTTTTTAATAGAGAAGCAGGTTGTCCTGTTTTGATGCTGCAGTGGTTTTCTCCTTTAAATGCGATTATTACTTGGAGGTTATTTATTAAAGAATTGTTAAATTGCTGTTAAGAATCCAGATAGTTCAATTGCTGCAGGATAATCAGTCTTTGAGATGTGTGGGGGAAAGGGGGTGAGAGATGGTTTTGAACTGTGGTTATGACAGGCTTGTCCTTTTTAGGATTGTTTGCATTGCTCAATCGCAGCAAGAGGACTGGCTGTCGATGGGGTCCTATAATGGAGCAGACGGGGGCGATCCTGAATGAAACAGGGGTGGATTAGCAGGAGCCAGAGTCATCTATGCACTGAGAAAACAGTGGTCCAAAACAAACAGCCTGAACCCAAAATCAAAGCACCTCATCTTAACTTAGCTATACGACTCCATTCAAACCATCTCCACACACTACCTCTACTTTGTAATCGTTCATATACACGCACACCTGACTTCTAGTCGTTCAGTGACTTTGTCATCAACAAAGGCCTTGGTTTTTTTTCATTGTTAAATAAATTTCTCCTATTTTGTTGATTTTTAAAATAAAAAGGTACAGACCTCAGAATAGATTAGCATCCCAATAATTTTTTTTCCAATTAGATGCAGAAGCAGCGTGTTTATTTCGATCAGCTGAAAGTGCACAAATGTACCCAATCTAAGAGAGCGTGGGTCCTGAACGCCTCATGGTGCGTTTGTGTGCGTAAATGAGTGACGCTTGCAGTGGAGCTGCTGCTAACAGTGATTTAGTTTTTCTGCTGCATTGAACCCAGTCTACGCCCGTTGGAGGAGGACTCGCTCTCAACATGTTTGAGATAATCAGTCATACTCATTCCAAACGATTTTGTTTATCACTATTTGTCTTAGAAAGAAAACTAAATGAGATGTATTTTCTGGCTTTATCAGGCCTTTGTGAGGCTAAAGCTCTCTTATTCTTCCCATACACCATCAGCTGCATCCTATTTTCTCCCCGCTGCAGGCGCACAAGCCGCCAAGTTTATCTTCAACAATCCATGAATGTGAATTGTCTATATTGATGAATATTGCACGACATTAAGTAGACACTGCCACAGATCAGCTGCGACTGAAAGAGCACTGTGCTTCTCAGTATTGAAAGGAGCATGGTGAGAGCCGGTGCTATGTGTGTAGGAAGGTCACTCAACACACATGTTGCTGTACTTCTTTTTATTTTTTCTTCCCATCCCAAGAAGTCCTCTTGGTCTGCAGATGTTTATCCTTTTCAGCTTATGCCGACATTCTCTATCGGAGGCTTTGCTGCAGCGGCCCAGTAATCACTGGACGTGTGTGTGTGGGTGTGTGTGTGTCAGGCATTGCTGTGAGTGACTGAGTGAGTGGGACTCTTTTAGTGGAGACTGGTGCCAAGCAGTTTATTACGGGTCTCTCTCAAAGGGATCAGTCATGTTTTGGTTGGGTTCTACAACTTTTTTTTTTTTTTTTTTTTTTTTTTATCCTCTTTGTTTGATAAGCACTTTGAACCTTCTGTCTGTCAGAGGAGTGTGTAGCTGTACATAGCAATTTCCTGTAACAACAAGTGCTCCTTGTTCAGTCTGGATATTTAGTTTTGTTGGATTTACTTTACAGAGCATTACATTGTTGTAGAATTAAAATGAAAAATAAACTAGCTGAACCAACAGTGGGTTTTATCTGATTCCTGCTTTCACCACTGAGCTGAAATGTTTTGGGACACAAGGTTCCTACACAGTGCAAGGAGGTCTGATTTAAAGTGGGGTATTATGTAAAATTGACTTTTTGAGCTTTATATCATGTTATAATATTATTCCTTCATCAAAAACATACCTGGAGTCCTTGACTCTATCATTGCAGTCTTTTCGGGGGTGCCTAAATGCTTGCTCATACAAAGTGGCAGGGGCACACTAAAACTGCAATTTTATATAATTTCCCTGGAGTCTTAGATTGCAATGAACAGCATGTTAAAATTTTAAGTTAAAGGGCACCTATTATGCAAAATTCACATTTTGCATGTTTTTATGCCTCCATTTGGGTCTTAACTGCTTCTAAACCAAGTGCTTAAAAAACCCACCCAGATGTATTTTGGCAATAAATTCATATTTTTTTAGTCTGGAAAACGAGGCATTTCAAAAACCTCCCAGTTGTTATGTCCCAATCAATGGGCACTGCGCCGTTACCTAGCAACCCCAGCCAAGCCCAGCCCATCATCTGGTCACCTGTAGATGGTTGCTGCAAAAGACAAGCGTTTTTAGGTCTGGATACATATGGAAACATTTGCATTTCATTCTCTGCTCTAGGGTCCGTCTTATTTGTTCAGTCAGTGATGTTTGTTAGTTCGTCCATCCATTCCTATGTCTGTCCATCTAATTGCCCACCCTTTGATTCATTCATCCACTCACCCATCCTTTCATCTGTCGGTTTGTCAATCCATCAATCAGATTTCATACTTCATTTCTCTACTCAAACATCTGCAAGAAATTTACAGTGAACTTATAGTTTAAAAACTGTCTAAAAGATTAACTTAGAAGTCTGGAAATGTGTGGGAACCCTGTGAATATCTGCTGATAAAACAAAGACAACAATGGATACTTCGATCATTTTTAATGTATGTTCTCTTATACAGCTTTAGAAATCAAGAAATCTTAAGTTACTAACATCAATGCCTACTTACTGAATGCAAAGTCAAGTGATTACATGACAAAAGAGAACAACCAAGAAAAAGAATCAAGATCCAAAAGCAACCAATGCTTTATTAAGTAAGTCATGCTCACTGATGTTGAAGAGTGGAGGTGTTCTTACTGGCCCAAAGAAACAACACGGGGAGGTGATAACCCCCGACAGTTACTAGACTTTATATCACAGCACAGAAACGGGACATCTGTACCACAATCAACAGCGGCAGACTAAGAGCAAGCTGAGGCGGCTGGAACCTGCCTGACTGTGCGACGTCCGGCATCAAGAGGCAGAGCTGCATGTTTCTTTATCGTAGGTTTGCTAAAAACACCACAAAGAACGCTTGGAGCAAAACATTGCTTACTGTTTTTTTTTTTTTTTTTTTTTTTTTTTTTTACAAAGTAAGGCTGGACAACAACGGTCAATAACGCAATCATATGCATTTAAATATCAAAGGCTAGTTAGTGAAAAGGACCTTTAGTTTGGTCTTAAGTAAGAAGACTGGTCATGTGACAAGAACAAGTCTGTAACTCCTGTTCAAACCCAACCTCCTGTGCAAATAGTTGACCCTTGGAGAGCTTTCTCTACATGAGTTATGTAGGTAATTAAACTGTGGTTTAATTCTGAGTAGAGGAAAAAAAAACCTTAAACTGATATTTCATGAGAGGATTATATTGTTTCTTAGCCAACAACATTACGAATCTCCCTGCAACATCTTTAGAAACTCTTTTAAAAAAAATAGACATGGCTTCACCAGCCGACTGTTCCCTTATAAAAACTCACAAGGTTATGTACAGCTGATTATGTAAGAAAAGATTCTCACAACCTGGAGAACAGCGCAGCCTCCCTGCCAACCAATCTACTGCGGGGATAATGTCCATGAAAGCACATGTTGGAACGAGGACTGTCACAGGAGACTCCTGTCTCTGCAGTGTTGCTGAACCAGGACATCAGGCTGCTGTATGTACAGGCGATGGGGCTGGCAGTCGGCCTCAGACATGGATCAGTGTGCTTTAACTCAGAGTAGATTAAGGGTTTCAGTCATTAGCAGCATGGAGGGACTCACACTGATGACTGATCCCAGACCTGCAATTCAACAACACAGAGAGAAGTATGATATCAAAGCTCCTGGTAAGATGTATGAACAGTTGGGAGAATCAGTTTTTACTGAAACAGGAATAATTACTGCATCCTGGGGAGGTATTTTCAGAACTGGAAGAATACGGCTCTAACAAAAATTTATAAAAATGTCAGCCAGTTTAACATCATGGGGTATGGAATTGAATTACTGTAACATTACATCATAGAAGAAGGTATACAAACACTGCTGAGGTTCAGATGTTTTCATGTCCCTGAATCTTTTACACATTTTATCACTTCACAACCATAAAATTCAATGTATTTTTTGAAGTGATAGTTCTTGATAATTGTAAAGTGAAAAGAAATTGATGCTTTTCAAAAAATGTTTACAAATAAAAATCTGAAAGTTGGATGTGTGTTTGAATTCTTTACTGTGATACCTCTGAATAAAATCTAGTGCAACCAAATGTCTTATGAGTCCACCTTTGGACAACTACATTGAACATCTTGCACAGTACTGTTCAGTCAGCTGAATGTAGAAAGAGCATGATAGAACAGTTCACTTTCTGAATGGACAGGCTGAGCTGCAGAGATCCCCAGCTGAGAGGACAGCCGTGTACTCTACAAACCTGGCCTTTATGGAAGAGAGATAAGAAGACCATGGAGGTCCAATTTGCAGTTTGCCACACAGGGGGACACAGAAAATATGAAAGAATGTTCTGTGATCAGATGACATTAAAACTGAAATTTTTGGTCTTCAAGCTAAAGTAACTGCACATCTCCCTTGAACACACTATTCCCATGGTAAAACATGGTGGTGGCAGCATTATGCTGTGTGAATATTTTTCTTCAGCAAAGACAAGGAATCTTGTCTGAGTCACAGTGACACCCCCAAAGGGGAGGCATGGTCCCCTCTCGAAAAGTATTGGCCACCCCAGTAGCCCCTTCAGAGATTCATGTTCAGGTCATAGAGAGTCATCATTTCCAAAACAAGACATGAACATAAAACCCAATAAATGAATAAATGTACAATAAAAAAAAACTTGGTCGGGCCACCCCATGAAAATTTTCTGGGAGCACCACTGCCGAGTCAATAGGAGGACGGATGGAGCTAAAACAGGATGGTCCTGGAGGAAAACCTTTTATAAGCAGCAAAAGCCTTGAGAATGGGGTGAAGGTTCACCTGTCAGGACAATATCTCTCCTCTTCCACTGGACAATTATACATTTGGCCAACAGTATAACATAAAATTCCAGTAAGGTACTCTGCAGATTTTGGTTGTAGTTTTACAAAATGTGAAAAGATTGAAGGAGCATTATTACGTTGCTTTTTCAGTATGTTCCCCATCCTCTTGTACAGACCTTGTTAACAGGGGCGAGCTGTGTTCGAACGGACCCAGCATGGAGTCGAGTGCTGTCCCCAAATCTCCCCGGAGACCTCTCCCTGCGACTGTCCAGCACCCTGCCAGGGGACTTCTCTCTGTCCAAGGGTCGAGCGGGAGATTTGTCTCTTCTGAACTCCGTGCGACCCTCCCGGTAACGGTGCGGAGTGCTTGGTTCCCGGTGCAACCCATCATGGCTGCCGGGGCCTGAAGTCAAGCGCTTGGTGATGTGCTCCGTGTAGGTGGGGGGGCCTCGCTTACTGGGACTACTGTAGATGACAGCAGAGACAAACAACTCACATCAGTGCCTGACCCTAATCCTAACGTATCAAATATCAACAGTTGATGTCAGTCAGCTATCCTTCCACAAAAATGTTGGAGATCAAAAAACACCTAATTTTAAGGGCTCACAGTGTTGACATACTTCCACCTATAAACAGTTCAACCTCCAGATTGTAGACAAATGTATTGTGTTTTTGTTCTCAGCTGACCCTCTGCTGGAGCCGGTCCTCTGCAGCTCTCCGGACTCTCTGATCAGGCTTCCCTTACAGCAGATGACCCGTAGTTTGCTCTGATAGGAGGAGGCGAGGTAAATGGCTCCAGAGGAGATGGCTGGTCCAAGGTAACGAGGATTTGGAATGTCTAGGTGGGCCAGCACTGCGGGACTAGAAACAAGAAAAACAACGTTTTAAGAGCTTCTATCTACCAAGTTTTAGATTTGTTATGAAGTGACTGATCTGAGACTGATCTGTCTCACCCCACTGCAGCGTGTCCCTGAACTTCAATGACATCCAGGGAGTTGAAGTAGGTGACAAACAGGTATGGCTCTCTGTAGGCTGGATCACAGAACAGACACAAACTTACTCAACTTAAAGAGAGACAAAGCTGAGAGAAAAGTTCAATTAAATGATTCGAGACAAATTTTAATATAAGAACTTGCAAAAAAAGTAATACAAGTTGCATTTACCAAAAGACAGAGGCACACGGCTCCACTTGATTTCATCGGTCCGACTTCTTCGTCCATACGAATCCACAAAGAAACCAAACTCTGTCACATAAACATTATCTTCAGACTTCTTGTTACAGATTTATATTACCCACAGGAAATAAAACAACGAGGGTTGGAAGCACTTGTGTAGACAATAAACTCTGTAACAGTTTCCTGAGAAAGTGTTGCAAAACATGAAGGACTGAGGAATTTTACCAGACCTTCATCATTATGACATTGCCATGGTATGATAATCTTGAATTAAAACAGCACTGTATCACAGTATTTACACAAACATCTTAGATAAAAATGCATAACATTAAATTTAGTCTTAAATGTTCTTACAGAACAGTAGTTTTTGGTTCAGTTTCAAAACAAGCCATGACTGTATGTATTTTCTGGACTTGAAATATTACCAAACTGCTGAAATTGTTTTTCTACTAAGTAAGAGAACAGTGTAGGTTTTTCTTTCAGCCAGCTGACCAGCGGTGAGCAGCTCCACATACTTCTCTGGCATCTTGTTGAAAGAACTTTAAACGATAGGAATGATGGTAAATTTTTGTGGTTTTAGAACCTGAACTTTCTAATTTTTTAAAATCTTGTTATTCCTTGATATTGATATGTGGCACATGCCTACTCTCTACAAATCCCATTCCTAGAAGTTGTCTTCATGCCATGGACTATAGCTGTAGATTCTCAAAATGTGACATTAGGAGAAAGAAAAGAAGAAAAGCGAAACACACTTTTACATCCCAGTTCACGTCTAAATGTTTTGAGGCTTCAACATTCAACAACTTCTGGGCCACATCCTGACTGAAGGAGATTCATTCTGGTCTTATAGTGTTTGATCACAATTTGTTGACTTCTGTTTATCCATCTGCTTTTTGAGAACTGACCACATGCTTTCTGTGTGGAGAATTTTCTGTCCACAGACACAAAATTTCAGTATTTGGACCTTTAATCCTTTTCTTTGATGTTTTTGTTTGACAGAATCTGCTTGTTTGCTGTTCTTCCATTAAAACACCGCTATCCAAACGTCTTTACCCCACTGCGGATACAGATCCACTCAGATCCATTTGCTGCCTATGTTAAGCTCTGCACTGGTGGAGACTGATGGACACTTTCAACTTCAGTTTGCAACATTCTAAGCAATAATCCTTTGCTAACATAGGAAGAAAATGATTTCAAGCACATCTGCTCCTGTTATTAGAAGGGGAGAGTGACTTATGCTGGACTCTTTCATAACCCTCCCTGTTAGCTTACCATTAATTAATATATATGAACAATTAATTATTGTGGATCTCATCTATCTGTGCAAGACTCACCATGAAAACAGAGAAGGTATTCCTCCTTCTGCATACTGCTAGCCACCTGTAAGATGGCAATGGGAAAACTATGAGAAGAGGCTGCAAACATGGCTGAGGCCAGCGACACATCGTTCTTGTCCAGGAACTCTGCAGAAGACGAACCAGAAGGATACAGTGTTACCCACCAATCTCCTAGAGAGAAAACACACGCGCTTCATTTGCATTCTTACCCTCAAGAACATACTGCTTCATTTCTATCTCGTAGAACTTGTTGGTGCCGATGATGATGCTGTAGCTGGTCAGATGGATGCAGCTGCACGGCTCCAGAGTTTCAATTTCCTGTCAGTCGCAAAATATGGAGGTGCACAAAAAGAGGGAAAAATGAAATGAGATAGTGAGGCCAGCTGAGGCCAGACATTAAATGAAAAAGTGTTCTGAAGTCACATGAAAGGATTCTAGTGTCTTGGAAAAATATTCATAACCTTAAACCTTTTCACGCTTTTTTTTTATGTTACAACCTTGAAGGTATTCTTTTGGGATTTTGTGATAAACCAACACAAAGTAGGGGGTAGTCTTAAAGAGCAATGCAAATAATCAAAATTGTTTCCAAATAAAAATCTGATAAGTGTGGTGTGCCTTACTATTCAATCCACTTGAGTTAAAGCTGCGCTGCATAACAATTTCTTCTAACTGTAGCCATAATTTAGCTGCAAGTCTTTTAAAGTATGTCTCAGCTTCAGTTTTGCCGGTCTGGAGACTGAACTTTTTGTCCATTCATTTCAAGCTTAGACATAGTGAATGGAAAATATTAGTAAACAGCAGTTTTAAAAAGCAAGTCTTGCTTAAATCTAATTGAGTCTTCTCAATTAGATTCTGGTCTGTACTTTGACTGGGTCTTTCTAAGACACCATACTGGAACATACTATCTAAGCAAGGACTGTCAAACTCTAGTTCTCTCAAGCTGCAACTTTCATTTGTGCATTTGCTTCAGATCACCTGGTTATTGGCAGAACACTTTAGAACTTGGTCACATGTGGAGGATGTGATGTTTGTGCTGGACCAGTGATGTACTTAAAAACTGCTCAACACTGACCCCCCTAATAATGTAGTGGGTATAGTGATGAGCAGAACTTTTTTCAGTCATTTCTTCTCACCACTCTTCCATTCTTCTCCCACCTGAGCTGTGACATCAAAGCAATTTGTACTCATAGTGTTAAAAGATTTTTATATGTTTCAGCATCAAGCCATTTATTCCTGTTTAAGTTTCCCCCACCCTTTTGAGGCTCTTTTTTAAAGGGCAATGGCATTTCATGTTCCTCTACCAACAAGTCGAGCTCACCTTGCGGATGCAATATTTGTTGAGATTGTCATTATAGCGCAATATGGTTATCTTGTTTGGCATTGCAGCACATATACAAGGCCCGTTGTCAACCTGGAAGCAGAACACGTACCTATCAGTTGTTATAGTGAAATTTTCCACCACTACGGCAACACATCTGTATAAATACACACAACATGGTTCATGGTGAGCTTCACTAAGAAGAGCAGGACTTACTCTTCCAGCAGCAAACAGATGACAGCCTTTCACCGTCTCAAAGATATAGGGAGCAAGTTCAGTCTGGCTGGGCAGGTGAGACTGAGCCAGAGACTGCTTCACTCTCTTAATCTCCACCAGACACAAAGCTCTCTCATCCCCTACAGCACACACACACACAAACACACACCCACAACATGTTACTAACACACAGGTTACAAGTAGGTCCTTGTTTTCTAAGTAGTATGTTGTCTTTTATAGTGAAAAGAATGCTCCCACATGTTTAAATAAGATACCTTACCATAACTGTATTTTATCCCATTATATGAGCATTTATTTAGTCCATCTCATAATTAGCTTGTATTTAAGTAGCTGAAGTATGTAACTTTTATGAAAAATTTACATATTTGTTGAAACTGTGTAGTGACAGTATAATATCAGACAGATAATCTGTGAAAAAAAAAATCAAGCTCCTCTGCCTTCTCCCAGTGCTCCCAGTACTAACTGTAGAAATACACTACTCAGTCAGAGGAGGGTTTTAGTGCTGTCAATCATCCTCCGCTCACACACTCTCCTGTCCTCTCTGCTACGCTACCACAACACGGCCTGCCACTAATGCTAAGGCTAGCTAGCATGGCCACTGATGATGGTGGATAAATGGTTTTCCTGGAACAGTAAGTTGTTTTTTCACTATTAGCACTTTTAGCTGCCGAACATGAGGGTAATCGACAGCGCTAAGACCTTCCTCCTGGTTCTGATTGGTTGTTTTAGGTTGGGAGCAGTACAAAGTTACATACTGCAGCTTTAAATAGCTGAAGAAACTAATCTGTTTCATAAAACAAAGTTAAGAAGGTTATGTACTGCAGGTAAGATACTTACTGGCTCTAACCTCTTTCATTGAACCCTGTTTCAATAAACCTGAACTCTCTCTAAATCTTTTTAGAAGAAAATTTTCATAGGGGTGGTGGCCAGTTTGGACCATTGCCCACTCAGGGGTGGCCAACAACTAATCAGCGCTTGAGCCACTTTGAAGCATAACATCTGTATTTTCTAAATAATTCACTAAAGAAAGAAAATATTTCCTTAAATCGAATAAATATATGCCTGTATTTATAAATATATGTTGTGTAAGCATATATCACTGCTGCCACCAACTGTTTCAGAGGGGAACTGCTTGTTGTGGAGCTGTGCTCTGCTGGTGAGTTACCTCCCCATGCCAACCAATCACTTAGTGGGGTTGGCCACAGGCCATGTGCCTCGATTCCCCACCCCCCTGATTGTAACAAATTTGCTGCTGAGATTGAGATTGTTATGTTGTCATAAGATGGTCTAAGATTAACCTGTCTAACAGATAGTTTGACCTTTGACTCTAGAATATTTAGTTATACAGAGAGGTATATAAAGAGGTTTATTTTCACTTCAATGACTTTAAGGTACCCAGCATCCAGCATCATGCTCCAGAATTCTGCAATTCATTTTGAATTCATTCTTTTTTTTTATTTCAAAAAATACTCCTGGCCTGAAGTCTACCATCAATATCTGGACTGAAATTCTCGAGCGGAGCTCGCCAGACCTTTAACAGATATTACCAAAGTTGGACATGTTACCAACAATCATCAGGAGTTTCTCCTGCTCTTTGATGATCTGTATCTGAAAAACTGATCCCAGGCCAGTGATGTGAGTTAGGGAGTTCTTGATGACATTCAGAGCATACAGTCCCTCTTCAGATCCCACCAGAACAATCTACAAAAGAGTCAAAAGACACACAAACAGACTTACTCAAGTAATTGTTCAAGCAACAGCAACATGTGGTAAGTTAAAAACATGCTAAAGCTACTCATATATTTTGTAAAGTACCATGTGATTATGTGAAATTGGAAAACTACTTTTGTCCTGTATTCAGTGTCATCAGGCATTTGGTACCTGATCCGTTAGAGGAAGAGTGCAGTTAATATCCAGTCTATCATCCCCCTCCAGTTTCAGCAGAGAGTTTCCAAGCAGCTTCTGTAGGAGCAGACAGAAACAGGCAATCAGCTGGAGCCCAGCTTCACTCACACTGTCCTCAGGGGGAGGTAGCAGAGGGGCAGGCTGGGGAGGGCAGGTGCAGGTTTATAGGGTCAGAGGTGGAATCAAGTCACAAATCTGTCGTTTCAAAGAAAAAAATGGTTAAAAAAATGTCTGTGCAACACTTAGAAGGAGATTTCAGAGGAAATGTAGAAAATAAAACCCTAAAGTTTCTGTTTCTGTCTTAACAAAGGTAAGTATAGAACTCAGTGGGGTTGGTCTGAGCATAGAAGATCACTCTACTGGCACAGATATACTGATCTTTCATTTATGGTAACTTCAACTGGAAGAAAATTATGAAGCGTAACAGAGAAGGTTTGTGTTAAGTGATAAAGTTAAAGAAGTTTCAGTTAAAATTCTGCAGAGTATGTTTTACACAAAACTTCACTGCTTCACTACTTCCTGCCCAGGGGAACTCTATCAGCACTCATGGATCAAAGAATGACTCCCGTAAAATGATCAGGAGAATAGAAAGTAGCTACATTTAAACAAAATTCATGTGTATTTGGACAACAATGGAAGACAAACAGGTTTTGAAGGTAACTGGAGTAAAGAGTTATGCTCCGTTCCAGTTACCTGAGAAGTCGTAACTTGGAGCTGGTTTGACGTCAGACCCGAGGCAACAACATTCTAGTTAAGAAGTTGCAATTTCAACATGGTGATGCCCATAAATATTGTTTTATAATATTATAATATAATTGTTTTTAATATTGTTTGTAGGCCTTACATGTAACATCAATTTTAGACGCATTTTTACATGTGTGTTTTGTAAAATAAACACGTTTCCACCACATCTTACTAGTTTTGATGCAAGGAGTGGCCATATTGAAGCGCAAAGTCGGCCTAACAAGTCGTAACTGAGGGTATTCGGATGTGCTCCAAGTTTTCCAGTGGGAAATCTGACTTCGGAGGGCATTCCAGTCGATTTTTTTGACTGGGAAGTTGGAATTTCCCAGTTCCGAGTACAACTGGAACGCAACATAAGTTGAACCATGATAAAGAGCTGTAACTGTAACTTTGGCTGTGATGCCTTCCTGGAGGAGGGCTTCAGCAGAGATAATGCTGCCATCAACTAATCGTTCTCCCTCTTCTGCTATTAACTTTTTACTTTCATGGACATCAAAAATAATCATACATCAGTTCATCTGTTTTTCTTTTGCATTCTGCTCCAGTCTTAGGTCTTTTTCAGCCTCTAATAAGTTGCTTCTATCCATCTTCCAAACAACTGTGAATGGCTTTCCTGACCATGCTGAACAGAGCAGCATACTGCCACCTCCATGTTTCACTGTGAGGATGGAGTGTTCAGAGTTAGTTTTCTGCCATACACAGCTTTTTGCATGCAGGCCAAAATGTTGGTCAATCTTGGTCTCATCACACCCCACATGGCTTGTAGTTTTCTTCTTGCTACTTTTCCACAAAGGCCAGATGTCCTGAAGTCCTATTAACAGATTCGCCCACTTGATCCTAGCAACTCCTCCAGATTTACCATGAGACTCTTGGCTCTCTGATTAATGCTCTCTGATTAATGCTATCCTTGCCCAGCCTGTTGGCTTAGGTGGGTGGTCATGTCTCAGTAGGTTTGCAGCTGTGTAATACTCCTATTTTTGGATGATTGATTGAACAGAACTCCATGAGATGTTCAAAGCTTGGGATATTGTTTTATAAACTAAACCTGCTTTAAATGTCTCCTCAACTTTCTCCCTGACTGGTCTACTGTGCTCTCCCTGTCTCTGTTTCTCTTATGCCTCATTCTAAGGGCCTAGGTTATCCTGAGCTATCTCTGTAGTTATGCTGCTACAGGCTTAGACTGCTGGAGGTCAAACTGACCACTTTTCCTCACTCTGGTACTTTCTTCTTCTATTACTCTCCAATTTGCATAATTTGCTGTTATTTCAACTGTTAACTTTATGTTTTCTCTCAGTTTTTTTCTCTCCATAGAAGCTACACCTGGTCTGGGGTTCTGTTTGGCTATGATACCTAGCTCTGGGCATCGGCTGAGATATTGCTGTCAACAACTAAACATTCTCCCTCTGCTGCGATTTCCTTTTTACTTTCCATTAATATAGAAAGTACTCCTACATCAGTTCTTGTGTTTCTTTTTTGTGAATCTGCTCTGTCTTCTCAAACCCCCATTTGGTCGTGGCAGATGGGTTCTGCTGGAGGTTTCTTCATGTTATGTTTTTCTCTCTACTGTCACTACATACTCATCCAGGAGGAGTGACTGCTGCAGGTCAAAGACTTGATGCAATCTGCTGCATTTCCTTACACAGAAAATATTACTTTTTTTGTAAAGTATTGTGAGATGACGTGTTGCAAATTGACACTTTATAAACTGAATTGAATTGAAACAGAATTCCTTGCCCTTCATGATGCTGTTTGTTCTCTAATGTTCTCTAACAAAACTCTGAGACCTTCACAGAACAGCTGGAGTTATACTGAGATCATGTTACACACAGGTGATTGTTGATTGTTTAATGACAACTCGGTGAGTTCTGAAGCCAATTGGTATTTCGAGGTACCAAAGTAAAGTGGGGTGAATGTAAATGCATGCCACATTTTTCAAATTTTTATATGTAAACAGTTTTGAAAATACATTTACCATTTTGCTTTTACTTCAATTGTGCACTACTTCCTGTTGGACTATCACATAAATCACTGCAGTTTGTGTTTGTAACATGACAAAAACGGAACATTTTCAAGGGATGTGAAGGCGTTTTGTGTTGGTGAGAAAAAATGTAGTTTTATCACTCAGAGTTTTGTACAGGACAAGGTCAGGAGTGGTGAGGAAAAATGGCAGCAGGTGAGGTGAAAGCAGCAGGACCAAGCAACACAAGGACAGACACATGCACCACTGTGTGCCTCAGGAGGAATGTGCAGATAATTGGTGCAGATCTCTGCTCCTATATCTCTGGAACTCTTTACCTGAACCAGTGGAGGCAGAACCATTTGTCTTTTACACACAACAGCCTACATGTGTAAAGAAAGCCCAAGGTATCGGAACCACGAAGCAAATCAACAAAACATGCCCATATATCGGACATACAGTGTGGCATGATGAAAAAGCAAACAGGAGTGAAAGAGACAAAGAGAAAAGAAAAAGGAGAGAGAAGAAGGGAACAATTAACGACATATGTAAATGAAATTAGAGGGTAGTATTTAAATCTTAAAATGAGTCCTTAAAATGACAGCAGAGGGTCAATGTGTTAATGAATAGTCCCTCATGTATGAACATGAAAGATCCAGAAAGATAAAGTGTTGCAAGCTGTGTGCTGCAGAAATACTCACTGCATCGGCCTCTGCCTTCTCCCGAGCAGCTCGCCCCCCAGCCACCACAGACTCCATCACAGCCACCCAGCGCTGTTTGTCTGGGAAACTGGGAGCCATGAAGTAGATGGCCTGACCAGGCCAGCAGGGAGTATGGCAACGGGACTCCAGCTTCAGGACATATGGAACATCTGACACATAGTTCAGAATTCATTTCATCTCATTTTTAAAGAATGGCCAAGTGTAACAATAACAAAAAAACTTAAAAATAAACCAAAAGCATTACCAAGGAATTGTTAGTTGCAGTGATTCTAATATTTGGAGATAAAGACAAAGTGTGTCTACCAGATTTAGCAGTGTTTGGTAGCTCAGATGCTCCGACTGCTCCATGAATCATCACCTCTCCCTCTGACAGACACAAGTCAAACTCCTCCAGAGGCTTCACTGATTCTGAAAGCAAAGTGATCAGGAACTAGCGTTAGGTATGCAGTAGCTCTTGTATTTCCAAGTATCGAATAATTATTCACTCATGGTAAAGTTCAACCTTCTCTTGGCTCAATCTCATAGATGGAAACTTTAGTGCCATCCAGCACAACGTATTTTCTCTCCCAGCCCTGACCCCGTTTTCCATTCCTGCCACACATGGAAAAGAAATACTGCAATGTCTAGTGATTTGCAAAATTATTCATAACCCACAAAATGCAACATAGTTCAATGGGATTTCATGTGTTAGACTAACACAAAGTACTGCAGATCTGTCACATAAAATGATACATGGTTTTCACATTTTTTACAAATAAAAATCGGAGAAATGTGGAGCACAGTTGCATTTTGCCCAATTTTTCCTGATGCCATTAATAAAATTTAGAGTAGCCACTTGCTTTCAGAATGCACCTAACTTGTAAATCCACTTGTGTGTAATTTATTAGTGAACAAACAGATCATGAAGACCAAGGAACACAGCAGCCACGTCAGGGAGAACGTTGTGAAGAAGGATGAAGCAGAGTTAGGTTATAAAACAATATCCTAAGCTTTGAACATCTTACAGAGCTCTGAAAAAATGAAATATGAACCAACCTACCAAGACATGGATGTTCATTGAAACTGAGAAACAAGCAAGGACTGCATTAAACAGAGAAGCAGCCAAGAGCTCCATGATAACTCTGGGGAAACTGCAGTGATAAACAGCTCAGGTATTAGTCATGTACTCCAGTGGCCATTATGAAAGAATGCCAAGAAAAAAGTCAAAACAATTAGAGGTCCCATTTGCAGTTTGCCACAAGTCTTGTATGGGACAGAGCAGACATATCAGAAGAAGGTGCTCTGGTCAAATAAGATCATAACAGACCTGCCCTACCCTAACCCATTTGCCACAGACTTGAACCTGGGGTCGATGTTCACCTTCCAGTAGGACAGTGACCCTAAACATACAGCAATAACGGAATAGTTTTGATCAAATTAAGAAAAAAATTTAAAAAATATGTTAAAATCACTTTGAAGTTGTTTTGATACTTAGACAACCTAGTGTCCCTGTTGTACCTAAATGCAACATGTGCAGCTATTGTAGGGAAATCCCTCTCTCATCAACTGAAATTACTCCACCTTACATATTATGTGTGAGGTTCGGGCTCATTGGATGGTACAGATAGCGTTGGATGTTAGCTGATTTGTCTCCAGTACCTGTGATATTTACTTTCACCTGGACGTTTAAGCTGAGGAATTCAGTTAGGTCCAGAATGAGTGCCAGGAGTAGAAAACTTATGTTCACTGACTCTCAGTTTGACTGAAACTGACCTCATTTGCAAAAAGATAATTGCACCAAAAATGTTTCTAAACATATAAAGCTAATGGAGACATAAACCTAAACTATAGATAGAATAGCAGAAAAAGGTGGATGTTCAAGACAGATCTTGAATACAAATGCACACCATACTTTTCAGGTTTTTACCATGTACCATTTTCCTTTTAACAATTATGCTCTATTTTCTAATTAACTGAGCTTAATGTCTTGTTTGATGCCCAGGATCAGTTGGAATGTATGTGTGATTTAACTGAAATGACTTTTTTGTAGAGTGCCTTGAGACGACATTTGTTGTGAATTGGCGCTTATACAAATAAAGTGGATTGAACTGAATTACTTTGTGTTGGTCTGTTGCATAAAACCCTGACAAAGTACTTAGAAGTTTGTGGTTGTACTGTACATATGCAAGGAACTGTAACTGAAATGTCCAGTTATTTTTTATTACATACAGTAAACCTTCAACTTGTATCTAAGCAGTTTTTATACGAAACCAGGTGACAAAAAATAATAAATGGTGTCTGTGTTGTGCTCTGACAATCAGGAAATGTGTTTTTCAAAGGAGAAGCTGAACTCATGCACTGTCTGATTAGCTCCCAAAAGAATATTATTGGTAGGGAACAATGGAAAAATAATGTTTATCCAAAAGGCTTTGACCCCCCCCCGCCCCCCGTTAGCCTGTCCACAGCTGACCTGGGCTGCTTCATCCACCCCTCCAGGTGCATGTGCCCACCAGCTTCTTTGATCTGCTGGCCTGGAGAACTGCCTTTGTCTCGGCACAGGCCCTCAGAGAGATGCAGCGAGCAGTCACTGGACATGCCGCAGGTGGCTGGAAGGCAAGCTGAGCACTTTGGATGGCACAGGGCGTGGCATTCTGCAGAGAAAGACACAAACACTCAATGCAAGAGTGTGTGAGTACTACATGAGAGTATAACATATCAAAGTAATATTATGTAAAAGCACTTTGAAATGTTTCGTCTTACTACATTTTTGCCAGTCTATTAAAATATTTCTTTTATCTAATTAAAGTGATCAAAGGAGTCTCTGAACAAGCCTGTTTTGGTACTTCTCATTAGTTAAACATTTCAACAACAAAGCTTTGCTGTGTTTTTTTTTCCCCAGAGAAACTAAGGAAAAGCACAAATTGTTATGCAAAGATTACCAAAAGGTTTGGGTGTGTCTGCGTGTTCTGTGACTCACCAAGACAAGTTGCTGCTTGGCGGCCAAAGTGAACAGTATCCAGGCACACCGTACACTTGGCAGCCCTCATGTTGAGCCCGACTGTGAATCGATGAGGGGTGTTGTGGTGGAGCACCCTCTCTCTCTCCCTTTCTCGGTCTCTCTGACTGTCCTTCAAACGACGGCTGTACTCTGAATACGAACAGGAAACACAGTGAGGGCACACAGCTCCAGTTTATTTAACCCAGGTACATCCAACACCTCAAAACCTTAGAGCGTCATGCTGCAAAAGGAACTGGAAGATGTTGAGCAGAATGCGTATGCAAGTAAACTCTGAAGACAAAACGCTTGAAAAGTCACCTCGTTTAATCGTTCATTTTCACTTGTGCTCAGTTTGCTGATTTTTAAAGGGATTATCCAGTCAGTGTGAAGTGTCTTCATTGTGTATTCAGAAAAAAAGTTTTATAAAGTCTATTCCATGTGCAATAATATGTCATTTTAGAGCTAATGATCATTTTAGATGATTACCTATTCATTCAATCCATAATGACAAAATAAAACTTGTCAAATGAATTGGACTGAATTGGAATGGTGCTTTAGGAAATGTTAAGTGGTCTTTATTTGGAAAGCAGATCATATTGTGGATTTATCAATATTACGGTTTTTCTCAGTTGTTTTGGTGCATTTCTCAGAACAGAATTGAAATTCTCAAAACTACTTTTTCAATCTTCAAATCATTGTGTCATTAATGCACATCAAAAAAGCAATTTCTGATTCCTTTGAGCAAGTTGTAAATGCTTTTGTACATCATGCAAATGATAAGGAACAATTATCTGCTTTTTACTACATTTGCAATTGTTTTTTTCATGTTGATCAAAATGAATTATATAGGTCTCTGTTGAACAGTCTTAACCTCCACAACATTAAAGCAAAGGTTCATCGTATAAGTCTTTACATGCAAAATGCTTGAACAGGCTGTCATATGTCAAGCATATTTCTATACATTTCCATTAGAGTTTTTCTTTCTAAATCTGTCCTGACTCGGTAAATTGCTCCCAGGTGAATCCTGAGTTTCTCCAGAGTAGATAAATGTGTGAAGCATTAGATCAACCAGTGATCAACCAGTTTTCTGAAATAGCTCAAAGGTGCCATGAACAATCAACTGGCAAGAATATGGTGTACATAGGTGGAACACAACACAATATTACATTTCTGACAATGGAAGGACAGTGGTTTGGACAAGGTCAACAGCCAAAGAGTAGAGGAGGAAAAGAAGTGAGGCTCTGGCAGAGGAGTTAGGAGGCAAAACAGAGGAAGAGGCAGAAGATGCTGAGGACATATGCCAGTTTCCATCACTTCAACATCATCAGGCAATGGTTTGCGGCCCTCAACAGGATGCTGATAGAGTTCCCCTCACCTTACTCCTCATTCCTAAAAGATTCTTTCCATGCTGCATTGCCACAGAGGATATTTGTTGTGATGTCATTGTTCATGTCATGTTCATGTCTGTTTGTGGTCCAACAGACATGAACATGAGGAGATGTAGGAAGACTGTACTGTAATTCCTACAGCACTCCTTGTAGTTTTCTTTATGGAGATTGTCTTATGTTTCAATTTCTACTTGCTTTCTCTTTGTGCTCTGCAGTGCTGTATTTTCCTTTCCATATCATAATGACATTGTCAGTCAAATTACAGTAAAAGTGTAAATGTGAATCTTGTCCAATCTCTTGCCATTGAACTTCCACAATTACACTTTACAATACTTGTCATCAAAACTTTGGCCATAGTTTACAACAGAGCATCCCTTCGGAGTACTCTGCTATGTTGACAACGTCACTAATCAATTTGACCGTCCTATCTGAACACACTGAAACAAGGACTTGTCATTCTGAGGCACTGAGATGTTCATTGACACAGATATTTAATTTTGAGAGATGAACTAAGGATTTTGAGAAAGAGATTGGATTTTGCAGGTAATCTATGGTGTTTTGCTGTTTGTTTTGAGAAATGCACTTACTGTTTTGCAAATGTCGAAAATGGTTTGAGAAATGCACCAAAGCGACTGAGAAAAACTGTAATTGAACAAAGGTCTGCTTAAAGTACTGTTGGTACATGCATGACACACATTCATGCTCTGCATGGCAATAATATATAGTAGTCACCACATTTACTGGCACCCAACAAATAATCTTACTTTAAAATATTATTTAACAAAACAACTTTAATTTGAGAGCATTTATTCTGTGATGGGGAAAAATGCATGTTAAGAAATAATTGTTTTTATTAAACTCACTGGTTGGACAGTTATTGGACCCAAAATAATCTCCTTTTAATGGATATAATCAAAGCATTCAGTCTCATTTTTACCTCACCCTTTTAAATTAACTGGAGTTTCTAGGAAAGTCAAACTGATAATCCACCACTTTCTGTTTGCTTGGAGAATAAATAATTATGAACTAACACAGAGGTGAATTTCTTTTGCACGCTAGGTTGGACTAGAACTCATATTTATCTTGTGCAGAAGTGAAGTAAAAAAATCTCTCAAGTTCACTATTGGAGAACTACAGCAAAGAGTGGCATCTTACAGACACCAAGTTTCCATAACAACCACTCAAGGCTATCTAGCTGTCAATCTGTTATTTGGGAGTCATGGCTAAAAAAAAAAAAATTCTGCCAAACATAAGTAATGTAAACCTGTGGGGTTCATTTAAGTCTAACAAATATGTGTTCTTTGTTCCAATGAGACTAACAGATGCTTTGCAACAAACACTTTTAGGTAGGCTTGATGTGAAACAATTAATGAATAAGTGGGAAAGCACCTCATGTCCACTTTAAGGGAGGATCTAAAAGGACCAATGTCCCAGCAAGATCTGGAGAAGCTCATCCATGTGTTTATCTTTAGTCGTGTTGATTACTGCAACAGTGTCTTCAGAGGTCTGCATAAAAAGTCATCCAGAACCCTGCTGATCACGTTCTCACTAAAACTAGGAAAATAGAGCACATCACCCCAGTTTTTTCCACTGGTTCCCTGTAGCTCAGAGAGTAGACTTTAAAATACTTCTGTTTGTTTATAAATCACTGAAAGTCTTAGCACCAAAATGCATTACATTACATCGTCTCATTCAAGTCTGCTCTGCATCCCAACCAAACATGGAGAAGCAGCATTCAGTTTCTATCCTCTTTTAATGTGGAGCAAACTTCAAGAAAACTGCAAAACAGCTGAAACACTGAGTTCCTTTAAATCAAGACTAAAACCCATTTGTTTAGAGCTGCCCTTAATTAATAACTGGAACATCAATAGCTATAACTTTCGTTGCAAACTTTTCATTACTTCTCTTTATTTTGCCCCTGAAATGTAGTGTTTTTGTTTGCTTATTGTGTTATATTTTTATCATGTAGAGTGCTTTGAAATGCTTTGTTGCTGAAATGTGCTATACAAATCAACTTGATGATGATCCATGATGCTGAGGGCATGTTTCTGTTCAAAAGGGCCAAATAAACTTGTTAGAATGCACAACATTGTGGGTTCTTTGAAATAGAGGGAGATTTTACATAAAAATTTAAGAAAGTCAAGAGGTCAATGAAGTCATGAAGTCAATGAATTTCACTCATTATTTTAAATGAAATATGCAGTTTCGTTCTTACTTAATTCGCAAGAGTTCAGCACTTCATCTTCCTAAATATCAGACCAGTACATGTCAGTTTTCTCTCCGGTACAGGGGAGCTAAACTTTGGAATGACTTTTCACACTTGGTAAAAGGCAAGCCTTCTGTAAAAGAGTTTAAGAGTTATTTACAGTTTAACTTAATTAAAGAATTCTGATTGTCACTTTTTTCATTGACATTCTATTTAAATGGGCAGTATCATGTATTTTCTAGCCACATAGAATCATTTAATAGCACAATCAAGTAACTATGTTCAGTTGTTAAAAATGCTGTATATATCAAATATGACTTAAAAGAAATATGACTTTGTTATTTAACACCTTGAAATTGGGCTTCTGTCTCTTTAAGAGTCCTGCTTTTTCCAACATTCTGCCTTCAGGAAGTCATCACAACATCGCACCTCTATTAACCCTTTAACAACGTTTTATCCAGCGTTGCACTGAGAAGTAGCTAATATAATGAGCTTAACACATGTGCAGTTCCACCAGATGTTTGCTAATTGCTGCTGGCTAGTCTGAAGGAGCTGAGTAGGGAAGGCGTGGGCAAAGGGTGCTCAGTGAGGTGGAAGCTTGGAAGCTTAGAAACTTGTAGCTTCAAGGAGGATTTGCACCTTCAAGGCAGAGCTGGGTCAACTCAGGCGATTTGCACAGCTGAATGGTTGCCACGGGAGATTAAAGGATTTCTCAAACATGCATGCATGAATGAATCCAAGCAACACTACAGGTATGTTTTTGATGAGGAATAAAATATAACATGATGTAAAGCTCAAAAAAGTTTATTTTATATAATACTGCTCCTTGAAATTCCCTTTAATAATTTGTTTTTATGTTTTTTATTTTTCTATATGATTGTATTTCATAAATTTATGATCACCTGATAAAGGATTGTATTGTTGGATTTTATTTTTCTTTCTATGCAATTTGGGTGGAGGCTTTATATAAGCCCACTGGGCTTTTGCCTCTTCCTGCATTTTTATCATTATTATATATTTTTTATTATTTTTGATCTGTATTTTAATTGTGTAAAACAAACAAAAAAAAAAACTTTTTAAAAACGGCATGCTCTGCTGGAAAGCATTCAACTGTAATCCTCAATAAGATTTTTCCTAATTTATTGCAGCCTTGCTTTCTACCTACTAAAAGAAGCAATAAGAAAGATAATCACTGCAGCGATCATAACATATGGGTTTATCATACATAGTAAAATCTAAATCCACTGCGTTCTCCACTGTTTTACCAAAAATGTTGGCCTCCGTCGTTCAAATGGGTGTAACTATGACTGGTACAACTGTCTGTGTCTCCTTTCAGGAACACAGAGCACAGAGCTAAATTTAAGTATTGTTTGAAGAACAGGAAAATTGAGTTGACTCCAGAGTATCGGGATCCTAATCAAACAACAGGACGAGATAATAAAAAACTACCAAGAAATCCAGCTGTGGTGGTTTTATTGGTGTGATTTTAATTAGGTTTAAATCATTTTTCTTCTCATTATTGCAACATAAATTGTAACACTTTCAGTGCAGTTTGAAAGTATGCACTGTTCAACTTTTGGATTCCACAATGGAAAGTTGTGGGTTGATTTGCTTTAATGTGATGCAGCTTTGTCATGTGATGCTGCTCATGAACCAGTTGATGATATACAGTGAAGATAACATTTTCATTAGATATCACAGTAAGTGAAATCTGTTCAGACCTCGCTTGCATTTTGGTAATGTCAGGCATTGTCATTATGAATTCAGGGAAAATCTAACAGCCAGGTACATTTCTCAGCTGACAGCTCCTGCGTGGGTGAGATGAGAGGTTAGCCTTCTCATCAGTCCCTCCTCCATGTAAATAAACACCAACACAGACAGCTGAGCACAAAAGAGAGAAAAACAGAGTCAAAATTCATGCTTCACAGTCAAACCCCACACCATTAATTCTACTGTTACATTAACCAATGATTTATACATCAAAAAGACTCGACACCCCTCTCTTTTAACAACTACCAAAGCTTTTCTGAGTAAATCAAGCCAAATTTGATTAAGCTTTGCTTCTTTTCTTGAAGCTTTGCTCTAATCACAGGGCTCCATGTTCCCCATCAGCAGGACATCGCTCCTAAACACTAGAGAAAAATTGGTGCATTTCCTGATAATAAAATAAGAAAGGCCATTGTTTTTGAGATTTCAGTCTTGAAAGGCAAATTAACAGCATCTTGAAAAGCTAAATCTAAATGACAAAGGCAGCTGCAAAAAAATATCCATATGACTTTAGGCCTGGTAATTCTGTAGCTGCCCAAAGCCCCTTGCCTTTGCTTCATGTCCAAACTTTTTGCCACGTGGGCCAAACCTGTGAAGTTGAAAGTAATTGTGGGCCACAAACTTAATTTTCTTTTCTTTTTTAATTTAAAAGTTGTATTTTTTTGTAATTTTTTGTTGCTAAATGATCTGATTTCTGTAGAAAAAGGAGCTGTAAATCATATTAGATGAGAAACATAATACCAGCACGTTTGACTTGTTTAAAAGAACCCCCCCACACACACACCATGTTTTAAAACTCTATTTTTTCTATTATCTTTGACTGGATTTTTGGTATTTATTCTCAGAAACAAGGACAGGATAAAAACTCTTGCTTTATTTTGCCAAGTTTACTACCAAATTCCACTCTTGAGAATTTACTATTTACTATGAATTGGAATTATAGCAAAAAATAAAATAAATAAATAAAAATGGCAATTAAACAATGAATATTTTGCACCTTCCATTTTTAGACTTCAAGTTGTCTGAATCTCTTTTGAAAGGGACTGCAAAAATGAAAATTTCACTAAGATATTTACTAAGATTTCTGCATCAACCTTCACCCTCCAGCTGTAAAAGCAAATTTGTGCCGTTTTTGCTTGCAGGTTTAGGGCCGCAAGAAATCCCTTAGAGGGAAATAACCCCCGGGCCGCACTTTGGACATCCCTGGCCCAGGCCCTTTTCTTATGGAAAAACGTATGATCAGTGTAATATGTCTTGGAATGCATTATTTTGTATGACCTGTCTGCACTGCATACTCTACTAATCTGTCCAGTATCAAGTCCTTTCTAGGCTGATGGCTTGCAAAATACATTCATACTTTTTGAACTGTTTCTCACTATCCTGACCTTGAAACATGGTGGTGGTTGCATTATGCTGTGGAGATACCTATCATTAGTTTGAGACAGATTGTGTTTATTAGGGTATTTGGCTTAAACCCAGTTAATTATGCACATATAAATTTTAGACTGTTCATTTTTGTATTCATTTGTCTTTTAAGCATGTAAAAATAATATGACTGGATAATACCTTTAGCTCAGAATGTAGTTTCAAATGATTTGTGCATTGCAGAGTTTATCACATGGTGCATTAGTGTATGGTGTGAAGTTTAGGTGGGACTGTAGTCAGCTAAATAATAGAGAAAGGTTCTGAGAATGAGACTGAAAAGCAGCAACTGGGATAAAAAGGTGCTACAGATTTCTAAAGCTTTGCACTGAAGCTTTTCAGCCACCTCTAACAAATATGATGCCACCTGACATTTCAAATAGTGCAGAGCTTTCAAAATCTGGCCAAAAAAGAGAAACGAGATCAAACTGCAGAAACCATGACTTTGTACAACTTACTTTCAAATGTGACCCTCCTTCTCTCTGAAAGGTGTGTAAAAGAGGATAGTAAAAGCTTTGTAAATGATTCTTTCAAATGTCATTGATATCAGTTTGTAGTCATAATGAATTTGTGCTGGGTCAAAAGGTGCCAGATGTTTGTTAGGCTGTATTCAGGTGTCCTGTGTGACAAAAGCAATGGTGAAGATTGTCTCTCACTCACCCTCAGGTGTTGGAGTATCCTTCCTGCGTCCTGAGTTGGAGGGTGCCAGGCTGGTTGGGCCCTGCTGATGCTCAGGAGACTTCACCATAGCAGACATGATGATCTGCTGCCTTGCTGCGGCTGGGTTTGTAGCGCTGCCATGATCCTTATACTGGAGAGCTGAGTGCAAAGTCATAAGAGGAATCTGCATTGCTATGTTTTCTTCATCTCTATCACAAATCTAATTGTTTTAGAAGTTTAAAAAGATTAATAAATCTTTTCCTTTTGGTCAAACAGAAATGAATCACTTCCTTTCAAATGAAATGTTAGCTGAGGAGCCAAGGACTATCTAGACTGGCATTTAAGTTTATACTGCTTGGAGTTGAAAAAAATACATAAAAATGATATGATCAATATGGTAACTTGCATAATAACTGCATAAACAGTATACATTTATTTTTAAAAAAAAATCATTGCAAGCATATGAAGGCCTTATCAGGATTTTTCAAAAGTAGAATGCTCACATCTGGAGTTGCTCAGAATGACAGGTACAGCTCACTTTTTGAATATGATTGAATTGTTAATTAATTTAAGTAACTGACTATAGACAGACTCATTTAGATTCATTGTGCAAGGTTCCATTTTAAGTATTTCAAGACATGGATTCCATTATTTTTTCCAATTTATTCATTCATTTTTATCAGTGTGCACATACTCTGCCCGTCACACTTATGGCACCCCTCTTAAAGATATGTAAAGTGCCTTAGAATAAATACAACTTTGATTGCAGCAGCAAAATCTCATGCTGGCAAATTTAGAAACATCTAACCTTTAATCTGAGGATGTGTATTCAGTGGAAGAAACAACTGTTTTTAACAACATTAGAAGTGGCACAGCATATTCTCTCTGTGCATGCATGGGTTCTTTCTGGGTACTCTGCCTTTCCGTCACAGTCCAAAACATGACTTTTAGATTCATTTTTTTCTCCACAATTGCATAGTTGTTTGTCCTGTGAGTCTCTGTGTTGCCCTGTGATAGACTGGCAACCTGTCCAGCCTAGATAGGCAGATAGATAGATAGGCACCAGCCCTCCTGCAACCCTATAAGGAAAAGCAGGTACTGGCCTGTGGGACAGCATGTATTCTTCTCCTACATTTCACAATATTGGATCAGCCTTGACAAGAAACACACTCTATGTGTGATGATTCTATATAATATATGAGTTTCACTTTCTGAGATGACTGGCAAGACATATTGCACTTTTACACAATATTCTATTTTTTGAGATGTACTAGTACCCCAGGGAAACAGAAAATCCTGAATTAGTAATTAGAATTTCCTAGAAAAAACATAAATTAAAAACAAATGCTTTAGGTACATTTATTTTAACTGGACTGTTAGAGATACCAAATATTAAGATTTAGTTAAAAATACTAATTTTTGACATTGCCGCTTTCCTCACTGAATGTATATGTTCAAAATAAAGGTTAGATTTTTCTAAACTGTTCAGCCTAAGATCATGCTACTGCAATAAGTTTAATTCCTGTTAAGTCTATTAAACATCTTTACTAGCAGTGTCTTTGATTTTAGATTACTAAATGTATATTTAAATTTGTCAGCTATTTGTCAGCTCAATCCCACCTTCTTCTCTCAGAGATCGCAGCTCTGCTCTCATTTTCTGCAGGGCATCTTCCAGCTCAGAGCAACGAGCACGCTCTTTATCCAGAGCAGCCTTCATGTCGCTGTATTGCAGAGGCACTGGCTGGATGGGGGGCACGGGGGACACCTGACCTTGACCCTGACTCTGACCCTGTGCCTGGGCCTGAGCAGCCATAGCAGCTAACAGGTCCTCTCGCCTACGCCCAAAAAGACCCTGAAGTACATACAAATGAAAACAGAGAGAAGGACACAGTGGAGAATGGCTCTCAGGTTATCAGCTGGCAGGCTTCAGCCATCTTTGCTTATATTTCTTAAAAAACAGCAGGATTTGACATGTGGAGCCATCTTACTTTTTTCTTCTTTGAGCCTCCATGGGCCTGGGATTGGAGGAAGTCTATGAGCTTGGTCTGCTGGGTGATGGTTCCCTCCATTTTCACCTTCTCATGAGAGTATACAGCCTGCAGGTGGAGCTAAGTGAACATCACTACTGCCATGAATTTCTCCTCAAGTATTTCACTTTACACAGAGGGTGACAGAGAGACATGGAGATAGGTGGAAAGAAAGGGGACTGTGTGCCATGTTTTCAGTGAGGCTTATGTAATATTGTGGCTCAGAACAGGTACTGACAAAGATTTTAAACTAACTCGAGCTTCTACATGTGTCAGTGCTGATTGGGAGCTCTCTTATTTGTTATGTGTATGTGGTGATTTCCACCCCTACATACTAGCTGTGGTGCATGCACATGCCAAATAGAAGCACCTGGATGTTCTCCAGCTGGTATTCCAAATCAGTCCTCTCTGTTTTGAGTAAATCGGTCTGGTCCAAAGCATCCTGCAGCCCCTGGGTCAGTCGGAATATATGAGTCTTCTGGGCATCCAGCTGCTGCTGTAGTTTCTCTTGCTGCAGAGGAAAAACAGCTGTTCACATCATTACCTGGATACTGAGTGTCAGACCCGAATACTTAGTGTTTAGTAATCATTTCGTTTTAGCATGGATTATTGGAAAGGTAACGCATGAAGAAACAACAGACACACCACTAAGCATAAAAAATATCTGCATGTGACGCAAAAACACGAGCAGTAGAGTTCAGGGAAAGCACTGTACTTCCTCCAGCAGTCTCTGCTTCACATCCCTCTCACTCTCCAGCTTCTGCTGCAAACTACGGGCATTCATCTCCAGCATAGAATGCTTCTTCTCCAAATCATTTAACTGAGGAAAACAAGAAAAACATTTAGGTTTGAAGCTGGTTAACAATAACAAGGTAAAATGTTCGTAGTACAATGTAGAAATGCATACAGTGTCTGCAAGGCTCTCAGCTTTCAGTTTCTGGTCTTTCAGGGCTTGTTGCAGAGCCAAGATCTCAGCTTTATGCTCTTTCACGGCTTGCTCCACAGCCTGACGAGACTCAGAGCAACGCTGCTCCGTACGGAGCCTGAAACACAGAAGAAAAACTTTTTTTACATAATATTTTGAGCCTTTCAGGACCAAATTTTTGAGGGCATCTATTATTTTTATTTGCTAATCTATTTGAGACAGAGGGTGGGCTTAAAGCTATAGGAGAACAGATCAGTGGAGCATGTTTTAATACCCTTTTGCCGCACCAAGTGTTCATTGCATTGCTATTCCCTGCCAATAAAACCAGAGAGAGCAAAATGGTATTTTTTCCAAAAATAAATTCAAACAGACCCAAGAGAATACGCCCAAAGCTTGTTGTTTTCATTGTGTGTAGGTGGAACGAGAACTAATAACAATATCAGATGAAACATAAAGAGCAAAAAATTTTCTTTTTTTCTAGAAATTCAAGCAACTCTCTTAAAATATGACATGTTTTGTGGCTAAAAAAAATTATTCCTTTACCACAGTTGATTAACCCTTACACAGGGGTTTAGTCTACATCTGTGTCAAGTGGTCACCTGTTCTGTTTCTCAGTATCCAGCAGCCTCTGGACCTCCCTGGTCCTCCTCTCAGCCTGGTTCTTCTCATCCTCCAGTGTTGACCTCCAAGCTTCCCATTGTCTTTCCTTCTCCAGCAGTTCATCGTTCAGGCTCTCCAGCTCAACAACCTGCTCCTCCAGCATGGTGCACGTGGTCTTCAGAGTCTCAAGGTTCTATTCACATCAGATATTATATTATATTATATTATATTATATTATATTATATTATATTATATTACTGAGCAAGGTTCTGCTGGAGGTTTCTTCCTGTTAAAGGGGAGTTTTTTCTCTCCACTGTCGCTACATGCATGCTCAGTATGAGGGATTGCTGTAAAGTCAATGGCACAATGCAAGTGATTGTCTACTGTCGCTACATGCTGGTCCAGGAGGAGTGAATGCTGTAAGTCAATGACTCGATGCAATCTGCTGGGTTTCCTTAGACAGAACCTTTTTAAATTAATTTGAATAAATAACTCAACTTACTGCACTTTTTGATAACGAGGGTCATATGGAATGTATGTGTGATTGAATTGAAATTACTTTTTTTGTAAAGTACTTCAAGGCAACATTTGCTGTGAAATGACGCTATATAAATAGACTGAATTGAATTTAGATGCATTTAAATAATTTATATTATCTAAATGAAAACTCAAACAATGAAAACAATATCATTAAAAATACTATTGAACAAAAAACGAGTTCTAAGAGTAGTCTCAACTCTGCTGTTTTAGTAAAGGCATTATTTTAAAAAGGATATTTCATCTTGAGCTGACAGATATTTGATAAAACATATATTTCATAATATCGATACTTTCCTAAAAAAAAAATCTGCAGTCAATGATTGGTTCTGATGTAATGTACGTAAATACTTACATACATGTGATTTCTTAATTTTCTATTTTTAATAAATTTGCAAAACACTCAAAAACGTTTTTCCGCATAGTCACAATGGGGTAATTGTGTGTAGAATTTCTAGAAAAGAGAATAATTTAATACAATTAGGAATAAGGTTATAACATAACAAAATGTGGAAAAAGTGAAGCACTGTGAATACTTTCTGGATGCTATGTATGTGTGTGTGTGTGTGTGTGTGTGTGTATGCATGTATTGAGAGGTCATATTAACATATTAGTTCAGTTCAGTTTATTTATATAGCACCATTTCACAACAAATGTCGTCTCAAGGTACTTTACAAAAAACGTAATTTCAGTTCAATCACACATTCCATCATCATCCATTCCAATTGATTCTAGTTATCAAACAGTACATTAAGCTCAGCTAATGATTCAAATTATGTTTTTTTTATCTAAGGAAAACCAGCAGATTGCATTGAGACACTGACTTTTGCAGCATTCACTCCTCCTGGACCAGCATGTAGCAACAGAAGACTATCGCTTGCATTGTGTTGATGACTTTACAGCAATCCCTCATATTACTTCTCAAGCTTAAGAGATATGCTTATTTCTAACACCATAAGTGCCACATCAAACTTTTCTTGTCTGGTAAGTAGACTTAAGAAACAAAAGGGGGGGCATGTGCCTTGATGAGATAAATTAGTATCCAAGATGTTATTTGAAAGGAACAGACACTGTTCATAGCAACAAGTCCAGAAACCAGGCTTCTTAAATTTATGAGGTTGTGCCAGTGCTCTTTGGCAAAGCTTATCTACACCTTCATGGTGGCAGCATAAAAATTTATGCTGCCACCATGAAATTTATGTATAAAATTTACTTTACGAGTTTAAGGCAATTCACTTTGTATTCATTTAAGAAAATATTTCCAGCAAAATCCGTGGATGACAACCATAACTCACATTTTTTGAAACATAATAGAGGTATTGATGAGGAAGATGATAGTACAAGTACGGAACTGTTTCCTTTATACATTTGTCCCTGGTAGAAGTTTTGGAGAATTTAGTGATAAAATTCATAGTATAATGTGGGCAGGAAGAATTGGAGACCATTACAGCTAAAACCCTTCATCTCCTTGCATCCCCAAAGCCACAATGTCCTAAATATTGTAAGAAGGGATGGCAGCATTACAAACCGGTAAAAGCTTTCTCAACCTAGCTATTTGGAATAGACTATTGCCAGAATTGCAAGTAAGTACTTTGAGTTCATTCTGTCAGCAAAGAAATAAAATTTTCAATGATGAAATAAGAATTAATTTATAAATACTTTTAGTTTCAGTAATTTGTTGGTTTGAAATCTTCCAGCAAGCAAACTGACAACATCCTAAAGCACTAAAACATCTTCAGCAACATACTTGAAAAAGGACAAATAATGTGCTGATAACTGTCTGCCCTAACTTTAAATAATAACCCAAAACAGTGCAGCTGCATTGTTCATTGCATCAGTAATCTTACAGCTGTTTGGATGCAGCATACGTTTGATATGGCCGGCAAAGACCTGTGTTTCACATTTTACGGTGCATTGCTTTAGACAAAGAGTTTGAAGACAAATATAGCCTCTGCCAGTGCACCAGCAACCCCATGGCCCTCTGAAGTCCAACGCTTCCACAGCTGACACGACCTGGGAGTGATGGGGATGACACATCCCTCCCACACACCACCCCGTCCCTCGTCTATGACTTCCATCGCTGGTTACACAACCAGCAGGGCTGAGAGCGCTGCTGGACACCCACACACACATCCTCCCACAGGGCCAGCGCTCACATCACACTGCCTCCTCCCTCTCTCCCTCTCTCTCCTTCTATCTCTCTCTTTCTTTCTCTCTCTCTCTCTCGCTGCTGCCAGAATAAAACATAACCAAATAACCAATACCAAAATAACATAAGACTTTCAGAGGTCTTATTTACACTTATTCCTGTAAGAGACACAAGATTTTGAGATCACCCATGGATACCGTGACTGTGGGTTTCTCAGGTAAAATGAAGACCTATAGTCTAAGTGTGAGAATGAAGTCCGGAGGAAACATGGACCAGAAGACAAACTGAATCAGTCCCAAGACAATGGTACACTGTTTTCACTAAACACAGATCATATTTTTGTGACAATTATTACAGAAATGAATCCAAACCTAGGGTATATCCAAGTATTGTTGTAAAATGTTGGCCAAACAGTAAATTCTAAACTGGGCAGAGATAGTTGCTGTTTACTTGCTAAAAGACTCACACATCCAAGGTGTTACAGAAAATGAAGGGAAAGGAAAACTGTTGTTTTCTTGTCTGGTTGTGATCCATGTCAACATCTTACAGGGTTTGTTTGTCTTTCTTTCTCATCCTTATGCTCCTTCTCCTGCCATTAGACACAATTTTCATTTACTTGAACACTTTCATGTTTGTATAGTCACACTGTTCCGGCTGGCTTACTTGTACTTGTATGATCTCCAATAGTCTCCCAGCAACAGGTTCTACTTTGTCTTCAGCTTATGAACCAGCCATACCTAAACCCTGCTTTACAGTATTGTCATTCATATGTCCTGATTTTTTACAAACTTTTTCATGTCACAACAACAAACTTCAATTTATTTTATTGTTTTTTGGTTTTTTTTATATAAAAGATCAACAAAAAGCAGTGGATTATTCTGTGATGTAAAGAAAAGCTCCCTCTCATCTGTTAACCCTTGATAAAAATTCAGTGCAATGTGTTAGTAAACAAGCTGTGGAGAAGTTTAAAGCAGGGTTAGGTTATTAAACTATACCACCTGCTTTGATCATCTCACAGGGAACTGTTCAATCCATTATCTGAAAATAGAAAAGGCATGATCAAACACCAAACCTAACAAAACATGACTGACCACCGAAACTGAGAGACCGAGCAATGAAAGTACTAATTAGAAAAGCAGCCAAGAGGCCCATTGTAACTTTGGAGGAGCTACAGAGATCCACAGCTGAGGTTGAAAAATCTGGCTACAAAACAACTAGTAGCTCAGTTAGACATTTCATGTGTGAATGTCTAAAGGCATCAATATGGTTTGAGTTTGGTATCTAGTGCACCGATTTCATCACTCCATGGCCTTGCTGCTCAACAAGACATATGAACACAATCCGAGGGTCTCTAACAAGCCCAAGGGGGGTGCTTGGGGTGGTGGAGGGGTTGAAGGTGTTCTGGTCAGAAGACACCAAAATGTAGCATCCAAAATGGAATGTATGGCAGAAAACTAACACTGCACATCACTATAAACACATCATCTGGTGAAATCTGGTGGTGGCTCGATGCTTTTCTCCAGCAGGGATAGGGAAGTTAGTCAGAGATAATGGGAAAACAGAAGCAAATACTGGAATAGGCTTAGAGGCGGCAAAAGATTTGAGACTGATTTATCTTCCAGCTGGACAACAACCTAAAACCTAAAGTCAGAGCTACAATGGAATAGTTTCAATCAAATCAAATTCCTGTATTAGAATGGCCTAGTCAAAGTTCAGACCTAAATCTTATTGAAAATCTGAGTTAAAGGTAAGAATTTCCTTCTCTAGTTGTACAAAAATGGTAGACATTCTCCAAAATAATTGAAACTCTAATACTTTCAAAGTATTGACTTTGGGGATGAATCTAACTCTTCATTCTGTAAACATACATCAGTTTCATTCTGCTTCACTACTATGGACAACTTTCCCCATAAAATGCATTCAAAACAAGGTATTTTAAAACCCACTACAACAGGGCTATCCAGGCTGTCCTTAAACTGTGAAAATGTAATTGGAAGCAAAAGTTTGATGGACAAGTTTTTCTAAAGAAATAAGGTAGCTGGCAAACAATATACCTGCTTCTGATTGTTGAGGTGCATTTCACGGTCAGCGACTTCATGACGCAGCCTGTCCACATCCTGGCTGAGCTGCAGCCGATCCTCCCGTTCATCAGAGGCCTCATCCAACTGCTTGGACAAATAGAAGTTCTGGCGGTTCAGCTCAGCATTCTCCTGAGTCAGGGTGGTTAGCTGCTCCTCAAGATCAGTGATCACCTACAGAGGAATGGAAGAATTTAGATTTTAAGTTTAAGGTTTAAGAAAATATGAAATTAACAAAATATTTCTGAAAAAAAAATCAGCATTTTTAGACAATTTCCTGTTTTGTTTTCACTGACTTTGGAGGAGGTTTGTTGGAAAATGATGGTAAATAATGTGAGATTGGATGTCAAGGGTGATTTGTTCTGGCTAAAATAGCTTCAGGGGCACCTGCTGTATTGCAGACCTTCCATTACATTTGAACACATCTGTATGGGCACTGAGGGACGTCTTTATGGATCATGATTTGTGAGTGAGAAATTAGTATTTTAAAGAAAGAGCAACAATTCAGAACAAAATGAAACCCAAACAGCAGTGAGTTCACCATTTCACAGAGCCCAGAGGTTAGCTGAACATACAATCTAATGCAACAGGTGTGAGCCATACCTTATTTCTTTAGTGTATTTTTTTTTTTAGTGTATTTTTTTTTAAAGTATACCACATATTTAGAAGTTTTCTTGCTTTGACTTTGCTTTTCAGTCAAAGTAATCTCTGATTTTGACAAGGGACATTTAAAGTGTACAAGCTGTGATCTGCTTTCTAAGCTTTCTTTTTGTTAAAATTTATTCAGCAATGTTCTATTAGTATCTTTAATATTATTTGAAAGTAAACCGAAGAAAATGGTGTGTATGAAATCCAAATCCATCCCAAACTTCATAAAATTTTTACAGGTTTTTGAATAAAAACTTTCTGCCCCTTATGCCTGCATTGGTCTTGCTAACCACTGCAGATCTGTAGACCAAACTGATCTGTAGTGTAACAGACAACTTAGTAAAAAATACATTCTGATTTATTTTTTGCTTATCAATAAAGGTACTTAAGGTTAGGTTATTTACCTGGATTATACAAATACTAACGATAACACAGTCTGAAAGAAAAAGCAGTTTTAATAACAAGGTGATTTCCAGTTAGCTGAAAACCTGGCATACTAGATGATCAGATCAAGAATGATGGACCTCTCAGGTTCTCTGTCAGATCTTAATTTATCTGCTGTAAATGTCTTAACTTGTCTTCTTCACTTGTCCACATTTCCCATGTTTTGGGAATATACTAAAATGTTTTGAGAACTACTGATCAAAACCACTTTAAAAATAATTCCCCTCTAACTATACCTGAGTCAGAAAAAAATCCACTGTTGGTGGATGCATTTGTTACTTATTTCTCCTAAATAAAAACTTTACCCAAACGGTGTATAGTGGGGGAAATAAGTATTAGATCACCTGCTGATTTTCTATTTATTAAGGTGCAGAGACAGAAATAAACAAACAAAAAAAAAAATGCACTGCATAAAAGTTACAAATTGGTTGAATCTCATTTCAACATGGAGAGACTCACACAGAGAGAAAGAGACAATTGGAGAGTTTTATTGACTTAAAGTTCTTTGGCGCACGGACCCCGGCAGAAGATGAGTACGCTGAGAATCACCATGCGCTTGAACAAACAACAAGCTCAAGGATTTAGGGTCGTCTTCCCCATGGGGGCAGTACCTGGAGGTGGAGCAGAGGTTGGAGAAAGAGAGCCCGAAGGAGCCTGAGAGGACGAGGGTGGAGGTGGGACAAAGCTTGGCTGGCAAGCAGGTGGAACCATGGATTGCGAGCCTTATATCCAGAATCTTGGATGCTAGTTGGCAGCAGCTGAGGCGTGAACCCAGTGATGGATAATGCAAGTAAGCTGGAGAGTCAGCCAGGTTGAATTTACGGTAAGCCTTCATCTCAAAGTATGACTTAGAATTTGGTGGAGAAACCTTTGCTGGCAAGCACATTACTGTAACATTTGCTTTGACCCACTCTTCTTTTCAGAAATTCTCCAAATTTTTTAGGTTTCTAAGCCTTCACTTGGTACCTCGAACCTTCAGCTCCCTCAACAGGTTTTCTGTAGGACTGATGTCCAGAGACTGACAAAACCTTATCAGTCATGTGACTGATAAGGCCACTCCATAAAAGTTCATTGATGGGGTGAATGATTTCAAACCATGTTGTCACAGTCTGTTATCAGTGGTGTTCTTGGTGAAGGTAAATGGCCTTTACTTGTACAGTGCTTTATCTAATCCAAAGCGCTTCACACTACATTCAGCACACATTCACACACGGTGGTAAGCCACATTGCTGACAGAAGTGAGGCTGCCACACCATTGGGCCCTCTGACCACCACCAACAGGCAACGCAGGTGAAGTGTCTTGCCCAAGGACACAACAGTTGAGACAGATGACGCAGGGGTTCAAACCGGAAACCCACCGGTTATAGAACAAACTCCTACCACTGACGTCCCAAGGTGATGATGGTCCAACTGCCCTCAGATCTTTAACAAGGATCTCCCGTCTCGTGTAACTCCAGATCAGTTGTCACTAATGGTCATTTTACATTTTTCATTAACCAATAATTGTCTCAACAGCATCTACCCTTTCACCAAACTGTAAGGTTAAGTTCATGTAGCCCATTACAACCTTGTGGAGTTCTACTATCCTGTTCCTGGCAGCTTTTTGTTCTATCTATGGTGGTGCAGAGGTTGGGATTGAAGAAACTGATACTGTGGTCTGGGGTGCTTTATACACATAACAGGTTAAAGCCAGGAGTACATGATAAATTGATTGATTAGTGTGCAACATGGACAAATAATTACTCAGTGAGAGACAGAATTCTGGTTGGGTTGTAGGATATCAATTACATATTTCACTCAGTGGCATGCAAACCAGTTCTTAATGCAACACATTTTGTTCTTGATTTTTGGTAATATTGTGTCTTTCCCCATTAAAATTACATGTCTTTAAAAGACATAACTGCGGCAGAAGGTCAGAAAGACATGTTTTTCATTGAAAGTAGGCAACTTTCTGGGCTTTAGGAATTGTTTTGTTTTGACCTTACCAAGACAACCACTACCATTTCAACAAAATAATGTTGATTTTTCATACTTTTAAGATCTTATGTAAGCAACATCTTTATCATAACCACAAGAAGCAAAACTTTCTGCAGTAAAGAGCTAAGTTCAGGCTGGCCCTCTTTCCACTTTTCAGCTCAGAGATCATGTGTAGATTAAGATGTATTTACTCTTCTTAGTTCAAAATTCAGTTTATCACCCATTGGAATCTGATGCATTGTGTCCCAATTAATTTTTTTGCTGCCTGCTAATTAGCACTGATTTGCGGTATGTGGTTTAGGTTCCAAAATGTTGTAAATAAACTACTGTATGAGTTTTTTTTCTTTTGAAACCTATATGTAGCATGATTTTTTATTTGATCCTATACTACACTAACATGTAGTTGGTAGTAGTTTGTCTCCACATATGTGAATAATTTCTTTGCAAGATCCTTTTACACGTGTTTTTTAAATTTTTAGTGTCTGTAGCTTGTTTTCTAACTGCTTTCTGATTTTTACCTAATAAAACAGTAAATGCAATGTAATGGAAGTGTTTCTGACTGTATCTCTGTCAGTTGGTGGTGTTTCCTTTGGTTGGTCATTCATGGTTTCATAATGGGTTTTGGTGACCTTTTATAGTGTTATGTCCTGCCTGTCAGGTATAGAACATGACCCTCATGCTTGCAGGTTACTTGTCTGAAGGACATATGAGTTTAAAACATACAATGCAGCATGCAATCTACCAGCTGAGAAGCAACACTCAGGTCCTACCAGGAATTGCACCTCTGTACCAGAATAATGGAGAACAGAAGCAGAATAGTTGGGTCCGACTGTGGGCCCCCACAGCCAATCCTTCACATATTGTAAAGATTCTTCAATTAGTTCAAGCTGTCTAGAGATGATTTAAGTTAATAAATATTTTACTCCTAATTAATTTATAAAAACTGGCAACTCAAATACAAGAGCCACATTTTTCACTTCTACAAGAGTTTATCTAAGGAAGGAAAAATGTACTGAAAAGAAATTCTTGATCTAAAATGCTGTGTCCAAGGATTGTGCAGACACTAATATGTGTAAATCAGTAGGAGAGGGAATGTATTTTCAGAGAACTCCACTGGATTCTTCTCAGGTGTCTAAAGAAAGATCAGTGATGAGGCACTTGAATGTCCTTATTGCAGAATCAGCTGTTGCTCTACAGATCCCTTGTCTGAACCCTTCCCCTGGGAGTTGTGTGGGAGGGCGGATCCCACATACACAACCTACTTGACTGGGAGTCAAGAGTCAGTACAGGTCTCTTGAGTGATAGGTCTCCCTGTAGGTGTGTTACTGACAGCTTTCTCTGGGTTTTACTGATTTCTTACTCAAACAGACTACTCTGCCCAGCTTTACCTAGATCACAGGTTTGATCTGGGACTCTGTTGACTAGCCTCTAAATTTATGTGATCCCACAGTTTCTCCAAAATACATTTCATATACGTTTGATATGTCATATGTTAAAATCTCTGGACATCCATTAAGTGCTGTAGTATCTGATTTAGAGGTGTCAAAGCTTTGAGTAGTAGATATGACTCTGAAGTGGTCGGATGTATCAGAGATGGACAAGGAGCTGAGTACAGAGAGCTAGTTGACCGATTTGTGTCATGGTGTGGAAACAATCATCTTATCTTGAATGTGAACAAAATTAAGTAGATGATTGTAGATTTCAAGAGAAACAGGGTTAGATCAAACCCTATTTCCATCATGGGAGAAGAAGTGGAGGTGGTTGAGGACTATAAATACCTCGGTGTTCATCTAGACAACAGACTTGACTGGAGACTCAGTGAAGCCGTCAACAAGAAGGGACAGAGGAGACTGTATTTCTTGAGGAAGCTAAGATGCTTCAAGGTTTGCAGCAAGATTTTGCAGACCCTCTATAAGTCTGTTGTTGAGAGTGCCATCTCCTCTGCCATCATCTGTTGGGGCAGCAGTATCAGAGCCATGGACCTAAAAAGGCTCAATAACCTGATAAAGAAGGCTGGTTCTGTTCTGGGAACGACTGTGGAACCTCTGGAGATGATTATGCAAAGAAGGATTTTGCATAAAATCAAGACAATTATGGACAACCCTGGACATCCTCCTCATGAGACTATCATTGAAAAACAGAGTCTTTTCAGTCAGAGACTTCTTCAGACTGTTTGTAAAACGGACCTCTACAGGAGATCTTTCCTGCCCACAGCCATCACAATCTATAATAACTCCTTAATTAAATATGTTACATCAATATTTAATTTCCCTTTGGGATCAATAAAGTATTTTTGAATTTGAATTTGAATTATGGTCTACCGTATTTATGAAAGAGGAAAAAACATCAAATAGCTTTTCTACCAGTTTGTCAAGAAGTAGGCCATTCTAGTGAATGGACACGCTTCCACTGTCCTAATCAACACTCCTATTCTTGCTGAATGGGAGCCTTGTTAAAAATCAGTTGCCCGTGGAAACCAGCTACAGTTTGATTTATTTTTACCCCTTTGACTAAACAATGTCTCAAGTTGTGCTGCCTCTTGAAGCTCTTGCGTCTCTCAACATCCTTAGAAATTACAAAAGAAAAGTGCAGTTTTAATTTAATTCACTGGAGTCTACAGTGAATTGTTAAAGAGCTCTCTGCAACATCATCATCAGGGAGACCAAGTTGATGATGCACTTTTAATCTTTAAGAGTGGCTAAAATTTGGTGAAACCACTCAGTCATCTCTAGCTGAAAAAAAACAAAACTTATCAACATTCAGAAATTTCAGAATGGGTTGTTTCTGACTACAGAAACAACTTTTCCCATATTAAGGTGGTGAAAGTTTCAACTTCCATTTCCACAACTTCTTGAAACAGAACAAGTAGGTAAAGCTAATGTAATAAATTATTACAAATAAAGGGAAAAGCACAAATGGTGCACCATAAAGTGTCCTGTCAACTAACACACCTCTGTTTTCATCTTTAAAACACAATGGAAGCATTTTGATGTGTGTGGCGACATTAATTGGACTTTAGCCTTGGAAGGTGTTGATGCGTCTAAATAGAATAGGTTCAGAAAGAATTACTGGGCACTGTGCATCATAGCAAACCCTTGACTGAATAACACAAAGGTAGCCTGGAAAAAACCAGATCCTTGTTCTACACTTTGCTTCGTCCAGAGGGTCTGGACACTTGGCTATTGAGAAACGATTGCTTGCCACAGACTCTGTTAAAGTTTTAAACGATTAGATCTGATTTTACCCAGTTGTCAACATTTGGTCATGATATGTAATGTGCCAGCTCAATGAAGCTTACTGGATATTGCGTGCACTGTAAACAACCCTGTGGGGAGAAGAGCCACAACATCTTTGTCAGCAATAAAATGTCTTAAGCATTCCTCTTGCTCCAACTTTAATTGCTCAAGATTTGGAAGTGTGGCCAACACACACTGAATGGCTTTGTTCACTTCCTCCACTGCCATTGCCAAACTATAACCCTATATTGGTGGACTACAATTCTCAAATAGCACAGAATCGTTCACAACTCCTCCTTCTGTTCAGTAATTGGCCTGGTTTAAATTCAACTGGAGAAATGGAGCTCAGAAATCCCAGACAGAGCAGTGAAGGGAGAAGAGAATTGAACAAACACTAAGGATAATAAATATGTTCATTTAAGGCCTTTCGTACTCTGTCTGTTTACTGAAGTATTTTGGAGGATCACAGAGGGTCAATAATCTGTTCAGCTGATTCCCATACCTTTGGTATGCTCTAAGTTTTTTTTGAATCCCACTGGTTTTGTGACTTACAATCTCAGCACAGATAGGTTGGGTGTGATATCATTCCAAGATCCAATTCAAAAAGTTTTAATTTCTGAAGCAAACATAATGCACCAAAACCCTATCCCTATCCCATTTATTCTATCCCTTTACAAAGCTCTTTGTTAAAAGAGCTTAACCCTCAGTCTTCTAATTAGGTACAGCACATCTCCTGGGTAGTTTGTCTGTGTTCTGTTTTGATCCTAACAATAGCAAAACATTGCCATGCTCACTGCACACACAAAAGGCATTTTTGGTAAGTGTTACCAAACTAAGTAAAAGATATAACAGAGACTAACAGCCAAGGCAATCTTCAGCCTCATCACAGTACTCTAATAATCACAGCTGGAGTCCATCTAAACCATTACAGAAAACAGCCTGTGAAAGAATTGAATGAATCAGCTCCCCATGTTTCTAAGCGTAATGGTAAAGAGTGGTGCCCATGAAACCAGATTACAGTGCAGCTGTCTGCTGACTATTCTAATTCTAAGAGAAGCCGAACTGCATGAATAATAAAGAAGGAATTTGATTCTTTTAACAAAACTAATCTCTGTAAAGTGATATTTTACTTTTTCCAACTCATGTTTATTTCTTTTGACCTCAGCACTTAACACATCATAAACTCCAGTGATGCATTATTACATGAAGCACATATCTGGGTTAGTGATATAATACATTCATCATTTTGGCAAGATGTCTTACTTGATCCAAGCAATATTCAGAGGGAGAAGTGAGCCAATCATTTCATTAGCATCGGCCCGTTTTCTTGATCAGCCATGACTACCAGGTGCACAATAGGAGAAATGAGGGTTAGAGACTGATGAGGCTTGATGTTAAAAGCTATTTTTCTCATCTATAATAGGAACATGTATACCACGCAGAACTTCAAGGAGGCAGAGGAAAGAAGCAGAGCTTTTAAGTACATAAATTAGCTGTCTGCTCAGCACTGACTCAGTGCGTCAGCTCCTTTGAGGAAGGGGACTGACAACATCAACTGAATCCAAAAGGCGGGGCAAGAAATAAACTGTGTAAGGGATGCAGCGGTGATCTGTCATGCATTTATTTTTACTAAACTCATTTGCCAATCAAATCAATTGAACAACTTTAAGAACTGCAGTAAATCACATTGAGAGGCTTACTTCCTCAACGTTGTTGAATACAAATAGCTCAACACTATTTGTGGAAACTGTGGGTGTCAGTTTCCTTGATTGTAATTAACATTTACTGTGAACTGAAGCTGCAAAATGCTGATAGATCTTTGCCTTCTACTGAATATGACTAATCAGGGAATTGATAAGTAATCTTTTGAAAACTCAAAATGGAGTCTTTATTTTGAACTGACAAGTTTTTGACAGATTTGCTGTATATGACCAGAACATGTCTATTAAAACATATACATGTTCTCCAACCTCCACCTTCTTCTGTCACCTGAGCAATATAGATAAAACCCTGGAAATATAATCCCTGCACTTGTTACCTGCGAGATTGTCTTTCCTTAATATCAGGATGATCCAAAACAGTTCAGCAGAACACTTCCAACTGGTCCAAAATGTGAGAAATCTGATTAGAGCTGGGTTTTCACTATGCCCTCAAAATATAGATTCAATCTGTATTTGATGAGTAAATTGTGGATTACATTTTAAATACAAAAATGGATAAATAAATTAATACAGATTAATAACACAAAATAATAATGTATAAAAACTCAATATACTTTCTTAACAACTGTCCTCACACCAGGCTCCAGGTCAGTTCTCTTCAAATTGGACCTCCATTGTACCTCCATTCTATCCCTTTACTAAAACCATTGCCTGTGAGTTTATTTTCCTTTAAAGTTTGGTATTTTCAGGAATTATAAAATCATAAAATGTGCAACTCTGACATAGAATTTAAGTTATATGTGAGAAAACTTGTTGGAACAGTTGATTTTCCATTTATTCAGGATTTTTATTCTGTTCATCGTATGGACAGTTAAAGAGTCTTCTCAAATATGATACACCAAACAATGACCTCAATGACCTTATATTACTTATTAAAGAAACAACCACATTTTCTTATGGTAGCCTATAAGTAGAATGTAGAAAATCCCTACATCATTAGTTGTCAAAGTGGATTTAAAGCATCCTCCTGGCAGGGTACAAACTGAAAGGTTGATATGAAACCTCCAGTGGCAGATTTCTACATTTCATAGAAGAACCAACAAAGAGACCAACACCTGATCACACCATCCTTTATTGTTGTTCTGCTTTATTCTCATTCTCACTTTTGGTACTGAATAGAGTTGGGAGAACATTTTTACATTATCCTACTAAATTGCACATTTCTTGGAACCTGGGTTTGGTATGCTATTTTTCACAACTGTACAGTATTTTTTAGGTTGTAAATTTGCCCTTACTTTTCAGTCCCTTATTTCTTATATTTTATTATTAGATTTTTACCTTTGTGTGAATCTGCATGCTTACATTTGCCTATCATTTTGCTGCTTGTACAACTGAATTTCTATATTCTATTCTATTCTATTCTATTCACACATTTGTTTTTCAGTTTTTCATAATGGTCATTGATTAAAAGCACTTAAAATATTAAATATGAATCCCAATACTTCTTGAGAACATCATTTTGGTTATCTAAAATGTCTGCTGGTGCAAAGTTGCAGGAGGTTGCTGTCAACTGAGTGAGATTAGTGATAAGCCAGGCCATGGCAGGCCTACTTTTACTTTTCTGCTTGAAATGTGACAATCTTAAATAAAGGGTTAATGGAAAGACCATGCTGCTTCAAGTTTAAGTTCTGTGAAATCCTGACAAAGGTCTGACTCCCTGTTAAATGTATATAAGAATTTTTAAATTCTTTCTTACAAATAATTCCATGCATTCCCTCTAGAGCACTTCACTCTCAGATGACAAATTTGCTTAAGACTCATGGAGTATCTAAGAGTGTTTCAACAGAGCTATTTGGTCTGCTTTAAATGGACCAGAGTTTCTTTCCTTCTTTCTTCTGAACTCTAGGGCAGACCAAAAACACATAGCTCCCAGTTCACTGCAGTTTGCTTAAAGTGGGAAAGCAGACAAACAGCTGAACCAACAGGAGAAAGAGATGTGATCTGAAAACTTGAAATCCTTAAAATACCTCACTCTGTGTCTGTATAACCACAGAAATACATCAGCAGATCTCCTCTCTGCAGTGCTGCATTCGTCACATATAAAAACAGCAACATGCTCTGCTCTGTTAGCAAGCAGCTTTTGTAACTGCATTACTTTGTTCAGGTAGGTTGGTCTGCTGTGAAAAATGCAATATGAAATTAGGGTGTGCAATTTTTATCATATCTAAATTTTTATTTCAACAATGAGGCAACGGACAATATCCAGTATACTTCAATCTGCAAAAGAAGTTAAAAAAAAGTTTAAAAAAAAATAAAAAATAAATTTTTTATAAAAAAAAATAAATTATATATATATATATATATATATATATATATATATATATATATATATATATATATATATATATATATATATATCACTGTGTATTTTAAATTATAAATGTGGCATGACTACTCAGTCAGTGGAAAGTAAACTGTCATCGGGCTATCTCTGAAGAATGAGAGATGAACTTGTAAACAATCTACAGCTTTGTTGTATTGCTCAGAGCTCCCAGCAAGACACAGATCTTGAGTGGATTTAGTTTAGCTTCATGAGGGAGGAAATCTGACAAACTAGCCCAATCTGCCAAATATATGGAAAAGCGGTTACCATGGAAGATCCTGCCACAGTGAACTTATTCCTCTTTCTGTGAACTAACTGTACCGTTACCGTTTACAGACATACTACTTTGTAGACAAGCACATTGATGACAATATTGCACAAGGATGGAAAGAAGTTCTAACATGGTCACTCTGTAAACAAAACATGGTCTCCATGACAACAGACAAGGGCACTAATGTTGGCAATGCACTCTGAACTAACAGCTGTGAATAAATACGCATGTTCTATAGTTTTTTAAGCATACTTCAAAATACATGTTCTCTCTACCTTTGTTCAGTCTTTACCTTACATCGTTCGATTATATTAGGTTTTTTTTTTAACTGTAAAATACGTTGTGGTTTCTGACCTGTGCTATTACATAAAATGTACTTACTACTATATCCAAGTTGATTGATTGGTAATTACACCATCTCCTCAAAAACAGCTTTTCATTTTCTGTTGCAGCTAGGAGTTTAGAAAATTGAATGTAAGTGAAATTATGTGTAAACATACCCAAAATGTAATTAGTTGAACTGTTTTCAGTTTCTGTTAGTGACCTAGCCAGGGTTATGGTTACTGCTGTGAATTTTGGTCCAACAAAACCATATTTATTTTAACTGAAGAGGAGCAGTTGTCTTAAACTGCCAAGCTATCTGTTTACTGTTTTCAAATACAATATATCAAAAATATCAACCGAATTCATAACTTAGCACATGCTGTTGTTGCCTGAACGAGGTCCAGTTTCCATTCACACTAAATGATTTTAAGTTGAATTATTATGTTTACTTTGTAGAAAATGTAACCACCAAGTCTTTGTCTCCAGAGAAAATTGTGTCTTATGGCTTGAAAAATTAGTAATGGACTCGATCAAAATGTGATTTGGAGTCACACACAGAAAAATCATCAAATTAATGTGGCATTCTTTTTTTGACGATATCAAACACCACAGAGTGAAAGTGAACCAAACCCATAGAAGGTGTGAAATTTTGGGGCATTCCCCTTGCAAACAGAATGCAAGACTGATTTCAGTCATCAGACTCCTTTACTGTGGAATTAGTTCCCTGTTTTTAACCATCAAGTAGACACTGTTTATTTCTAATACTAGTTTACCTTCAGAGCTTAAGGAGGAGAATATTTAAATCAACTGCTGATTAAGTCAGCCTACATCAGTATGCAAAAACATTTCTTCACTTTAATGCTTTATGTAACAGTGCTAATTACAATGAAGAGGATGTGAAAGTGTCAGTGGAAAGGCTCCATCATTGGAAGTAGGTCTGAAAATGTTCACTCAGGATGAGTGAATATTAGAGAATCAGCCATATCATGGTAGTGCTGATGAAGTCTCATATGACTTGGATTCTTGTGCAACGATGCCATATTCATGTTCTTGTTCCTAGTAATTTAGCTTGACTTTTTAATTTGCAACTTTGTCTTAATCACACTGTCCCTGAGAGCAAAGTGAATATGGTGTTACCAAATGGTGCAGTGATGCAATATTTTCTTTAACAACAGCTAAAAATACCCCAGTAGTGAACAGAAAGTTGCAGAGCTAATAGTCCAAAAGTAATTTTTGAAAATTTTTATTTATTGTGCTATGCTTTAAAAGTTAGTATAGTTTAACTCATCATTTCTTATGAATGTGGTCTCATTCTGAAAAACAAGTTCTGAAACTTTAATATTGGTTTAGGAAATCATTTAAAAATAATACCTGAATGGGAAAGAACTGCAGTTCCAAAGTAGGAGGTGACCAACAGTTTACCTTGGACTAGAAAAGTTTACATGTCTAAGCAAATCACACTCCCATATGCATTGTACATATGTACATATACAACAGTGATAAAAGCCTTCATAAATACAAAATCCTGGTGCAGTTCATATTTTATGGACCCAGTTGAATTGGAAAAAAAAAAGGGCTTTTTTTCAGTTCTACTGCTTTAAAGTGCATTACAGACAAATTAACTTTCAGACTAACACTATATGGTTTTGCGGGTCAGAAAACTGAGAGGCACTCAAGTTCTTTGTGTTGCTAAACTTAGTGATGTTGCCTGATAGCTGGCGAGCTGAATCTATGAACACTGCATTATGAACAGTTTGTTAGTGGGAGGATCTCAAAAGTAGGGCAATGGGATAAAAACAGACTGAGATGCTGTTGGTGTTAGTATAAGAATCTATAGGCACTTAAACAACATCTACTGAGTAACAAGTTGGCTTCACCCTTTTTAATCATGACGAACAATATCGGTAACATTTCACAGAACAGAAAACAGATTAAAGCTAAAAATGTCCTTTGGCTAATTCAGTCATGCATTAGCACCTTTTTCTGCTAACCTAACCACAGTACCTGTTGGTAATGTACCCAACATTATAAACACTATACACAATCACTAATAATAATAATAATAATAATAATAATAATAATAATAATAATAATAATAATAGGTCATGTTATCAAAATTAGTTTTGCTTGGAAGTTGTTGCTGAAGGAAGAAGATTCAAAGCTAGATTTGTTTCAATATCAGTGAGATGTTTGGATGATGATGAATATTTGGCAGCATATCATATTTCAAGTGCAAACCTCAGAGTTAAGGTAAGATGGTAAGGTAAGAGGTAAGAGTTAAGGTAAAACATCTTAAGGTAAAACTCTACAGTTAGTTTACATTCAGTTGAAGCTAACCACGTTAATCATGAGCATAATATGCTGAAGACAGCTTCAAATGTCAACCCTGTGATTGTGTTGTTTTTGAAAATAACAGTAAAATTCTATTTTACTGCGAGTGAACACCCACAGACTCAGTGTGACCTTACTTGTGCTCCTAATATTAAAGGGGTCATGACAACAAATTTCAATTTTCTGTGGTTTTGGGGGTATAATATGATCTGTTGTGCACTGATGAGGCCGTGTGAATGTCAAGAGTTGGTATCAAAAGCCCTGCTCATCGGCGGTCAGCTTTTTTTCTTTGCTCAAAAATGGACGAATCAGAGAACAGTTTATCTTTCTATGTAAGTTATCTTTCTACATAATTCATATTCTCCAATCAGAGCACACCATCAAGCAAACAACCCTCCCCTTCCCTTTCCTCCTCCAACCAGCTGATACACTGGCTAATTTAAGAGCTAAGTCGCACTGGCATGTCTGGCTAGTCCACTTGAGAAGAGGATGGCTACTAAAAAGTGGAGCTGTTATGTCCGAAGGTGCTTAAAAACAGCTGGAAGTTTCCACTTACTCCTGAAGGATGAGAGAATCAGAGAAGAGCGGCTGAAGTTCATTTGTGGGGAAGTACCACGTAATTACAACCTCATTTTGAGACGATGTTCAGCGCATTTTACTGATGAGTTTCCCAAATAAGGTTGTAGTCAATCAGAGTGAAGTCAACTAGGTAGAGCCACATATCATTACCAACCCAACCCTTTTACAGAGGAGGGAAATCTGGCCTGCCAAAACAACCCCCTACAAAAAGGTGACGTTATTTTTTAAAAATGAAATTCTTTGGAGAATTGACATATGCAGCAAAATCAACTACGTGAAATATGTCACCACCCCTTTAAAGATTAATATCCACTCATAGCAGACAGGCTGGAAAAAAAATACTCTATTTTTTAAAGTTGTGTAAGAGACATTTAAATTGGCTAAAATTGGTATTTGCAGTTCAAAGCTTTATAAAAACTGAAGATGGGGAATTACTAATTACAACATTTCTATAATTTCTCAGTTAATCTTGTTAAAATACACAATATTTTCATGAAAACAAAAAATAAATATAAGAATTGATCTACCTCTTCTTTTAAAATAGTATTTGGAATACCAATTAATAAAGCCTCTGTGATTTTGTATTGTCCTGAAAAACATAGAGCCCTATCTTCTTTATGATTTAAATGTTTGCACTTAATTTTATTACTCTCAGTAGCGTTTATCATTGAGGAGAAATATTATACTATGAAGAAAAGAGTAAAAGAGATGCAAGAGCTGCAGAAACACAAACAGGCTATTTAAGTTATGTGTGATGATTCAGATGGTGTTCAGGGAAGGAAAGCTGTCAATATCCAGAAACAATGAAACAGTAGAAAAAATTAAAAAAGGAGAAACTCACTGCACAGCTGTCTCTCAAGGCATCATACTTGCGCTGTATTTCATCTCTGTGTGCCTATGAGACATGTGAAGAGAGACAGGGAGACAACACTGCCAAAATGACATGACACCAGTGTGTAAAGAATGCTTCTTTACTTTCCTCCTTTCTTACTCTGAGAACAGTGATCTCCTCCTCAGCCTCTGCAGTGGTCTCCTCCAGCTCTGTCTTGGCCTGCTGCAGTTGGCTCTCCAGAGCATGCCGAGCTGCCTGAAGGTTGGTAATTTGAGATTCTCGTTCTTGCAGTGACAGGGTCAACTCTGTCACTTGACGCTTAATTTCCAGCTTTTGCTCCTCATGCTCCAGCCCAATCTACATATGAAAATAGGGAAGTGCCATTTGTAACATGGAGGAACATGCAGAATCCAGTCATTTCAAGTTGCAGTCAGAAGCATGTTGACCTGACAAAGCTTTCCACAGTGATGAGCAAGCAGCAAAACTGGCTATCAATTCATTGGTTAACAACGATGATTAAAAAGTTAGAGATGCAATGGTGACTGGAACTAGTACATTTTTAGCTTGACTGGCCCAAATCAGTAATGGCCAATAATAAACAACAAAAAATAGGATCTTTTTACAGTCTTGAACACACCATACCTAAACACCAACAAGTTGTGTTTACAACAATCTTGATGTAGAAGTTACAACCGGAAGAACACTATCATTTTGGTATCAGTGAGTTGGTTTTAAAATAGAGTCTGATGAAGCATGAAAGGTATAAACGAAACTGAATTTTCTGTGGAAACATATCTGGTGTACTTTGACTAGGGTTGCTAACTGTCCCGTGTTACCCGGGATGTCCTGTATTTTTAGCCATTTTTGTCCCGTACAGAACATTCTCTCCCGTATTTTGACTTCAGCATTCACTTTTATTTGCAAACACTAGATGGCACTCGACTCTTAGAGGCTATTTTGCACTTGTACTCTGACCCTGGTTGTGTTTACATTGAGCAGTGTGTCGCCTTGAAAGTGGGCGGGGACCGTCATATCAAGCAGATTCCTGCTGAAGCTGCCGAGGCCATCTCCTCAGAGACCACGGAACACTTTTTCGTTTGCCGTTGTCCCATCCAGCTCCTTCTGTACGCTCTTGTCAGCGAAGAAGCTGGGGGAAAGAATTACCTCAGCTTTACCCTTTAACTCAATCATTAAAAAAATTCTCATCTGAGTATTATCTCTGACCTTGACTTGTGTGAGGAAATTCCCTCGTTCAGTCTTGTCGACTTTGGATCACTTCAGTTGGATGAGTATCTCATAATTTAAGTGCAATCATTTAATTTAATTGTTTTTATGTAGTTACTTTTCACTGCAGAGAAAAAGTTGCATGTATTTGTCTGCTTGTGCAAAAGACTCTAGACCAAGATAAAGAAGTCATGTTGCAGTAAAAATCCAAAGAATTCTTCCAGTCAGAAGTCACAGCTAACTTCTGTGAATTGTGGACGGTCTTGCAGGAAATTCTTCCAGGTTGTGCAAAAAGACAATCAGCAAAGTTTGAATCAGCAAAGAGTACTAAGAAATATCAGTGGAAAGTTTTGATTTTTCATCTTGTAAAAAGGATCATTGATCTTAGTGGGACCTGGCTGTTCAAATACAGTTTAATGAGAAATAAGTAAAATACTTTTGCGTAAAAATGCAGATTGGTACTACATGCATTTTTAATTCCATTTACAGAGTGATGTCTGCTTAAAGTTGCAATCTTGCTTTAAAAACATCCTTCTGTTTACTGAGGCCATGACCAGCTGAAAAGTTGTTTAAAAAAATCAAATCAAATCAAAAAAACATTGTATTGATTAAATCCTTCTTTTTATTCCATCATGTCATATAGAAATAATAGAAACCAGATTAAATCTTGTATCTCAGATGTTGAGGAAATAAGAAATATTGTGTTGTGACGGTCACATTAACCCACACCCCCTGGTCGAGGTGTCCCGTATTTTGGAGGTGCTGAGTTGGTAAGCCTAACTTTGACACTGCTACAGGGAGGTAGACTTCAGCAGATAGCAGGAAGGCTAAACATATTACCACAACGTTTCTCTGTCTAATTCTTTGGAGCATTCAGCCTCTGTCTGTTAGGGACTGACTGAATTTGGAAGTGTTGGCAATATTTTGGAAATCTCAGAGTTAGGATAAAAATCTCAAATTTCCAGAAAATAAACATTCTGTTGTCTTAGTAATCCCAGCTATGGTAACTTCTAAGATAAAATGCTAAAGACAGTCACACTGTGATTATTTTTGTCTCTATTATTTTAATAATTTAGTCTTAGTTTTTAAATAACAGTAAAACCCTGATTTATTCCTTAAATGACATGCCTCCGCTCCTAAAATAAATAACTAATGATCAATAGTTATGAATAAAATGATCATATTTGGCTTAAATGGGTACTGGCAGGTCAGAGCTTTATATAACCAGTCATCAGATATGAGCTATAAAAGTCAGACTGGTGCATCTCATCCTTGCTCCAACATTATAAAAACACAGCCTGATTGATTGGACAGGGAAATCTTAAAATTGTATAAATGATTTCTTGCTAATTGAGTTCATTTTCTGAATTAGTAATGAACATCAGCTCTCATTTTAATGAGCTACATTTACAGCAACTGCTGTACATCAGATGCTTATTAATATCTAGTAGGAAACTAATAATTTAATAAGTTGAAGTCATGGGCTGCTAATATGATCAGTGATGCAATAACACACAGGCATGTTTCCACTATTTAGAAGCAGATCACCACAAAAAGGACTGCAATAAATCTTGCATGAATTTTACTTAAATTCCCCTGTTACTTAAACTCAAAACTCTCAGAAGAAATACTGTAAAATAACTGAAAGACTGAAAGAGAGAAAGTTGAACCCTACATCTATTTATCAACCACAAAAAAGTCTGCTAAATTAAACAGCTTCACATTTAACTCCCCCTAAATATCTTCTCACCTCTCGGAGCCGAGTTTCCAGCTCCAGCACGCGGCTCTTATTGCTCTGCTCCTGCTGACTCATTTTCTCGAGATGCTCCTCCAGTTTGGCGTTCTGAGCTTCCAACTTTCCAGCCTGAGACTCCAGGTAAAACTTCTGCTGTCGAAGCTCCGAAATCATCTCTTCCTGGGCTTTCCTGATAAGATCACACATTGATCTGAGCAAGTGCTTTAATAGAAGGTTATGCAGCAGTGGCACAATCTAAATTAGTCACAGTAGCTGCTAGATGTGATTTATAAAATACTGTGCACAAGATTCCTTCACTCTTCACAGAAAAATAGCATGAAAAACTGCGACCTGCACTTTGATGAAGGAAGATCGGTAAGCTATTTAATAATTTAAGTGAAAGACACATTTTTATGCAGATACTTACATGTTTTTCTGGGTGTAGATACTGCTGTTAGCTGCCAGTTTATTGGCCTCTGACAGTTCTGCAATTCTCTGCTCCAGGCTGTTCATCTTTGAGTCCATTGCATTAATGGTCTTAACATAAAAACAGGACACAGTGACATGTTTCAATGAGATATTTAGAAAGTTCTGCAAATGATGCATTTAGGTCAGATTTGTTTGAGGCTCATTTTTGTGTTGTGCAACAAGATTTTTCCAAATGTAAAATATGTGTCAGTATGATCAATGTTAAAATAAGCCTGAGAACAGTGTCGTTGCCAAGCTGGTCAGTTCTTACCGCCTTCTGTTCACTGATGACGCTGCACTTCTCCCGCACCTCCTCCTCATATTTGCTCTGACTGGACTCCAGCATCTCCTTATCAGCCATGTCCGCCTTCATCTGAGCCTCCAGCACCTGTTCAATGCCATCCAGCCCACAGAACCACAACCAGGATGTCACTTAACAGTACAGAGAATGGTGTGAAGATGACATAGTGTAGATTTTCCAAGCATGAAGTGCACCCACAGCTGACCGAGCCAAAACATGGTCACTAAATATACTTATCACTGAGAGGTTTACATTAATTCATCATGGGTGTGATTTGACCTGTTGGATTTTTTTCATTGTGAAATAAAAAAAAATCAGAAATTCAGTCATTTTAAAAACTAGAACATTGTCAATAGGTTTAAATTTGTTATGGATTTTCTCTAATTTAAGCAGTGGTGCCCGCATAAGGGGCCTGGGGGATAATGCTAGCCACCCCACTGGCCCCTTCAGAGAATCATGGGCAAGTCATACAAGGGCATCTTCTTCAATCAAGATATAGATGAATGACATAAATACATATTCTATCTATCTAACCCATATATATACGCACGTCTAGTAAATGGAATTTTTGCCCATTCTTCTTTGCAAAACAGCTCAAGCTCAGTCAGATTTGATGGAGAGCATTTGTGAACAGCAGTTTTCAGATCTTGCCACAGATTCTCAATTGGGTTTAGGTCTGGACTTTGACTGGGTCATTCTAACACATGAATATGTTTAGTTTTAAACCATTCCATTGTAGCCCTGGCTTTATGTTTAGGGTGGTTGTCCTGCTGGAAGGTGAACCTCCACCCCAGTCTCAAGTCTTTTGCTGACTCCGACAGATTTTCTGCAAGACCACCCCGTATTTGGCTCCATCCATCTTCCTTGTCCCTGCTGAAGAGAAGCACTCCCAGAGCATGATGCTGCCACCACCATATTTGACAGTGGGGATGGTGTGTTCAGAGTGATGTGCAATTTAGTTCTCTGCCACACAGAGCATTTTGCATTTTGGCCAAAAAGTTCCATTTTGGTCTCGTCTGACCAAAGCATCTTCTTCCACATGTTTGCTGTGTCCCCAACATGGCTTCTGGCAAACTGCAAACCGGACTTCTTATGGTTTTCTTTTAACAATGGCTTTCTTCTTGCCACTCTTCCGTAAAGAGCACATTTGTGCAGTGGACATCTAATAGCTGTCCTGTGGACAGATTCCCCCACCTGAGCTGTGGATCTCTGCATTTCATCCACATTCACCATGGGCCTCTTGGCTGCATCTCTGATCAGTGCTCTCCTTGTTCGGCCTGTAAGTTTAGGTGAACGGCCTTATCCTGGTGGGTTTACAGTTGTGCCACACTCTTTCCATTTCCAGATGATGGATTGAACAGCGCTCCGTGAGATGTTCAAAGCTTGGAAAATCTTTTTATAGCCTAAGCCCACTTTAAACTTCTCCACAACTTTATCCCTGACCTGTCTGGTGTGTTCTTTGTACTTCATGATGATGTTTGCTCCCCAATATTCTCTTAACCAACCTCTGAGGCTGTCACAGAGCATCTGTATTTGTACTGAGATTAGATTACACACAGGTGGAGTCTACTTAGTCATTAGCAATCATCAGGCAATTTCTGAAGGCAATTGGTTGCACTCAGAGAAAAGGGGCTGAATACTTTTGCACACCTCTCTTTTCCGTTTTTTATTTGTCAAAAATGTTTTGAATCATGAATAATTTTCTTTCTACTTCGCAATTGCTTTCCACTTGGTCTTTCACATTAAATTCCAATGAAAAATATTTGTTCGTGGTTGTAATGTGACAAAATATGGAAAAGTTCAAGAGGTATGAATGCCCAAGCCATTATGAATGTGTGTGTATATCTCTCTCTCTCTCTCTCTCTCTCTCTCTCTCTCTCTCTATATATATATATATATATATATATATATATATATATATATATATATATATATATATATATATATATATATATATATATATATATAAAGGAAACACCTAAACAAAACAATTTAACTCCAATGTAACTCCAAATCAGTCATGTCACACCGATGTGGAATCAATGTCACCAGTTATGTAGTAATACTTATTGTGAATCAATTTCACCTGCTGCTGTGCAAATGGAACATATAACAGGTGGAAATAAGAGGCAATTAGCAAGACAAGCCCTATGAAAGAGTGATTCTGGAGGTGGTGACCACAGATCATTTCTCTGTTCTCATCCTATCTGGTTGAACTTTAAGTAGGCCCTGGGTTGCTTCTTATGCATGACAATGTTAGCCCTCATGTAGCTGAAATGTGTCAGCAGTTTCTACATGATGAGGGCATTGATTTTATGGAATAGCCTGCCTGATCCCCTGACCTGAATCCAATTGAGCACATCTGGGACATCATGTTTCAGTCAATCCACCAACGCCACGTTGCACCACAGACTGTTCAGGAGCTAACTGATGCTCTAATCCAGGTCTGGGAAGAGATCCCTTAGGAGAACATCTGCCGTCTCATCAGGAGCATGCCCAGGCGTTGTCGGAAGGTTATACAGGCATGTGGAGGCCACACTCACTACTGAGCCTCATTTAGACTTGTCTTGAGGAATATTCACTGCCGTTGAATCAGCCTGTCATGTTATTTTCCATTTTCATATTGAGTATGAATCCAAATTCAGATCTCCATGGTGTAATAATTTTGATTTACATTGATAATTTTTTTTTTTTTTTTTTTTTTTTTTTCAATCAATACCCAAGCCCCTGTTTGTATGTATTTGGAAGCCAAACCTTTATTTTGTCTTCATAGAGCTTTTCCTTCTGTTTTAGATGGGCTTCTAGCCGTTGGGCAGTTGATTGGGTCTCTCGCAGATTCTCCTCCAACTCCTACACAAAAATACAAACAAGTGATGATCAGAGGTTAAAAGCAGCAAATGACACCTCCAAACTAATCCTTTGAATTCTGGGCTTGTACAGACTACTTTACTATGGTAGCTTTTAATTGTTGAAAATATTCTATAAACTGAAACGTGATTACAGTAAAAACATCTTTAGGACTACCTGTGCTTGGAATTTATTATGAATTTGAGGATCTGAAAGAAATCATCTTTCAAAAGAACATGGATAGTTTGTCTTTGCACTGCCTTTGGCAGCAGCTTTCATTAAGCATTGTTGACAGGAGACAGTGTTATTCATAACTGTACGCTGGAAAAGCAGGGCTCTCAGTTTGTCAAATAAGAAAAAAAGGAAGTTCATAAAACCTATCTTTATCAAAGCATGGACTTCAACCCCTCCTCTTTTCTTTTTGATGCATTCTTTATTGGGCTTATAAAGGACACAGATGGACTTACTGTAGCTAGAGATATGCTGAGAAATCAGATAGTGACTGGTACCAGAAAATGTTATTATTGACCAGCCCTGATCAGTGATCAGCAGGCTGATTTTTTTCAGTTATCGAATGCACCTTACGTAAGTCCTACCGGGTTGCTAACAGCGACACTTTGGTGTGAAAAATGTGAGATAGGAAAGTTTCAGTGGGGCTGTAAAAATGAAGTGAGAGGAAGCACAAAAAACTTTCTAGAAAGAAAACTCACAGTTAAGGTAAGGGTCTACTAATTATACAGGGAATACACACAGAGACTATGTTTACAGTTTGTAATGTTAACAACCCTAATTAGGCTAACAGTCCAATTATGTTAATGGTGCTAAATGCCAACATAAGATGCTAAAGAGTTTAAAATGTCTGCTCTTTAATCATTTGTCTTTGTTTAGAGCTCTTACTGAAGTTCTGTTGAACTGCAGAGCTGTGTGACACTGACTGATCTCTCTCACAGACACGGGCGGCATAAATAATAATAACCACCTCAACAGAAAGGCTGCTTAAGGCTCCTACAGAGGTATAATGCATATATAAATGATTTACCAATCTTACACATGAGAGTAAACAAGAACTTCTTTTAAATTATTTTTTAATATCTTAAGGTGTGCATAGAAAAACGAAAAAAGTTAGTATTATTTTGTCATGTAAAGGAGCAAATGACATATGCTGTGATTTTTTTTTTAGTCTTGTTTAAAGATACCCTTGTGCACCAATAACCTGAAGATTTTTTACTGCATCTTTAGATTTTCAGTCATGCAGAAAGAAACAACTCCATAATCCCTGGCTTTTCTTAGGTAATGTGTGTTATGTTATTACAAACATTTAATTGTTGAGACAATTAAAATTTCATTTTATGCCAGAAGAAGAAAGCAATATTTTGCATGTTACTTATAGTTCCTAAGAAGGAATCAGAATTGACTAAATTTGGCAGGTTAGAGCTGCACAAAATCATTGATCTGAATTCAGCCCCAAAATCAGTGATCGCATCATTAACTGTAGCAGCTAAACCCAACACACACTGTCCTCTCTTTTTAAAAAAAAAAAAAAATAATAATAATTAATTATTAAGGAATCTGCTCTCCAGAAAATGACAATAAGCTTTGTTCCTCTCATGGCTTTTCTGACTCCTCCAGAAATGCTGAAGAGATGAAAGGTGGGTTACCAGTATCTTTTCTGCCATCTGCTGAATCTGCTGGGCTTTGCTCTGAAGCTCGTCTTTCAGTTTAGTCTCCCGCCGCTCAACAATCTCCAGCCTTTTCACTTGGTTCTCAAGAGTCTTCCTTCCATCCTGAAGATAAGAGAACAAACAAAAAATTGTAATGCACAAAAGCAGGGAGGGATGTTTTATTTAAGTGGTAGAAACATAACCCTATATTAAAGAAAAGAATGGGGTAAAACAGAACTTTTAGGTTTTTGATTACCATCGTACAATTGCAGAGAAGATAATTAGTGGCAAGATCTTCACTTTAAGGATGGCATGACAGGAGAGGTGGCATCCACTTGCCTTGTTAGTGAAACACCAAAGCAGCAGTATTATCTCACTATAACAAGTTTCTCAGAGTGTCTTCATAGAGCTCATTTGCATCATTGTGACATAATCAAAAGAGAACTTTAAAGTTCCAGCAATATGTGAGTACATTTTTCCATCAGTCCATATTATTTAACAAGGGCACCGTATGACACGAAGGGGCAATACTTACAGCTGGAGACTGAATGCAGAGTGGGAAAGAAGGGGGGACACATATAAACTGAACAAGTTCAGTCTTGGTTGCTGGGAGACCCAGAGTTATTCCAGGAAGAGGCTGTGTTTTCCAGCTGCAGCTTGAATGCTGCATGTAAGGAAACCTCAAGCATGACATTCACTGATGAGGAGAGAGAGGAGGAGAAAAAGCTAGCAGCACATAAGAGTAAGTGGATCCACAATATTTGCGAAGTTTGGAGAGTTTCTGTGCATTCAGCAGCTCTCCTGAACACTGACGGCTTTAACATTAACTTCAAACTGTAAACAGAACATCATGACAGCCTTCTGAGCTATTTGAGAAGTGTCACAATGAAACTAATAATCAGAAAAAGCTAATTCAGTCATCAGCTCACAAAATGAAAATTCCAGTGTGAGTACAATGGACTTTACTTGAATGTCCTGAGACATTATCACAGAGCCCTGTGCTCAGTTTCAAATTATTTTAAGTGTGTTGATATCACGATCCTTATTTTATGTCTTTATAAATCATTTGATAAATGAGTATATTCTTGGTTCCTACACTTTTTCCCATTTCTAAATTTCATAATTTTTCAGACCAAGGCCACATCAACACTAACAAAGATATTTTGCCAAAATATAATTTGGCAAAAGAAAAACACAATTTTGTGAGAAAAACATTTGCTAAAAAAACAAGAGAAGATTTTTGCAAGTTCTGTTTGTCTTATGTCAAAGGTTTTCCAATAAACGTTGCATTGGCTCTCCAGGAACTCCAGCTTCCTCCAACATTTCAGTAACCTGACTGTTAGGTTAATTGGTTTCTCTAAATTGGGTCACTTTAGGTGTGTAAATGGTTGTTTGTCCTTTATGTCTCTGTGTTGCCCTGTGATGGACTGGCAACCTGCCAAGGACATACCCTGCCTCTTAGTCTAAGTCACACACTGCTATATATATCCAGGGTAGTGTGGTTATAGGCTTAAATTTAGCAATTTCTCATTTCTCAATTTAGCAATTTGGGCCGTTCTCAACATCCGAGTTAAAATATTTACTGTAAATTTTTTATAAATATATGTGCAGTGTTTCTGCTTTATCTGAATGTTCCAAAGTTTGTAAAAAAAAAAAAAAAAACAAAAAAAAAAAAACCCAAAACAATCAGTGCCAATAAGATCTGATCTATCACTGAAGGAACAACCATTTTGGGTTGTCCATATAAGACAAGGAGAGCGATAACTCTTCATGAGAGGAAAATTACAGTACTGTAATTACTGTAGTGGCTCAGCCACAATTCTAAACTACTTTTTGCATAAAGTATATCCACCTATCTGAAGAAATCTGTGAACAAGAGAAAACCTAACAATCTGATAGTTTTAGAAAAGCTTTTCACTAGATAGAGCAGGAAACTATTGCCAAGTTAAGATAGACTTCTGCCAAAGAAGATTGAATGCTACTATTGATCAGAGGGTGGTTCAACACAGCATTGATTTAAGAATGTTGACAACCAGGTTATTAAAGTCTTTTAGTTTAGTTTTTCTCCCTTTACAAAAGGTCTTTGTTTTTCAGTCAAATGAAATAGGATTAATGTGAAATTGTATGCAAAAAAGTTTTTAAAATTAAGTTATGGTCCAATTTCTTATACCCCAAAGTCTTGAGAATTTGTCAACGGGGAGTGGGGAGTAAACTTCTGAGAGCCACTGTATGTCCCAGTGATCCCATTAAAGGTCAGGAGAATGGAATAATTAAGCCACCATGCTGTTTTACCATTTGGCTCAAAAATAGTTCAGTAAATTAGGTCCTCTGATGAAGAAATCCAAACTTTTGTTCAAACACGTAGGCTTTTTGACATGCTACCATGAAGTCACAGCACAAATGTTCGTCAGGGGGTGCAACAACTTGTCTTCTTGGCAACATATGGCCTCTTTGTGCTTTGCAGTGTTCTCCAGCAGATTTATTTATGCAACACTTTTAGAGGGTTTTTTTTAATGTGACAACAAATAACAAATAATTCCATCATAAATCCTGACAGAAAAGTGCAGCAGAGACGTACTTCAGTCTCACGGAGACGTCTACGCAGGCTGTCACTGGAGTCTTCCTTGTTCTGTAGCCTCTCTAGATCCCGCTCCAGGCGCTCTTTGGCCATTTTCATACTCTGAAGATGGTCTGTGGCCTCAGCACTGGCCTTTGATGTCTGGAAAAGAAAATAACCAACCACTGATGTTTCTAGATGGGTCATTTTCATCACTTTCGTTTACCTAACTTGATTACATTTAAACTTAGCTTATTTGCTTCTTTTACGTGTTTCAATCTTAAATTATTCTTATTGTTATGGATCTATAAAAAACTATTTGGGGGACCTTTTCATGTGTTTCCACCTTTATTTACAACATTTCCATTCAGATGCAAAAACACTCCATTTTAGTTTACATTCATAGCTGGGAATGTACAACCAAAATATTACTAATAAAGTTGAAATAAATAGATCTTATATTTATATTGTATATTTACAACTTATCAAATCAGATAGTTAGTTGGACTGCGGACCCAACAGCAACAGGAGGAGTCTTCAGGTTAGAAAATGATTTGACAACATCGATCACATCAACCAGGTCTTTTAGAAAGTAAGAAGTCCTTCATTGCATACTGCTGATATACCCTGGGTAAGATCTACAGTGTCTGACAAAACTATTCATACCCCTCAAACCTTTTAACATTTTTGTCACATTACTACTTCAGACTTCAACGTACTTTATTGGGGTTTTATGGGACATGTGAATAAGATTTGATATAAACATCTATCTTCCCAATGAACTCTGACCTTTTTTCCTGTTCCTTCTGAAGACAAGCATTCACACAGCATGATGCTGCCACTACCATGGGTCAACGTTGGGATGATGCAAAATGCTGATTTTCCATCATACAATACATTTTTTCATATAAGGTAAAATGTTCTATATTGGCTTATTTGTTTCTTGTCGCAAACTACAAAAAAATACTTTCTTTCAACAAATGGCTTTCATCTGCTTTCACTTACACAAAGTCCAACTGTGGAGTGCGCAACTATTAGTTGTTCTCTCAACAGATTTTCCCACCTTAGCTGACATCTCTACTGCTCCTCCAGAGTATTCATGAATCTCTTCACTGCCATTAACAGCCATGTTTTACCTTGTTCTTTGCTTTGCTTCGTACGGAGGGTCTGGACCCCCGGCTATTGAGAAACAATAGCTTGCTGGAGATATGGACTCTGAAGTTTAAAGTTGGATCTGATTTTACCCAGTCGCTAACATTTGCCCAGCATGATGAAGCTTACATGAAATTGCATGCACTGTAAAGAGCCCCATGAGGAGTAGGACCATGACATCTTTGCCAGCAATAAAATGTTTTATACATTCCTCTTGCTCTGACTTTAATTGCTTAATATTTGAAAGTGTGGCCAACACTGACTGAATGGCTTCATTCACTTCCTCCGCTGCCATTGCCAAACTACAACCCTATATAGGCAAACTACCATTCTAAAACAACCCAGAAAATCAGCATCATTGTTCACAACTCCTCTATTTAGTATGTGCCATTTAGTATGCTAATTTATGGTCCGCCAGATGGTTGGACTCTCGATGGGCAGGTGGGATTAAACCCAAACGCCTAATGTGGCATCATACTTGTGCAACAACTAATATGATGCACTAGTATGTCTCAAGCTTTTCCCAAGCAGTGATGTTTTTCTGTTCAATGGACTGTGTTGTGTGATGCCAGTAACTCCACCCTGACCATACCATTATCCTATTGACCTACAATCAAAGGAGGCTGCTTTTTACCATAGAAACAGGCAAAATAACATACCAAATCACACCGACATGTGTCTTACCGGTTAGTGGAAACAAGGCACACGTTTCCTAATTAGGAGATTTCTGGCAAAGCAGTTAGTTGCACTGGATTATATTTAGGTATATATAAAGAAAAGGGACTAAATAAAATTGAATATCCCATCTTCCTGATTTTTGATTTGTAATAAATTCTAAAAACTTATAATTTTCCTTCAATTTCATTACCTTTCTCCACTTTATGTTGGTCAGCAACTTAAAAATCCAGTTAAACACACTGAGGCTTGTGGGAGTAAAGTGAGAAAATGTGAAAAAAATTTGAGGGTTATCAATACTTTACTGTGGGCTCCGTCAGCAGAACTTCCTTTATTTTTAACAAAATGGGAGGTGTTTTTAAATATTCATTTCTAACAAAAGGCAATGAAATGATCTAATTCCACATATTTAAAGAGGAGCCTTGCTATTCAGTTTATTCAGAAAGACAACTTAATGGTTCTTTGAGCGGACACTTAATAAGAAATACATTCCAGAAGAGAAAGACAAAGAATGAATGAGGTCAGGAGAGGTGAAGAGTGAATATGTAGACCCTGAAATTGTAAAATGTCTGTCTCCTGCATTTGGAAGGACAAGATCATGTAAATTATTCATTATTCTTCTTAAAGTTGTCTACCTTCACAAGCTTCTCTTGTAGATCCTGGATCTTCACCTGCTGCTCAGCACTAGCCTAAGATGAAAGCACACATTTGGATATGAAAAGAATCTCTTATCCCTTGTAAAGCTTTTATAGAAAGAAGTATTAGTATTTACCAAGTACAACAGACAGTTTTATCACAACTGTACCAACTTCTTAATCTACCTTTTCCAGTTTGGTGATCATTTCCTCTACCTCTGCTTTGCCCTGCTCTTTGGCCTGTAATGATAGAGGAATAATTATGATATATGCTCAAACAGAAATTACCACAAATACTTATTATTATTGCAATTTGCATGAATTATAATACATTCCCATTTTAAATGGTAAAAAGCACATAACTTTCTGTTTCCATTTTGAATTATTAACAGTTTAGTAATGGTGAAGACCTTCTGAATCCTGTGCTGATAGTCTGCAGCCTTCCTCTTCAGTTCCTCATTGGCTTGTCGAGACTCCTTCAGCTCTGCTTCATACAGGTCGCTACGGCGACGGGCAGCAGACAGGTCCTCCTCCAGTTGTCTAATGGAAACCCGCATCTCCTCTACTTGAGCATGGTACTCCTGTGCAACAGCAACAGAAACAACAAAGTCATGCCAAGAGAAACGCTAGAAAAGATTTGAGCATAAAGTTATAAACTAATTTTCAATTAAAAGATAACATTTCTGTATTTTGCAATTAGATTATTTGTTTTAATATCGCTTCATAAAATATACATACTAAACTAAAGGAAAAAGGTGAAATTTAATCTATAGTTTTATCCAAGTAACTTTCATGTTACTTCTTTGTAGCTTAAAAAAAAGTTTTATTTTGAATGTTTAGTTGTAGCAAATGCATTTTTATGTAAATTTAAAAACAAACAACGGAGAAATTTGTAGTTGCACAATAATAAAGGACCTATGCACCTTTACCTTTCATCTTTATAGCTTTTGAAAAATTAACTTGACACTGTATGCTGAAAACTGGCAACCTGTAAAGGTGAGAAATGTTTAAAACCAAACAATGGCTGTCACTGAAACAGAAGTAGGAACAAATGAACCTGAATTTCAATTTGCTACACAATTTAAGGCTTGTGTGCTTTCTTTTATACCAAAGACCATGAAAACAATCCATTTTTTCTCCTTGGATAAAGTGCTACATGAAGAGGCGGTATATGTATGACTGTATGTCACTGCATGAATGTAAATGCTGATTCTTGTAAACAGTGCTGCTATCTTGCCACATCCTTCTTCAAAAAGAGATTGTAAATCTCAATAAGGTTTTCTCTGATTAAATTAAGGTTATTATAAAGAAAAGTAATTATGTCAAAATAAATATATTGTGATTCACTGTTAAAAGAAACTTTTGTCACATAATCTGTCATGCAACTTTGTTTAAGACCTCCACCACCTTACAAAAGTATTTATTCCAACTGAACCTTTTCACAGTTTTTCACATTAAAATGATAAAATTCCCTGTATTTTACCGGAATTCTGTGTGATACACCACTACAAAGTAGAGCATAATCATGAACCGCAAGGAAAAGAATATGAGGTCTTTAGAACTTTTTACAAAGTTTAAAAAGTGTGGCATATATTTGTGTTCAGTCCCCTTTACTCTGATACACCTAAATATAACCAAGTAAATCCTTTTGTCTTCAGAAGTCTCAGTTACTAAATAGAGTCCACCAGCATATAATTTAAGATCAGAATAAATCCAGCCTGTGAAAGCCCCAGAGCTTTGTTAGAAAACATCAGTGAACAAAAAGCATCATGAAGATCAAGGAACACAGCAAAGAGGTCAGGGGGAAAGTTGTGGAGAAGTTTTAACCAGGGTTAGGTTATAAAATAATATCTTCAGGCTTTGATATTTCATAGCATTCTGCTCAATCATGTGAATTTGAAGAGTATGGCACAAAATTAAACTTTATAATAGAACACTTTTCATATAGTCAAGTGTTACACAAAGTGTGTTACAGAGGTTAAAAACTGAAATACAGACATTTAATTACCAGAAACACACCCAATGAAATGATCAAATCAAGTAAACAATCCGACAAAACAGGTAATTATTGGTAATAAAATTAAATTTTAATTTAAAAAATTCAAAGTGAGAAAAAAATGACCTGAAGGAAAGAGTGTGGAACTGTGGAAACGCACTTATGTAGGTTAGAAACAGGAGGAAAGTTGTTATAACTGCAATACGGTAACTAAATAAGAGATAATAAATAGCTATAAATTTTAACTAAAGGCCAGACTGAATAGATAGATCACAGAGACACAAAGAAGGTAGAAACCCTGATCTAAGAGATCAAATCCAAATGCACAAAGAGAAGAACACAAGTATAAACTAATGAATTAAACACAAAGGAATGAACCAAAAACAAAAAAAGCATAATGACATTAATAAACTAAATATAACAAGACCTTTTCTAACAATAAAAAACAGCAATAATTCGGGAGGAAAACAAAAATAAAACCAAAACACAAACACCTATTGATTGTGATACCAGCAGACAATAGGCCCATAGTAACTCTGGAGGAGCTACTAGGATCCACAACTCTAGAGTGTGTATAGTAGATTGTCTGCTGAGAGGATAACTACTAGTTATGCTCTCCACACAAAAAGCAATATTAAGGAAAGAAAATCATAACAACTAATTGAAACCAGAGGTGCAACGTAATGGTTCCAATGAAAGCATATCAATGTGGTAGAATGGCTCGATCAAAGTCCAGACCAATCGCCAATTCAGAGTGTAAGAAAAACTTGAAAATGTAAGTTCACAGATGCTCTTCTTCCAGTCTGACTCAGCCTGAGCTACTTTGAAAAGAATAATGGAGCAATTCCAATTTTACATCCAGAGCCATTCTTTGTCTCTACATATTCAATACTGGTAAAGACATACTCCAAATAATTTGCAGCTATAAATGCACTAAAAGCTGGCTTTACAAAGTATCAACTAAAGGAACTGCTGCATTTATAGCTGCAAATCGTTTGGAATATGTCTTCACCAGCATTGAACAGCAAGATATTTGTATTCCTCAACCCCCGCCACTTCTTCTTCCAGGATGGAAAAAGGGTTTGATCAACCCTGTTTCTCCTTAAATCTACAATTATCTCCTTTGTTTTATTTACATTCAAGATGAGATGATTATTTCCACACTATGCCACATAGTGGTCCACCACCTCTTTGTACTCAGCTTCTTGACCATCTCTGATCCACCCAATGACTGCAGAGTCATCTGAGTATTTCTGTTGATGAAAGAAGTGCTTGTGCTGGAAGTCTGAAGTGTACAGAGTGAAAAGGAATGGTGAGAGTACAGTCCCCTGCAGTGCTCCTGTACTGCTTACCACGTGGTTAAACACACAGTCCTCCAGTCTCACAAACTATGATCTGTTTGTCAGGTAGTCATTAATCCAGGTGATTGTTGGGGCCTCCACTTGCGTCTTCTGGAGTTTCTGACAAAGCAAATCAGGCTGAATTGTGTTAAATGCTCTGAAGATATCAAAGAACATGATCCTCACAGTGCTGCCTTCTTTTTCAAGATGACAATGGGTTTGTTGAAGCAGATGTATAATTCAACTCCAACGCCACAGTGATATAAACTGCAGGGGGTCCTGATATGTGCTTTTCTTCTTACTCAGGTGGGCCAAGGGAAGTCTGTCCAAGACTTTCATGACGTGGGATGTCAGGATAACAGGTCTATAGTTGTTGACTGATGGGTAAATTTTCTTTGGTACCGGAATCAGGCAGGATCTCTTCCACAACAACAAAACCTTATCTTGGATCAAGCTAAGGTTGAAAAGGTGCTGCAGAATCCCACAGAGCTGCTCTGCACATGCCTTCAGGACTCTGGGGCTGACACCATCTGGACTTCCAGCCTGGTTCCAGTTCAGTCTTTCAGGCTGCCTCCTCACCTGACTTCGAGAAACAGAAAAGTGGGAGGGGGCAGCAAAGGGAGCAGCAGCATCTCCTGATTTGGTTGTGGATAAACTTGTGGAAGCAGATGTGTCCATGACTGAGGTGGAAGATAAAACATCTGAGGTTTGACAGGAAAGCTGTGGGTCAGAGGTGGGTGGGATGTCTGCTTGGCTGGGGGCAGGAGAGGAGGAAGACGAGTTTGTTTCTGAACTGAATCTGTTGAAGAATGTGTTCAGCTCATTTGCTCTGTCCAGACTTCAGTCTATCTGATCTTCCTTTTGCCTGTGATCTTCTTCATTCCTGACCACACATCCCTGATATTGTTGAGCTGCTTCTGTATATTCCTCAATAACTTCCTGTCTCTCTCTCTGAAGGCTCTTTTTTTGTTTAACAGTTCCTTTAGATCACTGGTGATCCAGGGTTGTTATGAGTTAAGCATCTGAAGTTTATATAGTTGGTGACACACTTAGTCATCGCATTGATGTCCTCTTCAATGCAATGGCAAAGAGCAATCCAACCTGTGGCCTCAAAACAACCCTGTAGGCCTTCTTCAGCTTCCTGTGACCACACATTCCAAATGCATTCATCTTCTACCCTTTAGTTCTCCATAAAGAGTTTGCTAAAGCTCTTCCTGTCACTCAGGTCTTATCCCCATAAATGTGTATATCCATAGGTGTGCAATCAGGGGTGCAGCTACGTACTTTCTGAGGGTTATGTGGACACATTATAGTATCCCTATACACCTGTAACTACAGCACACAGTTGCAAGAAAACCGTGACCTGTCATTTTACTAGTACTTAAGCTAACCTGAATATTTACAAACCTCCTCTTGTTTGAATTAACCTACAGTCTGTCAACCACTTTCAAAAGCTTTTTTCATCCCCCTATTATATCCTTGTCCCTCTTCGTTTTTTGTTTTCTGCCCCCGAGAGGTTTCTTTTTTGCCTCTCCATCTTTAGGTTCCTGTCATTAGACGACAACATAATTCAAATGAAAAAAAAAAAATCACGTTCTAAAACTAGGAATAATTTTTACGCCATCGTTTTGGCACCCCCTCTAGCCCCTATTCATCACATATAGAGCATAACCACTTTTTGTGCCACTATGTGCATTACATGCATTGCCTTTGGCTAAATGAAGTGCCACAGTTTCTAACTTTTACTTGTTTTAATTGAATGACTTTCCTGTTATATGTCAAGTTTTCCCACTGTAAATGTTTACAAGTCTTAATTGCTTTTCCACAAAATCTTTAATTGTCTCTGTAAAAATCAGCCCCTAATCTCGACACCTTGTTGATCCAACAGCGTATGACTTCTGAATAAAAATGATAAACAGCGTCATCATATGAAAGAGTGTGGGAGACAGATGCTTTTTAAGATGAAAAGCTAGATTTAGCTGCTGTTGAGTGCCCTGTAGAGAGGCACCAAAGAGAACACAGAAGAATATAATAAGCATGAGCAACAAATGTGTCATCATAAAAACGAAGAACAGACAATCCACTTACTGTTTTAAAAAAGCTTCAAAGTGTTGGATTCATGGCATGATTGAGCAGCTGTTTGATGTAGTGTTCAGGATTTGTTCCAATGTTGTGAGGTCTTTTTTGTTTGTTTTTTTCAAGCACAAAGTTGCACAAAGGTTTCTGTTTTTTCCTAAAACCTGGGAAACTGAGGTTTTGCTGATTGGAAATGACCTTCAGAGAGAGAAACTCACAGTAAAGCTGCAAACTTAGGGTATTATACCTGCAGATCAAATTAAAAACCCTTGTCTAAAATTTGATTGAAGCCTAGATTTTGTACTTTAAATTCTTTTAAAAAATATATTATTATTTATTTTTACAGTTTTGTACTTTAGATTCAAAATGTTTCCGAGAATGTTTTTATTACATGCTTTTATCATTTTCAGAAAGGATTAATTCATTCCTCTGCTTTCTGGGCTTCCTAAAAAAGAATATAGCCCCTTTATAGCTACTTGAAATTTTAGCTTCATGAATGCTGACAAAGACCAGAATATTAGTTAAGATAATAAGTCTCTGCACTGGTTACCTGTAGGTTTTAAAATTGATATAATTATTATAGGACCTGTCCAGGGTGTACCCCACCTTGCACCCAAGGTGGGGTACACCGCTGGAGATAGGCTTATCCTTGTCGCAGGGTCACGACCCTCTCGCAACCCTGCAAGGATAAGCGTGATGCATAATGGATGGATGGATGGATAATTATTGTAGGTCTTGTCCAACATATTCATCAGATTTACTTTTAATGTTATGATCCATCAAAATCCTTTATGTCTTTTGAAAAAAAAATTCTGATAATAAACAAAAAAAGAACTAAAAGTCCTGGTGAGGCAACATTTTCTCATTGTGCCTCTTGTCTGTGTAACAGCCTTCCTGAGGACCTGAGGGCAACAGAGTTCATTGTTTTTTTGTTGTTGTTGTTTTTTTGGTTTTTTTTGTTGAAAAAAAACAAACTCAAGACATAACCTACTGAACTAGCTTTTGGTTAATCAAGATTTGGTATTATTATTATTATTATTATTTTAAAATACATATTTTAAATATTACTAATTTAACTTTATATTAAGTATATTTTATTTTCTGTTTTTATTTTATTTGTTTTATAGCTATATAATACTTAAACTTTTACACCAGGTGTTTGAATTATATATATATATATATATATATATATATATATATATATATATATATATATATATATATATATATATATATATATATATATATATATTTTAGTTTAATTAAATGTTTTATACATCTTTTTACATACCTGATCTTGATTTAAACAATTACAGTGACAGAATCTAATCTCCTTAGTATTTTTATGTGTATCTGCAGTGTTTTCACATCATCATTAACTCAAATATCAGACTGATGGATTGACTGAAAAGACTGCTTGACTGATTGATTGATTTTTTTTTTTTAAACAAAAACAACAAATGAGGTAGCTGTCCTGATAAGAAAAAGTACCATGTGTTAAACTCTATATCTTGTAAACCTCTAAGTTTATTGGTTCTTCACAGTGCACAGAAATGAGATGTAACAACCTGCCCCAAGCAGTCAGGATTTCTTCCTGCTATCTTCTTTTATTACATTAGTGATTGTCTTTGACCTTGTCTTTCTAGGACTACAGATTAGATTAAGTAGGTATTTTATATTCCCCGTAGGGAAGTGTGGCTTGGGTTCTACAATGCTTGAACCATGGTGAGTACTGCAGGTTAATGTCTTGCAAAAAATAAAAAACTTCCCATATTGTCATACCTGACCCACAGTATAGATATGAATATGATGATCTAGCAGTCCTGATATAACTGATAAATTCTTGGACTCTACATCCTGATATCTTCATATTAACATATGCACTGTAGGATTTTCTGTTTAGTTAATGTTTTTACTGAATTCAGTTTATCAATCAATGTACAATCAAAGAACAGAAGTCTGCACCAGAGAACAAGTTTTTTTCTTAGTTTTAAATAAGCCTCAAAGTAGGAACCTTCATGAATATGGAGTTAAAAATACTTTCATCTAAAATTTAATTTTGCACACAAGTAGAACAATCAAAGTTGTTTTCCCATCAGTACTTTCCCTTCAAAGATAAATGTATGTAAACATCAAGACATTAAAAAAGCTGCCAAATGAATGAAACATGCTGTAATCCTCTTTCAGAAATCTCTGGAAAATAAACTGAACAAAATTTGTTTTTCAAACTGTGTGAGCAAAAGGCCTCAGCACCCCATCTGAACAGCCTGCCCACTGCATCATTTTGCTCCCCATTCTAGGTATATGTCTCCCATCACCATGGCAACCAGACCACAATGTATTCAGTGCTTTGTAACGAGCACGAGTGTAGGCAGAGAAAAACAGGTTGCTTTAATATTACCTTTTTTCAATAGATAGAAAGAACTGTACAATGAAAGCAAGAGGAATCTTTGAAGCTGTTTATGAAATGACCAATCAGACATCACCTTACATCACTTCTCCCCTGTCATGTTGTGTAGTTGTGTGTCTACATTAAAATATGTAATATGGGTCACTTGAGTTGAACTTTACAGAAAACTAAACATCAGACATGAACAACTTACTGTAAAAACATGAAATATAGCATTCCTTCCCAAACCACAATGAATGCAGATTATGTTAAGGCATAAAAATAGAAAATGACAATAATAATAATTTACATGAATAGACTTTGCAACAGCAGACATTTCTGGACATGTCTAAAGTGTTTAATGTTACGCTCAATGTACCCCTACAGAGAGGGGTAGGTTTTCAACATCTTGTGTGTGTCTAATTAGCACTGACAGCCCACACACACAGCCTTGGTGACCTAACCTGTTATGTACATCTGATTACCTCAAGAAGATGCTCCTAATCTGTTTTATTGACAAGACATGGGCATTGCTTTAAACAGGACTTTTTAAGGCTGGCAAAAGTCCCTGAACTTTTTACATGCTGTGTAATATCACAACCACAAACCTTCATGTAATCTAGTAGAATTTTATCTGAAAGACATACAAAAAGTAGAGCACTGTTGTGAAATAGAAGGAAATGATAACCTGTTTTCACATCTTACACACACAAAAAAAATCTAAACTGAGAGGCATGCATTTATACTCAGCCCCCAGAGTCGATATTTTTATAGATACAACGTTCTCTGCAATTTCTGCTGTAAATCTATTTAGGAATATCTCTACCAGCTCTCCACATCTAGAGACTGAAATTTTTGTCTATTTTCTTTTCAGAAAGCTTAAGCTTAATCATATTGGATGGAGAGCATATTTAAACATAAAATTTAAAATAATGCCACAGATTCCCAGATGGATAAATATTTGAACTTTCTAATACTTATATATGCTTTAATCTAAACCATTCCATTGTAGGGTTAGTCTGTACGTTTCAGATTATTGTGCTGCTCGAAAGTAAAGCTCTCCCCAGACAAATAGGTTCCCTGTCCCTGCGGAAGAAAGTTGTACCCATACCACGATGATGCCCACCAACATGTTTCTTTCCGTCCTTAATAACCCAGTCAGTTCAGACGACGGCCATGTCTTGGTAGGTTTCAGTTACACCATTGTCCTTCTATTTTCACATGACAGATCGAAAAGAGCTTTGTGAGATGTTCAAAGTTTGGATATTGCTTTATGACCTAACCCTGCTTTAAACTTTCCCACTACTTTACTCATGACCTTTCTGCTGGGTTCCTTGGTCTTCATGATGCTGTTTGTTCACGAATGTTCTTAAACAAAACTTTAATACCCTCACAGAACAACTGGATTTAGACTGAATTTAACTGATATTAAGTATGTGTGAATACAATTATTCCAGCCAGAAGTTCCCTGCCAGATTATCTCAAGCCTCACAGCCTGCAGATACCTAGCTTCTCTCCCTTACCTTGGATTTTTTTTTTTTTTTTTTTTTTTTTTTGCCCAGTTGTTCTTAACTATTGCCTGTTGTCTGACCTTGACTGAAGAATTACAGATTGGAAACTTCTACCACTGGTAAACTGAACTTGGACCCACTGGAAAAGTGCCTTTTGGATTTTCTTGCCCAGTGCTCTGCATCAAGGAGACAATTCTGGATCAGTGTGAACCAGTTAATCATGAGGACAAAACTCCAGATCCCTGCTGAGACCAGCTTCTGTCCAATACCAGTGGTCAAATAACCTTTTTTATGTTACTGTGTCTGGCTGAATTACTGGGTTTTCAGATCTGGTCATTATAATTCCAGTATCACTGTAAGTCTTATACATATCTTAATTTATTGACCTAAGTGTTTGATGGTTAAAGTGTTTTAGTCCTACCTGCTCTTTGATCTCCTGGAGCTTGTTGCTTTGCTCCCGGATGTCATGAAGCAGCTGGAGTGCTTTATCATCTTCTTGGGTCACTTCCATGCGTGCTTGTTCTAAGCTGCGCTTCAAACTCTAAAATTAATGCATAAATCAGTCAGATAGGTTTGTTTGTACCTAGCAAAACATAATATAAAAATGTTAAATGTGGTTACTATTTGAATTTCCTTTAAAATTTGGGGTCAATTTCACTTCAGTCATTTTGAAGGATAATTTTCTTATTGAATACATGATGCTAATTTGATTTCCAATTCAATAAAAATGTGCACAAAATATATATATATATATATATATATTTTTTAACTACACAGCCACTCACACTGCATTCTGTGATGTATGTTGCCAAGTCCTGCTCCAGGATTGTCCTCTGAGTCTCTGAGGCCTTCAGTTCGATGTCTTTCTGTTGGAGAACTGACTCAAGGTCAGACATCTTTCTCTGGACCAGTGAGATCTCTTGTTCAACCTGGATAGTACAACATACATCAGGGTGGCCTTCAATGATGTCTGGAAGATGATGGACATACTTTTGTGTTGGCTGGAATCTACTGAGAGGCAGACACACTGATTGAGCTGACCTAGTGAGAAGTAGGGCTGAAATGGTTAATCAGAGTAATCGTGATTAATTGGTTGAAATAATTGTCAACTAATTTTGTAATCAGTTAATCGTTAACTGGAGTATACAGACTCAAAAAAGGCCAGTTACTGACAAGCATACTCAGTACTGTAATTAAGCCAAAACTGTTCAAAAATTGCATTTAAGATGAAAACACCTTTGTAAATGTTTTACCCAAAACTCAAGTGGGATAGTTTTTGCTTCAGTTTTGCTAAAGGAATACTATGTTATTGCATTTTAGATATTTTATTTAAAAGGGAACTGTCTTTTAATGTATTTCTAATATTGTATAAAAAAGGCTTAGGTGGTTAAATGAAAAATCTGTAGAATGTGCCAGTCTTTTTATCTGATTAATTGATTAGTCATCAGAATAATTGATTAAAAGAATCATTAGCTTCAGCCTGAGTGAGAAGGCATGGAATGTGGTGTGCTTGGAAAGTTGCAGCAGAGTCGTAAGCCAAGCATGGCTTAAAAGTGGCCCACAACAAACAACCACAATGCTGCCCCCCTTGGTAATCTATGTCCGTTGGATAATAGAACATGTCATTTACTGCTGGAAGTAAAACCCCAAGTGTTTTTTTTTTAAGTTTTTATCAGTTCAATAGCAAACCAGTTATTTACACACTGACAACTGGACTGATTCCATGAAGGCAAAGAAGTGGTGGGTTTGCTGCATGATAGCCTAATGAGCTCCTAATATCTGATTTAAAATCTAATGATGATGTAATGAAAACAATGGAGATTAGCACCACCCAGTGGCCAGTATAATGGTTGGTTACCATGGTAATTGAACATGGACTGGGACAGGCGTTATTACATTGACTTTTCTGGCAACTCCTGCTGCTTGGGATGTGATGCGATATGTGCTGCTTCCCTCTCAAAAGCTGTTTGATTTCCTACATCTGAAGGAAGCCTTTTGTGCCTCAATATTCTCCCAGACAAAACAAACCCTATTATGTTTCATTGTATGTTTTAGATATATGTGAAATGACAAGACATTACTTGTAACAGATTTTTCAGAAAACACAGTTTTTGAAAGCAAAACCAGCCTAAACACCTAAATACATTTGACTATGTGTGTGCTTGAATGTCTGTGTATCTATTTGTTGTATCCCATATGTCAATGGAATTAGTGGGAGATTTGCTGTTATAGCAGAGTATAGCCTGATTAGAACTGTAGACTGGAGAAACAGCAGTGATCACAGCACAGACACAGATAATCACAGTAGTCAGCATGCAGTATGGCTGATCTAACACACAGCAAGAATCAGAACAGAACATGTCCTCACAAACACATCCAGTCACAATGTGGCCTTTTCAGACACAAAAACCAAAGAGTCATCACAGCATTGGAAACAAGTCTTAGTAAGCAATCACAGTATAAAATTTGAAAAAAAAAAAAAAAAAAAAAAAAAAAAAAAAAAACTTTCAAGATTTTAAAGAACTGCAACCTTTGGTTGGGATGTTTAAGAGCATGACAGGAGCCACAGTGACTGTAAACTGTCAATATGTTACTGATTTACCTGCTCCTAAGCATAATGTCATTGTAGAAATTAGGGTGTCTCAATATTTCATGGCAAAAATCTCATAATAAAACACCATGATATTTCTTATGTGAGTAAAGGCTGTCCTTCAAAGCTACCTTAGCGCTGTCAGCATGTAACATCAAATGTTAATGCAAGCACACTTTAAGCTGTTATTACAGGCCCTAGATATTAAACTGAATGCTTTGAGCTTGACAAACTGTGTCTATGTTTGACATTTTTATTTCTAAGTAAGACAGGAAGTAGTTGCTAATGTGCCCTGTTGTGCTGACAGATTTAACTAATACTTGTTAGTTGACAAGTGACAGTCAAGATACGAACGATTTGTAAGCTTTGTGAGAATACCTCATATAGCTGTTATCCATTAATAATGGAAAAGTTCCCATCTGCTTCAGAGCTTCCTATCAGCACAAAACTAAATGGTTATTTCGGTTTTTAATGAGTCTGGCTGCATATCGTGTTCAAAATTTGAAATACTTGAACTCATCAAACCTGGGCTGGATTATTTTACCCTGATTGCAGATTCTGCAAAACATTTTTTGTGATTTGTGAAACCTTTATTCTGTTAGTGAAAACAAAAAAAATGGGGGTTTAGTTTTCTAAAAAATACATTCTAAAAGTTTGCCCTGTTCCAATGAACCCAACATTGTGTATTATTACTTTTGCTGGATGCATTGTTACACCCCTAATAACAATCAAGAGCTTGTAGCCAGAAAAGCTCCTGGAAATAAAACAGGTACATCTGAAAACATTCAATATTGTGAAAAAATTCTATGTTTTTTGCCATCCATTTCAAAAAGTGAAACTCATATGTAAATTCATTAGACATAGAATGAAATATTTCAAGACTTTCTTTCTTGTAATTTTGATGATGGCTTACAGATAATGAAAACCTAAAATTCAACCTAAATATATTGTGTAAAAGTTTAATATTGGAAATTCATGGTGTCACACCCTAATTATTAATTGATTAATTGGTTAATTGATTTTCTTAGACACGGAATTTTGGGTTTTCATTATCTTTATATTACAAGAAATAAAAGCTTAAAATATCTCCCTCTGTGTAATGAGTCTATATAATATGAGTTTCATTTTTTGAAAAGAGTAACTAAAATATAACTTTCTCACAATATTGTAATTTGTTTAGATGTACCTGCACAAACAATAAAAAAAAAATGTTGCTCATAAATCTAAATAAAATATCGTGACAGCATAAACCAATGCTGATGCTCTGTTTTAATAATAACCAACAGCTCTTATCAAATGCACCTCTTTTTGCACGCTCTCTTATTAAAGCAGTTTCGGTAAATAGTGAATGATCTGCGTTTACATGGCGCTTTATCAAGTTCGAGGACTCCAAAGCGCTTTACACTACAGTCATTCACTCATACATACACACGTTCAGAAGCTCCATTACACTTTCTTTCTGGATGACAAGAGAAGTTGATCTCAATAATTTACATTAGACATTTACATACAGTATCCCTAAACAACCTCAACTGAAAACTGGGAAAATAAAGTGACAAACTGATGTGATTTTGCTCCCCCTAAAAACAAGTTCTTCCCATCAGAAGTAAGACTCAATCACATACCTGTGACATCTGCTTGGTTATCTCAACTACTTTGGATGTGAGTGTAGTTCGTTTTTTCCAGCAGGATGGTTTTAACTTGAGAGCTGATGGCTGTGGTCAGTATTCTGGAAGAAGAGAGAATGAATATGTTTGAAAGAGAAAAGAAGGAGAAACATGACAGACAGACAGTAGGGCTTGATTAATACTCTGGATGACACACTTAGCATTTAAATATGTTATGTTTCATGAAGCAAAGAAAAGACATGAATAGTAATGTTTTCTCTAAAAAGAACAATAACACTTGCCAAAGCTATGAAATTTTTAACAGAAAAAAACACTGTTGTCATTTTAAAGTACTGACACATCAGATTTATGACTTATAAGTATACTGTTCACAGTTAAAATGTTTAGCAGTCAAGACGCATATTTTTCTCACTAAAAGTGTGATCATTTTGTATCAGCAGAGACTAAGAATAGCCTCCTCGTGTTCACACAACAGCCTCTCTTACCACCACTGGATATATTTGGCAGCTTTTGTGATCAAGTAGCAGGCAGAAGAATGAACGACAGAGAATTTCTATTAAAAGCACAGGCTCACCTCCTACTCCTCCTTACAGTAACATTCTCCACTCAGGCTCAGCTACGCATTCCTGCTGCTGTAAGACTATATTAGCAACAAAAAGCATACCATTTATTCTTAGTATTGTATTTCACCATTTTTGACTGTGTTCTGTTATAAAGCATTACTTCTAAGATTATAAATAAATGCAACTAAGAATATCACATGCAATGAGAGGTGGGAATGATGTTTACAAATATTTGCTCAGAGATATGAATGATGCAAACATAATGTTTTGGGGAGTGAGAAGTTAGGAGGTTCAATAACACAACAGAGCACACAGCGTATTCCCAAGCCGTATCACTGTTCTGCATGGAGTTCCACATTCACTGGCATGACATGATGGAGGAGCAGCTGGCTTGTAATAACTGATAAAGGATGGACAAAATTAGGGATGCTCCGATATGATAATTTGGGCCGATATCAATATCTGATATTTATATCGCTGCAGTGCACAATAACTGATGTACATATGTATTTCTCTAACATTTCGACATGAAAAAATAACCACATCGCCTACATTGCTTTTCTGCTTCAGTCCCACAATCATGTGCTGCATACCCCTCTACCCCCTAGAATTCATACACAAACAACAACAAAATGGAAATAAACATCGGATGTTATTACTTAACGGACTGATACCAATATGTTAAAAATGACTAAAATCAGCCAATACCGATGTTGATGCCTATATATCATGGATCCCCAGACAAAATATAAGCCAAGGTGAAGATTCTTATGCTTATGTTTTTCAGATTCTTGAAAACCATGAGATCAGTGTCCCGTATTTCTGCAGGATAGACCGAATAGAATAGAAGTGTATCTTGTGTCCATAAGTTACCAGGTAGTGAGTAAAGCATGCATGACTGACAACATTTCAGCTTTAGCATTGCAACCACAAATTTTAATGGATTTTATGTGATAGTCATACATAACATAGCCAATAATTGTGAAGGGGAATTATCCAGCATTTTAAAAATACTTTTACAAATAAAAATCAGAAAAGTGTAGTGAGAATCTGAATTGAGCATCCCAAACTCCACACTAGGTAGAATAATCATTAACCACAATTAGAACTGCAGGTCTTTTGGAGTGTCTGTCGAACACTTTTCCACATCTAAAGATGTATTTTATTTTTTTAATTGTTCTGCTTTGCAGAATAGCTGAAGCGCTGTCAGATAGGAGTAGAGAACATACGTGAACATAAATTTTCAAGTCTTCAATTGGACTGAGGTCTGGACTTTGGACCATTCTGTCACAATATGCTTTAATTCAATTCAGTTCAATTCAATTCAAAAATATTTGAATAATCCCAGAGGGAAATTAAATATTGTTGTCACTCATATTATCCAAAGTTACTCAAAGAGTTGTCGTAGATGCTGATGGCTGTATGCAGGAAGGATCCTGTAACAGTCAGTATTATAGCGAATCTGATGAAGCCTCAGACTGAAGACACTCTGTTGTTGTATAACAGTCTCCTGAAGAGGATGTTCAAGCTTGTCCATAATTTTCTTGGTTTTATGAAGAATCCTTCTTTCCACCATCTTTCCTCCAGTGGTTCCAAAGCAGTCTCCAGAACAGAACCATCTCTCTTTATTAGGTTGTTGAGCCTTTTTAAGTCCCTGGTTCTGGTGCTGTTACCCCAGCAGACGATGGCAGAGGATATTTCACTCTCCGCAACAGACTTATAGAATATGTGTCGAATTTTGCTGCAAATCTTGAAAGACCTAAGCTTCCTCAAGAAATTAATAGTAACAAAAACTGAACAAACAGCTTTACTGTTGCAACATCAATCCAGTCTGTTGTCTTTAATCTAGACCATTCCATTGTAGCTCTGGTTGAATTTTTATGGTCATTTTCCTGGTGCAAGAGGAACGTCTGCCCCAGACTCAGTCTTTTGCAGCATTTAGCAGGTTTTCTCCTAGGATTGTCCTGTATTTATTTAGCGCCATCAACACTGAATAGTTCCCTGTCCCTGCTGAAGAAATATGCCCCACAGCATGATCCCGCCACTACGACACTGGGTGATTGTGGGTTTAGGGTTAGCTTGAGGTCACATTTTGCATTTTGCATGTCTGTCAGAAAGTTTAATTTTGCTCTCATCTAACCAGAGCATATTTTTCCCACGTTTGCTGTGTTCTCTAAATGGCTTGTGGCAAATTATAAACAGGACTTGTGGAATTGTTTCAAGAACAACTTTCTTCTTGCAACTCCTCCATCAAGGCCAAATTTCAGAAGTGCGCAAGCAATAGAAGTTTACTGATTTCCTCACATGAGCTGTGGATCTCTTCAGCTCCTCCAGAGGTACAATGGGCTTCTTTGCTACTTCTCTGAATAATGCTCTCCTTGCCTGGATGGTCAATTTAGGTGGACAGTCATGTCTTAGTTCGTTTCCAGATTATGGATTGAATAGTTATCCTTAAGATGTACTCATATTAGGAAATTTCCTTTATAACCTAATCCTGATTGGAACTTCTCCACAAAAGTTTATTAGATCTTGATCTCCATGGCACTGTATATTCACTGATGTTCTCTGACAATCCTCTGAGGAACAATTGGATTTGTACTGAGATTAAATTACACACAGGCAGACTAATTAGGAGACTTCTGAAGAAAATTATTTGCACTGGATTAACACTTCATTTAGCAGTGTTGGAGTAAAGGGGTCTGATTACAAATACATGCAACACTTTAAAGATTTGTATATGAAAAATGTTTTTGAAAAACATGTCTTACTTATTTTTCCAACTTATCAAAACTTTGTTTTTTTGTTTGTTTGTTTTTTTTTGTTTTGTTTTGGTTTTTTGTTTTTTAAATAAAATTCTACTATAATACATTGAAGTTTGTGGCTGAACATAAAAAAAAAAATGTAAAAAAAAAAAAAAAAAAAAAAAAAAAAAAAAAAAAAAAAATGGAAAAGCTCAAGGGCTATAAATGCATATGCAAGCACCTTTACTCTGACAAACTGACAATGCTGCATGATGTAACGTTGTTTACTTCCTAAGAATGTTGAGAACTTCCCCATCGGTTTGCCAGTGGTAGAGTTGGTGGTTGGGGTGGGGGGGTTGTGAGGCACCAGATGGCAAACAGATTTGGCTGTCTTCCTCCCAGATTCAAGTGCTAGCTGACGCTCCATAATGAGCTGTGCTAACACATTCTGCAGCTGGGTTCCTCCACTGCAATAATTAACTCTCTGAAAGCAGTTACTAATAACTATACTTTTCACAACTCATCATAACTATAGGGAAGACAGTATGCCTGCCAGTCTGTCTCATCCATAATAATTGAAAAACTCCCGACTACTTTCATGTAAAATTAATTTAGACATGTTTAAATCCAGAAAATTATTGCGTTAGCTTAATGCATTTCAAAGACGTTACTCCTTTTTCATTAGAGTGCACAGAGAACAGAACAGTTACATTTCTAGAAGAACTATGGGTTCCATCTCAGTTGAGGAGCTTTTTTTCGTGGGTTGATTAAAATGTGCTGGGCTGTGAGTCAGAGTTCTTGAAGAGGAGGAGGAGTGGAGAGAGGTTGCATCCTAGTCATTGTGCTGCTCTACATTCAGTCTGGATGACCAGGGCCAGTGCTACTGTATGGGCTGTGGGCAGGAGTGAATCACAGACTTGTTGAAACACTGTAGTGGCACAGATTCTTCTCTAAAATCAAGCTTTCATGTAATTCTGACCCTCCTCTCTGCATAAACTGTGGCATTTCTTGTCAACAACAAATTACTGAACCAGGTGTCCTCAGACCTCAGCTGCCAAGAAACCCAGGTCTAACACTACAATTTCCAGCAGCCATTTTTAGTTTCAAGCTTAAAGAATGTTTATTCAGTCTAAAGAAAAAGAAATTCATCCACAGACAATTGGGGTATGGCATTGGCAGTTGTCAGGACTGGGGGTGTTGGGGGGTTGTATTTACTTCCTACTTTCTTTTTTATTGATGGCGATTAGCCTTAGTTTCTGTTTTTACTTTCATTCAGTCTTTTCTTAGTACTTGTTTATTTATTTTGGTTAGACCTATTGTTCCTTCTTGTGTTTAGTTATTCTTGGTTATGGTTAGATTTATGTTTTTTCTGCTCCCTTACTAGTGTTTACTTCTCCTTGCTCCCCTGGTGCCATCTCTCTCTCTCTCTCTCTCTCTCTCTCTCTCTCTCTCTCTCTCTCTCTCTCTCTCTCACCCAGCCTGCCTTCTCCTCTACCCTCACAGCTGTAATCAGTTAGTAATCAGTCCCAGTATTTTGTTCCAGCATTCACACTCCTAGTATTTAACCACCTCTCCTTCATTCACTTGGATTCTTCCATTTGCCTCATGTACCCACTCTCTGCTTGTTCCTGCTCCCTGTGTCCTCCTTGCTGCTTTGTAAGTTTTTGTTGATACATGATTTTGACTAGGCATGGGCTGGCTGGGTATACCAGGGTTTTTAAATGTGAAGGTTTTTAAACAGCAAAACATTTCTGCCATACATTCCAGTTGTTTAAAATTATTTTATTGGGATGCCAGAAAAAGTGCCAGAATTGTAAGGAGCATAGAGCAATTCAGGGATGCCCGTTCTCCGCTTATTGCTACCGACTGATCAACCCTGATCAAGCTGTCTTACAAAAATAACACAGATTCTGTTGCTTGGGAAAATTTCAGGTCACCAAAGAAAAAAAACAACACAAATTACTTCATGCATGGAAACTTTAAAAAAAAGTAGCTCCCACAGCTGGTCCGGAGCTGTTTATGGCTCTAAGCTGAATTTTATTTGTGGGCTCACCTCCAGTTAAATCCTCCTACACCACTGACCTCCCTTTTATATCATGGACTCCTGCTTGGTGTTTCTAAATTCTGTATTAACACAACTTCATTTAGAGTTAAAAACTATAAATAGACTGAGCGGTCCTAGGCACTGGTAATTATTTGATCTATTACACTTCATTTACCCCTTTGTTAGAAAAATGTGCAAGGCTATAACGGTATTAAAATAGAAAAATGTAGCTTATGTCCCTGAATGTTTTAGAAAGAGATCATGGTGAATAACCAGGGAGTTATTATACTTAACACATACTTATTTTCTCTTCAGCAGTCAGTACGCAAGCAGATGGTTAAGGGCCAAGTTTAATGATGCATTCAAAGTAACAATGGAAATAGATATTACTTGCTGATCTATTTACAACCGCTTACGATGTGCATGAAATGTTTTCCCAGTTCAGACACAAACAGTGGAAAATGTTAAATTATTTTTAACTGATGAGTTTGTTACACTAATTTTCAAGGTCTATCTTTGTCCCTCTTGTCCTATTTGAATCCAAGTACTCTTGGGGCTCCCTAAGCCAGCAGGGGGAGCTAAGCAACTGGAAAGTCCATGTAGACTGTGGGCTGACTGTGGGCCATCAACCCTTGTATTTGGGTAATGCTGCTTTGAAGCCATATTTGTCAAAATATGAGCACATTGCCTCTTAAGGTTGACAACAGGAGCAGATACACTGACAAATTAACGCTCTATACTGAGTTACTCCATAAGGAACATAATAGGAAAAAAGTTTTAATATCCTGAGCAATAAATACTTGAAAACCACCACTATATTTTCCAGATTTTTATTAGACTCTTTTGATAAAATATATTAGCCTGGACATTGCCTTCCTTGATCCAGAAAATTTAAATCAATGTTATGACAAGCCATAAGAAGATGTTGCTTTCTTCTTTGTCTTCAGCCAGAACTAAATCCACAGTGAGCCTCTGATTGCTCAATGACTTTTAATCTCCCTGAACTTTCCAATGACTGTGCTCTTTTACAGTCACTGTCCCATATAACAAGTTAGAGTGCAAACTCTTTGACGTTCCACTGAGCTTAGCAGTGCTGCAGACAGCCACTTCAATATTTCGTCACTGAAGTATTATTTATTTTTAACGTGGTTGAGTTGAGTGAATATCACAATCTATAAAAGTATGCAGAGTGTCTAGAAAAGCTCTTCAGAAATCCAGCCTATCATTAAATCACAAACCCTGATGACAAAGAGGATCAGTGCGGGCTTCTGAAGAAGCGTTTTGGGAGAATGACACTTGCGGATATGCAGCAGTCGAGAGCTCTCTCTCTCTCTCTCTCTCTCTCTCTCTCTCTCTCTCTCTCTCTCTCTCTCTCTCTCTCTCTCTCTCTCTCTCTCTCTCTCATATTACTGCTTGCACAAAAAACAGATTGGTTCTGCAAAGAGTCAGGATTGCTTTAAGACTGTACTCTAGTGGATTTATTTCTTCCATTATTGATTATTTTCATTTAGTTGTTTGTCACCATGAGTCAACCAGATTAAAGATGAATAGACATGAATGAATAAATATCTTGACTTACCTACAACTGGTTTATCAAAAACTATAAATCTGTCAGATCATTTCTAGATAGCATCCTCTTTGCCAGAATAACACACCTAAATCTTTGGTATATTTCTTTATATGATATGAATTCCACATTATTTTTCATCTCTTTATAATAAATATCCAGTTGGCTCTGTGTGAAAAAGTCCTGTCAGAAATGTAATTCCTCATCCAGCTGAACAGATGCCAGGAAAAAAACCCACCAAGCTTCCTTCACCTCTCCTCCTCCCTTGCCTGCTGTTTCCATAGCGATACTTTTCTACAGCCACAGTCTTTATCTTGTTATGCTTTTCTCTTTACTGACTTTGTGATTTTTACCCTTCTTTCTGTTGTCAGATCTGTGAACCTGAACTTCTTAAGCCCCAAACCAATAGGTGTGAGATCATCTGGAACATCCTTGCTTGGCACACATTCAGATAATGTAAACTTTGTCATAGAACTTCCTCAGTTTGGCATAAATTAATCATAATTCTGCAGAGAAATAAAAGCTCATAACAGATATTATGAGTACTTACAAAAAAAAAAAAAAAAAAAAAAAGAGTTTCAACATAGATTGAAGGAGTGATTCTCATCTGTATGAGTGTGTGATCCAGAGAGCTCAGCAGTGAGGAGGGACGGGCAAACAGACACAGCATTTCAGTGTCGTGACCAAGACTAGTGCTAAGCCCTGCTCAATGAGATACAGCTGCTGCATAAGCTTGGTGCTACCTGACTTACTGTACCTTGTCACTATACAAATTCTCAACTCTAGACTCAGTCTCCATCAAACAATAGTCCCAACATGCTCAGGCAGGAAACACAGGAGAAGCTGTAAGGCATGGATATCCTAGGTTCATTCCCACCAACCTTCCTTATGTCTGATCTGGACGGTAAGTAAAACAGTACAGCACTTACCCAGTGCCTTCCAGAGCTGACAGGTTTTCTATGAAGCTCCTTAGACACAGCTCTTCCTCGTCCCATAAGCCCGTTCATGTGGGGTCTCCCTCGGAAGCCTCTTGTAAGAATGAGAGCTTCGCTGGTTCATCAAATTCACGGATGTCATCCTCACTGAGGAGAAAGTAAAGCTGATGGAAGAGAGAGATTCGCTGTGGCAGTTTAGATCACTGGGAGGCAGCGAGAGTGAGCGGAGATTACTGCTCACAGAGAGGAATGAGGGAGGGTGAGGAGGAACAGAAAGAAGTTGCATTGTAGAGTAATGCAGCAGAACAGTGATTGCCTTCTGTAAGCTCTTGCGCTCTCATCTTTGTCACCCAGTACCCTTACCCCCAACCCCCACCTCTCAAAATCTCCCCTGCTGTCACTAAATGGCACAGCTTCTGCTAATCATACTAAAATATGCAGCTTAGAGAACAAAGTACATGCCTATAACTTAGGCACAGTGACACCTTATAAACAGAGGATGCAGTTACAACACACATTTACTTATTGAATGAATCAAAAGAAACATAGTGCAAAGGGTACACTTAAGTACACCTGTTCAGGTGCTTATTAAAACATATAGCTACTCAGCCAATCAGGTGGCGGCAACTCAATGCATTTAGGCATCCTGATGTAGTAAAGAATATGCGGAAGTAGTAAGGAAATTGATCATCTAAATTCAGAAGGAAAGGGATTTAAGTGACTTTGATCGTGCTGATGACCGGCACACTGGTTTCAGTATTCTGTCTTATTGGTAAATATACTAGACAAACGGACAGACAGATGGACAGACAGATTGTATATTATACACCGAAACTCAGAGAAAACCAGTACCAACTGAACTATAATAAGAATGTGTAAATACTGTACATAGGAAACCACACACACACACACACACACTGTAGTTAACGAAGTTAACTGTAGTCTTAGTTAAAAAATGTGAATATTATTGAAAAGTTGATTTATTTAAGTTGCTCAATTCACTAAGTAAAATACATTTAGATTAATTACAATGATTTTTCACATAAAGCTAATGAAAACTTGGCATTCAAGATTAGAACATTAATTAATGTTACATCAGACCAATAAAAAAAACATTTTTAATACAGAAATGTGGTCTTAATGAAAAGCATGCTTACTGCCTGCTTAAAGGCTGTTTCAAAAGGTATTTTTAATCTGACCAGCGAGCCCTACCGGAACGCATATTCCAATTTACTGAGATACACATATAGAATGGTCTAAACCAAGGGTGTTCAAATCTGCTTTAAATCGCTATATAAAAACTTTTCTAGACCTAGATCTTACTTTTATTGCTGAGAACAAACACAATATTTTTTTTTCAGTTTTCTTCAGTTGAGCCCCTGGATTCCTTTCAATTAACAAGCAGAACATGCAATAGCCATTTGAAGCTTTGGATCTACAATTTTGTTTCGACAAAAAAAAATCTGATTATTTGTTCATATCTAGATAGATAGATAGATAGATAGATAGATACTTTTGGACACCCCTGGTCTAAACACTACTCAGTGAGCAACAGTTGTGTGGATCAAAATTCATTGTTGTCAGAGGTCAAAGGAGAAAAGCAGACTGGTTAGAGATGATAGAAAGGCAACAGTAGCTCAGTTTATAACTCATCACAACCAAGCTACCTTCAGACACGTACAAAAAGGATAAGGTAAACACCTGAAAATGGTGGATGACTATAAATGTCTGTCTCTGAAAGTTTTATTCATAATTTTGGTTCTAAAATACCTGTCTTAAGTTTGGGGAAAGTTTGAATATGAATGAGAACTTCAACACTGAATATCTTTAAGGTCCAGCACATGCTGATGCCAAAAAACAGCCCAGTCTTACCCAACCTCCAGTTTGGTCTGACACTAAATACTTTCTGAGAACCAACTTGGGTTCTTCCTGCTTTCTCTCCCTTCTTTCTCGACTGGAAAAGGTCATCAGCCTAGGCTCACAGCTAATGTTTGCCCAGGTTACTCAGAGGCTCCAAGCCTGTTAGCTGTTTGGCCATTCCTCGCTTTGGAATTCAGAGTTGTAAGTAATTAAAAGAACAATTAAGCTGGTAGATTAAAGAATCAGGAACTGCAGATAAGACTTTTCTATAGACTTGATTGTGCACACTCTCTTGATTCTGTGTGCCAGATGGTTAATCCATCGTTATCTCTCATCATCTTCCTTCTTCAACTCTTTGCACTGACTCAGCACTAAAACCAAACAGAAGTCAGAGCAGTGTTTTGTCATGACTCTTAAGACAGCCTTTAAGAAACAATGTTCTCATCACTTCAGAGGTGATTGATCAGGTTGAGGTCAGGACTAATCAAGTTCTTTCACACCAAACTCACTCGTTCATGTTTGTGTAAACCTTTCTCTGTGCTGTGGTCCACAGTCACAATGTTGTAGTTATTCCCAAACTGTTCTCACAATGCTGGAGCATGAAGTTGTCCAATGGGTTGGTATGCTGAAGCATTCAGAGTTCTTTTCAGTGCAACTAAAGGGCCAAGACCAACTCCTGAAAAACAAACCCACACCTCTGCTCTAAACTTTCCACTTGACAAAATGTAGTCAACTGTTCTCCTGACAACTTTCAAATCCAGATTTATCCACTGGATTGACAGACAGAGAGGCATGCTTCATAAGAACACATCTCCGCTGCTCTAGAGTCCGGTGGTGCAGTGCTTAAAACTAGTGCATCTCACACTTTGTATGCTTCTTTAAACACTGTTCCTGGGATAATCTAAAAGGCCACATGAAGCTTGGGGGTCTGTGGTTACTGACTCTGCAAAAAGTCAATGACCTTTGTCCACAATGAGTCTCAGCACCTACTGACAGCTCCCTGTATTTTTACATGGCCTACCAATCCACATGAAGCTTGGGGGTCTGTGGCTACTGACTCTGCAAAAAGTCGATGACCTTTGTCCACAATGAGTCTCAGCACCTACTGACAGCACCCTGTATTTTTACATAGCCTACCGCTTTGTGCCTAAGTTGCTGTTATTTCCAGTTGCTTCAACATCATTTTAATACCACTAAGTTCACTGGAATATGTGGCAGAGAACAAAATTTCCACTCAGACAAGATTCGGTTTCTTCCAAGGAGGTAGATGATGACCAGGTCAAGGAGATCCTTAAAGTGCTCCTTTCAATTGCTCAACATTCACATACTCATTCAGCTTCATTGTTCCTGGCCTCCACTGAAACACCATATAAATTCTCCCAGATGGTCCCTTCCCCCCACCCCCCAATATTGACTTCTCCAGGTCAATATTGTTGCCCGTATGGGCATTTAAGTCCCTAAGGAACTCAAGGGCATTTCCAGATAGCACCACTTTGAGGACACCATCCAAAGACTGGTCAGGTAATCTGGGCTACTGTTTAGCAGCACAGACAACAATCAGAACCTCCCCTTTTGGAAGTAAAAGCTGCAAAATGATCACCCTATGATTCACAGAGAAGGACTCCAACAGTGAGGTGCTCAGCCATGGGCTTCTGAGTGTTTCACACCCAGCCAACTTCTCTCTCCCTGGGTATCTTTGGAGTGGGAGATAGTCCATCCCTCAACAGAGGTTGGTTCTAAAACAATAGAAATATAGAGAATAGTTTTAAACAGGTTGGCCTTCTTAAATGTTTAGTACATTTAACTTTCCAAGAAATATTTAACTTTAAACAATTTATTTGACCATTTTTACTACTTAAAGTTGGCCACTGAGTGTTCTGATTGTTTTTTTTTCCTTGGGAACTGACGATGTAAAAGTTTTCCCAATAAGTGACTGACTGACTTACTTACTTACTTACTTACTTACTTACTTATTTACTTCCTGTCTGTCTGTCTGTCTCTATCTATCTTGCTAGCTATCTATGGTTTCACATTCTTTAATCCCGCTGAATTAATATCCTTACAATTTCACTTAAAGCAGATAAGCCCCGCTCTCACAGAGGATTTGTGAATAAAAATAATTTGAACTCTAAAGGACAACATGCTTTGTCACCACCTAACAAGATCTTCATTGTCTGGCACACTTAGTAAGACTGAGCCTTTATGTAAATGGAAGCCAAATGACTCGTCACTGTGATCAATACACACATTCACAGTGAAAGGTTACACACACACACAGTAACAGATGGCAGAACCTAACCTGACAAACAGGACTCCATAAGGATGTTAATTGGGACAAAAAGTTTGGACATCCAGTGAGTGCTATAGTACTTACTAGCAGCAAATATCAACAAATTCTGATAGTTTTGAACATTCAAGACCACTTGTGCTTCTTACAGCTAGAGTCACATCACATCCCAGCTCCAATCTCTATTTGTCATTTGTATGTTTGGCTATTATATATATGGTGATGAACTGTCATTTTTAGACTGATTGATTCAGAATGATGAGATTCAGCTCAGAGCCATACTACACAGTTGGACAGTAGTTGGCTCTGGCCTATGTAGCTTTTGAATTTCCTCTTTACTATAGCTTTCTTTAAATACTCTGTCCCATCGATCAAAAACATGCACTCTGGGTGCAGTACAAATCTAAACTGACCTTAGGCGAGGGCTTCAATGGTTGTTGTGGTGTGTGTACACTCATGGTAAAAAGAAAAGTACACTCTCTTATTTGGTTTTATGTGTTAAAACATAATTAAAAGTATTCCAAAAATAATTTACATCAAGATCTCAAACATATATAATTTCTACACCTATTACTACTTATTAAACAAAACCAAAGCCAAACAGAAGAGCTTTGCATCAAAAACTAAGTGCAGTCCATGATTTGACTTCTTGTCAAATCACCTTTCACAGCTATAACTTGAAGTTGTTGTTTTCTTTATGCCTTAATCAGTCTCTTGGCTCAACTTCTTCACAACCTTTTCTTTTATAATACAGCTTTTTCACTTGCATTATTTCATTCTGGTCAAGCTGCAGCTGTAAGACAAATGGCCTCATTTTTGACTCTAGAATACAGAGGAATACGCAGGGGGTCAGAGTCATTGCATTGCAATAACACATGTCCTGGGGCTACAGAACAGGTCTACATCATTAGTCCTCCAGCTCCATACTTGACAGTTTATATGAGATCTTCATGCTGATATGCTGTGTTTGGTTTTGGGCCTAACATAGCTACTAAATGTATGACCAAATTTGACCAAATGTATCTCCTTTACTCTTATACATACAGGAATGTTGTTCCAGTCTTGTTACACCTAAGTCATGTAACCATTTTCTTTTGAAGAGTAGAGGTTTTTCTCCAAGCATCCCTTCCAAACAAGCCAAATTTGTTCAGCTGTTCTTTATTGTGCTCTCATGAAGGTTCATATTTAACTAAGGCCTGTGGAGTCTTAGGTGGAGCTCCTGGTTTTTAATATTTCTCTGAACTTTCAACACTCTGATGTTTGCAATAAACTTGCTTAGATTCCCAGCCCTGGGAAGATTGGCAGTTGTCTTAAATGTTTTCCACTTGTGAATAATCTTTCTGTGGAATGAGGGAACTGAAATAGTCTCGAGCAAGATTTATAACACTTACCAGCAACAGTTGCTTCTTTAATTTCTTAGTGTCTTTCACCCTTGGCATTGTGTTAACCCACACCTTTCTGCTCCAGCAAACTGCTAAAATTCCACTGAAGTGGTCACTCTTGCTGATGATTAATCAAGAGCTTTTAATTAGCAGAATCTGGCTGCTACTTCCCCTCTTAAATTCTGCAGAAACAGCAAGACTTTTTTACACATTGCTTTTCAGAGTAAGATTTGTTTTTGTTTAATCATTATTGATAGACTGGAATCTATTACATATAGACATTGTTATTGATTTTAACATGCTTAAATGTCCTTAAGGCTTAGAATTGTAAGAGGATGCACTTTCTTGATGCCATATTTGTATGTGTTTGCCTTGTATTGGATTAGTGATTTGTCTTGGATGTACGCTGCCTTTCACTGACTGACTGCTGGAACAGTAAGATAGAGATGGAAAATCCTAATTAGAAAGATCCCCTAAAAGGCCCTGTAAGAGGTCATCAGAAAGATAAGAAATGTTAAGATTAAAGAAAAAACAGAAAAGGACTAATGTGGAGGAAAGAAACAAAAACTTCAACAAGAAGCTATCTTATTGATCCATACACATCTTCAAGAAAAATGTCTTTGCAGTGGTCCATAAATAGATTGTTTTTAAATAATGCCATTACATAATGCAGTTTGTATATGAATGTTTGTGACAGTTCAGATATACATCAAGTCTGTGCAAATGTGCAAAAAAACCTTTCACAACAACTAGCATGGCGATACAGCTGCAAAAAGCAGGTTGCACCATCTGAATTCAAGTCCTCTTAACAGTGATGAGTCACAAGTGAGAGCAATAAAGTTGGCAACAATACTGTTAATGTTACTTTCACCATGTCTGTGTACATGTTTTACTGACATCAGTAGAAAAAAGGATGGCATTTTGAAAGTGATTTCTAGCACTGGGCTTAAGCACAGAGAAAGTCCTGATGTTACCTAGCAACAAGACAGTGTAACCCTCTCAAAGAGCAATCGCAGCTAAACTCTGACCTAAAGCTGGAACATACAAATTATTTTCCACTGGACATTTAATGGTGTTGATTTGTTTCAGATACTTTTACTCTTTTATGACATATATTCTTGCATTATATGCTCATAATACTTTTTGTTCATGCAAAAGAGTAAACATTTATTACGGTAAATATTAAACTGCTATGTTATTACCGAGACTGCAAAGAGTTTTTAAGTCACTGTATAAGAATCAGTATATGAACACTGCCATCCACTGGCAATATATTGAACTAAACTCTACATGATATCCTGTGTGCTGTTTCATGCTGATGTAAAGTAGGCCTATCAGAAAACACACTGCAATATGGAGGGTTAAAAAGCCCAGTGTTGTTATATAACAACCTTGGATTCACCGGAGAAAAAAAAAAAGGCAGAACCAGGACTGTATGACTAACAGTTGGTGTTACATAAGCGGCATTCAGCAACTCAACACTCCTCACGATTTTTATTATAAACTAGAACTGATAAAGAAGCTAATTTACCAATAGTTCCAAAACTGAGTACACATTTGGTAAACCATGCAACCGCCACAAGCAGAAAGAGGAGCTCTCAAACAGAACTGTGGGACATAGTTCAATCATCTATCACTACAAAACACTATCACACCATTGCCACCATTTATCCATTTTAAATAATGATGGTGTAAAAACGGCTTTCCCCCCTAGAGGGCGCATTTGTCTGCAATATGCAGCAGTTCAGTTCTGCTTTAGCGCTTACATATTTGAAAACTTTAATAGCCACATTAAAAAGTATTATATAGAGCTACAATAAAATAAAAATATGTGTATGTGATTATGTTATTAATAAATACAGATTGTGTCTAGTTAATAATTTAGCACAGGTCTGAATGCAGGTTGTTGCTGCTGTCATTTTCCCTTTAATCAAGAGCATTACACTAATAAGGATAAAGGAGGCAGCTACATTGATTCGACTTATATGGAAATCATCTATGAGGCTCTATTTGACCCCCCCAGGCCCCCAGTGGACCTGCATGCTGTGACCCACTTCTTTAGTGGCTGCAGTTCATCAGCTCAAGAGGCTTTTGTTTGTGTTCAGTCATCACCAGAGCCCCTCCATCCCCAGTCCCCCACATGCTAACCTCATTGCAACTCCATCCAAGTACTATCAAACATATCCTCAAACATACTATAATATCTGCAGTTAGCCTTTAACATGTATTAATATCCACTAAGACCCTATTAATAAACCAATTTCTAATTTCAATTATGAATATACTCCCTCTTGTCAGATTAATTCATTTTACAAAAACTCTACAAGAACTTCCTTTGCCAGTTTTCTTCAGAATTTTCCAAGGAATAAAAGATGTACCCAAAGATCATTAAACTCATGATCACTTTCCACAGCAAAGGTTATAGAAAATACAAATACATTCAGCTGAGACTTAGTAGATAGAATATAAAACATTCAGCAGTAAAACTTTGGATAAGAGATATAAGAAGAGATCATGTTTCTTTGGTCTTAGTGGCTCTTTAATGGCTCCCTGTCCAGCCCAGAAAAAAATGTTAAACTATTCCTCTTGCATATAAATATATTATGTTGACAGTGGCTCCTGAGCTATCTCCACACTGCTTAGGGACACACTGACTGTTTTTTCCTACTCTGCTGAAAGGGAGGTACTAAAGTACAATTCAGTGGTGCACAGACAACTTTTTACAGGTCAGTGTTAAGAAAACAGCATAAATGCTCATAGACTTTAGTAAGAAAGGAGTAATTGTCTCCTCATCCAAGACTGATGGTGAAAAGGTAGAGTGTAATTAATTTTGTATCATGAGAAGAATTTTGATTGTTAGTTTTACTATTTTTTTCCCTCTGTTTATTCAATGAGAGCATCATTAAATATCAGTAAATTCATAAACATGAATAAATGCAGTTACTCTGTGCATCTTAGTGATATAAATCACACTTCTCTATGCAAATGGTGTCCTAAAGAAGTGTATTACAAGTGAAAAGACAGAAGTAGAACCATTGTATAGACAGCCATTGATGAGAGGCATCAGTGGAAAATTTAATAAGCAAAACTTACAAAACTCAGGGACAGGAAAAACAGGACATGGAAGGGAGCAAAGAACTAAGTGAATCAGGGCATGAAGACAAGAACCTGGTGCTGAATAGTTAAAAATCAAGAGTTTGAGAAAAACACGTGAGGATGATAAGGCAGTGCAAGTGAATGACATGAGGGAAGAATACCTGTGAGTGTGCACACAAGAAAGGCTCAAACTAATCTAAGAAAACTAAATAGAAATGCACAAAGAACAAAATGAACAAATAAACTAAGAAGCAAAATACAAAGGGAATCACGATATGGCAAGACCTTTTCAATAATTAATACAGGAGACTTAACAAAATATAGCAAGATCATAACTGAAATTTAAAAAAAAAAACAAAAAAAAAAAACAGTAGATCATGATAGAAAAAATATTCAGGAAGTGGAACACAACAATAAACTTTGAAAAAAGACCTCAAGAAAAGAACTAATAAAGCAGAAACTATGAAGCATAAATTACCCACAAGCAGAGGTGGGAGTACCCAAAATTGTACTCAAGTAAGAATATCACTTCAAAGGTATCCATCCCAAAAATTATTATAAGAATAAAAAAGTATTTGGTAAAATTCTGCAGTGGAAGTACTATTTTAACCAGCTTTGTTTTTATCGTCAATCTATAGTTGTTAGTGGAAAAAATACACTACCGGTCTCTTTAATAAGTAATTGTTAACCTAATAAGTATTAGTACACAGGTGAAACCCTAAGTTTACATACCCCCCCAAAAATACACATGGACATTTTTTTTCTCACTTTTTGAAGTTAAATCAGACCAAACTTCTCTTGTTTTAGGTTAGTTGGAATTGCCAAAATTATTTCTATTTGTTAAATGCCAGAAAACTTAGCAAGAACAATTTTTAGATATTTTTTAGTAACTTACTTCTAATTCATAAATTTACATACATTTGGTCAGTATCAGCAGTAATTGTCTTTTAAACTGTATGATTTGGGTCAAACCTTTTGGGTTTCCTTCCAGAAGCTTCTCACCATAGTTTGTTGGAGTTCTGGCCCATCCCTCCGGACAGAACTGGTGGAACTCAGTCAGGTTTGTAGGCCGCCTCACTTTCACACGCCTTTTCAGATCTACCCACAACTTCTCTATATGATTGAGATCAGGACTTGGTGATGGCCATGCCAAAACATTTACTTTGTTGTTCTTCTGCCACTTTATAACCACTTCAGCTGAATGCTCATGATCATTGTCCATTTGGAAGACCCATCTGCGTCCAAGCTTTAGCTTCCTGGCTGATGTCTTCAGATGTCACTTCAATATTTCTACATAATGTTCAGTTTCAGTGAACATCTACACAAGGTCATTGGCTTTTGTTCTGGGGTCAATTTGCACATTACAGACAAAAACATGTTCATCCCTGGGACACAGAACCCGTCTCCTTTCTGAGCGGTATGATGGTTGGACATTCATGTCTATACTTGTGTATAATTGTTTGAACAGATGAACTCAGCATCTTCAAGCATCTGGAAATGGTTCCCAATGAGGAACCAGACTTGTGCAGCTCCACAATTCTCTTCCTGATATCTTGGCTGATTTCTGTTGATTTTCCAGTGGTGTCAACGAGAAGGCAGTGTGATCCAGGTGTGGCCTTAAATTACATCCACAGATGAGCCTCCAATTAACATTGATGTGTCAGTTAACCTATCAGAGGTTTGTGGAAGGAAACCTAAAAGGTTTGACCCAAGTCATACAGTATAAAAAATAATTATCCCAGATACTGACCAAATGTGCGTAAACTTCTAAATTCGAAGTAAGTTACAAAAAAATATCTAAAAAATGTTCTCGCTAAGTTATAATTTTTGTAGTTCTAAATAATATAAATCAAGAGAAGTTTGGTCTGATTTAACTTCAGAAAGTGAGAAAAAAATGTCCAAGTGTCTTTTAATTTGGTGTATATAAACTTGGGTTTCAGCTGTAAATACTTAATATGTTATATTAAATTACAGTCAGTTATGGATGAGCCCAATTTACCTCCAAGGTGAGGGCACTTTAAAAGACAAAACTTAATCTAAACATTCAATTCATTTCAGTTCTTAGCAGTTTAACTCAAAGCTTATTAATAAGAACACATTTATATGACCAAAAATAGATTGACCAAAGAGATATAAAGACAAAATGATATTGTTGTTTACAACACAATAACACTGTACAAAACAGGAAGCACACACACCCCAAAAACAGGAGCATAACCCATCACTACTGTATTTTAAGTTAACACTGCTTTAAGATGAAAAACTGATGAGTTTATTAAGAGGCAGATGGAGACTACCTACCCATGCAGATAAGCAAAATAACCAGCTAATATCTGAGTGTTCTACTCCTTATAGTGCTCTATTAATGGAAATTTTTTTTTAAATTGTTGCTGCACCACATTTGGCTGAGACCTCATGCTAAATGTATCGGTACCTCAGATAGTTAAGGGATGAGAGGATGAAACAGACTCAAATAAACACAGAAGCAGCGAACGAAGTTTTTATGGGACATAAAAACAAAGAGAGAAAACAAAGTTAAGGGCAGCAAAAACTGCAAGAGCATCAGTACTTTATGGTTCAAGGTAAACTTTAGTATCCCACCAGGGGAAATTAAGGCGGTCCATCACTGCACATCTCTTAAAGACATATAGTGTTAAAACAGATTGCAGGACAGACAGTTGACATACCGCAATATGGACATAACAAAAATACAAAGGTATAGCATAACAAGGACAAATGTAGTTGTTCCTAGTAAACTCATTGCTCTATAATCAAAACAGCACTAAAATAGCACGTTTGTATGGTATTCATCATATTAGCATTTCCTTAATGCTAGCACTACCCTAGCTAGTTAATGTGGTGCACGCTAATAATCACATTTTACAAATGGCTTTGTTACGCAATTTTAGCAGCAAGCCATATATAAGCGTGTGACCAGGGTACTTAGATCCAGGGGTCAACAACTCTGGTTCTCAGGGTCCCTGGCCTTGTTCTGCATGGTCTACATGTATCTCTGCTGCTGCACACCTGCATTCTATGAGTCATTAGCAGGTTTCAGGTTACAAGTGGGGGTGGTCAGCTGATCATCTGAAGCAGGTGTCTTGGAGCATGTAGACACACATAGTAGAGTGGAGGCTGCATGAAACACAGCATTTTGAGTGGCATTTTTTGGAAACACACAAAGCTGTGCAAGCCAGTTTTATCCCAAGGTTTGTGGGCCATACTTTGTGACTGTGCGGTTTGTTGTGATAATGTGAGGCATAAAGAAATAAATTGAAAAAAATAATTGAAAACAAAATGCAGTTAAGACATCTTTGACATGTCTGTTGGATTTTTTCATTAAAAAATTATATAGATATATACAGTGATGCAAAAAACAAAACAAAACAAAACAAAAAAAACTCTCCAAGTATTACAGTGGATTTTTTTTTTTATAGTATTAACAGTTTCATCTGTTTTTGTTGTTTTGTGGGGGGGGGGTTGGCCAAACCTAAATGTTTTAGATAATAAAATTAATTTTAATATCAGATTAAAAAATGGAGTAAACAGAAATAGCTGTTTTAAAATTAGAATTGATCCATCTATTAAATCTATCCAAATCAACTTGCCATATGTGAAGAAGTATTTGCCCCCTTAATCTAATAAAGGTCTTGCCAGCCTTGCCAGCTACAGCTACCATGATGTGTTCGTGTTAACTGGTAATGAGTGTTCTATATCACTGTGGAGGAATTTTGGCCTACTCTTCTTAGCAGAAATTTACCCATTTACCAACACTGGAGGACTTTCAGGATCAAGGTCACACTGTAGCCTCTTAATCAGATTTAACTCCAGACTTTGACTATACCTCTCCAAGACCTTCTTTTTTTTCCATTTAGAGGTGAATTTGCTTGGATGCTTTGAATCACTGTCTCACAACATAACTTAACACTCCAGCAGTTTAGAATCTCCTTTGGGATTTTCTAATAGAGACCAGAATTCATGGTTCAACCAATTACAAGCAACTCATCCATGTCCTTAAGTAGCAAAGCATCATCAGACCATCACACTATCATCACCATATTTGATTTTCAGTATCATACATAGTAAAAATGCTGTGTAACAAAGCGCACATCTTCCAAAAAGTTCCACTTTTGTCACATAAGAACATCAAATAATTTCCCAAAGGTCTTGGGGATCATCAATATGTTTTGGTGAAAAGTGAGACAGACCTTCCTGTTCTTTTTGGACATCAGTGATTTTCACCATGAAACTCATTTTTATCCAGTCTCTTTCTTATTGTCTAATCATGAACACTCACCCTAACCCACACAGGTGAGCAGTGCTTTAGATGTTATTTTTTGCTCCTTTTTTTTCCAGATGTTCCTTGATGAGCTGTCAGTGAACTCTCAGAGCGATTTCAGCAGGCCAGCCACTCCAGGGAAAGTACCCCATTGTTCCATGCTTTCTCTCTATGTGTAGTGCCTCTTTCTGTGGTTGCTTGAGCTCCAAAGACTTTGAAACAACTTTGTAACTCTTTCCCCACTAGCAAGACATCACTGACTTGGTCTCTCATCTGTCATTGAATATCACTGGATTGGGTCACTACCCACACCTATGCCTGATCAGGCATAGGTGTGGGTAGTGAAACTGAACCAAAACATTAGGCTAATTACCGATATTTATGATTCAAACCAACCTGGCCTTTACAGAATATGCCATATCATCTTAAGAGATAGCTATGTCCCTTAATAAATGAAATCATAATTTAAATACTGCATTTTGTATTTACTCATGTTATCTCTGTCTCATATTAATAATTGTTTAATGATCAGAAGCATTGTAATATGAGGAAAAACAAAATTGAAAGAAGTCTATAAGTAGGTACTTTTTTCACAATAAACTAATGTAGATTTGTGTTAAAAAATGTGTAAATATTGTAGCTTTAAAAAATATTTCTTTTTTTTTTAGTTGTTATTGATAATCAAATAAATTGAGACGTTTTAACCTTACATTTACTTTTCTTTACATATTGAAGCATCGTCAAAACATTCTTGTGCTTTCCTTTTACTGTTACTTTTGAAAGTATATCATATAAAATATCTTTCTTTAATATGTTTCGATTTTCTTTTCTTGTTTTTTGGTGTATCATTTGATACAATAGCCCCTCGTTCTACCTCCTCACGTGCTCGTTTATTGGATGTCATAGAGGTGTACGAGGAGCAGCACCAAAATATGGCGCTATCATTTTGAGCCAATAGGCTGTTGGTTTGTAACAGGTTTCAGCTGGCGTCACAACGGCGACTGGAACGCGCACAGAAGACGGGGAAGGGATTGAGAGGCATCGGGGTCGCGCTTATCGTGTTTGGCTGGCAAGTGCCTGCTTTACCAGGTTCAGCGTTATGGGGGATCCTGGACCCCGAGACGAGATGGACCCTCATCGACCGACCACTGCACAAGGACCATGGAGGCGGTTCATACCGGGATAAAGGAGTGTTTTCATGTATCCAGAGATAAACAGCCAGTGAGTGAGCTGCAGAGGAGGCGGTGTTTTCTGAGATTCAATCAGAGCTGGAGTCACTGCTGGTAGGTTAACGAGGAGAGACGGACGTGAGGAAACTGGGAAGTCGACTAACTTAACTAAATACCGCATTGAACTGAGCGGAAACAATGAATAAATTGGTGATTACGAGCCGCTCCGGTCAGCCTGAGCGAATCGGAACAGGCTGGGCTCATCCAGTGTGAAGTCGGCTCCCATCTGTTGACTTCTCCGCCGGGCGGCGATGTCCGCTTTCTGCCTGGATCTGCAGACGTCTGCCGTGGTTTCAGCACCACTAGAGCTGGACAGCGACTGCATGGAGCCGCCGGCCAGCCCCGGCGCCCAGGAGCCCGGCGGCTTTCAGGGCCACCCGCCGCGGCAAGCCGGCTCCGGAGGCCTCGGCACGGCCTTGGAGGAAGAACTAGCCATGATCACCGGCGAGCGGGGAGTCGACGAGGAGCTGGCAGAGCTGGAGGCGCCAGCAGTGGGGCATAACGCAGACATGCTGTTGCTCTTCCGACAAAAAGAAAAGGACTTGGTTTTAGCAGCTAAACTGGGTAAAGCGCTGCTTGAGAGAAACCAAGACTTGACCAAGCAATATGAGAAGATGCACAAAGATCTCTGTGAGAAGTTGGAGGTAAACAAGAATTGTAATTGTTGAAGTTGTGGTTGTTTCTGTCCGGTTTATCCCTAAAATGTCAAAGTTTTACGGTCAAGTTTGATCATGTAAAAGGTAGTCATTTTTAACTGAATTGTTTTTAGCTGGAAAAAAATTGCAAATGATGGTGACACATGCACATTAAAACTATGTGTATCTCAAAGCTCATTTTCACAGTGGGGGCTGGGTTTTTAGTTTATCGTGTTTTGTTTTGTTTTCAAAATGCTTTACATGAATGCTTTACATGAGCTAAGCGACAGGCTCAGAAAAACACCCACAAAGACTAATCCTGTTTATATCCTGGGCCTGTAGTATCTGCCCGGCATCTGTTCAGCCCTTTGATCCATATTCATCCTTTTGGATGAGCTCAGAGGAAAAAGCTGCCACACTCTTATTCTTTTTCTTGATATCCCACTCTTACAGCTCCCCACATTGTTTCAAGTTGTTGTTTTGATTCACTGTGACACTTCTTTTCATGTTGGCTTTTGTCCAAAGAAGAAAACAGTTCAGATTCCATTTAGTTTAACCTTGGACCTAACCATAATGACAACTCCCGATCAAGCTCAGGCTACCTCTAATGGTGCAGTGCTTTTGTCCTCCTTTTTAAAACCACTGAGAGAATACGAATATTAAAAAAAAAAACTGCCTATCTGAACTATCTATTCTGGAGTTAAGCTATCAGACTTTTACAGTTCTTTGCAAAACTATTCATACCCTTTGAACTTTTTTTAAAAAAATTCCACAATACAACGTCAAACTTTTATTGAGGCTTTATGTGATAGGTCAACATAAAGTAGCGCAAACTGTGAGGTGGAAGAAAAAGAATCAATGAGTTTCAAATTTTCCTGATATGGGCTTTGACTGGGACACTCTATGATAAGAACATGCTTTGATATAAACCCTACTGTTAGAAGGAAGGTGAACCACCACCACAGTCTCATGTCTTTGCAGCCTCTAAGATGTTTTTAGGAGATTGTATCTTCACATCAACTCTACCTGGTGAAGAAAAGTATCCCCATAGCATGATGTTGCCACCACCATGTGTCACAGTGAGAATGGTGTTTTCAGGGTAATGTGCAGTCTTAGTTTTCCTCCACCAATAGCATTTTGGATGTAAGCCGAAAATCCAACTGAAATTAAATTGCACACAGGCCAACTGTATTTACCAATTAAGAGACAGAAATGGATTTCAATGGATTTTATTTTTTCAAGGATGCAAATTCATGACGTACTTTTCAGATTATCTGTAAAAACAATGAAAAGTATGTACTACCACATAAAGCTTAGTGGTTTCAACTAAACAAAATGTGAAAAGGTTCAAGGAATATGAATAATTTTTCAAAGCCTTGTATTTTCTGAGTTAGACAACTGTTAGACTGAAAACCCAAGTGTGATCTTCCTCTTCTGTTCTTTGTTTCTTGCAATGTTTTCTCTCTCATCTGATGCTCAAGTGTCATTTTTTTTTAGCCTAATACAATTTCAGGTTAATTGTTGTGTACATTATGAGCCCTATACTAAATGTAATTTATCCCATGGGTAAATGAAAACTAACAAAACCTCAATCATACTCAATAGATCTAAGTTTAGCTTGAGTTTCCTGAACTTTTCTACCACTTTGTTTTAATACTGACTTTCTCAAGAAAAACAGAACTTTTTATGAAACATTGTATGAGTGAAGCCCTTGTTCCATCCTTATTTTTTGATCCATCCATACTTCAAACAAAGAATGTAACCTTTGTCACATTCCTCTACATTCAGCACCTGGAGCAGGAGAAGCACGAGTTACGACGGCGCTTTGAAAGTCGAGAGGGTGAGTGGGAGGGCCGCGTGGCCGAGCTGGAGACGGACGTCCAGCATTTGCAGGGTGAGCTGGAGCGCCACCAGGTCCAGCTGAGGGAGGCGGACAGGGACAAGACCAAGGCCATCAGCGAGCTCTCTGAACAGAACCACAGACTGCTGGAGCAACTCAGTAGGGTGAGGAGGAGTGTCCATGTGTGTTTGTGTGCATCCTCAAGCTTCAGAGGTTACAGCTTTAGGCCACCTGGGCAAATCTGCAAGGAAGATTTAATTAGCTTGGGCTTTGTGTTGTGGGTCATAAGGTCCTAATGCTTCCTTAAATGGCCTTCCAAGCAGTCAAGGCACACATCCTGGGGAAGCACTATTGTATGTTTGTATGTACTTCTGTGGACAAAAGTTGGCATTAAACTAGTGTTGCATCAACAATTTGGCATTGTGTGGACATTTTGCTGGTCCACACAATGGAAAAATATAACTTGTGGGTTAGTGGTTAGGCTTAGGACTAAGGTGTGAATTGAGTTTAAGTTAGGGTTAGGGGTAAGTACTTGAGGTGGTTAGGTTTAGGGAAAAGGTCAGGGTTAGGCTATAGAAATTAATTGAAGTCAATGGAAATCCACACAAGTACAGTGAGCCATGACTGTGTGTGCATGTGTGTGTGTGTGTGTGTGTGTGTGTGTGTGTGTGTGTGTGTGTGTGTGTGTGTGTGTGTGTTTACTTGTTTAGTTATCATATTTAGGACCATTTCTGTCATATTTACTAACCTTCTGAAAACCGATGGGCCTTATGGGGACCAAAGGCCAGTCCTAATGCAGTGGACTCCCTTGTGTAGGGTCAGGAGTTAGGTTTAGAGGCAGGGTGTGAATTACATTTTCCTTAAGGTTAGGGTTAAGAATAGACTGGTAATAGTTAGGGTTTGGGAAATTTCTGGGTTAGGCATGAATGCAGTGACTAAAATGAATGGAAGTCAATACAAAATCCTAATTTGGATAGAAACACAAACTTGTGCGTGTGTGTTTCCTTGGGGCCAGTCTGTCAAGTTCCTGTCTGCCTGGCTGGAATAACATAACTTGTTCAGCCAAGTGCGTTTTCATCACCCCTCAGGCTGGACCTACCTCTGCTCTGCTTATTTCTCTCACTTAATCTGAATTATACCAGGTCCTAAATATAAAAGCTGGGCTTCCAGGTCTCACGTTGAATAATTTACAGTGATTGAACTGTACGCTTATGCAATAGCCCTCTGCTCATTGACAGTTGATTTGAGTGCAGTTATTTGTGACTAGCTGAGATGAAACAAAAAGATTTAGAGATAGATGAATGGGGAAATTAATAGGTACAAGGCTTGAGTAGAGCTAGACGTTTGGGCCAGAAGTTGAAGCTGTATCATTGCTGGAAATGCTTCACAGACTGCAGGGTAAGCTGCAACTGGCTGCAAGGGAAAGACTGATGCAACTGAGAGTGCTAACGTTTGTAGCTGCTTATTTAAGCCACTCTAAGAAGCTCAGTGACACTTCTCAATCTGCTCTGCTGACGCCAGGAAAGGAACACTTCCTTCAGTCAGAATGATCACTTGTTAACATAATGGCTCCCAAAATCACATGAATGAGACATTGTTCTTTTATTTTACACCGGGCAGAATGTATTGTCATTCGCATTATATAGATTATATCTATAGGTTTTATGTCTTAGAACCTTTCCACATTTTATCACATTACAACCACAAACATCAATGTAGGTATTTGTGGGTATTTTATGGGATAGACCAACACAGAGTAGTGCATGACTATAAACTTCAAGAGAATGTTTTCATGGGTTTTCGAAATGAAGAATACCTTTATTAGTCCCACAGGGGGGAAATTACACACAGGTGTCACAAATAAAGTCTGAAAAGTGGGGTGGGCTTTTGCTTTCATCCCCTTTCACTCTTTTACCCCTAAATAGAAGTCACCTAATTAGCTAACAGAGTCATTATGTGTGTAATGTAATCTCAGTATAAATGCAACTGTTCTGTGAAGGCCTCAGAGGTTTGGTAGAGAATATTAGAGGACAAACACCATCATGAAGACCAAGGAACAGAGCAGACAGGCCAGGGATACATTTCTGGAGAAATTCAAAACAAAACAAAATATACAGTTTATTTTTTTTCACTTGATTTAGCAGCGTTACAGAAAGTAAAAAATTTTCTGACAATAATTTGATTTTCTAAATCTGTTGAAATATTACAAAAAGTGGCCGGCATAGAAGTGACTAGGGATTTGGTTTGATTTTGTCAAATAATAAAAGATAAGCAGGTATAGACAATGCATGCGATACAATAGTCATGAAAAAAGATTTAATTACTTTGGAGTTGTTTTGATATATAGACAGTGCAGTGCAGAAGTTGTACTTGAATCCATCACAGAAGCACCTGTTAGCAAAATGAACTCCTCGTCTGTATGAGTCTGACAGCATTTGGGGTTGGTCAAATGCTACAGGCAGCTGGGTTTGTACTTCAGCTTTTTTTTTTGTCTGCACCAGTGTTGTTTACATTCTTCCTGAAATCGTTTCAGGTGGTAATTAACTAATTAATTAACTACAAACTTTATCACTGTTGAAAAATTCTGAGATAAAGCCTTGGTTTGGTTCACCTTCCTTTCTACATTGTTACTGAAACTTAATAAGAAACCTTAATGTTCCCATATAGCTGATGTTAGTTACAGTTTTGAGTCCTCTCTGTTTTGTTTCAGTGCTGGTTCTTGAAGTTCCACACATTGATAAAGAACGCCATTGTTGTAAGAAAGCTCCAAGAAATCCGGGAAACATTTTCAAACTTTTGCAAACTTGCTAAAGGTGCTCTGGTCTACATGCAACCATTATGTGTGACAGTAAATCACTGCAAATCATTCTAAACTCACCATGCCCACAATGAGACATGGTGGTGCCAGCATCATGCTTGGGTTTTTTTTCTTGAGCAGGGACAGGAAGGTTAGTCAGAATTTATAAGTGATCCTGAAAGAGGCTGTAAAAGACTGGGGCAGAGGATCAAATGGTTTAGATCAACACCCACTCAAAGTTCAAACCTAAATCCAACTAAACATCTGTGGCAAGACTTTTTACGTTGTTAGAAAATCCTTACCCAATCTGACTGAGACTGAGCTTATTTGCAAAGAAGAATGAGGAAACATTTCAGTCTCTAGATGTCTAAAGCTAGTAGAGACATAGAGAAAAAGAATTGCTGTTGTAATTGCTGTGAAAGGTGGTTCTACAAAGTATTTTTTTCTTCACAATGATGCACAACATTGTGTTGGTCTACCATATCCCAATTTAAAAAAAAAAAACATTGAGGTGAGTGGTTGCACCTTGACAAAATGTAAATACGTTTGAACTATGAATTCCTTTGTGTGAACTGATTTTGTCAGAGTTGTGTCATTTACAGCTGTCACCAATGGAACATTTCCATAAATAATTGTTGTATAAAGACCTGAGAAATATCTCATCTTCTGCTTTACTTGCTGTTATTTTCATGTAACTGTAGGCGTAGGGTAATAATCCAACACATCCTTTCAAAGCTAACTTTTCATTTAGAAAAATAAATGCAGTGAAATATAAATAACATATATATTTACCTGTAAAACTGTCAAAACAAACATCTTTATGAGACAGGATAGCAAAAGAAGATACCATTATACTCAGAATTTCTCTGTCAGCTATGACAAAAGTTATGTTTCTGTCAGTTCTGTTCATTCTACCCAACTGCTTTTATAAAGGTGAACATTGACACGGACATGTTCACACTTATCTCTGATAACTATGATTACACAACTGATTGTTGTTGCTAATTGAGACAGACATCCTTAATATCACAGTGATTTGCTTGTTTCCTAGGAGCAGGAATGCTGCTCAGATTTTCTGTGAAACACAGAAAATCTGCATAAATATTAAATATAAACATAAAAAACAAAAACATAAAAAATTCTCAGATTAATTTCTACCCAGAGCTCTGCTTTGTAGTTGAGCACAGGGCTATGGAAAAAATGCCCCAGAGCTCAATACAGAGGTGCTTTGATAACCTTGTCAGCTATGATTCTTCTGATAAAATATGTGTGTGTGTGGGGGGGGGGGGTTCTTGGGAGAAGAAGTGATATGCTGCTAAGCACCTGCAGCTCTGTGTGGAACAAAGGCTCCATGAGGAGGATGTTTAACCCCTGGTCTGCTGCTGTGCCAGAGTATCTTCTCGTCACATCTTAATCCGATTTAGTTACCCCCCACCCCCGACCAGTTACCATAAAGCCCTTACCTCATAAAACTCTGGGGGGTGCATTGGCTTTCTTTAGCTGTGGATTGCTGCAAAAGCAAGCACTTAACATAATTAAATGTTTAATTTAGTTGAAAGCTGGTTGTTGGAATTTAGAAAGATTTTCCATTGGATTGTTGTGATTGGTGGGATGACGGCACATTTTGTGGTCTCTGTAACTCCTTGAAATTGGTGCCAGCTAATTGAATGCATCGATTTAGATTTCTTGATTCAGTGAACTGGAGAGACGAGGGGAAACCTGCAGGGTAATAGAGAAAATAAGGTCAGCACCACTGCTCATGCTTTCATTTTATTCATTTTTTCTCGATTTCTTTCCCTTCTCCCTCTCTGTCCAAGCTCATTACTAAGCAACGGGCTGTGACTAAGTAATAGTAACAGGTTACACACTCTGTCTGAATACAGGCAGTGCGAGACTACCCTGGGGGGACCTTGCAGTTGTGAAGCCATCAGAGACCTCCTGCAATTTTCATCTGCCCTTCCTGTTTCTCATAGTTGACTCTTTGATCATAATAAGATTGTTCCACTTCCAATGATCCTGTATGTTCTCTTGTTAAAGCTGTCTGGCATTCTTAGTAAAAATCCTACAGAGAATTGAGTAGGGTGTGAACTTTCTGCATTGTGTCCTCAGATGGCTTCTTTTTTGTATTGATGTCTTTCGAAAAAAAAATCCTTGACCTGAACTGGGTGTTGATGGAAAAACAAATACAGTTACTGTATTCTGTGCTACTGACAGGTAGCTCATGGGTTTTTCTGATCTCACCATGGTGTTCCTCTCGTTTCATCAGTTAGGAGTCCTCTATATGTCTGAGGTTTATAGGGGAGAGCTCCTTCAGTATGTTGAGTAATAATGTTGAAATCAGGTGCATGTGTGTAATTTTAGTGATTTTAAGTGAGTCTGTGTCCTGTATTCTGTGAACAGTTGAAATGCAAGTACAAAAAGTCTAAACTGAACATCTATGAATGCATTGGTATTATTCGGGTAAGTTGCTGTGTCATCCAAAGTGGTGTGTATTGCTGCACATCTGGCTTAAATGAATGGGTGCTTAACAGGTTTCTGCAGCAGCTGGAGGCATGCTAAGGAGGTACTGTAATCATTTGAATCAGTTGTGCTGGGGTAAGGAAACATCTAAAACATGCAGGACAGCAGGTCCTGAGGACCAGGACTGGGGACCACTGTTCAACATGGCTTATAGCGAACTGCCAACAGGAACTCTAATTACTTACAACTCAGGCCTTCCTCTTGCCACTCCCTGGTTTGATTTGTGAAGTGCACGACTAATCCCCGTTAGATTCTCAGATTCAGATTCTCCCACCTGAGTTGTGAATTTATGCAGCTCCCCACAATGTTACCATAGACCTTTTGGGTGTTTCTCTGAGTAATGCTCCACTTGCCTTATCATTTTAGGATGATGGGTAGATATGTAATTTTGCCATCCTCTTTCCATTTATAGATGATGTACTGAACAGAGCTCTGTGAGATATTCTAAGTTTGGGATTTTGCTTTCTAACCTTAGTTGGCGTTAAACTTCCTACCAACTTTCTCTCTGACCTGTCTGCTGTGGTCCTTGGGCTTCATGATGATGTTTGTTCTCTAACGTTCTCTAAGAAACCTCTGAGGTCTTTCTAGAACAACTGTAATTATATTGAGATTACACAGGGGGGACTCTGTTTACTTGTTAGGTGTTTACCCAAGTTAGTTGGTTGCATTGAATTTTATTTAGGGGTATTGGAGTAAACAGAGCTGAATATAAATGCATGTTATACTTTTCAAAAAAGAATTTAAACCATGTAACATTTTTCCTTTCACTTCACAGTTATGCAGTACTTTGCGTTCATTTATTCCATAAAATCACAGGGGTGAGATGTAGTTTTAATGTCACAAAATGTGGAAACCTTCAAGCAGTAATTTGCATGACACTGCCATGTTCTCATCATTCTCTTTAGTTAAGTGTCACAAGGCTTGCAACCTCAAAGGAAGTGGTGCAACTTATGGGGAAAGATGCAACACTATAGGTTTATAATGATCACAACAGGTAACGTAGATTCATCTAAAGAAGAAGAGTATTTTTCCAAACCTTTATTTAACCAGGAAAATGTATTGAGATTAATGAGCTCTTTGACAACAGTAATCTGGGCAGGACAGACAAGTTAGTACAGAACAAATGACAAGAAATCATATGCATGCTTGGTGCTGGTATTGCTGTTTGATTAAAGCCATGCCTTATGTTTAAGACACTGAACATCTAATTGTTCCAAGGTGTGTGTATGTGTGTGTGCTGGTCTCTGTGTCAGGACAAGCCAGTCTCATTGAACCTAATCAGATCAGAGTGAAGCAGCAGGAAGGGGACCTTTCTGTAATTACATCACCCCACAAGCTCTGAGAAGGCTGGTCATGCATTGACTCCAGCGGCAGTGCCTACATGTTTTATGGCTTTGGGCCATTTTACTGAATTGACTGAATTAAATGCTGACAGTAGCCTCCAGTGACTCATCATTGTTTATTTGTTGCTATAGTGAGAAAGTAATTTCTGTTTCTGCTTACTTAGTACAGTTTAACACACTGGATGTAACTCGACCTGGGCATAAGATGAATATAAGATTTGCTTCATATTACAACCTTGACATAAAAAAAAAAAAAAAAAAAAAAAAAAAAAAAAAAAAAAAAAAAAAAAAACATTTTTACAAAACCATTTAATACAAAATGTAAAGCAAAAAGCAACAACTTTTCCTGGTGATTATCACGATTATTAAATTTTCCATTTATTTTTAATCTTATTGATTTATGAGCTTCATTCTTTGTTCATATTGTGTATTTATTTAATACAATTTCTTACTTTACTGTACATTTTTAAAAAAATTTTAAATGTAATATTCAGAATTTTTTTTTATTTTTAACTGTCAATTCTTTTTAATCGTATATTGATTTATTTTCCTCCAAATATTTCTATAGCAGAATTTTTTTTTTTAAATTTTGCTCATGTTCTCTTTTCTTTTTCCGTCTGACTTTTTGTGACATTGTAAATTGAGGGGAGAGGGAACATGGTGGGCGGAGATTCAGAGTCAGCTTCTCTTCTATTGGTCAACATCAACAGCAGTCCTGACAGCAGCTGAGCAGATCCCTGGTTCCACAGGTGGGCTCACTCCAGGAGAACAGCTACTCCTATGCAGATTTCTTTACAGCTGGTCAGAAGATTTTCCAGTGCAGCTGAGATGTTTTGTGTCTGTCTTCTAGCTAAACATTTTAAACTGCACCTGAAACATAAAGACAAAACAACAGATGTATAACTAAGGATCTCCAAGGTGCCATCTATTCACCTTTTTATAAATAATGAAAAGCTGCACTGTGTACTATCTCTGAGATTGCATACAGGACACAACATTTGTTCATTCAGAACATAAAACATAGCTTTGTTACTTATCTGACCTAAAATTATGCATGATCTGCTCTTAGTCATTTTCAGAAATCAATGAATATTCTCAGGTGGTCATCGTTAGCCATCCATAGAATGAGATTATCCTCCATGGGCTTTTTGTTTACAAAGAGAAAGGTGCTAACATAAAGAGCTTTCAATTGTCACTTTAAATTTAGATACCACAGTTTTTTGATTCCCTGTCAGTTGATAACAAATGCAAAACAATTCCCTGAATGCAGAAATAATCATGTTTCACTTTGAGTGTGTGTTTAACACGCACCTGCTAAAGCCACAAGTTAAGTGTTGTCTGAAGTTGTTATATTTGGACCTAAAGAGGAACGATCAAGAGTCAGAACACAACTTCAGTTATTATAGCTGGTGAACAACTAATAATCAGGCCTGAAATCTGGGTGTAGTGATGGACTCAGACCTGAACCTTCAGAGACACATAAAAACAGTTACAAAGTCAGCCTTCTATCACTTGAAGAACATTTCTAGGATTAAAGGACTAATGTCCCAGCAAGATCTAGAGAAACTCATCCATGCATTTATCTTTAGTCGCATTTATTACTGCAACAGTGTCATCACAGGTCGGCTTAAAAAGTTAATCAGACAGCTGCAGCTGATCCAGAACACTGCTGCTCGAGTTGTCACTAAAATCAGGAAAATAAAGCCCTTCCCCCAGTTCCAAGTCCTTACACTGTCTCCCTGTAGCTCAGAGAATAGACTTTTAAACTACTCCTGTTAGTTTGTAAATCACTACATGACTTTGCACCAAAATACATTATAGACCTGTTGTCATTGTCTCAACCTTTTAGACCACTCAGGTCTTCTGGTTCTAGTCTGCTCTGCATCCCCAGAACCAGAACCAAACATAGAGAAGCAGCATTCAGTTTACATGCTCCACTAACTTGGAACAAACTTCCAGAAAACTGCAAAACGGCTAAAACACTGAGTTCCTTTAAATCAAGGCTACAAACCCACTTGTTTAGAATTCACTTTGACTAACTGGAATAATAACTGCAACATTGATTAATATATTTGATGTTATGATGATGGCATATGACAAAATGCTTTATTGTTTATTGCTTGTTTCATAATTGGTTACTGTATTATGTTTTATGGTGTGAAGCACTTTGAACTGCCTTGTTGCTGAAATGTGCTATACAAAGAAATTTGACTTGACTTAAAGGTAGAGCCATAAACAGTGCAACAAGTACTCATGTCCAGCCATGTCCAAGCTTCATAGGGACATGTCCAGAAATGTGAGATAATCCAAATAGACAAAAAAATAAAATAAATTTAGTGGGGCAGTGCATGGCATTAGAGCCAAATAGACAAAAAAATAAAATAAATTTAGTGGGGCAGTGCATGGCATTAGAGCCAAATAGACAAAAAAATAAAATAAAATTAGTGGGGCAGTGCATGGCATTAGAGCTGTCACCCCATATATCAAGGCTATTAATTCTCGACACAGCCATCTGGGGTTGGATTCCCTAACTTAAGACCATTGCTGCGTGTCTTACACCTTTCTCTGTCTGATTAATGTGAGTAAATGTCACTAGTACCCCAGAAAGTGCAACCAGGAATATTGTGGATACCTTGACTCCAGACATGGGCCCATGTCCAGACATGACCGTGAATATGGCAAGATTATACATTATATCTTATGTTCAGTCTCAGTAACACAGTGCTTCCATGTTAAACTCAAACAGGATTATATTGCTGCTCCTTCCACAACCTGCTGTCAGAGGGAATCTGTCCAGGTTTCAGAACAGAGCATCTGCATCCTATCAGTCCAAAGTATTGCTCTCAAGATTATCAGGTCCACCTACTGTCACCTGCAGCAGTTGGAATGGGGGGGGTTGTCCGTCCCTGGCAGGTTCAAACCATGTGGGACTGTATGATTGTGATTCGGGGAAAATACCAGAAACAACCAGACCAGCAAGTCGCAGCTCCACCAATACCACTTCTCTCTGGTTGCTATGACAACCAGAGTGACATGCAAATTGTGGCGTTACCATGGGAATGTGCTTTACTGAATGGCACCATAATACAGACCGTTTGGATGGACGGGTGCGTCACCTCAGACCCTTGACGCATGACTCAGGTCCAGCAGCCTCAGTGGGAATCAACAGTTTGCTCTGATAATGTCAGAGCATGGAAGCTTTGGATTCTTTCCCCACAGTCTGTTTTTATCCTTGTTTGTCCTGTTTCACTGATAATCTCAAATCTGAGGAATTTATCCACAGATTTGAAGACTACATGCAAGTCTGAGGTCAACTTTGTAGTTTTCCAACACAGTCTCTAATCAGTCTGTTTACTGGGCCAGTGGGTCAGATGCCATGTTACCATGGTGATCTGACCTGTCACTGCACTGACCCCTACTAACTGCACAGCATGATTTAAAATGCACATCTGTCCCTCTGAATTTAGAGTGGATTAAAGCCATGAGCTCATGATAGTGATTTAGGGTTCGGCACAAACTGCAGATTCTTATCCTGTATCTAGTTTTAGATCCTTTGGAGGATCACAGCTCCAACTTGTGCAAAATGTGGGTTTGCAGTGAATTTTTCCAGGCTTGTGACTGGAGTTGAAGTAGTTTGGGAGCAGTTAATGAGTGACAACTTTTTATTTCTTCCTTTATTTGTTTGTTTAAAAAAAAACACTTTTGCCAGATAGATTCAGTATAAACTGGGGCAGGAAGCCAAACCCATAATGCAAGACACATCATTTATGAAGACAAACAGGTAGAAATTACAGAAAGTAATTAGCCTAAGTATTTGATCAGTGCAATTAGTCACTGAACCACACATGCAAGGAAGTAAACCTGCAGTAGTAAACATGAGGCAAAGAGGGAAAGAAAGAAAACAGAATAATACTGGGAGTGATTCTTCCCAAAACACAGCAACAAAATACAAAATCTGACTGGAAACTCTTAATCAAAATAAATTTACTGATATTAGTCAAGGAAATAGTTATCAGAAAAGAACAAACTGTCTTCCTGTCCTAGACTTTTGTTTATTTCTGTCCATGTGGTTATAGCAGACCGATAGTTCTTTCTGCCATAACTTCTAAGGGATCACAGCTTGACCTTTTACTCTTGCCCTTTATGCTCTAAACCTTTTTCCAGATTTCTTGAATATTTTAAGTTTTTTTTTGTTGTTTTTTTTTTTTTTTTTTTTACACTACAGAGTGAAAGACCTCCTTTAAACCCCTCTTTAATTTTAAAGATGCCATTCATCAGTACATTTTTTTCCGAACAATGTACATGAACAATAAAAACACAGCTGGGTAATGAAGTATGGATTTCTGCTGCAGGAGTTCACAAAATGCAAATCTTTAAAGAGCACACAAATAACAATAAAAAAGGCTAATTCTGCTTTGTGAGCATTTGAATCAATGACATCACAAGAGGCAGAAGAATCCAGCTGAAATTAGTCTTTTGACATATTAAATTTGAGATATTGTCATGGTTGTCATGGTTTGACAACGACAATGTTCAGAAGTGTACCTGGTTTGAATCTGTTTCTATTCCTGTTTGAAATTATATGTTTGAGTTGTTTCAATGCACATTTGCTTCTTGTAATGCCGTGTTCTGAACGCATCACCTTAAATAAATACTTACTGTATATGATTATTCAGTACAGTGTGCATGAAGGCTGAACTCATAAAATGTTATACCCAACACCTTTGTTTTCTGTCTGGCCTGCAATGGGATTAAAAATATGCAAATGGGCCGGTGGGTGGTTCAGTTGGTAGAGCAAGAGCACCATGTTCAGAAGTTAAGTTAAGAAGTTAACAAATCAACGCAGTTGTTCTGTGTTCAGTGCCATTTGTTGCATGCCTTCCCCTTCTTCCCTCCCTTCCTGTCAAATTACTACTCAATAAAGACCATTGGTGCCAAAAAAGTCTTTAAAAAACATGTAAAGGAAGAGGTCAACCCCCCCCTCCACCCCCTCCAGCAAACTTAGATAGATTTCCTTAAAAGAACTCTGATCAGCTGCCTTAAGCAGGGTTGCCTGTTTTTGTGGTGGACTGATCAATGCTTTATTCTCCCTCTTTCTCCATGACAGTCTCCAGCTCTCAACAGCTCTGAACTAGATAAATCTGCTAGCAGTCTCAAACCATTCACTGTGCACTGTTACTGAGAAAAAACTGCTCACACAGCTGTTAGCTGCATGTAGTTGTCTAGACTAGAACCAGTGTCACCAAAGGACAGAACCAAAATGAAGGGAGTTAATGCGGCCATATGGCCAGCTGTTGAGCCACCTCAGGTTGCTTTGAACATCTCAGAAGCTGCAGCAGTTTGTAGTGCCATCTAGAGGCTATGGCTGATGTTGATGCAAGAAGTTAATACGACAGAAATTTAAAAAAAAAAAAAAAACAGAAAAAAACTAACAAACAAAAAGTGTTTGAAAGCACCATTTTACAGATTTAAATGTTTTAGCATAGTTACTTTATGTTGAGCCTCAATGGCTGTTAAAATGGGCACTACTTTGAAAAATACAGTTGCCATGGCAGTTATGACAACACAAGCAGTCACTTCCTGCATGCCTATGTGGCCCGGTGTGTGTGTGTGTGTGTGTCAGAGGGGCGGGGGTTGCAGTCATCTTACTGAGAGAAAGTTATAGTGTGATCTGAGGAGGTAATGCAATGAAATGTGTTCATGACAGCTGGCTCAACCACAGAACATAATTGAAATTAATCTGCTATCACTTTGCAAAGCTCTGATTGGTAAGGTTTTTATTTAGAGGTAAACTGAGTATCTACCATGCTCTGTCTCCTTGTCCTCATCCAGGCTGCAGATGTGGAGAGGCAGTTGTCCACTCAGGTCCATTCATTACGGGATGACTTCAGGGAGAAGAGTATGTCTACAAGCCAGCACATGACACGACTAGAGACTCTACAGGCTGAGGTCAGCCACTCTCTTGATCTGTTCTCCTGCATTCATCCTTTTACGCAAAAAATATTGTGATTTGAAACATACTTGGAGCATGTGATACTTAAAGAGATTCTTGTGCACAAATGAGAGATACACAGATCATAGATTTTCTGGATGATTTCTGATCACAGATTTTTAAAAACATTTTAGCTGATACTGATATCTCTTAAATAATTATAAAAAACAGAATATTTTTTTGTACTATCTGCATAAATTAAAATTGTAGCCGCCTTATCAATAAGATGTTTGTGGTGAAATAAAACAATGATTCCTCTAAAAAAGACGAACCTCACAAAACTGTCTCTCTGCATCATAAAAAAACTTATAAGTATACAAAAATCCTGCAATTTATGGTACACAGGTATTTATTCGTTTATACATTCACATTTCTGTCTAGAGGATAGGAAAAAGCTCTGATTTACTGCTTTGTTAAACTGTTAAATCACTATTTTATTTCTTCAAATGTGAGAACTTTAAGCAGCCTTTCTGTTCTCGGTTATCAGTTATTTACATTAGGACCAAAGGTGACGTCACACCAAGTATATGAGAGAGAGCAATCTGTATTACACACCTCAGGAGTTAAACAGAATTTCATTATTATTTTAAAGCGAAGAAAAGCAATTATGGAATGAATATTTTAAACTGTCTTTTGCATCTTTTATGAGTGATTAATGAAGTTTGGAGTTAGTAGATTCTTCCCTTAAAGGGGCAGTATTATGTAATATCAACTTTTTTGAGGTTTATTTCATGTTATAATGTCATTTTTTTAACAATGGAAGTTAACATAGGTACTTGATTGTGCTATAAAATGATTCTATGTGCATGGAAAACACATAACACTGCCCCTTTAACTATGTGATTTCCAAAAGACTGCTGACATTTCCTAGTCCAGGATCAGACAGACATAATGAAACTCCAAGATAAAATGGAGCAGCGTTACTGTAATAAGTTCAGCTTCCTTCTATCTTCTAACATCTAATTCCCTGGTTTGACAACCTGACTAAAAAGCAGTCATGCTTCTGTTGGAGTTCCTCTGGCTTCATTTTTAAATTGAGTTTTCTTCACTTAGTAACAGCTTCCACATGAAGAGTGTTGTTTTTACAGCAGCCTGTCAGTGCTCACATGTCTTCTGATTTTTGAATTTATAGTGTAAAATCTCCTGATTCTGGCATCTCTAATGAGAACTGCTGATTGAAACTCATTGAATGACACACATTTGATGTAGGTTGGGCTTAAGAAGAAATCTGCATTCTAAATATCATTCTTAGCATACTGTTTACGAAAGAAAGATAAAGAAAATAAAGCGCACAGCAGTTACAATCTCAACTTCTGTCTTTTAAGTTTCCAGTCATAATTTAATTCTCCGGGGACGGATGCTATGTCAAGACAAGGATGGGATTATTACTTAAGTGTAATCTTTTTTTCTTTTATCCTAACATTTCTGTCTCTCTTCGTCACTACTTCCCCCTCCTTTTCTCTTGGCTGGAGCAGCAAGGGCTAGAAGTGAGTGGTTCCGTCAGACTTGCATGCTGCATGTGATGTCTGTATGCCTCTTACAGTGTTCCCTTTAAAAAGTACCCTCTTTTCTGTGATGACAGGGAACATTCTTCATATTTTTGTCAGGTAGATGGTGAAATGTCATAATAACACACTGATTTCTATTCATTTGGTCTCTTATTTTGCATCTTTCATGATCAGTCATGGCAAACATGTTAAAAGAAGCAGGAGGTGTGATAATACATGGAGTTCAGCTTTTCTGATGCTGCTCTTTAGAGCAGTGAGAAAACACCCAGACTGCAGAGCCTGCGCTATAATTGGGAGAAGAGGCTACTGCTCTATATATAGCTGAGATACTGCAATGTCTGGGTGCTCCCACTTTTACAGCGCTTTGCCTTCATGTGACATGTGCAGATGACTAATGGCTTTTCAGTCTGTTTGGATGAAAAACACATGTTTTAAGGTAAAACCCAGAATGTGACAGAATAGAATTTCTAATATTGGAGAAACACAACTGATCCACATTCAAGCAGATGTGTTGTGAAGTAGGTTACCAGATGTAGGTCATGGATGAAAAAGAACAAGATGTGATGTTTGTTTAATGGCGAGGGTGCTTTAGGCAGATTCAAGGGAAAACAGTTGTTCTTATGCAAGCCTTCAGTAGAAGGCCGTTGAACTGGCAGGGTAATGAACAAGCTCATATCAGGCTTTGTGTAGATGCTTAAGGATACCAGAGCATTCCTGAGGACGAGGGTGGAAACCAACACCCACACTCGTACTAGGCAACAAACATTCTTCAGACCAGTGGGAGTACTTTTTAATCTTGTGTAACAGCCCAGCTCGCTTCAGAGGTAGAAAAAAACAACCAAATGTAGCCTTCAATCATTTCCATGCCTGATTTTCTGCGAGCAATCAAGTTTCTCCACTCAACTCACCATATTCCACAGTGCACAGCATCTAACCACCTCCATGTGACATGTTAGATTAAGATGCTGTCGGAGAGGAAGATGGAGCTAGAGCGTCGGGTGACCGCCATGATTGAGGAAAACGAGCTGCTGCAGAACACGATGGACGATCTCCGAGAGAGGACGCTGGTGCTTGAGAAGCAGTGTCATGAAAAGGACCTCCAGGTAAATCCAGATTAAATTACTCTTTATAGCTTTTTATTTTTATTCAACAGTTGTGAAGGAAAGTTTTGATTCTGACAAGAATTCTGACAGTAAAGTTTGTGTTTTTCATGAACTTTACTGCTTCTGTCTTGTTAGATGTTTTTGTCAGATGTGTTTCTGGTATAGTGAAATTCAATATTACCCATTTCAAGACTTATTCATAAATAGATCAAGTTTTTGCAAAAAGTTAGTTTTTAATATGATTGAGTTTTTTGAAGTTTCCTGAGCATTAATCCACTATTTCAACATTTTGATCCCTTCATGACTTGTTGATCCCATTCTTTATCCATTTCATTGCTGAACCCTCTTCATTGGACTTGAGGCAGTAAGATCTCAGGATGCCATACTACTGTCAGCATGACACAGACCTGTGGTAATGTTCGCTGTTTCTTATCTGGAAAGTCCCTTTTTTCCAGATGTTAAAACAAGCAGAACAGAACTTCCATCCATCCATCAAATCCATTATCTTCCGCTTATCTGGGATCAGGTCGTGGGGGCAGCAGCCTGAGCAGGAAGACCTGGACTTCCTTCTCCCCTGCCACTTGGGCCAGCTCCTCCGGGGGAATCCCAATATGTTCCTATGCCATAGTCCCTCCAGCGTGTCCTGAGTCTTCCTCTGGGGCTCCTGCAGGTGGGACATGCCCGGAACACCTCACCACGGAGGCATCCAGGAGGCATCTTAACCAGATGCCTGGGCCACCTCAACTGTATCCTCTCAACATGGCTCTACTCTGAGCCCCTCCCGGATGACCAAGTTTTTTACCCTAGCTCCCTGGGGTGCCACCCCCTCCCTAGGCTGCCACTTAACCCTAACCCTATGGTGGAGGGGTTTAAGTGTCCCAATGATCCAAGGAGCTATGTTGTCAGGGGCTTCATGCCCCTGGAAGGGTCATCCAAGGCAGACAGGTCTTAGGTGAGGGATCAGACAAAGCGCAGCCCAAAGACCCCGGTGTTCCTTCACCCAGACATGGGTCACTTGGACCCCACTGGTGGCCAGGCTTTCATCCATGGAGCCCGGCTAGACACAGGCGGAAGGGGGAAACGTGGGTTCCCTTTCCCATGGGCTCACCACCTGTAGGAGGAGCCAAAGAGGTGGGGTCCATTGTGGGATGGATGGTGGCTGAAGGCGAGGACCTTGGCAGTCTTTTCCTCAGCAACAGAAGCTGGAAGAGCAGAACTTCATTGGAGAAAATGACTTTACACCCAATCTTGGTACTTCCTGCAGAATCTCAATCTGTCCTTGATAGTTTTCTTGGAGGAAAGTGACTTCTTTGCTGCTTGTCTTAATACAAGGCCATTGTCCAAAGGTCTCAATGACCCACACCTGCCTGCTTCTGTTCCTGGCCAAGAATTGTACAGTTAGCAGCTTGATCCTTTATATGATTTCTCTTTTGGAGACGGTCCTTGTGCTCTTAGACTTTCTCGGACATCCACAATGCTTTCCTCACAGCAGTGGAACATCTGTCCTTGAAGATCTTGGTGGTTGTTTTGTTGATTTTCTAGTACAAATCAGAATTTTAGGACTTAGTACATTTTTCGTCAGCTTTGATTTGCTTTGCAATTTTTTTTGCATTTCATCTGACCTCTCATCACAGTAACATAGACTCAGACAGAAGGACACTAAAAGGACTGAACTGGTAAAGTTTAGGAAAAGGATTTCTGTCATCCTCAAAACATTTGGCAGCAACGTTACATCATAGACATGGTTGTATAATTCCCTCTCCAACCCATTATTTTGCATGTCACTGACAGTTTTTTCAGATAGATGATAGCAACAAGCCCAAAGTTTTAACTTCTCTGTTATGTCTAGTTGCGACAAAGCCATTTGGAGCTTCAGGAGGTCCAGGCATCCCACAGACAACTGACGGCTAAGTTGGCAGAGCTAACGGAGGAGAACAGTCTTCAAACCCTCACCCCCCACCCATCCAGCCTGCTGTGTGAGATAGAGCAGAGCATGGAGCAGGAGGAGCAGGAGCAGGAGAGGGAACAGGTAATCCTGACTTGTCCAGTCTTGGTGTAGCAATGCCAGTGGAAAGCATGGATCACTAACATCTAAACGCTTCCTGCTCAGCTGCGTCTCCAACTTTGGGAGGCCTACTGTGAAGTTCGCTCCCTCTGCTCCCATCTCCGGGGAAACGATGTCACAGACTCAGCACTCTCCACTGATTCCTCCATGGATGAGTCCTCGGAGACGTCCTCAGTCAAAGATGTGCCTACAGGCAGCCTTCACACCAGCCTGTTAGAACTACGGAGGTTAACACAGAATCTGCTGGATGGGAATGAGTCTACGGTAAAGGATCACAGCTAGTATACTTTATGATATTTATTTAAAGCTGCAGTAGGTAACTTTTAGAAAAATGTTTTCTAACATATTTTTAAAATTGTTGTTACATCCTGACAGTAAAATATGAGACAGGTAATCTGTGAAAAAATCAAGCTCCTCTGCCTACTCCCTGTGGTCCTACTGCTATCTGCATAAATATACTGCAGCCAGTCAGAAACAACCAATCAGAGCCAGGAGGAGTATCTTAGAACTGTCAATCAAGCTCGTGTACATGCTGCTTACACCCTCTCTTTTGCTCTCTGCTGCACTACAACTCCTCCCCCATGACAGTGCCTGCCGTGAATGCACAAGGTAGTTAGCGCAGCCACAGATGATGGTGGTTAAACAGTTTTCCTGTGAGGTCAGGTTTTTTTTCCACCCCTAGCACAGATGCAGCAATCCAGCAATCATGAGTTCATACGCACTATTTTCTGTTTTGTTTATTTTGTTTGGTCTTTTGACATATCAGTCTCAGCTGAGGATATCTATATCTGGGCTTCTTGTAAAAAAAGCCCAGGTATGGAAAATTTATACATTTTCTAAACTTTTGTTTTCAGACCAAATACATCCTAATTTTAGTCTAGACGTTCAAGTTTTTGGACATTTCCCAGATTTATTTTTTGCTAAAAAAGGTTGTTTTAATTTTTTTCTGTTCTTAAAAAACTATAATAATCAATACTGGTTTAACTGACCTGATACAAATTCACAATATTTTTGTTGGACTCCTTTAAAAAACACTATTGACATCCGAGCTGTTACTGTACACCTTCACTGTGTGTTGTGAAATGGGTTTTGTTTCCATCTGAAAGGGTTCACGACGCAGCGATGAGGAGGCTCTAGAGGAGCAGGTGAGGAAGTTAGGAGAAGAACTGCAGGAGGTCAGAGAGCTTTATGAAGCAGAGCAGCACAAAACCCGTGGCAATGAAGAGGAGCTGCTACAGCTGCACAATCAGGTATCTGACTTTTGCTGCCCAACTTAGCATTTTTTTCTTACTGTGTTGCATCTGTGGACATTATTCAGAGAGTTTTGTGAGGTAGAACTTGTGCAGAAGTTTCTTCTAAAGGAATACTGCCAGTCAAGGTAACCATCAAGCCTTACTGTCTAAGGCCTAAGAATAACAGAGCAGACAGGAAATTTATGAATGTTTATTATATAAGACATGACTACAACCTTGCCTTCACTCTACAAAGGCAACCCACTTTCTTCTCTTTGCACAAAAACAAGTCCTGCATACATCCATCTGACGTCAGCTGCACTTTAACTGGGTCAAATAATTATTTCACACATGAGCACCACTCTGTCTAACTGTGCCAACCAAGCAGTTTGGAATGCACAAAGCATTCATCGCTTAAATCTGTTCCATCCTCCTGTGCAACCTCCAGATGGCGCTGCTCTCCATTGAGATTTGCTCTCTCCGGGAAGAGAACGAGCGAATGAGGGCGATGGCAGACGTCCGAGAACCCAGTGAGCAGCTCCAAAGTGCCATCAGAGACAGAGATGACGCCATTGCCAAGTAGGGTCAATCAAAGAACAAACAGCACTGCTGTTAGAGAACCACACCAACACATACAATGAAGATTTAACAATAAGTGTTCATTTGCCCCTATATGAATGAAGAAAAACTAAGAAGTAGAAAAGTGTTATTTAATTAAACATGATAAACCTAACAAGCCTACTCTACTACAAAATAAATAATATTTTTGAAAGATGACATGGTTTTATCTAAACAATTCCATTGTAGCTTTGGCTGTATGTTTGTGATCATTCTGGAACATGAATTTTTGCCTCAGTCTCAGGCTTTCTTGCTGGAAAGCCCCATGAACTCCAAACAGCTCCTCTCTTCCTCCTTAAGAAACTCATCCTCATAGCCTCATGATCCTGCCATATTTTACCATGGTATTGGTATATTTAGGATGATGCTGAGTGTCACTTTGATCAAATGCAGACTGTTTTGCCTTTAATTTTGGATTTATCTGACCAGAACACTTTCTTGTTCATGTTCTTGTTCATGTTCAAGAAAAATCATTGCGTTCGAGAAATTCTAAGAATTCACCTAAAACTATGTTACTACAAGTTACTTTTAGTCTTAGGATTCTTTGAGAATAGGGGCCCAGATTCTTTGAGTCCACAACTAAAATTCTCCCACCTGAGCTGTGGCTCTCTGCAGCTCCTCCAATGTTACAAATGCTCTCTTTTCCAATGTCTGTCAGTTTAGCGGGACGGCCAGGTCTCGTTAGGTCTTGTACCACACGCTTTCTGTTTTCTGAAAAGTGCTGTTAGTGTTATAGCTCTAACCCTGCTTTCAACTTCTCCATAACATCAATCATCACAATTATCAACAACAATCATCCCTGCTCAGAGCAGTTGTATCTATAATGGAATTACTTTACATACAGATGGACCCCAATTACTAAATATACAACTGCCATAGGAAATTACTGTAGTTGGACACATTTTTTTTTAGGGTTATCAGAATAAAGGTGTGCAAATGCATTCATTTCAATTCAATTAAGTTCAAATCAATTCAATTTAGTTCAGTTCAATTCAGTTCTGTTCAAATATACATTATTGATCCCAAAGGGAAAGTAGATGTTATTGTAGATGCTGATGGATGTGGATAGGAAAGATCTCCTGGAGCAGTCCATATTATAGCGATTCTGAAGAGGCCTCTGACTGAAGGCACTCTTTTGTTGTATAACAGTCTCATGAAGATTAAAAGTTGTCCATAAAGTTATTTATTTTAGGAAAAATTCTTGTTTGCACAATAATATCCTGAGGTTCCAGCGGAGTCCCTAAAACAGAACCAGCCTTCTTTTTGTTAGCTTGTTTAGCCTTTTGAAGTCACTGGCTCTGGTGTTGCTACCCCAGCATGCCACACTTGTGGCATGTAATTCTCCTTTTACTTTGCAACTGTGCACTAATTTGTGTTGGTCTATCACATGTCGTAATGAGACTAAATATAGAAATGGGCATGAATGCTTTGACAAGATGCTGTATCTTTTAAAATATCTGATATTTTACATTTGCATGTTATCTTGTGATGGTTGTAAATCTTTGCTTCCATATTTTATTTACATGAAGGACAGATTCCCAATGTGTTTTCAAACAAAGCTGGTGCTTTAGTCTTTGCAAATGTAAAGGTACTGAAGCCTGTCTTCATACTTCATATGTCTGTATGTGTGTGTTTGCGTGTGTGTTGCAGGAAGAAAGCTGTGGAAATGGAGCTGGCTAAATGTAAAATAGACATCATGTCTCTAAACAGCCAGCTTCTGGATGCCATCCAGCAGAAACTCAACCTGTCACAGCAGCTGGAGGCTTGGCAGGTGGGTCAGAGAGGACAAGCAACAAATAAAGCAGCTGCTTTTTTTAAAACAAACTCTGTTTTGTATATGGAGTGAAACTCAACCTATTCAGGCAGCTTTAAGTGCATTTATTCACCATTTGAGTGAACTGAGACTAACATTCCACATTACGATACCCTTCCTCTAACTTGTCTCGTATTGGTACGTTTTAACTTAAAGCAGCTAACAGAATCTCTACAGACACCCTAATGCACGTGTTTATCTGCTGTGTGTGACGGGGCACAGTAGGGAAACATGTTACTGTGTCTGCCTGTGTCTCCTTCCCCCTCCCTCATCTGTAACCAGCAGCTCTTTCCTCTCTTCTCCCTGCCCACAGTTCGCCTCCTCAGGGCTCTTTACTGTTTGGCTCTTGTGGTTTCTGATCTAGTGGCCTTTCTCAACTTCAGTACCACCCTTTCCCCCCTGTGGTACCTCCCCCCCTCCTGCCTTAGAGGTGAGCCCTGAGCTGCACCATCCCATTGTCTCACTGCTCTAACCCGGCCATCCCACGCTGAGTCATTTCATGCCAAGGTTAACTGACTATGAAGATATGCACATTCCAGCTATTAGAACCATCCAAGTATTCATCATTCCTGGTCCACCTCCCACGTACTTCTCTCTAGTGCAACACTTTAAGTTTTGTTTCAAGACTGGGTTCAGGTCAACTTAACTGATCGATGAGAGCATTACATAGATGTTCACAATTCAGTGACACATGGTTATATTTATGCTGTTTCACAGATAAGCTGGCACTGAATGTATTTCTGTTTTGGGAAAATTTATTTATTTTTAATCAAGCAACCAAAGATTTCCAGCTTGATGTCACAGCTTGTCAGAGCCCTCTGGTGGCTAAAAGCCAAGCATAAAGTTCTGCAAAGATCTACTCAGTATAATTAATAATAATTGGACTTATTTTTAAGTATAAACATATAAAATAAGAAAGCCTATAAATATAAAAAGTATACTCCAAAAAATGAACCACTGACTTCACATAATTTTTTCTTTTTAACAAGCTTTAAACAGGTTGGAACAGGTTGCAAAAAAGATATGATAATCTGTTATCTTTACTAGAATAAATTTATTTAACCCAACAGACACCTTTTTTATGTGTTAACTGGAAATAAAACATTCACATAATGTGGACAACTGTCCTGGTTCACCTTTTTGAGTGTAGGGCTGCAACTAAAGATTATTTTAGTAATTGATTATTCTGACGATTAATCAATCAATCAGACAAAAATAATTGGAACATTCTGTAGATTTTTTTTATACAGCCATTTTTTAATAGAGTATTAGAAGTACATTAAAATATGCAAATAAATAAATAATTCAATTCATTCTTTAAATGGGGAAAAACATTTTATTGCCAAAAATGTTAAAACATGCATTTATTTAGTATATGCTTGATCATTTGTAGCAAAGGATGCATCTGGAGCTAAAGAAATATATCAACATGTGAAAAGCTCACTTCTTTCTGCTTGACTTAACATCAATATAGATGTTGAGAATGTTTTGGATTAACTGAGTAATAACTGGATAGCAAAAGATACTTAATAGGAGAGTTTAAACTGGGTAAAGCAAAAACTATGCCACTTGAAGAGATTTGGATAGAACATATTTACAGACAAATGGGTTTTTTTTTCTATCTTAAATGTAAAATGTATATATTTTTTGTACAACTGTGGCTTAATTACTGCTCTGAATATGTTGATCTTTCAGCAAATTGACTTTCTTTCTTGTTTGTATACTCCAGTTAACAATTAATCCATTACTAAATTAGTTGACAGTTATTCCAATAATTGATTCATTACAATTAATCCGATTAATTGTTTCAGCCCTAATAAATTGATAAATATTTTTGGATATATTTAGAGTTTGTCAAAAATGTGTTTGTGGAAACTCCTCAAACTGAAGCAGGTGAAAATTACCTTGTTTTACAGTCAAATGTTGAAAAGGATATGAACTATCCATGTTGAAAATACATCTAAACAGTGATTCCTAGATGTCTATGTTAAATTTGGTAGATATGTGGTTCAAAAGTGAAAGTTCTAGAAGTCTAGAATTGGATGTCTAAATATGGATCGACTATAGCAGAAGAAAAGCTTGTAGCAGTCAGGATTAAACTTGCAACCCTATTATTAGTCCAGTGCTTTCCTATATATATTAGACCAGGACCTTTCAAGACATGATGACATTGTTATTTTATCTATCCAAATTAAACAAAATAGTTCAACACATCAGTTTTAAGAAAAAAGTTTCAAAACCTTTTTTACTAGAGAAAAAAAACAAGACAAACCTAAAACTAAGGGGACTAAGGACAAAACATAGCAATTAGGATCTGCTGATCAACTGCACCTTCATTAACTGATAATTATCACTGGTGTCAGCTCTATAAAGCAGGGCTGTTGACAGTTTGCAGGTGTGGATAACTCAGATATGTGTCAGCAGCATGCCAAGCTAGAAAGATATCATCACTGACTTTAGAAAAGCTGTTGTTGCTGTCATCAAAATTCATCAAAAACCATCAAAAAAATCTATTTCCAAACAATATGAAGTCCAATAATTCTACAATAAGAAACATGATTTACAAGGGGAAAATGAAGGTTAATCTCCCCTGGAGTGGGTGACCAAGGAGATTCACGACAGATTGTGCAATGCTCAGAGAAATGCAAAAGGCAAAGAGAGCTCCATCCTAGATTCTACAGGCCTCAACTGGCATGTTAAATGTTATAGTTTAGAAATGTCTGGTTAGCAAAGGACTGAAAAAGTTAGGCTTTTTTGGATGGTTCCCATGAAAAATACTATATAAAAAAACTAGTCATCTGAAACAATGTCTTTTGGACAGATGAGATCAAATTAGAGACCTTTGGGCAAAATACACAGCAGCATGTTTGCAGAAAAGCATATCAGCACAGTTACCTAATACCAACTGTCTAGCATGGTGGTGGAGGTGTGATGATTTGGGATAGCTTTACTGCCACAGGATACCTTGCAGTCAGTATCGAATGTACCAAATGTATCTATGTATCTATGTACCAAACTATTCTAAAGTAAAACATAACTTGAAACTTGACCTAAACTGGATCGTCAACAGAACAAAGATCCCAAACAAGCCACAAATTACAACAGAATGGCTGAAAATAAAAAAAACTCAGGTGTTGCAACAACCTTGCCTAGCCAACCACAACCTATGGTGCTATGGTGGGACACTGAAGCTCAGTGAAATGAACAACACTGGACACAATATTTAGGGAAAATTTCTTCCACAATGATAGGAAAGACTGATAAACCTACATAGAATACAACTACTTTTACTAATTACTGCTAAACATGATTAATAGGATGAGCTTAGTTTTTCCGATAACTATATTCCTTTTTAACTTAACCAATGAGTTATATCACAACTCAGCACAATGTATCTTGACTTGTTTTAGTATTTCTTGAATTATACTAAATAAAATTCAAGTATAAAGCAGTTAACTTGATCAGGCCCAGTCTTGTGTCCAGCTTTTCACATCTCAACCCCGGCACTGGTGCTGTCTGTGTTTATATTTCTCTGTAGTTTTTTTTTTTTCTCTCATTCACTTTGCTGTTTCTGGCTGTAGGACGATATGCACAGAGTGATTGACCAGCAGCTGATGGACAAGCACCAGGATGAGTGGCGCTTGGTCCACGCCTCGCTGTCCGGATCATCGAGGAGTCAGTCCCCAAGACGAGCCCGCCGCATCTCTGAGCGGGACAAGAGACTTTTCTCTTTTTTCAAAAAGAACTGAGCCCTGTTGGACTGGCCCTTAAAGCACAGCAGAGACACACAGAGACAGATGAGGTGAGGGACACGGAGGGAGTCTATGGGTAACAGCACAGCCAAAGACAGGCAGTGGTATGCACTGATGTTGTGGGGGTGAGGATCATTTAGCACTTTATCTGTCCCATTGCTCTGTTCCTTACTGAATGGAATGAATGAAGGAAAATCAACACTTCCCCAGAGGCTTTGGCTCAGCAATCCACCCCAAAGAGCACTTGCTTTCTGGTCTTACAGGACAGGACAGGGTCACAAAGTTTACCTCCATAGAGGAAGGTTTCCTTGTAGTGCCTACAAAACCCACTGCCAACTCTGTTGAGGTGGAATACAATGTTAAAGAGTTACAGCATGTACAGTATACATCCAAGTTATCAGGCTAAGGAGTCTGGGGAAAAATAGAACTTGTAGTATTATGGTAGAGCTCAGAGTCAGAGTACGAAGAGAAGGCTGGCAGTGATTGTCTGAGTACACACAATGATGGGGAGTCTCAGGTTTATTCATGTGTTAAGGAAATATGGAGTATGTTGTTTTCAACATATCTGGTATAGTTGAATTCCCAAATTGAAAAAGATAACTGGAGGATTTTCCATTAAACATTTATCAAATTTGGGGACAAAAATGTGGTATATAAATATAAATTCAAAAAATGAAAAGGTTTTTTTAAAGAAACATCTCTGAACATTTTAGCTATTTTAGCTGGTTGTTTTGATTGCAACTGAGTGTAAGTGCAACTAAAACTAGGGTAGTAGTCTGGTTCGCTAAAACATAAATTTTCCAAAATTAGGAGACAGTAGAAGATACTTTTTCAACACTTTTTTTTTTTTTTTAACAAAACACCTAAAGAAAAGAGAAATAAGATTTTTATTTTATTTCAACATCCTCAGCTTGTTTGCCCCAAATGAACATTCAAAAAAGTGTTTCAGAAATTTGCTGCTTTTTACAATAATGCAGAAAGTGAAATGTTCAACTGCCCCAGTCGTAGGGTTGGCTGCATCTGACTCAGGAGTTAGTTGTTACGCTTGCTGAAAAATTCTACGGGGTCCTAAAAAGTTTTATAATCTCTATTTTAGGCCTTAGAAACCCTGATTTCCCTTACAGTCCTCTGCTACTGTTAGTTACCTTTTAAATTTGGCTATTTTTCAATCATTGCTTCTTGATTTGAGTTTTTTTTTTTAATTTTTGGCATTAATTCATTCCACATGCTAATAGTATGGCTTGAGAATTTAGGCATTGCTATTCTTTGTCTCCAGAGCACTCAGCTTAATTAGGACTGGCTTGAAGCAAAAGAAAGAAAACCCTAAATTAATTAATTAAATTAAATTAATTCAGTTTGTGCCATGTTGTGGTGAGCTCAAGAAAATCTCCATCCATGTCCCTGACAGATGAATAAACCTTTGTAGGGGTGGTAGAACTTCTTAGATCTATCTTAGTGGTATTATTTTCCTACTGTTCACATCTTAGACACCATCAAACAAAAAGGCACTGCTCAGTGTTGTCTCTGTGATGTCAGTCATCTTCCTAGTTGACCAAATTTCTCAATCGTTTACATCATTTTGAGAAGAAGTTAGAACTTATCATATTAACAATATCTATGAATTCCACCAGTTAAAAGCATGTCAGTGTACCACAGCTCCACTAAACCTCCTGTGCAGTTGTCAGCATTCAGTGTGATGGTTTGCATTCACTCCTAATAGAGATGGTCTACCTCCATTCTTCTTGCTTCAATACTTCACAGGCACTTTGATTTCTTAGCTTGCGGGCTTCCATACTTGGGGACATATCTGACTCCAACGATGAAATACAATGAAGCGAGCTCAGATCATTGAGCATGGATAATTTTCAGTGTGTCACATTAATGTCTCATGTCTGTCTGTGTTTGAGCTCATGTTTAATGAAGCTGTGCAAACCTATGCAGGTGTCTTCACTTCATCTCAGCTGGTTGTTGGGAAGGATCAACCCAAAGAATGATTTTTATAAAAATGACAAATAGGTTTGGATGATATATTTATAAGAAAAAAAGCATACTTTTTGACAGAAAATCTTTTTGTAGAAAGACATATCTGTACAATGTTATTTGTCGGCTGTTTTTATGCATTCTGTGAACTAAAATTCCTTTGATGGAATGGGCATCTTTTGGTTTCTTTTCTCTCCTCTTTTGTTGTCTGGTGTGACATGATGATTTCATAAAACTTCAGCTTTATTCAAATCCTTTATCAATATGATGCAATTTACTGGACCTAAAAACAAAACTCTAAAAAGTCTGCACAGCTAAATAGTCTTTAAAAGAAAGATATATCTATCTATCTAAATATAAAACAATTTTTTTTTAAGGAAGCCTTTAACTGCCCAAGCTAGGAAATAAATACAGGATGCTCGATAAAACGAGACTTTCTTGCTATAACGGGAAACTTTCTAATTTTTTTAACGAGATATAAAAATCTTTTTGTTTTAATGATTTTTGTATCTTGTTATAAAAAGTAACTTTCTCGATTCAATGAGTTTTGTAGTTCGTTATAACGAGATACCATTTCTGTACTTATTTCCTTGCTCTGGCAGTTAAACACCTCCGTATGTAAACAGCGACTGTTTAATAAGGCTTAGCATAGCTTAATTTTTCTTATTTTAATGAAGACTGTAATTTGGAAAGGGGTGTACGCAGCTAGCTAGGCTTTGTATATTAGCATCACTGTGAATGTTTACCACCCACATTCAAAACTATAAAGCTATAGTGCTTTGATGCTTCAGGGATATAGTCTGACGAGCTGTCTCCCTGGTTTTAGAGCTAAGATAGGCTAGCTTATTTAAACACAAAGCTAACTGGCATGAATAAACAGCACTGAAAGTCAAATATGCTCATTTATGGGGCCTGTGATTTTCAGGTAATTTGTTATTGGTGATAACATAAAATTAAAAGATGATTTAAGATTCTGGAACTGTGATTCTGTTAAAAATTTATAAGCAATTAATATCTTGACTGCAGTAGATAATTCTCTCAGCGTCTTCATTAGGCATAAATTGAGATCAGTTAGTTCTAGAGACCGAAGCTGGTCCGAGAGGAGCCAAGACCAATGCTGACTTGTACACCTCTGCGGTCTCTCTACATTCAACTACATAAACTTCAAAGTGATTTTGCTTATACTTTTTATGATCCTATCACCCTTACACTGGATGGTTAATAACATACTTATTTACAGGGAAAATGGAGATTAGAGGCAATGCAACACCACCTATCTTCCTCTGAGAAACATATGTGTAAATCCTTTCTAATTCACAAATATGTAACAGAAAAGAGGAGTATAAAAATGAAATGGTGTATAATAAAACTGCTGTTATATTGTTCATTTTTATATCAAACAGTTCCACTGACTGGAAATGTTTACATGTTCTGCTCTCGGAGGTAGGAGGCAGTGCAGCGCTAAAGATCTTTCCGTCCTCTAAGCATTCAAACCAAACATGACCAAAATTAAGAGGTTCAAATGATAAAATTCACAGAAACCTCAATGATGTTTTTGAAGTAATAGTAGTTTTAAGATGTCAGAACTTCAGTTTAATCTTGGCTCCTCCTAGCTGCCTCCAGGATCAAATAGTCTGGATGTTTTGGTAAATGAAAACACAGAAAGAGTTATGTACTATAGGTAAGATATTAACTACTAAAAAACATTTAACATAACTTCAAACATCAACAATCCCTTTAAGAGCCATTTCAAGAGAAAAAAGTCTTGAAAATTACCCGTAGATTATTTCCAGGGCATAGTCCGACTAGTGATTAATCACTTATATGTATCTCATGTAAGTAAATGCTTACACTAAGAGTTATCTTGATCAGTATTTTCCAGATAGGACAGTTTACTCCATAAACAACATAGCTAAACTATACACTATTTCTTTTAAAGATAAATCTAAATGGCACAATTAAATTTAAAAAACTGTAACCTCAAACAAGAATTCATAATGTAATGTAATACTGGCCAGCAGAGGTGATCACAGTCATATTCACTGTCAGTGTTTTTATGTTACCAATCAATCACAGTACCTTATAATTTCCATTTTAAATGTTGATAAAACGCTGACACAAATAGAACATGTTGAAGTCAGTACTAGGACAAACCCTATCAGAACTAAACTTTAGTTAGTTTGTTTGTTTGTTTTATATCACATCTTACAAAAAATAAAACAAACTATCATATTTGATTCTGTTGACTTTATTTTAATATAAATCCTGTCTCTGTTTTGCTGGTTGACTTTGTCTCTGCCACTGCAGACTGAATGAATTCATTCCCCATCTGAAAACATGTGCAGTGTCTCTCTGTCTGACTGGACATCCTGATGCCGCCACTATAGATTTAAGTGTGTGTTGCAGTGGCAAACACAGACTCCCATTGAGTGTGTTTGTATTACTTGTCTTTCCTCGGTCCGATGTTGTTTTCGAATTTAGTGCTTTCGGTGGGCTCATTGTACTCCATGTGAGTGCTTCCATTCACCACTGACAAATGGCACTGTTTTAGTTACAAAATACTTCAAACTATTCAAAATACCTATCATGCAATTTTCTCAGCATCCTTGTTTTTGTACGAATAAACTCTTTACAATCCTCGTGTCTTAGTCTCATTGAGCTGGAAGTATTCTGTTTGTGGTTCCCACAGTTGGACAAATGAGGCTGCTGATCTATTTAATCCTTCTGATATACCTGCTGCAAGGTGAAATAGTGTGTTTATACTGTACAAACTGTTGTCGATACAAAAAAATATTAAAAGAACAAACACGTTTGTCTCTGGCAGCACAAAAAGATTATTTGTGGTTTTGAGTAAAAAAATGTCACCAATGTAAAGGTTCAGATTCGGTAGACATTCTTATCACTGGATCTAATACAAATCAGTCTACAATGCCTTGCAAGGAGATATTCATATCTCCTAAACTTTTCTATATGCTGTCTCATTACAGCCAGAAGCTTTACTGTATTTTATTAGGATTTTTTTGTGATAGACAAGAATTGTGCAGTGGACAAAAAAATAATACACATTTTTTAAAAATATTAACAAATCTAAAAAGGTGTGGTTTGCACTTGTGTTAAGGCCCCTTTACTATTACATAGATGCAAGAACAGGAACCATGGTTATAGAACCAGCTTTTGGTGTCTCTGGCAGTGTGGGCAGGTGCCTGTGGGTCTCTTCACAGTCAGACATCCACATCGCAGGTGAAAGATTCTGTTGACATAATTTGTCAGCACTCCATGATTGTGTAGCCTATCCTGACCCAGTCTGAGATGACAGATGGGCAAGTGTTTTGAGTCAATTATCTGATTAGGGTGTGACACCATAAGTTCCAATATGTCACCTTTTCACAATACTGACATTTTCTGAGACACTTAGTGACAGGGTATTCAGTTTTTTTCTGTTTTTTTTTTTTAGCTGTACTCGTAAACCTAAATAAAGTCCAGTGCAACAATTTGCCTTCAAAGCTCAACTAATTAGTTTACAGCGTCCACCAGTGTGCTATCTAATCTCAGTATTAATTCAGCTGTTCTCCGAAGGCCTCTCTGAAAATTAGTGAACAAACATTACCATGGAAAATAATCTGACACAACTGGCAAGCTACCAAGACATGGCCATCCACCTAAACAGACATGCCCAGCAAGGAGAGCAATCATTTGAGGAGCAGCACAGAGTCCCATGGAAAGTCTGGAGGAGCTGCAGAGATCCACAGTGCAGGTGAAAGATTCTGTTGCCATAATTTGTCAGCGCTCCACAAACCTGCCTTTTATGGAATAAAGCCTTAAAAAGTCAAATTTACAGTTTAGCACAGACCATTTAGAGGACACAACAAACAAGTGTAACAAGGTGCACTGTTCAAATGAGAACAAAATGGCATTTAGTGGTCTCCATCCAAAATGGTATGTGTGTTAGACTGAGAAAATATGAAGAAAAAAAGATGTATGAAAAAGGTCCATGCTCCAAAACTGATCTGGCAGCTCGTACTAGTAAATCTCAAAGAATTAGAATATTGCTTAAAAGTGTGATATTTCTTGCCAGTCATCTCAGAAAGTAAAACTCATATAGAATCATCACACATAGATATATTACAAACCTTTTTTTTTCTTGTAATTTTGATCAGCTAATTAACTCAAAACACCTGCAAAGGTTTCCTGAGCCTTTAAGCGGTCTCTGGGTCAGGAGGCTATGCAATCATGGAGAAGACGTCTGGAAATCTGTCAAGTCAGCAGACAGTCAATGACACCCTTCACAAGGAGGGTGAACCATAAAAGGTCATTACTGAAGAAGCTGGTTGTTCACAGAGTTTTGTATCCAAGTATATTGACAGAAAATTGAGTGGAAGGAAGAAGTGTAGTAGGAAAAGGTGCACCAGCAACAGGGCGAACTGCAGCCTTGAGAGGATTGTCAAGTGAAATCCATTCCAGAAGAGCCACCACACACAAATACTAGACATGAGCTACAAATTTTGCATTCCTCGTGTCAAGAGGTGTCTTATCTGGGCTAAAGAGAAAAGGAACTGGGCTGTTGCTCAGTGGTCCAGAGTCCCGCTTTCAGATAGAGAAGTCAGTTAAATTCTGAATTTCAAAGTCCCAGGGTCTGGAGGAAGAGTGGAAAGGCACAGAATCCACGTTGCTTAAAGTCCAGTGTGAAGTTTCCACTGTCAGTGATGGTTTGGGGTGCCATGTCATCTGCTGGTGTTGGTCCACTGGGTTTTCTGAAGTCCACAGTCAACACAGCCGTCTACCAGGAAACTCTAGAACACTTCATGCTTCACTCTGCTGACAAGCTGTACAGAGACGCTGATTTTATTTTCCAGCAGGACTTGGCATCTGCCCACACTGCCAAAGGTACCAGAAGCTGGTTCAGTGATCATGGTGTTTCTGTTTTTGATTGGCCAGCAAACCCCCCTGACCTGAACCCCACAGAATATCAATGGGCTGTTGTCAAAAGGAAGATGAGAGACACCAACCCCAACAAGGCAGATGACCTGAAGGCAGCTATCAAAGCAATCTGAGTTACCATTACACCGATGCAGTGCCACAGGCTGATCGCCTCCATGCCACAGAGCGTTGATGCGGTGATTCATGCAAGAGGAACCCAACCAAGTACTGAGTGCATAGAAAGCTACACACTTTTCAGAAGCCTGTCAAATGTGGCAAAAATATCCATTTTTGATTGGTCTAACATATTCTTATTGAATACTGATACTGAATTTTGAGTTTTCTTTACCTGTAAGCCATAATCATTAAAACTGCAAAAATAAGAGCTGAAAATATTTTGCTCTATATGTAATGAGTCTCTGTAAAATGACTGTCATTTTATGAAATGGCAGAAAATGTTGCACTTTTATACAATATTCACATTTTTTGAGATGTGTTAGTAATGAAAATGTCTGGAATCTGATTTACAAAGAATATTGTTTCTCATTAGCAAAAACAAAGAAAGCTGCCAGAAAAGCCTTTAGATGTGTAAAGTACTGACATATTTCTTGCTTGATGATTTTTTTTTTTTTTTTTTTTTTGTTCTACTTCACATGGAAAAAAGATACAAAAAAAAAAAAAAATCCTGTTGTTGCACAATCTTTTACAAAGCTGGAGTGTCCAGCTAGTACATTCAAGTTTGTCATATCAGTATATTTTATGTGGTTAAACTTAGTGAACCTCTAAGACCAGTGATTCCTCATTTCTTTCACAGGCTTCAAAATAAGTAAACACCAGTTCATACTTTATAACATCTTTACAATTTTATTCCCAAAAAATATTCAGACACATCGCTTAAAATGAACTTGGGACCAAGATCAGTTATGTGTCAAATATTTATTTCTTTAAAACGTTTATTACTGATTTAATTCATGTAGGGAAAACTGAATAGTACATCTTTATTTCTCCAGTGTACAGCAAACCACAGCTGACGAGTGTGTTTTATAACCACAGCACACGAGGCATGTGTACCACATGCACAGTTTGGTGTGCTAATTATGTGTGTATGTTCTATACTGAATATAAACACACATATCTGTATATATACACTATATACTATGTGTGTACTAGATACACACACAGTAAAGAGAAATCAAAGTGTGGGATTTCTGATACCATTTCTAGGCCCCTTCAGGTCAGAAAGACCTCTTGGCGTGAATCAGGATCCCAAACCCGGCAGAACCCGCTCAGAACACCTCCTCTATCTGCAATAAAGCTCTCCCAATTCCAAAAAAACAATAAACATAAATGTCAGTGATCGATGCTGTGTGCTGCTTCAGCCTCTTTGGTGGTACACATGACTCAGGTCCAGACACAGGGATCCATTTTCCATTTGTTCTTACTGTGACGGTTCCACAGTTAGCCATGTTGTCACCATGGACACTGGAAAACACTGACTGACTGCTAACACTTGAACAGGTTGTGGGGCGGTGACCGAGATCAAAACATGACAAAGAACTTGAAACATTAGTCGCTGTTAATATTCTGCCTGGTGAGAACACAGTCCGTTCTCATACTGGATGCATTTCATTACCTTTTACAAAAATCTGCAAACAGTTACATGACCCCTTCCAAAAAAGAAGACAAAAATAAATCAGAAAACAAAAGAAAGCAAGAGAAACCAGTCTGCTCTGAAGAAGAGGTCACAGAGATGCCAGTTTCTTCTTGCAGATGGTGAGTCCATCGCTGGGAGAGGTGCTGATATGTGGGTGTTGAGGGAACAAAAGGCTAGTGGCAGCAGGAGAAACACAGAAGAGAAAGGGGAGGATGGGGGGGGCACTTCCTGAGGACTCAACAGGGTCCCATCAGATGCTGATTCACCCTGTATCTTGGCCAGCCATAGTGGCTATGGCAACAGTCCAATGAGAGGCTCTGCTGAGCTCCTAATATATTTATATATATTTTTTTCTTTGTTTTATAATATTGGCAGTATCTTTGATTTAAAAAAAAAAAAAATAAAAAAAAAAATAAAAAAAAAAAAATGTAGGAAAAATGTTTAAAGCAAACTCTGAAGAGGGTAGTAAGACTGCAGTGAACAGTGCAATGAGAGCTCCAGGAGTGGTTCAACTGCTCTGCTGCATGCAAAATAAACAGAATAATGGAAAACATGAAATCAGTTAACATTGGCTCAGCAGTACTGGAAGTTAGATGATTAAGGAGGGGAAGCTTGGCAAAACACAGAAAACGAAAAAACATTACAGAGAAAACACCAGTTCAGTCCTTTAGGTTAACTGCTAAATGTGTCTGCGAATCAACTTCATCATCGGATTGGTTTTCCCCGTCGGGTCGAACACAATGAAACTGAGAAGTTCGTGATCTGTTGGCATGAGCCTGCGGTGATACAGGCGAATTAAATGTACGCACTTAAACGAGAGGTGCCGAGTTCTTTCTTCGCAGCTGTGCACAAAGTCCTTGCTCCACCAATGAAAAACAACTAATCAAATCAAAAAGTCTAAAGGAAAACGAGTCCTCCCCCTCAGGTGCGGAGCCAGCCCAGGCTCGGAGCGTCCCGTGTGCAGCGGAAGGAGAAGAAGAGATGAGATACTGATAGAAGAATATGGGGATTATGCAGACAGAAATCTGAGCATTATGTCCATCAGACGTCAGCTTCAGATTCTTCACCAAAGAAGGAGCTCAGGTCAAACAGTGCTTATCTGATGCATTCCAAATAAAACCTGATCTGACATTTCATAAAAATCTGTACAATTTTTTTTTAAGTCTTCATGATTAGTTTGTCCAAAGGGGACATATTTCCATTTATTTATTTATTTATTTTTTCTCTTTCACTGTATATTCATTAAATCTTTATCTGCTCTTTAATTTAGATGCTCTGAGTCCCATCGTGTGGTGTATGAGTGTGTGGAAAGGAGATGCCTCCGGCCTTTCAGGGATCAGTTTGCTAGCAGCACTTTTTCTTTCGTTTACTGTTCCGGGTGAGTTTGACCACGTCGTTCTGTTGCTGCTGCTGCTGCTTGGCTAGAACCTCCTTCTTGGCTTTTAACACCAGCTCTGTGATGCAGTTGAACATCTGCAAAAGAAGAACAAAGCAACATAACATTGCAATGTGTCTATAGGGCTTTTTCCTATTTCAATTTTAGAAAGAGACTGCTGCAATGCTGATTAAAAATTTACGCTATTCTGTCCCTCAAGTTTTTTGCGATTTTAAGGATTGCAAAAATGTAAGCAAAATCAACAGTAGCAATTATGCAGTAGCGCATTTTTCACGCTACTGCATAATTGAGTTTAATGAAAATTTTCTACCAAAATTTTCAAAATCATTGGTTTTAAGTGACTGCTAACTCCCACCTGCAGGTGGCAGGATTTCTTATTTCTACTACACTGCAGCCTCAGCCTTACTTGATGTCAAGCCATATGCTGCGTTCCAGTTAACACAGTCGGAAAAGTTGGGATTTCAACATGGTGACGTCCCTACACATTGTTTACAGTACCTCCTCCAAACATCATTTTATACTTTACTTTTCATAAGCAAACACCACTTTTAACATGTTCAGTTTAGAGTTGCAGGCGCTACATGCAACATTAATTTTGGATGCAATCTTAATTCAAATTCAAAAATACTTTATTCCCAAGGGGAAATTATCATCTGAGTATTTCTGTAGATGAGATGACAGGGAGTCTGACTTGTGCTGGAAGTCTGAAGTGTACAGAGTGAAAAGGAATGGTGAGAGTACAGTCCCCTGTGGTGCTCCTGTGCTGCTGACCACCTGGTTAGACACACAGTCCTTCAGTCTCACAAATTGTGGTCTGTTTGTCAGGTAGTCAGTGATCCAGGTGATTGTTGAGGCCTCCACCTGAGTCTTCTGGAGTTTCAGATGAAGCAGATCAGGCTGAATTGTATTAAATGCACTGGAGAAATCAAAGAACATGATCCTCACAGTGCTGCCTGCTTTGTCCAGGTAGTGGGTTTGTTGAAAAAAGTGTATAATGACGTCTTCAACTCCAACTCCACAGCGATAAGCAAACTGCAGAGGGTCCTGATATGTGCTGGTTTTCTTACTCAAGTGGGCCAACAGGAGTCTCTTGTAAAATAAACAAGTTTCCACCACAGCTTACAATTGCTGACGTGAGGAGTGGCCATATCGGATCTGAAGTCGGCCTTAAAAATTCTCAGACTTTCCAAGTGGGAACTCCAACTTCGGGCGAATGATCCAGTTGATTCTTTCGACTCAGAAGTCTGAATTTCCCAGTTCCAGCTACAACTGGAATGCACCAATAGTCCTTGATGAATATGGCGAGTAACAAAAATTGAGCTATTTAAGTTCTTTAAAGAATAAAAACATTTGTGTGTCCAGTCTGTCTGCTTATTATTTTTTCTCATCTTTTTCTTCTATATGAAGATTTTGGAAGAGGTTTATTTTCAACCCCTTTACTCTGACACCCTTAAATACAAAGCGATGCAAGCTTCAGAAGTCACCTAATTAGTAAATCGAACAGGGCTGCCCATTATCAGAAAAACACTCCATATGCCATATTTTTGTTGGATTTTGCCATGACGATGTGACTGTGATAAGCAAAACCTTAGGTCTATAGAGTTGATGTTGGTCTCCTTTGACAGACCTTCAATGGTAAGCAGCGTGGGATTTGTATTATAATCTAATATATTACAATCCAAGTGGTTCTTTCCGATATTAATATTGACCACACGCTGACACACATTAAGATACAAACCATGCATCTCAAAAACACCACCACCATCATAAAAAATGTGGTTGTGGCAGCATCATGCTGAGGGGACACTTTTCTTCAACAGGATCATGGAATTTGGTCACAGCTGGTGTGAAGATGGATGGCGCTATACACAGGACATTCCTGGAAGAATGCTGCAAAACACTTCAAACCGAGGGGGACGCTCACTTTCCAGGAGGGCAAAGTCTCAAACATAAGGCCAGAGCTAGAATGCAACAGTTTGATCAAAGCATGGCCACAAGAAAACTGTTCAGTCAGAGCCCAGGGCTAAATGCAACTGAGAATCTGTGGCAAAACAGAAAATGGTGTCCAAAACCTTAGAAGAATGGAGAAAAATTGAAATATCCAGATGCCCAAAGCTGGTAGATACTCAAATGTACATGCAGCTGTGATTCAATGTGATCCAAGTGAAAGACGCAACTGGATAAGGGATCTGAATACAAATGCATGCCACACTTTTCAGATTTTTATTTGTAAAAGATTTTGAAAATGATCTATCATCTTCTTTTGATTCACAATTGTGAACATCTTTGTGTTGGTTTATCAACCAATGCATCATTTCTGAAATAGGTGTGAATACTTTTACAAAAAGCCACTGTACTTCTAGGTCAAAAAGAGCTCTGGAATATTGCAGAAACAAGCGACAAATCAGCCAGTACTCTATCTTCCTAATGTTACCTTACCTCTTCAACATTGATATTCTCTTTTGCACTCGTCTCAAACAGGCTGATTCCCATCTGTTCCGCAAACTTTTGTGCGTCAGTCGTCTCGACCACCTTCGAGCTGGGGTCGTCATTCTTGTTTCCCACTAAAACATAAGAACAAAACATTGCCAGGCTGGGGCTTTCCTTGTCTCTCTGAGAACCATTCAGCATTCAGACTGGCAGCAACCAACAGCTGGGCCTTCTTAAGCGCTGTAAAAAGAAAACCCACCTAATATTCGGCACACGTCATCACAGTTCTGGTTGATTTCGTGTAACCATCGTTTGACGTTGACGAAGGACTCGGCACTCGTGACGTCATAAACCACTATGACCCCATGCGTTCCTCTGTAATATCTGGAGAAGACAAGAGAAACAATAAGACAGTGAGCATTCATGTTAGTGTCTTATTTTTTTTTTAGAAAATATTGGACACAACATAAGAAAAGTTTGCAAAGAGTTTACAAATTGCATCTGTATGACAAAAACAATTGGATTATGTACTTGGATGAAATGTTGAGACAGTATTTAAGCTTTTACCTGCAGCTTATTCAGCAAATATAATCAATACATAAAGACAAAGAAAATTTAGTAGGTTCCCAAAAATAGTTCATCTTGTCTCGTTGGGTCTTTCAACAGGATAATGAGCCAAAGCATATGGCCAAAATAGGAAAGAAATAGTTCACAGCATACAAAAATTGACCTTCTCAGCACCCAGACCTAAGTCCTATAGAAAAACTGAGTTGAGGAGATTTTACATGTTTCCTAGTGGTGCCAAAAGACAAAGCTGGCACAGTCCCTTAAAAAAACAAAAAAACAAACAAACAACAACAAAAAAAAAAAAAACTGTAGCTGGTGTCCAGGAGGTGGGAACAAATCTCAATTTGAATGTAATCAACCTGCAACTTCAATAAATAAGTTACAAGGGCCAGTGCTTGTTATCTAAATCCAGCCTCAAAAGACAGTTTGGTTAGAAATTCAATATTTAGGTGGAGAGTGTTTGTGGCTCAAACGACAGCAGCATCAGAAAGGGAGCATCAAACACACAAAGAAGCTTCTGTCAGCCTTCCTGTGCATGCATGTTTGTGCTTGGTGTGACAGTGTGGGGATACCACTTTGTTAGCTGATTTTGTCCCAGATGTCCAACAGTAAATGGACAGCAGGCAGGTGGACTAGATGTACCGTACACATACAGTCAGCGGGTGAGGCTAAACCTGATGAAACTTTCTCTCCAGGAAAATCATTCCACAAAGCTGGACCCTTTATTCAATAACGAGCAGGAAAAAGTTCTCCAGGTGCCAAGCAGTCCAGCATTGAACGCACATGGCTCTGGATAAGAGTCTGACTTGGAGCTTTGTGGCTTGCTTCTGCCCATCATCTTATTTCTTTCCTTCCTACCTTTCCTTACATTCTTCAGAATATTTGTTTAATTTTTGTATCTCAAAAACTTCAAATCTGTAACTGTCCTCAGTTTGGTTCGAGTCCTATGTCTTCAACAGGTTTAACAGATGGCTTCCTCCTCAGGTCATTCTGCCTGAGTGGTCTTAGCAGGTCAGGGCCCACAGTCCATGTCCACACCAAAATTCATTTAGGACGTAATGAGGCACCACAACACTCCACTTCAGTGCAAATAACAATCAGCCTGAACAGGCCTCCTGTTCTGCAGAGGGATTCCTGCAGAACTGCCAGCAGACCTGTTAAACTGGGACGGTAATCCTCCTCAGGGGCTGGAACATCCGCACTGCTTCATGACTTTATTCCTTCAGGAAGAGTTGAATTCCTGCTCGTCCACGCTGCAGCAGTCCTACTCTGTATTATGAACTGGTTTGGGCTAAGTGTTGGGTGTAATGTCTCGCAGGAACACGACCTGTCTGTCCCCGCTAAACTCACCAAGGGACAACAAATCAGGATTCCCACAATGCCCCTTGGACTGCAATAATATATTCCAAGGAGTTATGAACTTGGATTTTACATGTTAATGTAATATTTAGCCAGTGGGACAGAGTCTCACACCGGACACTAATGATACTGCTCAAAATGTGAAACTAATCGAGTAATGGAAACACATAGGCTGGCCGCAATAAGCAATTAATCGCATGAAAAACTGAAATGAGCTCAATAATTTCCATTCTGATGATTAATATTTTTGCAGGGCAATTTTGTTTACTGAGCAATCATAATCCATGTTATTTGTGGTTTCGGTTGTGTGTGGTTTTTATTTCCATTTCATTGTTTTTGGTTGTCATGTTTTGGATATTTAAAATAATTTTAAAAAATAAATAAATACAGAATTTGGAAAAAATAGAATATCTATCTGTCCATCTATCCATATACAAAGAGAGACTAAATAAAAAATGGAATAAATAAAAATTAGAAAAAATAATGAAATAAAGGCAACTAATAAAACAGTATGATTGGAAATAAAACAGTAAAAATAATAATAGTGATATTGTTAAGTCTTCTTTACAAAATTAAAGTTTATTGATCTCTGAGAGGGCAAACATTATCAATATATTACTTGAAAATGGTCTCAAACCAACAATATTATTGTTTATCGTTGTACTTTCTGGGACAGTTTATTATCGTGACAGGCCAAGAAACGCATATTAGAAAGAGAGGAAAGGTGAAAATCAACATAGATCACACCTGATACCATCATCACAACATTTTCTAATATCGTTCAGCCCTAATTTTTATGCAGACTAACTAGTTTTAATTAAACATACAAACTTTGTCCCATCTAGGGTTGGGTGGTGTTTAAGTGTACCAGGGTGTCCAAAAAACAACCATGTGTTTACAGTTTTACATCAGTAAAAACGGCTGCAAATTTGATGGGAGAAATTTCTTTTTTTGTTTGTTTTTGTCCAAAAAGTGCACTTCCTGGTAACTCTGCTTCCATTCCTGTTGTCTAGTGGTATTATTTTCCCTACAGTTCACAGTTCTAACATTACTCAGCCATGATGATGCTACATCTTTGTTGCACGGAGATGTTGGGAATCAATCTGTTTATTTTACAAACGTACCAAAAAAATCTGCTGGTGACTGAAATCAGATGGATTTCAGCTTGATCAGCTCTGGCTGGAAAACCAACAATAAGATCTTTTCTGATCAGTGAACTTACTAAAATCAGAGCCACCAGGTCAAGCTGACAAAACACTTTGGTTTAAACACTAAGAGAAGAAGACTCAAAGTTAGATTTTTTACTCTCACTGAAAAATTTTAAATGGAGTCGGTGGAAACAAAAGAAAGGAAACTTTGCTGTCTATGCTGTTCACTCAAACTAGGTAGTATTTTCGGGGTACTATTTCAGGCAAAATTATCTAAGAATTTAAACCTAATGGATTTTAACAAGACATCTTGAAAGTTACACAGAACTTTATGAATGGGAAGCCTTTGTTCACTCTACTGCATCCAACAACACATACCTGGCTACAGCAGGATGTTTTCCAGCATCAGCTTGGTGTCTGGGTTGGATCAAATTGACACCATGAATGATCCGCTCTAGAGTTCGTCTGGAGCTGTACAGAGGCCACCTCCTCTACACAAATGGATTTTACTACCCCCCAAGTGGGGAAATAAACCCGTGTTTGTTTTAAACACACCAAACCCCCAAAGTGTGAAAACACCCTTAAAATTGAGTTTTTAAATTACATTAAACCACTTAAAGTGACTGGAAAAAAAGACTAGAAAACAGCCAGAAGCCTCAGACCAGTGAAACTCTAGTTTGAAATGAAGATTTAAGTACATTTTTCTAACAAAAGTTCTATAAATTTCATAAGCCAGACATATCTAAACAAAAATATACTGCACCATTATGCAATGACAACACTAATGTGGCAGAGGCAGAAGTAAAAAGCCTGTGATCCATGAAGATAAAAACTAACAAAGCATGTTTTGCATTCTGTGTGGTAAATGGACTGAACTGACACTGAACTTTACTAAATATGCACGGACTCATTTGCAGTCCCAGTGTGCATACATTGATATCCCGACACCCAGATTGGTACCAGCTTGGGGCATTTCAACATGCATGGTGTAGGACGATGCAGGAATCAAACCTGTATACGAAGATGACCCACTGAGCCTCAGTCATCTTATGTGTCCATGCTCATTTTGAAGCAGGTCCTCAGCTGAAACATTTGAAGCCTGCTGAGCCTCCTGAGACCTAATGAGGCCTGTTCACTAGTGGGCTGATTTCAAACAAAAACAACCTGGAGAGGTGTTAATTCTGTAACCTTACAGCAACATGAAGAACTTCAGTTTCTAGCACTTATCTGTTTACATATCACTAAAACCATTTTGTTCCACAACATCTTAATATAACACAGTGATGTTTAAAATCCATTATAAAGCCTTAAATTGACATGTAATGAATCAACATCACAAGCCTTTGCACGTACGTAGATATTAATAGCATACAGTACGTATTTTCAAGCAAGCCTGAACAGTGTGAAATAAATATTGCCCAACCCCAGTGTCAACTGGTGTAAATTACAGAGTCCATAGTTTCAGTTTTATAGATGGCACCGGTCATAAACGCTGAACACAGGCTCACTGACAGCAGATATTTAGGTAGGCAACGGCACACCGAACACATTGTACAATGCGGCAAAGACGTCTAACATCCCCACCATTACCAAGGCTGCATTAGTCACTTGAAATGTTTTGCCTTCCTGAGCTCATTCTGTTGGACGAATCAATGCAGTCCTGCAACTGTGTAGTCACTGGGGTTCAGCTTGTTGCCGGATTATTCAGATTAATGGAGAATTCAAACACTCCCACTTAACACTGCAGCTCAAAGCCATGCTCATGATTCATTCGCAATCCGGGGGTCTGTCACATGTAAGAAAGAAATGCTGAAGGTTCTTTCATAAAGGTAATAGTTTTGAATCCAACAGAAAATGAAGGAGTGACAAGGTTTGTTTATGTTTTACAGCATTTGTCCCAAACCTTTATTGGATTTTTACCAGACCTCCAGTATCCACGGGGGTTGGGGACCAGACAACCAATAGTGAAAATCCACAAATACTTAAGATCTTCTCTAAAAATGATTATAACTGTCTATTTTAATAACACAAAATATACCTTAATACACATTAATACAAGTGTCCTGGCACAAACGCAGAGGCTGAATCCCACAGTCCTCCTTATTTCCGCTCTTGGGGGTCCAGCCAATCAGCACCAAGGAAAATGAATGGCACTCCTGTCAAGTGCCATTGTGTCTTGGTATATCAGCTTCCCAAGCTGCATTATTTTACAAATATTGTGAATATGCATGAAAAAAAATCTGCAAGTAAGTGAATTTTCTGCAATAATTTCAAGTTTTGTTCCACAGAAAAATCTGCAAATAGGTGAATCAGTGAATACTGAACTGAGAATAGGTAGGGGTTCACTGTGATGTCGTTGGCTGATGCATTTATACACCAAAACAGAAGGAGTTTCTAGTGTTGATGGGAAAAATGCTGATTTCTTTGAGTATTTGACTCTATCCAGGTCAAAAGAAATTAAGATTTTAGGCTATTGTTGTGACTATCTGCAGCAGCCATAGTATAAAGCACAGTGCTAGCAGTGGATGCTGCAGTGAAGCAGCAGTTTATGTGTTTAATGAGCACACAACAAAGACATCACTCAATCATAAAATACCAGCATTTCTGTAATAAAAACCATAACATAAGTTATGCTTTAACTGTCTTTTTTCTGGTCAGTATATAAATAAACTGTTAAACGGACGAACTGCTGCTTTATCGTTATCTACCCTTATATTACTGGGATGTATCTGATTTTCATAAACAACATGTTGCAACATGTTTTAGTCAAAACAAATTAAATGTGAATACCTGAGGACAAACTGTTGTCCTTTATATTGTAAATGCTGTTTTTGGCTGATCTAAACACTGTTAGGAGAGCAGTGATGTTTCATGGTGGCAAACTGTTTTGTTTGGAAGATAAAAACAAAGCCTGGGACACAGTTGCCTTTTAAAGTGTGCAAGCGGTTAGAAATCAGAGTGAGTCCCGAGGCATATGAACCAAAAAGTGTAAATGCAGCTGTTAGCATTACACAGCGCTGCAGCACGCAGCTAGGAGCCTCCCTCTTACATCTGTAATTAGGATCTGTGGGGAATCCCACCCAGTTTCACAGTGAAGCACAAACTTCATCTTGTTGACGGCTAACTGTTCCCTCATATAATACCTCATTTGATGACCGCAAAGAGCCTCCCATGGCTTCAGCTTTAATCGGCAGCATGGTGTAGTGGCTCTACTCACGTGGAGGTGATGGTGCGAAAGCGTTCCTGGCCTGCTGTGTCCCAAATCTGCAGCTTCACCTTCTCCCCGTTGATCTCCACTGTCCGGATCTTAAAGTCCACGCCTATCGTGGTGATGTAGCTACCTGTAAGCAGCAATGAATATGGATGTAGAGAGCAGCAAGTACAAATGTGGGAAATCTAGTTAAAGTATTCATACCTTCTGACGTTTTAGCATTTTGTCACATCGCATCCACAATCTTTTTGTTGGAATCTGACATGACAGACCAACACTAAGAAGTGCAGAATTGTGAAGTGGAATTAAAAGATGCAGGGTTTTCAAGTTTAACAAGTAAACGTGAAAATTGTGATATGAATTTCTATTCAGCGCCCTCCTAGCTCCGAGTCTTTTAGTGTATGTATCTAGGAGCTTGTATGTCTAGATTTTTTGTCCATCCTTCTTTATAAAACAGCTCAATCTCAGTCAGATCAGCTGGAGAGCATTTTTTAGATTCTCAATTGGATTCAGGTCTGAACTGTGACTCAGCAATTCTAACACATGAATACAGTTTGATGTAAACCATTCAGCTGTAGCGCTGGCTGGACGTTTGGGATCCATGTCCAACAGAAAGGTAAACATCTGCCTCAGTCTGAAAGTCTTTCACAATATTTAGCTGCAGCCATCTTCCCACCAGATCTGACCAGTTTTCCCACAGCATGATACTACCGCAACCGTGTTTCACTGTGGAGAAGGCATGTTCTAGGTGATGTGTAGCAGTAGCAAACATGACTCCTTGTTGCTTTCTTTCAGAAAGAACTTTCTTCTCACTCTTCCATAAAGGCAAAAATTGGTGAGTGCATCACAGCCTGCACCCACTGGAGCTATGGCTCTTTGCAGCTCCTCCACATTTACCAGTGTCTCTTGGCTGCTTTTCTAAATAATGCTTTCCTTGGTCCTTCAGTTTAGGTGGACAACCATGTCCTGGGAGTATACAATCATTGTATTTTCAGATGATGGACTAAACAATGATCAAAACTCAGGATATTGTTTTATTTCTTAACTTTGGTTTAAACTTCTCCACAACTTTCTCCCTGACCTGTCTGCTGTGTTCCTTGGTCTTCATGATGCCGTTTGTTCACTAATGTTCTCTAACAAACCTCTGATGCCTTCAAAGAACAGCTCCATTACTAATACCAATAACTAATTAGGAGAATTCCTAAAGTAGCTGGTTGTATTGAATCTTAATTTTGGGTGTGCTGAATTCAACTGCAGCCCAAACATTGTTTTTATTTGTAAAACTGTTGAAAACCACGCAATATATTCCTTCCTGTTCACTTATGCACTACTTTGTGTTGGTTTATCTCAGGGGTCTGCAACCTAAGCCTCTGGAGCCACAAGTGACCTTCCACAACGGCTCTTAACAATAACTATGGCTAAAAGTAAAAGAAGCAACTAATTTTTTTAAATGCAGATAAATATAGAGAGGTTCTAGCAGTTAAAATTTTTTTATGGAATAACTGCATTTAATTTTCCCCACAGAATGACACGAAAAGTACCTGTAATATTGTTTCAGACCCAGTTTTCTTGTCATCAGGTTGGAAATAGTATGCTTTTTTAAACAGAATTTCCCACAAATATCAACATCTCATAGAAGAAAATGTATGCAACTTCTTTTTGCAAAAGTTTTCTTTTTATTTATTTTAAAACCAGAAATAAAACTGTGGTTCTTTAAATATGTCAAATTTTCTGAATTACTAATCAAAAATTCTGTCTTTTTTCAAAAGCTCGGATAACATTTGTGGCTCTAAACGAGTTTAGCTAAACTGGACTGAGGGAAAAATTGGCTCTTTGGATTGGAAAGGTTCTCGACCCTTGATCTATCACATAAAGTCCCCCAAAGATCCATTGAGGTTTGTGGTTTTAACGTGACAATTTTTGAAAAGGTGTGAGTACTTTAGAGAGGCACTATATGTCTCAGCAGAGGTGAAACCACAAACCTGAAAATGTGTTGTCTGCGAATCGCAAAAGGAGACTGCTCTTTCCCACTCCTGAGAAGAAAACAAGCACAGGAAAAGGTTAAGAGTGCAACTGGTTTCCAAAGAGGGAAATACTGGCCTCGTCTAAAGCACATGGCTAAAATCCCCAACCTTGTCTCAGAAATTCAGGGGAGTTTCATGCAACCTACAGGTGCAACTGGGAGTTAAATGTCAGCTTGTCACATTGTATAATAGATATGTGATGATCACAGAGCAAGAAGATAGCAGCAGTTGATCTAACTTTTGTGTACCTACAGACTTTCCTTAAAGAAATACAGTCAAGTTATACATACAGATCACAAGTGCAATTAGATTAGCTAAAGTCAAGCAAACAAAATCAGCTTTTAAAGAAACAGAGAAAATACAAAGAAAAAATTTTATATATATATATATATATATATATATATATATATATATATATATATATATATATATATATATATATATATATATATATATATATATATATATACACTAGATAAAGAGATGGAAAAGAAAAGGGAAGACAAAAAGATATGTTGAGCAGGAGCACTGCTTTGTCCTCAACAGATCACCTTTCTGCTTCCAGCTGGAAGCTCAGTCTTTCCTTTCCAGCCTGTTACTCTGCCTGCCTATTGTGTTGTTGTGGTCGTCTAATATTTGATTGGTCACAGGCTCTTGTGATCTCTACGGCGCAGAGTTTTGTTTCAGCTTAACAATAGATAAAGCTTCAAAGGAGAGTTTCAGAAACACTATGACCTCCAGCTGCTGGACGAAAAACATGAATAAATCACTTTCTCTGACTAGAATAGGCTCACCAAAAACAGCAACACTGTCAGAGTTTGTTGGGCCTTACAATGACTTACAGTAAATATCACATGTATATAATGAAAGATTTGCCAGAATTACATTGAACATAAGTGAGATCATGTCAAACTGCACTCCACTGCCAGCAGACATGAGCCAGGATGAGATTCTCATCTCATCTTGCTACAGGAGATCCTTCCTGCCCACAGTTATCAGCATCTAGAACAACTTGAAGAAATCTGTATAATATGAGTTACAACAACATTTAACTTCCCTTTGGGAAAGTAATTTTGAACTGAACTGATCTGGACAACCTCGAGTAAAAACGCCAAGATTTCACTATCATGGTATTACCACAGGGATTTAAAGCTGTAGTTTTAAAAATTTAGCTGGTATTTAACATTTAGTTTGCACAGCTTGAATGTCAGGAGGTGGGGGAGGGGGGTTTGCGACTGAAAATATATATAGGAATGGCATAAGCAAATATTTTTAAAACCTCTGAGATCTGTGCAGATCCACTAATCAGGGCTTCTATGGCCAATACTGATTTCCAGTTATGTTTAAGGTCTGAGCTAATAAAGTAATTGAATGGGGGGGACAAAAAAAAAAGTCAGACTTTTCAGTATTTTACCATCTGATCACAGACAGATTTGTTAGTGCATGACTTAATACATGTAACCTGCACAAGCCTAATTGGCAAACATGTAACAGGTGAAGGCAACACCAGATTTTATTGATTGCATGAAGTAAAACTGTATTTTCCTACTGCTCAACCCAAAGAGATCAGAACAAGTTTTCCCCAAAATAATCTGTGCAAAACAGCAGACAGTTGAAGCACAGCTGAAGGGACACTGGAGCCTGCGTGCCAGATGCTCCAGAGGAGATTCAGTACTGCCTTGTTCTGCACAGTGACTGGCCAGCTGATGGGTTAGTGGTGCCAGGATTGGAGCTGTCAGTGAAAGCAAAGATTATTAACCCCTCTTCAACAAAATCAGAACTCAACAGGATGAGACTCTGCTTCTAAAGAGGGTGGAGTTGAATTACAAAGTGCCAGAGGAGTAGCTCTAACCACTCACACACCATTCAGCTGTGGCTGTGAGTTTCTCTTGCTTATGTTAGGAATACATATGACAACATGCAGCTGATTGCACTTAACTTGTGACATTTGTGTTAATACTGCCCACTTTGTTATTCTCACTTCAGTTTGAGCTACTGAAGCGGTTGCAGAGCTGAACTCTTCCACAATCAGGGAGCTCACACTTCCATACAAACCAGGTACCTAAAGTGAATCATTACAATTGCTCCCACCACTTTGTCAACATTACAGACTTATAATAAACATAAATCAGCTTTTTGGCCAACAAGCTAACACATAAATACAAAGACACAGTTCTTTACATTGAAAAGCATGAAACAAAGATGCTAGCCTAGCTTAAGCTAACATCAGATACAACCAAATGAGGCCAAATGAGACTGACATAAGACAGCCCGGGTGAAGCAAAGGGTGGGTATTTCTATGGAGGTACAATAAATGCCACAATAACTACTGAACAACACCCGAAGCATTCGTGAGACAACCCCAGAAGATGTGGAGGCGGTATCCGGCCTGACATGCCCAGTCCGGACACACAACCTCCGCCCTGTCACTAGCATAGAAACATGGCGGATGTGTACATTTCTCTCATTTTCGCTTTAAAACTATAAAATTACACAAAGTAAACGCGTCCTGACAGTGTGAATTAGGACACTGTTATAATTCTTTCTCTCCTCTGGTAAAAAAAAAATATTTTAAAAAATTCGACAAGGCCCACTTCCCGTCCCGCATCCCCGGCTTCGGCTTACCGCTGTCACCGATGATGAGCAGCTTGAAGAGGTAATCGTAGTCCCTGGCCATGCCGGTAGCTGGTGGCTAACCTCCGCCTTGTGTAGCTTCTTTGCTTGGCTTGTTGCTCAGGTCCCCCTTGTCCCGTAGAAAATTTACCTACCCCCAGATCCCCTGATAAGAAAAAATGGGACACAACCGAAGCTTGAAACTACTAGCCCCCGAGCCGGTGGCGTTTTTCTCGGGGTTTCGCGGCGTCAGCAATCCTCCTGCTCCGCTGCAAACAGCCGGAAACTCTGCTTCCTTCTCTAGCGGAGCTGCACCCAGCTGTGACCCGGCCTCACTGCGCAGGCTCCAGCTACAGCACGCATAGGACGAAAAAAGATGTGGACCATCTGAATCAGTGAAAGACTGAACAATTTTTTATTTATTATTTTTGGTCTTCTTTTATTCTATTAATAATCACAAATAGTCAATTTTTTTTTCAAATACATGTTAAATACATGTTTTTCAAATACATGTTAAAATGTTTTATTTTAGAATGGTTTTAAATCTCGTTGAATGAAAATCAACGAGATTTAGTGAGATAAACCTAATGCTACATTAATCCAGTCATAACAGAAATTTAACTTAGTATTTTGTTCTGATGTGTCCTAAAACCTTTCACAGAACTATGGATTTGTAGAAGTCTATATTATATTAGATCTTGATGAAAGAATGTCAGTGATTGTGAATGAAATTTAGATGTTTTTCTTCTGCCTTCTTGTTTAATCATTTCCTTTTGTGACAAAACAAAAAATGTGTAAAGTCCAACAGTCTGATGCTATTTGGAGGAACTTGGTATTTAGTAAGGTGATACCTGTTTAAAAAGTCTGAGAACCTAGAACGTAATGGTATCACCAAGTTGATTATTTTAGCTACCTTATCTGGAACCTATTCTTCAGGTTTCAGTGAAATTATTTCAGCTAAGTGGGTAACACTGAGTATCAGTTAGCAGAATGTCCAAACTGTTTTCAACAAAAACAATTTTTTTGATATCCTTCAATGAGAAAACAAGAAACATTTTTAGTGTTTGCGTGTAATTAAATTACTTTATTTTCAAGAGAGAAATAAAAAAGGATTATACATTGATATGTAAATACTGGTTTAAAAAAATTAAAATAATGGTGTGTCCGAATTTTTTCACGACTGTGTGTATGAGGGTTCTATGATGGACTAGTGACCTATGCATGGTGTAGATGGGCACCAGCCCTTCTGTGACCCTGAAGTATAAACTAATGTAGACAGTACATCTCAAAAGAATCTGAATATTACATAAAAGTGCAATATTTCTCCCCATTCATGTCAGAAAGTGAAATGATCATTTAATAGAGATTCATTACACAGAGTAAAATAATTCAAGCTTCTGTTTTTTGCAGTTTTAATGCCTATGTCTTACAGGTAAAGAAAACCCAAAGTGTCTCATCTTTCATCTGCTTTGTTGAGTCTGGTGTCTCATCTTTCTCTTGACAACAGCCCATTGATATTCAGGGGGGTTTGCTGGTTAATCAAAAACAGAAACACCATGATCACTGAACCAGCTTCTTGTACCTTTGGCAGTGTGGGCAGGTGCCAAGTCCTGCTGGAAAATAAAATCAGCATCTCTGTGCAGCTTGTCAGCAGAGGGAAGCATGAAGTGCTCTTGAGTTTCCTGGTAGACGGCTGTGTTGACTGTGGACTTCAGAAAACCCAGTGGACCAACACCAGCAGATCACATGGCACCCCAAACCATCACTGACAGTGGAAACTTCACACTGGACTTCCAGCAACGAGGATTCCTCCAGACCCTGGGACTTTGATTTCCAAATGAAATACTGAATTTACTTTCATCTGAAAATAGGACTCTGGACCATTGCACAACAGCCCAGTTCCTTTTCTCCTTTGCCCAGGTAAGACGTCTCTGACGTTGTCTCTGGATCAGGAGAGGCTTGATACGAGGAATGCGCCATTTGTAGTCCATGTGTGGTGGCTGTAATAGAATGGATTTTGCTTGACAATCCTCTCAAGGCTGCAGTTCTCACCTGTTGCTGGTGGACCTTTTCCTACCGCACTTCTTCCTTCCACTCAATGTTCTGTTAATATCCTTGGATACAGAACTCTGAACCACCAGCTTCTTCAGCAATAACCTTTTGTGGCTTCCCCTGAAGGGTGTCGATGACTGTCTTCTGGACATATGTCCAGTCACCAGTCTTCCTCATGATTGTGTAGCCGACTGACCCACACTGAGAGAGTGTTTAAAAGCTCAGAAAATTAATGATCTTTGTTCACAGTATTCTAATTTCCTGTGATGTGTGATGATTCTATATATGAGTTTCACTTTCTGAGATGACTGGCAAGAAATATTCCACTTTAACATAATATTCTATTTTTTTTAGATGAACTAATAAATGAACTTGAGCGTGTTGCATGTAGTGAATACACTGCTCACACGTATTGACAGAAAAACACGTTCTTTACCTAAAAACTCAGTCCTGCAGTTTTAACCCCTCTGACCTCAGACCAAACCCAGGCAGAAATAAGTTTCTTGATATCTCCCACACATTATGAAATCAGTTTTTATTCTGTTTTCCTTTTTACAACAGTATCACTGATAAGAATGATTTGTCTTATAAGAGGCTGCTTCCCCCAAACATCTCTCACATGCCAAGTCCAAATAAAATTAAAGACAAGGGTGACTTTCTTTAGAATTACAGCTTAAATGCTTCAAATCAATTTGGTAAAAGTAGTAGCAGAACACTGGAATATCAAAACAGATTTGGCATTGTGTTTTCCTAATGTGTTTGGTACATAATCATTCGTTTGGTACAAGATAAAAGAAAAAAGTAAGAAATTGGGCTGAAAGGCCGCTAAAACAAAGGTGGAAAGTGAGAGAAAACAAATATCTGTAGGGGATTTAAGAAAGTCGAGAGATCGGACAGAACTCCACCCGTCTCCACCTCGTCCCATGCTGGTTAAATCTGAGCATGTGTGGCTGGGATTCTCATACACTCGGGATTTGTTCACTGCGTCAGTCATGGTTTAGCTGACATTTTCTTATCAACTCCTGCTCCATCATGTTAAGATGGTATCATCGATCTCCTCGTTGGAGTCTGGCAGGCTGGCGATTTTCTTCAAAGAGCGGCGGTGACACTCTGACAGCAGTTCGTTACTTGCAGAGTCCAGAATGGCAGTCATACTCTGGCGAGCAGAAAACATGGAAGGGTCAAAGTTAATCTGAGACACTGGCTTTATTCCAGAGATCTCATTCATGTGTAATTACCAGCAGTAAACTGGGAGACCCACCTGCATGGTTTCCTCTCCCTGGCGGAGTCGCAGCAGGTTGACGATGGTGTGTTCACTTTGGGCTCGGACCGTGGTGTTCTTGTCCTTTGTGTTGTCCAGCAGACTCTTCAGCAGGGGCTTGATCAGGCTGGCCTCCATGGAGGGAGTTGCTGGGTCTTTGAACACCCACCACAGCACTCGCTCTGACACCAGTCTGATGTCACTGGATTGGTTCTGAAGACACTGTGGGGTCAAACAGTCAAAACAGGTCACAAAAAATAAATAAATACATCTACAAAAAACTCATAAGTTATGATCTGATGTCCGCTTTTATGATGAGATTTTACCCCAAAACTGTATGGCTAAAAGTATTAATTTTTCATTTTATTTTTGAATTTAATTCACTCAATAATAAATATGAGTAGTTTATGTAACAACGAAAAGAAATCATGAATGAAAAGGAGCAGAAATAATATCTGTCCCCTATTCACATAAAGAGAATATATAGCTTTTCAACTCAGAAGACTATTACAGACATATTAAAAGTACACAAAAGTACACAACAAAACACCAGTGTATTCAATCCCATATCGCTTCATCATGATGATTTTCAAATTCCTTTTAAATGCAGAAAGAGATTATTATTATTATTATTATATAGTATATATTAGATTTTACTTTAAGTTATTTTAATGCAGTACTGAGGACATATTTTTTCCTCCTGTCTTGTGTTTCATGTAACTGTGTGTGAGCTCTAGGCATGGGCTGGTTACATTCACACAAAACCATCATCATATCTATCCTAAGGCCTTTCAGTTCTTTTAAAGGGAGAGAACGGATGGATGTGAGTTTTTTCAGGCTGCATGGAAAACACACAGAAGAAGCATCAGCCATCATTCATAATAAGGAAAAATTGCTGTTTTAAAACCACAATAGAGTCTGTTAAACATCTGACTGCAGACCGGCTACTAGAGCAGATAGCCTGACTGATTAACCAGCTTTTACTGCTTGTGTCACTTTATAAAGAGCAGGACAGCTAAACGGTATAATATGAAGTCCAATACATGTTTAAAAACTACCAAACTATTAAACTTAGCAGGTACTCACATTCTGCTTGTGCTATAGTTAACACTACTGAAACTATAATAATCAATTGTAATATTGTGGTGGAGACAATTGTTGCCTTTTTATTAGTTATTGTATCTAGTTATATATATTATGTCTTACATTTTTCTGTAAATATCTGATATCTTTCCCCATACCAGCCCATGCCAAGATGCCACAACATTAAGAGTCAAACTTATTTATACCTCTGACAGATTTAGGTCAAAAGTTATCTTTTAATTGTACCAACATGTTCCTTTATGACTGGAAGTAATAATATTTTTGAGTGGTCCAGCAAGAGTCCTGACTTGAAGGAGGCCTTCCAATCTCAAAGATTTGGAACTCATCACCAAAAATAAAATATTATATACCAACAAAAACATGCAAAAGCTGATCAGGTTCTATTGGAAGGTTTCATGGCAGAAATGCTAATAAAGGCTTTTCCACTTATTATTGAGGAGGGTATAAATATTTTTCAAAAGGCCATTTTCTGTCTAATGTAACTAAAAACCTTTTTTTAATTAGTAACCTTTCGACACGTGTTGTTTTAGGAGATACCTATGACTTGAAATATAAATCTGCTAAGAGTATGAATAAGTTTGAGCGTAACTGTACATGATGTAAACTTAACTTCAACAAGCTGAATAAATTAGCTGTGTTAGCAAAATTTCCGCTGACATCAGGAAGAAGAAATCAGTGTATGAGATGCTCTGGGAGCATCTTCAGTTTCCAACAAGCTGGTGAACTATATCCAGTTAAATACCAGTCATAAATCTAGTGATTTATCCTTTCAGCTGCATTCAAAACTCACCTCAGTTTAACTAACACAAACAAACAAACAAACAAAAAAAAAAAACCCTTGTATATTAAACAAACAATAGAACACCTAAACTGTTGGTTTTTTCATTTAACAGCGCTTGCTGATTCATGATTCTCTAATCATGAATCAGCAAGTGCTGATTCAAATTAATTGCAAATTAATTTCAACTAATTTTAATGTGGTAAATCAACTTTTTTCCCCATTGATAACCTGCCTGCGCTCAACACTCCAATCTCCAGTTACACAGTAAACAGACAAGATTGTTTCTGTTCACCCACTTCTCAATTTTCCTCACCTGCAGGAATAAAATAGGGAAGTGAATATGATTACTAGCTGAATGTGAAGGGTTCCCTTTGTCTCACCTTAACCAATTGTGTGATGATGCGCTGTGACACGCTACTGCCTCCCTCTGTCCTGAGATGATGCCTCATTAGAAATCCCAAAGCTCTGATCCCACTGGTAGCGATGGGGATCTGGAGGAGGACTCACAGATGCCGACGTCAGTTATGGAAACCCATAAAGGTAATCATAAGAATTTGCTAAAATCTTTCGAGGCCAATATATACAGAAGCCATGCATCTGCTTTAGACGCCTTTGTGCTCACCCTGTCAGCAGTGGCGTTGGTTAAAACCGTCTCTGTCACAGTCTCGCAGTAATCCTTCCCACACAGCTTCTCAGGAGCAGCCTTCACAGCTATAGCCAGGGCCAAGCTCCGACCATGGCGCACCATCCAGTCCACGCCAGACACGTCCGCTGAAGGGAGGCAGAGAGACATCAGCTCAGTTCTGTTTATGCCCACAGAGCAGCCAAGTTGTTTTGGGCGACGTGGAAACATGTTATTGTGTAATTATATTTTAAAAAGGACATCAAATAGTTTTTTCTGCTTATGCTAATATATAAAGACTTTCTAAAGATAATGTCCAGTGCCTTCCAAAAGAATCTGTTGACCAGACAACCATTAGTGGCGGTGGGAGCATCATGCTATGGGTATACTTTTTTTTTTTTAATCAGGGACAGGAAAGCTGTTCAGCTTGATGGGAAGAGGGGTGGAGCTAAATACAGGCCAATCATGGAAGAAAACCTGATGGAGGTCCAAAGACTTGATACTGAGTTTCACCTTCCAGCAGGACAACAACCATAAACATACAAGCCAGAGCTACAATGGAAGGGATTAGATCAAAGAGATAATCTGTGATAATACTTACAAAATGATGTTAACATATGCTTCCTATCCAAACAAGCTTGAGCTATGTTGAGTGGACGGGCAAACATTTTTGTCTCTAGATGTGTAAAACGAGTGCAAACATTCTCTAAAAGACTGTAATTGTAGCAAAAGCTGGTTCTACCAAACATCGACTTGGGGCGTTTTCTCACACCTGATAAGCCCGGTAAGCTCGGTTCTATTGGGGACCATAGTTGCAACATTTGTTACATTTTCAGCTGGTGCGGTTCACTTTCACACTGCACCGTGTCAAACAAGCCAAACGCTTTTAAAACCCTGTTTACCCCCTACACCAAGAACCACTGAAGGGAACGACACAAAAACCTCTGAAGAAGAACTGAGCGCAACTTCCTTCTTCACGAAATGTAAACAAATATGGAGTGACATCATATTTTAACAGTTGTAGGATTTCTCTTTTGTCTTTGATAAAAGATCACGAGCTATTTCTGCCATTAGCGAAAGACATTTGTTTTGGTTGTATTTACCCAGAATGTCCTACACCATAGTCTGCTTCCTGTTTTTGAAGCGCTCTCTGGTCCGCTTGCATTTACATATGCATTCAAAGTGTGCAAGAGTTCAGTTCAACCAAACCGAGACCAGAGTTCACTGTTTTGGTCCGCATCAGAGTTCGGTTGCCCAACGAACCGGACTTTCTAGGCAAACGAAGTAGACTGAAGCAGACTAAACAGGGCTGGTATGAATGCACCCTCAGTACAGCAGAATACAAATGCACACCACACTTTCCAGATTTTTATTTGTAAAAATGTTTATAACTCATCTTTCATTTCAGGTTTATGCACTACTGTGTGTCACATTAAACAAAATACAATGATGCTTATGAATATTATATGACAAAAAAAGCTTGTATTCCTTGTGAATAAATACAAACCTAAGACATGTTGAAGTAATACACTCTTCAGCTCGTCCTCTGACAGGAAAGCGCACAGCTCACCAATACAGCCTGCGGAGGCCATTCGAGTTGCATCCTACACACACACACAGCCAGACAGAAAGATGTTCTGTTTTACAAAGAGACATGAAGAGTCAAAACCACCTATTCAGAAAACCACATCCTCTGTTTGACTTCCGTTTTATCGACTGTGATCACAGAGAAAACGACTCCACAGAGCATTCCTCTGAACCAGCTCCTCTGTTTGAGTATTTCTCGCCGTGTACAGTAGCTACTGCAGAATGTGCATGAAACAAAGTGTGTGCAGCCACAGATTTAATATGTTTGCTTGATGTTGCAAGGCGTCTGCTCATGTTATCATACCTCATCATGTCCCAGCATGCCCAGCAAAGTGCTGGTGATGTTCTTCCGAATGGTTGGGTCCACTTTTGATCCGGCCCCCTGGATGACAAACCTCAAAGCTTGGAGCATAGTTTCCCTACAAACACAGTCACCAAAAAAAGGTATAAGGCAAAAATACTGGAAGCTTTATTATCATTAACACACACACACACACACACACACACACACACACAGAGCAGGAACAGAAAACATGAAGTAAGTAGGACTTTATAGAGAAAAGCTGTGAATTTGTCATAGTTCTCTGATGGAGAAATGATGCAAGAGAGAATTTAAGGCTAACCCCATATATCTGACCGATTCATCAGTCAACACATACAAATATAACTATGACGTAATGTATATTTCAGACTCGAGCTGAAGACATTGAGGGAAAAGTATTGAGTTATTAACGCAACTATTAACACAAAGTGAACCCTTCACAACTTTTGCTTGTGACACAAAACTGAAGGTTGGACACTCAACTGAAAATAATACTGAGTAGGTTTTGATGCCCTTTTGCCCTTAAATATGAACCATAACATTTTAAGAATAGATTGCAGTAACAATTTCGATCACGAAATAGCAAAAAGACAACCACAGAAATTATTAATTTCTAAATTATATTATTATTATATTAAAAATAAGGAAAAACAAAAATGATGCGATAAATCCCTAGAGTTGATAGAGGGTGTACTTTCTTTTTCAGCATGACTTACCTGACAGAAGGAAAATGTTCTACTACAAGGAAATGTGGTTGTTTTCGTTTGATTACGAGTCATATTCTCGAAATCTTTTAGTTAAATCTCATTTAATCTTTATTACTATTTATCTTCAGAATTCATAATAATACCAAGCTAAAAAGAGAAATGAACTAAAATGCAGTGGTTAAGGACACAGGTGCAGAAAGGTGTGCTTGTGGGTACAAAATAAAAGTAGGAAGAGACATGGGTACAAAGTAGGTAACACATGGGTACAAAATAGTGGTATACATTAATTTAGGGTGGACTGCTAACTCTGCTTTTCATTTCGGACACTCGTACCTGGATTAGCATATGAACGCTACTTTAAAGTAACTGCTAAGCCATATGATAGCTGCATTACAGCCACTACGGATAAGGAGCAGAGTTGATGGACACTTATTATAAGGGGCCAGTTGATGGTCTTGAACGCTATGAGTGGTCCTGACAAATAAGAAGTACTCTGACCTCTGTGTTGTGGTCTGTTAGCTTTTGTCAGAGTTCTGTACAACAACTTGTTAGATGACTCATAGGGCTATAAATATTGATCTGGTCCCATTACAGTTTATTTATTTTAAACCTAAAACGGTAGCCTGTAGTAAGTTTTTTTTTTGTTTGTTTTTAAGAAACATGTTATCTGTTCAAAAAGTTACTATTCTAATAGCATGTTTTTGTAGAAGTGTCTTCTTTTTGTTCACTCTCTAACTGTATCATCTGGTCAGCTGTCAGTGGGCACATCCTGTGTGGTCTCGTTTGTATTTTTTCCAAACATGAGTTGCTACTTTGTCTTTACAAACGAAGCGGTCACTTCTACTGCTGGATTATGTGGGAGGACAGCTGGAAGGTATGTTGGTTTTATTCTGCTGTTGGAGGGAGGAGTTAAATAGAATATCAAATATCACATAGTTTCTGTGTGTAAAGATAAGAGCCCAAATAGATCAAGGAATTATTTTTCGGTCATATAGCCCAGCCATCCATTTTTATATCAGGTTAAAATGTAAAAATGTGGGGGAATTCATGCTGAAGTTCATGGGTGTTGGGAAGTTCATAGAGTTGGGACTGGAGTTTGTTGAAGGGCTGGGACTGTGTTGTCCTGGGGCAGCTCTGGTTGGCTGGCTCGTTTGGACGGTGTGGACTTTTTTTTTTTTTTGATGGAGTTGGGGGTTGCTGTGGGCTTGGGGTTGGGACCTCAGCAGGCACTATTGGTCAGGCCGTTGCTCTGCTACAGCGGGGGCTTGGGCAGTCTTCCTGCAGTCTGCTTGTCTCCAGCCCAGAATGAAGGGGATGCCCCTCTGCAGTATCACTACCGGGACCCGGGAGTACAGAGTGTGTATGGGAAGTGAGAGTGTGTGTACGGCGTCCCTCCCTGTGTGTGAATGTCAGTGTGTGCACGCAATTACTAATAAAGTTTTTATATGTACATAGTTCTCATTTAGAGACTAAATAAATATAAAGCCATAATGCTTGTGAAAGTAAATCTGTTTGGCTTCTTCTTGGCACTCAGACAACAATTCTGATTGCTACACAGCCAGACAGGACTTTTATTTTTTTATCATAAAACTGAAAGAAGAAAAAAAAAAAGGTAAAAGCATACTATTGTGTATATTACAATATGGGACAGATCTGTCAATATTCGATGAACAGACATGTTGGCTGGAGAGCATACCTGACTCCTGAGTCCTCAGCGTTGCGGATAGCTGAGAGTTGCTCAGTGAAGAGTGGGTCAACCTTGGTGTGGATGGAGACCAGCTGACCCAGAGCCTCGGCAGCCCTCAGTCTCACTGCACGGCTGGAATCCTGCAGGGCCTTCAGGAAGGTGGTCTGCAGCTGGGGTAGGAAGGGCTTCAGGGCGATGCCCACCTGTTGAAGTAATACAGCAGATTAGACATCCGCTACAAACTTTGGGGATTCCATGGGGTACTTCAGCAGCTCGGACGCCTTGGACCTTTGCTAGCAGCAGGGTGAGGGTCTCCAGCAGAGCCGTCTTCACTGTCCAGGCAAAGCGATCTCCCAGGATGCGAATAAGAGGTCCTGTGATGTTTACCACTGACGGCCGCAGAGCTTCAGGAGAGGTCAGCCTGATAACTCCACCCAGGGCTTTAGCTGCCTCTTCTTTTTGCTCAGGGCTGCCTGTGAGGACACCTTCTCTTAGGACCGACAGGATACACGTCACACCCTGTGTTCAACAAAAGGAGAAAATTGAAGGGTTTTCAAATAACTTTCTGTTGCCGATTTGTCCAACAAAAACTTTCATCAAGTCTACAACATTAAATTCAGTCAGATATGTTTCCAAAGTGACTAAATAAAAGGATAACAGAGAGGACTTTAAAATGAGAAAATTCCACATCCTGCTTTGTGTGAATATTTAATAAAAGCCAAGCCTAAAGGCAGAAGCAGTGTGTAAAACTGAGCAATGATTAGCAAAAATAACTCAACCAATTATTGTTATTTAGAGCCGCATCTTTTGCAGATTTGTTTCTGAGCAGCTCTCTTAAGGGCACCACCACAGCATTCAGATGGGTTGAGGTATGAACTTTGACCACTTTCTTGCACCATTTAGATCAGTTCCTTTTTTAGCAGGACTGTTATAAGAGATCAGCGACTGAAAGGTTCCCTGCTTTAACAAAAAGCTCTAATCATCAGACTTTCAACTTTGTGCTCGACTGTTGGTACAAGTAGGAATGTGAAAATGACCAAAAACAATAAATAAAATGGAAATAAAAACCAAACACAGCCGAAACCATGAATGAAATGGATTATGATGTCCCAGTAGACAAAACTGGCCTTAAAAAAATATGAATCATCACAATGGAAATTCATTTTTATTCATCATGTGATTAACTGATTTATTGCTAATTGCGACAGGCTTCGGTACAAGGTGCTGATGTTGACATGCTGCGTTTAGTTTTCACTGAATGCTGTATTTTGCACGTGGCTCAATATTTCCATTTTAGCCTCATCTATCTGTATGACATTATTTGAGATTTACTGTCTGTTTATGCTTTCTTTGTGAAGCACTGTAGGAATGTTCTCTGTGAAAGGTGCTATATAAATAAACTTGATTTATTAGAACTGTTATTAGAGTGAGATGTTGCTTTTTTTTGTAATTTTCTTACACTCCTAAGATTTTTTAATATTTAACTTCTTTTTCACTTTTGAGCAGGAATCTCCAAACTTTTTGTCACTTGGGCCAAAATTGTCAGCTCTAAAGTACTCGTGGGCCAAAAAAAAAAATATTTAAAAAAAATTAAATAACAATAAACTAAGCATGAACTGTTGTAATTAAACAAATAGAATAATCAGATCAGTAGGAATGGGAGCATAGATCCAAAACTTCAAATGGTTTTGTAACGTTTTCCTTATTAAATGAAAAGGATCCAGTTTGCTTATTATTCTGGGCTCAAATGAAGAAAACTGAAAACATATTTTGTCTGTTCTCAACAACAAAAACAGGCTCCCATTTGAAAACACTTGCTGTATTCAACCAAGTTTTAATACAGCAGTTAAAAGCATATTTGGGTGCACCAAGGTGGACTTTAGAGTATAAGTCAATGAGTACATGCGGCCCTATTTACCATCACAACAGAAGGAAAGCAGAAAGCTTGGGGGAAAATGATCACTTTGTGTTGTATCTAACATTTTTGTAAGTACAGTTTAACTTAAAAATTGTAGTTTTGTCCTAATTTATTTAATTCATTCTTGAATTGTGGTCGGAGGGCTGCACAAAATCAGTCCAGGGGTCGCAAATGGCCCTCGGGCCTCACTTTGAACACCCTTGCTTTAGAGGAATAAACTCCACATTGTATCTGATTAGCCCTGTCTGGCTGCCATTTATCCTCGTCATTCCAATGGAAGCAGCATGCAAAGCATTTCTAAACAGAACAGAACCGAAGCTTTAAGGGCAACACAATGCTTTTGCAAGAGTTTTCTTCTTACCTTCTTGGGGAGGCAGAAACCAGGCAGGTGCTGACCCTTCACATCAGCAGCAATTGCTTTAATGTCACGATGCAGATCATCGATTAGCGCCAGCTGACTGCTAGCATCCAGTTTCTGCAGAACAAACACCACATTTACACTTCTGAATTCAGAAGAGTCAACATTCTTAACATAAATGCAAAACTTACACCATGCTTTGTAATGTAAATTTCCCATTAACAGACCTTGGTGATGGAGTTGATGGTGTCCCAGCTCTGTGACAGGACCTCTGGATTAGAGTCATTAAGTAGGCGGATGAGGCCTGACAGCAGAGTGCGTATGTGAGCGCTGTAATCCAGGCGAGTGCGAGCAAAATAAGCGTTGAGGATGGTGATGGCGGCCTGCCTGAGGCCAGGGTCGGCGCCTCGAGTGGCCTCCAGCAGGTCTTCAATGATGATCCTCTGACCTGCTTCATCCTCCACAGAGAGGATCACGCTCTGACAGCTGCACAGTTCCTGAACAAACACACAAGTCATTTTCTTAGACTATTTAAAGCTTCTAACATGGACCAAGTGTTGACAAAAGTGGTTAAAAAAAAAAACTGATTAATTTATTTAATGTTGGTAGAATAATCTGAATCAATGTCAGAAAAAATACAAGCTTATCTTTTTTCTTTTTTTTTTTTTAAATATTACGTGAAAAAACAGATCAGCAAAGTTAAAAAATTCTCTGGAAAGTTGGAAAGTAGCTGGATCTTTTCTTTTAAAAGAGAATAATAAACTAGCAGAAAACTAAGGCAAAGGAAATGATCATCAGCACATCTGAAAGTACAAAAAACTACACTCTAAATTAATTAATAGCTATGCTGTGCTTGGTACTCTTAAATAAATCATATTTAGGTCAGATTCAAATTGTACAACCGGTTGACTTCATGCAATTCTGTACAATACAAACTTGATACAAGCATTTTGAGCAAAACAGTAAAAAACATCAAGCATTTTGGGGCAATTTGAACTTGAGCTCAGTTTCATCTAAACCACGTGTCAAACTCAAGCCCTGTGGGCCTCTACCACATAAGCAGAACTTCAAGATAACAGTTGTGTGCTTAAATATTATTTTATCTGTGACATCAAATCAGTTTTTAGTTGTATAGTGCCAAATTACATCAATATTGAAAAGATGTTAAATATTTAATTTTTAAGAAGTACTCATCGAGTGAAGAGAAAGCCATAATATTTTAACAGTTTGTTAATAAGTAGAATCATCAATACATTCTTCCACAACCACCCCTTTAAGGACATTTATGATCTTGATGTGGCCCGAAATGAAAACGAGTTTGATAAAAAAAAAAATCTATGATATAAGAAACACTATAATTATATTATATTATATTAAAAACACTTCCCCTTCATCTTCACTAAATGGATACATCATTGACATATGAGCAGAAACTTCCCACAAAACTGTCCATGTACTCTACAATGTATGCCCTCAATACTTGGTTGGGCCGCGTTTTGCAAGAATTACTGCATCAATGCAGCATGGCATGGAGGAGATCAGTCTGTGGTTCTGCTGAGGTATAATGGAGGCCCAGACAGCTTTAGAAGCAGCAAGCTGAGGCTTGTCTGCATTGGCGGCACTGGTGTCTCTCAATCTTCCTCTAGAAAATATTGCATAAATTTACTATGGGGTTCAGTTCAGGCCAGTCTGCTGGCCAATCAAGCACTGTGACACACTGGTCACTGAAGCAGGTGTTGGTATGTTTAGCAGTGTGGGCAGGTGGGTTGAAATGATGAAATCAGTATCTTCATAAACTTGTCAGCAGAAGGAAGCATGAACTTCATGGTCGACAACAGGGCTTACTTTGAACTTGATAACATATGTCTCGTTTCCACTGCGCAGTACGGCACGGGTCGGTGTGGTTTGGAACGCTATTTCGTGATCCACTAGCTGGACTCTCACTGGGTAGGTGGGATTAAACCCAAACGCCTAACAATGCAACATTCTCTTGCGATGACAAATGTGATGCACTCGTATGTCTTGAGCTTGTCATAAGCAGTGACGTTTTTCTGTTCCCCAATCAATAGACGGTGCCGTGTGACGCCAGTAGCTCCACCCTAACCGTACCGTATCATTGTCCTATGGACCGACAACTGAAGAGGGCTCAGGAATGGTGCGGTATGGGTCGGTGGTATGGGCCACTTTTACACTGGAAACAGACAAAATGGTGTACCGAACCGTACTGACCCGTGCTGTACCGCTCCATGGAAATAAGGCAATATTGAATCTCCCCTTCTTGAATGGGCTTCATTTCACAGTAATTTGAAGGTGGCAGCTATTCATATTGCTTTTTTAGCCTTTTCTAATATTTTTTCCCTCCACTAAACTTTCCAAAAACATGCTTAAAATTCAGCCTGTTTGTAAAGCAAACCTCTTTATCCATGAGCTTTTGACGACATGAATCAAATGTTGTCGATTAATTGAAATATATTAAGTTTTCAAAGAGATTCCTGTTTATCAAAATCCACCTGTAGATTATCACTTGATGAATCGATCATTTACCTTAATAAAGCTGGTAAATATACATAACTCGTGCTCACTTACTAATGGACATGAAGATGGAACAAACTGTTTCACAACTAAGGAGTGAATAAATGCTGAATCTACCTGCGCTTCTTCCTCTGTTCCAAGCTTCCCTTTAAGTGAAGAGAGGAGGGCGGGTAGGATGACGCCGAGGTGACGTGTCAGCGCATCTCCTGCCACAGCAGAAAGGAAGGCCAACACACGGGTGTTCACAGGAGGTGCAGTCAGCTGGAGGATGCAGCAGAGGAAATTAATCACATAAACGGACTCCAGAAAGGACTGAAACAGAAAAACTGACCAGCGCCTCACCTTTGGGACCAAATACGGCAACACAGAGCGGCTCTTCACTGCCATGACTTGCTTCAGTCCATCCAAAGCAAACTCGGCTGTTTCCTCATCGTCCTGGGTAAAAACCCCAAAATGTATTACAAGAGCTCTAAAACGTCTTTAAACAACAACTTCTGGACTCAACATGTTCCTCACCAGCTGTTTGAGCAGTGTGGGCAGGATGTCGTCCAGTGCCTGGTGACCGATGGTTGCGTGGAGCTGCTCAAAGGTTTTGGCTGCAGCCTCTCTGACCTCCTCTAGGGGGTCACAGAGAGCCTTCCTCACAGTTGGGACCAGTGACTCAGAGAATACAAGCACCTATTGAAGAAACAACAACTCAATTATATTTCACTTTTATCCCGATGCTTAACCCCGTTTTCATCCGTTTCTTTAAAGTACCGCATCTTTGCTGGTGGACTTCATGATCTCGCTGAGCCCGATGCAGACGCCTTGCCTCTCGTCGCTCTTGTCCGAGCGCAGCCCGTCCTCCAGGATGGGAATGATCTCTGGGAGAATCTTCTCCCCCAGCTTCCTCACGAGATCACCAAGTGTCCTAGCGGCAATCTAAAACCACACCAGGAGAGTGAGCGACGCTTTGTGGGCGAATTCTGATGTCAGGCTTCACAAAAACGGCGGGCTTTACTGATTCACAGGTAGGATACCGTTCTCTTGTCGGGGCAGGTGGAAGCCAGGAAGCCCAGCAGGAGGGAGAACAGGGTTGGGAGGATCTCTCTCAGAGTTCTGGGAGTGTTTGATACGACGATCTTCCACACATGAAGAGAAGCCTGTCGGACTACCAGCTGGGTGTCAGACCGGCCCATATACAGGCCTGAGAGTACGCGGTTCCGTCGCACAGCTCCCAAAGCAGAAATGATGGCCTGAGATGAGGAAGGACAAAGATGAGGAAGGACAAAGCTGAGCAACATATAACCCAAATACTAACCAAAGTCATACTTCCATAATGGCACGTAAAAAATGGGGATCAATCTGCAGTGGATTTATGAAGGAAAAAATGTCTACAAACTTTATTAGATGCAGCGGTGCCGAAGTTGTCGTCCTCTGAGGCCGTTTCTGTGGTCATCTTTCCTGTTACTCCAGAAATATGGAACAGCAGGTCTCCCAGCAGCTGGACTGAACTGAACCTATAAACCAACAGAAGTACTTTCAATCATCAGGATATATGAGGGGCGCCATTTATCCTGCAGCTACTCATCTCTGCGTGTTATGATCTGACCTGATTCTCCACAGATCGTCAAACAGGCCTTGTTCCAGCTCAGGAAGCAGCAGGGTGATGGCGGTCTCAGCGTACATGCTGATGATTCGCTGGCCAGCTCGCAGCGCTGTGTCCCTAACATACTCATTCTCATCAGCCAGAGCCTGAAAGATACAATCAGATGATATGGCAATTAAAATTAGGGGTGTCCTGATACAACTTTTTCACTTCTGATTCGATACCGATATCGAAGCTTTCAGTTTTGGGCGATACCGATATTGACCCGATACGATATCAACACAAATCATACATACTCTATTACTTATTTTGTAGTGTGGAAATGTTGGAAAAGGCTTGATTGAGAACAATAGTCAACAACAATAGGTGAGAACAACTGACCCATTTATTATTAACCAATGGGTCTGCATGCGGGACAGAAGCGCAGCTGGACAGAAATGCTGGGGAGGACTATTTGCTGGAGTGGAATGCTTCTAACAGCATGCTTATGGCAGGGATTTTAGACCAGCGATGTCCAAATTTTTTTGACATCGAGGCCAAAAGTGTCAAGTTGAAAGTACTCCGGGGGCCAGAGAATTTTTTGTATTTTTCTTTTTAACTATAATAATTGTAAAATTTTATTTTTTTGTTTTCATCTGTTCAACAATAAACTAAGCACACAATATTTTAATGAAATAAGCAAAGCAGTCCAACTTCTCTTGACAAGGGACATGTAAATTATTGTAGATTTAAGGCATAAAAAGGGTATAGCAGGTTTGCCAGCTTAAACAAAAAACAGCAAACTATGACCTACATTTTTCATGTTGATCATCTTTTTCTAGATTTTTTATGTGTCTTTTCAGCAACAAGAACCGGATTTGACTCGCTCGCTTTATTTTGCCAAGTTTATTAAATGCTCATGCCCAAGTCTGCATTTTAGTAACTGTCACTGGTTGGTTTTTTTTGTCTCTTTTTAGTATTAAATGAAATTAAATGCAAAGGAAAAACCTGGATGAATACTTTGTGTTGCACCTTACATTTTCCATTTTAAGATTTAAAATTGTATCTTTTTTGAAAGATACATTGTTTTAAATGCGTATCTGCATCCACTGCCTGGCAAACCAAAGCCATCTCTGAACTGTAATCACGGGCCGCCCAAAATCATACTGAGGGCAGCAAATTGTCCCCGGGCCACACTTTGGATACCTCTGTTTTAGATGCAAGCCAATATAATCTGATACTCGTTTTTTGGCTGATATCGGACCGATTTCTGATATTGACATCGGATCAGGACAACCCTAATTAAAATTCAACAGAGATTAAAAAACAAAGCAAAGACTTTCTGGTCAGGCAGCACCTTGAGAATGCAGGGGATGATGGGTCCGACGTAGGGGGTAAACTTGTCTCCAAAGGTGAGGGGCAGGTAGATGAACATCATGATGTAACCGTCTCTGACGTGAGAAGCGATATCAACTTTGCTGGCAGTCTGGACTACGTCTGGCATCAGCTTATCCAGCTTCTCTACTCCCAGTCCAGCCATCACCTCAGCCAGACCTGAGACGAGCATCAGAACGCTGAATCACTGACAAGATGAGCGATGAGACTCATACAGATAAAGAGGAGGACAACTGACCTTGCGCAGCTCCAGAGCGGTCGACAGAGCTCTGCTCGGATGCCAAAGTCTCCATGAGCCAAGGCAGCAGGTCGTCAAAGCAGGATTCTCCCATCCCCTTCACCATGGCACCCAGAGCTTTGGCCGAGACTGTACGTACCTGGACAATGGAGAAGGAGGAGGTGATGTTTAAATTTCATACATAGAAGACATCTGTCAATATTAGTAACGTGATAATGTTTATGTTCACTAAACGCACCTCAGGCACTGGGTCCAGCAGAGACGCCTTCAGTCCAGGAATAACACTTGGCAGGTAGGGTGACAGATCCTGTAGGTCGTACAACGCATCATGTAAAATATTACATACTTTTTACAAGAAATCATCTCGAAGGTAAATTTAGAGTTAAAGCTACAAACCTTCTGATCAGTGAGAGAGTACATGTTGCCGATGATCTGCGCGGCCATCTTGCGAGTGTCAGTGGAGCGATCTTGAAAGGCTCTCTGGACGATGGGCATGATGAGAGCCAAGGAAGGGGCGTCAATAAAGTGGACAAACTTTGTGTCCAGCAATGTCTGCAGGCACGTCTGGGTCTTCCTGGATGGATCGGTGAGGGCATCCAACAGGATGGGAGTAATAGCTGGATGAAGAGAAAGTTCAGTTCTTAACATGGATTCCAAGAGTTCAACAACTGGTACAGATGATCCAGTCTTTGTGGCCAGTGTCTGATTGCTGGTTTCTGCAGCTCTGGCCTACACATGCACATTTCTCTCCTAGAACTTAATATAAAATTATTTTTTTTTAAATTTTGGGATAAACTGAAAATCAAACTTTCTTTTAATGAAAACGGTCAAATAAGAGACCAAAGTTTCAAAGAGTTATCTTCCTCTTGATCACTGACGTTTGTCTTTTGCACACATCAAAACATAAGTTTACCAATTCACCAGATTTACTTATTTTTTATGACATGATTTTTAAATACATTATATGATAGAATAAAAAGCTCAGATTTACTGTGACCTACAGATCGTTAAATCAGTCATTTCTTTATTGTACCTATACAGGCTTTCTGTGATCAATCATTCCTTATTAAAAAGAGGTGATGTCAAAACTTGTGTGAGACAGCAGTCGGTGTTACGCAGCTCAGCAGTTAAACAGAATTTCTTCAATATTTCAAAACAACACAAAATTACTACTGTGAACATTTTAAACTGTCTTTAGCATTTTATATGTGCGATTAGACAGATTTAGTTAGCATCAGTAAAAGTTTTATCTCTCGAGTCAGTAGTGCTTGACCTAACAAAGATTTCCAAAAGATGGCCAACATTTACTAATTGGATGCATTCAATGACAAGGAATTGGATTTTCACTAAAGTAAGAGCAACTTTGCTGCAATATGTTTAGCTTCCTGTTGACTGTTTTTATATCCTGAACAAAGAACTTCTCTAGAAAACAGAACTTCCTTTCTAGATGCCTCATTCACCTCACTAATGCTGCCAATAGCTGACTGTAACTTTTTCCAACAGTAACACACAAAGAAGTGCTGTTGTCAGATCAACCGTTTAACGTTGGTATGACAGATTCACTGATCAAGAAAAAGATCCGAATTTTAGTTTCTGATCACCAATCCATGTTGTTTAAACACAAAGCAATCTAAATCAGGTCTCCAACTGATTACCTGGTGCTTTGATGATAATCCCTTTTATTTTAGATTACTTTAATTATTTGAAAAACTGCATATATTTAGTATTGTGGTCATTTACTTCTCTGTATCTCATTATGTACAATGGTGGTGGCAGCTTCGCCTGATGAACGTGAGTCACTTACCCAAGATTTCTGGGTTGCGAATGACGGAGCCGATCTGCCGGAGGGCCTGTTGGCCAGCCTTCTGCACCTTGACGTGGGAGTCAGTGAGCACCTCTGTCAGTTTGGGCACAATGCTGGGCAGGCAGGAGGAAAGCTGTTTGGGTGCACAGTAGGCCATGGCACCCAACAACTCCACCGAGCCTGGAAGCAAGAGAGAGGTGATTGATGAAGAGCTATATTACAGATCGCAAAATGTGAATCTTTTCTGTGTTTTTGCACTCTTGACAGCAGATTAAAAGAATCTTTTCATAATCTGGTAAAGACAAGATTATTTTAATAAATAACATAAAACCACTAGAACTGACAAAGGGTTTACTATAATTGCTATAGTTTAATAAAACAGTGTTTATGCGTAAAGTAAAACATGTATAAATCATGGGACAATAAAAGATATTTCTATTCAATTCTGTTCTATAAATATTATTCTATGATTCTTTTTTGCTTCCTTGAACCAGCCACATAATGACCAGGTCGGAAACCTCTTGTGCATCATACCTGCTTTTGTCCTCCACGACTCCTCCTCCAGGGCCACCAGTAGAGAGGGGAGGACCAGCTTCACCCCATGGGCGCTCAGGTTTCTCATCACAGCCTTGGCACAGTCATCTGCAGCCTGGAATAAGCAACAATCAGAAGGTATTGGTAAACAAACAAACAAACAAACAAGAAATCTTTCCATCTGAATCCTTAATGAGCAAATGCATTAGAAATGGAGCTACTTTTTTAACCAAGTTACAAAGAAATTAAAGTTGTACATTTCTTTGTAGAAAAGACTGCAGATACAGCATAAGATTTGTCAATGAGACATGAAAAGAACTGTTCCCTTAACACAATTTACTTGCTTACCTTCTTACTATATTCAACAAATATGCTACAAAGCAATGTGTCCAAAAAGTTGCCCCGCTTCACTTCTGCATTCTAAAACCCTTCCATCTTTATTTGGTTAGAGCTGAAAAACCCATCAGAGCTGACCAGATCCCCTTGTGGCCACTTACCTCCCTAACATACTGGTTTCCATCTCCAAAGCAGAGCAGGAGGTGTGGCAGCACATGGACCACATATGGCTCAAACAGCTTCCCCAACATGTTGCACAACATCTCAAAGGCAAACAAGGCTCCTGCAACGACATGATTTTCAGCATGCAAATCACCTCTGTCATGTGTTTCTGAAGTCGCATGTAATGCAGAGCTTCTGCATAGGATTTTTCAGGCCTAAGATTATTGTTAGAGAAACTGTTTGCATCTGCATATACAGTGGAGATACGTAGAGCCAGAAATGATTGGTTTATATTTCAACTGATGGCATAAATGTAAGCCTGACAATCCCTTTAAGACAAATTTAAATTAAAGCTGCACGCAGCATTGGCGACTCTCGCAGCTTAGCGCCGCTCCGGCACCGCCAACCCAACGCCGTCGTCAACGCCCTTACGCCATACCCGCACCCGTCCACTGGGCGGACCATATGGCGAATCTCCCAAATCGCCTTTGGTACAGTTCAGTACGAGTCCAGCGACAAGTCTAAAAAGTTTCTCAAATATCCGACCTTCCAGACAAGAGTTACTGTCGCTTCCTGTTTTGTGGCAAAGTATTGGCAAGGATTTCCTGTACGCTGTTTAACTTGTCTTGCGTGGTTATCAAGAGTTAGTGGATATGGTTTCCATCAGTTTAATTCTGTATGAATCAAAGCGTAAAAGGAAGACAACCAGTAGCAAAACAGGTCACTTCCTGTTCACAGGGCTTAGTGATGTCACCAAATGATGACGAGAATGTGATTAGTGCTGGTCAGTTATGACACACAGAAAGCTTCATTAAGCCACAACCATGTATGTGGAAGTTATTGTGGATGTGGATGTTTTATGGCGAAGGGTCAGACTTTGGGGCTTGACCACGCCCACATGCTTTGATGTAGCAAAAAGTTTTTGATAACTTTTGCCTGTCAATGCTTCAAGACTCTGCAGAGTCATTGTGAAGTCTCCATGTTAAAAGCTGTAGGACAAGTTCGCTCAGATACAACGTGTAAAAGAGACAAAATGGCGTTTTTGATCCAAAATAGCTGACTTCCTGTGGGGTTAGGGCCATGACTACAAGACACTTTTTCGTAGGTCTTGAGATGATACACGTGTGCTGAATTTCATGAATGGCAGTCAAAGCGTGGGGTGGGACTGATTTTTTTTAAAGATTTCTAGGGGGCGCTGTAGAGGGATTAGGCCACACCAACAAATTATTGGACTACATTCCTGTTGGGGGCTGGATTAGTATCTATCAGAGTGAGTTTGGTGCAGATTGGCTTAAATATGTAGAATACGTTAACATACGTTAGAGCCAAACGTATGGCAATGGTGTGATGTCGGACTTCACCACGCCGCAACGGCTACACCCTCCACCTCCACCAAAAAACTCTTTGTGCTTTAAAGCAAGCGAGACTGACTTAAGATCATGCTGATTAGGTCAAGGGGATCAGAGATGGAGCTTTCCAAGAAAAAAAAGTGACTTCTTGTTCTGAGTGGGCGGGGCTTACATGACATCAGCACTCTCCATAACAACCACATGAAGCCAGACAAGCAAGCTTGTTGTTTAGTGATGCTCGAAAAAGACATGTCTGTCCAACTATCACCACTGTGAACATGTAAAGTTAGAACGATCAAAGCTCCCTCTCTCTGTATGATCCAACTTTTAGAACATAAGGAGACCAAATTATGCCCTGAAAGCCAAACTGAGGTGTTTGCTGATCGTCACTGACCTTCCCTTCGTCTGAAGTTCTTCTTGTCCTGGATGGCATCAGTTAGCGTGGTCATGATCTCCTGCTGTTTGAGTGCTAGGATCCCGAGACCTTTGACCAGCCCAGCCAGTCCATAAGCTGCTCCTTTCCTCTCTGCGTATTTGTCGCTCTCCAGCAGCAGCTGCAGCAGATTTCGTACAATTCCTGCTGCATCATCCTTGATGGCAGGGACTAAAGGAGGCAAGCAGCCGGCCACCGACTCCTGGACCTTGTGTTGGAAGGTAATTTGCATTAAAGGATGCCGAGGATTTTACATTATTGCATATCAAAAACGCATTTAAAAACAAAGATATTCCATTCAAAATCATTTGACTATTTAGGACAAATTATCCACCTGCTGTGACGGTGTGGAGAGAGCAGTTATAAGCTTGGCCACAATGGGTTTGACCTTAGGGTCATTTTTATCCAGATGTTTGGCTAAAGATCCCATGAGAATAACGACACTCTGACGAACAGAGTCGTAGCTGGCGTCCTGCGGCGCGTTCTTCAGAAACTCCTCGAACACCGGCAGCAGAGAGCTCACGTTATCCTGACACAGAAAATAGCAGCATTAGGTAGCGCACTTGGCAACCACTGAAGCAGGCGGAACAAAATAAAAAACATCTCAGTGCTACCTTTCCGTGTGTGTTCAGCGCTGAGAGCGCGGCGTCCAGCATGCAACGCCGCACCTCAGTGTGGCGGTCATTCAGGGCGTCGGGGACAAAGAAAAGGAAGAGGGGGGTGACTTGAGATTCATCCAGGTACTGGGACAGCTTGTTCAGAGCCAGAGCAATGCCACACCTGTCAAAAACGAGGAGGAACAATTCTGTCATTATCAAACAGTGCCTTCCAAAAGTATTCATATTAGTGCAAAATTTTATTTTGAAGATTTAATTTTAGAAAAATCTGGATTTTTTTTTTTTCACCAATGCACTCCTTGTGTTCATGGCACTCAAGGTCCATCATCTTGTTTGACAAGTGTGTTTTACAGCTTCTAATTATTTAGACTTTGAATTCAGGTCAACTTACAGAAGGGAGGATTGAAATAAAAGCAAGTTTTTGAAAGTATTTTCTGTCATTTGGAATTTCTTTTTAAGAACAGAAAGCAAGAAAAAACAAATCTGGTATGAAAAAACCTGATATTTTATTTTAAAGCCATATTGCTCAGCTCTAATTCATATGCGTGGAATTTTTTCACATTAAGTCAAAGTACAACCAAAAACTTAAGTGTATTTCTTAAGGATTTTATATGACAGACTAACACAAAGTAGTGCACAACTTTAAAGGAAACATACTTTTAAACTTTTTAACTTATTTTTTCATGTTGGCAGCATCATGCTGTGGGAAAGCCTTTCTACCTAGCCATTACTTTGGCATCTACCAGGAAGCTGGTCAAAGCAGATGGGAAGATAAAGTTAAAGATACAACTGCATTAATGTTTTAGAAGAGTCCAGTCAAAGTCTAGACCTAAATCCAATTGAACATTTGTGGTAATACTTGAAAACTGACGTTCACAGTAGCTTTTCATCAAAAGATTTCAGTCTCTATAGCGAGAGGTGGTTAAAGTATCGACTTGTGAGGTCCTAAGGAAACTACATGCCATTCTGTTCAGATTTTAATAAAAAGATTTTTTTTTTAATTTTTTTTTTTATGCATGAATCATTTTTCTTCCACTTCACGATTATGCAGCACCTCGTGTTGGTCTATCACCTAAAATCCCAGTACAACACATTGAAGACTATTGTAATGCAACAAAATGTGAAAAGTTCAAGTGGCATCAATACTTCTGCCAAGCTCTGTACACAGACAGCCTTTCCGCAGCTCTCCTACCTGGCCTCCCACTGGTCAGGTGGAGATTCTGAGATCACTCTTCCCAGAGCATCCAGGACTGGAGGCGGCCTCTATAGACAGAAAAATAACACTTTACCTGATTTTGTTTGCGTTTTGCAATTTCAGCCAGTGATCAAAACCTGTTCAAAAGAAGTCTCACGTAAAGTTTTTGATGGTACAGCTCGGTGAGCTGGCCGAGCACTGAGGCAGACTGGTCTCTGTACTGGGACACAGCACTGGACAGAGCTTCTGCTGCTGCAGTACGAATAGCCTCCTCGTGGTGAGTGATGTCTCCAATCAGCAGGGAGCAGAGCTCAGGGACCAGCTCTAAACCCAGAGACTCCCAAAGCCTAAGGGGAACAAGCCAACACTTTTACTGAGCTATAGATTCAAAACACTTTCTCTCACAGAGCAAAAATGGGATTTTATATCAAAAAGATGTTTATTTGTTTCTACATGGGGAAGGTAGCAAAAATGGAGGAGACATTTCATTTAGACGGCAAATGACCTGAGAGCATGGAATAACCTGTCAGAAAGGATTTACCTGAAGTCAGACCACTTATTTTTATTTTTACTTCAATTGAGGAACAAACATGAGCTTCAAAAAAAGACTAAAAAGGAATGAAAAGTCTTCCTTTTACATACTTTTCAGCCAAGGTTCGTCCTTCCTCTTCAACATCAAACCTGGCAACCCAAAGCCTGCGCAGCAAACTCATCCCGCTGCTCTCTGTGCTGTCTGTAGGCAGCGCAAACTCCATCTCCAACAACCCCTTCAACCAAAAAATAACATGCACAAACAGAAAGGGAGTGTAACCGAACCTCTCAGGCTGTATGACCTGTCACAGTTTTACTACCATGTATCTCCAAGCACTCATTCTATCACATCGTAAAGAGCCCTTTTTTGCAAAAACTTCAAAGCATGTTCACAATTTCACAATAATACTTTTTTTTTTATGCCAAACCAACACATACTGATAATATGTGTTTCAAAGCTCACCCTGAGAGCAGCATCTCGGACAGAGAAGCAGGGGGAAAGCAGGGCGTTCAGGAGGACGTCTATCTCTGGTTGCTCAGCAACGGTGCAGCCATCTCCTCCTCCTGCACTAGCACACAGCGCTGTGAGGCATTGAGATGCCAACACCTGAAATGAAAAGAGTGAAATATCTCACACCACAAGAAAGAAATGTGATATTCGTTTTGTTCAATAAGGCTATTCAGAACGAAATGTAGAAGAACAAGGGGAGGAAAGACTTCAACCAGCATACCTCCTATTGTTAAAAGCCCTATTGCTAGGGCTGGGCGACATGACTTAACAATAAAATCTCCAATTTTTTCATACCTACTCTGATTTTAATAAATTTTTTTTCTCACTTTCTTTTCTACAAAATAAATTATAAATGACAGAAAATATTTTCAAAAATTGGCTTTTATTTCAGTCATCTTCTCAGTAAGTTGCACAACAGAGTATTAGGGCCAGGCTACAAAATGTTTTCTTTAATTACGAGAATAAAGTAATAATATTAGTAGAATAAAGATGCAATTTTACCAGAACATCCTAAATTAATGAAAAAAAAGTTATTTTAATGAGAAAAAACTTCAATAGCGTTATCAAGATCTGATGCGACCAGCTCAGTCCGTGTGGTTTTTTCTTCTAAATCGACTCAGTTGTTTGTTCAATCGTTTCAAAGTTCTGCTACTAATAATAATTTGATGCTGGTGTGTTAAAAGATGAAGTATTTCCTTATCTGTAAAACCAATAATAAAGCATAACTTCACCAGATGCTCAACATTATTCATTTTAAGTTTTTGTTATTTTTCATGTAGAGTTCTCATGATTTTATTCTGGTAATAATAAACACTTCATTCTGGTATTATTTCGATTTTATTGTCGTCTGACTTTATTACTTTAATATTATGACTTTATTCTTGTTATTAAAAAAAACCCAAACTTAGCCTGGCCGTAATATTCCATCATAAAGTTGATCTGAATTCATATAAGCTGTAAAACAGGCTTGGGTGTGCGGACATCACTCTGAACTATGGAAACCCAAAGAGTGGATTGGTGAAAACAAATTTTGATTTTGCAAAAATTAGTTGATTGATTTTCCAAAAATTTGATTAATCAAAATCAATTTATCGCCCAGCTCCAGTGGCAAGGAAACCAAACGCTGCCCATTAACTTGCTTACCTGCAGTCTTGGGGTAGCTGTAGAAATGACCCTGGTCAGCAACAGAAGCATGTTCACACGTGGAAGGAGTTCAGGACCGTTCTAAAAGAAAACAAGGAGCACAGCAGGGCTTTCACAAGTCTTTAAACACAGAGATAACACTGTTTAACATCCATTGTTTAAAGGAGAGCCATACACAAAATGTAGTGATATCATAAAAAGGGCAACAAACAGTGAAAACAGAAAGGGATGTAACATAGAATTTAAAAGGTATTTATTACAGTTATGCAACAGCTAACAGAGAAAACAGAGGCTGGAATGGATGCACGTATCTACCTCGTCTATTGTTGTGTCATCATTGTCCGTGCTGGCCCGTAGCTGGGAGTGCACGTTGATGACCTGCAGCGCTTTGGTCATCATGCTCTCCGTCTCCTCGGTGCTGCCTGAAGACTCCCTGAGCATAGCGTTGAGGAGAGGGAAGCAGAAGGAGAAGGCAGGGGCAGCCAACTGAGCTACATCTGATGAAGGAAACAAAAAGTGACAGTAGTTGTTTTTGGGGTTGTTTTACTAAACAGGTAACAGGTACAACGGTTGAAATATTTTCAAAAACTAGGTCATCTCAGTATTGGTCAAAATTTCACTTCAAATATATCTATGGATGCATGACGTCCACTTTAGTTGACAAATGATTGTCTTTTTTTTTTTCCAAATCTAGAATTAATTTTATCAGTTGCATTAGTCCTGAGTTGTTACTATGTAAGAACTTATATATTATATTCAGGTTTTCCCTTTCCTCTGTCTGCTGCTGCTTTTTGAAGTTTGTTGTACACTTGCACCAGTCTGCCAGTAGGTGTCAGTGGGTGGTGGGACACAGCAGGACCCCAATATGCAAATATTCCACCAAAACCCACAGGGTCAGAAAACAGCTGTTCAACACAGAGACTTTCGTGAATAAAAGGGCCAAAATAGAGAGGAAGTTAACTTTATAACTATGAACACTAAGAGTTTGGACTCAAAGCAACACAAAAACTGCATATACTCTACTTAAAGAATAAAATAAAGAGTAGAGTCCCAATGAAATCTGTTTAGTTTAGATTTATCAGAATCTCATATTTTACAATGCAGACATTTTTTCCATGAAAAAAGAAGGTCTATTTTACACCATGAGAGAGACTTGAGTCTCTGCTGAGCTGGTCACATCACACGGACAGACAGGAAGCTGGAGAGACCAGTACAGTCTCACTGTTCATTTCATTGTGAACGTCACTGTATAGACAGGGAAAAACAATTCCAGATATTCTGAATTTTACAATGGATTGTTGCATCTGCATTTTTGATTGTTTGGAGATTAAAAAAAAATTTGACCCTGAAAATCTGTCGAATTTCACTGTGTAAAAATATCAGACTGATAACTTCAACATTCAAAACACAATGTGAGACAACAGCCTACTGCAGCTTTGATGCTGGACTTTTATATTTGTGTCCATGTGCAGGCCTGTCATGATAATTTTTGCTGGACAATAAATTGTCCTAGAAATTATTGCGATAAATGGTTGGAAACCATTTTCAAGTAATATGATGATAATGGAATAATAATGCAAGGTAACCCTCTCAAAGACCAATATACTTTAATTTTGTAAACACTTAACCCTGGAACCAGAAGATATTTTAAATATCCAAAATAAAACACGACAACCAAAACACAAAAAACGGAAATAAAAACCACTTAAAACTGAAACTATAAATAAAGTGGATTATGATGTTTCTGTTAGAAAAATATTAAGCAGAATGGAAATTATTGAGCTTATCATTTTAATTTATCACGCAATTAATTAATTCCTTAATGTGACATTAAATAAAGATGCCTGCTGTTGCAAAAAAATCTCCAGAAGATGGCAGAAGAGGGCCATCTGTAAGGTGATTTTCCCAGCTTCAATCAGCAAATCAACTGAAATTGTACAGATTTCAATTGATTTGCTGTGGGCTCTGCTATGGGATGAACAGCATGTTTTATAAATTGCTGCTAACACATTTGTAAAAAAAAAAAACAAAACAAACAAAAAAAAAAATTTGATTATTTTTGTTGAACTTTTTAAATTAAAAGGCAGCAAAAAGAAAAACTTCAGTCGGGTAATATTTTGTAATTGTATCATTTCACATATTTGCCTATTTTTAGCTTGTGTTTTGCTTTTAAATCATAAAGACTACTGTTGGCACCACTGATATTGTTACCAGTATAAATGTTTACCTGCAGCCTTGCCTTCTCTCTGTGGGACTGTGTGTTCATACAGCAGCAGCACAGTGCGGTGGGCTGCTGTGTCCAGGTCCTCCTCGTCCCAAGCCTGGTCCAGATCGCACTCAGGCTTCAGCAGGCGTAAAGTCACATGACCCACAAGTACAGCTGGGAGTGGAAAAAAGAAACGACAGTGAGTTGACCTCTCAGGGACAGAGACACATGCAGCAGGACAGTCCTGAAACCAGCCTCCTACCCAGATGGTGAAGGTGTTTGGGCATGAGGTGCACTCCGATGTCCAAGAAGACCTGCTGGATGCGTGGAGCAGCTAGAGGGGAGTGGAGGAGGGGCATCAGGACCTGAAGGACGGCGGGGAGTTCTCTGCTGATCTGAGCTGGTCCTACTTTCAGAGTCGCCTCCAGCAAACCTACCACACTCTGCAGCTCCACATCCATCTGGAGAAAACACACAATTCACTGTTAGAAATGAAACAGTAGGAATTCTCTTAAATTTTATTTGTGCAATTTTTTTTTTTTTTTTTTTTTTTTTTTTTTTTTTTTTTTTTTTGTGAGTTATGAACCATATACCCCTTGAAGTCTTTTGCGAACAGCTGACTCCTTCTCCAGCTGGACTTGAATCATTTCCTTCTGTTTGCTGGTTAACTGCACTTCATCTTTAATGCCTTTCTTCTTCTTTATCTCCTGCAGAATTAAACAGGAGGAGGTAGCCAAGATCAAAAAAACACATTTTCTGAGACAAATGACTAAAGACTTAGTAATAAGTTTACTCTTACTTCCTGTAACTCCAGTTCAATGATCTGTTCCTTGTAGGAGTAGGCCTTGTTTTCTCTCTTCATGTTCACCTTCTTGGTGTTTTCCTTCTGGGCGCTGCAGAGCAGAAGGCAGGAGTACATGAATACCAAGCAGATATGCGGGAGGCCCAGGAGAACCCAGCTTAGAGACAGGAAGCGTGTTACCTCTGGATGATGCTGTTATCGTACAGCTCTCCATCAGGGGTCTGCATGATGGCGTACTCCTCCCTGGTGACTTGGAGAAGAGTGGGCTGGGCAAGACCTTCAACGATGTGACTCATCACCCGCGGCAACAGCTTGTTTGGCGAGAGGATGCTGAGGGCACCGACTGCATTTTTCACCGCCTTTCAAAAAGAACAAGTAACCAAATATTCAAGCACTGAAATTGTCTCTGAAGCTGTTTAACTGCAGCTACAGTCTATAAAGAGATATAAAATCAAAAAATGAAGAGGAAGAGTTTAATCATCACCTGGCTGTCAGCATTGACCTCCAGCAGCTGTGGCAGGATAGCCTCCAGGTTCTTTTCAATAAGCTCTTCAGCTTTTATCTTCATGCAGGAAAGCAGGACAGGCCACAAGCCAGGCCGAGCGCTGACTGAAAGAGATGAACATGAGAACAGGATCATCTCAGTGTTCCTACAAATCTTCAGTTATTCATACTACAGGCAGAAAGGCTTAATCGTATTAGTCGGTTATTGAAATAATTGTCAATTTAGTAATTGATTATATGTTAGCTGGAGTATACACACACAAAAAAAGCCATTTGCTGAAAGAACAACATACTCAGAGCAGTAATTAAGCCAAAGCTGTACAAAAAAAATTAGCTGCAGCCCTACAACACTATGATCTAGAGAGCAACTTTGCCGTACCTATAGATGGATGATGAGTAACGATGAGGGTCTCCATGGCCATATTCTCTGCTTCGGTCGGGTCTCCCCACTGGTTGGCAGCTGAGCAAACTACACACAGTGCATCCAACAGGACACGAGGGGGGACGTAGCTGCGGCCGAGCTCCGTCAACTCTCCTGACTCTGACACCAGGGCGTCCTGGGGCAGAACCTGATCATTTGACAACAACGGGACCATAAATAATCCTGATAAGTGTCAATAAGCACAAAATGCTTCATACATGTATAATCGGCTAAAATCCAGTTTGATATTTTCTCTTAGTGGGCGAGTTTCTAACCTTGTGTTTGTTAATGACGACCTGTAGTTCTCCTAAGAGGCCGTGAGCGAGACTGGACCCACCCAGAGAGGAGAGCAACTTCCTGACGCTCTGCTGCGCCCTCTTCCTCACACGCCAGCTCCTAGACAACAGCACTGCAACTGCGGCGTGATGATACATCCTGCAGAGCCAATCGTCACAATAAGGAGAGGTCTTACCCAGTCAGAAGAGAACTGTGATGTTCCAGCTGTATTCTGTATTGTATGCACCATCCATCACAGCTGGGAAATATTTCATTTATTTAAGCCAAAGTCAGCTTTGTTATCCTGTTAGGTTTGATTCCTGTGTGCTGGAATGACGCAGGTCAACAACTGAAACAAGGATGCCCCCAGCCTTCAAACTGGGGACACATTCTGACATGGCTTTGGGTGTTATTTGACATACTTGATAACTGTTTTCTCTGAGTTCTTATTTACGGGTTTTCTGGATTCATAATCATGAAATCTATATATTTTTGGTCTTACACAAAATTCAATACAAACTTAAAATACTTCATAATGTGTGTAAAAATTGCTCACAGGGAGCAAATACAAAAAAACGTTTCTAGACTGTAGAAACCGGAGAAAAGGGCTTCAGTATGCTAGGGAGCATAAAGACTGGACCCTGGAGCAACGGAAGAAGGTCATGTGATCCGATGAGTCCAGACTGACCCTCTTCCAGAGTGATGGGTGCATCGGGGTTAGATGAGAGGCCAATGAAGTGATGCACCCATCATGCCTCGTGTCTACTGTACTCTATGGGGGCAGCGCTATGATCTGGGGTTGCTGCAGTTGGTCAAGTCCAAGTTCAGCAACATCATGAGGTCAGCTGACCACCTGAATATACTGAATGACCAGGTTAATTAGGCTGACCATGCTAATTAACCATGCTAATAGCTAATACTAACAGCCACATTTGTTAATGCTAGGTTAACCATGCTGATTACTTAAAAATCATCTAATGTGGTTTTCTGGACTTTTGTTTTAGATTCCGTCACTCATAGTTGAAGAGTAGCTACGATAAAAATTGAAGACTTCTACATGCTTTGCTAGCAGGAAACCCTGCTAAATCTGCAGTGTATCAAATGCTTGTTCTCCCCACTCTATTAGAGCGTGAGCTTTTTTTTGGGGCCAAGCAGTGTAGCATGACAATCAAGGCTATGATGATTGGATGTAAACTTCCGACCACAGCTGTGTACCGACAGACACAGAGAGAGACTCACTGTGATTTGCTGGTGTTCAGTCGGTGAGCGTGATCCAGAAACAGCCTCTCACAGAGCTGCAGCACCGTGAGCAGAGCTACAGACACAGAGAAAGAAATAAATCATTTTATCGGTCATGATTATTTTACAGATTTCAAAGGCTGCACACTTCATAATCCTTACTCTCTTCACTGCTTTGAGAGAGGAACTTCTCTGTGGTGAATAATGGTTTCTTCTCATCTAAGATCAGGTTCCAAAAGCTGGTGAATTTCGCCTCTATGAGGAAAAGAAGTCTCCATCAGTTTAAATCCTCGTTGGTCTGGAATCATCTTGGAGATTCTTTAAAACCCAACTCTTACCTGTTTGCGTCTCGAGCAGAGCGAGTCGACTCAAAAGAACCGAAGCTGCTACACCCTCCGCGAGCAGAGCATGCTGGGAGTTTTGCGCTGCGGCTTTCTCAACTGCTTGGAAGAGCAGGGGTGAGAGGTCTGAGGACTGGGCCAAAGTGTCACCTAAGAACCGAGGCGATAAAACACATGAGAAGAAATCTGGGAACAGCTGAAGGATCCAACCTCACCTTGACGGGACTTACCTTTAAAGGCCCCCAGCATGGTCTGAAGGTAGGCGTGCCGAACTGCAGAAGTGGAAGTCTTCAGAGTGAAAGCTTTCTTAAACCAGTCCAGCAGAGTGGCAGGAACCTCCACTGTGAGGCGACTGCTCCACTGAGACAGCACGGACACCGCATGCACCAAGGTGCCTTCATGAACTGAACAAAACAAAGGAGAGTTTCACTTAAAGTTTCCACCACCAAAACATTTGATTGAGCTTCTGATAGAAAGTAGATGAAGAGCAGCCACACCTTCTTGTTGTAAGTATGGGATAAACATCACAGTGACTGCAGAGCTCAGAGTCTGACTGGAGGTTCCCGACACTGCGTGATGGCTGCAGCTTGAGATCCCTTAGGAGACGACGACAAAAATATCTGCTCTCATTTACAGACTTGGACAAACAGTGAAGGTGAAGAAAAGACCTTCAAATAAACCCATCTTTTCTAGCAGCATGAATGATTCCGACTGGAGCACATTTATTCAGTCGTTAGAAAATGTTTTTAACTGAATCACCAGTGATACTTGTGACCAAGACCTCAAACAAAACCTTTAAAGTAAATGCAGTTAAAGCATTTTAATCATCTATTTTTTTAAGTAGATAAGAGGTTTCTGGGTATTTCTCTTCATTTTCCCCACTGATACATTTGATGTGACACAGGAGCTCACAGAGGCAGCCACTGGGCACCAGGCTGGCAGAGTGAGCAGTACGGTAAGGGAAGTGAAAAATATCTCCAAAGGTCACTGATCGGCCAACTGCTCCAAAGATGGATATCAGCCTTTTCTGCCCTACCATCCCAAATGTAAACATGTGGAGTTTGCTAAACACTAAGTTTTACATGAACTGTGTGCTTTGGTCAGATGAGACTAAATCATCGCATCATTGAGCTTTCAGCAACAGACTGCAGGTGGACTGGGCCTGAAACAGAATGATAAAAGCACCTCATCTCTCCGATCTCCAATCTTTTCATACTAAATCTGATTTTTTTTTCTCCCTTTCTTTTCTTAAAGTGAACGCATCATGCAAAATCCTTTTTTTTTTTTTAACCCTATATATACATTTTATTGTGTACTTGGAGTCTCTTGGAGTGCAGAAAAGTTGAATTTAGTCTCTCCTGGTGCTGTTTAGATATCTTTATATTCTTCTTGGGTTATATTTTTCAGTCTGTTCAGTTTTCTCTATTCCTGTTATGTTTTATGTTACAGTATTTGCTGCGGAACTGTTAAACAAGGTCATAGACTTCAAGCTAGCCACTTTCAGGAATCCACCATTTTTATTTCTCACAAAGATTTTGTTGTGCAAGTTCAATGAAGCCACAACTACAAGTGGATGAGTTAAAACGTTCGGTTGTTGAGTATATTAACCCAGACGATTAATTGCACTGTCCCCCAGCATCGGGTTGCTGAAGCACTCGTCCTTGATGGATTGAGGAGTCAGTTCCTTCTATCTATAGAAATGATGGACACAGCAAACTACGGAAGCCTGAGTAGTGCATTGGAGAAAAAAAAAATCTTGATTTTCCAAAATTTATTTTGATAAATTAATACAATCAATTTATCGCCCAGCCCTCGTTTCAAGTATGGTGGTGGATTAGTGATGATATGGACCTGTATCTCTTCCAAATTCCCATGGAACCTTATTAACATTTTTCACCCCAGGAAATAAACATACTCAAATTAAAGTTTAGATATTGCATCTTCTTGCAAACGAAAGCACACTTAAGACTTCTCACCTGACAACACGCTCATTTTCTGGGCAACAACTGTGAGCTTTCCTTCAGACCCTGCAATCACAAGATCAGCACATTAGGCCAGGAAAGCCAAACCAAGGTAGTAAACTATCCCAAACTGAGTGACAAGTAAAATGCTCACCTCCAAGGATCTTGAAAAGGTGAGTGACGATGTCCTGAACCGCAGTGGCGTCACTGCACTGCTGGGCCAAGTTCTGCATGGCCTTGACAGCTTCCTCCATCAGCTGGGCATTATTCGCCTTCAGCTGGCCTACATCAAGACGAGAGACAAAAAGCAACCCTTTTTACTCTCCATGTGACAACATTGTTTCAAACATTGAACTGAGAGTCAACTCGAGTCTTACTTGCTATGGCTTTTCCGATATCCATGGCATACTGACTCAGATCTAGAGTTACAGCGGACAGCAGGCAGGAAACGGCTGAGAAGACATGAACAGCGTTGTTAGTGACTGTACGGGTTTTCCACATTACGACTGAAGGCCATCAGAGACAAAGGAGTCTCACTTTGCATAGCATTCTCTGGACTGCGGAGCATGGTCTTCTGCAGGGTGGGCAGGAGCAGCTCCTTGAACTCAGAGTGGGTGACGTGACGCAACAAGGAGCCGCTCTTGTCCAAAACGTGTTGCTGCGGTTTTGTTTTGCTCATCAGGACTGATTTTATGTAAAGGTCCAACAGGGCGCTCTATAAAACATGAGACAGATGGCTGTTCGTTTTAAACACTATAATTATAAGACAAGATCCAAACCACGGCTAAATTATCTCACCTTGTGTTTCTCTATTGTGGTTTTGTCCTTCTGAGCAGTGCAAAAGTCCAAACACACCCCCAGCATGGGCAGAGTTGTGGGGCTCTGGTCCAGAGTCAACAACGTGCTGATGTAGTGATCAATCAGTCCAGGCGTCTGCGAGAAACAAATAGATGGGAAATGAGTCCAACATTCCTCTAGTTTGACCCTAGAATAGTTTGGTACACAGAGGAGTTCATGGTCAACTCAATGAATATAAGGTGGCCAGGCGCTGCTGCTGCAAAACACCCAAATCATCACCCTTCCACCACCATGCTTGATAGATGGTGTTTAGTGCTGCAGAGCTGCAGTATTATTGTTAAACAGGAAAACTTTCTCAAGACAGTCCTTCCAATGAACCGTACTTGTTCCCTCGCAGCAAATATCTGATTGCTGTTTAGAGATTCACCAGATGGAGGTCTGAAAAAAGAGGAATCAATAAACTTGCCAGTTAAGTTTGAAAGTGTGTGGAAGTTTTTTGTGGAAAAAGCAGGTATTATCTTTTGATTTTTGTGCGGAGTGATCAGACATAATACTTAATTTAATAATAAAGAGGGGGTTGTTTTAAAGCTTTAAGAGATAACTTCATAAAGTAGATTTTTGTGCTTGCACGAACTGATCAACTCATTTCAGTTTCCATTTGGTGACATTCAAAGGAAAAAGGGCAGCTTTGCAGCAAATGGCCCCACATGGAGGAAACAGCTGCTACAACGGTCTAGATCATCAAAAAGGTGAAAGTTTCAATTATACTACAGAACATTTCAGAACAGAGTCCAGAATAGCAAGTACCAGGACCATCACTGTTTGAGATGGGATTTTGCCATGAATGTAGACCTTTGCACTGCCAACATATGTTTAATAATTTCAGCTAAATGTAAATATTAGAAGAACAGAAAGCTCACTCACTTCTTCCCAGAGGTGACAGAGATTCTTAAGGCTTGATTTCTTCGCTGTGATTTTGGCTCCACCGACCACCTCAGCCACAAGAAGGCTCTGAACCTCCACCTTCGGCAGAAGAGAGCAGATTACACAATGACCCTGATCTGTCACTTCAACCATAAAACCAACAGCAATGTTTTACACCTCTGTGTCAACGTACCAACAATTACTTCGGTTTCAACATTCAGTAATTTCAGTTTAGAAACAAAAAAAACTCTGACCATTTTCTTCCAGATGGGTCCTTCTCTCTTCTCTGGAGCTGAAAACACTTTTGGGATTAAAAGGCAGGTCCAAGACAGGCCTATAAAGGCAGCAGAGCCGCTGCTTTTACTGCAAACAAAATGAGCCAAGCATGAGAAACGGTGGCAGCAACAGCAAGAATTTATTTCTTCACAGATTTTTGTTGTTCAATTTAATTTTATCTTAACTTAGCAAAAAAAGTGAGGAAATTTGAGTTCAGTTGATTATTTCTTTGTTGTAACAATGCCTCTAGGGAGTAACACCTTTTTAGTTCCCTTTAAATGGAGCCACATTCATAGGAAAAAGGCTTGGGTTGAGCAGCAGGGCTGAGTTAATGGGAGATGAAAACGTGTTAAATATTCTCTGCCAACAGAAAACAGCTTTAGGTGGAGGAAGTGTAATGGTGTGTGTGTGTTTGGGCAGGGGTGGGGCGGGGATCTCTTTCAATGGAAAATCAAGGCTGGTCTTCACTGGAAGCAGCATCAATGTGAGAGAGACAGAGATGGCATCCATGTCCATTCTTTAGGGACCAGACTCGATCCTCCAAGATGTGCACACTCGCCCCAACAGAGTGGGCTTTAGCAGAGAATTTGGGAGTGGAGAGGATGGAACGGCCTGTCTGCAGTCCTGACCCCTAACCCCATTGAACACTGGTGGGATTAGAGGTAAATGATATGGACTTAAAAGTCTTATCACGATATTTTATGATGTTTATTGTGATAAATGTAATGATAAAAACATATTCATAGCCTCTTTTTGAGGCAACTGTATGGCTATTACTGCCTGTCACTGTAGTCATAGCCCCACAAAAACAAACACTAGTCATGCATGCAGTGACTACAGTACATGAAGTCATATTATGGAATTTATTGAAAGTTATTGATATTGTCATGAAATAAACAATAGAAAAAAATTGTATGAATTTTTTTCACAATAATGATAAACATTATGATTATTACCAATCCTTACTGCAGTGGACAAAATGGGCTTTAAAGCTGCAATATGTTACTTTTATATATATATATATATATATATATATATATATATATATATATATATATATATATATATATATATATAAAACTTTTCTTTACATATTTGTTAAAACTGTCACCTTGTCGTGACAGTATGTTATGAGACAGATGATCTGTGAAAAGATCGATCTCCTCCACCTCCTCCATGAGCCACTTTTGCCATCTGAAGAAATGCACTGCTACCGAATCATTCTGACCAAAACCAACCAATCAGAGCCAGGGGGAGTGTCTTAGTGCTGTCAGTCAACTTCATTTACTTGCTGCTAAATGTGCTAATGGTGGAGAAACAACTTACCGTTACAGGAAAACCGTTTATCTGTCGCCATGCTAACTAGCCTGAGCATTCACAACAGTCTCTGCGAGCTGCAGCGCAGCAGAGAGCAGGGGGGAGGGAGAGGGGGGATGAGCAGCACTACTCAGACAATGATAGACAGCGCTAAGACCGCCTCCTGGCTCTGATGAATTGTTTCTCAATAGCACTGGGAGTACTGGGAGAAGGCAGAAGAGATAGATTTTTTCACAGATTATCCGTCTCAAACCATTCTGTCATAACATAGTGACAGTTTCAACAAATAAGTAGAACAATTCTTTTTTTTTTATATAAAAGTTACATACTGTAGCTTTAAATTTTATCACAGAATTTTGTGGTACTATTGTGATAACTATATAAAAAAAAAATATTAAAAAAAAATAAAGGATGGAACAAAAATAGGAGAAAACATTAAAAATAATTCCGACAATACAGACAGTTTTTATGGTTTTCAAACATGATACATTGAAATTCATCTTTGTCAGGATAAATCAAGATTCTCATCATAACATTTTTTTTTTCATGAGTGCAACCTGCACACTTATCTCTGCTGCTCAACTCAAAAATGAATTTTTGTTACAAATGTGGCACCTTTTAAAGGGAAACAAACAGGCTCTCTTAATTCCCAGGAAGAACAAGTTTGGGGCCTACCTTGGCTCCCCGTTTTTGCTGATGACTCCACAGTTCAGAAGGCCCTGGAGAAGCCCAGCCACCAGGACGTCAGGCTGAGTCTCGGCCAGCTGGCCGATGACAGAGAGCAGCTCTCTGCGTGATGCAGCATCTCTAAACAACACAAAGGGAATTAAAAATACAAAAAAATAGATAAATAAAAAGCACACAGTATAAAAAAACAATAATATTTTTTTTTTTAGTTTGGTTACCCTGGTGGCAACTCAAACCTACCGATATCTGTGTGGGGTGAGGCAGAAGAGCTTGCACAGTCCTTTGACAGCAGGCTCTGGTAACTCTACAACAAAATATACAAACCCAGATTTTTGCTGATGTAGGCTCATTTTGAACCAATTTGAAACAAGACAGATGACAAAGGCACACAAATGTCCTTACCTTTACCCTTCAGACATTGTTTCAGATCATTGTATATCTCCTTGCGCTCCTTAATGCTGGCTGTAGTCACTTTTACAGCAAATTTCTTAAGGGTATCTGAAACCTGAAGTGAGAATCATGTCAAGAATTAAAGCTGATGAACACTTTCAGGAGACAAATTGACAGCTAAGAGATCCAAAGCCTTGAGTTCATCTTAAGCAGGGGACATAACACACAACCTTTACAGTTTGCATAGTTTCAAAAGAATAGATATAGCCTTTATTGTCCCACGATGGGGAAATTTCTGTGCAACAGCAGGAAAGTGGCAGTGGCAGGCAATAACTAAAAAACAGACTCACACAAAAAATATAAAATATATAATAAACAGAATAAAGTATATAAAAAAATATTGTATTGTAAGGCAAAATTTCAACATGAATACTGTGTAGTCATAAAAAAAATACTCCAGCTCAGAGGAATGTGCAACTGAGCTGGTTAATTAAAAATCTACAAGATGTGCATGTCTCTGAGCATTAAAAACACAATCTATTTACAGTTAGTGAGAACAGAAAAACGATAGAGTTATACAGACACTAGCATGGATAACACTAATTGATTTTGTTGGGAGCAATGATGGTAATAGAGTCTCCTTCGTGGACCTAGGATGCAGCAGTCTGTCAATGAAGGAGCTCTCCAGCTGAGCAACAGCTTCATTCATGGGGTGGGAGACATTGTCATCAGTGATGTTATTTTAGCCAGAGTCCTTCTGTTTCCCAACACCTGCTCTGGGTTGAGGGGGCATCCTAGCACAGCGCTGGCCTTCCTGATGAGCTTATGGAACCGCTTCCTCTCAGCTGTAGAGAAGCTGCTGCTCCAACATACAGACCCACAGAAGATGGCTGATGCCACTACAGAGTCAAAGAAGGTCTTCAGGAGCCCCCCCTACACTCCAAAAGACCTCAGCCTCCTCAGCAGGTAGAGTCTGCTCTGACCCTTCCTGTAAAGTGTAGTGTTATTAGTCCAGTCCAGTTTATTGCTGTTCAGGTGAACACCCAGGTATGTACAGTGGCTTGCAAAAATATTCATACCTGTTGAACTTTTCCATATGTTGTCACATTACACCCACAAACATAAATATATTTTATTGGAATTTTAAGTGAAAGACCAACAAAAAAAGTGGTAAACAATTGTGAAGTAGAAAGAAAATTAAACATGATTCAAAACATTTTTTACAAATAAAAACCTGAAAAGTGTGGTGTGCAAAAGTATTCAGCCCCCCTGAGTCAATACTTTGTGGAACCACCTTTGGCTGCAATTCCAGCTACAAGTCCTTTAGGGTCTGTCTCTACCAGCTTTGCACGTCTAGTGACTGGAATTTTTGCTCATTCTTTTTTCCAAAACAACTCAAGCTCAGTGAGATTAGATGGAGAGCATTTGTGAACAGCAGTTTTCAGATCTTTCCACTGATTCTCACTTGGGTTTAGGTCTTTGACTGGGCCATTCTAACACATAAATATGTTTAGTTTTAAACCATTCAACCAGGGTGGTTGTCCTGCTGGAAGGTGAATCTCCACCCCAGCGTCAAGTCAAGTCAAGAAATAATTAATTATGCTGATAATTTACTTATGTATAAAGTTCTGGGTGATTTGGCTCAGCTTCTACTGTAGCATTTCAGTAAAGAAAAATCATTTTTTCAGGCCGATATTGAGGTCTGGTTCTCTTAAGTCTTGGGCTGCCAATTCTGAGTTTAACCAATTAATATTTAAGAGCTACAACACATAAAAGTGAAAACAATGTAGGGCAGGTTTGTTGATAAGGGATAATTGCTCTGAATACAAAAGAAAGTGAAGAGATTACATGACTATCTCACTTATGACAAAGATTCCACCTTTATCTGATAAAAATGAATCAAAGTGCATGATGTGATTTCATGTTTCATGGAGAATGCTGGGAGTTCTATGTTATTCTACAGGAAAATAATAGTATTTATTTGGTCACTTTTCCCGTTGATTCAAAATCCAGGGCTGATTACAATCTCTGGCTGGCTGATTGATGCATCCATAATCATAGTTTGGAATCTTGTCACTGCATAGTACCAAAATTACTTTGCCAGAGTTCAAAAATCATGAACCGAATATGCATTTATAGAGAATTCATGAAAGCAATGAATTTAAAACATACAAATTTAAGACATAAAATGCATTGTTGAATTCTAGCATGAGAACTCTTGATATATATTTAAATGCATACAATTAAAACAAACAAAATCAAAACATTTTTTTCATTTTTTAAGGGCTTGCGTTTTGATGAATCGACAGGGAATTCAGGAAAACTTTAAATCATAGCCAATAAAAACAGCACGAGTAATGTAACAATATGATGTAATCTTAAAAATTTAGCTTCCAGAAAAAAATATTATTCTTTTATTTTTACTTCAGAAGAAACGTCACAGGTTTTATATCAAATGTTTTCCAGACATTAACTCTGATGTTGCCTCTGTTTGTGTACCTCACTTAGCTAAAAGCATTTGCTTAACTTATAATGCCCGTTTGTAGTTCTGGGGGGCATCACTTAGCTAACTGTAGACATCATTTTCTTTACTGAACACTTTTAGGAGTTCTGATTCGTAGAGGTTACAAATAAAAAGTTTACACTCTGATAGGCTTTTTTAGAAGAGCGAAAAATCTGGTGTGTTAGTGGGCCACAGCTGTTTTCAGACAGCAGTCATGCTGGCAGCAGCAGTCACATTACTGAGGCTACACGTAGCGCTCAGCTAACAGTCTGCTAGTTAGCCTCTGCTAACTTCTGCCACCCTTCCTCTATAAAAGGCTGAACAGCCCGAAGCGTTCAGTCAAGACCAGCTCAGTTTGTTAAAATATTGCTTTCCCTTGAACTTAGTGAGCATCCACAAAGCTTTTTAAGGCTGCATTAAAATTTTAAACCACACAAACCTGCGTGTCCGCTGCCATAATGCCGGTCTTGTTGCAGGAAGGACTTGTTGATGTCGCTTCCGGGTCAAAACTGTTACCCATCCCCTTTTTCCTTTTAGAGACAGTTTTTGGGGGTCGCGTTGCAGTTTGTTCTGGCCAAAAGTTTTGTCTGTGATAGAAATGTGATTTGCAAATACTGCAGCCTAAGTTTTAGTCTGTACTGTTCTCACAATGAGTGAGGACTGAACAGATCCATATTAATAAACTGCAGAGAGGTTGCCAACTCTCACTGGTCTGGAATGAATGAGATTCAAGCCTTCCTTCTATTTTTCAGTCTTACACTCTGCCCACACAAATCACACTCCAAATAAGAAAAGTATCAGCACTCAAACAAAACATTTTTTTACACTGCTGATTATGATTGTGTAAACCTCTCTGAGGTCCTGATCACTCTGCTGATGCCTTCAGTTAGTTGTGCCGTCTCAGTGTTACTCGGTGATTTAGCTGGTCGGGATGCTCTGGACGACAAAGCTGTAGAATCTGGTTTGAAACAAGGATCGAGGAACTTGCTTGGGCTTATGGTGGATATGATATTTTGATATGGGTCAAACTTCCTTTCACTATGATGTTCCTCTCTACTTCAGGCCTCTGATGGTTCCATCAGAATTAAAAGGTGAAGAAGCTGTTTTTATATCATTTCAGTAGACCTGACTAGACTTGATCAAGGCATAACATCCCACCCAGGGGCGTCGCACCCGTGCGGGACTTTTCCTAGAGAGGTTAAATACCCCCAACTTTTCCAGCAGTTTTGCTCAAATACTGTGGAATGTTTTATTTCTGCCACCAACCTGAGCGCATAGGGAGTCTGATCGGAGCAGTTATATCTATGTGAACAAGCAATACTTCGTGTTGTGAAGCTGAACGTTTAAATCACACACGCGTTCCATATTGCTCCGAATGCCCCGTGCGTGCACGCTCGGGTCTGTCGCTGAGCTGGCACGCGCTCCGCTTTGACTCTCCTGCTTCTCGTGCACGCAGCTTGAAACGTCAAACTTAGCAAAAGCTCACCGAAAATATGCGCGCAGAGACAGATTCTTTTCATCCAATCAAAATATCCCTTGTAAATACTGCATTCAGAATCAGAATCAGCTTTATTCGTCAACTTCGTGCGCATAAACAAGGAATCAGACTTAAGTCCCACTTTGCTCTCAAAAAATATATAAATAGAAAAAAGCAAAACAGAGACAATAACGTTCTTTCTTTCTACAAGAAAGAACAATCTTTATTTTTTTTTTTTTTTAAATCATTTTTCATCCATCATATTCACCTATCATTATTTATGAATTAAATACAGTGCGTCACAAAAGTATTCAAAGCACTTGGACCTTTTTACTTTGCAATCACAAACGATGATAGATCAGTGAAAAGAAAGGATACATTATTTAAAATATTTTACAAATATAAATCTGTAAAGTGTGGCATGCAAAGTCAATACCTTTTATCTTCAGTTGTAGCTGAAAGTCTGGGATGTACCTTTACCAGCTTTGCACCGCTAGAGAGTGAAATATTTAGCTGTTATTATTTGCACAATTGTTACAGTCAGACTGAATGGACAGCAATTGGGTCAGTTTCAGGTCTTACGACAGAACGTAAATAACATTTAAGTCTGGGCTTTAGCAAGGCAATTCCAACATAAAAATGATTTGATTAAACCATTCATTGTAGCTCTGGCTTGTTGGGGGTCATTGTTCTTTTGGAAAATAAACTTCTGACCAAGTCTTTAACAGGCTTTTCAGGATTTTCCTGTATTTGGAATGTTTGTAACGTTACAGACTGGATGGTCTGCTAAGGACGATGTGTAGTATTTTGTCTTACCTTCCATCATATATAATCACCGTTATTACGCCATCCAACGCCCCCATGCACTGACTAAAAGTAGCAGTCCCTTCAACTACCATCCCCCGCACCTTTGAAAAGCTTGCTTCACCCCTGCACCATGATGAAGGCACATCTAAAGAAATTGTTGTGAAGAACATTTAAGCTAAAAGAACAGCTTTCTAGGTAATCAAGAACTTATTTGGTCACAGAGGAGAACTTTAACAAGTTGGGAGTGTCCAGCAAGAGCCAGGATCACCCCTTCCTGAGGGGCGTGCTACAGAATGTTGTTTCCACCTGTGCAGAACTTGCTCAACCCTGGCAGTGAGTGGGTATGAGTTTGTCAAACAGTTTAGAGAGAAAATCTTTGTGGCTGTAAGGAAGATATTTATGAGAAAAACACCAAAAGCAACAAATCTGGAGGAGGTTATAAGGACTGGAGAGCAGAAGACTGGTGGAAAGCTCTTTTCTCTCAAGAATCCACCTTAGTTTCAGACATCAGAAAAACAATTTGTCTGGAGAAGAAAAAATAAACAAACGTATGGGCCCAACTGTAAAGCCTTCTGACACAATCCAAATGGGGGTTGGTTGCTTGTCACCTAAAAATTCTTTCACAGAAAACTGTCATGCATAACAAGTTCATGCAGAACAAGAACTTCTTTCAAACTAAGCAATTAGGTGATGATCTGGGTATTTTCTACTATAAAGGAGCAAAGTTTACCAAGGCAGCAGTAACAAAGTGAATTAAAGATCCATCCTTCATATTTTCCATCCTTTATCCTTGTAGGGTTATGGGGCTGCTGGTATCCATCTCAAGCAATCAACAGGCAAGGGGTCGATTAATTCCTGGACAGATCAGTATTCTGTCAAAGGGCCAGCATAGACTCATATCAAACAGATAATTATAAATACTATCACTCACACCCAAAGGCAATTTTGAGTGACTATGATCAAATCATTTAAATTCTAGATTCATGGCCAAGAAACACCTCAGAGCTTCACTATCTAAAAAACACTAGCATCAGTTCTCCAAAAGCAGGCAGATAAATAGAAGTCAGTTAGGATTGGTCCCAGAAGATCATATTTATGCATAGAGTCAGAGGTGGGTAGTAACTCATTACATTTACTTATGTAACTTTTTGAAAGAAAAAAAACCTTTAGAAGTAGTTTTACTGCACCATACATTTTACCATTTACTTGAGTAATATTATCATGAAGTATCGCTACTCTACTTGTGTAAAATGTCTGGCTTCCCTACCCACTGTGTCTAGCTTCATTAAATGAAGAACAAGCTTGTTCTGACCAAAACTGCACCAAACTCACTCCTAAAGTTTATGTCAGAGTGAGACTTCTTGCTTGTACAGAAGTTTTATTGTTTTAGTGTCCTTTTCCGTCTTCTGAGGCATTGGGAGGTCAAGTAAACAGTAGATATTGTCACCAGAAGTACTTTCTAGTCTATATGTTCTAACATATATACATTACCTACTGTAAGTATTGGTTTCCCAAGTTTTATGTTAAAAAAATGACTTGTAAAAGTGTTTTTTATTCCTGAATTTATTATTTTGTAATTACATTATCTATTTTTATTATTATTTCTTAATTTAGTCTTTAAAATACCAGAAATTGCACCTAACTTTATATTTTTCTGTCTGCTTGTATCATTTTCAAATATTAAATCAGATGTTACAGGATTACTTGCTCAGTACACAAGCAGCCTTTTTACCATTACCTTTTTACTCTTGAGTAATTTTTTAGATGACTACTTTTTACTTTTACTCGACTCAAAATATGTTGGAATCCTGCTACTACAATTTTTGGGTACTGTACCCACCTCTGTATAGAATGAATTTAAAAAGTTATTAATAGAAGAGATGTATCTGCTAATAAAGTAACTTAAAAATGCAATAATTTTTTAAGGCTAATTTTAATTCAGTATTTAGCTATATGATATTTTAGACAACTGGTGACCTGTCCAGGGTGTACCCCGCCTCTCGCCCAATGACTGTGAGGATAGGCACCAGTCCCCCTCACGACCCTGCATGGATAAGCATGATGGATAGTGGATGGATGGATGGATGGATGGATGGATGGATGGATGGATATTTTAGATAGGAGCATGGGTAATGTTACTGTAAGTACCATTGAACTGGCATAACAGCAAATATGAGTTATTGTCAGGAAAGATGTGGGAGACAGACAGAACTTTAATGGATTAAAGTTCAAAAACATGGCTACCCTTGTCAACCATGACATTGTTTCAACAGAAAACATAAACCATTGTTTGCTGTTAGCTTCATGACAATGCAGATTATTAACGGCATGTTTTCTCAGAGTATAGGCAAAAACACACCTTATCGTCACAGGGAAAACACTATAAACATATTTAATGTCCAAGACAGTCACTTCAGCTCTCTATGGATCACTGTCTCTCTGACAGACCTTGGAATTTCCCATTTGGCTGAAATCTTGGACTTAGAATTTACCTTTTTTTAAATTGCATTTTAATATAGAATATTTTAAATGTCCTCGTTAGGCTAACATTGTGTACAGAGATCAGTATGTTTGTTGCATAGCACTAAAGGAGAAAAAAAGAGTTATGATTGACTTTTAAAAGGCTAATTATAAGTGTACAAATGTTGAAGAAAATGGCATGCAAGATAATTGCCCCCTTGCATTAAACATATTAACCACCAGGGGCTGCTGTTCATCCACGTTTTTATATTAATGTTATTTAAATGCTTTTTCCGACATGCAAATGTACTGCAATAGCAAAATATTACTATTACTAATGCTAAAGGAGCAGTATTATGTGTTTTCCAGCCACATAGAATCATTTTATGGCACAATCAAGTTACTATGTTACCTTCCGTTGTTACGAAGATGCTGTATATATCAAATATGAATTAAAAGAAATTTGACTTAGTAATTTAAAGTGTAACTAACCCCCAAATCAACTGTTTTTGCTGATAACATGATTAAATAGGTTATTTAGGGTTCTATTTTTATGTTTCTGTGCGAATTTTTACATTTTTGTGTAAGTTTAGTTTGGCAATATTTTCCCTAAAACCGTCTCAGTATTGGCTTCGTTCAGTCGAACTGTTCTTAAACAGTTGAATTTTCCTATTGGTTGCAGCGGGACAGGCTGCAACCACTACGTCACAGCCCCGCGTTGGGGCCTCGCCCGCCAGTTGGTGAGTCAGAAGCTGGAATAGAGAACCGGTTGTGTCCAGGGTTACTCAGCTGCGCAAATGTGTGATTTATTTACAGTGTGGACATGGAGTGGGATGGATCTCCTCTGCTCTGACTGCTCTGGTGATGTTATACTGCAGGACGGAGGAGTAAAAAGTCGCTAGATTTGTCACTTTTTGTTGTTGTTATTATTAAAAAGTCGCTAAATATAGCAAGAACGTTTATAAGAAAGCAACAGATCTTCGTTGCTTTAGTTAGTTAGCTTTAGTTATAGTTACACTCAACGCCTTGAAGTTGGGCCGCTGTCTCTTTAAGAAATTCCTGCTCTTTCTGAAACTCTGCCTTCAGGAAGACATAACAACAGCTAACCAGGAAGCTGAAGTTGGCTTCCGATTGCAGCTTACAATTTGAGAAATGGCTAAAGGACGATGACACTTATTTTTTCACTATCTTCAGCATCTTTAATCTACTGTAGTTAAAAAACTACAACACCTATTTCATTTGTGAAACTTCTATAAAAAGACATTCTAGAACTCTTTTTGCACCTGGAACACATTAGAGCAGAACTCATATCCAATTAACATTATTTGCTGTTATTTTAACTTTCTGTCTTCTCTCCTTTTTTCAACTTCATAGTAGCTTGAGCTGGTCTGACCTGTTTGGCTGGGGTGGCTTCCTGGAAGGAGGCATCGGCTGACCTAAGTGCTGCTAACAACTTAACTTTCTCCTTCTCCTTCCGTTAACTTTTTTGCTTTCTTTAACATAAAACATACTCCTACATCATGTTTATTTTGTGTCTCTGCTCTGTCTTCTCAAATCCCCAGTCGGTTGTAGCAGATAGCTGCTTGTACGGAGCCTGGTTCTGGTTCTGCAAGAGATTTCTACCAGTTAAAAGGAAGTTTTTCCTCTCCATTGTCGCAACATGCAAGCTTGGTATTAAGGATTGCTGAAGAGTTAAAGACAAAATGCAAATGATTATCCACTGTTGCTCCATGCTAATGAAAGAGTGAATGCTGCAAGTCAGTGACTGGATGCAATCTCATTGGTTTCCTGAGACAGAAAACTTAATTGAAACAAAGTGAATAATAATCTGAACTGTACTGACTTGTTTGATAACTACCATCAGCTAGAATGTATGTATGATTAGATTTAAATGACTTTTATAAAGTGTCTTGATATGAGTTGTGTTGTAAACTGGCACTATATAAATCTGAAATGAACTAATAATTGAATTGAAACGTGTTAGTGTCATTGCTGATGTCCATGTCTTATATTTTTATTGTGTGTGCAAATTATATTATCCTGTATGGCATCCCCTTCTATTTCTGCTTTTCTTCCTGCCCATTGACTAATGAACAAAAGGCCAGTAGTGTGACAAAAACCTTTAAAAGAAATCAGTTTAGTTTAGAAGATTCACTCATTTTAAGTAATTAAAACATGTTAGTCAAAGTTAAATGAAGGGCTTGTAAATAACCTTTATTAAAATGTAAATATTAGTATATCTGGAAAAAGTTTTTTAACAGAAACATTTTTAGAGGAACTCAGGCTTCAGTAAATGCAAGCCAAAAGCACTAACCAGGGCCGAGACCGAGCATGGCCAAATAGAGGAGAGGTAGAACAATTACAGTGACTGAAGCAATATGAGCATCCAAAATAATCATGTATTAAAAAACAGAAAAATTTTCAAATGATTCGTAATGTCTTTTTTTGCAGTGAGGAGCTTCTCATGCAACAGAGAGCAGAAATAGACGTGCAAACCTCTGAAATCAAAGAAAAGCAGGTTAATAAAAATGTTTACAAATTTGAAGTTCTCCATTTTTCATGTTTTTAACTGAGACTTATTTTATTGTGAAGATCTCTGACACACAAACACACACTTGCCTATTTTGACTTTTATTTGATATCTGCTCAAATTATTCTGCCATTACTGTAGAATAATCTGGTAATGGTTTGAAGAGTCTAGGTGTTTTAGTTTTGGAGCTGGAGCGGTTCTAGTGTGATTCAGGTACAAAAAAGTGCTGAAATCACCCTTTATTAAAATAGTTTCGCAAATCACACACTTGGTTTTAAATATTCTGCTGTTAGTTTGGAATAATCTTGTCCAGATTTAAAGAGTGTAGGTGTTGTAGTTTTAGAGCTGTACCAGTTCTAGTGTGATTCAGATACCAAAAACAGTGCTTAAATCACCCTTTATTGAAGTTTCACAAATCACACACTTGGTTTAAATTTTCTGCTATTAGAGCAGAATAAACTAGTTTAGGTTTGAAGTTTCTAGGTGTTGTAGTTTTTTTTTTTTTAAATATTGTAGATTAAAGATGCTGAAGGTTGTGAAAAATTAGGTGGAATCGCCCTTTAGTCATTTCCCGAATCGGTGGCTACAATCGGAAGCCAACTTCAGCTTCGTCAGCTAACCCTCTAACAATGTTTTTACCAATGATGCGCTGAGAAGTAGCTATTATAATGAGTTCAGTAGGTGTGCATTTCCACCAGGTGTTTGCAAATTGCTGGTGGCTAGTCTGGAGGAGCCTCTCAGCTCCTCCAGACAATGGGGAGGGTTGCTCTGTGTGGCAGAAGCTTAGAAACTGCAGCTCTAAGGAGGAGCTGGGTCTCAAAGGCGGCGCTAGGTCCATCAAGGCATTTTGCACAGCTGAATGGCTGCCACAGGATATTAAAGGATTTCTCAAATATGTATGAAAGAATCAATGCAACACTCCAGGTATGTTTTTGATGAGGAAATAACATTAACATGATGTAAAGCTCAAAAAAATAAAATAAAATTGAATTTACATGACGCAGCTCCTTTTTATTAAATACAGTGAAACCAAATGAGTCGAAAAGATAAATCCCAAGAACAAACATAAATGAATATTTAATATGCAGCATATTTTACAGCTGAAATTTCATGTCACTGGTCCTCCTGTTTATTTCCACCAGCTTAAGATTTAATAAATGTGCATAACTTATGGCATATTCTGTCTTCTGCTGAATCCTTCTTAAAATGATTTCAATAAGAGGAGGAGGTGAATGATATCTGCAGATAAATAGGTGTAAAGCATTGCTTACAGATGTGGGTGGTGCAACCTTAACAGATCCTTGTGAAAGGGAGATTCTAGAGAGAGGACATTTGAAAAACATCTTGAAAGCTTTCAGCTGAAATGTAAACTGCTTTTTCCTTTATTTGTTGGTTAGGAAGACATTTAATTGGGATGGAAATCCAATAAAGAAATAAATTGTACCATATCAATAGGAGATGCAAAGGAGGGAAGAGTGGGAAAATATTTCCATAAATATCTCTTGGCGTAATAACGTCACACATCTTGCAGCAGAGACCCCACACATATATAGCTTGTTGTTTCCAGGATCTTTACTCATTAATTGTCCTTCAGCTCACATATTTTCTCCTTTCAGCTGCCAGGGAGCTTCTGCTTTTTATGCTATCCTGCAAAGGCAAAGATTATAAGTCCCAAGACGATGAGTCCTGTCACCACTCCAACGCTGATGAAGATGATTTTCATCTTCTTGTTGGACATTTTCTTCTGCTGCTTCAACTTGTTGGATTTTTTTTCAAAAACTTTACTCTGAGGAAAAAAAACAAAACAAAAACAGAAGAACATGTTGAAATAAGTTCCAATACTTTGGTACTTTCCATATCCATATCTGTTAATAAGATAATAAGTGATGGAGTACAGTGGCTTGCAAAAGCATTCATTCCCATTGAACCTTTCCATATTTTGTCACATTACAACCACAAATAAATATATTTCATTGGAATTTTATGTGAAAGACCAACACAAAGTGGTATACACTGATGTAGAAAGAAAATTACACATTATTCAAAATAATTTTTACAAACAAAAAAACTGAAAAGTGAGGTGTGCAAAAGTATTCAGCCCCCTTTTCTCTGAGTGCAACCAATTGCCTTCAGAAGGTGCCTGATGATTGCTAATGACTAAGTAGACTCCACCTGTGTACCTGAGCACAAATACAGCTGCTCTGTGACAGCCTCAGAGGTTGGTTAAAAGAATATTTAGGAGCAAACATCATCATGAGGTCCAAGGAACACACCAGACAGGTCAGGAAGAAAGTTGTGAAGAAGTTTAAAGCAGGCTTAGGCTCTAAAAAGATTTCCTAAGCTTTGAACATCTCACGGAGCGCTGTTCAATCCATCATCTGGAAATGGAAAGAGTGTGGCACAACTGTAAACCCACCAAGACAAGGCCGTTCACCTAAACTTACAGGCCGAACAAGGAGAGCACTGATCAGAGATGCAGCCAAGAGGCCCATGGTGAATGTGGACGAAATGCAGAGATCCACAGCTCAGGTGGGGGAATCTGTCCACAGGACAGCTATTAGTTGCCCACTGTACAAATGTGCTCTTTATGGAAGAGTGGCAAGAAGAAAGCCATTGTTAAAAGAAAACCATAAGAAGTCCGGTTTGCAGTTTGCCTGAAGCCATGTTGGGGACACAGCAAACGTAGAAGAAGATGTTTTGGTCAGACGAGACCAAAACGGAACTTTTTGGCCAAAAAGCACATTTTTGGCCAAAATGAAAAATGCAATGTGTGGCAGAGAACTAACACTACACAGCACTCTAAACTGGAGTCAAATACAGGGCAATCTTGTAGAAAACCTGTTGGAGTCAGCAAAAGACTTGACGCTGGGGTGGAGGTTCACCTTCCAGCAGGACAACCACCCTGGTTGAATGGTTTAAAACTAAACATATTTATGTGTTAGAATGGCCCAGTCAAAGACCTAAACCCAAGTGAGAAGCTGTCGCAAGATCTGAAAACTGCTGTTCACAAATGCTCTCCATCTAATCTCACTGAGCTTGAGTTGTTTTGGAAAAAAGAATGAGCAAAAATTCCAGTCACTAGACGTGCAAAGCTGGTAGAGACAGACCCTAAAAGACTTGTAGCTGGAATTGCAGCCACAAAGTATTGACTCAGGGGGGCTGAATACTTTTGCACACCACACTTTTCAGTTTTTTTTAATTTGTAAAAAATGTTTTTGAATCATGTATAATTTTCTTTCTACTTCACAATTGTTTACCACTTTTTGTTGGTCTTTCATTTAAAATTCCAATAAAATATATTTATGTTTGTGGTTGTAATGTCACAACATATGGAAAAGTTTAACACGTATGAACACTTTTGCAAGCCACAATATGTTCATCTTCATTTTCAAAGACATCTTTCCACATCACAATCCCCGTCTTCAGCAACTACGAAGCTGGGATTGAAACAAGCGTGGCTGCTTGTCTGAAAAAAGATCTCTCTGAGGGCAACATTTTTCAAGCATTTTGTGCCTTTTGTACCCAATAGACCCTTTACTAATGCAGGCCCACATAACTAAGGTCAATAACATGGAAACGATGTTCCCATATTGCATTGCCGATCTGTGTACACAGTTGAGTATTTTTACAGCGGGATGAAAAAGCAGATGTGATCTCTGTGGGGATTTATTTACATTCAAGAGGCACACTGTCGCATCATGTGGGTGAGGAACAGACAAACAAGGACAGGAAAGTTTTTCAGCACAAATTCACCCTCAATGGACTTCTCTGAAATTAAATACAGCTGAAGAGCTGAATAACTGGTCTCGTTTGAGGCCTGAGCATTTAACAAAAGGAGCTGTATCTCTCTGATAATTCATACATTGGTGATTATTATGCTGATTTTCTTTCAGACTTATCAAAACATGCCTGATAGAGGGGTTGAGAGAGTCGTGGTTAAAGCATGATTTTTTTTATGCTTCAGAAAGGACAGAGAAATTAGTTAAGTACAGTGCTGTGAAAAAGAACTTGGCTCCATAGAGATTTATGATCCCTGCGAAGACAGTTCCTGTCATAACAGACAGACACTGAACATCTGAGCCATGTCTGAACGTCACTGGAGAGTCCGAATAGGACAGAATCACAGTAAAACAACAACTGCAAAAGCTAAAGTTTTGTTTGTTGGATTCCAAATGTCACAGTCCCTTCCTTGCAAAAGTATTCATACCCCAGGAACTTTCTGTTGTGTTACCTTGACAACATTTTGTTAGGATTTTATGTGATGGACCAAAACAGAGTAATGCATACTTGTAAAGTGAAGGAAAATGATCCATGGTTTTTAAAATTTACAAATAAAACTCAGACAAGTTTAGCATCCGTTTATATTCAGCCTTCCTGAGTCTTTGTAGGACCACGTTTCATAGCAAGTACAGCTGCAAGTCTTTGAGGCATGTCTCTACCAGTTCTCCACATATAAATACTAAAACCTGGCCCTTTCTTCTTTGCCAAATATCTCAAGCTCACTCAGGCTGGACTGAGAGCATCTGTGTGCAACCATTTTAAAAGCTTGCGACACGTTTCCCACTTAACTTTACTTTGACTGCGCCATTCAAACAAATATTCTCTTATCTAAACCATTCCATTGTACCTCTAGCTGTGTGTTTAAGGTCAATGTTCTGCTGGAAGGTGAATCTCCACCCCACTCTAAAGTCCACTGCAACATGTAGCAGGTTTTATTTCATGACTGCATTTTATTTATTTCCATGTATCAACTCTGACTAGCTTCCCTGCCCCTGCTGAAGACACAAAATGTCCACAGCATGATGGTGCCACCACCATGTTTGACAGTGGCAAATCTGTCGATGGTCTTCAGGGTGAGATTTAGGGTTGTTTGTAGTGTTCCCTACATAGCTTGTAGCAAACTACAAACAAAACTTCTTACTGTTTTCCTTCAACAGTGAGTTACTTCTCGCAACTCTTCCATGAAGGCCAGATTTGTGGATCAGATCACTAATAGTAGCAGTGGCCTCAGAAGGCACTGAATTTTATTCAGTGGTACCAGAGTAAAGGGGGCTGAATACAAATACAAACCCCACTTTCTTGAGCTGTCTTGATGCTTGTGCTTGTAACATGACAAAATGTGAAAATATTGGGTGTGATAACTTTTACAAGTCCCCATCAGTGTGAATCAGGATCTTAAGTATTTCTTAAGCTTAAATTTCTGTCTGCTGCTTTTTTTCTGCTGTTTTAGTGTTCTGGGAGCTCAAATACAGTGTCAAGTAACACTGTAGCAGCAGGGCAACGTGGGAATGATGTGACCTCCCTGTCGACCCCCGGACATAGACTGGCCTCGTGGCATGTCCTGGAATCTCTCCGTTGTACCCAGGGAGACCAGCCTGCTTCATTCATCTTAGCAAACAATAGGAAATACCTTTCTAAACATAGCACCATTTTACAAAATCAGGATGTAAATTGTACATGTTTTCCACCCCAGCTCCATCTACGGCATATTCATAGACATCAGTATTACAAAGTATTACTCCCATGAGCAATTTACTTCTATAGCTCATGACAAAAATAACCCCCTGACCATTTCATAAGCAACACAAACGATCTTGTTGAAGTCCTGATGTTTTTCCAGTTCGACAGGGTCTCCCACAGCTACCTTCTCCAGCAGATCCTCAGCCTGCTGCTCCAGGTCATTCAGTTTGCCAGATCTCTCGTCAGCTTTTTTCATGTTGTCCAACATTATGTCCTTCACCTCCTCCACCTCCTCCTGCGTCTGCTGCAGCCGGCTCTTCCCGTTCTCCTGTAACACATCACCAGCAGAGACAGATGGGAATTTATTCTGTCATTTTTAGGTTGATGCAACAATGATAATGGGTAGGCTTTTTGTGGTAGGAATGAACTCATACACAAGTCATGATGCTCCTGATGTTTGGGGGTAAATAAAGGATTGGGAATTATGGCTGAAAGCTACTCAGATCTGGTATGAAAGTCTGCCTCAGTGCCACCAAAAAGCACAAACGCCCTTTCCTTTTTTTCCACATAATATTGTGTTACAGACTTTTCTAAAAAAAGATTTGAATATTTATGTCCTCCAAGATCTACACACAGTAGGGCTGCACAATATATTGTAAATTTATCATCATTGCAATATCAATGTATGTAATATTCATATCGCAAAGGACTGTTTGGAGTGCAATAATTGCTGGCAAATATATTTTATGAGTTCTGAATTTGTATTTTTTTTTTACAATAATGCAATATTTAGCCAGTAGGACAGAGTCTCAGGGCAGCAAGAGCTTACACTAGACAAAAACGACATTGCCAAAAATGCTGAAGATCACAGAGTTCGGGAAGCACAGATTAGAAAGAGGAATGAAGAATACAGGCATATATCGCACCTGCTATTGTCATCGCAATATTTACCAATATTATCGCCATCGCATGATTTTCTAATATTGTGCAGCTCAAACACACAGTGTCCCATAATGAAAGGCAACAGACAGATTTTTAGGAAGATGTGCAATTGTTTTTAATTGCCAAAAGCTTTTTAATCCAGCGTTCATCAACATTCACACCATTGCTCGATGTTCTGGTGAGGCAGCAGGAATTCCCCCTTGTCTGAGTTCCAGAGCCCCCTGAATCATGTTTTCTCTATATATTTGGCTGCTGTCATATCCTGATTGCAGACTAGCAGCCCAGACTTTCCTGCAACACACATTCCCACAGCATGACATGCTCACCACCATGATTGGTGAAAGTTCTATTATGGGTCTATCAGATCAGAGAATTCTGTTTCTACTGGTCTGACAATTTCAGAGGTGTTTATGGTGATAAGTCATCAGGCAACCATGTGCCTCTTAGTAATGAGTAGCTTCCATCTGGCCACTATTCTATAGAGTTCTAATGGGTGGAATGTTAGCCAAGACTGACCTTCTGGAAGGTTTATGTCCACAACAAAACATTGACTGTTCGGTTCTTGGTCATCCCTCTGCTATTCATCCCCAAATACTCAGTTTGGTCCAGTGTCCAGTTCCAAGGGATAGTCCTGATGATATTAAACTTCTTCAGTTTCCAAATAGTTACCACCACAGTGCTTTTGGAGGTATTTAATGCTGCCAAGTCAAGCCTTGATCATCCAGTCAGTCACAGAGGTCTATAGACAGTTGTTTTGCCTTCATTGCTCAGTTTCCGCTCTGATATGTCAAGTCAAGTTTATTTGTATTGCACATTTCAGCAGCAAGGCAGTTCAAAGTGCTTTACATCATAAAAAGATCAATCAAGTATATAGCAGAATCATCAAAACATCAAAGTCATTGAACAAAATCATCAAAATTATCAAGCAAATACACATGACAATCATCAAAATCATCGGCAAAAACATTGCTGAATGATTCACTTAAATTATTTAACTGATTTACACTCAAACTTCCACCCTTTGGAAAACCAAGCTTATCTTATCTGGATTTGTTTGCAGATGTATGGTCCAGACTACTAATCAAAGGCAGCTCTAAACAGCTTGATTTACCACATGAAGCCCCTAATCAAGCCCCAGGAGTTTGGAACCACCAGGATCTTATCAAGAACCAAACTGAGAAATCGGAAAATAAGGATTTTTGCCAGTGACATGACCAAGCACACAATGGTGGCTCCATTGTTCCCTTATAGAGTGGGGAAGATGCAGAAGGTCAACTACTGCTCATGCGCTACACCAATCAGGCTTTTATTTTAGAGTGACAAAAGGGAAGCCACTCCTCACTAAAAGGCACATGACAACCTGCTTGTATTTTTCTTAAAAAGTGTCTGATCAGGACAAAACAACATTCTCTAAACTGGGGAAAACAAAGTAGAATTCCCTTAGCCTAAACTCTTCTTATGGGAGATATTTAGATATTAAGGCAACAATTCACCTTCCAATATGGTCATGGCACAGATCACACAGCCAAAATATCTAAGAAGTGGCTTCGTTTCATTTATTTATTTAAATTAGGACAATGCATATTAATCAATATGTCATCAGTAAGCATCAATGTAAATATGCTGGAGTTAGCATAACAGCTGATTTTCATCCATAGTCCTAAGGCAGGTAAAAACAAGAAGCATCCCTCAAAATAAAGAACAAAGAATAATTTAAACATCGCCTATATAACACAAACAACAGGGAGTTACAATAAAATAAATAATAACAATAGGAAGCCCTAACAAAACAAAGTAATCTACATACACGTGTACTTCTGGTTAGTTTTCAACCAATGTTTCAGTGTTTTCAAAAAAGGAGCAGCTGATCATCAATCTTTAAAAAGCCTGACCTGCCAATTTTGATTTTGGCTGATAGCGATTCTTTGTCTGAAAAGTTGCTAAATACAGCAACAAAGCTGCTAAGTTGACAAGAGTAGGGTGACTATTCTTAACCATGCACAAGCAGATATGATCTGGTGGTTGGTTGGGTGGGTCTGTCAGCCCTCTCTGACGGAAGAGAAAAAGGGGACAGCAGCTGATTTTCAGGCCTGTGAAGAGGCAGATAAGATTGGTGGATAAGATCGGTCTCTCATGCCAGTATCGGCTTATTGTTGATCTCCCAAAATTAAGGAAACCTGGGCTGATTTATCGGTGCGCCCCTAGAAAAAAACTCAGATCTGTTTTGGAGTAAGTCTGTTATCCAACAAATTATGTAAAATGTGAAGGGCTGTGAATAGTTTTTGGTGGCAATGTATGTTGATATATGGAAACTTAGATATCTAACAAATGTCTCAAAGTTTTAATTTTATCCCATGACCTGGAAATGGAAAATAAAAAGATTCTCACACCTGCCTGTTAGGGATCAGATTGGTCTGTTTTCTAAACAGAAAAAAGCTTTCAGCTGATCAAATAGTCCTATACCATCTTTTCATGTCAGTTAAGACAAAAGTATATTCATCTGTAACTTCATAAATTTGCAATTACTTTAAAAACTTCTGGAAAACTTTTCTCCCTTTAAAAATACATTTTCCCAATGGTGAGGGAAGCCTTAAAGGGAAAAAGTTATTAGATATGAAACTAAAATGAAGGTGGACTTCCAGGATGATGGAGAATGCATTCGATCAACAGAGTAATTTAGAAGAACAACATGAGGGCCAAAGCAGGATATTTCAAGAAAAGGTTTGACCTCAGAGTTATTTGTTTCCTCCCTGCTTTCTCCTTCACATTTGCCCTCTGAGCCATGACAGGAAAGCACAATCTGACAAGGTAACAGGAACAGGAAACCAGCAGACAGAGAAGCACACTGACAGACTCGGCAGCATCTCAGAGTGATTCAATGTGGCTCTCATTTTAACTAACATGCTCCAGCTATAGCCTGTCATCTGGCTGCTTAACCTAGCTAAACAAGATAAATGTGCTTCTCATTAACATCTGCTGCTGATTGATGTATGTATGCTCCTCTCTCTCTCTGGGCAAAACACAACCTGCCAAACAATAGCGTGTGTTTTATGCTGACATCTTTACACAGGAACTGCTGCCCAGCCTAGTTTCCCTTTTTTGCTCTCTTCCTTCCTTCCCTCACTCCATTCCTCATGTCTATGCTAATCTAACTGGTAGAACCAGTTTTTACTTTGTTTTAAGGATGGAGTCATAGCTGTGACAAAGGATGGGCGACTGTAGCTAAAGATTGAAAGCTATTCATTAAGACCATTATAAAATCAGACACACATTAGATATAGTTTGTTACCTAAAAACATGTCATGGCCAGTTTTTCTAAAAAGAAACGGAAACGCTTCCATGCTCATATGGCCCTGGTGACATCACAGAAGGCATAATGCATCTACATTTTCCTTTTCGCTACCTCTTTATTTGCATGCTTTTCATCAAATTCCACTGTTTAACAATCAGAAAAAGAGACCTTGCTTGGCTAAGCTAAACTTACATGAATTCAAAGTGCATGCAGCGCCACTGTACTTGCATATCATTTAACTATTTAAAGTGATACAAGTAGAATACGACATACTAGTGGCAATTATCCACGGAAACAAGTAAGATATTAGATACTAGGTTCACCATTCATGACATCATGGACTCTGCTCAAACACGCATGGTTGAACATGTCTAAACTCAAATGCAACTCAAATCCTTTTGAACAATTGTATTCAAACTAGTGCTACCTTGGTAAAAACCAGGCTTTCAACCATCATCTTCACAGATATTTTAAAATAGTATTACACACAGTTCTGGAGTTTTTCCAGTTAGTTTTGTTGTACTAAAAACAACAACAAAAAAAACTATAAAAAACTTTTTTTTTTTTTTTTTTTACTAGGAAATTTTTTTACATTAGCAGTTGGAATAAAGTCCCATGGTGTTGGATTTACAAGGGGGAAAGGGTTAAGCATTCTGACCAACCCTGACCACAAAATCCAACATGGCTGCCTTGAATAAACAACCTGGTGATAGCTCAGGTAAAAACTGGTTTTGCTTCTGGCATTTTGTGTGTCCTTAATAACCTAGTGAACATAAAGCTACAGTGTCTGAAAACAAAATGGAGAGATGTGTATTGTAATTAGGTTGTATTACTCGCTGCTGCTAGCCTACTGAGATATGACTACTCAGTCGTATCTTTGAACTACTGAGAGTTCACTCTCTTTCGAACTGAAAAGTTCAGAGGATCCTTCTCGGATCAAAGTTCCAACTTTAGAAGTAAATGAAACACAGCATAAGGAGCCCCCAGCACATGTTTGTGCTTCACTGTTTTCTACTTCAACTCCTTAGGAATTCTAACCCCCCCCCCAAAAAAAAAAAAAAAAAAAAAAAACTGACCACAGCGCCTCTTTTAAGACGTTTCTGATGAAGCAAAAATCATTATGCTTGAATATTTTAAGTTTTAGACTGTTGCTGTTCTAAGTCAAAGTAATTCAATTCCTCTTTCATATAATTTTTTATAAAAATTTCTTCTGCAGCCATAGTTTGAGAGCCATAGCTGCAGAATCTATATCACAATCATACAGAAGGAATGTGTTTACTGATGCCAGGTTATCAGCTTGATTCTCATGCCTCTTGTGATGTCATCAGCCCAAATCCACACAAGGAAAGAAAATAGCAGCTTATTTCCCCCCTTCAGGGGTGTTTTAAAGTCTTTGTATTATGGGAAACTCTACAGTGGAAATCTATGCATCATTAGTCAGCCTGCTTTTACTGTTAGTGAAACACACATTCACCACAAGACAGTAGGTTTAAATGAATGAGAAATGATCAATATAAATAAAGTTAGTTTATATCCATCTGTAGTTCATAAAATATAGCTTTCCAACTCATGTATGGCACTTTAGAAAAAAAAAAGAAGATGAAATTCTGCTCATTTTTGTCAGGTTTGCGTTGATCTAAACAGCCGACTACTTTAGGGACTTTGTTCACCATACAGGAAGAGTTAGAGGACATTCTAATAAGCATTCATAGAAACAAACTTCCCTCCCAGTCTTATCTACTAGGTAAATCCACGCTGTTTCCTCTATAGCCAAGCAACCTAACCCTCGTGTTTACTTACCATGTCTGTCGCGTCGCAGGCTGTGTTGGATTCAGAGCTGTCACTGTGTCCCGAGCATTTAAAGGTCGATTAATGTCAACTTTATGAAAACAGGAAGCGCAGCATACTCGTTCTGCGGTTTGGAGCAAACGAATGAAGTGCAAAAAGTAAAAGAAACGCCCCGAAGCGTAGTCTACTCTGTTTTTCTTTGTTTTCTTTCCGCACAGTATGACTTTTCAAACTTTCGCTTCTCTCAGCTGCAGCTTGTCTCTCTGCTGCCTTATGAGGCGTTCATGGTATTCCCGGAAAGTTGCCACTTAGGAGAATTTCCGGACCTACCTACTTCTTCCCTATCTCTCTTCTCTAAGTGAACTCAAAGTGTTGAGCTTGGGTAGCCTTTTAGTCTCTGCCATCTGAAGTTACGACCTATCAAACACCAACGCCCTGACAAAGTCAGTTCTACAAAAAACATGTTGTTTATGTGCGTTTTGAAAAACATTACAGATTAGATGTAAAACGTTAACACAGTTGTGTTATTCAATCCAGTCTGGCCAATGTGTGTATTTCTATGTGACACCTGTCTCAACTGAAGGGGATTTTCTTAAATAATCGATTTTTGTGCTGAATTTTTCGAAGGAGTCTAAACACATGGTTTACAACTAGATATGGTCAAAACCAGTTCAAATTAATTTAAAAATCCCCCACCCAAATAACCCTTTATCATCGAATATAAGATGCAAGTTGTATATTGAATTCATAGTGACCTGTCTTTTATAGTAATACTGACTTACCTTGTGAACTCTGTGCACACTCCAGGGGTAACCCACATGCCATGCAAATAAACCACTGAAACCCTGATTAGCACAACAAATGACTATTTATTGTTCTTGTGGTGATCCCTGTGGTGTGTGGCCCTGGGCACAAAGCCACATCAACCATCTCAAAAATTCCCATTGGCTACAAGTCAAAGTTGATAACTGACTAGCTTGCTCCCAGAAGCAGTGTAAAGTTTTAATGGACCATTGGCTGTGCTGTGCATGTTTTGATAATTGGACTTTCTTATCAGAAGCTATTAATAAAACATAAATAAAAATGTGCCTATTTCATTATAAAATACAAATGAAAAATTGTGATATAAACAGGAATTTAAATTTGGTTGTATTTTTGGCTTTATATTTAGAATAATAAAAACATAAAATCCCAGGCAAAGCAAAAAACAAAAAACAAAAAAAAAAACAAAAAAAACAAAACAAAACAAAAAAAAAAACAAGTAGTTTTTCTTATATTATGTTGCCTTGTGCTTCTTTTCCTGTTTACTGATTAATTACTGCAGCAAACCAATATATCATATATAATTTATCTCAAAAGAAAAATACACAACATATATGTATCATACAACATGGATCCTAATGAGAACACTTTAAGAACTACGACATTAAAATGCAACAAATTAAACTTAGGTGACAATAACAAGAGAAAGACTACAATTAAAAATAAATAAGTCAATAGATAATAAAATTAGTTGATGAAATGCATATACATAGATTCATGAAAAGAAGAAGTAATTATCCACAATACAACATTAGAAACAGTATTTAGACAATATTGCTCAGAGATCTCCAACTACTGGGTCCCTGACCTGGTACTGGCCGCTGGGCAATCAGTTAATATGTGTAATAATTCTGGTGGTGTTGACAGGCAGCGGGTGTGAACAGTTTTATTTTTGAAAAACACGGAAGCACCTGTGTGCCTCTGTCGATCTGGTCCAACAGTATGTTGTTGCCTGTGTAGTTAGGTACGTGTGAAAGATACAAATCCTGCCTGGTCCACTGAGTCACCAGGGAGAGCAAAGGTTGGGAAACCCTGACATAATAGGTATCCAACCAGTTCAAGAATTTTGACTTGTGCAATACAAACTGATTTTTTTAGTGATCAGTGGAGCTTTTATTAAATATTTCATGAAGATATTTCAAGAACCTTTCACTTTTGGATTTTTCTTCAGATTCGTCTCCCCTTGACATAATTTTTCATACATTGTAGAGGGGTATGTTTTCAACAACACGTAGAACAATAGTGTTATCTCTTCTACAGGCAATTCTGCAATGCTTGCAGAAAAAGGTGCCTGTCTTAGGATATAAAAAATAGGTCTTTTTTCTAGTAAACATAAAATAAAAAAGGAACAAAATTTAAAAATCTACTTTTCTGTTAGAGGCCTTGTATTTAATACAATTTAATATTTGGTATTTTCAAACAAAAATCTGAAAGCCACTTGTTTTTTGTCTTCATAACTGTTGTCTGTTGTAAACATCAAGCTACCAAAATAATGTGATTCATGAAACCATGTGGCCTGCAATTCTCAGAGACATGCAAGAACATGAGATATCTTAAAAGGGTAGTATGCATCATATTAGCTGGACATAATATTACTCCATGGGATCAACATGTGACATGAAGAAGCATGAATTGAACATACAACTTTCCATCACAAGACAACTACTCTAGCGCTGAGCCACAATTGCCTTGCTTAACATAAGCACAAAAACTAATTAAATGACAACCATCTAATGCAAAGACAGAATAATGGAGAAATGACACATTTAGTGGTGAAAAAAGACAGATTGGAAATTGTGGTTTTAATGGGACAGTTTTGTCCTCAAATGACTAAATAAAGTTAAAGATACACAAAAACTAATACTGGATCAAAGTCAACATTTTTATTGATTCTTAACTCAGTTTTTTTTTTTTTTTAAATAAATGAGAACATCATGTGATCAAACTGTGATTTAAATGGTTAAATTGAATAATTATTCAATATTTGACTGTTTTGATCAGAACAAAAGGTCATCAAATGATTTAACCTAAAAAAGCAAAAAGAAAAAAAACCATCCTCCTATTTTTATTGCAGTTTTTGGAAGTCAACATATCAACTAATATTTCATTAAAGTCAATATTCTTACCTAATCTTTCACTGATTCAGGTTTTTTTTATGAATCCAACAACCATCAGGCATTTGTTATACTAAAAAGCGTGTTTTTCATAAATAACATCAAACGGACAACTAAGATGTTAAGTTTTTGGTGGTATCATGCAGAGCTAAAGTTGGAAAATGCAGAAAAACAACAATCAGTGAATGTTTATTGTATGTTTCAGAGGTAAAAAACGTTGTCCTTAGTGACTTTAGAGGGTAGTACCTTTTTTTAAAAAAAAAAAAAAAAAAAAAAGTTGAATTCCAAAAAAAGAGATTTTTTTTAACAAACAATTTGATGGTGAAGTGGTTAGAATTGGAAAATTGAGGGTGATGTACTTTTAAAAAACTTTAAAAAGTGAAATGATCTTTGGTATTTTACAAATTGTATTTGTAGAACCCTTTTTATACAACTGAGATTGATTCAAAGTGATGTACACAGGTTAAAAACAGAGTGCACACAAATATACACAAACACACACAAGAATTAGCTAAATGAAGTCATTTAATCACTGATTATTGTTTACTAAATAAATCTAAATCTGTAGAGGCTGAAGAACTGAGGAGACACGATCATATGTGTGATAATATCAATATTAAAAAAATATTTACATTTAAAATGTGAAACATTAAAATGTTAACATAACAGAGGTTAACATAAGTTAACTTCCTGTTAACACAAGTTAACAGGAAGTAAACATGAAGCCTATCATTTGTGCTAAAAAAATTCTGCCTTTTCAGCTTTCACATTCTGCTTTACACCTATTGCAGTGCAGAAGAACTACTGTTGGTGACTGAGAAGTGTTGTCTAACAAACGTCATAAGGAACATGGTGCATAACTCTGAGTGAAAACAACAGTTTCACTCAAAATTATTGAAGCAGATTTTGCTCAATATGGATGTCAGCTGTTATAATGAAGCCACTAGATGAGTTCACATCTGTAGTAACTGAACATGTGATGTGTCATAGGGCCCCCACTGCCAAACTCCACCCCAGATAAAACTGAAACCTCTATGCCTCAATCAGCAGAAGCTGCTGGATGCAGTTTTTCCTTTATCTCCTTCATCCAGCTGGAACACAGGTGATAAATGAGAACCGAGCCTCCATGCAGGCACACAGCTCATTGTCTGGCACACGGTCCCAGTCTTTACGGCCCAAACATGTCCTGAAGTTATCTTGCACAGGCAGCCTTCAGAGACTCCCAGCACAAAACTGGGAGCTATTAGGTCATTGTAGGGTGTTGCCTACATATCCAACCCATGCACGTTTTGAATAAAAGAACTGCAAGTCCACCCTGTGAGAAACATTCATCTGAGGGACTCTCTCCAAATCTGTTTTCACTCTGGGGTGGACTTGGTGATCTTGATTCTGCTTTTATTGCTTTTTCAAATTACATTAAACCTTCATTTCAGCTCACATTTAATTCTGTTTAATTCAATGCAGTTAATTTTTCCATCATTAGTTCATAACAAATGTCATCACAGTGTCTTTTTTTCTTCACCTAAATGCTGGCATTCTTTTAATTATAGTTTCTGTGATGAAACTTTTCCATCCAAGACAGGCCAAAAACAATAATAGGAAAATAATGTAATAGAGTTGCACATAAATCTGTTCTATGGCATGTTTTTTGGTCACATGGAAGTCAAAGCATGAAGTGCTTCATGGTGGTAGTCACTGTGTACGAAACCTAATGCTCAATTATGTGTGTGTATTTTTAAAAGTGTGACTTTTTTAATTAGGAGAACAAAACCCAACTCTGTTATATTGCATCCACATCACTCAGTAGTGAGAACAACAATCTCCAGTTCAAAGAGTAGTAATAAGAAAACATGCCAAACTCCCCACATCATAGCTGCTGTTTCTGGTTGAACCAACAAAACACTATTAAATTATAAACCTCCATATGACATAAGATAATGTGCAACTTGATTGTTCTTCTCAGTTTAATAGTCATAGTCAAAGAAACAAATGTATTCAAAATAATAGGAGTTAAACATCACCAACAAGATCATTCACTGTTTTTAGTACAAATCATCTTTCTAAATGGCAAATGAGTTAACATTAGAGTAGCAGAAAACCAACATTCATGACATGCATGCTGCAGATTCTTTGTAACTGAATCATTAATTGAAAGGGATGTGTTCAAACTAATAGCAGTGTTGAGTTCAATCTGTGAAAAAAACAGTGTCAAACAGGAGGAGCGTATTGCATGATGAAGGTAACAGATGGAGCAAATAGGTTATAGTGCATTCCTATTTAAATATCTACTTACTACTTAAAAATGTACTTTGATAAAAAACTTGATTGGAGATGGGAAGACATTAAAGGAGGGTGTTATGTAAAATCAACCTTTTTTTTTTGCTTTATGTCATGTTATAATGTTATTCCCTCATCAAAAACATACCTGGAGTGTTGTTTTGATTCCTTCATGCATGTTTGAGCCATTCTGGGTGCCCAAATGCTTGCTCTCACAAAGCACCGCCTACTTACCCCAAGCTCCTTCGTGGTCAAGCTTCCACCTCACAGAACACCCCTGCCCCATGCCTTCTCCACTCAGTTCCACCAGACTAGTGGCAGCAGCAATTAGCAAATACCTGGTGGAACTGCAAGTTTGCTGAGCATATCAGTCCAACACTCCTAATGGTTGAAAACGGCATAATGGAGGAGCATTGTTTTGATGATGTGCTGAATGGAGCATGTCATGAAGAGTAGGAGCTTCTTTAAAAGACAGAGGGCAATTTCAAGACTTCAAATTCAAAATCAATTGTCTAACAACATTTTTATAACAACTGAAGGTAACATAGTTACTTGTTTGTGCTATAAAATGGCACTATGTGCCTGGAAAACACATAATACAGTCCCTTTAAGAAGTTTAGAAAATGAACAGCTGCCCAGTCTGAAGATTCTCCAGTGCTTTAAAGCAGCTGCTCCAACATCCATGAATAAAGTAAAAGAATCATCTCCTCAGAACAGCATCAGGTTCAGCAACCTTTCATTTGATTTTGGTGAGTAGGAACTGGGATGCAGAACAGTCATTCTCAGGACTGGAATTGAAAACCTGTGGACTCCAGTCATCTATGAATGCTTAAAAGGAGCTTATTTGAAGCCAAGTGGTTGAAGACAACAACCACAAATGCACCAGTGGGGGACCTGCATCTTGGTTTCAAATATAGAAAGAGCTGCCAACCCAATTATTAATCCTATAGAAAACCTGCTGTTTCTGGGACAAAAATAAGAAAAGCAGCTTAACTGATTAATGTAATCCAGTCATCCTAGGACTATATCCTCAAAGGTGCCAGAAATTGATTGATGAGTTCTTAAACAGTGGTTAGACAAATTTTAGTTTAGCAATTCATTGGAAAGTTACATGTCAAAGCATTTCAGATTATACTGTATGTATTGGATTTTGTTTAGAGAAATGCAGACACTGCTATTGTCCTAGCCCAATACGCTCATGTTTAACAAATTTGCTTTGTCCGAAATGCAGACAAAGAGATTATTTTAATGATCAAGTTATTTCTTCTTCCTGGGTCTTTAGATAACATTTTCCTATCAAGAGGAAGAGAAAAGTAAATGAAGATCCAAGATGATTTATGAGGTCAATTTTTTATCTGCTGTCCTACTTGCTTTTTTCTGTTTAGAAGCAGGAGGAAGAGGCGCTGATCAGTCCAGGATGACTGTGGCAAATGGGAATTGGGATGAAGCGAGTTTGTATTTCTCTGGGTTTGTCATCTTTTGTCCAGGACGTGTACAGGAGAGGGGCACAGAAAGGTGCGGATTGGAGGAAGGCCAACAATCCAGGTAAGTTCTAAGACCTATTCTTGAGGATTCATGAAGAAGTACAGGATATTCTTGGAACCAGGAATATAAATCTAACCATTGGGAAATACAAAACTCACAGCAAAAGGAGATACTATGTTTACCACAACCAGACGTGACCATCAGGCAAAGAAGGGACATTTGCCAGATTCTTTTATACAACCAGCCTGAAGAGGAGCAGGTTTACAGGCACCACTGCAGAGCAGCCAAGCAAGAAAAATCTCTCGAGCATGGACTGCAGCCATCCAGGATTTGGAAAAATATTTCCTTTTCATATCTTTCTGTAGAGTGATTTGAGTATTTTTCTTCATGTTTTATTTGAAATAGAATGTGTGCTGTTCCTGATTCATTTGCTGCTGTGTTCATGAAAGCTGTCATGAGGATTTTCCACTTTTCGAAACAAACTACTGGATGTTGGATCTAAAACTTACATTTTAGAGTATTGTAAGAACATGATTTTTATAAAAGGGAAGTAGGGTAATTTACACATGTTCCTCTCATCTATAGAAAGAGCATACTTCCTGTTTCATGTAAAATTTGTGAAAAGATCAAATTCCCCCAGTTTGTTAGCTCAGTAAAAGCACAGGCTACAGGGTTCAACAGCATTAAATAAATAACTCAAAACAATTAAGAATCCTGTCAAGGGCCCCTTTGTCATTTTCTGGTTAAATGTTAAAACCTGTCCACTTGAATATGACACTGAACGGCAAAGATTATATGAACAGACACTTGAAAATTACAGCTAGAGAGGAAGCCAAAGTAAAGGTAGGGGAGATTTAGGGAAAGTTCACTGGGAGAAAGAAAAAAGCCAATCATCAAATATTATGGGGATTTTCCCAATACTGACAACATGTTTAGGTGGAAATATCTGTTTATTCACACCAACAAAAGCTTTAGACTGAAATCTTGTGATATATAGTTTGGATTATAGCATAAAATCCAGAACACTTTTAATGCCGTACCTCCTTATTGAGGAAGGTGAGACATGTCTGGAAGGCAGTGACTATGGAGGTAGGGTTCCATCCTGTAACCAGTGGCCTGTCAGTTTGAACCCCTGCTCCGTTCGTCTCAGTCACTTTGCCATTGTATCCGCAGGCAAGACACCTCACCTGCTTTACTTGCTGGTGGGGGTCAGTAGGGGCCAGTGCTGCCGACCAAGTGGCAACCTCACATCTGTCAGTCTGCCCCAGGACAGCTGTGGCTATAATGTAGCATACCACCATCAGTAAGTGAAAGGGTGACTGTTGTAAGTAAGTAAGTAAGTAAGTAAAATTTTATTTGTATAGCACCTTTCATAGATAAAATTACAAAGTACTTCACAAAACACACAGGAAAAGCACATAAAACATGACATCCAATTAAATTAAAAGCCTGTCTGTACAAATACGTTTTTCGCTGCATTTTCAGATAGTCAACAGAATTGACACAACATAAAAACAATGGGAGAGAATTCCACAATCAGGGGGCAACAGCTTGAAAAGAGCGATCCCCACAGGTTTTAAACCTCGTATGTGGGACTAACAAAAGATTTTGCTCAGCAGACCTCAGAGCTCAGGCAGAATGCTGAGGCTTGAGCATGTCAGAGACATACTGGGGGGCCTGATCATGTAAGGCCTTAAAAGTTAAAACAAGAAAGTTAAACTGGAACCAAAAATTAACTAGTAGCCAGTGTAAAGCGATGAGGACGAGAATTATATGAACTCCCCTGCTTGTCCCTGTTAAAAGTCTAGCTGCAGCATTCTGCACAGTTTGAATGTGATGCATTGCAGATTTGTTAAAACAGGTAAAAAGACCGTAACAATAGTCCACCCAAGATGACACAAAAGCATGTAAAAAAAACTTCCAGATCACATCTAGACATCGTGGGTCTGAGTTTAGCAATATTTCTTAAATGATAAAAACAATTTCGAGCTAATTGCTTGGAATGATGATCAAGAGACATGGACCTGTTAAAATAGTGGAGTCCTTGGACTGATTAAGGTGCTTTGCAAATGTAGGCCATTTTCCATGTCTGGGCCCTTACATCTAAGTTATGTGTGATGATTGGAGAAAGTAGCGCTAAAAACAACTATTTAATAACAAGATATCCTGGCATGTGTGGCCAGTTTGATTGAATAAATCAATTAATTCATAAAGATATCCAATTATAACCTCAAACTTCAATGTATTTTATTATGTGATAGATGAAAACAAAAGAAAATTATCCTTGGATTTCAAAATTAAATAGCTTTTTAAAGTTTGTAAAACATCTAGCAAAAATGTGGAAGAACATGCTTGAGTCAAATGAGATAAAAAATAATCCAAACCCTGCAAAACTGACACTTGTACATGCCACATGAACAGACCATCCCCCTGGTGATGGTCATGCCACCATCATGCTTTACCATGGGGATGGTCCAACCATCCCCATGGTTTATTCTAAACTATTCTGGCTAAACATACAGCCAGAATAGTTTAGAATAAAGCATATTGATGTATTAGAATGGCCCTGTCAAAGTCCATATCTAAATCGAAATGAAAAACTGTGGCAAGACCTAAATAGATATTCATAAACACTTTTATTCCAATCTGACTGAGCCTTAAGAAAAACTTCAGCCCCTAGATGTGCAAAGTAGAGGTGTACAATACTGATATGATACTGATGGCATCAATCCGATACCAAATAAATGCAGGGCCAGTACCAATACTGATAGTGATACTGATACTTTTATTATTTAGGTTTGATATATCATCAGACATATAACCTTTTTAGTTGTTTTTGTGGTTTTTCGGACAGAATTTGGACAAAGTTTAAAGATGTCTACAAAATGCTTTAATATCATATTAACATTATATAGCATAGTAGCTGAATGTATTTATTGCATTTTTTTCCTAAATAAACAGTGCAAAAAAATTATAATTTGAGATCAAACTGAAACAAAATATTTTCTGAGATAGAGGTAGAGGTAAAATACAAAAATAAAAATGTTTCAAGAGGGACTCTGAAACTAAAGTATTGATCTTACCACACTAGTATTGATCCAATACTGATAACTTGGTATCAGTATTATTGATATTTTAGATCGATCTGCTCACCTCTAGTGGAAAGCTGGTGGAGACACTGCCAAAAAGACTTGCAGCTTTACCTGTATCATTTTCATTTCACTTCACTATTTTGTGCTGCTTTGTGTTGATCTATCACAAAAATCCCAAATAAAACACATTAAAGTTTGTTGCTGTGAAGTGACAAAACGTGAGTGTTTTCAAGAGAAATGAATATTCTAGAGTATGCGTACAGTATTAGGCTTTAGCATGGCTGAAAGCGTTTTTGGGTACTAAGTACAAACAGTGAGAAGAGCAACTTCATACTATTATTCTTTAAATTATTCTTTAAACTACATCAGAATGAGTTGCCAGTTCTTAATACTGTATGAGACCTCATCAGCTCAGACTGACTGGGCTCATAGACCGGGCCAACAAAAGGGTTGTTCTGGGAAAAGCTGCACTCATACAATGGTTGCGTTTAGTATGGTGACAACCCTCTCTCCTCAATACTGCTCATTCCTCATGCAGACTCAACCCAACAGTGTGAGTGAGGGCCAATTTCGCATCAGCAACAAATGGGCTTTTTGTTACTCAGAGGCTGCTGCTCTCAAAAGTCATCAGCCCTTTTGTCATGGGGGGAAATTCTTGTAAATCCACTCACTGTTTCAATACAAACTGAGACAGTTAACCTCCATCCAGATCTAGAGCCACTCTATTGTTGAGTCAAACAGGAAAGGTAAGTATGTTGCAACCTGTTCTGGTTGAGTTTTGCTTTCGAGTTGATCAGAACTACCTTGATAAAAAAAAGACGTTTAGATAGTTTGATAATTTTTTTCTATGGCTAACGACGTGAATATAACACAAAACAGATTGCTTTCCCTGTTTCTTCATAATACCGTGGGTCTATTATGAAAGCTAAAAGACAATGAATCTGTTGCCTGGAGAAGCTTTGAGTTTCATTTAACCTCTTGAGAAAGTTTGCGTGAGCAGTGGAGGCATTCTGGCAGCCAGCCTCACCAGCTGACTCTAATTTGCTTCATACCCACTTCTTTCTCTTTGTTGCATTCTTTTGCATTTAGGGTTCAAACTACAGTGATTCATTTTGGTTGCAAAATTTGACATTTTTTAATTCAAACAGCTACACAATAACACTCCTCAAAATGTGCAATTTCTTTTATTCTGTTACATCACTGTGAAAGTGATGCAACATTTTTAAATGATTAACAATGTCAATGACATAAAAAATAAACATAAATAAAATATACATGTAACTGTTTGAATGTGTACTTGTCAACAAGAGCTAGTCAGAGGCAGAGGAAGAATTGCTTCCTCACAAATCAGAGAGCTGATCGCTGTCTCCATCTTGTGGAACATAAACAAACAGCAGAGGTATTTATCTACATTCTTGATCATAACTGGGGAAGAAATTACAGGCATTTGTGTTTTACACGGGCTGCACAGTGACATGACTTGTTTTGCATGTCCTCCCTGTGGATCTCTCCTCTGGCTTCTTCACAGAATCCAGAAACATGACTGTTAGGTTATTTAGTCTCTCTAAATTGTCCTTAGGTGTGAGTGTATGTGTGCATGGTTGTTTGTCCTGTGTGTCTTTGTGTTGCGCTGTAATAGACTAGCAAGCTATGTACGCCGCTCGCCCAATGACCACTGGAGATCTGCATCAGCCCGCTGTAAGGATAAGTGGGTATAGATAATGGATTAATGTAGTTCATGCAGCTGAATCTGCAGCTGGAAGCAGAGCTTAAAAATGCAACATGAAGAAGGAGGATATTAGAAATCAAATAAGTAACTTACTGAACTCTTTTTTTTATTTTAACACCAACAGGCTGTCGATCAGCTGGTCAAAGAACTGATGTCCATTTTTGTCATTCATCCCCAATAATTTTCACTTCCATTAAATCAATGGAACATGCAGGATGGTCCAAAACAGGGTGTCTATTCTCAGACAGGTGTGAAATGCAGCATTTACCTGAAAGAGCCTGTCATCATAATGATCGTCGGTCAAGAGGGATGTATGTTGCAACACTTCCCCATAACCAGTAGGGGTTCGAGGCCCCCACATAACCTGAAGCTTTGTTGTTCTACTAAAGGAAAAAGCTCCTGATTATGATGAGGGCTCCTCCACTGTATTCCTTAGGAAACAGCTGTGGGTTCCCTCTGCCATGCCAGGTATCCTGAAAGTCATCAGCATCAGCCAGAATATTATTTTCCTTGTCAGCACTTTCTTTTGGCACTCTCTTGCAAATTCCAGATGGGCAGCTTTGCAAGGGGACCTTTTAAGAGATGTTTTTTGTTCTGTAAGTAGTCCTCTTACAATTGCAGTTTTATAGTTATTGGGCTGCTGTCAGCATCCGTAAGGGCTTTAATTTGGGTTGTCAATGTCTGTGTCTTCATGGGCACCCCACCAAATGCTCCTGCAAAGGACAAGTAGATTTCTTTGGGTCTACCTTCTAACTTTTTTGTCCAATAAGCATCAGGATCTTAAGGGGGACAGCCTAATTGACACTGATGGTGCGTTGTGAGAGGTCTTGCTCATCAAACCTGCCACATTCAAAGACAGAAAGACTTCTTTCCTTTGCTATGAGGGGGTTGGGCAGATTTATGTGCAGATTTTTACTTTTTACACCAATGGTCTTAAATCTTTGATCAACTGTTGAGCAACCTGTTTTACTTTAAATATCAAATTTAATAATTTGCCTACTCAGTTTTGTCTCTCGCTCCCATTTCTTCTTTTTTCAATTTGAAGCACTATTCACTACCAGTCTACCAGCTGTGCAAAATGTGAATGTTTGTCGTATCTTTTCTGGTTTTAAGAGTTTGATCAGGAATCTGCTGTTTAGTGTTTTGCATCCTAAGTTTGAAAGTGTTTAATAACTGGTGTTTTAGGAATAATAAAAAAAATATATTACTGAATTAATAATTTGGACTTTTGCAGCCAAATTGTTTATTGAAGATAGTGGAACACACTTTACGAAATAAGCACAGTGGCAAGTGTAATTATTATATCCAAATATACTATAATATATGTCCTACACTACATGACTATCTGTTCATCTTGTTTTTTTTTGTTGTTGTTGTTGTTTTTTTAAAATTTTTGAATATTTTATCATTAAAATAAGGATTTTTATCATGATTTTAATATTGACATTTACTGGCCCTCCAACCTGTTTCTCTTTTTCTCCCCTTTCACCTTTGAAAGTATATTTTTCCCCTGGCCTGTCTGTTTGATACCAGATGCTGACTGTTGTGTCTTTATAGAAAATAAGTCAGTTATACAACAGGCTTTTTTCAGTGGCTCCCCATTAAAACCAAAATCTAAATAAAAATGCTACTTCTCACATATAAAGTGATTAATAATCAAGCTCCATCATACATCACAGATGTGATTGTGCAGGTTTACTGATGGTTCCCAGAATTTCTAAAAGTAGAGTGGGAGGTAGATTGTTTGGTTGTCAGGCTCATCTCCTGTGGAACCAGCTCCCAGTTTTAGTCCATGAGGCAGACACCATGTCTACTTTTGAAACTAGGTTGGAAAATTTCCTTTTTTAAAAAAAAGCCTGTAGTTAGAGCATCTTAGGTTATCCTGAGCTATGTCTGTAGTTATCCTGGTAAAGGCTGCTGGAGGGCATAACGACCAATCTCCTTAACTGTTCTACTGTCTCCTACTACTCTTCAATTATTCATTATCTTGAACAGGTGGGGCACATATTGTGTTTTCCTCTGGTAAAAAACCATTTACCAATTTGAATAATAAACTAAACTTGACTGCAGTGTTTAATAACTATAGGATGGTTTTGGGATGTATGTAATTGACTTTGAATCTGTCTATGCGATTGGACTGAATTGACTTTATGTTTCTATACATGCATTTGATGTTTTGGTTTTTAATAAAGTGCCTTGAGATGATATCCATTGTCATTTAGAGCTATATAAATACACTGAATTGAACTGAGGAACATTTCATTCTTCCCTTGCTGTAGGGCAAATCTGTCCAGACACAGCAAGGCAACCAGGCTCGCCATGCTGCTTGTCTAAGCTGCCAGGACAGGATTTTTAAAAAATTACAACAGGGGAGCATTTTAATTATTAACCAAATCAATAAAACCTATTTAAAGTCAAGTGTTGCAATAAAAGTGATAAGATATAAAGTGTTGGTTGAACAGATACTGTAAAAGAGGAACATAGGCACTATTAACCCTGCAAGGATAAACCAAGAATAGAATGGATGGATGGAAAATATTCCTTCATTTTAATCTACATTCTTTTTTTAATAATCCAGTCAGTAGGTCATTTATTTCAACCTTGGTATCCTTTACGTTACAAATTTTCCCTTTAAACCATTTTATGGGTTAAAAACCTAATGCAGCATGTTGGGTCAAACCTATAAGGCATGCTTGTTGTGTTAAATCAACCTAGAAATGGATAGGTATATATTTGACCAAGGACTGGGTTTGCAAACTAACATAAATTGGGTTGTTTTTGAGTATATGTTATTGGTTCCCAAGTTTGTCAGCCAAAATATGGTTAAAAATTTTGGTCAATACATAACTGATCACTAACCAAACTCAACTTTCACTGTATTTGTTCAGACTAAATTTAAACAGGACACATAGGCTAAGTCCTAAAAGAAGCTGTAGGTGGTCACTCAAGGTAAAATATTTCAAATTATTGATATTAGTTTAGTTCAATTGTATTTGCCTCTTACAAATCATGTAATTCCAAAAGTTTCACATCTTTTTCATTATAACTGTTGTGAAGCATATTGACCTTGTAGTTCACAGTGAGATAATTCTGAATCCATAAAGACACAGTATTTATTTTGAAGTAAAAAATTTTAGAGGGTTGCTTTGAGTTGTTTTGACCTCAGCAGCAGGAACCTCTGTGAATTGTAAATGATATCTCCCACAATGGGTCCATGAGGCCATTTTCTGCCTCTAGAGGTTCTTGAACAAGCAGGAGTCTCTTAAAAACCAACATTTACAGTGTGTTTATTTTACAAAAGTTCAAAAGCCTGCTGTTAATGTTTTGGTAATTCATGTGTCTTTCAATGCTTTGCCAGTTTTCTTTCCACGGTCAGCACTTGAAGAACCTCTGGTCCTCAGCAGCAGCCTCCAAGGAACAAAATACAACACTCAGACTGAATGCAGTCTGAATATACCAGAAAGCTGAAAGTGCACAGCTGTAATACACAACTGAACAATTCAGTTGTGCATTACTGTTGTTTTTTTCTGTCCAGCATTGCTGTAACATGAACGTCTCACTACACATAGGCCTACAGCTCAAAGCTATGTTATGTTTATTATAAAAGAGCTGTATGCTACTCAGAAATTCAGAGAAACAACTTATATACAAAGCTGGAAAATGGTGCAATTGTTAGAACTGTTAGCTTGGAGCTAGATGTTACTGGGTTCAATTACCTGTTAGGGTATTTCTACATGAAGATGTATGTTTTTTCCCCATGCATTTTTTTTTTATCTCTGCATACATCAGCTTTCTCTCTCTGTGTTTGTAAACAAGTTAGGTTAATTGGCCTGTCTAAACTGGCCCCATCTCTGAGTGTGTTTATGAATGGTTGTTGTTTCCTTTAGATGGATATCAGACCAGTCCAGGGTAGTCCTTGCTGTCTGCACATTGACCTCTGTAAAGATCGAACAGAATAGAAATGGATTAATTATTCTAATCATATTGGTCTGTGCTCTAATTTTTAAAATTATAAATCATTTTTCCTCAAAAAGGTAGCTTGAATGGTTTTATGAAAGTTTTGTTCCTATATGATTTCAGCTCTTGATTTCAGCTAAGTTAAATTATGGACAACTCCTTTGGAAATCTCAAATAATCTTATGTCACCTCTTAGTGCTAATTTACCCTGTAAAAACTTACATGTCTACCATATGAATTGCAGATTAAATGCTAAAAAACATTTCATTCTATGAAAGTAAAGCAGTTTCATGTCATGGCCTTTATCCTACATTTTCTAAAGAGTCCTTTACAACTGAGGAAATGTGCTGATTTGTGAAAGCCTGTATTGTTTTACCATTTTTTATTGAGATAATGCTTTCACAAACAATATGCATTAAAATTGTACAAGTATACCATTAAGATGCAATCACACTGTTTCCTGTCTTGCCATGTATGTTGAGGGCTCAACACACGTGTTTTAACAACCCCCCCCCCCAAAAAAAACCCCCCAAAAAACGCCTGTTTATGTCCACAGGCAGAGGAATATGTGTCACTTTTAATGCGCTCCCATTTCATGTAGTAGGTGTGTACTGAGGTAGAATTCAGTGTTATACTGCACTGGGATAGGGCATTAACCTTTGCTATATCACACTCTTGTCTTCTTTTTCTCATGATTGAGCATCAATGGCTAGCTGGAGATGAAAGTGCTATATGCTATGAGTTTACTTCAAGTGGTCAAACAGTTAGTAGATGAATTTATCAGAAACTATTTTCAGGCTGCCATCATGCCTAAAAAGAATGTTACTTTGCTTAAGAGATCAAATTATCTTTTAGTTCTTATTGAAATAAACAGCAGATCATTTCTTTTCATCATTTTATTTGTTTATCACACAATAATTATAACACTGTAAAAATATACTACATATTAGAATTTGTTTACATCTGTGCCACTCAATATAATGTGTCCATGATTTCATGGTGTCTCATGTGTTTCTGTGTGTTCAGGGCTTGGTGGTGGGGGTGACTACAGGAGCCACAGGTACACTGATAGGAATGACCCCAACGGCCAGAAGGACAATAATAACGATGATGATGAGGACGATCACAACAACGGCTAAGATCAGCTTGATGTTCTTCCACCAATAGGAGCGAGCCACATTCCTAGTTGTACGGTTGAAGTTATAAGCCTGAGCAGAGGAAATAACAAAAAACGATAAATATGATTCTTGAAAGGATGAGGATATATTTCATGAAGGAAGGCATGTTTAATGAAGCAGAAAAATGAGCAGAGAAGAAAAGTATTAATAAAAATTAAGCACTTAGGAATCCATGGAGGGTATTAGCGCCTTGACATTTAAGCATCTAGATTTACAGCAGATGCTTTACCCCTTTTAATTTTTTTTTTTTTTTGTCTCACCTAAATAATTTAGATCATCAAACTAACTTAATCCCATACAAGGATAACTGGACGTAAATACAGAAATCAGTTTTCAAGTTACAATTTAATTTGTTAAGAGAAAACAGCTATCCAAACCAGCCTGACACTTTTTGGAAAGAAGCGCCACCTTGTTAAATCGTGAATTACTTTTGTTATTTTGAAACATAAGTTCAATTTCACTGTCCACAACATGGCTGCATTAGCAGTAGACATGTGGAATCAAGGAATCACTTCTACTGTACATGTCTGACAACACAAAGTAGGAAAAAAGAACTCAAAAAGCAACACGTCATGGTCCAATCAAAAGAAACAGATAAGAAACAAAGTCACTAACATCTATCCATCTATAATAGGTTACAAATAAATTCTAAGGCTTTGGGATTGCAGCAAACACCAGCGAGAGTCATTATCCCCAAGAGGAGAAAACAGTGGTGAACTTGACTTCATCTTTCTTTATGTAAATTAGATCTGTTTGTTTTATAAACTGACTTGAGGTGACATTTGCTGTGAATCAGTGCATTTTACTTCAATACATAGCTGCAATTTCAGTTGTGTTGTCATAATTAATAATAATTCGATGTAAAGGAAAATCTCAGTTGTAGGGAATAAATCTGAATGTGACTGGTGTCCATTAACTTCTGCTAAATTAGGACTTATGATTGTTAGTGATGTCTGATAGCTACAGTATGACCCCAACTGCACAGTGAAGCATCTGATCTCATGATGACAAGCTGTTGGGTTAATGAGCTCATTCTCTTTTGAAGCTGCAAAAATGTCCAACTAAAAAGCACCTCATTAAAAGTTTAGTTAAGCAGAAGAAAAAGGCCAAATGTCATTTATTATTTTTAGCACCTTGAATGATTCTTGTTAAACTTGTTTGGCTGTTGACTATCACTGCTTATAAGTTCAGATTTAAGGAAGCAAGAGTCTAAATCTCCATACAGTTTTAGTAAAATCTATGTGTGACTGAAAACACTGACCTTGTCTTTCAGATACTCCGACACCTCCAAAAGGACATCCAGATTTTCTTCTCGACGGAGGATCTGGTCCAGATTTTTCTTCATGATTTCCTTCACTTCGTCTACCTGACCTGACAGTTCATTGGTCTTGCTTTTCAGCTGTTGCCCATCATCTTTTTCCTCCAGCTCCTGAGTTGGTGTACAGAGATCACAGACAGCTGAACTACACGCGTCAGCATCACTGAGTAGGTTATATCCATGAAAAGTGTGTGCAGTAGAAGTATAATGCAGAAAACTATGGTCTAGACAAAAAATCAGAGCAGGGAGACCTCACAGCCTGCTGTTCAGTGGATTATAAGTGTTATTTCTTGGCTGCCTGAACCCCATCTACACACAGTGGAAGTTTCTGCAGCCTGCTTGGATCTGCCTGCACAAAGCTGGCCAGCATTGCTCTCAGACTATACCACCAATTTCTGATATAAGGGAGGTAAAGGGGAGCCTCCAACCCATTTCACTGCTCAGCGCCTTCCACTGAAACCAGTGAAGCATTAGGGAATGTGTTTCCAAGGCAATGAGTGAGTCAAGGCAAAACTTTGATTAAAGGTGTATAATATTAAAACACCTCTACCATCATAGAGGCGTTGAAGCCTAAGTTATACCTATATACCTGTACTGAGGTATATACCTGTATATATATACCTGTAGGTATATATAGACCTGTACTGAGTTGGAACCTCAATACATTTATGAAAATCATTATTTTTATGACATCTTCAAATTACCACATGTAGCAAGAGTCTTTAAAACTAGCTTTTCTGTATATATGCATCTGTATATGTACATCTGCTGAAGCAAATTTATTCAACTTCTATAAAAGTAATTACATAATACGGAGTTAGAATTCTGAGTTTTACTCATTGTTTGGATCTTCATAGTCAGTTTGAAGGTAAAATATCTGAGTAACATTTATACTCAGTTTTCTTTTGTTTGATATTAAAATTCATTTGATGACCTGAAATAGTTAAGTGTGACAAAACGCCAAACCAGAAGAATATGTTATTAAAATTTTAATGTTTCTGTGTGTTGATTTGGATTTTCTATAATGTATGTTTTAAGATGAAAAGTTAAAAAAAAAAAATCTGTGGTGTAGCATTGCCATCTAGTTTTATTTAATTTTCATTATTTATTTATTACCTATCTTTTTGGGAATGAAAGTTCAATGATCTATAAGTGCACCTAAGTGAAGAAATAATTACTGTCTGTACAATTCAGGTTGCTGTCATCTGGAGCCCCTTCAAGCATTTGACATGCTGAGGTAGGTGAATCTTTATTGGTGGAGAATGAGATTACATAATGCTATTAACTGGGTTTTTACTGCTACATTTCAGTGGCATTAAAGTTAATTCTGTAGCAGTGCCACAGCCTGACCTGGCTGGAGAGCAAAGTGTTCATGCCAAAGTATCTGATGTGTTAAAGTATTATTTATATAAGGCAGTGTATCTTCTTACACTACTGAAAAACAAGGTAGATGTGTAGTAGTTTAATGGAGGTATAAGGCAGTTAATGATAACATGTCTACTGCCTGTGTCTTATAAGCATTGCCGTACCTGTGCTCATTACAACAGTTGTTTATTGATCCTTTATTGAGTCACAAATGAGAGTCTCAGTTATAAGAGAAAAAATAGAGCACATTATAAAATGTTGCATCTCCATGCCAAATTACACCACATGCCTAAAATAACAGCAGTATTTTTTCACTTTTATGTTTATTCCCTCTCTGCAGCAGCTGTTTCTGCAGTTGGAAAGCTCTTGCTTGAAGGATGAAAAAAAATCTATGTTGAAATCACCTGGCAGCTTCTGAATTTTGGAGCTCCACAGCTGTCATTGTGGGGAATATTTTTATATTAGTCAGCCACTTGGAGGTAGCACTGGCCTTTGGTTTGATCACAGGGAAAGCAGGTGTTTCAAGAAATCCAGACAAGCATGGAATGTGCAGTAACTTCCTAGAAGGTGAGAGAAAACTTGCATGTTTTCTCTATGTGTGTATTACAAGAGTTCAAGCTTAACACTATGGGATAAAACTGCATTCTTGAGCGAAGCATCATTTAAAGTGTTTGACTGGACAGAAACAACCCACAAGAAAAAAAAAATCCCATTATACTGTGGCAGGTTTGAACAGAATGCCTTTTAAATAAACAATTACCAACTCATCCTTAAAAGTGACCCAAGGTAAAAAGAGGTTTTTAACCACACCTGTGTGAATCTCTGGATTAAAAGCTCTACGGTCATTAAGGCTTTGTATGGGTCAATTTGCGTTTTCTAAGGTTAGAGCAATACAAGGAGGTTATTCTTCTGCTCATTCAGGTGACTACTGTTTAAAAATATATATATTTTCATCACAAAAATACTGACTGTGTTTCTTGTCTTGCCCCGTCAGTCTGAGATTTCATGGAGCAATTTGGACAATAAAACAAGAGTAAGGGAACAATCATGTGTTAACCAGAAAACAAGGACAGGATGGGGACAGTGGAAATAAATACTCAGTGTATTAGTGAGAATGTGCAATTTTCTTTATTTGCTTACATGTTATTTCAGCTTTTTTCAACTTTTTTTTTACTCATTAGGTGAATGGGATTGTTTTTACATAGGTTTTTTCTAAATGAGGATCTATTAAAAGGTTTTAAGCAGTTAAAGTCCATGTAAAGTAGAAAAAATGTGTGTTCTGAGTAGGGGAGGGCATTAATCATTTTGTTTATCATTTATCATGACACATTTCTTATCATGATGAGATTTGGATTTATCGAGGTCATGATAAATTCCAATTAATGGTGTTTAAAAACCCCTAAAACTGTCCTTATTGTCAGGACTGTTATTTTTACTATTTTCCTCTACTGTTTGTTCAATAAAGGTGAATCAAGGAATATGAAAATATGATTAAAATCAGTTACTGCCTGTATTTTAGTGATACGAATCACACTATTTTATGTGACTGGTGTCCTAAAGAAGGGTACTACAAATAGTAGTGTTTTTCAAGAGCAGTATTTGTGTTTGTGGGGCTATGATTGCTGTACTATGCAGTCACAGCCATACAGTTACCTTAAAAAAAAGTAATAAATATTCTTATCGTCACTTCTATCGTTATCACGATAGTACCACAAATTATCGAGATAAAACTTTAAGTCCATATCCCCCACCCCAAGTTCTGAGTTTATCACACCACAGAAATATCTGTTATTAATCACCCAACCAATTTTGAATGATTAAAAATGCCACTAAGAATATAAAATTAGGTCTCAAAAGTAATGAGACCTAAATGCGTCTCAGAGAAACACGTTTCAGAGCGTTTCTCTGCTCTGAAACGCTGGGGGCATGTCTGCTGGAGGTGCTGAAACCATGCCCACACGCAGGAACTTGTGCAGCTTTCCATAACAGCATTTATCTATTTCATTACTTATATCATAACCAAATTTATTATTGCACAATGGGACAAAACAGGAAACCTTAATTACAGGAACTCCCATTGTTTGATCATCACAAATGTGATTAACCTTTAAATCATCATGTTTGTATTGTACGGTTATTTACGTAGAAGCTGACACGTATTTAGATGGGAAACAGAGCACCATCAATGGTCTTCCTGTGTTAAACACATATTAAGAATGGAACACTTAGAGTTTTATGTTAGAATAACTGATGGGAGGAAAAGTAGAGTGCTGCTAAATAACCCCCCAATAGGAAAAGAAAAGTCCTTCATTGTCCCTAAGTGGGGAAATTTAGGGGTACCAATAGCAAAGTGACAGACAAAATGGTAGCATGCATTTTCACACTAGGTAAAATATAACAACAACAGTATGAAAAAAATAATGTAATTATTAGAAATAACATACCCAGATTCAAAGAGACAAATATTACTGTGTGAAGGTTTATAAAATAAACTTTATATAAACTATTAGGACATTTTTGAGAATGCCTGCTTTAGTCTTTGGCCTGACTAAGACGAACAGCATCATCCTAGGGGACCAAACAATTTGCAATGATACTAAATGAAGATACCAAGAGAGTTGTCTATAGAAGGTGAATTATTAACTGGTGCTAAACTATTGACAAAACCTATTTTCAAAAAACATGTGTTGTTGAATAAATGTATGTACAACATGAGCAATATTTCATGGAATAGAACCCCTGGCCATTTATTTAACTTCATCATCAGCCTGAAAAGTTTAGCTTGATTCCTTTGCCAATCCCCTTTAATCGTTTCTAACTGCTAACATGAGACAGATGTTTGTTAAAGGTTTAAAATCCCACTAAAACTCCTCCTGTTACCACTGACAGCACAAGCATTAGTGTGTTGCTGTTACACAGAAATAAACAGGAAGGTGGTACAATGTTCTTAAACGTATTAACAAATGCTAAACAAAATGTCCAGAATAAAAACAATAATTTTACTACTGGGGCTAATCAGCTTACTCTGAAATAGTGTTCTCCTTTCACTGACCAACTGTGTCACCATAATACTTTATATTAGCCTATCGGTGTCTGTGCAATATAGAAGCAATGAATGGAAGCAGTCGAAAGTATCATTTTTTCCACAAATAAATAGTGTGTTTTACCTGTGAGGGTTTAGCTACACTACATTTAAGTACCTATTAAAATGGTATTCTGAGGACTTGTCATGCAACCTAAATTTTATAAGTTAATTAACAATAACATGAAATAATAACAATAAGTCAATAATTACTTATAGGTAGTCACAACATTAACGTATCAAATGTATGAAAAGAATGCCTGTCCATGATCTCAGTTTTTAGCATTTCAACCTTCCCACCACTATTTTTAAAGACCAAAGACTGGCCATATAAATTTGTCCTTATCGTATGTAGTAACTGAATGACAAACTCAATAGAAATATCAAACATTGTTAACAATAATGAATATTTCCAACAAAAAGCAAAGTGTCCAGTAAGTTATACCATTCATTTCAAGTTACCATTTTACCATTCAAGTTCACATTAACATTAAACCACCACAGAGTTGATAATACTGTATACTATATCTTAAACTATATAATAATAATAACAACAGTAAGTGTTATTATTCAGACCTTTGTTTAGTTTAATTAAACTATGAAGCCAGACAGGTTTTTCCTGCACATGAGGAACATTTATGATAAAATCTGTTTCCTGTCAGGAAAAAAGTTACACCCAAAGGAAGGAGAAAGAAAACCAGTATATAGAACAGCATCAGCAGACTGATGAGGACCTTGGGGTGGAATATCATAGTAGTTTGACCTTAAATGTCATTTTCTATGCATCCTTAGACATGAGAGAACTAAAACAAAAACTCAGCTTCCTAAATCACCTTTTAAAAGGTCAAAATTATGCTGATTTAGTCATTGTCAGCAACAACTAATATTATTCTTGGTGTTTTTCTTTTACAAATAGATCTCTTATTGCAGATGATGGCTCACACAACCAAAATAATAAATCTGAACAAGTGTATTAAACACAGTTCTTTAAATCAATAAAAAAAATCTTACTGAAAGTGCAATAAAACTACTGCTACAATTTACTTAGGATTAAATTATAAATAAATCACATTAATTGGTAAATGTCAGCAAAAGGAGTCTTGAGTCTTTCAAAACATCAATTTGAAAACAGTAAAATTAAACCAGTACTCCATGATCACATTTGAATGCATACTTGATCCTTATGTTTGTTTGTCACATTTACATCCATTCTATGCAGCACATTTTAAATTTCTGTTTGTAAAATCACCACAGAAGAAATGATCAATGAACAGAAACTGACACATATTTGAGCATTTTTTAAATCAATAAAGAATCCCTTATCCCCCATTTAAAAAACAACAGCTTTGTGATAAATGTAGTGCCTTGTTTTAGAGAAATGTTCTTGTTAAAACAACGATAACAAATCATTCGGGCACAACTTTAAAAACTCTGCTGCTTACTGCGTTAAAAAGATTGAAAGATTTTAATGCTTACCATAGCTGTCATTCTCTCTGGCTTAGTTTGTGTTGTACTGGGTCAGGACTCTGCTGCAGTTACTATAAGGATCATCTGATGTTGTGTCTTTAACTTCCTGGAAAGCAGGTTTTTTCGAGATGTTATTCTTCATTCATTTGGGCATGTAGATAATGACTCAGAAGCAAACCCAGAAAAATAATGAGTCATTAGAGAGGATGAATATAAAACTATCCAAATTTAATTTAATTTAAAAATGCTTTATTAATCCCAGAGGGAAATTAAATGTTGTTAGAACTGATATTATACAATTTTCTTCAAAAAGTTGTTGTAGCGGCAGATGGCTATGGGCAGGATGGATCTCCTGTAGCAGTCTGTATTACACCAATGAAAAAGCCTCTGACTGCAGACACTGTCATTGTAAGACATGAATAGGATGCTCAGGGTTGTGTGTGATTTTCTTGATTTTATGAAGACTCCTTCTTTGCACAATAATTTCCACAGGTTCCACACTCGTCCCCAGAACAGAACCAGAACCATCTTTAACAAGTAGTTGAGTCTTTTTAGGTCCCTGGCTCTGATGCTGCTGCCCCAACAGACGATGGCAGAAGAGATGACACTCACAACAACAGACTTCTAGAATTAGAAGCAAACTGTCACTACTGGGAGACAGTTTTCTTGAACGTCTTTTTTTTTTAAAGTTTTGGTTTTAATCTTAAATCACATGATATTGTCTTAGGAAAGCAGGAAATTATTTTCTGCACTCTTTAAATATTTTTTGCCTCATCAAATCAATTTTTAACAAAAATACTCTGCTTTTTAGAATGACATCCGGAATGACCCTTTTCACTCAGATGAGAGGATTGCTCGATAGCCCCCCCGCCCCCTTTTTTTTAAATTAATGATCAAATTACACAGAATCAGCAGATTCATGTCATTACTGATGGGCCTGTTAGTGTTCTCTTTCTCTGCCACACCTTCTGGTAAATTACTTGTTGCCATTTAGAAATATAATCTCTACCAAAACCAGAGATTGATCTGGTTAGTGATGTTGATCTGAACACCAAAGTTGATATTCTGCAGTCATTTCTATTTTAAAGCATATTTTGTCATGTTTCCATTTATTGTTTTTTTTTTCCTTCTATTTGTGGTAAGACAAAAAATGTATACAATCAAATTAAGTTTGAAAATTAAAGAAATGCTTTTGTCATTTTTTTTCACAAAGTAAGGTTGCAACTGAAAAAGTTTTTTTTTTGTTATGGTTGAGTCAATTGAAAGTCAAATTCAATTCAATTTATTATTACATTATTATACTAAACAAAATCAAAATGAGACCATGTTTCTCAGATCTACAACATATTACAGTGAAAAACAGATAAAAGCACAAACTTATAAAACAAGTCCAGTATTATTAAACACATGATGTTAACAGCACTTCAGTATCTCAGCAGCTTAAGGCAGGAAGGTGTGTGGTGATCTGATGGTTCTGCTTTTGATGTTGTGGTGTCTTTTGTCTGATGGCAGCAGAAAATTCATAGAAACTGACAACATTCAGGGTCCTGTTTCAGCTAGAGTAATATTTAGTTTTGAACTTAGATAAGCACAATTTCAGATGAGCAACAGTACCACACATTACACAAGCTCATAATTCATCCCCTAAAGCCCCATTTTGCTGCAACTGTTTAATATAATCCCTTTTGTATATCAGTCATTTCTGTCTTTGAGGGAGGAATTTTAAACCTCGCTTTAAAGTGTTGCTTTTTTCATGTGATCTGCTTGAATTTGTTGATATGCAGCTACAACATTTTAATAAGGTTTGCATATAACCTTTTATTTTCTCCTTCAGCCATTCTTATTATAGATCTGCTGACATCGTTGCTCCGGTGATGGCACATTTTTAACCAAAATCCAGCTGTTGGACAGATGACCTCTTGCTCAAACTTGGATACTTTGGTATAGAGCAGAGTTCAGGAACTACATGATGTATAAGTCCTTTGAATGCATGCCATCACCCCTCCACCACCGTGCTTGGACTGGGGAATCAATAGTGGAGCCATCTACAAGAAGGAACAGAGCAAGCTGTACTTCTTGAGGAAACTTAGGTGCTTCAGTGTTTGCATGAAGATGCGGCATATGTTGTATAAGACTCTTGTTGAGAGTGTCATCTCTTCTGCCATCATCTGTTGGGGCAGCAGCACCAGAACCAGGGACTTAAACGGCTCAACAACCTGATAAAGATGGCTGGTTCTGTTCTGGAGACAACTGTGGAAACCACTGGAGATGATCATGACAAGAAATTATGGACAACCAGGAGCATCCTCTTCATGAGTGTCATACAATAAGAATGTCTTCAGTTGGAGGCTTTTTCGGATTCACTGTAATACAGACCGCTACAGGAGATCCTTCCTGCCCACAGCCATCTACAGCAACTCTTTGAAGAACCTTAAATATTATGAACTATAACATTTAATTTTGCTTTGGGATGAATGAAGTATTTTTTAATTTGAACTGCTATTATCTTCCTTTCTTGGCATTTTTACAGCAGTAGTAAATAAAGCAAGATAGCACACTACGTTGAGCTTTTAAAAAGGTACTCTCTAAAAACTAAGCACTAAAAAAAAATAAAAAAATAAAAAAAAATTGCCTTTAATAAATCATCTAGCTAAATTTGTTCTTCCCATTACAGTAAAGCAAGTCAAATTTAAACTTCTCTGGACTTTTTTTTTGGACATATTGCTCTTTAATAAGGGTCAGTTCCTTCATGCCAGGTTAGAAATGGCTGAATTCCACTGAAATCAAAAGATTATCACATTTTTGTTCACTTGCATTGATCACAAATGTCTGATCAGAAAACATTTAACATTTTCACCAATCTGCATAATGGGAAATATGACACCCTGGTTTTTGTTTGTTTTTTTTATTAGCCAGTGTAGATAATGTTCACTGTACACTTATTTCATAGAATTGCACAAACTTACTTTTGTTTAATCTTTTACTGATCAAATTGCAGCCTGAATCCAATCTGCTTTATTGCTTCACTGAACTTTTCAAATCTGTGAATAAACACAAGTTCAGAAATTTCCCCATCAAAGGACAATAAAGGATATTTCTTTCTTTCAAGTAAACCTCTGTTCTATTGCCATCTTGAGGCAACACAGTGAACAACAAACAAGACTGTTGCAAACAAGATGGCTGAGGTAAATACTATTTATTGACTTCATCAGACAATAAAACCATTAAATACCATAAACCCTGATGAGCAGCTACATCATACAGCTGCTGTGCGGCAGTCTGCTATTAGCGCCGTCTCAAACAGCATTTCTCTGGCCAGCATCAGTCAAAAGCAACAGGCTAAGAGAACAGAGGCTACTGCATCCCAGAATAACACACAACATGAAAATAATACACACAGAGAATTTGTTCCAATACATTCTACTTCTTATACCATCATCTTGTTTGCTGATAAACAGCAAGAAAACTGAACTGTGCCATTTAATCAAAAATCAGTACAGATTAGCCATTTTTACAGAAATATCTAGGAATCATTTTTGATTTCACAGAATAAAATAAAGCATTAAATAATTTGGTCCAAAGATTAGACATGTTTAATAAGACACTTGTTAACAGTAAATATACACATTGGTGAGGACTATATACAGTTGATAATTCGATAATTTTGACCTCTTTGAAGCTAACCAGGTTATGGAACAGCAGAAACGGGTGGGCTTGAATGTTTTAGAAATAAATCAGCCTCCAAGCCTCTAAATGGGCTGGAAACGCTCTGGTAGCTGGTAGACTAGCTGACGACGAGCCTGATCCTCCTGACAGCGGTGCCAGTCGTTTTCAACACGTCAGACCACTATTCTGTAACAGATGTTTGAATGTAAAAAAAAAAAAAAAAAATCGTTCATTGCACCAACATCAGAGTAGAAGAGCCGTCAGGGTTAGTTATACATATTTTCCTTTTATTGTGTGAATGTAAAAAAGCTGATTCTCTTAATGAAGTAAATGGTAACATTCAAAATCTAATGTGCGACTCATAACGCGTGTAAATTTCTCACGGTTTAGACTTCACAACAGATCTTTGGAATCAACATACATGAACTATGGAAAATAGAAAGGAAAGAATACTCAATTTACATCTGCAGGCATTCAAAGAATCACCTCTCTGTCAGGATGATGGGTAACTAATTGCAGACAGAGATGGAAATTGAGGTGCTTGAAGTAAAAAAAAAAAATAAAATAAAATAAACATTAGAAAAGGAAAAATACTCACTTAAACTACCTGGTTTCACTTAATTTGTTTTAAAGAGTTTTGTCATTAAAGTGCCTGTAACAAAAGCATGAAAGTAACCTGAAGAAACTAAGAAACCTTAAATATTTATCAGAACTAAGAAGTAATGTTCTAGGGTCAATATATTACTCAGTATACTGTGTTTATGACTTCATCGTGTCTCATTTTACATCTTGTGTGCGTTCCGGTGCCTTCAGGGCTTCGAGGTGGGAGTGACTACAGGACCCACGGGCGCACTGACAGGAATGACTCCGGTGGCCAGCAGGATGATGATGAGAACAATGATGAGCACGACCACAATGATGACCACGATCAGCTTGACGTTCTTCCACCAGTAGGAACGGGCCACTTTGTGAGAAGTCTGCTTGAAGTTCTGAGCCTGGGCAGGAGAAACACGAGAAGATCACTCAAGATGTCAGTCACATCATTCCTCACATGAATCCAACGTTCCACTCCGTTCTGTTTTAGGTTGACACAGGTGCTGTTCTTGAGTAAAAAGATCAAGTAGCTGTTTCAGATGCTTAAATTAAACAGTGTGCTCACCTTTACGTCAATAAAAAGATTTTTCCTACAAACATCACTGGAGGAAGGAACATTAACAGGAAACAAGGCTGGCAGTTACAGGATTGCAGCTTAATTTGTTAGTAAGAGCATGTCTATTTCCTTTTTGGTTTATCAAGCGTCAGTTTTGGCTTCTTTTTTTTTTTATGCTGCCAGAGTATTTTATTTTATTTTTTAACATGTCCTGTCCGGCAGTGTGGCACTCAGAATTGTCGTCTGAATGTCAAGGTAAGGCCCAACAGGTTTGCTTCCACAAGTGACAGTTTTGGCTTTTTAATAAAATGAAAGTGAAATGCTTCTCAGCCAAAATGGCTCCTTTAAATTAAAGACCATGTAAAGGGAATTCTAACATTTTCTTCTAAACTCATAAATTTCATAAATGGATCGTTTTAAACGTATAAAAAAAGTCTTCCAACCATTTAGACTTGAAATGTGGAGTTATTATGCAATTTGGGTTTCAAGATTTCTGTGTTTCACGATTTTGTGGGTGTTTCTGAAAGGCGGCCCCGTGTCGTCATGCGGCTGCCTTCAGCATCACCCGCCTCTGCTGCTCCAGCGGTATGTAAACATGTACGGTGCGGTAGCCTCGGTGGTTCAGATGGCACCAACGACAGTTTGCTGTTAGCTAGCTAACCAATTATGCCTCTTCCCTGGGTGCCACAATGTGCAGGGTAGCAGCGTTGCCTTGTGTGCTTATGTTTTAAATATTCTAAGTGTTGGTGATTTAATGCATAGTAACACGCCCCCAGAGGACACGCCCCGAGAGGAAACGCCCCCTAGAGGACACACCCCCAGAGATCACGCCCTGAGAGGACACGCCCCCAGAGATCATGCCCCAAGAGGACACGCCCCCAGATATCACGCCCGAGAGGACACGCCCCCAGAGATCACGCCCCGATAGGACACGCCCCCAAAGATCACGCCCCGAGAGGACACGCCCCCAAAGATCACGCCCCGAGCGTTTCAGAGCAGAGAGAACTGATGTTTCATTCCATTACTTTTAAGACCTAATTTTATATGCTTAGTGGTGTTTTTAATCAAGTCAAGTTTATTTGTACAGCACATTTCAGCAACAAGGAAAGCAACAACATTTTGTCAAGTGCCGTCATTAAAAACATCAATACACATCAAATATGTTTCTGTTATTATGGGTCAAAAGCAACTCTAAACAGGTGGGGTCTTTAGCCTTGATTTAAAGGAACTCTGTTTTTTTGAAATTTGTTCCAGATTTGTGGAGCACAGAAGCTGAATGCTGCTTCTCCATGTTTGGTTCATTCAATCAATCATTCAAATTTGGGTGGGTGATTAATAACACATATTTCTGTGGTGTAATAAAATCAGAACACATATTTATTGCTACTTTACATTTACTTTAAGAATTTTAAAAACCCATAAAGTCATGCAGTTTGGGTTGTATAAGGTGTCCCGTCCTGCTAGGTTCTCCTATCAAATAAAGTGCTTCAATTCAGAGTAATTCATAGACCTTGGTGAAGCAATGTTACATTAACAAGGTAAACGAGGGCACTCCCTTTGAGTTACACAAGGGGAACCAGCACCTTTCTGGTTGAGTCATGATTAGCAAACTCTTGGGGTAAAAAACCCAAAACAGGATGTCAACTGATAAACATATGTTGGTGAATGAATGCCAGTCAGAAGTGATACCCAAAGGAGCACTGAGGATGAACGGGAAAAGTTTGGACGAACTCCCTGTCTGCAATTCTGGATGCTGAAGACATGCGATCTCAGCTGGGTATGTTTAGGTCTCCACTTCCAGGACGAGCAGTCAAAAGGTCCCAAAGGCAACTGAGGGACTCAGTGGTGGACTCCGGCAGCGATGGAAGCCATCCAAAACCCTTACGGATTGTGATCCCGAGGGTTTACTAATGAAGCTGTCTGGTACCTGATGGCCAACAAGCCTGGTGGTTGTAGAAACTAGATCCTGTCCGTCATTTTTTTTTTAACAGAACCACGACATAAACTGCTCACAAAAAGTTAGGGATATTTGGTTTCAGGTGAAATTTTAGGATGACCCTAAGATGCACTATAACCTTTAAAGGTGAACTGAATATGACAATCTTTAAACGTTTAAATGCAAATATCCAACTGTTCAATGTTTCAGTAGTTTCTGCACAACTTGCCGTTCTCCAGCAAGGAGCTTTATGGCCAAATTCACAACAGGTGTTTGATCCATGAATTGCCCAATAATGTTCTTGGTTCAATCAGAATTGTTATTTAAGGAGTCCTCTTCATCACGCTGTTCACATTTTGACATCAGAGACCAAGACAACACCTAACAACAGATCAAAAGGACTTTGGCATCGTGAGACTTCAAACAGGATGTTATCAGATGGAAGCGGCCGCTTGTCACAGAGAGTCATCAGTATGTTGCAGCAGAAATACAGACACACACGAAGAGTCTCAGAAAAGCATAGAGGTGGCCACATCCCACACTGATGACTGCTTCACTGTGAACAGTACTCTTTGGAACTGAATGATGAATGCCACTCAACTCCAGGCACATTTAAGGGACGTGGGAGGTACCCAAGTGTCACGTCAGACCATTCAAAACCATTTCTATCAGCAGGTCTGCGTGCTAGACGACCTACAAGGGTACCGGACCACATCAGCAGGCACATCGCCTTGCATGGGCCAGGGAGCATTTACACTGGACAAGGGACCAGTGGGCCTCAGTGATGCTCTCTGATGAAAGTTGATTTACATTGAGCAGAAATGATGACCACCAATGATGTTGTAGACGTCGAGGAGAGCATTATACATCAGCCACTGCTGTCACCAGATGAGCCTTTGGTGGTGGTGGTGGTGTTACAGTGGGAGCAGGTGTGTCAACACAAAACTGCTCTATACTTTGTGAAGGTTAGAGTGACAAACCCATAACACCTGAACAACATCATTAATCCAGTCATTCTGCCCCCTCATGAACAACACAGGCCTATTTTTATCTTCATGGACCACAATGCTCCAGCTCATTGAGGTCACATTATTAGGGAACAGCTGCTGGAGACTGAGACACCTTGAATGGAGTGGCCTGAACTTTCTCCAGACCTGAATCCCATAGAAAACTTCTGGGATTAGCCGAGTTGCTGTATAGAGGCTCATAACTATGTACCCCCAAAACTTAATAACTTGAGGGCTGCACTTCAAGATGAGTGGGATGCCTTGGCTCAGCAGACAATAAGTTGACATGTGAACAGCATGAGACGATGTTGTCAAGCTGTAATTGATGCTCAAGGCTACATGACACGGGCATTTTTGTTGTGGCATACCCACCACTGTTGTTGGCTTTCTTTCATTACATTGTTTGAGATACGAAAATCACCAAATCTACTTAAATGTCCAACTTTCATGATACAATATCATTGTTACATCACCCGAAGGTCAAATATCTCTTAACTTTTTATGATTAGTTTAATGTGACATTTTACTTAGTAAAACATCTACTAAGTAAAATATGTATCATTCAAGGACCACTCAAAATCAGTCCAGGGGCCGCAAATGGCCCACGGGTCACACTTTGGACACCACTGACTTAGATTAAGCCAGTAGCTGGATGGAAAGACATGAACTGACAATATGATATCTGCATCCATTAATGAGCAGATTTAAGGAGATCTTGATTGTTAATGGAGTCAAGTTTTGACACTTTAGACAAAAATTAAAAACTTTCAATTTTCTCTTGACATTCCACAGAAATATCAATAGACAACACTATTCATCTGTTCTATGTCTTTCAGTCGAATCCATGCATATTCTTTCGACTCCTCTGACCCCGTCTATAAAAGCTGATTGGTTTAGCTCCCTGAGACTTGAAATGAACCTTTAATGAAGACTAAAATTAAAGTGTGACATGAGTTGAAGCATACTGTGTAATGAGACATCTGATCCTGAGATAGCAAGCTGTGGGGTTAATGAGCTCATTCCCTTTCCAAGGTGCCTGACTAAAAAACCATCCATTAAAAGTTGTGTTCGACAGAAGAAAGAGACGACACTTTATTTGCTCTCCCCCCCCATACCCAATCAAAAACATCTTGTTCTCAGTTGTTCATGATGATTGCCACTGTGACCACAACTTGACAACATGGATATAAACCCACATATTGCTACCCAGTTTTCCCCCAAATCAAAATGAGAGCAAAAATACATAATAAAAATCTGGTTTAACACCGACCCCTGCTTGCAGATCCTCCGACTTGCCCATGAGGTCGTCCAGCCTCTCTCCTCGTGCCAGGATCCGGTCAACATTCTGGGTCATGATGTCTTTCACTCCATCTACCTGATCCTTCAAGACCTGGACCTTGTCCTTCGGCTCTGGTGCGTCCTCGATTCCTCCCCGCGCCTACGATGGCATACAGAGAGCTCAAAATTAGCTGAAAACCACGCAACTTACTATGTTTTAATAACATCACTCCGACTGTGTGCAGAGTAGACGTTCTTCATTGACACAATGCGGTTGTGAAAATGAACTTCACAGTCCAAACTTTTTAAAAAGATTTCGACATCATGCGTCTAGTAAAAAAAAATAAAAGTACCAGTAGAGAGACAGCAGAGCTGAAACGTGTCATTCAGTAACTTGATTACAAAAATCACGATGCCCTCACCACGCTCCATGAGCATTTTATACCCAGTTGAGGAATCACAGATCCAGTTCTGTATTTTAAGTTCAGACACAAAGCAGATTGTCAAAACCCAAAATCATTTAAAGAAAACTGTTAAATTCAAAGTGTCGTTTGCAAATTGCTATAAATCCAGTTGAAAATCACTCCATTTATTATATGAAGAATTAATTTTTTTTTTTTTCCCCATACCCAATGTTCCATTTTCCACATTTATCCAGAACTGTAAAATGATGAAAGCAAACTCCAAACTTTTCAACCCAGCGTGTTAACCCTGACTGCAGACCAAGTCCAGCCCAGTGCCACTCAGCGTGCATCTTTCTATCTGGACTGATTTGTAGCATGCTTGAGGAAATCAAGTCACATTTTACTAATGCCATCCTGTTGTAATAAAAGCAATCAGATTTTGGTGGACTTGTACACTTCCTACATCGAAGACAGATTCTCTTGGCCAGTCAGCTTGACGGCATTCAAACAGATTTCACATCAAAGAAATGTTCCCAGAGGAACACAGCCAAACATACAGGAGAAGCAGTTGTACTGAAGCAGCCCAGATATGAAGTTGCAGGTATAACCTTCATCAATACCTTTCCTAGAGGCTATGGCCTCTGTGGAGTGAACTGTAAGTAGCACCGAAGCATAGCAATTAGTCTAAATGTGAGTACATTTACTATACAGATTCCTGTCTATAGAAGATAAGGGCTGAAACAATTAACCGGATTAATTGTGATGAATCGAATATTGACATAATCATCAACTAATTTAGTAATCAATAAACTGGTAAGTGGAGTATACAGACTCAAAGAAAGGCCATTTGTTGAAAGAACAAAACACTCAGAGCAGTAATTAACCCAAACTGTACAAAAAAATTCAACAAAAAAAAAAAAAAAAAAAAAAAAAAAAAAAAAAAAATTGAAGATAAAAAAAACCCCCCAAATTTTGTAAATACGTTCCACCCAAAACTCCTAAATGGCATAGTTTTAGCTTCACTTGTTTCAAATTCTGTAAAAAAAAAAAAAAAAAAAAAAAAAAAATAAAAAAAAAATCTATTATGCACCTTTTGCTACCCAATTGTTAGTCAGTTAATCAAAAAAAAAAAAAAAAAAAAAAAAAAAAAAAAAAAAAAAAAAAAAAAAAAAAAAAAAAAAAAAGTCAACAGGTTAGCCCTACACTGTACTGATGTTAAGTCAAGCAGGAAGGACTAAGCTTTTTGTGTGATGATGATGATGTTCGAAGAATTTTTTTTGCTGCAGATGCATCCTTTGCTACAAATAATCAAGCGTTCACTAAAGGACTGTTATGTTATTGTATTTTAGGCAATAAAATGTTTATTTTCATAGTTAAAAAAGGAATTGAATTATTTGTTTATTTGTATTTTCTAATGTATTTCTAATATTGTATAAAAAAGGCTTAAATAAAAAAATCTGCAGAATGTGCCCATTTTTTTTAATCCAATTAAGTAATTGTCAGAATAATCGACAACTAAAATCATGAAGCAGCCCTAAAGTAGACAGAAATATTTCATTGACCTCATTCTGTTTAAAGCCTTTTAAATGACCGTTCAACATCAATGCAGTCACAGAACATTAATAAAACAGCTGTAATTAAATCTTTCAGCATCAGTAGAAAATCTATGTGAGCTTTATTGGATTTCACAGAGAAGACTGAGCTCAGCAGAAGGTGATAAAACATCTCAACGTCCGTTGGCTAGTTTGATAGATGGGGTAATTTGTAGAGCTACATATGGTGCAAACACATAACCGCGAAAAACCAGAAAAAAAAAGAAAAAAAAAAAGAAGAAAAAAAAAGCAGTTCCTCAAACTGTCACCATTATTAAAAGTGAGTCATGTTAAAAGCCCCACATTATACAGTCTAGTTTGGTCTCTAAAGATATAATCTGCATCCAACTGTTCATGGGAGGATTTCTTTTTATTTCTTCAACTATGTAAGAAATAACCAGGAGCATCTGAGCTGTTTGGCATGCAGCTGTAGTGGATGTAGACGGTGGTAATACTGCCTATTCAGACTCATCTCCGTAAGTCACTTTTGGTAGCAGAAACCCAAGACATCGCTGGCCAGATGGAGGGGTACGGGGAGGTTTTTAAAGTGACATGAGGTTGAGCTGTGGTCATGGCCAGGCATGATCATCTCGACTAAATCCAGCATAGCTGTAGTGATTCAAGTGTTGACACTTGAAACAAACACTTGTAATATGATCTAAGTGCGCTGATGTAAAACTAAATTTCTCCTACTGCGACTAAGACGACATATTATTGATTATTACAGGGCTGCACAGTGGGGAGGTTAGTAGCATTGTTGCCTTGCAACAAGAAGGTCCTGGGTCGAATCCCAGCCAGGGGTCTCTATGCATGGAGTTTGCATGCTCTCCCTCTGCATACATGGGTTCCCTCTGGGTACTCCAGCTTCCTCCCACAATCCAAAAACATGACTGTTAGGTTAATTGCTCTTAGGTGTGTGAGTGTGTGTGTGGTTGTTTGTCCTGTGTGTCTCTATGTTGCCCTGTGACCTGTCCAGGGTGTATGCCGCCTCTCACCCAGTGAAACCCTGGAGGGATAAGCAGGTATAGATGATGGATAGATTATTATTACAGCCCTATTCACATTCTAACATTTATTTACTGATATTTTTATTTGGACACAGACCTGAGCAAAACTACAGAATAAGCATTTGCTGGATTTAGTTGGGATTTTTAACTGTTGATCAATCTAAATATCAGACTCAAGCTGTTCTGTTCCTTCTAGAGCAGCACTGGAAGTCTAAAAAGAGACACACAGTCACACAACTCGTAGCTGATCTGCTGTAGTTTTCAAAGAGTGTCACGTTAATCAGGAATACAAGGCTGCGCTTCCTTTGTTTGTCTTGACTGAAAACATTTCTAAATCGCTGAACTTCTCTTTCTTGGAAGCAAGAGAGAAAAGAAAGAGCCTAATTTAGACTGGTGACCAGCAACACAGTAGCTCAGTGCAGCTGGAGAAAACTCCTTGCACTTTAGCACCTACATAGCAACTGAGAACTGGAGCTTTTGAAAACCCCAGCACACCTTCATACTGGTAACAGACCTAAACCAATCCTGCTGTGAGAACAAAAATATTTAAAAAAAAAAAAAAAAATAAGCATCATTTGGGACAAAACCACATGAGCTTATTTATAAAAGCTTCAGCTTGTTCTGATCGAGAACAAAATTCATTTTCCTTTAAATCTCCTTGAAAATAACTACAAGAGACAACTCGTTTATTGATCCTCAATGTTTTAGCTTTCCCTTAACGTTGATATTTTTTCAGCTGTTCGCTGCATGTTGAACTAAACTTTGTTTTTAAAGATAATAAAATTCCAAACTCAGTTTTAGCTGCTTTAAAACTGACCAACTTCACTGGGCAAAGCGTAATTGCTGAAGGATCCTTTTCATGTATGACTAAGATAAACATATTCTTTTAAACTTTAGACTCATCATAAATATTCAAACAGACCTTTAGACAACATTCACAGCTACCAAAGGACTGCCATCTGCTAAAAATAACCTACTGATTTGTATCTTGTTAGCATTTTCAGACCACTGATTGAAACTCTTGCATGTGACAGCAGACCCTGCTGAACCCCAAATTATTTTTTTGGGTGTTTTTGAAATAAAGTTTGAAGTAAACCGTCATCTTTCAATGCTGTGGGTGTCAATTCAAAGCAGAAATGGCAGCAGATGTGTGTGCACACAGAGACCGCCTTGTCCCAGAAGACGGCAACAGCCTCGAAACAAAACTGTATCTAGGAAACAGAGCAGGTTTTTCCTGCGTCATCTGTTGTCTGCCATCTCGTCTGATACTATCCTCTCCTCTGCACTGCCTTTATACTTTTTTCATCCCATTTAACAGTTTTATAGATTTAATTTGAAACAGTTGCATTAGATAATGCCCAATTGAATATTTTTTCTGCTGAATCCCACTTCTATACTGAGGAGGCGGTATAGAAGTGGGATTAAAACTTAAACCTGTTTAAGTTTTATTCACCTGCCACGCAAACCAAGCCAAGCCCAGTCTTTTCTAAATCTCTTCATACCAATGACTCCTTCAAGGCACAGTGCATGGCTGACAGCTATCCAGTATCATTATTCACAGAAAGAGGGGCATGTGTCTGATTCATGAAAAGTGGCCTTTGTGTTCCAGTAAAACTTGATAATTCATACAAAAGCCTGTTAGATAAGAAGAAGTGCAGCTATTTAGCTGGTACATACTAGCTAAACACGTTGAGGAAAAAAACCCCCCAAAAAAACCAAAGACTAAAGTGTGTGTTTAACTGTGCTGTAAATGCAAAGTGACTGATTTCCCTTGTCCGCATCAGCCACCACTCCAGATCCTAACTGTCTGATTTTCCTACCCAAATAGAGTAAGTGCCAAGCTCTGAATAGCATGACGATAGGAAACATGCACTGAGATTTTTTTTAATACTTTAATCCCAATAAATAGTTCGGTTTCATTTGTGACATAAAAACACTGGCTCTTGATTTTGGCTTCATCTTGGTTAGTTAAGCAGCTGTTCATTGGTTTGCATGAAAAAGGTTTTTTATAAACTGTTCAGCAACTTTACAAATTTAGATATTCAGCAGACGAACTCCATGGTTCGCAAACTGTGGCACAATTACCCCTGCTGGTACTTGGGCCAAAGTGGAAGACAGCAAACCAGGAACAAGTGCTGGTAGCTACCAGTGACACGCGGTGAGGTTCGTGACCTGTGAGGCACTGACATCTCAGGAGTCGGATGTACAAATGTATAAAATCTAAAATAGGAGCTCTTTGGCTGATCTGTCTTGTTTGTCTGGTGGCTACCTATGGTGTGTAACATTTACCAAGGAAGTCATATCTGGTAATGAAATCAGCAGCAAGCTAATCTCCTGTAAGTAAGAAAACCTGTGGAATTTGCCAGTTGTATTCAGTGAAGCCTGAAGCGACAGACTGTACATAATATGTTTATTTAGATTCCAGAAATGCAAATAAACTGTTTATTACTGAAGCTATCGCTATGTTATCAAACAAACAGCAGCCATATTTGTTTTTGAAATCAGGATAGGTGAGTAATCTCAGACTTTTCCACTGGTAATTCAAGCTAATTTGTCTCTCTAGGAACTTCACAAGCTTAACGTCAGAATACAGATGAAACAGTATTAAACTGCTCCTTTCAACTGAACACATAACACTTTTAGATGGAAACTTTTTTTCATGGTACAACAATACAAACTAAAAAAATAATCCATCTCCTGTTGCCACTGCTGTTTCAAAATCTCTCATTAAAACTGTATTTATTGGAGGTGATACTTTATAAATGCCACAATGTTTGAGACCTAATTCTTCCACTGCCCCAGTTTATTTCCAGTCTTGACTGTACATAGATCTGTGTTTGATGCAGGCAGGACAATATCTAAATCATAAGCAGTTTCATGTAGATTATTAAAAGGTATAAACACATGGTGAATCACTACAGATGTGACAAAATAAAGGCAGTAATAATATTCTGGTATTTTGAAGTTTAGTCTTTTGGAATCTACAACTTCTATAACAACGAATATCAAAGGAAGTTTATCCAACAAGGCTTTGGCTGGTTAACGAACTCAAGCAAACTGGGCAAAGTTTCACAGCTCATCAAAGCTCCATCCTTTCAATCAGACACAAATGATGGAGTGACTTAAGTTTCCATTGGCTAAATGGAAGTCAGAGAACCCCTCCCCCACCTGCTGCTGCTTACTGCAAGTCAGCTGGGTAAAAGAATGCTTCTTCATGGCTTGCAAGAAAGATACATTCGGCTATTCGAAAATATTTCTCCTTGTGAAAAAAAAAAAGGAACAGTCATGGTTGGGAAACTAAAGGAGGTCCACCCATCACTCATGTTTTAAAACTGGCGACATGTATGTAAAGCACCCAACTGCAGAGTGGCTACCCAAGCAGATTGCTTTACTGATTACCCGCCCAGCTAATATCTGCTTTTTGTACATATGAAACTCCATAAAGAGCAGAATGGAAAATCAATATATTCTGCAGAAAAAGCACCTAATTACAATAACAGCATGCAGCAGATCGATTTTCTTACGTTATTTTGTTCCTACCAAACTTAATAACACGTACGTGAATATATGTATATGTAGTTATATATGTAACTGGCAAACCTGATTTTACATACTGTACATGTCCGCCAGGTTTGTTTTCACAATCCCAAGGAGTGGAGTTACACTGAGCTGGACTCACACACCCTTTGAAGGAAAGCTATTAAATATTTCTATTTAAACATAAAAGAAATAAAAAACGTCACTGATGTTACCACAACATGTTATGTGAAGTGGATACAATTTTTAATGCCAAGTTTTTAGTTTTAACTAAGGTAGAAAAAAAAAAATCCTTCCACGACGCAGTTTTTGGGTTTTTAATGAAAGCTGGCAATTGGATGGTATTATTAGCCTTATTTAGCTCAGCTTCACAGGAACTTCCTTCCTCGACGTTTAAAAGTTAACATGCTCTCCGAGTCAGTCCGTTTTCTCACTCTCCCTTCCACAGAACCTATTTTCTCTGGAAATACACCTGCTGCCTGTATGGCGGCCAGCAATGGCATCGTTGGAGCCGCTCACACTGAACAACAAACAGAGGCTTCAGCCATTATTCTCATCACCTACCGGATCATAGTCCATCTTGTTAGTAGCAAAAGTCCTCTGGCTCATAAACTTGTGGTCCAACTTTTAATTTAACCTGTTACTTTCACTTAAAACCTTTTAAAACCTGCTTTAAAACATCAAAGTTTAATATGTTCAAGTTCCAACTACGTTTCCTCTTCAAGTTAACTTCCTGGTAGATGTTTTCTTTTCCTTCTGACTAAATTCCTCCGCGTCGTCGCTGTTAAGTGAACCGCATCACAGTCTGCTTCCTCCGTCACTTTAAAATACTGAACCTCGCAGTGATACGCCATTTCTTTTTTTAAGAGCAAACACTAAAATAATCAGATTGTTTATTGTGTTTTAATCATATGTTTAGGCTATTGGATGATGTTAACGCTTTCAGGCCACTGACTAGCCACACTTTATGGGGAACTTAAGATGCTTTTACTTTGAAACTGCACCTGTACTTCTCTCATTGTTATAAAATACACTTGAGCCGCTCCTGTCTTGGCGTCACTCCCAGGTGTTCTTCCCAGCACATCCTAATTGTGAGCTTACGAAGTCATAACTTCATTTATGAGTCATAAACTTTCATAGCACATATATATTATACTTATATATATCACTATATATATCACACTTATATTTTTTTCTGAAAACTAAAAGCTCAGGGCTGTGTGCTTGGTCATCTTTTATTTTTCTAATCAAACAGGATTGACCCAAGGTCTGTAGCAAAACGCAGAGAATTTAAGAGACATATAGGGATCTAAATTTAAATCAGTAGCTAAAACTGATGTTTTTATGAAGAATGAATTGGAAGATTGAGAATTAAATATGTAAGAGGATGGAATCTGTTTATACAGGTGGATAGTGGAACCATCACCAATAATTTTTACAAATAATAAATATTGGGAGTAATCATCTTTCTATCACTATACCAAGTAGTTGAGCATTTTATTTTATAAAAATATAAACAAAAGACAAACAAACTTCTGTGAATGTCAGTTTACAAGAGGTTCTTCATTTTAGTCTCATTTGATCAGAACACCTACTTCCAAGTGCAAATCGTATGTCAGCAGATTGACACACCTGAGCTGTGAATCTCTGCGGCTCTTCTAGAGTTGCCACAGGGCTCTTGGCTGCTTCTATGATCTATGCTCTGCTTGCGTAGGCCGTATGTGTGGTCAACAGCCATGCCTTGGCAGGTCAGCAATTGCACCATATTTTTTTTGATGGTGAATCAAACAGTGCTCTGTAAAACGTTTAGTCTTTGATGCCTAACACTGCTTTAATGTCTCCATAAGTTTAACCCTGACCGGTCTGTGTTCCTTGTCTTCATGATGCCTTTTGTTCACAGAACAGATGTATTTATATTGAAATTTGAACAACACACTAGTGGATTCTGTTTCTTTAAACAGGTAACTACTGAACGCAGTTGCTACTGTGATTTTATTTAGGGATCTCAGAACATAGTAGGTTAAACAGAAATGTAGATCACACTTTTCAACATCTTTAAGACAGAATTTTCATGTTCTAATGAGACAAAAGGAAAAAGTTTATGTAGTAGAAATACTTCCATAAGGCTCTGTAAATGAGCAATAAAATATTTCAGGTTGTTTTTGATAAAATCCTCTCTGGCTTTCACATAAGAGATCTACTTTTCCAGGGTTGAATCTGTAAGTTTGGGGCAATACATACTAAACAAACTTGCAGGCGCTGTACACAATGCCAAAGAAAGCAATCAGAATATTACATAAAGAGGGATATTAGGAACATACAAATCCAGTATTTTTGAAATCAAATGTACCGAAATTCTGGGATCTTGTAAAATTCAAAACTGTAGAATTTAAACTCAAAGCAAGAAACTGTCAAGTCCCACACAATATTAAAAAAAAAAAAAATGTTTTGTGACAGACAGGGGGGGTTATAATTTAGGAGAAGGAAATTTTAAAAAAACAATGTATCAGAACAACCAAAAAGGTTTTGTATATCAGTGTGGGGTCGATCTATGGAATGGCTTAAATGAGCTCCAACAAAGTACAAATATAAACCATCTTAAAAAAAAACAGTACAAAATTAACTGACTGGAAAAGATGTTGTATAGGATGAGTGCAAAGGGCAGAATTGCTATTGTTGCTGTTAATAATGTATGAATAATTGTACAGTCAATGATGAGAATGTGAGGTTTAAGTGTCATTTAATGTGGGAATACTTTAAGGGTTTAACTGGTATGGGGAAACAAATGATTATATGCTGATGTGTATGAGAGGAGCAGGAAATCATAAGCTCTTTTATCTTCCGCCTGCTCCTTTTCGAATAATTTGTTTAAAATTGTATGCCAATTTATCTTTTTTTCAGTTTTTACTTTTTGTTTGTTCGAATATAAATCTTGTGAAATATTTTAAGTTTCAGATTCTAATAAATTGTGAATTTTTAGATTGAAAGTTTAATGTCTTTTCTGTAGAAAAGGGCTTTTGCTCCACTCTTATTTGCTCACTTGTGAAGGCATTCCCCACATTTTGATCTAAAGAACAGCTATTAATCAGATTTTATTTTTACAACAGCAAAAACTGTTAAGCTCTTATTTTTTTCTACAAAATAAGAGCTGAATGAGCTTCCTCTAAAACTGATGCTTCTCATAATTTTGCGACCAGCTGTAGATTTCTTTGCCTGTTTTTAATAGCTATGCTCTAGTTCTGGTTAAAGTAACTTTTTCCTTAATTTATCTTTTAATTAGAAGCTGGGTTTCATGTTACCTAGCTACTTGAAAATTACAAAAACCTGAAAGACCAACCATTTCCTTTACATTGAACATAAATATAATGATTGAACTAGTTATGAGCTCACATAACAGGAAAGTTTAGTCCTCTACCCAGCAGCTCCTCCTTGTTGAACTGTCACATCATGTCTCACCCAGTCAGTAACATCATACCTTGACCAACCAGTTTCACCACCATTGCTAAAGAAGGTGACGCATGTTGTTCATTTTCCTGCTAGGAGAATCAACAATAGCTGCAAGCTATCTGACCCCACTGCAAATAATCTGAGCTTCTCGTCATAAAATGATTTGAAATAAAGACCATTCATATATCCTTGTGTTTAAGAATTACTCAACATTTATGAAAAAGATTTTGATTTTATTTCTTTTGACAGAGCATTTTTTGTGCAGTGGTTGAGCAGTTAGATCTATCTATATGGACAGAGTAAATAGTTGAAAAAGGCCTGCTATTAGAGGGAATAAAAGCAGATTCCTTTTTGGTGAAATCCATTACATAAAGATAAGAAAAGAGACATAAAAACATGTTTAAAAAAAAAAAAAAAAAAAAAAAAAAGGAAATCTCAGACGATCAGATACGAGAAGGTTGTAGAAAATATAGAGAATGGCAAAGAAAATCTGAATCTTCATTCAAATCCTCAGTTCTGTTCAGCTCACTGGCCTTGTCTGATGATGATATCTGACATGTCATCAACCTTCACCAACTCCAGATTCTGGAAAACAGAACAGAAATCATAAATCAAAACCAGTATTTGTTGTCCCAATACAACTGCTGCTTGCACTTCGTAACATATACCAACCTCAAAAATAGTTAAAAACAAAACCAAAGAACCAAAGAAAGGATTATAATGTACTTTGGAATTTCAATGATCATCTGCTTTTTCATATGTAAGGGTTTGATTTTATTGCACTATCGGCACAAAAAACAAACTGACAGGTTTTACTTTCACCGCATCATACAGAAGCGCCACGTGTCGCACAGACTACACCATTTGCTGTGGAATTTATAACGGAGGGAAGAAGACTCAGCTGTTTTGAATATCAATGCGTTCTTTGAAAATGAAGTAGGTGGAAACACAGATGTCAGATGCTTCTAGAAAGAAAATTATTTTCTATGGCTATAGACTGCCCCAACAGGACGTTCAATGTCGGCACATAAAGGAAGCTGCATATTTTGCAGCTAAGTAGCTGTTTTTAAACCTTTTTGAGAGTCCAGTTCTGATGAAACATGCCAGTTTAGTTAAAAAAAAAAAAAAAACAAAAAAAAAAAACAAAACAAAAAAAAAAAAAACCCTCTACGGGGAATCAGAGGAGGGCATTCATCGTATCATTTATCATTATTGTAAAAAAAATTCTAATCATAATAAGAATTAGGATTTATTGGAATAAATCCTAATTAAATGATACTAAAAATACTAACAATTGGCTGCATTTTTGTAATTGGGGCCTGCCATACATAACATGCTAAAGACAGCTTAAAAGGCTAAATCTGTAACCATGTCCCCTGTTTATCTACAGAGCTGTGTTACTTTGACTGCTCTCTCATAAATAGTCAGTAATAAAATAATGATTATGGCAGAAAGGTTCATAAGGGTAATGTATAGTTACAGTAAATGTATAAATGAATCAACAGTTTAACATAACAGCAAATCAGAGCTTTTTCCTTTAATATTTTAAGTCAAACACAGTTTTAATTTATTTTAAATGCATTTTGTAACATAATGAATACTTTGTGAATATAGTGCAAATCTACATTTTCAATTGTGCAAAAAAATAAAAATATAAATGTTAGTGAGATTCTTTGTCATGTAAAGGAGATATGGTGGTATTATTTTGAATTGGATTTTATTTCTACATATCTCTGCCAGTTAACCAGGAGGATTTTACTGTATTAGTAAGTTTTCAGTCTTGCAGAGGGAAAACAGAGAGCACATCTTATTGTTGAGACTGAAGGTCAATAACTCTCTGAAATGTGTTCTCTGTTCCAGGATTTCAAGAACAAAATGGCATCACCTTTCCTTGCAGCCCTGTTTTGAGAGCTCTTGACATCTTTTGTGCACAACTTTTTTTCCTTGTGTGATGTCTGAAAACTATTATAGAGAAATGCTAAAAAAAAAAAAAAAAAAAAAAAACTATGAAAACTGAAGGAAGTTCTTGAGAAGTATGAAAAGTCCTAGACAGAAAGAACTTTGTTCTTGCCACCTCAATTATAACTAATTTCTCTGTTCCTGTGGATTATGTATTTGGTTTAAGACTGCACGACATCAGAAAATCATGCTATAAAGAAATACAGTGGACCCCCACCTACTTCCGGTTCATTAGTCGCGGATTTACCTATTTGCAGATTTTTCTGTGGAACGTAACTCCAAATTATTTGCAGAAAATCTGGCTATTCAGATTTTTTTTGTAGAGCATAACTGAAATATTTAAAAGAAAATGCAGCTTGGGAAGCTGAATTACCTAAACACAATGCTACTTGACACACTACTGGGTGACGTTTGCAAAGTGGCCAATCCAGGAGCATCATTCATTCACCTTGGCGCTGAGACAAGGAGGACCGTGGATGTTATCTTTTGTGGTCGTGCCAAGGCGGTTTTTGCTGTGTGTATTAATGCACATTATATCTGGTGTTTGGACTATTAAAACAGACAGTTCTCAGTGTTTTTAGAGGGTGTCTCAAATATTTGCAGATTTCATCTCTTTATTGGCGGCTGTGGGTCCTCACCCCTGCGAACACCAGGGGTCCACTGTAATTGGAGAGTACTGCGATAATGAGATCAGTTGCAATAACTCTACGTTTTTTAACTTCTGTCTGTTTTCTGTGCTTCTAACAATCTCTGTGACCTTTAGCATCCAAGGCACAGTAATCTGTTAGGTGTAGGCATCTCCTGGCCCAGCAGGCTGACTGTCTTCTGAGCATGCGTGATGTGTATTCTTGACACCTGAAATATATTAGCCAACAGCTATTGCATTCCAAACAGCTCTTGCGATATTACTATTGTGCAAACTCATACTGTGGTCATGATATAGTCACAATACATTGTGCAGACTAGTTGAGACTGTTCAAATTATCCAGAAAGTAAAAATAAAATATGTAAAAAGGATTTGGTGGTTATTTAAAGTTCCTAAAGTGGAACTGGAAATGGCTCAAATCAGCTTCAACATTTATAGTTTTAATAATTTGGAAAATAAGCCTCCTCAGTTCTTCACCTACCTGCTCTTTAAAGGTAAATGCAAACTGCATTTGCTTGTGTATGTGGTGCTTGTATTCATAGATTACATGCATGGCTTGTAGAGAGTGTGAGAAGAAATTCTAACAAAGGAAAACCTATAAAATACAGTTTTCTCTGCAGCTTTACAGCTTTAGTGTGTGTATGTTCAGCAGTTTGTGACGGAGTGCACACACCCAGCAAAGCTTCTGAAAATCTAGGAGTCCATCCTTAAAGGACATCTTTATTCTCCAGGATTTTAACCACATCAGTTACAAAGTTACTTCCTAATAAGCATCCAGGCATTGTGCTTGAGCGACGCTCACCTTTTCATTAGCAAGATGAAGCAGGGCAACAAACGCCAGTGGTACTGACAGGTTCTGAGCCATTGTGCTGGGTAATCTGGACCAACACAGAGGGAGAGAAACAGTAAAATAGAGACGCAGTCACAAAAATTTTGCTTTCCATTAATTGGAAGTCAAAATTGTTATCTTTGAAATTAAAGTGGAATTAATTAGGGAACAGTATACTAGTGATTATTTTCATGCTGAATGAACTCATATTCATTGTTGTCATGCAGCCTGAGTGCTATTCTGATTAATATTCTTCACAAGTGTTAAGTCATAGGAGGCAGGGCAGCAGGTTGGCCAGTACCTTTGAAGCAGAGTCTTTGTGGTCTGACTGAAGGCTTTCTCTCCACACACTGGAGCCTCTGCAGTCTCCTCCACCTGCTGAGAACATCAAGGTAAAAACCAATAAAACAGACCTGAACACATAGAATCAAACAAATCCAGCTCAACCTAACTGGCTGTCTAGTTTGCAAACCCCATGCAAACTCTGAAGACAAGACGTAAAAAAAAAGAAGTGATTTACCCGTTTTGGTTTTTCTGGACTTTCAGTCAAAAGAGTCCACATGCTGTTCTTCAGCCTCTTCATGTCCATTTTCTTTGCTGTCTTGGCGTAGTTGATTTCAATTTTGTTCACCTATATAGCAAAGTAACACAGTAAGCCCATAAAAAAATAAAAATAAAAAATTACACAGCAAAAACTCTTCCAATTTTCAGAGGAAAAAAGCAAGAGTTTACACATTTTACACATATAGCTACAGAATATAATTATAGTGCCTTGTAAAAGTATTCATACCCATAAACCATTTTCACATTTTGTTCTGTTAGAACCACAAACTTTGCATGTTACGTAATGGAAATGGAAGTGAAACAAATACATGGTTTTCAACATGTTTTACACAGAAACATGTGAAAAGTGTGGAGTGAATTTCTAATTTGATATCCTAAATAAATCTCAGGGTTTTTTTTCTATGTCATTAAGGACATTTAATAACATTTTCAGGTTTTTTCATAGGTTTATTTTTCCACAAATCAATAAGCAACACACCGCTGAAGCTGGCTTCTGATTCAGATTGTGGTAATGAATGCCTTTATTGTTATGGGGCATAAGGCAGAAATTAAACAATCTGCTCCGACAAGGCGACATAAAAAAAAATAAAAGCTCTCTGGAATGGGTTGAATCTGGAAAAAAAAAAAACAGGAGATGTTTCCATGTTGGAATAATCCTAGGGTTTTTAATTCTTGGCAGCTAGATGCAAGTTATTAAAAAGAGATCGAAAGAAACCAATAAATTCATTTTACCTCTAAAAGCAACAACAAGAGCAGCTATGAGCCCCAGTCTTTAAGGGCTGTATCACAGATCAGCAGCAATCTATTATAGTATTATTTACAACCAGGCTGCTTTGAAATTAGTTTGGGATATCCTATTTTAACACGACATCATAAAATACATAGAGGTTTGTGGTTATAACATAAAAAGTTCAAGGGTGTGAATACTGCTGTAAGGCTCTGTAGCTCTGTATACTGGTAGAAAAACTCTTAAACTGTCAAAAAGCACAAAACAAATTTAATACCCTGTGTGGCTCAGGTACCAGATCTTCCTCCCCGTATGTGGACACCCCCTCGAGATCTTGTGAGAGTGGAGGTATACAGTCACCTGAAGGCTGTATGTCATCTGAACCATCGAATCCTTCAACATCATCATCACTGTCACCACCCTGAAACAGAGTGGACAGCTGGTTTAATGCTTGAGACTTGTTCCTATTAATAACTTAGTCAAAGAGCAGCTTCAGTAAGCATAGAGACAGTCTTATAGGCACGTTTGGACATTATAATCAGTAAAGTAAGTATGAATAAGATCATATTGCAATGCATCAGGTCTGTTCCACTAAAATATACTGCAAAAATCAGTAGCTTTCTGCTTATGTAAAGACAGTTTACAGACCTGAAGACCTGGACAGAAGTTGGCTGTATCATTGGCGTTGTTGTAGTCATAATCGCCGATGCCTTCTCCAAGCTCTCCGGACAGCCTCTTCTGGGCCTCTTGACTCAACTAAACAATGTAGAAAACACATTCTATGTGTGAAAATCTGGGTAACATTCAGGTTAAAAGGCAGATCACAACAATTACACTGAACCAGTGTTGCTTGCTGCATATTTTTCCTGACGTGAAGGTCAGATCTGAACTTGAATGTAACATTTATTACTTAGTATAAGGGACAAACGCATTTTTTATGTCAAAGAATCTATTCCCTTCCAGACTTTTCAGTATGTTTTCAACCTAACATTAAAGTAAGAATCGAAATGTTTGTAACAGTCGGAAGAAAAGGAAGGAAGGAAAGAAAGATTGGATGGATGGACGTCAGGATATGGATTGTGGACAAATAACTGGCTGTAGGAATAAACACGGAGAGACTCGACAGATGGATGGATAATGGACTGAGGGACAAATGGACGGATGGATGGGAGGGCTAAAAGACTGATCAATGGGTAGACTGAGGGATGGAAGGATCCTAAACAAATAGATGGAAGGAAGAATAGATAGACTGATGGATGGACAACTTTTAAACAACTGGTTAGGGAAGCAAATCTGGAAATACACATTTTTCTGCCATTTCTTTTTTCACACTTATCCAAACTTGAAATCAAATTTCATGCTTTTCTTGACATGTGTTGGAAACCTGTTAGTATGTCTGAAGGACAAAATATTTTTTATGTTAAGTGCCCAACTACTCGCCCACTTAAAAAAATGCAAACACAGTATAAAGTGATTTAAAGTGAAGACTTGGGTCAGCTATTAGACACTATTTCTTCTAGAAATAAATGTGTTTATGCCTTGCATTGATCTGTGACCATAGTTTATGAGAGACTTTTGAGACTTCTTCTCATGCTTATTGTGTAACAATCAGAAAAACACCCACAGGGGAAAATACCTAAACACCACATCAACTGGTCTTTACAAATATTACTATAACTCCAAGTAAAGACATAGAACTGGTGTTTTTAAACTACTATTGCTTTTCTAAAACATTATTTTAATGAAAAAATAAAACAAAACAAAGTTGGTGACTGTTAGGAGACTGTTGCCACAAGTTCTCCTGAACACCTTTAAATCTAGTCTGATTAATCAGACTCAGCCAAACATATCCATCGTAAAAGAGTGAAATGAGACAGATCTCACCGAGCTGGATGGTTTGAGGCTGAGCTGGGAGAGCGTCTCAGGGGCAAACTTGAAATCTGTGGGTAAGGTTGTCTTCTTGTTGCTGGCACTGAGGGCAGACTTGGTGTTAGTGGTGGCTGCCTGAAATTAAGGAGAAGGAAATGTGAGATTCAAAACAGACAACATCTCATCTGCATTACATCAAACTAAATGTTTAGGAGCCATCAGGAATTCTGTGTTTCAGGTAAATGCATACAGTGCCTCACATAATTATGTGATTATTCATGTCCCATCTGCAAACTTTAATGCACTTTATTGGGATTTTATGGTATAGACCAGGGGTGGGCAATCCCAGTCCTCGAGGGCCGGTGTCCTGCAACTCTTAGACGTCACCCTGGTCCAACACACTTCAATTAAATAACTGAATTACCTCCTCAGTGCAGTCAAGTTTTCAGAGTCCTGCTAATGACCTCATTATTTGATTCAGGTGTGTTGAAGCAGAGACACATCTAAAAGTTGCAGGACACCGGCCCTCGAGGACTGGGATTGCCCAACCCTGGTTTAGACCAAGACAAAGAAGTGTATAATTGAGGGAAATAAAAGGAGGATATTTTTCCAAATGTATTACAAATAAAAATCTGAAAAGTGTGGCATGCATTTGTCGGTTGCCCTTTTCTTTTTTTTTAACCTATTTTTTGCAAAACAGCAGAAGCTTAGTCGGTCTATATGGAAATCATCTGAGAAGATTAATTTTCAAGTCTCGCCTCAGACTTTGACAGAGCCACTTTAACACCTCAACAGGGTTTGTTCTAACCTTCCATTGTAGCTCTGGTTCAGTGTTTCGGCTGGCTGTCCTGCTGGAAGAGGAACTTACGCCCCAGCCTCGACTCTTTTGCAACATATTTGCTGTCAGGATTGTGTTGGATTTAGCTCCATCCATCTTATAACTTTGATCAACTTCCACAGCTGAATAAAAGCATCACAACAGCATGATGCTGCCACCACCATGTCTCATCATGATCATCTGATCACAGCAGCTTTTTCCACATGTCTGCTATGTGCCCTACATGGCTTCTGGTTAACTGCAAATGATACTTCTTATGGTTTTCTCCTTGCCGCTCTTCTATAAAGGCCAGACTTGCTCGACTAATTGTTGTGTCAACCTGAGCTGTGGATCTCTGGGCAGCCGTGTCTTGGTAGGTTTGCAGTTTTGCTGTACTCTAGTTTCAGATGATGGACTGAACAGAGCTCTGTGAGCTGTTCCAAGCTCAAGATATCGCTGCATCACCTAACTCTGCTTTTAACCTTTCCACAACTTCATCGCTGACATGTCTTATGTTTTGGCTTGATCTACCACACTTATCAGATTTGTAAAATAATAATAATAATAATAATAATAATAATAATAATAATAAAAATAAATAAATAAATAAAAAATAAATAAAAAAAAATAAATAAAAAAAATTAAAAAAAATTAATTGAAGGTATATGATAAACTGAAAATGCATGTACAGTATCATTACTATAGTGCATCAAGGCATATTCTTACTCATTTATGACAGTTTCAGCAATGAAACATTCTGAGAGAGATGCTCACTGCCTTTGTCACATTTCAAAACAATAGACTGAAGCAAATATAAAGATATACATAAGCAAAATTTCACAATAAAAAAAAAAAACAACTAGATGATCAGAAGCAGTGCCTTCCCTTTTATGCTGCAAATCAGACTAATTCCATTCCCCTGTTTTTGGGCTCCTCTTTTTAAGTGACATCAAACCACTACACCATGGTAATGTCAACAGATGCTCACTGATTTGCAGTAATGGCACAATAAAAGAAAAGCATTTGATGCTATGAGCTAATTAAAACACAGCAGTGGAAGAGTGTGTCAGTGGTGTTTAGTAAAGTATTAAAAACCATCTAAATCTGTAATTACTCAGAAAAAAAATATCCATGCAAAAAAAAAAAAAAAAAAAAAAAGCTGAAATAATTGTCTTCAGATGAGAATTTAGACAAGGATGTAAAACTTTTTTGAACAGCTTGAATAAATATGCAAGTGATGGGGTTAAAGCAGGTTTACCCTTGTGGTGCGGAAGTATGTGTCAAAGTTGACATCATCGTTGAAGTCTATTTCAAAGGTCTTTTTGGGCTTCCTTTTTCGTGTCTCTTTGTCAGGAACATGATCCACTGGAACAGAACAAACAGAATCAATTTTCTGTGCACATGAACTGCAAGGATTAATAATGAACTCTCAACTCCTGTTCCTTCCTCAGGAAGAATGATTGTAAAATACAAGATAAGATAAGATACAAAACGAATCGCCCTTGTTAAGTTTTACAGTAATAAGCTGGCACACGTTTTAATTTTAATTATGTACTGTTTCCTCATTAGGTCTAATTTAAAACATCCCTATTTAGCATTCAATACCCTCTTTATCAGGACATTCAATTCAGCAAGCAAAGAAACTACTATATTTTGACATTTAAATATGAGTACATGTTCAAAGAAAATTTGTACAGATAGGTCAACTTCAGGTTATGTCAAATTTCTAATTAAATCAAGCAAGAAGTGCTTTTATTTTGAAGGAGTGTAAGTGCTTTTGTAATGATGTGGTTACCCATTAGTGAGGAGTATCCACTCCTACTCTGAGTCAGAGGTTTTGGAGTATTGTTAGGAAACCCTGATCTGCACAGGCATTAAAAACTTTTGGTGTCAAGTCTAACCAGTAAACATGTATCAAGATTTGTTGAATATTATAAAATAAAGAGCATGGCACAATCTAGTGAGAGAATGAGTTAAAGCCTGTCAAATTTCTGACTGATCAAGAACTGCTTTTGCTTAAAAAAGCTGTTGTTTTCTGTTTGTAATGATTTTAGTTGAACAGCAGGTGAATAAGACATCAAAGGAAGTTTATCTTAACTCAACTAGATATCAAGTAGAAGTCATATAGAGTTCAGTTTGAAAGACATGCCGATGGTAATTATTATGATGCTACAGCTGACATGAACAAATTAATATAAATAGTTAACAGCCTATAAATATTAGCATGTAATGATACGCGTCCTACTTAAGATATTCATATATTGTTTATATGATAGGGACAGATACAAAAAACAAAACATAGATCAAGACAATCTCCTGCCCATCACAGTGTTTATAGTAAAGGCTAATTTGCAACACCCGTCCCTAGAAGGACCTTTAACAGCTGGTTTAAATGAAAAATTAAGATCAACAGTAATACAGTAAATACAGTTGATCGACAGATGAGTAGGAAAAGAACTCTTTTCACTCACATTTGTGCTTAGGTTTGAACTGCCAGTATCCGGGGCCGGCCCAGGCGGCCATGGTCCTTGGGCTGAAGTAAGAATATTCTCTGGGCTGAGAGGAAAGCTGCAGACACATGGTGGCGATGTCTCCTTCTCCAATGGGAATCACATCCCTGTATGATCAATGGAAAAATCATTTAAAAACAAAAACAAACAAAAGTAACCTTAGAAAGGAGCAGATTCTGAAATATTTGGTCAGATATTTGCTCCAACTATCCTACTGTAAACCTCTGCAAAGGACTTTACGTTACACTTGATTGTACTAAAAGTGCTTAATAAATAAAGTTTGAACTGTAACAAGGAATAGAGTGAGAATGTGTCAGTCTAAAGCTGACAGAAGTAACCACAAAACGCGGAACACTTATGGGTGAAAATGTGTTTTCTGCTCAACATGCTGAGGACAGCTGAGTTTCACTGTTATGTTCATGGAGATGCCACATGTGGGGGAAAGGATCTACAACAGTAACTGGCTTACGTTTATATGACATGACAGATTGGCTCAAGAGCCATTCTTTCAACGTTTTTTACTCAAAACTAGACTTTAACGTGTTATTTTCAATTAATTAATCACATAGATTTTAGTTTTTTTTTTTTTTAAATACCACAGTCCTGAGCTGGACTTTTGTATTGTGTTTCTGGTACGCCCGTAAATCTTATGCACAAGCGACACCCACAAACAGCAGCGACGGACAACAAAGCCACTTTTCTTGGCCCACTGGGGGTTAATTTTTGCTTTAAAAAAAAAAAAAAAAAATCTGATACAACATTAGAAAAGACTATTGCTGTGTAAAAGTTGTGCAAAAAGGAGTAAGCCTATCGCTGCAGCTTTCAAGCCTAAAATACCATCCGAATGCAAAACCTGTTTCAGCAGCACAGGCGTCCCCAACACTAATTCCAGCGCCCACAGCTCACATTTCTAAGGATGTGTTTTTCCAAAGAAGTTCCATGAATGATTAGCGGTTCCTGAAACACAAAGCTGAATGGGTATAATAGCACTTTACACCAATCTGATGGTTGAATAACCTAAATACCAGATTAAAAACAATAAATATCTTTGTTGTTCAGCTCATATCTATTTCTTGCATAATTTGGCAGCAAAAAGGGTTTTTAAATTGAAAACGTTGCTTATTTTATTGATATAAAGGTTTTCAATTAAAATTTGATTAATGAATGAATGAATTAATTACAGACCCTGCAATTAATTTGAAAAATAATTTTAATCGAGTCCCACCACGACTCCAAACCTAAAAAGGAAAATCAGAACGCTTCGTAATATAAAAACTGTGTCCACAAATACTCCCACAGTGTGGGCTGACAGTATCAGTCCTCGTACCTTCCTTTGTCAGGACCAGAGGACTCGCAGCCCTCCTTGTGTTCCTTCGATCCTTCCTCACAGTCACCTAATCCTTCCTCATAATCAGCATCAAAGTCAGGGCAGTCGTCTTCTTCTGGCTCCGGCTCAGCATTCACATCGAACACGTGTTCACCCTGCTTCATCTTCTCCAGGAGCTGATTCGTGGTCTGAAGGCAGATCAACATTCAGACAGATATATTCACTTCTCTTTAGTCTGAGGCTTAAGAGATTAAATTGGCCAATTTTCCAATGAACGACATTAAACAGCAATTGGCAGGTCAAATACTAAACAATAAATAAACAAGTCAGATTTTTTTCATATTCATTAAATGCATCAAAACTAAGAACTGTCAGCATTTTTGGTCCGTATGTGCTTTAATTTATGATTTTTTTTTTTTTTTAGTTTAATAACATTCTGATAAAAGGCCAGAGACATACTGTATATTTTGGCATTATGGTTTTCTTTCATTATTCGTGGTGACAGATTATCAATCAATCTCCAAAAATGTAATTAACAATGCATGAATGGGAAAAATATTGCAATTCATTAATTTTCAGTTAGATTAAATTTGCTACTAGCTCTATCAAAAAACATTCAGCACATTTCTATTGAAGTTATTCTCCTTAGAATAAACAAAAGAAACTGTTAAGTCATCTCTCAGAGAAAACAGGAAATCATCCTGGGAAAAACATTCTACATCTCAAAGAGAAACGAGAGCCTTAGACCTGGTTTCATTTCCATGGCCATCATCGAGCAAATCCTGCAGTTAGAATAAGAAGATAGTTTTACCAGAAAAAAGTGGCCTAACCTCTAATCCACTATATGGCTGCTACATTGTTTTTACCTTTACTTCCAAGGGGGAAAAAAAAAAAAAAAAAAAAAAGGCACTCATAATATTTAAAAGACATTCATAATATTTAACACTGTTTTCATGTAAAATACACAAAAGAATTTGTGAAGAATTTTATAACAATATTGTGTGGTACTACTGTGATAAGGATAAAAGTGACGATAAGAACTATTTATTACTTTTTTTAATAGGTAACTGTATGGCTGTGACTGCATGATACAGCTATCTCAGCCCCACAAACACAAATATTGCTCTTGAAAAGCACACCCATTTGTAATGTGCTTCCTTAGGATACCAGTCACATAAAGAAGTGTGATTTGTATCACTAAATTGCACATAGTAACTGCATTTACTCACATTTTCAAATGTATTGATATTTATTGATATACCTTTATTGAACAAACAGTGACAAATCATAAAAATAACAGTCCCAACAATACAGACAGTTTTAGGAATTTTTAACATCATTAACTGGAATTTATCCTAAATTTAAAACTTGCAGATTCCTCTGACCTGCTCAGGATTCCAGCTTGTGAATGAGAAGTCTTGCAGGGAGGGGCAGATACAGCTTTTCTGCTGGGAACGCTGTAATCCAGCTGGCAGAAGCAGAGCAAAGAGAGAACTTAACATTCCTTGTAGATAACAGCTCCAAAAGTGGCACAAATATTCAACTAATGTCACAGGGGACATCAAGCGTTAACTAAAATAAATTCCTTTTGTGCTTTTTATTGTGTTTTTACCCTTGAATGGTGATGCAGAGACTCTCTGTGGAGTTGGTGGAGAGTCGGGGGGTCTGGACTGCAGGAGGGTCATGTGTGAAGGAAACAGCAGCTCGCAGCGACTGTTCTCACTGAACAGAACAGACAGAAAGACACCTGCTGTGCTGCTCTCATCAAAGGATGAGGCCATCCGCTGAAACATGGGGTCCACCTGGAAGAGTACTGAAAGTTCACCTTTTTGAAGAAATGCACACATAGGATCCTACTGAATTACTGGTAACAAAGTAAAGCATGCAAATCAGCCAAAGAGATCATTCTTTTATGTTAATAGCTGAACTAAAGTGAGGCAGCCATATTAAAACAGGGATCAAAGAGGAAACAGAACGTTCACAGTGACCCCAGTCTAATTCCTGATCCAAATCCAATTAGAATGTATCTGCCATCACCCAACATTTTGTGAATATAAGACACAGTTTTAATCACTTGGAGAATCAAGTATCTGAACTGTGGTTCATTACCTCACACCTCCTCTCAGACTCTGCACTATTGATGTTGCTTAGGTTCTGCTCCACTGTCTTTTTAGGAGGCCTCTTTTTCTTTGGCTGCTTGGCAGTCATGTCCCCTCCAACTGCCTCGTCACCATCCCTGTCCTCATCCTTCAAACCATGGTCTGGATGTGCACAAAAAAAAAAACAAAAAAAAAAAACATTTTACATTAGAAACTCACAAAACTTAACACAAGCCAGGCATTAAATTCCTTTATAGAGAAACCTCTGAGATTCAACATTTCATTACTTTTCCTGGAAAAGGGATTTGAAAGATACTTAACCTTTCTGTAAGGGTTTTATAGAAAAATCTTTATCATAGGAAATGTGAAATGTAGCATACAGCACAACTCTACCATTTTCTTTATGAAAGCGTATATTTTTGTTAGGAGACTGACATGAACATTTCCTATGCACTGGCAGACTTCTGTGCTGCTTTTAACACACCATCCTCACAGTAAAACACGGAGGTGTCAGCTTCATACTGTGGAGACGGGAAAACTGGACAGAGCTGATGGAAACATGGGTAGGCCTAAATACAGGTCAAATCTAGAAGAAAACTTGGCTGGAAAAGACCAAAAAACCTAAGAGGAAATTCACCTTTCAGCAGGTGACAACGCCAGACATACAGGCAAAGCATCAATGGAATAATGAAGATCAGAGCATATGTGTCTGTTAGAGTGGCCCAGTCAAAGTCCAGATCAAAATCCTATTAAGAAATAGTTGCAACTATTTCAGGTTTTTATTTCAGGTTATCAGATTGAAGGCTGAATACTAATGCATGCTGCACTTTTCAGATATTTGGTTGAAAAACGAAACAAAACAAAAAACAAACAAAAAAAAAAAAAAAAAAAAGAAGAAAAGAAAAGAAAGAAAACTAAATATTTATTTTCCATTTCATTATAACCTACTATTTTGTGTTGATCTATTATATTTGTGGTTGCATTGCGACACATTCTAAAATAGTTCAATGAATATAAACACTTGTTCCAGCCACTGTATATGTTCAAATTCCTTTACATGTTTAGGATGTTAATATTCTTCTTTTGTTAAAAACACACAGATTCTAGTGCATTATTGTGAATGGTCACCCGCTACCAACTACATTCATATACACCAACACACACACAGATAACATGGGTTGACTCATCAAGTCTATAACCAAGAGTGGGATACAACCACACACACGATCTGAATTATTAAAGTATGCCTTAAGAACCAAAAGATTAAGACAATTATCAAACAGCACTCAGTGTTGGATTCTCACCTTCTCCAGGTTTTGTTTCAGCCCCAAGACCACCCAACACTCTGTAAGCATCAGCATGTACAGCATCCACTCTCACAGCATAGATCTTTGTACTGGCATCCAAAGTACCAGCTGCCACCTGTAGGACACAAACAAAACAAGTTACATATGAAATTACAAGCCTGTAAGACCTCTGCGCGAGTGATCTGAAACTTGCAGTAAACTCTACAACAGATAGTAAAAACATTTTCAGTATAAGTGATGTAATTCTGTCTGTTGTAGTGTAAATGCTTCCACAAAATCTAAATGGTATTCGTAACCAAGTTCATAACAATACAAGCAGTTTTTTCCTTTAAAAAAAAAAAAAAAGACATTCAGCAATAACTTTTTTCAGGCAGTTAATCCAAATTCTGTATAGAGTTACGTTAATGCTCAGCATTAGATGAAAATATTATCCTTCATTATTTCATATTCGTCATAACAATAAAAACAGAGACAAAGCAGTAGTTTTCAAGAGACAAACCTTGAAGTTAGTGATCTCAGAATCCTTCTGCTTTAGAATATCAGCCATGTAATCAATCAGATGCAGACCAAAGGCGTTTTTGGTGGTGATTTTCTGAAAATGAACAAATAAAAATGAAAACCTATAACCTCTTTCTTACTTTTTATAAGCAAAACCTTCTCATTTTTTCCCATTGTTATTTGGTAACCCATGTTACCAAAAGCTTAAACATGTTTTTATTTCTTATGTTGAATCCAGACACACTGCAAAAAACACAAAATCTTACCAAGTATTTTTGGTCTAGTTTCTAGTGCAAATATTTTTAATACACTTGGAATAAGACAAAACTAACTTACTTTAGTAACTTTTCAGCATGACACAAGACCTTGTCTCAGTAAATAATTTCTTAATAATGATGACAAAGTACAAGACATTTTAACTTGATAACGTGGGAAAAATGTCATGTTCTACTGGCAGATTATTTCACTTATAACTCGTACTTTGTCGTCAATTTTAAGGAATTACTGACTTTAAACAAGCCCCTCTCTGGGATGCCACCTTACTATGGTGGAGGGGTTTAAGTGTCCCTATGATCCTAGGAGCTATGTTGTCAGGGGCTTTATGCCCCTGGTAGGGTCACCCAAGGCAAACAGGTCCTAGGTGAGGGATCAGACAAAGCACAGCCCAAAGAGCCCCTTATGACAAGTGCAAACTTTGGAAACAGTATTCCCTCACTCAGACAAAGGGTCGCCAGGACCCCACTCTGAAGCCAGGTCTGGAGGTGGGGCACGTTGGCGAGTGCCCGGTGGCCGGCCTTTTACCTATGGAACCCGGCTGGGCACAGCCCGAAGAGGAAACGTGGGTCCCCCTAACGACGGGCTAACCACCTGTGGGAGGGGCCAAAGGGGTCAGGTGCAATGTGGTGTGGGTGGCGGCTGAAGGCAGAGACCTTGGCAGTCCAATCCTCAGCTACAGAAGCTGGCTCTTGGGACGTGGAATGTCACCTCTCTGGTGGGGAAGGAGCCTGAATTGGTATGCAAGGTGGAGAGGTTCCGATTAGAAATAGTTGAACTCAGCTTGACGCATGGCTCTGGATCCAGTCTCCTTGAGAGGAATTGGACACTCTTCCACTCTGGAATTGCCCTCAGTGAGAGGCGCCGAGCGGAAGTGGGCATACTTGCTGCCCCCTGTCTTGGCGCCTGTATGTTGAGGTTCACTCCGGTGAACAAGAGGGTAGCGCCCCTCCGCCTGGGGGTATGGGTTCTGACTGTCTGTGCTTATGCGCCAAATGGCAGTTCAGATTGCCTACCCTTTTTGGAGTCTTTCGAGGAGGTGCTGGAGAGCGCCCCTCCTGCAGACTCCCTTGTTCTGCGGTGGTGGTCCCCCTATTCAAAAAGAGAGACTGCAGAGTGTGTTCCAACAACAGGGGAATAACACTCTTAATCCTCCCTGGTAAGGTCTAGTCAGGGGTTCTGGAAAGGAGGGTCTGTTGAACCTCGGATTCAGGAAGAGTAGTGTGATTATCACCCTGGCCGTGGAATGCTGGACCAGCTCTACACCCTCAGCGGGATCCTGGAGAGTGCATGGGAGTTCACCCAACCAGTCTACATGTGCTTTGTGGAATTGGAGAAGGCATTCGACCGTATCCCTCAGGGAATCCTGTGGGGGGGTACACTGGGAGTAAGGGGTACCAGGCCCTTTGATACAGGCCATTAGGTCCCTGTATGACCGTTGTCAGAGCTTGGTCCGCATTGCCGGCAGTAAGTCGGGTTCATTTCTGTTGACAGTTGGACTCCGCCAAGGTTGCCCTTTGTCACTGATTCTGTTCATAAGTTTTATGGACAGAATTTCAAGACACAGCCAAGGTGTTGAGGGGATCCGTTTTGGTGGCCTTCGGATTGCGTCTCTGCTTTTTATAGATGATGTGGTCCTATTGGCTTCATCAGCTCATGATCTATAACTCTCACTGGAGCAGTTCGCAGCAAAGTGTGAAGCGGCTGGAATGATCAGTGCTTTCAAATCCAAGGCTGGGGTGAGGGTTCCTGCCTCAAGTGGAGGAGTTCAAGTATCTTGGCGTGTTGTTCACGAGTGAGGGAAAAATGCAGCAGGAGATCGATAGATGGATTGGTGCTGTGTCGGCAGTGATGTGGGCGCTGTACTGGTCTGTTGTCATAAAAAGAGAGCCGAGTCAAAAAGCGAAACTCTCAATTTACCGGTTAATCTATGTTCCTACCCTCATCTATGGTCATGAGCTTTGGGTTGAGACCAAAAGAATGAGATCACGGATACAAGCACCCTTCCTCTGCAGGGTGTCTGGGCTCTCCCTTAGAGATTGGGTGAGAAGCTCAGTCATCTGGGAGAGACTCAGAGTAGAGCCGCTGCTTCTCCAAATCGAGAGGAGCCAGTTGAGGTGGCTCCTGCCTTTGATTAGGATGCTTCCTGGACGGCTCCCCGGTGAGGTGTTCTGAGCACGTCCCACCTGGAGGAACCCCAAAGGAAGACCCAGGATACGTTGGAGGGACTATGTTTCTCGGCTGGCCTGGGAATGCCTTAGGTTTCCCCCGGAGGAGCTGGCCCAAGTGGGTGGGGAGAGAGAAGTCTGGGTCTCCCTGCTTAAGCTGCTGTCCTCGCAACTCGACCGCGGATAAAGAAGAAAACGGATGGATGGATGCATTAAAACCTAGACCAAAAATACTTGGTAAGATTTTGTGTTTTTGCAGTGCAGGAATTATGTACGATTTTTGTGAGAGCATGATTATTCCCAAAATTAGAAAAAATTACATAATGTGCACAATTCCTGATGGTCAAAACTATGTAAAACAGATTGCTACCTGTTCATGATAATTCACTGTTCACACTGTGGATTTCATGATTACTTCACACTATGTCTAAATTCCATGCTTTTCAGCATGTGCTTACTTTTTTTTAGCTGCTTATCAAATTTAGAGAAAGGAAGGAAGGAAGGAAGGAAGGAAGGAAGGAAGGAAGGAAGGAAGGAAAGAAGAAAGGAAGGAAGGACAGTTCTTTGCAATTCTTCCTTGTTTAGCTTTCACTTTTATTATCTATAAATGCAGTGCAGTCAGTCCAGATAAACTTACATTCTCAGTTGAAAGCTTTATGCAGGTGGAGTAATGCTCTGAGATCTGAGCATTCGACAGCTTGGGCACAGCAGCAGGAGTCCCCACAGCACTGAACAGAAGAAGCACAAAACCATTGGAATAGCAACAAACATGGCAACCAGTCAAACTGACACTGCTTTTGACTGGAATATACAAATTACCAATTACTTTTCTTGGTGATGTCCACAGCTCACCTGTGAGAAGCAGAGTCTGTGAAGGATGAATCGCTGGCAGCTTGAAGGTCGATGACTCTTGATCTCCGACGCTGACGGCGTTCCTGCTCGTCATCGTTGCCAGGGAAGGCTGCCAACAGTGGAGTGCTGCAGGCTGCCGGGGACAGACCTTTGTTCTTGTTCAAAGAGGACGAGTTCCATCCCGGACAGACCCGGGAGACTGGTGTGCAAGTTGCACTCATTCTATCTGGGTGCAGAAAAAACAAATTAGTTTTTCCTTCCAAAATAGATGAATCAAACCCTAAAGATGCAAATCTTAAATATAGCAACGTCATTGATACTTTAAACAGCATATTAACTTTAGGTGTGAAACACGTCAAAGATCAAAATTAATTAAAAACAACTCGGATTTTAAAATATTTGGCTTAGATTTGCTGAATTTCCACTGAAACCTTGGACTGAAAAGATGAACCACAGTGTTTGCAGTTAAAAGGACACAATAAAGTGCTAAATAATTAGGAAAGCACTTTCAAAAATATGTCTAATAATACTATCTTCTGGAAATCAGTAGCCAGCCTGGACATTTTTAGGTTCAGTTTCCTTAATTTTCCAGGTTCGAATCAGAAGAGTTCTCTGTACATTTCGCCTCGTTTCACTACAGAATATTTATCAATATTAGGTTTTAAATCCAAGATCAAGGCAAGACGGATGGATGAACAAACTGTTAGAATGAATGACAAACTGATGGATGAACGAATGGTTGAATAGATAATATACAAACGAACGGAAGGATGGATGAACATTTTTACCATACTTAAATAGACCTGGCAGCGGATATTTTATAATGCATACACACAGATTATCTAAAACAAGCACAGTAAATGGATCGAGAGGATCGTGGATGAAAGCATGCCTGATGAACAAGCGGTTTTGATAAATTCAAATCTTCTTTCTAGGGACGATTTTCTTTGAGGGGGAGAAAGATTTCTCATGTTGATGAATCGCCTACTTACTCACCGCTGCCAAAGACAATACTCGCGTGATATCCACGAACAGAAATCGCTTGAAAGAACTATCATCCATTAAAAGAATCTTATTTTCGATAATCAACACTGGCCAGACTATCAATAAATGTCAGTAAAATGCTGAAAAACGAGATAACCATAATATCTGTTTCAGCAAAAAAACCCTCACCTCATCAGTCTCTGAACGAGCTCAAACCTTGCTAACGTCATGCTAACTCAACCCTACCATAACAACCCAAGCTTTGATCTGACTATCTTCTCATTGTTTGCTAACTGGCTCGCTAACTCTTAAAAGCTTCACCACACAACATACCTTGTGGTTTCAAATTCCGACGTAGCCTTTCTGACCGGTGATATTTCCTTTTGAATTTTAACAAAAGGAGAGAAGGAACAGCACTTTCTAAATTCCTGTTCAGCGTTTTGAATTTTTGCGCCGAACGGTTTACGTAACACAACAAGACGTCATTACGTATCAGCCGTCCCCGGAAGTAGGAGGCTACAGTTTCTGTCAATGAGCTTTGTGTAAATGTCATGTATTAACTGCACTGTTCTCTTAACATTTCTAAGAATTTCAATAAACCTTAATTAACTGAAGTAGGCACAGAATTAGCAGATGCGAAGTCGACTTTTGGTGCTAATCACTTAACTCCTTCGAAACCTCTTACTTAAAACGGATTTCCTTGTTTTGTATAACACTCTAAAAACAGCCATAGTTATTTTAGTTTTAATAGTGGTTATGATCTCTTGTATTTCCAACAATCAACTTCCCACTGGGATCAGAAAACCAGTCAGTGGAGACAAGTGGAACATAAACATCTTTAGATAATAACACACATTTAAGCTAAATTATATGTAACATATCTGGATTTGTGGTTATATACCTTCAAAAGAGTCAGTATGCAGCTCTTTTTTCTTTCTTTTTTTGTGAAGTCCAAACCATTTAAAAATTCACTGTAAAAATACAAAAATCCCAGACAGAAATGAAAGCATAAAACCTAATTATTTAAGACAAAAAGAAGAGTTTGATAGATAAAAACTGAGATACCAAATAAATAAATAAAATGGCTACTCACTAGATGGCAGTAAACTTCACAGCCAGACTTTTAATTGCCAACACTCCTGTTGAGTTAAGATGAGAAAAACTTTGTCCTCTGCATTCTCTTACATTTGCTGCCTCTTCCTCATAGTGTCAACATTTTAATAAAGCGTAGGCAACTACCTTGAATCTTTATGTAAACCATATGCAACATGGCTTTTAAAAACCACTATCAACACCTACATTTTCAGCAGTAATGCTTTTGATCACATTGGCTGCAAAACTGTTTAACTGTCTTTCCTTAAATATCTATTTCCCTCTGTCTGCTCCCACCCTTTTAGACTGCAGGTTCAAGATGCAACTATAGTGTTGTGAAAAAGGTTACTTCTGTTATTTTATTTATTTATTTAGCTTTTCTGGCACACTTGCATATTTCATACCATGGAAAAAATTTTAATATCAGACAAGGATGACTTGAGTAAATAAAAAACCTTAGTTTTTGAATGATGCTTTCATTTATTAAAAGAAAAAGCTATCCAAATCATTCTGGGTATGTGTGAAAAGATAATTGTCCCATTAATGAGCACATTCTTTTGGTTCCATTTGATTAGTCACACCTAGGCCTTATTACTGCCTGACTTGTCAAAAACAAAAACAAACAAACAAAAAAAGTTTTGTTTGTATGGGGTCTTTCAAAACATGAGTTACAAAGTGCTTCACAAGATGAAAAGGTACAAGAATTTATTTAAAAACTAGAAGAAACAAAAATAAAAGAGAAATTGAATTCTGAATAAAAAAATGTTCACAACAGATTTTGAATCAATGTTGAGGCACAGAAAAAAAAAAAAAATTTTTTTCTCTTGTTGGGTTTGGATTGCTTTTTCCAGTGGAAACTGCCTATTGTCAGATAACAAATAAATGGTTGATTATCTGAAACATTTAGCTGTGGAAAAAAGCAAAAACAGACAAAATCTGTAAGAAGGCAAAAGCTTTTTTGTTGGCACTGTACATAAAGAAAGTCTAAATGACTGCTCATGAGTTGTAATGATTAAAATGGCACTCAGACATTTGTATGAACTGTTTCTATTTATCTCTATTTTTGGGTGGTTTATTTGTGATCAGAACAACTAAATGATGCCTGCAAAGACTTGGCTATATTTTGTAGGGTACGATGAAATGTGAGAATATTACAGTATTTTGCAGGATTGGTTATAGCCTGTTCTTCATCTATTGTGAAAATAAAGCCTTTGCCTGTTGTGTAGGTCCTGGAGCTTTTGGATGCTTATTTTTCTTGCTTGTTGGCCTGACATTTCACACAGCATAAAGCCACAGTGCATGGCTCCATGTTGGCTCCTTGACATGAATCTGCTGTTGAAGTGCTTCAGAATGTGAATGATGGCAAAAAGGTCAACAGTAATTCTTTAAAACTTCTGTGACTGATACATCTCGAGCCACAACACTAGAAAGATGCCTTTCATGTGCACTTTAAATTTTTACATCTTCAAATTCTATAATTGCACCACTCAAGGGGGCTGCAGGTGGGAGTAGCGTTGTTACTTACAATTGTTTTTTTTTTTTTTACTTTATTTCCTCAGTTTCTGACAGAAAAAAAAGACATTTTTATGACAGTTATTCTCTTTAGTTTTGGATGTTGTGCAACTGGAAGGATTTTTGCTGATACTTTTTTACGTTTGGTGATTTAATATGAAGCTTAACCATAGTAATAGGTGCTTTACAACCGGCAGCAGCTGATTATGTATTTTACTGGGACATGGCTGCAGGATCATATCCCCAACTCTAACTTCTCCCAGGCTTCCTGACTGTGTGAGGAGACAGACATTTAAAGAGAAGGAGGAAAAGAAGAGGTGGATTAACAGTGTTTGTCTACAACAGATGGACATGTTACTGTAAAGTGTTGTCTCTGCAGTAAGTTTCCATTCATATTACTTACAAAAACATATTACTTACAAAGAGAGTTCACCTGTGTGATTTTGGCAACCACTTACATTCCAACCATGCATGTGATGTCATCAGTTCAGTTGTTGCTAAGAAACAGAGACAAGACCCCAATGCATCTGTGGCAATATCACCTGATTTTAATCATAATTTCTGCTTTACTGCCAGTGTTTCAACAGTTTGTCAGCTGCTCTAATAGAGAAAACAAAATGTTGAATTTGCTTTGTGCACATGTCAAGGATTCATACATTTCCAAAGCAAGACCTCCTCTGGAAAAATCAGATTACAATCTTATTTTTCTCTGCTTGGAATATAAACCTCTTGTTCAGAGACAACCTAAGAGAAGAGAACAGAACTGTGAGAGGTGATCACAGAAAATGAAATAAGCTTTGGAGGTTTGATTTGAGTCTACAGACTGGATTGCTCTCTGCCAGCCACATGAAGAGGATATCAATGACTTGACTGAGTGTGTGACTGACTACATAAACTTCTGTGTAGACAACACCATCTTCACCAGAACAGTGAGATGCTTTCCCAGTAATAAACCCTGGATCACTAGTGACCTAAAGGAGCTGTTAAACAAGAAAAAGGAGCGTTCAGGGAGAGAGACAGTGAATTATTGAAGAATATACAGGAGCAGCTCAAATTCAAAATTAGAGACATCAAAGAAAAGTACAGAAAGAAGCTGGAGAGCAAAATACAGAAGAATACATCAGACGTGTGGTCAGGGATAAAGAAAATCACAGACTTCAAGCAGAAGGAGAATCAGATAGAAGAAGTCTTTAAAGAGTCAATGAACTAAACTTGTCTGTCACTACAAGTCAGGTGAAGAGGGAGCTGGAGACACTAATCTGGAACAAGGCTGCAGGTCCAGATGGTGTCAGCCCCAGAGTCCTAAAGGCCTGTGCAGAGCAGGCCTGTGAGGATTCTGCAGCACCTCTTCAACCTTAGCTTGACCCAAGAGAAGGTTCCATTGTTGTGGAAGAACTCCTGCCTTGTTCCGGTACCAAAGAAAACTCATCTATCAGTCATCAACAACAATAAACCTGTTTCCATGATATTCCACATTATAAAGGGCCTGGAGAGAGTCTTGACATAACATGCAGTTTTCTTACTGCCATAGAGTTGGAGAACACCTGAAAATATCATGTTCTTTAATTTCTCCAGTGCATTAAACACAGTTCAGTCTGATTTGCTTTGTCAAAAACTTCAAAAGACACAGGTGGATGCCTCAATGATTAACTGACAAACAAGATCCAAGACTACCTGACAAACAGATCACAATTTGTCAGACTGGAGAATTGCATGTCTAATCAGGTGATCAGCAGCACAGGAGCACCACAGTGGACTGTACTCTCACCATTTCTTTTCACTCTGTACACCTCATCTTTCAGAAATACTCAGATGACTGCAGTTGTCAGGTGTTTCAGAGATGGACAAGAAGGTGAGTACACAGAGCTAGTGGATTGCTTTGTGTTATGGTGTGGGAACAATAATCTTATCTTAAATGTGAGCAAAACAAAGGATGTCATAGATTTCAAAAGAAACAAGGTTAGGTCAAACATTATTTCCATCATGGTAGAAGAAGTGGAGGTAGTTGAGGAGTATAATTATCTTGGTGTTGACAAAAGACTGGACTGGAGATTAAACAGTGAAGCCATCTACAAGAAGAGACAGAGCAGGCTGTATTTCTTGAGGAAGCTTAGGCCCTTCAGTGTGTGCAGCAAGATGCTGTATAAGTTATCTAAGTCTGTTGTGGAGAGTGAAATCTCTTCTGCCATCATCTGTTGGGGTAGCACGATCAGAGACAGGGCCTTAAAAAGGCTAACCAACCTGATAAAGAAGGCTGGTACTGTTCTGGAGATTACTGTGGTACCACTGGAGATGATGGTGTAAAAAGGGATTCTGAATAAAATTAAGAAAATAATGGACAACCTTGAGCATCCTCTTCATGAGACTGCTTTATAACAACAGAGTGTCTTCAGTTGGAAGCTTCTTCATATTTGCTGTAATACAGACCAGTACAGGAGATCCTTTCTGACTTCAGCCATCAGCATCTACAACAACTCTTTGAAGAACCTTGGATAATATGAGTTACAACATTTAATTTCCATTTGGGATCAATAAAGTATTTTTGAACTGAACTGAATTGAATTGAATTCACGTTCAAATAAAACTCTTGTGAAGATTGTGGCTCCTGGTTCCACTTATGGATTTGAGTATAATAAAGAGAAGCTGTGGCTTGGAGTGTGTTTGTGTGTTCTGAAATATTTGCACGTCATGAGAAAAGCACTTCAGTGTGATGTATTGTTGTGGCATTCAAACCTTAAATTAGTCTGTACTTTATATGCATGAACAGACATAAACATTAGCACACTCCCTCACATACACATTACAGCATGCAGCCAACATTTATCTTTTCAGCAGATGCCTCTGCTCTTTTGCTTTGCATAGAACATCTGATCGATTTCTCCTGTCTGTTCATTGATTGCAGATGACGACCATTAAACGTCTCAATTTTTCTCTGCCCTCTTTGCTTCTCACTAAAAATATTCAGAGTATTTCTCAGAGGATACTGAATGTGTTTTAACCTTATGTTCTTGTTAGCAACCCACTCTGCTGTGTTCCTGTTCTAATTGCCTCTTCTGACCGAAGAACTTACTTTGATTATGGTATTTGACACTGTTCTTTTGTTAGAGAAAAGTTTAAGCTACAATGATCTTTTAGCACTTTCAAAATATACTGTGATGAGGACCTTAATTTTACTTGCCTGGCAGGGGCAAGGACAAGCTGACATCTAAGCCAGTCAGGCAGATTTTTTATAAAGACCTGCCCCGGTCCAATGCTTTTAATGAAATTACAAGACAGAGAGGAGATGCAAAGATGTCTCAGTTGTTAAAGCCAGAACAGACCGAAGCAGTAAACCAAACCCAAAGAAAGAAATTGTTAGCAACACTCTTTCTTTTTCAGGCCTTTATACAATAGCAGAAAAAAAAGATCTGGTCTTTACATGGTTGTAAAATCGATTAAACCTCGAGTCAAGTGTATAAAAACAAACACCAAATTTCAAACTGGTTTTACTTTATTTTTTTAGAGTGCTTTGATGGAAAGTATCAAATGAAAAACTAAGTACACCTTGGTGAAGCCATAGGGTTTAGGAGAGAAAGTTGCTGCCAGATAATAATAGTTCACAAGTAGGCCCACCTCTTTAAAAGCAGGGCTTTTGGTCAATATCAAGGAGCAAAATAACAATCAGCAATGACCTTAGAGAAGACATTGCTGCTGCTGCTCCTTATCAGTCTTGGGATGGCTGTAAAGTCTCACAAATAGAAACCATTGAAGATGTCTGAAATTCATCAGAGGAGTGGACATCCGAGGATATGTACCCCAAGATCATACTATATAATTAGAAAACTCTGAACAAGAATGGCTTGTTTGGAAAGGTTGCCAGGAAATATCATTTTATTTCTAAAAGGAGTGACAGATAGGACAAAATTAGAGAATTTTGGCCATGTAGTATTATATAGTTACATATTGTGAATCTAAGTATTTCAGAGTCAAACGTGAGGCCATCAATCAGCTAAATGCGGGCAAAGAACTGGTGATGAAAACAATGAAACAAGGTTCTTTAAAGAAAAGTGAGCCACAACAATGTGAGATAAATACAGGCAAATTAAAGTTAATGGTAAATGTGGAAAACGTCACTAATTAAAAGCGAAATGTATCACATGTATTTTCAAAATAGTCTATCATGGTACAAAAGGTTTGATTCTTGATTTGTGATTTGTCCATCACTTGGGTCCATTACTTAATGTTTTATTTCATAGAGCTGGTTCCTTAACACATTTCTGCAAGGTTTGCATTTACACTCACCCAGGTTTGATTCTGTTAATTCCTTATGTGTCTATGGGCCCCATCTTAACCAGGTCTGAATGATTGTTTGTATTTGATTTGCATTTGTTTCTTGGATTTCCTGCCTTGCAGCACCTTCTGTTATTAAAGTTGTTTAGTTTAGTCAGTCTGCCAGCTTCTCTGTTCAGCATTTGATTCCTGCCTCATCCTGTGACACATTGTCAATATTGTGGATTCACGTTGATGCAAGAACCCTCAGGAAAACACGAGAGAGGCAACTGGTAAAACTTTTTGAGAAGCAGCTTTTAAATATAAAAGTTATTTGACTCAGTTCAGGACTTTCCATTTCTGAATTCTCAGCCAGTCCTTGGTGAATTTACAGATGTATTTTGGGTCATTGTCAGAGTCCAGTTCTGCTTCAGTTTTTTGAATGTTTTTTTTTTTTTTTTTTTTTTACAGATGCTCTCATATTTTCCTCAGGCTCCTTCTTATACAAGGTAAAACATATGTTGGTTTCTATGATGGTGGCCAGGTCCCACTGCAGCAAAGTAAGCACAAATCATGACACTTCCAACTCTATGCTTCTCAGTTAGTATGTCCTTTCTTCCAGATATTAAATTACTACATTTTAGACTTTTAGACTCATTCGTCAAAAAAATCATATTCCACAAGTCTGGCATTTGTCTACACCAGTGGTGTTTAAAGTCAGCTCTCAAGGGCCGGTATACTGCATGTTTTACTTCTTTCCCTCAACACATCTGAATCATATGATGGCTCATTTGCAGGCCTCTGCAGGAGTTTGACATGCTGAGGAGCTAGTTGGACCATTTGAATCAGGTGTGTTGGAGAAGAGATCCATCTAAAACTGTCAGGACGCTGGCCCTTGAGGACTGCAACTGGACACCCATGGTCTACACTTTCTATGGCAAACTTCAGTTTGACCTTCATGTTTTGCTTGGAGAGCAAAGGCTTACTTCTTTACTTCTTCCACACTTCCCATTAAAGTTAAACTTGTTCAGTCTCTTTCTGATTGTATGAGAAAACATTTTTTTCATATCAACAGTAGAAAGAGCCTGCAGTACATCCCGTGAAGACATTTTAGGGGTTTTTTTTAGATTTATTTTAGCATTTTGCGGTCTGTTTTCAGGGTGAACCTGCCTGGGTGGCCATGTTTGGACATGTTAGCAATTGTTTTGAATGTTCTCCACTAACAGACTATTGTTGAATGGCTGATTTCAAATTCTTTAGGACCTTTTTAAATCCCTTACCAGATTCATAAGATGTTACAATCTTCTTTCAGAAGGTCTCAAATAGCTCTTTAAAGCTCACAAAGCTGTTTACTCTGATTTCAACACTCAGGAGCACATTATACTAAATGTTGGAGGCAAACATTCAAAATGCAGAGAAATAATGCTCTAACCATGTGCACCTGATTTGATTACTGTGAAAACCTCCAGCAGTTTAAAATGGGAATAAATGTGGTGGTCTCCTATAATGCAATCAAAAAGTGCATTTTTATTACATTTAACAGAATTCTTTTTGGATATTTTATTCATTTTTAAAATTGATGATTAATATTTCCTTAAATTTTCATTATTGTTAAACCTGATATTAAAAGTTCACATGTCCAAATATATGATTATAAAAACACTGAGGACATAGGGTGTTCTATATTTTCATGGGAAAAGTCACTTGGAAAGGTTTACCATACAATCAAAGTATGTTTGAAAAACTTGGAGAAGCTGGTCTTTTCTGGAGCAGATACCTAATTTAAAATGCATGATGCATGGGAAGGAAGAGGTAGTTAACAAGGCAGACAGTGAACAGGTAGGCTGAATATCTGATCCTTTTAAACTACAACTTTATGACTATGTTTTTGCTTCTTTGATAGACTACTGACAAGGGTGTATGGCACGTGTGCCATGTTAAGCAAGTTGGAATAGTAGGACCTGCAGACATTCATGTAGAGAGCAAGTAGGAGGAATGTTGTTGTTGTCTGAACCAGGAAGTGTCTTCAGGATCCAGGAAGGCCTTCAACCAAGCCTCAAGGTAAGTTTCAGGTTGGTTGTTTGAGAGCACACAAGTCAAAGAATGAATCACAGGAAAAAAAAAATAGAAGTACGTTATCCTGGAGAACTATATTACTTTACTATTACTATTATAACAAAGTTGGATTATCTGTCTGTGGTAAAAAGTTCTGCTGGTGGTGTTCACCTTGAGAGCAGGGACTTGATGAGGTTATGGGGAACAGGTGAGAGAGGAGCACAGCAGGAGCAATCATGTCCTTTGTCAGAATCAGCAGCACTGAGAAAGGGGTGGGAGAGAAAAAGAAGAAAACACGAGAAAACACGATTACCCTGGATGACACTTTATTGTAAATCATGTCACAAGAAAACATGCAGTCAGAAATTGAAATGTAAGACAATATTTTATCTTGATATTTTAAAATAAATTCAAATTTAATATACTTTAAAAAATATTGTTATGAAGTTGCTGATGATGTTGCAAGCAGGACCAAAATGCAAGACATAGAAGGAATGAAACAAACTCTTTACTCATTAGAAATCCCCCCACAGCCCTCTGAGGGATGATGCCCAGACATCCCACCAGGAAAAATAGTCGTAAAATTAATTATTTAAAATGAAATATAAGAACTCTATCAATGTTCAAGTCACAAAGCAGCAGAAACATTATGCCTAGTCTTTCATAAATCAAAGACGTCTCCATTATTATCACAAATGATGCTGGGTTAATAATTCAGAATGCTAAATCAACATGCCTGATTAAGACTCCGACTTTACCAATCAGACTGCATGCATGGCTATGTAACAAGCGGGGTGCAATTCATAACATCAGTTACAGCAAAAAGATAACTACCCCCACCCACCACCACCACCACCACCTTTCATTGAGCCACATTACAAATTCCATGGCACTCTAGTTCTTTGTAATGTTGCAAGATGAAAGTACAAGGCCAAGATCTTTTTAAGCTGAATGACCTTTAATCACACTGTAAGGGTGTGATGGGAATACCAGTGTAAATGAAATGATAGCTTTCAAAGCATCATTTTAAAAAGATGTGTGGCATGATTAAGGTATGTTAAATTATTCTAAGGTTCATAAACTAATCAGTCTCATACTCCCTCACAAATCCGTCTGTATTGTTTACATTTCTATTGATTGATCTTTATTAAAAAATCAAGCAGTTTATTTTTAAGATTAAAGTTTTTTTAAGAAGCATTAACATTTACTTACAACAAAAATCAGCAAGGACCTGTAATCAAAGATATTAAGAATTTAATAACAATTTAATAACAATCTATCAATATCTATTTACTAATTAGGTAAATGAAACACAGACATAAAAACAAAGGTACCACACTGTTTCTACTACAATACAAAGTTTTGTGGCAAGGGAATAAACGTTTTTAATACTATTGACAAAACTAATTAAAGAGCTGAGGTTTATCTGTCATAATTGGTGAAGTTGGAGGACCCAAACACATGCAGGAGGAAAGCAGAATAATGGGGATGCTTACTTTTAATGGCAAAAATAACAAACCCTGAGGAAACCACCACAATAAGCTGGTCATAGAAGGAACATCTGAAACCATGGAACCACAGAGGAAACCATTCCTCTTAAAAATTTGGCTTAAAAATTGGAATTCTGACAACTTGATCGAGGAACATGTGAGTGTAATTAACAGAATGCATGGTAGCTGTTATGGGGGAGTGACAGAAGCAGCTCACGGGAAATTACTAAAAACAAAATTAATACACAGCGAGACACTAGGATCAGGGATATAACTAAACACAGGAAACAGTAAACATGACCATACTTTAAGAACAACACTAAACTGAAAATCAAAATGATTAAGAGTAGCAAGGACTGGGGAGAGGAGTTGTGTCACTAGGGGCTGTGCTGTCTGGGAGCAATAGTCAGTCTTGATCCTCAGAAAGGCGACCGTAGCGCCTGAGTTTTTTGACTCTCATTTTGCTTTTCAATGAGACAAAGAGTTTATTGGTCTCTCAAGGAGCCAAGTGGTTTTATTCTTGCTCATTACTGGATGATGTTTTGATGATGTAAAGCACTTTGAACTGCCTTGCTGCTGAAATGTGCTATACATATAACTTGACTTGACTTTTATGGTCTACTTCTAAATGCTGATCTTTACTTTAATCTGCGAATGGAAAGGAAAAGGGAGATGACCAAGATTATGAACCTGCCTTGATGTCAGATTTCAGCACAGAACCACCACAGTAGAATATTAGGAGTGTCTTCACTTCTATCAGATGTGTCTCTCAACTTTCTCAGAACCAACTTGTGTTTTTCTTCGCCATTTCTCTCCTTTAGCCTCTCTCAGCTGCAGGGATAGTCACCTCTCTGTTCCACTGTGATTCTGCCATCGGTCACTTTGAGCAGGCAAAACTCTTCTGGCACAGGGCTTTTGAGGATCCTTACTCTGGATTATGATGGGAAAGCACTTCAAAAAAGTTTCAATGTTATGTTGGACATACTCTCAAGTGTTTAGAGAAAAAGGCATCTAAAAAATGGATTCTTACAATTTTTTCTGAACCACATTTATTAAACCAATAAAGACCCCTCTAAGCTCCAAAAATGTCCAAAAACTATCACTTTCATTTTTTAATTTTATAAATATTTTCTAAGATTTTTCTGGCGCTAGTGGCCTTTATTTGCAGCAGCTCAGAGAGGAAATGCGTAGAGAGAGAAGGGGGGAAACATACAGCAATGGTTTCAGAGTTGGGAATCAAACCCTGGATGGCTGCATCGAGGACTAATGTAGTCTCCATATGTAGGGCGGACGCTCTAGCTCCACACCACGCACCGCCTCAAGCCATCACTTCAGATACAATAATTCATAACTGAAGCCGTTTTCACATTTCAATTACAACATGTAATGCTTTCACTGTTTAAAAACAGTATTCATACTTAAAGTTTACCATCACCAACAGTAACCATTATTTGCATTTAAAATGATCAATCATTGTAAAATTTTTGGGCTTTCTAAAGATTTTTGTCAATGCCATTTAACAAGTGCTCTCTGACATTCGCATAAAAAACTTGACTACACCAACCTAACAAGGTCAAAAACCAGACAGAAACAAACTTCCTGTCTAAATAAAATACATTTTGAATCTAAATCCAGCAGAGGTATGAATAATTCTAGGTTTAAATGTAAATGTTATACTTATGGAAAATGTGACAAGAAAAACAAGGTGCTCAGGAAACATCCAAACATCCCAAAAACAATAAAAGCTGCATTGCACAAAACTGAGAAATTTTCTAAACTTCTAACTAAACAGGAAACTTAATAAACCATGATAGACTGTAAAACAAGCACTTTGATCTGCAGATATCAAAACAATATAGACAAACTACAGGTACAGGAAAGTGACTTTTTGGAGCAAAGTCTGAAAGGAAAAACACTAAACAGAATGAACAGTGGTTAAACAAGAACTGGTTGCCATGGAAAAACAGGAAATGAGACAGAAACTTGGTTAATTCTGAAAAATGGTGAGGGACGAGTTTCTCTCTTAAATGGAAATCAGGAGGTGGGAAATGGTGGGAGGAGGGGTCTCAATATACAGTATCAGGGACAGCCTTTCATAGCACACTAAGTTTATGATGTCATTACCAAAAGGCACACACGTGTTGATGAATGATGCATACCACTGGAGACCTGAAAAAAACCTCATCTTCAACAGACTTCATTCATCAATATAAAACATATTAATCTTGGAAATGAAATGTTTCTATCAATCACATGGTTGAAGTGGGCTGCTACCTCTGATGTTAGTGCTGGCTGACACACAAGTTGAAATGTAGTCACAATTTTTAAATAATGTGGAGTCACTTACTTAAAGGGGACAAAACTGCTTTGTAATAAAGCTGTCTGGAGAATAATTGTCATCTCTTAATTAACATGACCCAAATTACTTTGCTTTAACATTCTTTAGTGACAGATCATTTGAATCTTATTTTAAGACCAACAGTTGATGCAAATACAAACACAAAAGTTTGAAAAATTAAATCTAAAACATAACAAAGCTCTCATTTTCAGGAGATGATTTTGAATTGTCATAGAGTAGTCATAGAGCAATGTTTGTAATGTTTGTAAGAAATGTCATAAATTCAGAAGGCTTGCCTGTGTGACGTATAATCTGTTTCTAGCATATTCATGTAGTTGGATGTGGAATCTGCACACAGTGCAGAGTTTCAGATGCTTTGTTAAACACTGTGACCCTTGTGAAATCCAAAGGAAAGATATTATTTTACCAAGAATGAGGTAAAATAATGTGATAAAATACTGATTTATTATTACTCATCTATACTTTTAAACTTAGGCTTGCATAAAAATAACAGAAAATGTTAAAATAGCTTTTACCGCCTTGCAAGGTAATCCTCTTTTCTTCTTTATACATTCAGCTGGGACATCCAGCTCCAGGATCAACACCAGTCAAAATATGTACAAAATGTAGTTTTGTGTTTTCTTGTTTAAAAACATGCATTGATGTCACTGGAAAAGATAGGGGACTGAACATGTCCAGCTATCCATTCATCCATTTTCCGTGCCTCCCTAATCCCATTCAGGGCTACTGTCGGAGGGTCTGGAGTTGATCCCAGCAGTCATATCACTTGGTAGCATATGTAGCCTTAAAATCTCCAGGTTCTTCTAAATTATTCCTACCCTCATGGAAGTGTGAAACATTTTTCCCCTAATACAGCAACAAGTTCATAACTGTGCAGAGGCTGGTTTCTGGATTTGCTGTGATAAACATGCTGGGCCTTTTTTTCATTTTTTGATCCAAAACATCAACAGTCTCCGCCGTATTGCGACCAACAAAAGGAGCCAAGGCCAGTAGTGTGAGAGAGCTTAAGTAGTGCTTATTTAACAAAAACTAATGTAAGAACACAGATAGCACCTTAAGAGAGACAGCCAGCCTCTTCCTGCAGAGTGGCACACAACCAGGATAACTACAGAAACAGAAGAAGGAGAGGTAAAGATTAGCAGGGACAAGACCACTGTACATTTACAACATCCTAAACTGTGAGAACTTGAACCACGCGTCCTGAGAATAGGTGGAGTAAAGCCCAAGGATGATGTTGTACCATGCAAGAAAAAAACATGCTCCAGATGGAAGACTCAGTACCAGAAATATCCCTTGTTTGTGATTATTTCAGCCTTGGTTTTCTAGGAAGTTTCATCTGAAGGATCCCAGTTCAATCTAACAGCATTGATCCTGCAGTAAAATCCCTCAAGATTATTTCAGTTCTTCTGGGAGGAAACTAAAACTTTGTTCATTTCTTTTTTTAAATAAAAATGGAGCAGTTGTAATAAATAGGAGTGCCCCAGTCTGATTCAGACTCAGGCTTCGAATGAATTCCTGCTGTTGGTCTACTGTCTGTTATTTTACTATCCTCACCACTGGTCAATTAAAACATTTTGGGTAATTGTAATCTGTCAGAGGAGTGTATTTTTATATCTCCCTCAAATGAGAAACTTTCTCATTGTCGCCAGATATAAAAACCATCTCGATAAAATGAGACAGTTGCTCATTGAAACGAGAAACTTTCTTATTAAAATGAAATGTAAAACTCATCTTGTTGTATGAGAAACTTTCTAATTTTAATGAGTCTTGCATCTTGTTATAACAAGAAAGTTTTCTCATTTTAACAAGAAAATTTCTTAATATGTTGAGATACCACTCCTGAATTTATTTCCAAGCTCTGGCAGGTAAATGCTTCCGTAGAACTTAGTTAACTGGAAAGAGGCCAAATTATCAACAAGTCAAATGAAAATGCAGAGGAAACATGCTAATGTTAGCCTAGCACTCTAAACTGCTCTGGATTAAAAGGCAGACATATGAGGTGACTTTACTGAAGACTGCAGTTTATTTATAATCAGATATGTCTTTAGAAACAATTGATAAGTCTGTGTACTGTTTAGATGGAGCAGGATATTGAGGCTTACTTGCAGAAACTTGTCCAGAAATACAGGCCACACTGCAGTGTCTGGATGACTGGTGGTGGGCTAAATGGTACACCATCACAATGACTATGTAGACTATTAAAATAGCTATTTTACTGCATAGAAATGAAATTTGTTTTAATGAGGTACTGGACAGGGACTCATCACAAGTGTCAAGTATTTTTAAATGACTTAGTTTTGGTGTGGCAGTCTGCTGCTCTCTCTGTTTTTTGCTTCATTTTCGGCCTGGTGGCGTTTACTTAGCTGCATAACATAAGGTGTACCTTATGTTACAGAGATCTCTGGGTCTGCTCTTCCCTGAGAAGACTGTTGCTTCACCTCCTAAAACAAGCAAAAAAAAAAAAAAAACCCCATCAATAACCATCTGGAGCATTGCCTGGGGGTGAAGAAGTCCTGAATTCACCTCTGGAGAGGCCTGGTAGTGAGCCATTCATTTGACTCAGGAGTGTTGGAAAAAGTGTTTAAAAATTGTAGAAGCGCTTGAAAACTGGACTTAAACACTCCTGCTTAAGCCTCTCCTCCCAAATAAGCATTTCAAGAATAATTACCATCTTACTTGCCCCTCTCATCTCCACTGGGACCAGTGAGCATCAACAAATTATCTGGATAACAATTTCCACCCACTGCAGCAGGAGTGTACGCCAGTTCTGAAACCTCTATACCTCCTGCAGTCAGCCATCATTAAATCCTAACTTAAGCACTTGAAACAATTCACGTATTATCCAACTTGTTAAGAACCTCACTAATATATGCTGTCTCTCACCTAGACATTTTTGATTATCTGTTGGGAAATGGTCAAAAACAAGTTATTTTTGTGTTGTTTCATCTTAAATTGCAAATAAATCTTAAATATCAGTTGTTTCTATATCTGGAATGCTTGTATATGTGGGCCGGGGCGGACGAGCATAAAGGACTACCGGGGAAATCCCCGGTGGGTCGCTGGCTTAGTGGGCAGTAGTTCACGGGCTGAACCACCGGCCCACCAAGCGCGACAGCAAGTGCACAAGAGGCGACAGGTTCTGGGGCGCTGATGTTTTGCTGGGCCATTGTGCCCCAAACTATGCCATATCAAATGACTTCTCTACCTCTCCTCCACTCCAGTGCGCTGCAGGGCCGGCCAGCTGAGCTGACAATGAAGAGCGAAGATCAGAAAAACACGTCCCAAAAAGCCCGGGCAACTAAAAGAAAGAGTGGTGCTTATTAAAAATGAAACATTCACAAAATAAGAAATGAATTGTCCCTATTAATGCCACATAAATTAAGTCTCCGTTTGTCTCTGGCATCCAGCAGAGAGATGCGCAGTGCAGCAGCTCTAGTTCGTCATCTCATTCCTCCGTGGAACATTACCTGTCAATCACTGTCACTATAAGCAACATTAAATAACTCCGCGAAGATGGAGCAGTGAAAGCAAAGTACAAAGTGTTAAGGTAGCCCTGAAAAGATGAACCAGAGAAAAAAATAAAGCCTTGCAGGAGAGTGCATCAATGAATTAAAAAAAATTCTGACCTGTTTGGTGGGCCGTCCCACAGTTCTGGGTCTGGTATCTCCACCAGACATGAAAGGTCAGATGACACTGCCTGCAGCAGCTTAAGCAAGGTTTTTATATATATATATATATATATATATATATATATATATATATATATATATATATATATATATATATATATATATATATATATATATATATATATAACCAAGCAGCAGTTGATGGGCTCAATGGGTAGGCTATAGTTGGAACATTGTGTATCCTTGGTTTGACTCTCAGCCCAGACAATTTACATTTTTTCCTTTTCTCTCCCACATTCCTGTCTAGCCTCTGTCTAATGACCACTAGAATATTCAGTTCTTTCAAAGAAAATCTGTACACAACCAGATAATACAAAGCCAACGAGACAAATCAAGTATCTGGATGTCACATTCTGCAATCAAACCCAAAAGCAACCACAAGATTACTACTTTCTTTCTGATTTGGGATTGTATGAGTGAGATTCCTGTGCTAGGATGGCTGTCTGTCATTTGCCTAAATTCTCAGAAAAATTGCAGAATGAGAGCAAGAACTTTAAATATGTGAAATATTTCAACACAGTTGTAATACAGTTTGTGTCCCCCCCCCACAAAAAAAATAAAAACCTTCTACCACATTCATAACATCCATTTAAATATTTTAATCCACATCAAGGGTAAATAGATTAAATCAGCACTCTGTAATGACCCCATGGAGTTCCATCACCTTTCACTGTAGAATGCTAAAGTGAACCATGAATACCGATGGCTTATATTAGTAAGGCAGGTGGTGTCAGTCCAAATATTGATTTGATTTCTAAATCTGAAAAAAAAGTCAATCCAAAGACTGACAGGTACTTAATTACTGTTCAATCTGAACCTGTGCTCGATGACATGGAAAATCTGACATTTTGTGCTGTAGACTTTTATGACAGCCTAGAATTAGGAATCAGTGATGTGTGTATGATCATTGCAGTTTTCTGCCAGATTACATCCAGTGCTGCTTGGGGCCTATTGACAAAATAACTAGCTTTTCCTTTGAAGGTTTCAACCAAAAATATGTGCAACTTATACTATCCAAGACCTGTGCCCATAAAAAATATGACTTGAATTTTGATCTAAAGGACCAAGATTGCATTAACAGTGCAGTTACACATGGTCATTGCAACAACCCCCCCCCCCAAAAAAAAAAAAAAAAAAAAAAAAATTTGTCGTTCTTTTGCAGGAACAGTGCCTTGAGCAAGCTCCTCCTTCTGCCACACTCCAACCAATTAAAACACAAGCAATTATCTGATTCTTTTTTTTTCTCAGGACAAAGCAGGTAATGTCTCCCAGTATTCAGCAGCAACTAATGGTAACTTACTCCACTACACATCCAAACTTGTTCAGAGGACAACTGACAGATAAAATATATTTTATTTTCCAGTTCTTGGGTGACCGTTTCTAATACCGCCCTGGGCAACTGCCCACATAGTACCCTATCAAAACCCGCCACTGTATGCACGTTATCAAAAAAAGTTTAAGAAAATGTTTTATTGTCTTGAAACCAAACATGTCTTAAGATTTTACCACTTTTGTTTTTAGACCACCATGACTTGTACAGTTTTTAGCTTTTGTTTAACGTCTTCCAGCGCCATCTTTTTGCTTGTTGTAACCGCAAGGGTGAGTCAAGTGCAAATCTGGGATGTGTAATTGAAAGGATCATATATCCGCTGCTGCTCGAGTGGAGCAGGGCGGAGCCGCGTGTGCACGCAGTGCACTGCGCTTGTTACAGTCTGATTAGCTCAGCACCCTACTTACTATGTTTATATCCTCAACAGGTTAAACTGTCTACTTCTCTGTTTACACTATAATGAATAGATTAACATAACCGTATATCGTGCATTATCGTTTGGCTTTCTCTGTGCTGTATGTATCGCAAGCTTATTACCGTAAACGAGCCACAGAATCCCGAGCCCGATTCGGACCCGACAACCAAACAAATAATTCTGGCCCGACCCCGCCCGAATTTCGGGCCATAAACCTAAACCCTACTCCTCATTTTCTATGGAACTTGTGTGATGAGGCGACAGCCGCTTGCTCTCCTCCAGCTAAACGAAATTCGTGCATTTAAAATTTCGAGCTCATACAGACGTGCACATGCGGTCTAGCAGTGCGATACAAGAAAGCTGACAAATGTTCAACTTTACTTTCTGTCTGCTGTTGCTGTCCTGAAAAACTTTCGCTGTCGTACATCGCTCCCTGTGTGTGGAGCCCATAACAGGCTGCTGTGAACCTGTGCGGGAGAGAGGCTTTTTGGTCAAACTATAGGTCATTTGATTAATCTGCGTTATGTAATATCGACGTCTTAAACTTTTCAGATTAATCACTTGCGTTAACGCGTTAACATTGACAGCCCTAATATACATCTATATATCCTTCAGCGGTTGTTACCCAAAAAGAATGCTTTGAAAGAAATGTTGGTTCCCTCGCAACAGAACATCTTGAATAAAAGCCATCCAATTTTCACGAGAGGCTGTTGATAAGGCAGCCACAATTTGGCATCGGAAGGGAAGGCAGCAAGATGAAGAGGAAACCTATAACCACTGACACGGACGTAATGATGAGGAGAATGTCAAAAAACATAACAACATCACCTCTCTCTGTTTAAAAATCTTTTTAAAAAAAAAGTCCAGGTCATCTCATTGTTCTTGAAGAAAGAAACATGGATTTGATGCCACTGCAGGAAGAGCACAGTAAAAGAAAACATTCTAGAATGCGTATTATGCTAATGTTCTGGCTCTTGTACAAGGAGTAAATGGTAAATGAAGGCATGTAGGGAGGACCGTGGCGAGATGACACGGGAACAGGTATGAGAAAAAAATGCAAGCAGTTTGATGAAAAGCCAGGAGAGTAAAACAGAAATGAAATAAGTGACACCTGTAGTCTGTGAAAACACTTTTACATGTTTTCTGCTATTATAATGCCATAGATGTTTCAGCAATTGTCATTATGGTGATTTAGGTCTCAATATGGGAGAGATGCTGGTGTGTCCACCCCCGTAAAATCTGCATTCACATGATAACATAAAGCATCTTAAATGTATTTTTCCCATAACACAAAATGATCCTGAAGCAAGGAAACAGTCCAGGTGAAATCACTCAATCAATCTCATCAGCAGACTCGACTCACAGCTATAGAAGAAAAACAGATGTGTTTGAAATCTTTGTCATCTTGCGTTAGTAAATGGTTTTCTGAACAAAAACTTGCAGATGTATTATTTTTACTTGAAAATACAACCACGTGACAAAAACGATGCTTGGAATATCATACTGTTGGGAAAAAAAAACCCTTTTGTAAATCAGAATGTTCAGCAAGTTCCAAATGAGTTTACATGCATCTATCCATCTGCGTGATTGTGTAACGAGAATAACAGATTCATCAGTCCATCTAAAGCCTACTGAGTGCTTCAAACTATTTTGGGAACTCTAGTGAGGGCAACAGTTTAAAGGAACAAACAGTAGGCGGCAATAAAATAAGATGTGATCAGAATTTGTACAGGTTATATTTCTAAAAAAACTACCCCATAAACTGAAAGAGATGCAATTAAAAAAATATGTCAAGTTTAATTCAAAAGTGAATATGATTTGGATATTATTGACTCTATTCTTTGTTATGCTCACGATGAGGTTGAAACGTGTATTTGTAGTTTTGAGTTTGTTTGTGGGGTTTGGAATAAGTGTCATTGTTGGCCTGAAATCTAAAAATTATATTATATTATATTATATTATATTATATTATATTATATTATATTATATTATTTCTTAACATAGCAGCCTGGGCTGGATCGTTTAATATTATATGATTGTTTTATGATAAATTTGGTTTATTATGTGGAAAGTATTTTATTAAAAATGTAAGTTCATTAAATTAAGTTCCATTACCTTTATGGGCGAAATGTGAAATGGTTTATTTAATGAGGCCCTTTATTATTTACTGTATTTTGGTCTCAAAGGGGTGGCATTATATATTTCCAGCTGCATAGTGGACAATCAAGTAACTATGTTACCTTCAGTTATTATAAAAATGCTGTATATATCAAACATAACTTAAAAGCAAATTGACTTCACAATTTGACGCTTCGAAATTGGCCTCTATCTCTTTAAGAAGCTTCTACTCTTTCTGACACTTCTCCCTCCTCCAATGGAGAAGTGTCCTCCATTATGCCATTTACTACTGTTCTTAGGAGCATTGAACTGAGAGGTACTTTGTATGATGAGCTCAGCAGACATGCAGTTCCACCAGGTGTTTGCCAATTGCTGCTGCCACTAGTCTAGTGGAGATGAGTGAGAAGGGCGAATAGGAGGGGTGCTCTGTGAGGTGGAAGCTTGGCTGGGGACTGCAGCTGTAAGGAGAAGCTTTGAGGAAATAGGCAGCACTTTGTATGAGGAAGCGTTAAGGCACCCCCGAATGGATTCAAAGATTCCTCAAACATGCATGAAAGGATCAAAGGTATGTTTTTAAGAAGGAATACCATTATAACATGATAAAAAGCTGAAAATACTCCATTTTACATTCCCCCCCCCCCCCCGAAATATCACAAAATCTATCTGTTGTTTTATAATGTCAGTTATAAACTGACTAATAAATCTGAGGGTAGGTTACAACTATAGACAGTAAGAGAACACTGAAATATAATTGTTACTACCAGCTTGTGTCTTTTACCTGCAGATGCATTCACCCACCTTTCCTACCATGGTTTCATGAAAATTTTCTTGCTTTCTCATCCTTGCACTGTCTAATCAAATATAACTCTGTCTGACTAGCAAGCGACAATGATAAATTTCTGGAGAGCAGCAATGATTTGAGATACGTCTTTGGAATGATGTGAAAGTTACAATCATGAAGCCCTCCTGCTGGGCTTCACAATGCCCGACCAATCAGCTCCCTCACAGAGTGCTCTGAGATTACAATGGGAAATCAAGAGTGGGACTGGTGTTGAGAGAAGTGTGGTGATTACAGGCTTATGTGACTGAGTGGACAAGAATTTCAGCTACTTTATGTTTCACTATCATTGCATTGTAGAGCTTGGTGTCCTAAGTGAAAAACATTTGTGGAGAGGTAGGACGAAGGATGATTGAAAGGAAACTTTAAATGTGTTTTTTTTGTCAGGTTAAACAAATCATTTAGTTATTCTATTAAATTGAAATAATGAAGTCATCTTGAAGCAGATGCAAATGATGAATTTTGGTGTCAGTCAATAATATATGTCAATAATAGGCTATGTTTACACTTAGGCCAGAGGTCCACAGCTATTACCATCTAAAGAGACATTTGTATTCTCAGTCCAGCTGAATAAAACCTATGCATTTTAATAAATATCTACTTTAGGAAATTTATTGTCATTTTTAAAGAACCAGCATTTCATTTCTTTTTTTAGAGTTCAAAGTTCAGAAAAACAAAACATTTGCAAAAAGAGGATGGATAAATTGTCTTCAATGGGATGTTGATGTTTGCGCAAGGTTATTTTTTTCAAAAAAGCACATAGTTCCAAACATCATAAGAAAATAGATCTAAACTGTTACATTTAGTGTAATTCCGTTGTGGAAATTAACAACAGCTAAAAACACAATTTGGTATCTATATTTAATAACATTAGTTGGTTATTTGTTATTTTTAGTTATTAAGAGTCATTGTGGAAGGTCCAGAAAACCACTTGCAGATCCAGAGCCACAGGTTGCAGACCCCTTAGCTAGACAAACATAAAGTAGTACAAATATGACATGAAAGTAATAGGATACATGGTTTACCATGAAAAAATAGAAATGAGGGGAGGCCATTTGTATTCTCTGATACTGATTACTCTGATACCCTGACATAAAATCTAATTTAACCAGCTTCTTACAGAAATCACCTAAACAGGAAACAAAGTCCATCTGTGTATGATGTCATCTCAGTATGAATCTAGCTGTATTGTGAAGGCCTCTCTTTAAGGTTTGCCACAAGCAATGTAGGGGTCACATCAAACCTAGAAGAAGATGGTCAGCTGGGTCTCTATTCAGATTAGACCAAAATTGAGCTTTCTGGCATACATGTATCTTTGCGTTTGCAAATAAGAACAGACAAAAATGTCAGTGTCTAAGGTTGCAAAATGTTAGCGACATATCCCCAAAGGTTTTGCAGTGTTGATTGCAGCACAGTGTGGCTCTTTGTTAAATCTAGTTATGGCAGATACAGAACTTGCATTCAGAAAAGTCCTTACGCTGATCCACAGCTGCTCAGAGAAAATGCAATCAGACAGATGATTTCGAATGTTAAAGTGTCCTTAATTTAATGGGATTATAGCCTCACGCTGAGAAGGTGCTTATTATTATCTGTTTGAAGGCTAGAACCCCTCCTGATGCAATGTCTTCAACAACAGCAGGCGAAAGGCTGCTCCATGTTGCCACTGCAGAGTAGTTTGTGGTAGTTGTGACAAAATGTGGAAAAGTTCAAGTTGTATTATTACTTTTTCACGGTCCTGTAAATCTAGTAAATCGCCACAGGTCTTTGGTTGTTGGGATGGTTGCTCTCTCAGAATTTGTCAGGATAATGATTCACTTTGCCAGGTTTTTATGGAACTAGATTAGATATGCTGCACTCTCATGTGTATTATGGTATTTGCTTAATGATGCCTACATAAATAAAGCAGTGTGATGGTCTGTCATACTGTTATAAGTCTCACAGACTTATAACAGGAGAGCAGGAGAAGAGGAGTCTAAAAGTAATTCAGTCTATTGAAAAAAACTTCCAAATGTGAAGGTTAGGTTCACAGAGACAGTTACCCTGGCAACTGTCTCAAAGCTTAAGTTATCTCACTAAATGCTAAAGGAAGGTGCTGCAGTGCTTCTTGTCTTATCTCCTTTAGAGTACCTTTGGACACACCACACCAGCCTTCAGCATATTAAATTGGATAATTCCCTCACACAGTTGGTAGGAACAAACTAGGATGATGTTTTACTGTCTATAGTTGACTTTTTTTTTTTACCTCCATCATCCCATCTACTTTATAGTTTACCTGTTTAATTCTATTCAGGGTCCTGGAGGTTGTTGTTGTGGTATTTGTCATGTGAAAATAAACAGTCATGAGCATGGTGCAAAATGTGTAACTTTATTTTTGAAACTCTATCTATGACAGAAACAGACTGTGAACTTGCACACAGAAAAGCTTAACACTGATCTGCAGCTGCTCGAAGAAAATATAGTTAGATGATTTCAAAAGTTGGAATATCCTGAATTCTATGGGATTTGCAGTCCCCTGCTAAAAGTGCTTATTTAGTCTCTATTTGAAGGCTTGAACACCTCCTGATGCAATCCCTTCAACATCTGGAGGAGGAAGACTGTTCCATATTGCCTCTGAAAAATGCAGGAAATGTCGGTCCAGGCATTAGTGGAGGTCTTAGAGAGCATTGGCGATGAAATTTGGGTGACTGAATCTTAAATATGAGCTCCTTCAGATTTGCCTGGCAGTTGTAAGTCTGCATCCTGTAAAGAACAGTGGTTGTCGTGACTGTTATGAGATGGCTCAGTTTGGGGACAGAGTCCTCATCTACATCAATAATCTTGCACTGTCTGCTAGATAACTAAGAAACCCTATATATTCTATTTTTTAGCTGTATACTTGTAAAATGTGAATCTGTGATGAGTTTTTCTGTTAGTTAGGGTCCATGTCTGTACAACAATGGAAGGAGAAAAAGTAAACCAAAGGAAGGAAGTTGCATATGATTTCTAAACATGTAATCTAAAAAATAAAAATCCTTGTAATATACCACTACAGTTGTGCAATCACAGCGGTACGTCATAGTCTCTGTCGCTGTTGTCTTTCTTGATCTGCATTTGTCTCATGTACACAGAAAAAGCTGGATAGCTTGTTGCTTCACCTGCTGCTCACAATGTGCACCTTATAGTGATAGTACCCCCACATAAACAGCTGCTGTAACAGTGCTGTCCAGGTAGCATGCTCCACTTTCAAAAGTGAAAGTGAACCAATCCAAACGAAGTTGTAAAATTATTTTGTACCCATAGGCAGAAAACATTCTTCTGGATCACACATAATTTGCGTTCTGGGTCCAGAATGAGAATTTTCACATGTTGAGGAGGGCAGGAGCTTGTTTGCACAGCCTAGATCTAAAGTTTCATGACCGTGTTGAGATATAACCTGTACACACCTAAACCTGTGTCCTGTGGTGTTTGAACTTCTACTTTATAAGCTTGTTTCAACTTACTCACCTTTTTTCATTCAGACATGAAAGCTGCATATTATCATGGTTGTAATGAAAGCATGAAACATCAGTATGCTGTAATTACTTTTTATGAATTGTGTTTTCCAGGCACATAGAATCATTTCATAACACAATCAAATAACTGTTACTTTCCGCTGTTACAAAAATGGTGTATATATCAAATATGACTTAAAAGAATTTGACTTAGTAGTTTAACGCCTTGAAATTGGGCCTCTGTCTCTTTAAGAAAGTCCTGCTCTTTCTGAAACTCTGTCTTCAGGAATTCATCACAACAGCTCACCACTTTTTAAAATTGTTTTTACCAGCGTTGCACAGTGAAGTAGATAATATAATGAGCTCAATAGGTGTGCGGTTCCATCAGGTGTTTGCTAATTGCTGCTGGCTAGTCTGAAGGGGCTGAGTGGAGAAGTCGCAGGAGAGGGTTGCTCTTTGAGGCGGAAACTTGGAAGCTTAGAAACTGCAGCTCTAAGGAGGACCTGGGTCTCAAAGGCGGCGCTAGGTCCATCCAGGCGTTTTGCACTGCTGAATGGCTGCCATGGGAGATTAAAGGATTTCTCAAACATGCTTGAAAGAATCAAGGCAACATTCCAGGTATGTTTTTGATGAGGGAATAACATTATAGCATGATGTAAAGCTCAAAAAAAGTTGATTTTACATAATACTGCCCTTATAAGAAAAAAACAAATAAGAGCAATTTCTGTAGTTTTCCGAGTGTATGTGTTTTTTATGCAATGTCCTGTAGTTCACCAACAACCCTTCTAATCTTCTCACTGAAAGAAGTGGGAGAAAATCCAAATCAATCTTTATATACTCCATAAACTCTGTAGGATGTGTGCTGTAGAGTGAGATAATTCCATTTATTTCCAATATGGAGGAGGTGTTTACAGCAGCTTGCCATTTTTTATTTGACCATGCTAGTCTTATAGTAGCAAGTTACTTGTGCTTTGAGATAAACAAACCAAACTCATGGACTGATTTAATACCTTCATTACCATATTCTCCTTTCAGCTGTACTAAATCACTTATATAGCAAGATTTCAGCCCACAAACTCAGCTAAATTCCTTTCACAGTAAAAACTAAGCATTTGTGCTGCACTAAGTGTTGGACTTTTCATATGGTGAATCTCTTAACTTCACTTTGAGATGGCTGTTAGGTTTTAAGTTAAATGCAGCAACATTTTCTGAGCTCTGGGGGCTTCAGTTTTGCCTCTGGTAAATTGTGATGCAATTAACAGGCACTGTGCTTGACGGCCTGTGTAACCCCCATTTGAGAAGTTCTCTGCATCTTAATGTGGCCTTTTTCCCAGGAGACACACACACTAAACAGTCATTTTAAAAATACACTTAGAAAACAATCCATATTGCTTTAAGCCATTATTTCTATCACAACAAAGACTACACTCAAACTAACTTTGGAAATTTTGGAAAACCGACACATTTATAATTAGCTATGCTGTTGGTACTGGATGTCCATTGCCATTTTTAGGTCTGTTTCAGGTTGGCCAGTCTTTCACCCCTGCAAAAGTATTTATTTACTTTATTTATTTATTTATTTATTTATTTTTACCTTTTGTTTTTTTCTTAATCTTGCTATGTTACAATCAGAAATCTCAATGTATTTTATTCAGATTTTATTTGATAGATCAACACAAAGTGGTTCTTAATGTGAAGTAGAAGAAAAAGAATTCATGCTTTCATATAAAATTAAAAAAAAAAAAAAAAAACTGAGAATGTGATATGATTTTTTTATTTAGCCCGCTTGAGTCAATACTTTGTAGAACCACCTTCTGGTGCAATGTGTTTTTGAAGTCTGTCCCTACCAGCTTTGTACATCAATGGATCAAACATTCTGCCCATTATTCTTTGATAAATAGCGTAAACTCAGTCAGTTGTAATGGCGAGCATCTCTGAACCGCATTGTTCAAGACTTGCCACAGATTGTCACCTGGATTTGGGTCTAAATGTTGACTGGTACATACATTCCATAACATTCCATTGTTATCCTGGCTGTATGTCTTTGTGTGTGCAGTTTTGCATTTACAGGTCTAAAAGCTGACTTTTGTCTCATCTGACCAGAACACCAGTTTTCATGTTTGCACTCCACGGTTTTTTACTGCAGGTGGGGCTTCTATGGCTTTCTTTTAACTTGTAGCTTTCTTCCTGCCATTCTTCTGTAAAAGTTAGATTTGAGTAGTGTATGACAAGTGTACTTTCCAACAGATTTTCTCACCTCAGCTGTAGATCTCCACAGCTTCTCCAGAGTTACCACTGGTCTTGTGGCTGCTTCTATTATTAATGCTGTCATTCCTGTCCTGTCAGTTCAGGACCTACCAAGATAACCAGGTCTTGGTAGGTTTACACTTAACAACAATTTACAGATGATGGATTGAACATTTCTCAGTGAGTTGTTCAAACCTTGGGATACTGTTCTATAACATAAGAAAACTGGAAAACAATTGGATTTGTGCTGAAGGGTTTGTTTTTCAGACCATACAGGGGCTGGACCTTCCCCACCATGTTTGAAAGTTATGCAACTGACAATAATTCAGACTGAAATAGTACTCACTGTATTATTTTTCAAAACATATTTTTGAAAAGGAGGGATTTGCAAATTTTCTTTTCAGCCCATGTAGGGAATATTTGTTGCAAAGTTGAGTGTTATGTGTAATTTCGTGGAGTAAGTTCTGATAGAATATTTATATTAAATAATAAAGCCAACGTATTTGTTTTGATTTAGAACAATTTGAAACCATTGGTTTGCCTCACCTTGATAAATTAGTTTATTAAGTTCAACATTTAAGGTTTTTGTTTTTTTTACATTTGGTCAGTGGTAAAGTATTAGATATGACAGATTACTTACATTTTTTAAAGCTGAGTCAGTGTTATATTTTTTTCAGAGCAGAGGGCAGAGGATCCACAAATTTTACTAAAATAAAAGTAGTGATACATCAAAGTAAAACTTTTCAAGAAAAAAATAAAAAGTATGATGTAGTAAAACTATTCCTAAAAATACATTTTTTCCAAAAAGTTACTCAAGTAAATATAACTGTGAAAGAGTAATTAGTTACTACCCACCTCTTCCCACAAGAAACAATCAAGCCAAAAGCCAAAAAACACAATGAGGTCTGGCCTAATACTGAGAAGTATTATATTTTACAGACCATACTTATTGAACTCTTTAGTCTAACCGGGATTTATCACTTCTTTATGTTTTTAAGGAGCTTTTATTTTCTATCTTTGTTTTCTCAAAGTTATTTTCATGTCCAAGTTAATGCTAAAAGGTTTAATTAAAATGACTCTTTGTCAGTGAATAACCTTATGAAACGCTGTTTATAGCAGAAGCATAAACAATATTTTATCCCTAGCAGCCTCTTTGTCTTGAGCAGTGGTGAAGAAAGTACTCAAACACTGTACTTAAGTAAAAGTACAAAAATGTACTCCAGGAAAAGTACCTCACTAACATTTTTACGTAAGTGAAAGTAAGTAAGTAAGTACTTGCTTTAAAAATACTTAAAGTATTGAAAGTAAAAGTACTTGTTGAATGTATTCCCTGGTCTAGAACGTTAAGTGTGTCCACTGTATATATATTTTCTTTAATACACTAATAGTGTTGTGCCATTTTAACGAGCACTGCTGCAGATAATGCACATTTTTATTGTGTTTCCTCTAAAAAAAAGGCCGACTTTGTACTTGTCTTTATGTGTCTTTGAAAGTTCAAGTCTGAGTCCATCAATACATCGAGATTTCGGGCCTGATCACTAGTTTCTCACTGCAATAACTGAAGCTGTGTGCTGACTCAAGATCAGTGGTCTCAAACTGCATTCCTCAAGGGCCAGAGTCCTGCAACTTTTAGACATCTCACTGCTTCAGCACACCTGGCTCCAATATTAGCTCATTACCAGAGCTCTGTGGAGCCTGACTGCATGCTAGTGAGGCAGTTTCACCATGTAATTCAAGTGTGTAGGACAAGGGACACATCTAAAAGTTGCAGGACTCTGGCCCTCGAGGACTGCAGTTTGAGACCACTGCTCTAGATCGTTTCTCTTTAGGTCCAAAAATAATAACTTCAGTTTTGTTTCTATTTAGCTGAAGATAGTTATGACACATCCATGCACTGATTTGCTCTAAGCATCTGTTCAGTGATTGGATGGGTTCAGAGTCACCTGGTGACATCGTGATGTAGAGCTGTGTATCATCTGCGCCATTGTGGTAACTAATCTTATTATTTTAAATAGCATAATGGACAAACATTTTTGTGGTGACTTGCTGAAAAAGGACTGTCTGAAAGTATAGTAGCTTCTTAAAGAGACAGAGGCCAGTTTCAAGGTGTTAAATTGTGAATTGAAATTTCTTTAAAGTTATGTTTGATATATAGAACATTTTTATAACAACTGAAGGTAACTTGATTGTGCTACAAAATTGCACTATGTGCTTGGAAAATACATAATACCATCTATTTAAACAATTCTTTATTTGCTCATTCCATGAAAGCGTAGAAACTTTGTTTAGGTGAAGCCAGGTTCCAATCTGAACAAAAAAATCTGGCCCATCCATTTATATTGGATAATTGTAAACACCATGTAAACTAAAAAGAAGACAAAATAAGTTTGAGGGATTTCTTATCAAAAGTATAACAAAAGTCTTGTCATACACCAGTTGTTCTTTGTTGTGGATTCTGTGCCACCTATTGCTTGAAAGACTCTAAATTGCACATTCACTGCAGATATGCACAGTCCATGCATCTACAGTATGTGTTAAATAATCCTGGAAAAGCTGGATTTAAATTAGCCAATAATTATCTCTTTCCATCTGTCTTGTTTCTCAGGACACAGATCAAAGTAGTACATTTTCTGACATGGGCTTAAGGATTAGGTGTATTGGTCTGCTGTGTATGAAATCTTGTCAAATTGAATGTGTCTGAGGCAGTCAGACTCACACTGCTGTGAGTTGATGGCTTGTTTCCTTCTTGATGTCTTCTATAAAAATAAATGGACACACTGGCAAGAATAAAAATTAGATTTTCCGTATGTCTGACCTTCAAATGGATTCTGACCAGAAGGGAAGATGAGTTCTTGCTGCAGACACCCCACCCACCCCACACCTCCCCAACCCACCCCTTCTTCCACTCATTTTTCACTTATATTGAGTTTATTTTTTTTTTCTCTCAATTTGCAGAACCTTTGTTACTGCAAACTGCAGACTCTTGAAGTTCTGTTGAAGGCATAGAATTTTTTCAGAACAAAGACATGAATGCAGGCAGAAAATCCATTTAAAGCAATCTCCCCCTGAGATATTTTAGTTGAAGAAAAGTGGATGCAGACAGAAAAAAAGCAGACAGGACAGAAGTTTCAGTACAAACATTATAAAGGGACACATCTTTTTTAGCCTGAAAGTGCATGTGCTGTTGAGTGTTATGAAGATGTTTTTGCCCAAGTAACCTGATTAAATAAAAAAAGAGATTTTGAAAAGATGATTTTAGTTATTAAGAGAAGAAATGCTATCCAAACCAACCGGGCTCTTTGTGCAAAAGGATTTGTTCGCTAAACCTAACTGGCTGTACGCCTCTTTACAGCAACAATTCCCATCACAAGTTTGTGGTAACAGACAATTTGTCTTTCTTATCAATGTTGAAGAATTTTAGCCCACTCTGCTTTGGAGAATTGCGTAAACTTAGCCTCTTTGAAGGTTTTTTTCAAAGATTAACCTGTTTGTATCTCAGTAGGATTGAACTCTGGACTTGCCTTGGCCACTCCAAAACTTTTATCTTAGTTTCATCTTAGGTGGACCTGCTGGTCAGCTTTGGATGCTAACTAACTAAAATATGGTTGAGCTGATAATCAGAAACTGATAACTGAACATTCTCCATCAGGGCCCATATTCTCAAAGAATCCTAAGACTAAAAGTAGCTTCTAGTGACGTCATTTTAGGAAAATTCTAAGAATTTCTCAAATTCAAAGATTTTTTTTAGAATTTCACTTAAGATAAATGTTATTCACAGAGCACCTTCAGCCTTAAAAGAGCTCCTAATGTTAGGAGTAGTGAGGAGGACTTTTAGTCAGCCTAAGAGTGTCTTAAGATGGTGGAAAGAACAACAGAGAGGAGAGATATTTTCTATAAAATGCTTATAAAATACTGCCGCACAAAGCACTTTATAAAGTGCTTTGTGCGGCAGAAGCTCAGCTTGGAGAATGCAACTCCAAGCTTTGTGAAAAAGGCTATGCTTTGTGAGAGCAACGATTTAGGCATCTCCAAATGGCTCGCACCAGAGACAGAAGGATTCTTCAGACATGCATGAAAGAATCAAAGCAACACTCCAGGTATGATTTTGATGAAGGAATAACATTATAACATGATATAGAGTTTTAAAAAGTTGATTTTACATAATACCTCACCTTTAAGGAAGAAATCTGTAAAGGGGCAACAGGTAAGACACGTGCCCCTTTAGTTTTACAGTATGTTTACAGAAATGACACCAAACTGCATGTGTTCACAGCCTTAGCTGGCTTTTGTGAAAAAAACTGTATTTTTTTTTTTTCCAAAAGGCTGCTTCAGGTTGTACTAACCTACTGGAAAAATATCATTAAGTCAAATAAATCATCATTGTCATTTTAGCACGCGTGAAATAATCTCTATCTACTCATTCACTAATATACAAATCCCAGCCATGTTCAGACCCATCTAAAATACATGAGCTTCTCACTTACGGCTCATTTATAGTTAAAAATACACTTCAGTTCCACCTGATCAGCTGACCTGGCTCACCATGTGGGCCTGCAGAGCCTCCTCTCATTAAAGAAAGACATGCCGTGCTGTAGCAATTAAGTTCAGCACGCTTACTTTTAATGATTGGCAATGGCAGTGGCATCTAGAGTCGGAGGATGATGTGTGTGTGTTCACTGTTTTATGTTTTATAATACATAAATCAGCTGCCCCTTGTGGTTATAATCACCAGTGGCATCAGAGAGCAAACACTGCTGTGATAGTGTTACAGCTAGTGAGAAGTATGTGGTGCGCTGCAACTGGGAGTGCTTTTCCTTTCCACAACCAGGACTGATGACAAATAAAAGAGGTTAGTGGCTACTCTGTCCTCGGGATGACTTTCAGGCTGAGTTTAATAAAATGTGACTTGTCCTGCAGTCATATGGTGTTATACGTTGAGGGAGTGTTTCTGGATTAATATTCAGTTTCCATCTCTCCTCTTCAGGCCCTTTATAAGGTCAGCATCCACCAGGTAAAAGTGTGTCAAAGCCACAAGAGCAGAAAACCTCTCACACAGTAGTATCTCCCTTGATTCAACACTTTCTTTCATTTCACAATTAGGAACTACTTTATACTGATCTATCACATAAAATCCCAATAAAACGTATTGAAATTTGTAGTTGACATACAGCTAAATGTGAAAGATATCATTTAATGAGATAGGGGAAAAAAAGAACCTGCTATATTATTAGAATCATAATCCTACATGCTCTTAAGAGCTGGGCCAATAAAGGCACTAATAATAGTGCAAGGGAAGCAAATGTATTTCCATTATCCAGTCAGAAGGTTGTTTGGATCTAAATCAAATCTGAGAATCTAATTTGCGTACATGGATAATAAATATTCCATTTAGTTTAACTGTAGTAAGAGAAAATAATATTGAATAAAAATTGAAAATTGAATAATATACTGTGTTTTTACTAAAGCTACCTTACTTACCGACTCCAGACAAACTTGAAAATCTAAAGTTTAAACTTTAAATTGAGTGTATTAGTTGCTTCACAGAAATGTCAATACCAATTTACCAGCCAGTTTTACCGTCCCACCCACATAATGTCAGCTTACTGGTTGGACATTAATTAGTTTAGGAGACGATACATTGGCAAAAGAACTGAATCACAGAGAGCTTTGTTATGTTAACTGTTGACATCTAAGGATTTTCATTTTGTTCTGGAGCCATTTATGAAAGTAATAAGACCTCAAAATCACATAACATTCGCAAAGGGAATAGAGGGGACTCTCTCTCTTTTTCATTACTTTAAAGCTTCTTTGTTGCTCTGACATCTTCAAAGTTGGACTTAAAAATAAATTCAGAGGATTTAGGTTGATGTGATCAGGGATAAAGCCTCAGATTTTTTAACTGCATCAGATAATACCGCTATAGGTACAAGAGTGTATTGGGAAAGCTAGGTGGGAAGAATGAAGTCTGGGGATTTTTGCTTAAATATTTGTTCAAATGGTCAATCCTTTCATCCTATGACCGAGTGAATAAGGAGTACCAGAACTACAGTGGTGTGAAAAAGTGTTTGCTCCCTTCCTAATTTCCTATTTCTTTTGCATGTTTGTCACATTTCAGTGTTTCAGAACTTCAGACCAATTTAGTTTAGTTAGTTTAGTTTCTAAATAAAGGTATTTATTATTTAGGGACAAAAAAAAAAAAATAAATAAAATAAAATAAAATCTAAACCTACATGGCCCTGTGTGAAAAAGTGATTGCCCCCTCAACCTAACAGGTTGGGCTGCCCTTAGCAGGAACAACTGCAATCAAGTATTAGCAATAACTTGCAATGAGTGTTGTACAGCACTGTTGGGGAATTTTGGCCCATTCATCTTTGCAGCATTGTTGTAAATCAGCCACATTGGAAGGTTTTCCAGCATGAATGACTTTTTTGAGGTCATGCGATGCCATTTTTTGCCCAGTCTCTTTCTTATGGTGAAGGCATGAACATTAACTGAGGCAAATGAGGCCTGGAGTACTTGGATGTTGTAGTGGAGTATTTTGTGACCTTTTGGATGAGTTGTTGTTGCAGTCTTGAGGTAATTTCGGCCGGCTGACCAGCCACACTTGAGAAGGTCACCATTGTTCCAAGTTTTCGCCATTTGGGGACAATGGCTGTCACTGTGGTTCTCTGGAGTCCCAAAGCTTTAGAAATGGCTTTGTAACCCATTACCAGACTGAAAGACCTCAATTACTTTCTCATTTGTCCCTCAATTTCTGTGAAATTCAGCATGATGTCTGGCTTTTAATTATCTTTTGGTGTACTTCGCTTTGTCAGGCAGGTCCTATTTAAGTGATGTCTTGATTGTGAATAGGTGTGGCAGTGATCAGGCCTGGGTGTGGTTAGAGACAGTGACCTCAGGTGTGATAAACCACAGTTATCACACCTGAGGGGGGGAAATCACTTTTTCACACAGCGCCATGGAGGTTTAGATTTATTTTCTCCCTTAACTCCCTCCAACTGTATATAATAGTTGTTGAACACCACACACACACACACAAAAAACTTCTTCCCTGATAATGTATCAAGAGCAAGCTGAAAGGGAACAACATTGCTCTTGTGGGGTATGTACAGGTCTTTATTTCACCATGAAACAATGGTGTTTTTTTGTATTTAACAGAGAGTGTGGGCCATGCTCTGTTTCAAAAGTATTGATTGTGACTGGTGTTGGCATTTAGTGTTTATTGTTCAAAGGAAATAACTCTGAGAAAAAGTTATTCAGCAAAGTGTTTGACTTACAGACAGACAGACAGATACTTTATTGATAATGAAGGGAAATTATGTGGTGGTCCGTCGCTCCCATTCAAATAAACAATAAAAAGATAGACTCATTAGATTAAAAATGACCTAAAAAAAACATAAGACAACACTAAAAGAGGAGATCAAAGTAAAATTAATAAATGAATAAAATTGTTTTAAATGTTTACATTTACACTTGAATTTGTGTTCTGGTTGAATGTTTATTAATTCACCCATCCAGTCAAATAACTTTCTGACCAGTTTATGTTGCTATCAAAAAACAAAAGTAAACAAACAAACAAAAAAAACCCCAACTGCTCTACGATAAAACACCATAAAATTTAAATACTAAGAGAAAAACTGATCTAGACTGTCAAAATTTGTTATTAGGGTCAAATAAATTCGACATAACAGAAGTTAGAAAAATTTTTTTTTACATCTGAATTAGATTTTCTCCAATTCCACTGGTTTTATATTTTAAATAAAATGAATTTCATCATTAGAGTAACACTAGTTGCCATCATTACAAGAACCTATTGCTCAGCTTGGATCAATTTTTCCTGTTTTTTGTTTTTACTAATTTACACAAATCCTTTGCTGTGAGCGCCAGTTATATTATTCATTAATATTAGCAGTCAGATTTCCTTTTTAATCAGAGTGCAAAGAGTCATCTAGTCACTAGTGCATTGGCTTCGTGAACACTATTTGAGATCTTCAGCATACAGGAGGGTTCAGCCTAATTAGAAACCATTTGAAAGTGAAAAGAGGTGTCTTATGTCTTATTGTTGAGGTACTAGCTCATATATTTTATGATTGCAATGGTTGTTTTGATATTATGGTATAATAGTCAGGCATCAGTGTTTTAATGTCCTCAGAATTGGAATATGCCTCTGGTTCGCTCATTTCATGACAGAGCTAATGGCTGCTTCTTTTGGAAGTCAGGCTTTAAAATGAGCCAGAGGCTGTAATACTCTGTTCGTGAGCTGGAATGACGCCATTAAATTACATGCAAATGAAATATTTGTTGGAGATTAAATGGATGAGCCTCGGGCAGCTGGGATCAGAGTGAGTTATGTATGAGGTATGGAAGGCTTATTGGGATGCTGGACCTCCCTGGATACAACAAAAAAAGTTAGAATGAAAACGACAGAGACTGTGTGGTAGGCATGGAAGACAGAAACAAACAAGAATCCAAAGGAAGGGATTTTTCAGAATGTGCTTAATAGGCTGCCTGACTTCTGAAGGTTTGTGGGCAGTCAATTACTGTCTGGGCTGATTGCTGGTTCATTTACTTTTCATAAGGAATTAAAACTGGATAAGTGCCTAAAAAATCCTTAAAACGTTTTGCTAAATAGATTCTGTTTTGGATGTATGATTTTGTGGGCTGTTCTAATCATTTCTTTGCTCCAATTTCTCTGCCCTAATTAACTTATCTTGCTTCACTGCTGCACGCTTACATAACCACAACTGCTGATACCACATAAGATTGGCTCCAGTCACAAACATAGTCAAAGATAAACTGATATAGTAAGACAACATAGGTGGTTTAGGAATGAGGCATAGATAAAAGCAGGAGTTGTGCTCCATTCTTTGCTCCTCTTGGTTTATCTTTAAGATGGGCTGAGGGGGGCCCGGTATCGAAGGTGAATGTCACTCTGTATCTATTCCATTTGTGTACTCTGTACATTTTATTGATTTTGTTGGGAGCAATGATGGTTATAGAGTCTAACAGCTGCTGGAAGGAAGGATCATCTATAATACTCCTTTGTTCACCTAGGATGCAGCAGTCTGTCACTGAAAAAGCTCTCCAGCTCAGCAACAGCTTCATGCATGGGGTGGCAGACATTGTTCATCAGTGATGTTATTTTAGCTAGAGTGCTTCTATCTCCCAACACCTGCACTGGGTCGAAGGGGCATCCTAGCACAGCACTGGCCTTCCTGATGAGCTTATGGAACCGCTTCCTCTCAGCTGTAGATAAGCTGCTGCTCCAACATACAGTCCCATAGAAGATGGCTGATGTCACTCCAGAGTCAAAGAAGGTCTTCACGTGTGCCCCCTGCACTCCAAAAGACCTCAGCCTCCTCAGCAGGTAGAGTCTGCTCTGATCCTTCCTGTAAAGTGCATCAGTGTTATGAGTCCTGTCTAGTTTATTGTTCAGGTGAACACCCAGGTACTTGTAAGAGTCCACGATCTCAGTGTCCACTTCCTGGATGTTCACCATGTCATTGTGGTGGGTCTGTGCCTGCGGAAGTCCACCACCAGCTCCTTGGTTTTAGCAGCATTGATCAGGAAGTGGTTCTGCTGGTACCAGTCCACAAAGTCCTGAGTCCACTGTCTAAGAACTCTGCCATAGTTGGCCTCATCACAGGTGAAGATGACTCAGAGTACAGAGAACTTTTGCAGATGGCAGCGTGGGGAGTTGATGGAGAAGTGTGCAATGTTGAGGGTGAAGAGGAATGGTGCCAGCACAGTTCCCTGAGGGACCTCCGTACTACAGACCAGCCTGTCGGAGACATAGCCCTGTATCCTCACACACTGTGAGCAGTCAGTGAGGTAGTCCACAAGACTGGGGCAGAGGTTCACTTTCCAGCAAGACAAACATTCAGCCAGAGCTACAATGGAATGGTTTATATCAAAGCATATTAACACAGTTACATTAAATTCAATAGATGATCTGTGACAAGGCTTGAAAACTAAACTGCATGCTCTTAATCCAATCTGACTGAAGTTAAGCTATTTTACAAAGAAGCATAAGCATGAGTTCAGTGTGGAGATGGCCAAAATTGTTAAACACATTAAAAATCATGTGTCCTTTCCCTACCACATCATGAACATGTGCTACTGTGTTGTTTTTATCTCAGTAAAATCCAACTAAAATATGTTTGGGCTGAAATGTGCCAAAATGTGAAGATGATCAAGGATTATGGATTGTTTTTTAAGGCACCATATCTTAGATCAGACATTCTTTGGTCTGTTTAGAATGGAAGGAATATGTTCTCTGTGCAGCCACATTGATCAGATAAAGACAACAACATCGACATGGTTGAATTTAGAAGTCACTAATCAGTAAAGCAGACAGCTGCACTGTGTGCACAATTATAGAGCAAGTTGTACTTTTCAGGATTCACTTAATTATTGAACATCTACGGAGCTAACAGTCAATTCAAAAAGGTAATTAACCTCAGATCTGAATATTTAAGAAAGTAAACGTGAAGTGTTGTCTTTCTTACAAGAATATCCATCTGTGCTTGATTATTGTGCATCTATTATTGGGGAATTATTATCCAGCTCAATGAAAATTGAACATTTTCCCAACTTGCTTGTTTTTTTATCTGTTAAAGTCAGAACAATAAACAAACAAATCTAAATTTACAAAATATTTTAAAAATCAGACTGCATAGCAAACTTTCTTTATAATAACAGTCACAACCCTTCAGTTCATAGGGTCTGTCAGCTTCTTGATGTGTTGATGATCAACTTTTGTGTTGCAGCAGCCACAGCCACTCAAACTGTTCACAGAGACTTCACTGTAAATCTCATGTTTTTGAAGGACCCACAAGTTCTCAGTGGGGTTTAGACCAGGTTAGGAAAGATACTCCATCGTTTTTCTTTAATCTTTAGGGCCATTACTGACTAACCAAGTAGGTTCGATTCGTTGGATGGAGTGTTGTCTTGCATAAAAATCATGCTTTCTTGAAACACACAGACATTTTCCTGTACCACAGCCCTTTTACAAACTAGCAGTAAATTTGGGAGCGGATTTTGAGTCCATTTTGAAGCAGAAAAGTTCAACTAGCTCATCTTTAATGATGGCCTTCATTTTTGGCCCATGTCTCGTTGCGTCAGCTTATGTGTTTTGGTCAGTGGTGGTTGGATTTAAACCTTCCTTACCTTAGCCATGTCTCTGAGCACTGAACACCATGTACTTTTGCATACTCCAGGGAGGTTGCAATTCTGGAATAGAAGAGGATTAAAAGAAAATGGGTACCTGGTAGCTTCATGTTTGATTCTTCTCCAACATTCGCCTTAGATTTTTGCGAATGTTGGAGATATAGAGGTTGATTACCTTAGGCCACACCCTCATAGCATAAATAAACATCTCTTGACAGGCTTGTATCAAAGCTCAAATTTATATTCATACAACTTGGAGTTGGAAATTGCATACAAATCATGACAGGATCAAAATGCTTGCTAGCCTATGCACACAGTGTAGAAAGACCAAAAAAGGTACAAAACATAATCATCATAATGCAAGTTAGAAAAATCAAAAAAGAAATCTAAGCTTACAAGTTTACAGGAATTGTAATGGCATCAGGATTTATTTAGCAGACCATAAAAGCTCTTATCCATTTATTTGTTTGATTCATGCAACAAATTGAGCTAACACATTTATAACTGTTGTCCTGTTTACTGGAGATCTTTGCTAAGATAAAAGCAAACTTGGGAGCTTTTGATTAGATTTGTGACTGGTGCTGTCAAGACAGCCACTGCTGTGAAAAATGATATGGCCCCTATGACAGATTTCTTCTGTTTTTGCTTCATTTGCAAATTATTAACTGTGATTAACCACATTTTTTGGAAAACTGAGTTAAATTTCAAAGCCACACACAATCCTGAGGTCTTATTTATATAACTTGCATATGCCACTTTCCAAGAAAAGGTTCTGATTTCTAAAACACACACTTGATGTGAAAATGTATGTGAAACTCTGACTCTGTACTGTATATGCTTGTTTTGGAGACAGGGGGAAAATGGCGACACAGATGGTGAGGTGGGGAATTGAAGCCACACTTCATCATGATTCTCTCAGATCTTTAATCACATATCGAACTTTAATCGTCGATCGACTTTATCATAAGCATTCAAAACGCAGTGTGATATATGCTTGCACTGGTGAGCCATAACCATACATGAGGACCTTTCAAATAAACAAAAAATACCTCAAAAGCCTCAATCCTAAACCAAGGTTAGCACAATATTTAAACGTTTTCTCACCATCACACTCATTTCCCCAATGATCACCAGAGTGAGACGTACAACAGATTAAGGCATAAATTGTGACAAGGTATGAAGTGTTCACAGTGAATCCTGTAAACATACTGTTGTGACACCCACGCATAATGCTAGTCCATGGATGCATTGGCGCTGGTGGAAGACATTGTAAATGGGAAAATTAGGAGGGAATGCGTTTTTAGGGATTACCAAGATCTTCTAGCCCATGATGATGACTGGCTTATAAACCGATTTAGACTCCCTAGAACATTGCCCTTGGATCTATGTGCTGAACTGGGTATTCGAAAGACTCACCCACTGGAACCATCCCTGTCCAGTTAAAGGTATTAACCACTCTGGGGTTCCTGGCGACCAGCTCCTACCAGTGCAAATTAGAGGACAGGTATGTGTTTGAACTGATCAACAAAAAATTAACTCTCTGCCTGAAGTCATTTTAAGGCTGCCTAAATTCTGGTGGTGGTGTGTAAACTTTATTTCACGTCACTGTGGCTACCAAAAATGATATGTTTTCAACTTTTCACCTCACTCACATCGCTTTCTGCCTTGGTGAAATTGCATTATTTCCCCCTTTTCCCTGTGGTTGCTATTGTTAATCATGAAATAACATGATCAGATGGCTCATTTAAATACAAACTGACATTAATGAGGTACTTTGCATTGACCATTTATAGTTGAATGTGGGTGTGTAGAGGGCAGAATTTGAGATGGGACCTTTGGTACAAACTATTAGGTACAGCTGTGATCTATAAAGGAAAATTGCATGCATATGGTTTTATAAATCTGAATTTTCATTTGGTGTACCCCATTTTTACCTTTTCGGCATACATAAACTTTCAGTATGAATTTTACACAATCATTTAGAAATGAGACCCAAGATCATTGCCAGATCAGTCACAAAATCATTTAAATGTCTGATAATATTAAGTAGCCTAAAAGATCTTAACAAGTCACGTAATCTAAAGAAATTCAAGGACAGATGACAAAGTCTGTGACATTTATCAGGCTAGAAAATTTTACAAAACCAACCTGTCAGGGTTTGGGACTCCAGTGAACCATTGTGACAGCAATTAGTTTGGCTGATTTAAATAAAATTACTCCAAGAGTGACTCATCTGGGAGTTCATAAAAAAACTCAGAATAACATCTAAAGCTCTGCTGACCTCACTTCTACACAGCACCGTACAGAGCTCATGACACACACAAAATGCTTTGGTGCTACTTGATTTCCATGATATTTGCCTGTGCTGCTGTTCTTCATCAACATAAATCATATTTGAAGAAGTTGAAAGGTAAAGTTAGTGGAGAGAACTTGTAGAAGATTACACCCTCACAGTCTTTTATTTAACTCAATCATGATTCATATTGAAGTAAATAACAGAAAAACACAGCAGTCAATACTGAAACACAACAATAAAGTGGAATACTGTCTGGCAGCCTGCCAATATGACAGTAATGAACATGAAAGGGCAGAAATAACTATTGTTCCTGAGTGACCCTCGAGAGACGATAAACAAATATCCAATAGACAAGGCCTTGCAACTTTAAGGTCTGATTACAGGATACTGATTGCAGATGTCACTTTTATCTGCCTGCTGCAGCTTCCATTTGGTCTCCATATGGCACTACAAAGCCCCTCATTTAACATATGACTAACCCTTAAACCATCCAATTCTGAGTAATTATCCTGATGCAAGAAAAAGAAAACTAATATACAGAAAAAACACTAAAAGTTTACATGCAACCTTTGCACTAATGGAGTTTAACAGAAACAAATACTGGGTGTCCTTTAAACACTGAGAGTGTGATCAGAGGGACTGAGAAGAGCTTTGAGAAACTGAGAAAATTGCAGGCATTTATTTTGTCTCTGCAGCTTGAATAAATATCCAGGAAAACATACACTGATAAATTGTTTTTACAAAATCAACAGTAAAATCAATATCTAAGAACTGAACTGAAGACCAGTTTACAGTTTGCCACAAGTCATGAAGGGCATCCAACAAACGTGAACATGGAAGAAGCTGCTTTGATAACGTTAGACCAATTAAATTTTTTTTTTTGGCCTACATGCAAACACTATGTCTGGCAAGAACTTGCAAATCACTCAAAACCCCCTGAACTCAACATTGTCACTGTGAAACATGCTAGTGGCAGCATTGTGTACTGAAAATGTTTTTTTCTCAGCTGGGATTTGAAAATGGATTTATGGGAAGATGGATGATGCTAAATACAGTGCAATCCTTAAAAGAAAAAACTGTAAGAGACTTCAGGGTCTAGTTGAACTTCAACATACAACCAGGTATTGACTGGGTTGGTTTAGAGCAAAGCATATTCATGTGTTCATTCTCACTGACGATTATTGCATAGATGCCCTTGAACATTTATCTATGACAGAGCACCTGGTCTGTGGCCAACTGTTGTAATTATGTAATTAGATGGAAAAACTTTATGAGCAAAGTTTGAAAATCAGGCTGGACCCAGTTTACAGAGAGGAGATTCTTTAATTTGAATGTACAATTATGTCAACATTTTCAACTGTTTTAGTCATGATCTTGAGTTGTTTTTGGTTTCTTCTGTGTTTGTATTTTTGATTTACTCATTTACAATACAAGATAAATACAAAGGATACAAATACAAAGGATCCAATACAAAGGATATAAACATATCCTTTGTATTCAGTTTTGTCTTAGTCAAATCAGTTCTGTCATATTCTGACTATATGAATTTCTTCACCAAATCAGCCCTGCAGAGGACCAGTCAATTTCCTGCAAAGTTGGACTACTGGTAAAAAGTGGTTTGTTGATGTGTGACTTTGTCACAGTCACCGAGAATGTCAGTCTGCTGTTGTTCAGAGAACATGACATTAAAGAATCCAAGGCAGGTTCTCTGAGTTGAACAGGGGCTTTATTCACAAATCAGTTAGTAGAGTAGAAGCATGATATTTATGGTCATGGTGTACAGATGATAAGCAGTTGGTACCCCAGCACCTGTCTATCACATAATTTGAGAACCTAAAAATTAATAAGTGAAAAGCTCAGAGCTGACAAAAGAGAAGACAGTTCATTACTGAAATGATACTTCTCTAGCGTTCTCCCTGAATATGCAGTTTAAACATTTTGTATGTGACCTAAAAGTAAAAGTATATAGGGGCTGTTTCAGAAAACAAAAGTTGTTGAGTTTAGCTGCTTTTTGAGCTCGGACGGTCAGTGGGGTTGCAAACTTAAACTTAACATAACTACTCCAACAAGGAACATGCTGTAGGTTAAAGCGCTCAAGCTTGAAGTGGAGCTGCTCTCATGAATAAGGATAGAAAGCTTCTTTTTCTATGTGTAAGGAAGTTTAAAAAAATGATCTCTTATGAAGCTATGAAACACACAAAAGAATTGCTTTTGATCTCACAGCAGACTTTCATAGCTATTTTGAATCATTTAATATGCATAAACAGGATGAAAATAAAACAAAAGTATTGTGGTTTGTTGGTTGTAGAAAGAGCCCAAGTGCAGAGACGGATGGAGTTAACTACAGATATTTAATTAATATAAAGGAAACCTTGCAGCGGAGCGCGAGTAATAGGAGTGTGCCACACATTACTCTTTTTCAAATATTTTTAGTTTAAAACTACAGTTGACAAGCCTTGACCTAGTTGGGCAGTTGTTTTAGATAAACCCAATTAGATAATGTTATATCATTTTGTTTGCAATCCTTGATTAAATACAAAGAAAACACTGTATAATGGTTATTTTACAGTGAGAATTAATAAACATACTTTTCTATTTAGAAGGGATCACATGGTTTAATGATGAGTTAATAATAAAGGGGATGTAATCAGCCTCATCAGCTAAAGGCAGGAAGAGAAAGGCCAATATAAACTGCTGTTAAAGCTGCAGTACGTTATTTTTATGAGAAATGTTTTTTTTTACATATTTGTTAAAATTAGCATTATGTCTTGACAGTATAATATAAGACAGATAATCTGTGAAAATAATCCATCTTCTCTGCCTTCTGCCAGTGCTCCCAGTACTAACTGCAGAAATACACCACTCAGTCAGAAACAACCAATCAGAGGAGGGTCTTAGCGCTGTCAAAAGCCCTCATGTACACACATGCTCACACACTCCCCCTTGCACTCTGCTATGCTAGAGCTGGATCATAACAACATAGCCTGCCACTAATACTAAGGCTAGTTAACACAGCCACCGATGACGGTGGATAAGTGGTCTTTCTGGACTGGTAAGATGTTTTTTCACCATTAGATGCCTAACAGGAGGGTGATTGACAGCGCTAAGACCTTCCTCCTGGCTCTGAAAGGTTGTTTTAGGTTGGGAGCGGTGCAAAGTTATGTACTACAGCTTTAAGAAAAAGTTTTACAGAATGCATTTTGATAAATACAGAACATATTAAGATACTAATAATATATAAAAGTAACGGGGCATCAAGTAACACTAACAGTGAGAACTTAAGGAATTAAACATGTTTTGTTTTTTTTTTTAAGAAAAAGAAAAAAGAAGAAACAGGAATGAAACATAAAAGAAGAGGTTTGTTTTTTAGTAAAATCAGTTGGACATCTGGTGAACTTGGTGTGTCCTTTTGATTTATGTTGTTTTGTTTATTTTTCCTGTGTTGGCTGGACTATGCTCAAATGCACGGATCTAATGAGCCTACAGGCTGGCCAGGAGACAACCAGAGGGTGGCGAGACAATAGCCAGTCTTCAGTATGCCAAATGGAAACAATGAAAAACAATCTTAAAGCAAACTGTTGTGAATTTACAGTATGTGACTGTTTTTGTCATATGGAAACAAGTAAATGCTGCCCCACAGATCAGACATCAGTGATGTTCTGATGCATATCCTACATATGTCACTCAATCATGCTTTTTGTATTCTGAATTTCCTATGAGGACTTTCTTGATTGTTTGAAATATGAATCACCAGATAAATTTGGTCAAAAATGTTAATTTCAGACAAATACAACCTGATATAATACAAGAAGCAGTTTTTCAATAATTTTATTTAAGTAGAAAGTAGATAGGACCAACATGGCCCTATGTGTAAAAGTAATTGTCCCTAAACTGGGATGGGTTGTGTCAGCCTTGGCAGCAACAAGTGCCACCAAGTGTTTTCAATTGCTGGAAATGAATCTTTTTACAACACCGTGGAGGAATTACGGCACGCTCATAACTTGCAATTTTTTTTTTAAAATTCATCCACATAGGAGGATCTTCAAGGAGGTACAGCAAGGTTAAAGGCGTTTCTACAGCACCTCAATTAGATTTAAGTCCAAACTTTTAAGAGGTCACTTCAAAACCTTTATTTAATTTTTTTTCTAATCTGTTTAGAGGTGGACTTGCTGGTGTGCTTCTGATCATTTCCCTGCTGCAGAAACCAAGTGAGCTTGAGCTTGAGGTCTAGAATTGACAACTACATATTCTTATTGTTGACAATGACCTTGATAGAGGTAAGTGAAACCTACAGTGCTTTGGGTGTCATTTTAGGTTCTTTTGTGACTTCCTGGCCGAGTTATTGATGTACTATTGGAGTAATTTTGGTAGGCCAGCCACTCCTGGAAAGGTTGCCCACAAAGTTCCATGTTTTCACCATTTGAGGATAGTGGTTCTCACTCGTTCTCTGGAGTCTCTAAGCTACAGAAATTGCTTTGTAATCCTTTCCAGACTGATGGATGTCAATGGGGTTGTTTCTCATCTGTTCACTAATCCCTTTTTAACAAATGTGTTACTTTTTGAGATCTCTTAGCCTACTTCATGTCATCAGACAGGTTTCATTTAAGGGATTTCTTGATTTAAGGCATCTCTTGGTTGTAAAAGTCTTGACAACATTTTAAGTCCTTTCCATTTGAAACAATCATGCCTGGTTGTGGATGATGAAAATGAACTTAGCTATCGACAAAATCTGATTAATCACAATTAATTCCTGATTTAATAAGAGACCTCTATAATTTCCCCATAGGGCCAGGCTAGTTTGAACTTTAACATTAAAACTCGACATTTGAAAACTGACATTAAAATTTATCTGATGAAACATTTGTGTGACAAAAAAAAATAAATAAATAAATAAATGGAAGAAATCTATAAGGGGACAGACACTTTTTCACAACCCATAATCAGTCTGGGAAATGTCTCTTCTACATAACAAGCCAAATGGTATTTACTTTTTAAAACATAAAAAAACTATTCTAAAAGCAAACACTGTTTGTGCACCAAGATTTCGACTAAACGTTTTGTAAAATACGTATTTCATTTTCAGTTATATGTGTTCATCTGGTGGTAAAAATCAGAGGAAACTGGAATAAAGCCATGTACTGTGACAAGAAACAATGTGAGGCTTGTGTTTTGACAAGGCTTCTGAGGAAGCTTTGACTTGTTCCATAGCAACAGATGCTCTTTGAAGTCTGAAAAGATGGAGACTCTCAGAATCAAAGAAAACCATGCAGAATACCAGAGCAGTCACTTATTCCAACAGGCTGTAGATGAAAGAAAGTAAGACACGAGGGAAGAAAAAAAATAAAGGAAAGCAAGGAGAAAGTAAAACAGAGGAATAAAAGATAAGGTGTGAATATCTAATGCGTAAAAGTCATAAGTTCCTCTCTCCCTCTTTTCTTCCTTCTGTCATTTCCTATGTACAAGTTGGCTGCTTGGCTTTATGCCTGTTAATGTCCTCCCGGCAGAGTAAAAGGTCCATCATTACACTGTCAGCCAAACCATGACTACCTTTTAAATCCCTTCCCTTTAAAGCCATTTATGGAATCTGAAAGAGAAGACAGAGTTTAGCCTTTATCCGCTATTACCAATACTCATCATATCATATTCAGGCTTGCTTTAAGTCAAACCCAGTCGCCTTGTTCCACTAGTGGTAAATTTGAAGTTTCGGAACTCTTGGGCACAGGGTCAAGTTTCCATTTCACTCCCATTTTGCACCCATGGAGTGTTATTTCTTCCCTTCCTAGCTTCATTTCTTCCCTATGAACAAAACACCAATGTTGACCTGACTTAAATCCCTGCATTAGGACACAGCCATCTGTCATCTTTTATTTAACCTTCAAGGTTACATTGATTACTTTGATTAACATAATAACCTGTCTTCTTTCAAGGTCATTTTTAATATGACTGTAATTTTCACTTTTATGAGCTGGTACAATCTGAACATATGATAAACACGTATTTTTAGCTGTAGTTCAAGGAAAATCATCCTACTTCATGTTCTTGCCCCCCGTAGGCCTAAATGCTTAATTCTTCCTCATTTCCTGCTCCCAGTATAGAACATTCTCAACAGCATGGCCAAATGCACGTACTAAGGCCAACATAAAAAGATTTATAAGAGGACATTAGTGGTATTCTGTTTGTTTGACTTTCTAGGTTGTCTGACAAATTGTCTGGTCTAGCAGTATAATTCACAAACAATGAGCAACAAGTTTTTTAAAGCAGTGCTCTGTGAAGTGAATGATGAAGCCTCTTCAAGGTTATATTGTCTGCTAATCACTCCCACGTCTCTGTCTTCGTCCCCCTGCTTGACGACTGCATAATGGAGTTAATGTAAGAGACGTCTCAACTGAAGGACACTTGGATGGTTACAAAACTGAGCTGATTTTCTTTAACCTGAATAAGAGAATCTTATTTCAGCTATAAATTCTGAATTTAAAAACAAAAGGGTGCACCTCAGGTTTCAAAACACAGAATGTTGGTAGTTGAGGAGAGATCTGGGTCTCAAATACTGACATGATGTATTTTAGTCTAAGCTTTATAAAAGGTTTAAAAAGTTGACAATTAAATGTAGCAACTCAAATGTCCATTGGAGATAGGTACCAGTCCCCGTGACCCTGCGTGGACAGTCTTTAGCAACACGTTTTAGGAGCTTATTAAGAAGAATTGATTTCTTTTGAACCAATCCTTACAGAGAGCTCACCCATCTAACAGCCACAGAGCTGTTTTGCACCTTGACTCTCTCCTGCTGTTGTTTATGAATGAAAGGAAGTGCAATCCTACACATTGTGCATCTGTGCTCTCCAAACATTGAACTTTTAGCTCTGATTATATAACCATAATATTTACAGGGAATTCTCCTTGGCAAAACTGCTTAGTGTTTACATTGAACAATTAGGTGAGTAGCCAGCAGCATTAGACATGATGCACAGCACTATTACCAAACATTCACAAGGGTTTGTGAACATTCAGTCATCTTCATGAGTTTAACGCTACTGCATCCATCTGTCAAAACCGTTATTATTATTATTATTATTATCATTATTATTATTATTATTATGCATACTTTCCACCTAGTTACTTGCTCTGTCACACATATTGGTGTGTCAAAAAAGAAGTGACTTCTTTTTTGTGCACAGTCGTCATTGCTCCAATCTTATATTCTATTTGCTGAATTTGCTTGTGAGATTTTGAGGTCAAGTTATTAAACAGTAAACAATTTATTTTTGCACTGTTCTAACATATAAACATGGCCTCCTTTAAGTATTTTGAAAGCTTTAGGTTGTAACATAAATTATATTTTAAATTTTTTTCCCTTAATTTATTTTTCATTAATATTATTTTCTTTGCAACATTTGTAAAGAATAAATCATTTCATACAAATAAACCAGACATTATAATCAAACACTTACTCAACTATGTAGCATTTTTACTGATTTTTTTTTTTTTTTTTTTTTTTTACTCATATTACTATTTTTTTACTTCTACTTCAGTAAAAATATATTGAAATAGTACTGCTTTTACTGAAGTAAAATTTTTGGCTACTCTACCCACCTCTGTCTATGTTCCATCAACTGATGTGGTTTGCTGTAGGAAATTGCTGTGAATCCTTTAAAAACACAAAGGGTATTAGTAAGGGAATTCTTTGTGTGCAGTGAATCCTTTGCTGTAGGAACAGGCTGATTTTTGACAGTCCAAGTGAAATCTGTATTGACTGAAATGAACACCCTCTCCCCAGATGCATGGCATGTAGTCTGGCTATCGTATTGTGTTAGGTAATTAATTCAAATCATATTCTGATTTATTCTTGGGTCTAGTTGACTACTTCAACATTTAACAGTTATCTTTTCTGTGCAACATTAGCATAAAGAAGCTGTCATGAACTGCTGTAAATTACTGGACATTCATGAGATGTAATATTTACGCTATTAAAAATTGGTAGTTGTGTTATGTTCCTTAATATTAAATTGCCTCTAACATGAACTGGCTGGTGCCATTAATGGGGCACAGTCCCTGGCTAATAAATCAAATGCATTCTTTCAAAGAATAATTATGTGCAAACAGAAAAGGCTTGCTTTTAACTCTGATTGTATGAAATAAAGATTGTTCATGAAACTAAAGACCAGGAGTCTTTTTTCTTTTTGCACCAGACCAAGAGTCTGTCAAGTTTCAAATCTTTGATTTTGCAGCTTAAGTTAAACTCAAGTTCAAATATGAGACTAGAGTCATAATCTCTGCTTTATAGGGTTCTGCTTTTTCAGCCCGTCCTGCTAAGGACAACCTGTTTATGCTGACTGTTTATTCCATCACTCAACCTGAATAGTGCTTTATTTCTGCCGTGTTGACTCCCTCATTTATTACACCAAAGATACACATTTAGATGGTCTGTTTTGTTTATATCTACTACATACTTGAATTGCTTTTAGTTCTCGATGCTTAATCAAAGTCTTGGTTACATTATCTCCTGCCTCCATCTGTCCTGTATTCTCATCCCCATCTAACAGCCACAGAGCTGTTTTGCACCTCGACTCTCTCCTGCTGCTGACAACACAGCCATGTCCCCTAAAAACCAATTAAAATCCAGGAAATTCTCTCATATGCAGGGCAGGGGTAAATGATGTGCAGTCCATTCAGGAAACCTTTTCCCTGTGTCAGCAGCAAACAGGGTGGGTTGGAGCACTGGAAAGTTGGAGGGCAGACATGTTTGGCTTGGTGGCTGGTTATGGTGATGATGATAATAATTATAAGAGGAGCTTGATAATTGTTGGTCGTGGTAGTAGATTGCAAGGTTGTTTGTGAGTGAGGAGTCCCAGAAAAATCTCTGAGGGTAGTTTCCAGGACCAAGCAGGGAAGTAACCACAGAAAATAATGCTCAGGTGATAAAGAACTTGCAGCCATCTCCTCTTATCCAGCAGCTAATGAGTCTTGAAAAATTCAAGTGTGTGGCAGCACCTTGCTGAGAACCACCCTCCAGGAAAGGACGTGCAGCTCCACACTCAGCTATGAACTCTGGTGGGAACCTGCAGCTCAGCAACAGTCACACAAACACCACACAACAACCTAAAACTCTGACAATAAAATAAATCTTTTCACAATTTGGATGTATGCTTGGACACATGAAGGTTTTGACATTTAAAAATATCATTTGTTTCATCGAGCTCCACAAAAAAGCCCAGTCCCATCTGAAGAAAGGTTAACCCAGATTCCACTAGTCCAATTTACTGTGAGTAAATTCTTTTGGGAAAATTCATACCTGTTTTTGTGGCAAACTTACCTTTTAGAATTGTTGCCTAGAATTTAAAGTTTAGCTTTATCAGGCTGTGAAACTTTCTCCCACAATGTTTTATAAGATTTTTGGCAGCGCTGGATGTTTTCTTTGAAAGGAAGGACTCCTGTCTCTGAGTTCTATTTTTTGTCCAGACATGAAGCAAATACTGGAGATTTTTGTCACAAGTAGAACACAACCAGTGCTTGTCAGAAATTCCAGCTGCTCCTTAAGAATTGCTGTCGGTCTCTTCACAGCCTCTGACCTTTTCGTGTTTTGTCTTTCATTCATTTTGGAGAGACCTCAAATTATTGATTACTGTCTTTACTGTGCCACGGTATATATTATGCTGTGGATATTTTGTTCCCTTCTCCAGGCTGATATTTCTGTACAATTAGATCCTATGATCCTTTGTAGCCTCTTTTCCAGCAATGGCTTCAGCTAAAATAAGAACAGGAGGGAGTTTTATTGTAGAGCTAATCAGTTCTCTATAATTGATGTAAGGTGTATGTATCCAAAAAGACAGAATTCTAAAATAAATCAAAAGGTGCTTCAGAGTAGTTTAGTTTAAGGGTATGTATGCTTTTGCAACCAGGGTACTTACTTTTTTAATTAATTAAGTAATTTTTTTTTACATTTCTTCTCCTGACAAACTTGTTTATTTTTCATTTGAAATGTATAGTATATGTAACATTAAATGTGGAAGCCATTTTTAAAATGATTTATGTTGTAACAATGTTGGACCTTACAAATTAGACTATACAGACAATCTGATTCTGTTCTGAATCCATATACAGGAACCACCAAAGATCATCCTTGTCTCAATGTGACCCCTACCAGGCAGACAGAAGAGCTGTTAAAGCCTAGGCTGATGAGTGAGATGACCAAGAGGGTGAAAGCTGACGGAACATTGAGCAGAAACACAAGTTGTTTCCAGAATAGTAAACAGCTATCTCGCCTAACTGTAGACTTTCTGGTTCTGGAACCTGATGGAGTTAAGGCCTTCTTCCACTTCCAGTTCAGTACTTGTCTATTTTTAGATTCTGAATCAGTCAAGAATACTCTGAATGTTCTTAGTTTCCTTCAGAAACTCTTTTGCTTATTTGTCAGATGGTAAATGACCTCTATTGTACAGCGCATTATCTACACTCAAAAAAGTATGACTGTAAAGTATAATATTTACAATATAATATTTACAAACTAAATACTGGTAACCTATTTATAAGAATAATGACTATGTGTAGTTTGATATGTTATTGTCCATCCATCCATTATCTATCACGCTTAGCCTTGCAGGGTCGTGAGGGAGGCTGGTGCCTAGCTCCAGCAGTCGATATGTTATTGTGTTGATTTTATTTTATTTTTTTATTTATCAATGATTTTATTTTTTTATTTATCAATTGCATTTTACTTATATATATATATATATATATATATATATATATATATATATATATATATATACACATATACATATATATATATATATATATATATATATATATATATATATCTCATATTCATGATGTCCAAATTAACAGCCTTTAAACAGGTGTTAAATATACGTTTCATTAAGGCCACATTTCTTTGCTGAAATGTTTTTTTTAATTGGTTGGATATAATATTCTAACCTTAAATATCATGTTTTCATTACTGTAAGCAGAAAATCATTACATTACCAGAAAAAAGGCTTGAAAACATCAGTCTGAGTGTAATTAATCTATATATTAATCTATATATTTACTGAGTATTTCACTCAGTAAATCAAGTTTTTCTTCTTTTCAGTATAATATTTTTCTTTTCAACAATATTCTAATTTATTGAAATTGACTATTTGGTTTTAGTACATGACTTATTGAGTAAAGATTATTGTTATTCTAACCATAGTGCTTTGCCTTTGTTCTTGTAGATGCTCTTCAGGCAGCTCTTCTCCTTTCCTATATCAAAATCTAAGCTTTGGTCCCTCTGGCTTTCTGTTGGCTCAACTAGGTCATCCTCAGTCACAGTTTATGCAAGAAATTAGTATTGTTAATGTATAAAGGACTATATAAAAAACATGCCATATCAACAAAAATATTTTCAAGTTAGAAACATAATATATGCTAACCTTGCTTAAGCTGCTGCAGGCAGTGTCATCTGACCTTTCATGTCTGGTGGAGATACCAGACCCAGAACTGTGGGACGGCCCACCAAACAGGTCAGAATTTTTTTTTTTAAATTCATTGATGCACTCTCCTGCAGGGCTTTCTTTTTTCCCTGGTCCATCTTTTCAGCGCTAAAGTACAAAGCAAAGCACTTTGTACTTTGCTTTCACTGCTCCATCTTCGCGGGGTTATTTAATGTTGCTTATAGTGACAGTGATTGACAGGTAATGTTCCACAGAGGAATGAGATGACGAACTAGAGCTGCTGCACTGCGCATCTCTCTGCTGGATGCCAGAGACAAACGGAGACTTAATTTATGTGGCACTAATAGGGACAATTCATTTCTTATTTTGTGAATGTTTCATTTTTAATAAGCGCCACTGTTTTTTTTTTTTTGTTTTTTTTTTTTTTTTTTTTAGCCCGGGCTTTTTGGGACGTGTTTTTCTGATCTCCACTCTTCATTGTCAGCTCAGCTGGCCGGCCTGCAGCAGACTGGAGCGGAGGAGAGGAAGAGAAACCATTTGATATGGCATAGTTTGGGGTACAATGGCCCAACAAAACAACAGCGCCCCAGAACCTGTCGCCTCTGACTGGCTGTCGCGCCCGCAGAGCGGTGGTTCACAGGCTGAACCACCACCCTTCCCCAGTAGCCCCATATGCCAGTCCGCCCCAGCTTCCGGGTCCTCTGACCACCATCAGCAGGCAAGGCAGCTGAAGTGTCTTGCCCAAGGACACGACAGTTGAAACAGACAGAGCAGGGGTTTGAACAGGACGGACTCCTACCATCGTTGCCACCCTCGCACCTGGTGGTTTCTGTACTTATTTACTGGAATACATTTGTTATAACCAACAGCATAATTATTGATTCTATATGTGACTAGCTCTAGTTTCCATTTGCAGTGCTGATGTTATGAGTCAGAGAATAATTATATGTTCTTAAAGGAGTTATGGCAAGAAATAAAATTTTTCTGTTGTTTTGGGGATATAATTTGATCTGTTGTGCACTGATGAGGCAGTGTGAATGTCAAGAGTTGGCATCAAAAGCCCTGCTCATCGGCGGTCAGCTTTGTTTCTTTGCTCAAAAACAGACGAATCAGAGAATAGTTTATCTTTCTATGTAAGTTATGTTTGTACGTAATTCAAATTCTCCAATTAGAGCACACCATCAAGCAAACAGCCCTCCCATCCTCCCCCCAGTTGATACACTGGCTAATTTAAGGGCTAAGTCATGCTAGCATGTCAGGCTACTCCACTTGTAAAGAGGATGGCTACTAAAAACGAGAGCTGTTACGTCCGTAGGTGCTCCAAAACAGCTGGAAGTTTCCACTTACTCCGGAAGGATGAAAGAACCAGAGAAGAGTGGCTGAAGTTCATTTGTGGGAAAGTACCATGCAATTATAACCCTAATGTGAGGCTATGTTCAGCACATTTTACTGAAGAGTTTCCCAAATATGGCTGTAGCCAATCAGAGTGAAGTCAACTAGGTAGAGCGACATATCTGGCCCGCCAAAGCAACTCCCTGCAAAAAGGTGATGTTAATCTTTTTCATGAAATTCTTTGGAGAATTAAAATATGCAGCAGTATCAATGATATGAAATAGTGTATACAGTGATGTCACCACACCTTTAATATATTCCTCTCCTTTTCTGTAGGTCATGCAATTAGAGCTCCCTGAAGAAGTTAAACAAATACCCATCAGATATATTTTTTTGGTAGGTTTAAAGCTAGTTAAATTTGATTTTAAATCTATAAAGATATTGGTTCTTGCTTTATGTGAGACATTATCACTACATTGTTATTTTTTACATCAAAAAATTGGGTTTTTGGTTGATGTTTGAGATCAAAAAGACAAAAGACTACTTATATGTGGGTAGAATTTGATAGATATGCTATTAAACATATTAATGAAGATGAGGAGACAAGTTTGAGTTCAAATGTCTGCAAATGCTCTGTTCGATTAATGATGACCTCAACAGTGCATCTTATCAGTCTCGTCTGTGATGAGTGAAATTCTTCCACAACTCAAAATATGGATGCAATCCATTCTATTGTAGCTGCCAGATGGACCAGGCTGCAATGATTTACTGTCTCTGTGTCCACTTGACTGACAAATGGGGATTAATTATAGTCCAGTGCACCCAGAAAATTATACCTGCTTCACATATTAAACACAATACTATGACAGCCATGTGAGGATAAAAGAAATACAAGATCTTCAATTTTCCCGCCTCATTAGGCTTTCTGAAAGTCTTTCTTTTTCAAGACATTCTTTCTGCTGTACTGCAAGATAGAAAAATAACTTAAAGAACAAAAAACTAAGTACTTATACAGTAGTTCTGGTCACACTTGTCAGTTTTAAAGTGAGCTTGAATATAGTATTAGAACTTTTTGGATGCATATATTAAAATCTGAGGAATCAGTGCTGTCAAAGATGTTCTTTAGACTGAACGTGACTCATTAAATCAGAAAATACTAATTTAGTGTGCTCAGGGGTGCATGAATAACATTGGAACAATTTAGGCTTTTAAAGAATTTCTCAGGTTGGTTACTTTGTTTCAATAACATGCTCGTCTACATCAAACTTCTAATTAAAGTCAAGTCAAGTCAAGTTTATTTGCATAGCACATTTCATCAGCAAGGCAGTTAAAGTGCTTTACATCATAAAAACATTGATCAAGTACACAGGAGAATCATCAAAACATCAAAATCATTGAGCAAAATCATCAACATTATCTCGCAAATACACATGAAAATCATCTAAATCATCAGAAAAAACATTGATCAGTGATTCACTTAACTGATTTACACTCAAACTTCCACCCTGTGGAAAACCAAGCTTATCTTACCTTGATTTGTTTGCAGATTTATGGTCCAGACTACAAATCAAAGGCAGCTCTTAAACAGGTGGGTTTTCAGCCTTGATTTAAAGGAATTTAGTGGTCCGGGTGTTTTGCATTTTTCTGAAAGTTTGTTCCAAATTAGCGTGCATAAAAACTGAAGGCCTAATCTCCATGTTTGGTTCTGGTTCTGGGGATGCAGAGCAGACCAGAACTGAGTGGTCTGGAAGGTTGATACCATTACAACAGGTCTTTAATGTATTTTGGTGCTAAGCTGTTCAGTGATTTATAAACTAACAGAGGTATTTTTAAAGTTTGTTCTCTGAGCTACAGGGAGCCAGTGTAAGCACTTTAGAACTGGGGTGATGTGCTCGATTTTCCTGGTCTTAGTGAGAACACGAGCAGCAGCATAAAGACTGGTGAATCCTCAGTGTACATGAGGTCTGTAGCTTTTAAGTTACTACTATAATGCACAAAACCTGAAACTGCAGCTCTGTTTGCTCACATATGTCTGAATTTGGGCTGAAGAACTGAACCCACACTGTTTAGAAGTTTACATACACTCACCACAGGTTTAAGTGCCATAATAAATAAATATAAATAAATAAATAAATAAATCTAAGCTCTAACCATCCCTTTTCTAGGGTGGAATGATGATGCAGTAGACATACCTCGTAGAAATATGTGCCCTCTTTTCAGTTTGTTGTTGGTTTCTCTGACCTACTCAGGGTCAAAATGGCACATCTAATCTCAAATATATATACAGTTGTGGGTGTGGCGATGGCGCAGGGGTAAAGGGCGATCCACGTATGGAGGCCTCAGTCATCTACGCGTCCATCACAGGGTGAGGCCAGGTCCATTGACCTGTGCTGCATGTCTTGCCCCTCTCTCACAACCCACTTTCCTGTTGACCTACTATCAAATAAAGGCCACTATGGATAAAAAAAAAAAAATCCTTAAAAAAATATACGTATTTTTATATTGGGGCATATGGATTTTTAAAATTACTGAGAAATTCAAGTAGTCTCCTTTATAGGGCCCGAAGCAGGCAGTGTGTATACACACACACACAGAGAATGTCTTTCAATCTTCACAAGGACTTTGCATTCAGTTCCATTCATTTCTACAGCCTAACCCTGACCCTTACCCTAAACCTAACCATTACCAATGCATACCTAATCCTGAACCTAACCTAAACTCAAATCACACCTTAATCCTAAACTTAACCCCTAACCCAAAAACATCACTTCTCTTTGCAGGGACCAGGCTTTGGTCCCACAAGGAGCAGTCTGCCTCCATAACGTAGAATAGAGACCGACAAGGAAAATGGTCTTTACATTGTTTCAAGTACAAGTCCACACACACACACACACACACACACACACACACACACACACACACACAAATTCAATGTAGCTCCTGGTAGCTTTTTGATGGAACAAGTATCCATGTTCTGGATGCATTTAGGTGCTTTGTTAGTCAGCTGCAGGTCAAAATGTGGATTTTTTGAAGTCTACAGTTCATCCTTGAAGTGCAGATCACAAAGTCATACAGAGTGAAATAGCTTAAAGTCTGAGACTGCTGTGGATTTAGTTTAAACACATGGCTTTAGGTGTTTTATTTCAAATTTATCCATTATGCACTCAGTCTCCATCAGAGAACATGGGATGGGATTTTACTAACATCTGGAGGTCTATAAATATTTGTAGAATTTGAGTCTGCATATTACTCTGACCACTCAGGGGCAGTTGTTAACGAAACACTTTGACTGCATGCTTCAGGTTGTTGTCTTGCTGGGAGGTAAACTACATGTGTGGTGGATGTAAAACATAGTGCAACACGTAGAACATTTGTGTTTGTGTCTGCATCGGATGTGAAGCAGTTGATTACTTAAAAAAAAATTCAATCACTTAAAAAACAGAGAAGAGTGAAATTTAACAATTGTGGTCTAACAACTATAAATAATATACTTTATTTTTGCTGCAGGAAACCATTTTGATTTATTTTTACAGACTTCCAGTAGCAGATATGATGTTTACAATCCTGCTGAGACTGTTCACAATTTTACCATCATTTTTAAATTTACCCAAATGCTTTGATTTCCGGAAAGCCTTACACTGAACATAAAAAGCCAATAAGACCACAAACCCTGCTTCTTAAGAGGTGCTTCTGCTGAGCACTTAATATCCACAATTAGTTTCACCAAAGCAGGCCGGTGTATGTTCCAATTCTCCATTCTCCATTAGGCACTGTGTAATTCTTGAAATTGCAATGCAAATGAACAAAAGAATGACTACAGGATGTGACCTATGTAACAGCAGTCATAGACGGCCTCCTTTCAGCCAGTTAAGTGCTGTGCTGCATTAGCCATGGTGGAAACTGTAAGCAGGCTTGATGCATTTTCACAAATCCCCTGAAAGCTTTTGATTAACCTAATTTGCCCCGCTTCAGTCACTGCACTTTTATTAATGCATTATTGTATCAGAGGGGGAGCAGCTATTTGCCCCATTCCTTAACCAACCAGTCGGAGAGGAGAAATCAGATGTCACTACTCGTGATTGTCTCACAAATGTGACTAGTTTAGTCTTAAAAATACAAGAGATAGTGGACAAAAAGTATTTGCCCCCTAGTAGATTTTGTCTGTATTTTAATTTTTCGAATTATCAAATCAGACTAATAACTAAGATAACCTGATTAAAAAAAAACAGCAGTTTTAAAATTGTGATTTTATTTGTTAAAGGAAAAGAGCTATCCAACTAACCTGGCTCTTTGTGTAAAACTGTTAAATTAGTAAACTGAGAATTAACTGTTTTTAACCATCTTTTTTGAGTTCAGTTTTGCCTATTTGCGGAAAAGCCTTATTACTACCCTGAAAAATGACTTAAAAACTCACCTAAATAGAACCTGCCTGACAACATGAAGTAGGCTAAAGGATGTCAAAAAGCAAAATGTTAACTCTCCAGAAGCCTAACTTGGATCACTTAAGATCTCTGATTCAATGATAAGAAAAAAAAACTGGGCAAAATGGCATGTCTGGAAAAGTTTCAAGCCCAAATCCATTGCTGAAAAAGCACATCTCATATTTCCCCCAAACATCTTTTGTTATGATGTGTGGCTAGAAGGTGAAAACAAACAGGTGAGCAAGGAAAATGAATCTAACTGCAACAAAGAATAACTAAGCACCAGGAATAAATAATGAACATAATCTAACTAAACTAAACAAACTAAGAGCAGACTGAATTAAGTACAACAGGACAAGGCTGATCAAAACAAAAGAAGAATAACTAAAGCAAACACAGATAATAAACAAAAACTACAAATCCTAGAAAAAAAACACAAAATAACCCAAGATCCAAATATCTTCATTATCTCCAAGATTTTGGTGTCCCATTAAATCTGGTGTAAAATAGTCAAACATGGTGTTGGCAGTGATAACTCACAAAAGATCCCAGAACAATATCTAAAACACAGCAGGGATCATTTTCCTCAGTGCAGGTTTTCAAAATAGTTATAAAACAGTAAATCTTTGTTAATATATATTGAAACACTTTTTATTCTTTTACAGAGATAAGTAAAAATGTATAAACCAAACATGTTCTTTTGAGAATCTTGAACAAGCCGCAAATATTCTTGTGAAACACAATCTGTGAATATTATTGTTTTCTATTTTTTCTCTCAAGCAAAGATACCATCCAGGTAAACCTGTTTTGTTCAGTCCTAAATGTGGCAATTTGTACAATTTTTTGGTAAATTTTCAAAATGAAATACATTTTTAATGTTTGGAGAGCTGCAAACTCAGCAGGTTTATTTAAGCTTCATTTCAGATCATGATAAGAATGATGGGGTCAATCAAACACACGACCAGCAGGATACACATAAAAAATAAATGGCTTCAATTAACCTGGGGAGAAATGCCGACAAAAAGTTTCAAGTGCCAGAGAACACTGGAGAGTGTTCATTGTCTTCCAGTCCACAGGTGGTCAGCCCAATCTCTTTGATGTTAGAAAGTCAACAGAATGTGACTCTCCCATGTGATGCTGTGTGGAATCTTCTGAGTCAACTGTTTGGGATTTGCCAATAGATTGTAAACCGATCCCCCATTTGGGAAAGGGAGGGACTTTGTGCCACTATAAATATATGCTGTAATTCCTGTAAATAAAGGAGAAATTTTGCATCTTGCAGGCACTGTTGTGTGATTTCTCCCTCTGCAGAGGTATTTTATAAACAGTCTAGGACTGTAAGAAGCTAATTTGGGATTAGCACTCTGGTGTTGGGATCCAGAGTGAATAGACAAGACTTGGCTTGGGGCCAAGACGGAGACAGCCTCAGACTATAGGCAGCTATTTTGGGATTAACACTGGTATTGGCATCCAGAGGTAATAGGGAGGCACTCGGTTTGGGGCTGAAACTGGAACAGTCTAGGACTGTAGGCGTCTAATTTGGGATTAGTACTCTGGCGTTGGGATCCAGACGCACTTGGCTTGGGGTCGAAGCGATCTGGTTGAGGACCAGCTTCTTTAATATTTTTAATATTGCACTTTGAGGGCACCTTCTCATTTAAATGTAACTCCAGAAAATATTGCATCATAGAATTATTTTGCATTTAATGGTGTGACCTTCAAAATTCCTATGGTAAGAATTAATTAGAAATACAGACAAAATTCTATGATATATCTAAATAAATAAACACATAAAAGAGTCTAATAATCCCATCTTTTGAGCTCCTTCTTGTGTCATCCAGTAATTGTGATAAGATAGTGATATTCTTTTTTTTGGCAAATGTCAACATTTATTATGAGGAAAACTTTTCTTTGACAATGTCAGCTACTAAGCTTGTCTGCCTAATTTCAAATTTAAATGAAAAATGGACACAGTGTATGTATTTTTGTGAAAGGGCTTGCAAATAAAGAAGGATAAAAGAAATGTATGAATTATTATTGTGTCCTGAAAACAATAAGTAAATGATGTGTTGTGTGTTTGAGATGCCTAGATTGTAGCTGCTCATATGGTCTACACACTTCAATAATTTCTACCTTTTCTTAATAAGATATGAATCATCCTCCACAGCAACGCATCAGGGTCAGACTCATTTCCCTAGTTACAAATACTGAACAGGACATGAGCATATGTAATAATTTCATTAATTTCCTGATGCTTGTGATGGCTGATTGAGTGATCCACCTCAGCTGTAGGAACTGTCTTGTTAACAAAAAGATTCATCCTGCGATCTGTCTAAGAGCTATAGAGCCTTACAAAAGTGTTCATTCCCCTTAAACGATTCCACAATTTGTCATGTTACAACTATAAATCTCAATGTGGCTTACTGGGAGTTAATGTCCCAGACTACTGCAAAGAATTACATGCTTGTAAAGTGGAAGGAAAATGATAGTTTTCAAAAATTTAAAATGATTTTTTAAAAATTGGAAAAGGTTGGCACATTTTGCTCCATCTAGGTAGTGCTTTATACATAATATGATGTTGCAGTTGCAATTTTTAGGGCCTAAGTATGTCTCCAGTGCCCCTTTTCCACGGGCTCTACGAGCCCAGCGCTGCTCTACTCCAGTCCCTATTCCCGCTTTGCCAGCGTTTCCACTACTGTTTTTTTTTTTTTTTACCAGCCCGGTACCTGCTTTACTGGTCCCTCCTCCGAAATAGAGTCGGTCAGATCTGAGTAGGTATTTTATGTGACGTAAGCATGCTACTGTTCACCGATTGGTTGTGGGCGCGGTCAGATGTCGAAGGAAAGAGAGAGAGAGAGAGAGAGAGAGAGAGAGAGAGAGAGAGAGAGAGAGAGAGAGAGAGAGAAAACAACAGATGCCATTTTCCAAACTCACTACAAGACGGAAGTGATGAAATCCTCCCAAGCTACAAGCAAGCGGTGGTACAATGAGGTGCACGTTGCTCTGTGCACCGGACTGCAATATTTAGCGGCAGTTTGATGGAACAACGAGAAATGAGAAGTTTTCGTCGACGAAGTGGAGAGAAATAGAAGTTTTGGAACACTGCGTCGGAGTCCAGTTATTCCAGCACCCCGACACAGATGCACACATAATCCTCACGACCAGTGTTATTTATAAATTACTCCACAGTATGTTTATGTTGTAACTTCGCCTTAATTATACAGTATGTTATTCTTAATTCGGTTACGGTTATTTATGTCGTTATCACGACATAACTATTGCTGTTTTCTCGCGATAACGAGTTAATTTCCCGATGTTTTAATCTTCCAACCAACGATGTGGTGTCATTATGGTCTGTGGTATCATTTATTCACAGAATTATTCACAGGATTACACTCGCATGCCATGACTTACACTTATAAGTCATCTCGTGACCTCGAGAAAACAAAGTTTTCTCGAAATTAGCTCGTTATCTCGAGAAAACCATCAGAAAAAGGTTTATGCGTTACACGTCCGCTCTCGGCATCCATCGCTAGGTCTAATACTTACACGCCAAGTTATTTGTTTTTTATTTACACATAACTATTCCATTTATAATTTTGTATGTCTGTCAATTATAAAAATAATTTGTATTTATGTACACATAACATAATTTGTTAAGTAAAATCCTTTTGTGTGTACATACCTAGTCCACATTAGTATTTCTGTTTTTGGTCTACATGTACATTCATTTGATTATTCTTCCCAGGTAACAGAAGAAGGAGGGACATGGCTGACATGATAGTGAACGATGAGGAGAACTGTTGGCATCACAAGGGGCTTCAAAACTCCACAGTGAATCTCTTTCAGGAAGAAGCAGCCCCCAGCAGAGAGCTGGCAGAGCTCCGTAGATAAGAGTTGAGGCAAACATCAGAGGAAAAATAAACACTGTTGTGCTCTCAAGCAAAGCGATCTCTTTTCTTATATTCCACATCATTTTGTAAATATGTTGTAGTTTCCATGGTGTTATGGTCCTAATAAAATCCTCTCCTGCCAAGTTACTGCACTGAAACGGAACATTCAAAAACATGAGGAACACAGCGTGGAAATAGTTTCATGCAAACTTTTACTAGTTTTCTATGTTTTTATTAGGTTTTCTCTATATTACAAAGGACACTGTAACTTGATTGTTTAAAGTATTTTGACACTTTTATATTGTGGATTTCCGCTGAAGGCATCTAAAAGTGAACACATTCATTACTCAGCACACCAAACATTTTGAAATGACTTTTAGGGTAGCTATTAATAAGAACCCAAAATACAAGTCATGTTTATCAATTTCTATTTTGTACTACATAATTTTATCCACTCACTGTTTAGCTGTCTTCTTGGTGAATCTTCAATGTAAGAAAGTGGAAAAATGTGTCCAAAACATTCAACCATTACTGGATTCTGTTTAGTTTTCCTTGTTCTATGAAGATTATGAGTTTAAGCTGTGTTAAGACCCCCGTCATTTGTTAGTGAATCTCAGATATGTGAAAACATGGGAGATTTGATCAAAAGTAGAACTACCCAGATTAGAAGGAACACAGTTTTATTCGTTTTTCAGTATAACCTGAACATCGACATCAATAAACTTGTTCAGTCAATTCAAACAAATGGTAAGCATGTTGTTATTGCACTTGGTTATAAGACTATCCACCATATATATATATATATATATATATATATATATATATATATATATATATATATATATATATATATTTTTTTTTTTTTTTTTTTTTTTTTTTTTTATTTTAACAATGTACCATCGGAGCATTCGACACATGCTTCCTGCTCCAGAAACGAGATGGTCTCTGGACATCCTGAAGGTAAGCACACACTAGAAGACACACACAGACATCCCACCACTCGGAGGCCTGCAGGAATGCCCACACTGATGGTCTGCTGACACTGTTTCCAACATCTGAATACACATGCATAGGAATATCTATTAATAAACGTGCGGCGACAATTCCAACACTAACAAGTTGTTCACACCACAATGGCTGAAACTGGCGCCTCTTTGGCACTGTACTACAAGTTTCATAGTCGTTGGAATACAAAAATTTGCGTTAGCTTACCCAGCTGCAAGGCCAGGAATGTCCTGCAGAAATCCGCTGTCCTGCTCACCACATCAACTGTTTCCGTAGCATTCCTCGCACTGCCCCTCTCTTCTTGGATTCTCAGAAAAATCCCAATCAGGCTATAAAAAACAAAACAAAAAAGAAAAAAAAAAAAAAAACAGCAACAGCCCAGCTCTATCTTCTTCTGTTGTCTGTAAAAATGACAACTCCAGTTCACTGTTGCCAACGCCTCAGCAACAAAAGTAGCTATTGGCTGTCCTATTAGTCGCTCGATAACGCCATCACCTAATTTGCATATTTGGTCATATGTGATCCGGGCAGTAGAAGAACGAAACAGCTACTTTGGCAAAGCAAAAGTGATTAAAAGTACTCTAAACATTTAGAACTACAAATAATCATTAATAATTTAATAATGTCAATTCAATCATGTAAACATTTTACCTGAACTACAATACATAAATAAGTTTTGTTTGATATCAAATTTAACCAAAAAACAGCTATCCCAGTCACTACAGTAGAGGAGGTGAATCAGTGACTGAGGCTGTGTGAACAACATGCAGGAATTTATTTTTGTGCGACAGTTTATGTGAAAACCCCCCCAAAAAACAAAAACATTAGGCAACGTGAAAACTATATCTATATTACATTTACTGTAATCCAGAGCAGGATCACTGGCAGTTTTAGGCATGCGTGATTCAATTGCAATATGGAGACGGAATGGAGTGGTTCTCTCTGCTCTACTGCAGGATGCTGCATGATGAGCCTGCTGTCAGTCAGACTGACCGCCTGCAAGTACTTCTGAGGTGGGAGGGGCTCACGGCAGTTCTCACTGCTCGCTGTAACTGCAGACCTATCGTTGCTTTCCCGTTTTGTCGCTAAAGTCTCCAACAAATCAGAGAAAAGTCGCTAGATTAGTCGCTAGTCGCTTTTTTGGGAAAAAAAAAAAAAAAAAAAAAAAAAAAAAAAAAAAAAAAAAAAAAAAAAAAAAAAAAAAAAAAAAGGAGCTAGAGGGGTCTGAAAAGTCGCTAAATATAGTGACAAAGTCTCGAAGTTGGTCACAGTGCTCCCGTTTTGGGCGCACAGTTATGAAACAACACATCGCATGGGACATCTGGAGGTGTGGCTTTAAACTCCCAGCGAGTAATGTGCGGATTAATACTGAAATATCGATACCTCCGATACCAGATCTTTATGCTCTAAAATCGATTCTCAGATCAAAATATTGATACTTTTGATACTTCAGTTATTTGAAGTAATGCATACCATTAACAAAAATACAGTGTAAAGAAACTAAACTATTGAGATCTTGTCAAAATTCTTTGGTTGGCAGCAACTACTTTTCCTTCCATCTGGTTAAGTGCATAATATGTAAGCAGCGTGCCACTGCTGCTCAGCTCAGTCAGTCAGGAGGACACAATGGCAATAAACTGAGCCATGTGTGAAGCTATTTCAGCTCCACAAACAGCATGATTTGAGATGTTTGTGGCAAAACAAGAAGGGACTGTGGCAACACAATAAACCTTGTGAAACACTTCAGGTTAAACTATAATACAAAATATGTTGCATTTATGAAAAGGCAGATAAAAGAGGAGAGCAGTGTCAGTTGATGACACTGGTAAAATATTTTATCTATAAAATATGTTAGTATTTACAATCAGTGTAACTTGCTTTGTTAAATAAAACATTTAAAATGAAGGCATCTACAAACTTATCAATACCTACATTTTGATTCAATATTTTTCTGGCAATATCAATTTGAGTCACTTCGTATTATAAAAACCAACACTTTTTAAAGATTTACCAGACACATTAGCTGGATTTGCATAAAGTATCGGTATTGGATCAGTATCGCAGATACCATCTGAATTTTACTGAGTATTGAATCGGAAAGGAAATCGGTGGTATTGAACATCACTACTCCCAGCAACAGGAGTTGTTCCCCCTGAACCAGGTCTTGCAGGGTCTGTGGAAACGCAGTAACTTTGGTGTAGAATGGAGCCAGGACAAGTTGAGTAGAGTGGGGCCACCAAAGTAGAGCCAGTGGAAAAGGGGCACAAGTTTGGACATCCAGAGACTGTTTTTTTTTTATTTTATTTTTTGCAGAATAGCTCTGTCTGTCTTAGTCATTGTGTCCTTGGGCAAGACACTTCACCCGCCTTGCCTGATGGTGGTGGTCAGAGGACCCAGTGGTTTATATGTCCTCCCTGTACATGCTTGGGTTCTCTCCAGGTACTTTGGCTTTCTCCCTTCATCCAAAAACTAATCTAATCAAAATTTAAATTGCCCATTGGTATCAGTTTGAACCTGCATGGTTGTTTGTCCTGTGTATCTCTGTGATACCCTCTGATGGACTGATGACCTTTCCAGGGTGTACCCCACCTCTCGCCCAATGACAGATGGAGATAGACAACAGTCACCTAGAGTAAAGGGGGGTTAATACAAATGCATGGCACACTTTTCAGATTTTGACTTGTTTTTCATGTTTTGAAAAACATATATTATTTTCCCTCTTCCCATTGTGCACTACATTGTGTTTGTCTATCACTTAAAATCTGAATAAAATCTATGCAAGTGTAAAACTTAAAGGGCTTTAAAACCTTTGTAAAAGCATAGCCAAAATGTTGGCTATCAAGGTGTTATATTTAATTTTTGTGTAATATGTTTTTTTTTTTGTTTGTTTTTTGTTTTGTTTTTTTGCAGTTTACTAGCCAACATTTTTCCAACACTGTTTTTGATGAAAACTCTATTGAGCTTCTCATACCAGTTTGAGCTGTAAGACAGCTTTCTTAAGTAATTCAAACAAGTTCTTGTATGTTGAAGCTGACTTGTTCTGCAGTTGTATTACACTTTATGCTGTACAGTATAACAGGGTTCTGCTGGAATCATAGCATCTTCACCATCACCACATGTGGATGCCAGACGACTGTTTTAAAGGCAAGAATATGGATTTAGACATGCATTGTGGCTCCATACTGAGGTGGACAGACTGAGTTCAGTGAAAAGTCGCTTCTCTCTACCTGGTGCTTGAGGGTGCCAATGTTCAACCGCCTGCTGCTGAAATATTTTTTCTCTTCTCTGTTTACCTGGGTGGTTGCAGATGGGGTGTAGCTATATTTTGAAAAATCTGTGTAGAATCAAATATTGCTAAGATATTTTGTAATACATGAGGCTCTGAAGTGTGCTGCATGAGGGATTATAAAACAGGACTGCAGGGTTGCTCTTTATATTGAGAATTATGTCTCTGCAACAGAAAGAAGAAGCAGTTCTCCACATCCACATGCACAAGCCATTGAGAACATGTTGACACGTCTTCACATTATTTTTTAGTCAGCTGCGCAAAAGCGATTTCCTCTCTCTGTATGTTCATTAAAAAAGCTTGCTTTTTCTTTTGTGTCTTAGGTTGACTTGTGGTCTTTTTGTTAACACAGTATAATGAGAAAAAGACAGAACAAGCCACAAGACTTACAGACCAGATGTACAGACCAGAAAACTTTAAATTGGAAATATGTTGTCATAATGCAGCACAGCTACAATAAACCAAACACATTATTTCAGCCTCTAAATACTTCAGATCAACAGTCAAACACTCTGGCTGACGGCTGATCAATGCCATCTCATCACCTGCTGGTTTTGAAAATAACCTCTAACCCTTTCAAGAAGGCTACTTAAGATCTGTTTTGAAAACTAGGAATCCTTGTGAATCAATGGTCAAAAGCTGTTGCAAAAAAACCAAACTTGCAATAAAATACTTGTGTTTGAACAAGGCTATAGGTGTGTGTTTCAAAAACCAATTTAAATCAATGTCACAGGACCTGAAGGCAAGTGAGAAAATATGACATTTTTAATCCATGGCAGCAAACTCATTTGAAGTTAGCACCTTTTGTAATGTGACCATGTTAATTAAAGATACCTCAGTGCTGTCTCTGAACCCAAGGCTGTCTGTCTTCCACAGATTTAACTTGTCCTGATCAGCATGACTTCCTTCAGAGAGTACTCAGTGGTAATTTCTACTGTAATAGTATAATTTAGGGGATAGTTTGGATTTCTTTTTAAAGTAAGGTTCTGTGAAGAGGGAGTGTAATAGTGATGTAGTACTGCTGCTTTGCAGCAAAAATGTCCTGGGTTCAAATCCCGGCCTGGGGGTCCTTCTGCTTGGAGTTTGAATGTTTCCTTTTGCATGTATAGATTCTCTTCAGGTACTTAGGCTTCCTCCCACAGTCAAAAAACAAAACAAAAAAAGACTGTTAGATTAATTGGTCTCTCAAAATTGCCCCTTGATGTGAGTGTGTGTGCATGGTTATACAATGCTTCTCACTCAGAAAGGCACTAACTATCCCGTAACCCTGCATGAAGTATAAACAATTGATGGATATTCTGTGAAGTTATCTTCTGTAATAGTGTCCTCAGATGTAGCAGAAATATTTCAGATAATCCTGAAATTATTGGAAAAAAAATACATCCTTGGAGTAGTGAAAGCTAGGTAGCTAGTACAGCATACACTATCTGTTTTAGCTAACTTTAGCCATTTAATATAGCTACATCAAATTTAAAACACCCATGTCAATGGGATACAATGAAATATTAGCAGATACTAATACTCTACAATTTGACAAATATTTGCTGCTGCTTCAGCAGAACAACGCGTATGTGGAGTACGAGAGTTGAGCCTGCAGTCTGCTCGCCTGGCCCTTGGCTTCCTGCGCTATTTTGCTTGAATCAAATCTCACTCAAATCTTGCCAGAGATACAACATCTTTCTACAAGTAGGGGAACTGTTACAGACAATACTTGCACAGGATTTCAATTCTAAAATTAAGAGTTAATCCTTTGAATCAACATCAAGAACTGCAGCCAGTGAAGGGTTGTATGTTTTTCCCCCTTAAAATCCATAAACAGCATCAGTATGCAGTTTTCCTTAAAAACAAATAGATTTGCAGTTTTTGACAATGAACCAGTAAGATGGAGAAAACTACACTTGAATTGGTTATATGGATGTCTAAATCTCTGTATGATTCCCAACTCTAAAAACCTTTAGGGTACATAGCCAACTCTAAAAATGGTGTGCAATTATTTATGTATCTCAGACTTCATGGAGGAAATGGAGTGTAGAGCAAGGATGCATTAAATAACATTTTTTTTGCATAATCAACTACCATATCTTGCCTGGAACAATTATTTTTTTTTATTATTACTGGAACAATTGTCAGGTCTGTCTTAAAGTGTTTAACCTGTCTCTTTACAAAAATGATTACACACTTTTTGTATGATTAAAACATGAACAAACTAAAGTATGCATAGCTTTCCAATTTGCAAAGTCATCATTAAGGGAGATTAGCATATCAAACTGCTATTAAGAAAAGGGTGTCCAGCTTCACAGGCTCTATTAGCTTATAAAGTACAGCCAGAGCAAAAAGATCTGATTGTCTAAGACCATCCCTATTTGCTACACGCAGTTTGCATGAAATATTTGCTACTGAAAGCTTGTTATGATTAGGGCTTAGAAAGAAACACAATACAAAGTGCTCAATTTACAAAAATGTGCAAAACACATTACTTTAAATGTTTTTTATAATATTAAAATAGAATCCCCCAATTCCTTACATTTCCATAAAAAACATAAATACTGAGCACTTTAAAATATCTTGTTTTTAGATATAAAGGAAGGAAAGAAGATCCCAGATGAAGTCTGTAACTGTCTTCATGAATCTTGGCTACACTGAGAACTTTCTACCCCAGTCAGCTGGTGCAGAGAAAGGGGGTGCAGTGAGCTGCCCTCTCTTTGCAATAGAACCCAAACAACCAATAAAAAAAAAAAGGAAACCAAACCACCTACTTTATTATTTACCAAGAGAAAATAACAGGATGTAATGTTTTTCAAGAAAGCCCAGGCACTGTTACAGTGAGATGTAGGGATGGAGTTGAGGAGTGCTTTCTATGTAAAGACGTGGAGCTGGGTGTGAGGTAGTTGTCTCTTTCTACATTATTTTGTTACTGATGTGTTTGTAAGACATCATGGCACACCTGTTGAACTTAATGGGCATGTTTGCACAAGTGAAAAGCACTCTTCAGCTTTGAGAGACACTGAGATGAAGCAGATACCGCGAGCAAAACAGGACCAAGCACAGCTGATGAGAGCCTCAAAACATTTTCTGTCTGTAGCACTAATTCTTGTCTGAAATATCTCAAGGACTACTCAAAATGTTGCCTTTGAATTTCCACAGGTCTTGATGGATCTTGATGGAGAATTTTATTTTTTTGGCTTTGGGGACACCTATGGCTTTTTATTTAATAAACCATCCAATTCAACCTGCTGTTAAACTCTTTCTTATCTTATAACCAAAAACCCTTTTCAAATAGGTCTAAATGGGATCTGCTTGTCGCAAGACCTTAGTTATGTCTGAATACTTCTTTTGATTTCAATGGAACAATTAATTTTAAAAATTTGCAAACAACCCCTTGGTTTGGTAATAAAAATATGTATTTTAGGAATGATGGTACAAAGACAAAGACAAAGATCACCCTCAAGATTACAAAGTTTATTTAAAGGATTGAATAGTAAAAATGTACACAAATATAACAGTTAGTATAAAAGAAAACAAATAAAAAGTTTTAGATTAATAAAACTTGGACATAAAATGCACATCATCATCAGCAAGTGTCATGATTAGGCCTTTATCATGCCTGAAACCCAAGAGGCACATCTACACTAAGAAATATGTAATATAATTTTGGGTTTTCACTATCTGTAAGCCTTAATCATCAAAATTACAAAAAATAAAGCCTCAAATAGTACGAGCTCCACGTTCTGAAATGAGTAACAAAAATATTGACGTTTTCACAATATTCCAATTTTTGGAGTTGTATATTTTGGCACATGAATCACTTAAGTGGCGGTAGAATATGAGGGCTGACTCTGCCTTTATAGAAAAATCACATGTGAATACCATGTACCACATGAAAAATTAACATGTGGTTCACACAAATTTTAACATGTGAATTATGTGAGTCACATAAAAAAACACGTGTATGTGTGGATTTGGAATATTTCATGGTAAAAACCCATGTTTTCACATGGGTTTCACATATTTTTACATGTGTCTGATACACATGTGATATGTATATCACAGTATCTCTACATGTTCAGCCATGTAACTCACACATCCAATAAATACCTTGGATGGTAGTCTTTCTTCATCAAACTTGATCATAACAAACAAACTGTCTGTCTTTAAGCATCTCAGCTTAGATGCTTTTGCTCCCTTCAGGTTTTCTACGATTTCATTAACTGGCATGGCTGTCATTTTTGCTTATGACTCCTCTCACCATTCATTTACTTTCACCCATTAAGCACTGCACTGTTTTTGTCTATTTTCCTCAGTGTTTCTGCTTTTTATTCTGGACTACTGTCTTTACTATGAATGAGCAGGATTTCATTTCACAGTAATTTTGGGCTCATCACTGAACCTTGCAATATGAATATTGTTTTTGTTATCTGAATTAGATTCTATTCTCCAACTGATGCATCTTCTTGAGTAAGTCTTATTTTAAGTACATATGCCTCTCACTGAATTTCCATTAATGCAGATTGTTGCTCACTATCAGTTTCTTCTCTTTTTGATGAATCACTGTTGTTGGTTTTTTCCACTATCTCACCTCCTCTCTTTATTCCCATCACTGCATTTACCTCCTTCCACCTCACTTCCTGATGCTTCCTTCTACCATATCTTTCCCATTCACCGTCTATTCCATGCTCTCTCCTCAATCATCATCACACTGCATGCCAGGTCTAACACCCTGACCTACTAGGCAGTCAGGCTTACACTTGGGCCAAATAATTTAAAAGTCAGGAAGTGGGCAGGGATAAGACCTGTTCTGAAGCATGGAAAACCATAAGAGACAGACTACTGGCTACATAAAGATCAAGAAATTAAGCACATTTGACAAAACATCAAATCCTGTTGTGTTTTATGACGTGCCCCTGTTTTGTATAGTATGTCCATACAATAGCAAATTTAGTTAGTAACTCTTTTTTTTTTTTACCATGTCACTGTCTCAATTTAATTTTTTCCCCTGAATTAATGATTGCCTGAACAACTGGGAATAACTGTTTGTCGTCCATATGAAGTCTGAGAACCCCTGAGTGGTCACGTTATTATTAAATTGTTCAAAAAAAAAAAATGTTCAACTGCTCTGCCATCACTGTAAGGATTGGTCATTGTGAGTGAACACTCATTTTTGGCAGTGGCACGTCTAAGCATCTAACATACATTATACTTGGGTCCTTGATGAAACATTTTGGTAGCACTTGCATAAATCATTGGAAATGACAATCTTTATATTTGAGGAAGGATTGCCATTAAATATCTTTCTATAAGTACTGTTGTAACATTTGTTTATAGTAGCCCATAGTTAATGGTCTTATGTCTACAATACCAAAACAATCACATCAACCATGGATTGAATTAATCAGCTAGTTTTCTCCTCATACAAAACACCAACATATAATGCAGAACATACAGTGTTGTTTTTTTTTCCTGTTATGAAATAAATATGCTCTGGAAAACTGATAATATGACAAAAGTAACAGTAGTTTGATCAGCTCTGGATCATAATGTGTATTTTGGATGCTAAAGTTGCTTTTGAACTGAGTTGTTCTGAAATAGACTATGAAAATCATGCTAATGCCATTTTTGATTAAATGTTATTGGAATGTTCTGTTTTTGACTTGCTGGAGGGCAGCTAGAGAAAATTATACAATTTCTCTGCAGCACCACCAGAATAATTTTTAAAAGTAAAAAAAAAAGATTGTTGTATCAAACAAGACTAATGACTCTATTTTTTTCCACAGGCACCAAGCCATTTTATTTGATGACCACCTTTTGGTAATTTCCTGACACCAAATGCTGAGGTGGCATGAGAGACTCAGTGCAATTTAGTCCTCTATTTGGTAGAAAATTACATTTGTGTTAAAACCTGTTCAACCCAGCATAGCCCCTGGGCAGCTGTTCTAGCTTCAGTTCAAGGAACAAAAACACACCAAGCTTTTCCAATTTCCCAAATCATCTTTGATTGCAACAAAAAATTAAGCATTTCCTTCTTGCCTTGGCTCTTTACCATAATCTTTTTTTACTGCTGCATGAAATGTCTATGAAATAATAAGCATGAAATGATTAAACAATGAAAAGATTGTCCATACAATAATATCCTCAGAGTGTAATTTTGTGTCATAAATTTGATTTAAAATGTAAGAAGTATTTTTTTCCTTCAGATGAATCAACAAGCACACACATTACTGACATTGGGTTTTTGGACAAGATTGCTATTTCGTGTATAGAGGGACAGATCTCTATTACACCTTATACTGCATTCAGGCTGCATTCAGGCTGCATTCAGGCTGCATTCTATGTCTAGCTTAGCTGCAACCTGCTTCCATTTGTTGGTTACATCTTTTTGTGTCCCTGCCTGCTTCTGGTTTGCATTTGAGTGTGCACGAGGAAGATAGAGACCTTAGGGTCACATGGCTTCAATCTCTATAAAAAACCCTGTGTGAAATGATCACATGCACAAGCAGCTGCAGAGGTAAATCTTATTCATGCAGAGTTTTCGGCCCAGTGTTCCAGTTAGAATTTTCAGGACTGGTATGTCTGGCTTTATCTTCTCGGACCAGACAGGGAAAATTCTGTTTAAATCTGAATCTGCTTGAATCTCTTTAATTTAACTAATAAACTGAGGACATAATGAACTGCAGATCACAACATCATTGTTTTCATTGAAATTAAAAATAATTTAGAAATTAACCCTGAAATGAAACATGATGAGAGTGTCTAACTATTATACATAAATATATATCTATGTATGTACTATATGTATTACAGCAAATATTGCTGCTCTTAAAATATTTCTATTGAGGTTCACGGTCATGTGTGCCACTCTACGACACACCTGTCTGTCTTAGTCTGTCGATTGTTAACTGTAAACTTTCTAGCTTGTGCCACTTGCTGGCCAGTTTATTAGGTACCAGGTTGGACATTTTTTACCTTTAGATTGACATTAAATCTTCTTGGCATGTTTAACAATGTTTGGGAAAACATTATTTAGTGAGTAAGATGGTCATTTGTTGCACTGGATTTAGATGCAGCCCATGGTAACTACAGAGATCCACAGCTCAGGTGGAGGGATCTGTTGACTGGATAGCTGTTAGTCCTGCACTCCACAAACCTGACCTTTATGGAAGAATGGCAAAATTGGTAAACTGTTGTTGAAAAGAATACCATCTCCGCACTGTGTTCAGAGTGGGTAGTCTGCATGCAATCTGCCCGTTATCCTCCAACACCTGAGATCATCCACGCAAACTTGGTCTCCACAATGGCCAATTGTAGCACATATTTTCTCTTTTCCAGGCTATTCTCTGTAAACCCCAAAAACAGTTATGAGTGACATTCCCAAAAGACTAGCGAGTTCTAAAATACTCAAGCAAGTCTAAGGAGTAACCTTCCCTTTTCTTCCCCACTGTGATGCTCAGTTTTCACTTAAAAAAAAGGAAATAGAAACACACACATCACCATGCTTGACTGCTGGCATCTGTTCTCCTTACTGAAATGCCGTCTAATGGAAGGCACACCTTCCAAAAAGTTCCACTTTCCCATAGCAGCCATTATTTATTTATTTTTTTAACGTGTCCTGTTCAGCAGTGTGTCACTCAGAATTGTCGTCTGAATGTCAAGGTAAGGCCCAACAGATTTGCTTTCACAAGCGGAGCATTACGGCTTTCACCATGTTGTTCCCCTTGGCATATATATGAAACTTTATTAAAAATTGCTTTGGGTTTGTTGCAAATGTAATGGACACAAAGATGAAAAGAAAAAAGGGGGAAAGGAAAGAGAGAAAGGTTTAAAGAGAAAAAGTAGATAGAAGTAGAGGAGAGAAAAAAAAGCATAGAGATAAAACAAGTCAACGCCCTTGAAGTCTGCGTCGAAACCTGCGGAAAGAGAAAATAGAACAGAGAATCCAGAGCAACAAACAACATATGCATATATAATAGTAACAGTTATAACTTCAATGGAAAGTACACAGTACAAGGTAATACATAATGTATTTAGTGGCAATTGCAGCCCAACTAAGAGTGTATCTAACAAACAACTGAATTTAGACATTATATAGTGGCCATTTTCATGCATTCTCCTATCTTATTGTTGAGTTGTGATCACTGACCTTGTTGTTGGGTTTTTTTTCTTTTGTGGATTGTGGCCCTCACTGTGGTTTTTCTGGAGTCCAAACGCCTTAGAAATGTATCAGTAACCATTTCCAGGTCGATGACTATTTATTTTGAATACTTAATGTTCATATACTGCCTGTTTAGTTTGGGTAGCTTTTTCCCTCTATACATAAAATTATAATTTGATTACTGCATCTAAATTTACTTTGGTTATCACAGCAACATTTGCAGTCAAATTATTGCACACATATTTTAAGCAAGAGTTATTTCTTTCTATTGTATTGTGCAGGACAGCAACAGTATATGTAACATTAAAACTGGAAAGAGTTTTGAAGTGATTTATTATTGCTTCATATTTTACATCACAAACTGTCAGACCTGTGTAGACTTCTGAGAGTTACAGTAATTGTTTTCATCTCTTTGTGTAAGTTTAGTAAAATTATTTTGAAGGTTTATGCAACATCAGTATTGAGGCTGATTGTACTGTAGGCCCCATCTTGTCAACCCTCCACTCTACGATTAGGATATTTGCTCTGTATCCTGGGAGGAGCCTTCATCATGTTGGAGGTGGACAGTACTTGCTGGCTGACAGCTGATATATAATCAAAATGTCAGCTTTGGCCTGAGGAATCAGAAAATCTCAAGACACATTGTTTCATCCCACCAGAGAACAATATGAGGATGAGCAAGTGTATCTGTGTGTGTTTCCTGGCCGGTATGTAATTATACCCACAGTGTGTGAGTCAGCACTGCTGACAGTGAAGAGAAATGATATTCCATCAGGTTATCCCTGGAGAGATGACTCTCCTGATAAAAGTCTCTAATCAGCCCTCATCCACCTGTCTCAGCTCTAACACACATTCTCCATTAATACACTGTGGGTCAGACATGAAGCATACAGGCACTAACCAGTCTGATCCCATGGAGAAATGTATAAAAATAATGAAACAAGAAACTTCCTGCATCAAATTCTTTTTGCTTTTTTTTTTTCTTTTGTACAGCACAGTTTACAGTGTTGTGTTTCACCAGGCTGTTTGATTCTCATATCAGGCACTTTTGTGTGAGCAGCAAATCTCACAGGGAAAGGATATTTAAGGACAGGATATTCTGATCCAGCTACTCTCTATTGTTTTTACCTGCAGTGGAATTTTTTGATAGCAGCAAACAAAAATTTTCTTCTCTAATTGTAACCATTTAGTTATATTGAAACAATGAACATCTGTTAAACCTAAAATTTCATTTCAGTTTGTCATCCTATAATTCAAAAAAGTCAGTTGTACAACAACAGGTCTTGTTAGGTGGTGTTATGGTCATACTGAAGTGCAGACAAGAACTCAGTAGGGTCATCAAATGCATATTTAATGAAATGAAGATGAACTCTAAAAGATAATAAACAGGCAACGTCATGCAGGAAAACCTCAGAAGGCAACAAAGAACCATGGAGGAATGACGGAGGAACCAGTGGAGAACAATGAGGATACACTGTGGGAGAGACAAGAGTGATATAGGAACCAGAGGGATTAATGAGAGGTAAGCAGAGGCAGCAGGGGAAGAGAGCAGGCAGAGGGAAATTAGGAGATGTGAAACAGCTGGGAAGGAAAGCGTACTGGCAGGCTGAGGAAGGGAGAAATATAAACAAGCTGAAGCCCCGTCCACACCAAGGTGATTTTTGTCATTTAGGCCATGCATTCATTTAGCGTCTTGGAAGACCAGAAATCCAGCGTGGATAAACTTCAAAACACCGGTTTTATGGTCCCATGTGGCCATGCGAGCAGCGACTTTTTTTAAAACAATTATGTCAAAGCTCCATCTCTCTCTCTATGCCACATGCGCCTCTCTCACAAATAAACATACCGCCATTTGGCGTTTTTAAGTCATTCTCTGGAAGTGCCACTAGTTGGCACATGATACCTATGACATAATTTTTTGTGGTGCTGCAACCTGTCTTGTACACATTTTTTCTGAATTGTTTACAAAAATGTATAGTGCTCATATCCATGTGTACAGGGCATGAGACACAGGGAAATCATTGATGAAAGGAAAAAAAAAACCCTGAAACTAACATTAACAGAAAATAGAAAGGAGCATTAATCTAAGAAACCTGGATCAAATACTCATTAATAAACCAAGAAGTAAAACACAAAAAACAATGCCAGATCTAAACAGGAAAAGACAAAAACAAGAAACAAAGATGAAGCTAAAGTCCAAACACCTACGGATCATGACACAAGTTGAATATTACGAGAGTTGTTACATATTCTTCATGTAAGAATTCCAGACTTTTTTAGGCTTAGCTTGCCAGAGTTCTCCTTTATGCTGTAATCGAGAATTTCCCTCTGCATTTATGGCAGATATTCCCACAACGGGCAGTCCTTCAAATCTGTTATTTGGTATAGATGGATGGATGGATGAAAGGATAGTCAAAATTCACAAAATCATATTGTACCTTATAAATCACACAAACTGAAACTGGTAGATTAAAAGACTGTATTTCTATTGGCAGATGTGAAATATTTTTCTGCCTGCACATGAACATAAAAACTCTAAAAGTAACAGACTCTTTCATAAAGTCTGTGGTTTTTGGCTTAAGAAGCCAATAAATTTGTAAAAAACACATTTCAAATATATTGCACTTATAGCCAGATCTGCCTGTATTTATACAGTCATAATTATCTTAAGTAACAATAGTAAGAATTTTTCACAAATGTTCAGTCTGTGGAGCTTTTGGAACCTGTTTTTATTACAATAACCTTGAAAATGTTATTGTTAATTATCTTTTTTTTTTTTTTTTTACCAAGCCATGACTGAAACAATCGACCAATGCAGGAAAACATTGAGGAGCTAATGAGGGTTAGCTGAGGATACTCAGAATGTAATACAAGCCTCCAGGATGCAGGTGCAGATTCAGACACTGAAGAATTAGCTGACACGTGGTAATTAGCCATCCTGAAATCTCTACATGATCATTTCCTTCATTCTGCCTTCTTGTTTCTCAACTTTTCTAGCTCCCTTACATCCAAACTCTTGCCCACTCTTTGACATGAAACTTCCAACAGGATTTACAGGATGTATGGTCTCTTTATCTGTTTTACTGCTGTACAACTTCATGAAATCAGTTATGCCTTGCAAAATAAATAAGGTGCAAGAACCCATAAGGACTTAGTTTTGCTGTTACCCTGAAGCTTTGTATGTTACTCTATGTTCTCTGAAAGGATTACATGGTAAAATTTAAGTTGTCTCAATCGGGGAATTTTATTTGAAGACTAATGTGTACATTTCATCTCATAACATTTCATTAATTTGTAAAAACCTAATAATTGGGTTTACTGAATGACTAACCAAAGAGAAGTGCTTGTGCAGTGCAATATAAATTACAAAGAAGTTGAGCCAAAGGAAAAAAAATTATTAGTCTTTATCAGCAATGGGATAATTTATTCATTTTAATGTCAGACTGTTATTTAAATAATTGGTGGGTCTTTGTGTTTTTTGTCACTTGCCGTACTGCAGGACACATTGACACCAACACCATTACACAGCAATAGCAAGTAGCTGGATTTTAAACCTTGAGGGATTTCACTGGACGAACCAAGAAAAGGGGTCATCAAAAAACAAAATAACACAAAACCAAAATAGTAAATGGTACCAATGACTATTTACATAAATACAAATCATTACAACTAAACAAATCTAAGGTCAATCAAAGAATAACTCTAACGTGCCATAACTCTTCAGAGCATTACCTCCTCCTAATCTAAATGGTATGCTCCAGAAGCTTTTAAGCACCACCTGCAGCATTTGTCACGCTTTGCTGCTCCACCCTGCTGAGGAGACACACCAGGAAAGGTAAGTGCTCATTCAAAAAAACAATCACTAAATTAAACCAACAAAAATTAAAGGAAACAAATCAACATTTTTAACCACATTTTCCCTGTACAAGAAGGATGGCGTCCTGCCTGCAAGACTGTTCAACCAAATATCAAAACACCACTAGAATAAAAAAAACTAAAACAACAAACATTTGTTCTGAAACTCAATTGCACGTAACATAAGATTAATGAACCCCTGGTCTCCATCACATAATTGATTCACACATCTAAAAGTTGCAGGACTCTGGCCTTCGAGGACTGCAGTTTGAGACTATTGATCTAAGGCAACTCTAAACAAATGGGATTTTAGCCTTGATTTAAAGGCACTCAGTGTTTTGACTGTTTTGCAGTTTTCTGGAAGTTTGTTCCAGATGTGTAGTGCATAAAAACTGAATGCTGCTTCTCCATGTTTGGTTCTGATTCTGGGGGACTTGAACCAGAACACCTGTGTGGTCGGGAAGATTGATACGACAGCAACATAAAAAACAACAGGTCTTTAATTTATTTTGGTGCTAAGCCTTGTAGTGATTTATAAACCAACAAAAGTATTTTAAAGGCAATTCTCTGAGCTACAGGGAGCCAGAGTAAAGGCTTTAGTGTTGGGGTGATATGCTCTATTTTCCTAGTTTTAGTGAGAATGGAGCAGCAGCATTCTGGATCAGCTGCAGCTGTCTGATTGACTTTTTAGGCAGACCTGTGAAGACACTGTTGCAGTAATCAATGCAACTTAAGATAAATGCATGGATGAATTTCTCTAGATCTTGCTGGGTCCAGGATTAAAGGACTGCTGTCCTTTAATCCTGGAAATGGTATTCAGGTGATTGTAACTATCTTTATGTGTCTTTAAAGGTTCAAGTCTGAGTCCATCATTACACCCAGAGTTCGCCCCTGATGACAAGATTCTAGCTGTAATAACTGAAGCTCTAGATCCCTCCTTTTTAGGTCCAAGGATAATAACTGAACTTGTGGTTGCATGTAGATATTACATAGAAGGGGCCCCAGGATTGAACCTTGGGGTACCCACATGTGACTTCTGTTTGCTCTGATGAGAAGTTACCTATTGACACAAAGAAGTCCCTATTGCCTTTGTTAAGACCCGTCATGAACTGTACCAGCTCTCAAGTCGCTGTAATATGTCTTGGTTGACTGAGTCAAATACTGTGCCGAGGTCCAACAGTGCCATCAATGTGGTTCTCCCACAGTCCATTTTTATGTGGATATCATTGAACACTTTGATAAAGGCAGTCTCAGTACTGTGGTGAGCATGGAAACCAGACTGAAAGACATCAAAGCAGTTGTTCATTGTTAAGAAGCTATGTAACTGTTGAAACACAGCTTTTTAATAATTTTGCTGATGAATGAAAGGTTGGAGATTGGCTCATAATTCTGCAGTAGTGACTTGTCCAGATTTTTCTTTTTTTATCAGTGGTTTGATAACTGCTGTTTTCAAAGCCTGGGATACACTCTGGATGGAGTGATTATTATCTTTTGAGAGAAGTCTTGTCTTATTTCCTATCACAAACAAACTTTTTGGTGGATTGAAAACTTTAAATCTCAATCTGCCAGGAATATGAATAATTTTGCACTTTGTATTTCAAAAGGTTGTGTCTTCAATTGCAGCAAAAGATGTATCTATAAAGTATTGACATAAGGACGCCACACATCCATTGTATGTTACTGTTTATTGTACTTTATCCTGTCACATATACATGTGGTCAAAAAAGTTGACGCTCCTCTATTAATGACTTAAAAGCCCACAGTTATCACTGAAATAGCTTGAAATAAAAGTAATAATGAATGAAAAAAAATTACAGAAAATTGTTTGTTGAATGAAAGAAAATTAGACATTGCTTTTAAATTGTGGTTCAGCAGAATCATCCTAAAAAACAAACTAATGAAACAATTTTGTTTACATCTGTAAAATCTAAGTTGAGTGAGTAGAGTTGAGTTTTAATATATATCAACATAGTTTATTGTCTGATTAATATAAATTTTTCATTACAAAAAAACCAAATATTAGATGATACTGTTAAATTAACATAAGAACACTATTCTATGGCCATGGCCAGAAGGAGAGTAATAAAAAAAAAAAAAAACTACAAATTTTTTAATACAGCAGTCTTCCTTAATGTATTACAGAAGACCTAATAAAATGTCGAATTTCCACAGTGAATCACAGGGAGGTTTAGGGCCATGAAGGCAGCTCAGCTTGGCTTTATTATGCATGCAGTAATGCATGGCAGAAGGCCCTTTGCTAAGCCTGTCATGTTTTCTCCTGACACTCGCCACACACCTGTGCTGTTTGTTCCTGTTTAGTTAAATGTGTAATGTCGCACACGCACACACACACACACACACACACACACACACACACACACACATATATATATATATATATATATATATATATATATATATATATATATATATATATATATATATATATATATATATATATATATATATATATAGATAGATAGATAGATAGTATGTCTTTCTATCTTCACAAGGACTTTGCTTTGTCTTCCATTCATTTTTCATTCATTTCTATAGACTAACTCTGACCCTTACCCTAAATCTAATCATTACCACTACAGGCCTAACGATGAACCTAACCTAAACTCAATGAACACCTTAGTCCTAAACCTAACCCCTAACCCAAAAAAACAGCACTTCTTCTTATGGGACCCGGGCTTTGTCCCTAAGACATAGTTTGTGTTAGGAAAATGGTCCTTACAATGTACAATAAATACAAGGCCACACGCACACACACACAGACTACTGCTAGTGTTGCACCTCCTCTGCCCTTCAGTCTCTCATCTCTGAACAAATGTAGTGCAGGTCAGGAGGTACAAAGACAGTGTTTCATTGGTGGCACACTTAAAACAAAGTAAATTCTTTGTGTGTGCGTGTGTGTGTGTGTGCGTGTGTGTGTGTGTGTGTGTGTGTGTGTGTGTGTGTGCGCGTGTGTGTGTGTGTCCCTCTCTGAACTTTGAGTCCAGCTCTGTCTTCACCAGATGTTGGTTTCCATTTCCATGTCACTGCTATTGTTTGATCTAACGAAAGAAGTAAGGAACCCTCACACTCACTTTTTGTTACATGAACCAAACACAAGCCACACACGAGTAGTTGTTAGTGAATTCTTGAATAAAACTTTTTCTTTAATAGACAGGTGTACACTGTAAGGTTTTCCAGGAAAGCACAGTTGAAACACAAATTGAGCAGAAAATATAACTCTGCGAAACGCAGGAACAGCAGGAGGCAGTCACAGTACAGTCACTTCAGAGCAATACTCACAATGGAAAAGATATGCAGTAGATAAACAATATTTTTCCTCTATAAATGAAAACACCATGATTAGACACTGGTAAGAAGGAGGTGGAAATTCTGAGCAATACAGAAACAACAACTGCACAAAACTGCAATCAGGCATGCATTGCTGTGTGTGAACAGTGTCAGATCACCACTGTGAAAATTCTTAAAACTGATGTCAGTTCTTTAAATATTTGATCAAATAGAACACATGAGAGGATCTCCTCAATTACTAGTAACAGCTTTTCCAACATTGCAGCTCATTTACCTTCAAATGCAACACTGAGTATCAAAGTAAATGTGTTGAATCTTACATGTAACTGAAAGATTGAAATCTGACCATCCAGCAACAGTACATAATATTATTAGGCATGAGTGTGTTAAATGCAATGAAGAGTACCAAGATCTACAAGAATGTGAATGTATTCACTCTCAGTATTACGGTTTTAATGAAACAATGGTAGCGTTTATTTGTCAGTATTAAAGAGAACATAATAAAACAAAACATTTTAATCCTCTTTGTTGCACTTTTAGGCTGTGTTTAGCCTGTGTTGCAAGCCCACTTAATCATTCATCCTATTTGTTCCAACTGAAACAAATTATGGGACTGAATTTAAAAAAAAAAAAAAAAAAAAAAAAAAAAAAAAAAAAAAAAAAAAAAAAAAAAACACTGATGCAGTTTACCAGAACAGAATAACAATTTATCTGGCTCACTATAAATGGGAAACACATTTCCATTTGTTTTGTTTTATATTCTTTTCCGATAAGTCAATTAAGGTTTTTCTGGGACCACTTTTACAGCTGGATCTACAAACAAACTAGCATTACAGTTTTTTTCCATGTAAATGTTCTTCCAATAACAAAAGACAAATGATTGATGGTAATTTCTAATACATCTAACCTGATAAAAACCAGCCCCACTTCACTTCGTATAGTGGGTCTGGACCCACAGCCATTGAGAAAATGCCTGCTGGAGGTGTGGACTCTGTTGAAGTTTTAAATGATTGGATCTGATTTTACCCAATCGCTAATGTGTGGCTGTAATGTATGAAATGTGCCAGCTTGATAAAGCTTACTGCATGCGCTGTAAACAGCCCCATGGGGAGTAGGGCCATGACATCTTTGCCAGCAATAAAATGTCCTAAAATGTCCTAAACTTTCCTCTTGCTCTGACTTTAGTTGCTCAATATTTGGAAGCATGGACAACAGTGACTTAATGGTTCGTCCACTTCCTCTCCTGCCATTGCCAAACTACAACCCTATGTAGGCAGACTACAATTATAAAACAGTGCAGATAATCAGCATCATCAACTCTTCTGTTCGCTGACTGCCCCAGTTAAAATTCAACCAGAGAAATCGAGCTCAATGGAAGAAACCCCAGACAGAGCACTGAAGGGAATCAAGCAGAATTGCATAGGAAGGCAATGGCGAGGTTACAATGCATCTTGAACCAGAAGAAAACCTGTTCGGTTCCAGTCAGAAGTGCAGCATAAACCCACTCATCATGGACCTGAATATAATTTTAAATTGGACTTTTTAAGGATTTATTTGAACAATCCTTTTTCCAGGGAGGAATGATAATTCTAAAAATACCTTTAATGGTTTTGAAAATAAAAGGCTGGGGCACATGTTAAAATTTTGTGTGTGTTTTCTCTAATCTATGTAGGTTTAAAATTATACAAATTATGCTTAGACATATTCAAACACTTTCACTCTAACATGATCAAATGCCCCTGCTTTAGTCATCCACAAGTTTTGGTGAGGCTAAGATGAGTCTGTGTAATCTATTTCAAATCCAGTTTTTGTGTGTGCGGAGGATTATTGTCCTGATGTGCATGAAAATCAACCATCTTACATCTCAAAATGTCATCCTCAGATGAAAGGAAGTTAGATAGCCTGTTCAGGAACAATAAATCCTCCAGCATATTATTAAGTGAAAGATGCAAGAGAATAAGTGACACTGTCCACAGTGAGACCAGTTTTTCATCACAGAGACTGAGAGGGTGCTCATCAAGGAAGAAGCACCTGTTCTAAAGCTGCCGTCTTCTAGCTCAACCATTATTGGTAGCTGCACACATGGACAAGCTAGATGCCTTGGGGAGAAAACCTTAAGGTCAGACTGGACAAAGATTGTGTTAATTGACCATAATAACAAAAAGAATGTTTGAAAAATAGTGAAGAAAGAGTAAATCCACTTCTTCATCTTCACCTTATTTTAACAATGGTTGAAATTTGGACATAGTTGGGTGTTCAAACAGGACAGTGATCTTCCTAAACACACATTTAAGCTGTTTCTGACAGTGACAAAAGCAAGGTTACATTAAGCATCTGCAAGGACTCTGACTTTAATCCTATTAGAAATGCGTCAACTAGTGAAGTTTGAGCAAGGAAAACAACCAATTAAAAGAACTTCTGTCTAGAAAAAGGTCAAATATCTAGCCAGTAATGTGACAGAACATTACTATTGACTCTGAAAATGTTTAGGATTCTCAGCAACTTGCTGTGGTAGATATTAGTGGAGATGGATTAATTTCATAAATGATTGTTAAGAGAGCCTGAATGCATAATTTTGACCCTGCTTGATTTACGTAGAAAACTGATCATGTCTTGAAACCTGCAAAGCATGACTTGGTGAGTGCAAAGAGCTGAGTAATGATAGAGCATGTGGATGCAAAAAGAACTCTGATGTGATTAAAAACTTTCTGCAGTATTCAGCAGAAGTGATCTTTACATTTCAGACACAGCATACATATGACCAACAGTGTACAAAAAGAGGAACTAATGCACTAAGAAGATGTCTCTGCATGACACAGAATCAACAGCTTACTCTACAATATAAACACTTTTACTTCAGTGACATAGTCCAAACCCCAACTATTGTTTAGCTGTGCTATGCATCTGATAATGTACTGAATAGTTCTACAACACAACAGACGTGTCTGAGTCACAGGTCTGGTTGAGTTCTCAGCCAGGAATAAAAATATAACATTCAGCAGCAGCTTTATAAAAGGAACAACAGGAGATGTTAGCTTCTGTAAAAAAATAAAAATAAAAAAAATAAATAAAAAAAATGAGGAAAACGGATTGAAGTCCCTAAACTGAAGCAAAAATATGAAGGCAACACTGCTTATATACTGCATCGTACAGGTTAGGTCTTTGGAGGCTGCTGTGATCTTTTGACATTCCTAATGGAAAGATATGTTTTGGTATCTTGAAGCATGACTTCCTCATCAGCAAGCACTTTTTACAGATTTGTGGTCGATTTCTGATTGCTGCTTTTTCTGAAGCTTTGACCTACGGATCCCAGTATTTTTGCTGATTTTAATTTCTCTTTAAGAACTATAGTTGGCAGCATTCAAAAATGTTGTTTTAGTCTTGCTGATGGCAAATATCATTAACTATTTATATAAGGAGATAATGTCTATGTAATGTAGATATGAGAGAGCAGCTGCTGAAAAACAGGGTTTTAGTCATTTAAAGCAAAGATGAAATGATTTAGAGTTGACATTTTGGAACTAGGGATGTGCAGTCAATTTTCCACAAGGAACACTTAGCATCGGTACATTGGATTATTGTTTTGTATATTCATACAAAATTTCAGTGAAATGAATGGATTGTGAATGGTTATGCCTGTTTTTGAGGGCTGGACCATTGGTTAAGCATGTAATTGATAATAAACTGTAAATATAATTGTAGACAACTGCATTGTCTACTGTAAAAAGTAAACAGTAAACAATACAACTGAGCTATAAAATGTGACACACCACATTGACTATGGGATCTTTACATTTGTTCAACATAAATAATTTTGTTTTACCCAAACAACCGAAGAAAGGTCCCCTGTCTCACTAAGTTTTGCCTGAAAATTCAAGTTCAACTTGGAATTCATGGAAAAAGGTTTGGCTGTTTGTCATGAACTGACTCTGCCTCCTGTAGATAGTTATTTAGCTGTGTGTCTTGTTTAAAACTCTTTATTTTGTCTCAGTCTTTACTTTGTTTAGTTTGAGTGGAGGTTTCTTAGATTAACTTGTGTCTCTCCTGTGCTGAACTTGTTTGGAGAGGCAAGAGCACCAACTTATTTATGACATGAAAGACATTGGCTTTAAAATAAAAGCAGCATATTTATTCCTGGCTGTGCTTACAATTAACTTGTTATGCTTATTTGAAGTGGATGGTGACATATCTAAATTGCTGGATGTGGCATGAGGGCAGTAAAATGCTTAGGTCTGTTTTAAGTGCTTTAGCATCTTAATGATTAGCACAGTGATTTAGGTTGGTGTTACCAGCTGCAAACATCAGTGTCTGTTCATATGTAACCTTAAGAATATAGTTCTTTTCTTTAACTGCAATAATTTCAAAGGGATGCCAGTATTTCCAAATCGAGAATGTGCCATAACTGCTAGAGGTTGAACTCTTGAAAGAATAAAACAAAGCATGTTTCCTTTAATACATTCAGCCTTTCTGTTGTCTGCTGCCACTCTTTGGTTAAAAGCTGCAGCTTTAGTGAACAACCATTATGTGGCTGTAGAAAATACATTTACCTTTTAAATAGCTAAGTACAGTTTTTGTTCTTTCTCTCACCTCACTGATCCTGGAAAATGGTTAACTATGAGTCTTCTGTAAACAGTAACAACTTCTACATTAAGGAGTGTTATTGTTAGTACAACCTGATTTGTGAGTTGCGGATCAGAGCCCTGAAAACTGTCTGTTTCAGGTCACCTGCCGAATTATCAGCACATCTAGCATGATTTTCCTCTGTTGTAAAAATTCAACTCTGTTTTTATAAACAGCAATTTTCTCATTGCACCATAGTTGATGAAGTAATTAAAGTGTACTTGTGTAACACTCTGAAAGCTACTTATACAACTGGCAGATCTTTACACACATTTAAGTGTGCTCCTGTGTCACTGATATCTATATGTCTTAATGATGAGACCTGCCAGCATATGCATCATCCAGTATCTGTGTATGCCTCTGTGTGAGGCGTGCTTGGCTGAGCATGTTCCTGGCTAGTTGCCTTCTCCACTTCTCTGCTGTAATTAGTGTGATTGGAGACCGAGGGATGGGTAGCAACCCAGGAAGTGATGGTGCTGATGAGGCTATTCACCCCACTGTGTAGCCTGCCTGGCGCCGCTCCTCAGCAACAATCTGCCATATTTTGTCTCCATTGGTACTTCTCTCACCAGCGACGGCTGGGTGAGAGTGCGTGTTTGTGTACTTGAGAGGCAGAAAAGGACGCTCATTTAAGGAGCGCTCGTTGGAACAAAGTTGATTACACATTCATTAAAGCCCCAGCCCCTCGTTCACCCACTCCACTCGACCTGTCCGCGGTGTAGGAGTACAGTATGCAGTCAGGAGGCAGACTGAGAATCATTCCTGGCTCTCTGGTTATGATAAGATAAGGTGATGAGGTTGCTTTCTGGAGTGTACATTCACAGCGTTCTCTCAACTCCTACATTCCTCTCTGGCTCAGACAGCTGCAATATACTGATACTATGAGTGTGTTATATCATAGGAGGCCTATCACTGAAATTCACATTTGGTGTCTCCTTTCTGTTTAGCATCACTTCTTTGACAAAAAACATTCTTAGAAAAATCACTATGTGGATAAGTTTCTCACAGCTTGTAGGGTGATGGTGGAGGGTTTTTATCTGAAGTTTTGCTCCCCTATGTGACCTCTCTGGGACAGAGGTTGCTGCATCTACTGTCTAGTGAATCCATGGACCAGAATAAAAAAAAACATTGTCTAATTAATTGAAACCATTTCTATTTGCGACTGAAGCAGAAAGTGAAGTATTTCAAGCAGGAGAGGAAGTGCCAAGAAAGTTTAACATTTGAATACATTTAACCCAATTCAGCATTGTTATCAGTGAAAATTGATATGTGGTCAGAATCTCTGTCAGTATGCAGAAATATGGCTGAGAAGGAGTACAAAATATTATAAGGTAGTGCTCTGCAAGGAGGAGACTAGTGTAGAAGTATTAAAATTTGAATTTTTTAAAAAACTATTTCAGAAAAAGAAGTTATTCTAAAAATTGATAAACTGTAATATTTATTTGATTAGAATATAAGTACACATTTGTGTTAAAAGAAATTAACACTTATTAATTTGGAATTTCTAAATGAATCAAACTGCGTTTTGGTTTGTTTATGCTATACTTATTATCTGTTATTCTCTGTATTCATGTTATCCACTCCTTCACAATATACATGTCTGAGTATATTCTCAGTCATCCCCATCATGTCTACTGAAACAGGCTTAAATTGAAGGCAACCGGACTCTTGCTCTGTTTTTCCTGAAGATGTTTTGACACCTGTCCAGGAGTCTTTGTCACTTCTGAAAGGCTTGCAGTTGATTAGCTTGAAGTTGGGAGCTGCAGTTTTTTTAAGCACCAGGAGGCCCATCTTCCTTGGAGCATTCCCAGTCAGTAAATTAATATCCCTCACCTGGCTCGTTTGGTCTTTTATTTGTTCACTTGAATCATGATGGGACTGCTTATGTAATGTCTTTGGAATGAGTTTGAAAACAGGGTTATATATGCTTGAAAGATGAATTAGCATCAGAATGATTAATTTCTTACTGAACAGAACAGGAAGCGTTCTGATATTGATAACCCATAGGTGTCTTTGTAGTGACACAGCTAAGAGAATAAGAACTTGGAAGTAATAATTTATTGTTTATTGTCTTCTGTAACAATCCAAAGTTTTTCAACATGGAGCTCATTTGGACAGAGATTTGTGTGGTCTGATTATAAAGCTACAGCTAACATGAAAAGATTGTTATCCACTATTACAAACCTTACTGTTACAAACATCGCTGGATGATATCAAGAGCATTCTTTCAGAAAACGTGTATGTAGCACATCACCTGTCAGAGCTGCAGTCTGTGATTTTCATACTGGCTTGTGTTTACTCCTGATTACATGAGATAAAGATTGTTTATAAGACTGAAAATCACATCACAAATTTAAGTAAAGACTTAAGTTTTCAGTGCTCGGGTCTAAATTGAGTCTTAAGTTTTTTTGACTTAAATGCGGCTTGAATCTGAGTATAAAACTTGTGTCATCTCTGGTGTTTGTTAGTATGTGGTTTACTAGGTATTAAATACTATTTTTAAAATTATTTTTCTACTTCATAATTTAACCTAAATATGATAATTAATATCTTAAATGTACCATCTTATATGTTAAAATTAATAAATAACATAATAATGCACTTTTAAAAACATATTTAAAATGAACATCTTAATTTTTATGCTTTTTGTTCAGTTTCATTTTTATTTTTAAGGCTGTCTTTCCTTAACATTTACTGATAAGCAGCACTCTGCATAACCACTGTAGCTAACCCACTGAAATAATTACATTGAAAGATGATATATTTTCCCATTCAGTTCCCTGACTCCTCGACCAGCATAGGAGCACCAGAGGTATCAGCGCTGCCAGTCTGGTCTTGAAAATAAACACCTTAGAAAGCATGTTCTATTCCCTTGCACAGATTGCACAGTCTCTGTGGTAAAATTATAATAATGCTGAGGTTCTAACAAGTCCAGCAGATGGTCTGAAGAGTGATGTTGTATCTCTAAGATCAGATTTAAAAATTATACAATATTTTCAAAATAGGCGTTCTTGTTGAACAGGAAATATTGTGTTTTCTTTAACCGATTATTTCAAACAGTTTGAAGTAGGCTGGAAAACGTGAGATGTTTTTCTTATCTAAGTCAAGGATGGAGACAGGTTTTCAAATGGTATGTTTCTGTACAAAGTAAATTTAGAAGGATTGTATTTTACTGTAACTCTCTTAATGCTGAGCTGTAGAGCCATTTCCGCATAATACAGATGACAGAATAGATCATCAAGGCCATTCATCAAATAGAAGATGAGTAATTCTTCTCATTTTAGTTTACAAATCACGATATATCCTTCCCTTGCAGTCTTTAGTCTGCTAACATTTGTGGCAAGCCTGCTACATGTTTAACAGTAAATTTAGACAGAAGTGTTTTGGTAGTGACTCCATACAAGGCAGAAAAATGCCATATTTTGAAAATATCATTGTAGAAGAAGATTTTGTTATACTTTAATCAAACCTTTTGGAGAAGAAGTGGATGACAACAGTCTCTAATAATCTATGAGTTACTATATCAGTAATCAGACATACCTCATACACTCATAAATCTACAAAGACCAACCCCTGATCTGGAAATGGCAATCCACCTTTTTCTGGTTCAAAATCTTTTACTTAGAGGAACCAAGCCATATCCCTTTATGCTTGGCTATGAACCGCTCCAGAACATGCAGAAGGTCAAGTTTGGAAGACACCAACAGAATCACATCTTACCTGCAAAACACAAAGAACTGTCCCTGGTTTTTCCAAATCAGACACCTCATCTCAATGACTATGCCTTGACATCCTGCCCATCATCAGCACTAAACAGGACTGGTGACAAGGGGCCACTCTGGCTAAGTCCAACCCACACAAGGGACAAGGGTGACATTGTGTGAGAATACGGACACTGCTCTTGCTTTGGGTATACAAGGAGCAAATAGACCTAAAATCATCGCTTACGCAATACCTCAGGGGTCAAGGTAATCAACCTTCTCCAGATCTACAAACCACCTGTGGAAGTGCTGCAATATCCCAAAGATAACCTCTCTACGAGTCTTTGTTGCCTTGTTCTGCAACCTGGTGTGGTAGGTAGATTTGATCCTTTTGACTACTTTAATTACAACACCTGCCTCTGGCTTTACCATTAAGCCTCTATCTGTCCTGAGGAAGCAAGATATCCCTCTGCTCAATCAATTCTAGTGTATTGTCCTGAATGTTCTCTGTGTTAGCGAAAGGCATTTATAAAGGACCTTTTCAATCGGATCCCGAATGCAATTGTTACCACAAGTAGAGAATGACAAGCAAACGGCTGCACCATCTATTTAAGAAAAATGCCAGCCTTTTAGTCAGTCTTCATCACCCAACATGCACCAACATGCAGAGGTCCACTATATTACAAAAAGTTCCTAAAATGTGTGGGCATTTACTGACTCACAACACCATAAATTGGAATCTAACTCTGATGAAAGCAATTTATCACCCCGTGGTTCTGCATATCCCTAAGTCACCTCCATGTGGTTTTAGCTACTCACTGACAAGCTAATTTTACTGTGAGTTCAACAATGTTATGCTGGCTTATAACTGTTTCATGACAATTAAGACAAAAAAAAAGTATGACCCATTCATGGCAGTTTTAAATAATTTTCATTGGGAGCTCCTGGCACATTACGTTGTTGATTGAGTTTTCTGCTAAGATTCTAAAGCTTTTTCCACCTTTGCAACCACATTCACAGTAGAAAAAAGATTGCTTCTTATCTGTCTGTGTCACTCATTGAACTGGAACGACAGCAAAATATGTTAGGAGCAGAATTATCACCATGTCATATTAAAACAGAGTTAACATGCTAACTTTAGCTGAGCAAGCTAAAGAGCATTAAACTGGCAGGTTTAAGACATTAGTTTATTGTAGACAGAGTTTACTGGAGAAGAGAATGCACATCTGGAGCTACATGGTACATCTTGTAAATGAAAGAGCATTTTGTGGTGCTTTTAATTTGCACATTCTTACACTGATTAAATGTAGAGTGTAATTTGTTTTGGGCACATACATGAACTGGAGTCTACTAACTTTAAGGAACAATTGAAGTCGGTATTGACATATTCCTATTCCCAAAAGATCTCACAATACTGATCAGGAAATTCTTGTTTAAAATAACTAACTGCATTGTCTGCTGTGACTGTGGATGTTTATGTGACATTTTCTCTTTTTGTTGTGATTTTGCCAGCAGTACTAATTTTAAAAACAGTATGTATGCCAACTATATTTGTCGCATAAAAAGATGTGAACATAAAGCTATTTCCCTTAAATGAAAACGGGATTTGAGACATCAATACCTCGCTGACTTCTTGGAGGCACTGCATTATGCGAGCTAAGGCCTAACTAACACTTATTTTTTTTTACAGAGCAAATATGTAAATCTTGTGGATTTAGCTGGTAAGCACACTGAAGGAAATTTCTACAACATTTAGACATCAAATGAGCATACTCATCATTTATGAGAAACTAAACAATCAAAAAACACAGAACATAGTAACCTTTTTCCACAGATATCACATTTAAACAAGTAATACTACAATACATTAGATTTTAAAGTCCTTTTTTATGAGTTTGAGTAAGAACAGTGCAACAAAACATAAACTCTGAACCCACTGTTCAGAGTTTGTTTATCTATATATATATATATATATATATATATATATATATATATATATATATATATATATATATATATATATATATATATATATATATATATATATATAATATATATATTTAGGGACTGTTAATACTGTAGGATGTTACATATCATCCCAGCGGGTGTCTGCGGCCCCTCGACTTACAGCCTCCTTTCGCTGGACAACAGCACTCTGAGCTGCTGCTGTGATCCTGTCAGCCTTTCACAGACATTATGCTAAGCAGCAAGGCACATGGCTGCATGTTAAAGAGCTACAGACTACTGATTTTTAACATTCCAGGCCAAAAGATTCTCAAAGACTTTCAGTCCTGACATTTTTTCCTAGGTAGCTATATTACACTTCCACAGAGTATCACTTTAAAAACATAACTACATGACTGGAGTTATAATCTACACCTTAAACACAGGATGTCAGAACTGAGTTTGATCATTTTTAAAGCAAAGCACTGTTCACTCCAGACACAGAGTAAATGTTATCCAGCCAAATCACATAAAGATACAGCAGCTACCTACTGTAAATCCTTCACAGTTTGAAAGAAGGGTCTACTCTAATACCACAATTAAGTGTTCAATAAACTCTAACCAGATGTCAAGAACTCCGAAATGATAAGTTACTCATCAGCTACACACGTTGTTTAGATCTGTTGGACTCAGAAATACGGCTTTCTTTGATCTGCAGTTTGGATTCAGGTTAGTCATCTGCTGTTACTTCTCCAGCATTACAAAAAACCTTTGTGTTTTCAGAAACACTGCTGCTAGCTGTTGAAGTCAATGTTTTGACAGATGAAAGATGAGCCAGTCACTGCTGGTGTTTTCGTTGATTGCCAGAACTTCTCAGAAAAGCCCACAGGGGATCTTTAGAGCACTCTTTCAGGGAGATACACACACATTCTGCATGGTGGATTCCCGACACGGTCCTGCTCAGAGTGATAAGAATTGGCATTCAGATCAAGTGGCACACACACAGAAATTCTCTGTTTAAGTTCAGAATTAATACTTTCTTCCTCATGGTGGAAACTTTGGAGTGCTCCTGTCGTCACCAGTTTCTCTCAGCGAGAGGTGTGAAGAATTACTTCTCTTTCATTGAAGTCCCTCTGTTAAAACTAGGCCCTACAATGTTCACATCATGCTCGTCTCATGCTATACGGTGGCTCCAGTCCAAAATAGACTGTGTGAAGTCACACAGCTTGTGTGACTGAGAATGTGTGAGCCCCCTTTCTGCACGGAGAGAAAGCTGTGTTGACGATCAGAAGCTGTGAAGATCGGAGCTGACAGCATCTGCTTCAGTTCGGCCTTCAAGCTGGAATGTGCTTATCTTGATTAAGTGCTCTTTGCTGCTGTTTGGCTCTAATGTATGTTAAACATTTATCGTTATTAATTATTTTCTTCAATATTGGTGTAGGTGTGGTAGTGCTCAGAGAAGAAGAACCAAATTCTGTAGGATGATGTTCTATTGCACTGACATAAAATGCACTGACATATATTCCTCAGAAACTGACAGCCAGCAGCAGATAAAGTCACACACTCTCTTTATACTTTGCCTAAATCCCTTGAAGGCAAAAGCAGCTCTGTAAACAGTCAACTCATGCACTCTTACTACTGTCTGCTGAAATACGGGCCTATTCCTGCAGATTGTTACTGGAGAAGAAACTGGACGTCTCAGACACAGTTTTGGAAACGCTCCGTGATGATGACCCATTTGAAGTGAGGTCCAGGGAGGAACTATGTGGCTGCACCCCAATAGCAGCCCCTCCAGGTCCAAGACCTCCTCTAACTTTGAGTTTGGGCTGTTCTGCTTCCTCCCCAGCATGAAGAACTGTGGATACAGTGGTCTCCATTCGGCTTCCCTTGTAAACGCTGGTCTGGGTCTGCAGGTACCGAGTAGACTTAAGTTCCAGGCCTTCATAAGAGCCTCGAGGGACACAGGGGCAGCAGCGGAAGGCTTGTTTGAAACCAGCACGGAACCTGTAGAAGAAAGACACAGTGTAGATTTAGTAGAGAATAGATTTAGTAACTTATGCTGCCATACATTAGAGCTTGTCGTTGCAGTCCCTTTTACAGACATCTGAATGTTGCAGAAGAAGTTTCATCTGCATAGACATGGTTGGAATGCACCAAACATAACACTCTTTGCTGTGGAAGCTGTTACTGAGCGACTGACAAGTCAAAGTGAGCTATTTTGAGTATCAGTGAGCTGTTTTAAAGTAAAAAACAATCAGAACAACATCAACTCTGTATGTCTGAAGTCTGAGACGGGAGTCCAGACATTAGTAAACCTGTCCATCTCCAGAAAGTGTCTAGCCCCCTGGCAGTAAGATATGGGAGCATCCCTGTCAGAATTACTAATAGATAAATAGCAAGGAAATACAGTGGTCTAAAATCAAATCTCAGATTAATCCCCTGTCTTAAGGAACCTCATGCTGTAAAATTATCTACCGCCAAGACACTTAAACCAGCTCTGGTAAATAATAGATCACTGTCAACAAAAGGACTTTTAGTTAATGACTTCATTACTGAGAATAATATTGATGTTATGTTTCTCACAGAAACGTGGTTGGATGACAACAATGAAACACCTGTATTCGTTGAATCAGCACCCCCTTATTACAATTTTTTTAAGTGAGAATAGAGAGAATAAGAGGGGTGGAGGGGTTGCTGCAATATTTCATGATTCACTAAACTGTAAAAAGGTTTCCCTGGACAATATTGACTCCTTTGAATATTTGGGAATTGAGGTAAAAGGCCACAAACAAACTCTACACACTAACTCCATACAAAACCCCAAAATAGGTGGCAATTTTTTTCAATTACTTTAGCGAGGCATTATCTATGGTATGCATTGATTATGACTGTTTAATAATCATGGGGGACTTTAACATCCATGTTTACAACACAATAGACAGAGAGGCAAAAAAGTTGAATGATGTACTGCAAAACTTTGGTTTAACTCAACATACCGTACCAGAGAGTCTGACAACACATAATCAAGGACACACTCTAGATCTGATTATAGGCAAGGGTGTAAATATCTCCCAGGCCTCTGTAATTGATGTTGCTCTGTCTGATCATTTTTCTGTTGTTTTTGATAGTACAATCTCTGTTGACTCGCTTAGTAAAATAGATATTATTACAAAACGTTATCTTACAGACAACACAGCTGAAACTTTTAATCAAATCTACTCCTCCACACTTCCATGCTGCAAACCAGTAAATGAACTAGTATATAACTTCTCCAAAATCTCAGATATAACTGATTCCATTGCTCCTGTTAAAGTGAAAATTGTGTCTAGTAGGAAGAAATCTCCATGGATAAATGCTTGTAAGAAGCAAAAGAAACCTATGTCACAGGGCTGAACGTAAATGGCGTAAAACTCGACTTAACATTTATTATGAAATCTACAAAGAAAGGCTGCGAAGCTATCACTAAAACATGCAAGGGAAATAGTTTTTGTGGAAATCATAAACAAAAACATCAACAACGCTTGTGCCCTGTTTTCCACAGTTGACAGGTTGACAAATCTTCCTGTGATTTTACCACCAGAACTCCACTCTCCCAGGGCCTGCAATGAATTTGCCAACTTTTTTAGAGAGAAAATTAAAAAAATTAGCCAGTTAATCTGCACATCCACACCAAATCCAGCAACAATGCTATGCCCAAACATAACAAACTCAGAGAAAATGGCTGAATTTCATCAGTTCAACCATGAAATTTTAAAACAATTATGCTTATCCTCCTGCTGTCTTGATATCCTACCTACAACCTTCCTTAAGAAAGTTCTCCCTGTCATTGCATCTGATCTGATTCCAATAGTAAACTCATCCCTCTCATCAGGTGTTTTCCCTCAGTCTTTAAAAGCAGCAGTTATCAAGCCACTGTTAAAAAAGAACAATCTAGATGAATCACTATTGCAGAATTACGGGCCAATCTCTAATCTTCCATTCATCAGCAAAATTATTGAAAAAGCTGTGTTTCAACAGTTAAATAGGTTCTTAACAATGACAAACTGCTTTGATGTCTTTCAGTCCAGTTTCTGTGCTCACCACAGCACTGAGACTGCCCTTGTCAAAGTGTTTAATGATATACACACAAGCACAGACTGTGGAAAAACCACAGTGTTGGTTCTGTTGGACCTCGGCGCAGCATTTGACACGGTTGACCATGATATTTTATTAAAGTGACTGGAGAGCTGGGTTGGACTCTGGTACAGTACTTAATTAGTTCAAATCCTACCTAAAGAACAGGGATTTCTTTGTGTCAACAGGCAACTTCTCATCGGAGCGGACAGAAGTCACATGTGGAGTACCCCAAGGTTCAATCCTGGGACCCCTTCTATTTAATATCTACATGCTCCCATTAGCTCCGATTATAACAAGTAATAAGATTAATTACCACAACTACACAGAAGATACACAGCTCTATATTACGATGTCACCAGGTGACTCCGAACTCATCCAAGCAGTGAACAGATGCTTAGAACAAATCAGTGCATGGATGAGCTAAACCTTTCTCCACCTGAACAGAAACAAAACTGAAATCATTATCTTTGGACCTAAAGAGGACCAATCAAGAGTCAGCACGTACCTTCAGTTATTACAGCTAGAAACTAGTGATCAGGCACAAAATATGGGTGTAGTGATGGACTCGGACCTGAACCTTCAGAGACACATAAAAACTGTGACAAAGTTGGCCTTTTATCACCTGAAGAACATTTCCAGGATTAAAGGACTAATGTCTCCACAAGATCTAGAGAAAACAGCCAAAACAATAAATTCCTTTAAATCAAGGCTAAAAAACCACCTGTTTAGAGTTGCCTTTGATTAGTAGTTTGGACCATAAATCTGCAAACAAATCCGGGTGAGAAGCTGCTCTAATAAAATATTTTATTACACATTAACCATCATCTTGGGACTAACATCAAACCCAACCAAATTGTTCTAAGCTCGAAAACTGGTAGGATTTATTAACCGAAATGTTCCGGTACCATGCTAGTTATTATTAGCAATGCAAATAACATTCTCTAAAGGAAATTATACTGAGTAGGTAAAGAAGTTGTAGAAATACAATTGTGAAAAAACAGATTTTTACCAGGGGTAGCACTGTGTTTTATTTGCAAGGCAGCCATATTGAATTTTGAGGAGAGGCTGGTGAGAAACCCCTTGAAGTTCCCACTTGGATTTTCAGCTTTTAGAAAACTTCCAACAAACTGAAAATGTTTGTTGGATTTAAGTTGATCGATACTATCAACTGCTGAACATACACAAAGACGTCACACAGGTGATTTGAAAAGTGGTGCTTCTGCTTCTCAAACCTACATTTAAAGGTAAATTTAATATTTGTCTAAGTTATGTATCATTTTGTTGACAAATAGACAATTACAAATAATGTGTGACGAAGGGAAACACGTTACCAAAAGTGAAAAATCCAAATTACCATCAGATTCTACTTCTTTCAACATGTACAGGCTAATTTTAATGCTTCTGCTGCAGCTAGGGAGCATAATTGACCAATTAGCAGCTAAAGATCCAGATGAAATTAAATATCCTCAGTGGACAATGGCTCTAAATTAGAGCTAAGACTCTATGTTTTTCTGGCTGTGTATAGGGACACTTGTTTGGTAAGATAATAATCACAATCACATCATAAAAAGGAAATATGGGTGGTCTGATATAATGCATCCAATGATTATTTAAAGAGCTTGGAAGAAAGCTTTAAAACATGGACGTTGTCAAAATCTGAATGGATCTGTTTACATAAGCAACAACAGGAAACACATTCAGATTTGGTTTCAGAACACTTTATTTATCCCAGATTAATCAGTTGCTGTTAGAGTTGTTTGTTACAAGGACTAAGCACTATATTATAGTTGAAAAAACATCAGACAGAGAGCCAACAAAACCAACATGCACCATGTAAGTGGCACAGAATGCAGATCAGATTAATCCAGTCTCAGGTTTTACAATTAAATAACTGAGAAACACTAACAGGGAACACATGACTCGTTAGGTTCATCATGCTTGTGGTACAGTGCTGTTAAGAAGTATTTGCCTCCTTTTAGATCTCTTCGTTGTTTTTTGTCAAACTTAAGTGTTTTAGATCAAAAAAGCTTTAATATCAAACAAAGATAACCTGAGTGAATACGAAACACTGTTTACAAGTAAAGTACAAGAACTGTCCAAACCTATCTGGGACAATGTGAAAAAGTAATTGCCTCATAAACCTAATAACTGCTTGTGCCACCCTTGGAGATAACAATTGCCATCAAGTGTTGCAATAATTGGCAGTGAGTCTTTTACATTAGGGAGGAGGAATTTTGGCCCAATCTTTTTGGCAGAATTGTAAAATTTCAACATTTTTGGAGGGTTTTCCAGCATCAACTACCAGTTCAAGATCATGCCACAGCATCTCGATCAGACTTATGTGCAGACTTTGACTAGGCCACACCAAGACTTTCATTTAGCTTTTTTAAACGTCATTCACAAAAACTTCAGATTAGTATGCTTGATCTTCAGGTCAAATATTCTCCTTCAGGATTTTCTAGAAAAGAGCTGAATTTGCCCAGACCATCACACTACTACCATCATGTTTGACTGTTGGTTGTTCCTTTTCTAAAATACTCTGTTATTTATAATGGCAACTGTAACAGGGCAGAAATCTATTAAAATGTTTCACTTTTGTTATATATATATATATATATATATATATATATGTCTTGTTGGTCTACAAAATATTTTCGCAAGAGCCTTGACAGTCATCCAAATATTTTTTACACAAATCTTGGACTGACCTTTATGTTATTTTTAGTCAGTAGTGTTTTATCTTTAAAACACATTCACAGATGCACATTTTGCTAAGTCTTTTTCTTATTGTTGAATCATGAACACAAACCTTAACTTGGGCAAGTGAGGCCTGCAGTGTTTTTGATGTTTTGGGTGATTTGGTGACCTCCTGGTTGATCTTTAAGAAAAATCTTAGTAGGAGTGGCCCAGAAGTGTCCCACAGAGAAAATCTCTTCCCAGACAAATTCTCCTATACTTTTGTCATTTGTGGATAATGGCTGTCATTCTGGTTCTCTGGAGTCAAAACACCTTAGAATTAGAGTCTTAAAAACTCTCTCCAAACTGGGAGATGTCAACAGTTTTGTTTCTCATCTGCTTTTTGAATTTCTTTTTATTGGACCTTGATGTGTTTTTTTTTTTTTTTTTTTTTTTTTTTTTTTTTTTTTTTTAGATTTTTTTTACCCTACTTCGTTTTGTTAGACTGATTCTGATTTCTTGATTCGACAGGTCTGGGAGTATTTAGACTTTGTGTAACTAGTGAAATTGAATTCAGATATTTAAAAGAAGGTGGCTAATCACAGTTAATTTGTAATTTAACGAGAATTGAATGTTTTACATAGGAGTCAATTTGGTTTTGATATATTTTTTTAAATTAATGAAATAGTAATTTATAGATTGCTTATTTACTTAGCTCTATGTGGTTTGTTGGTCTGGATCCAGTGGGTGATATTCAGCGAGCTTACAAGAAAGCTTTAAAATGTCAACTTAGACAGGCAGATGACTTGGACATGGTCCTAACCTGACTGGACTGTTTACATTAACCTCATCTTGATGAATTACTACTGTACACAGAGTTTAGCCAGAGATGAGTAAAATGATTAGGAAATGATAAAAACAGTTCTCCAACTGAAAACAGCATAATCAGTCGAACCAAAGCACCCCTATGCCTGTTAACACTTGTAAAGATGTTATAAGAGAGACAAAAATAACTTAGACATTACACTGAATCAGAGAATATTCAGGGATGATCTTTTATCCAAAGGCTTTTACAATGAGAGTAGTTGTGAATAAAGGGAGGTTTTTTGTAAGAAAGACAAAAAAAAAAAAAAATACTGATGACAGAGTACAGAGGATGCTGATGGATCGTGGCTTCTATCTGAAATGCACCAAATGGGCTAAGACAAAAACCTACTGATAACCTGGACAGAACAGTGACTCAGTCTAAGCTCACTGTGATCCAACCCACATGTCTGCCTTATTAGGACTGAATGAATTTCCCTGGAGAACACAACTAAGTGTGAAATCTCATTTCACCAGTTGTACAAAGACAAGTGGCTGAAGCAGAGAACAATGGGAGACAATTAAAAACAACAAGCAGAGCTGACCATCTGTCTTTATTTTGCAAGAAAATCAAGACTGTGGATTAATATTTTAGAAGTTGGATGCTACATACGTTACATTTTTAACATTCACTGTTCACGTTTAACCAGTTGCTGAGATAATTTACAAAGTTTGTTGCTTATCCTATCTTCTCTCTGTTTTTGGAAGCCTTCTAGGTGCTGATAGTTTCTTGGACAAGCGATTTCAAAGTGAGCATGAGCAGTCTCTCTCCTGTGTTTAATTTATAGCAACTTGTCACTAAAGATGAGGTGTTTCATGTCTTGCAGTGTATGTTGGAGTATCAAAAAATATGTGTAACATGGGTCTAAATGTGAGCGATCATAAGTGGTAAAACAAGTTCTGTTTTTTAGTCTTTGAAGCATACTCTTTTTATAGTTTGTGTACTGGGATTAAAGGCATAGAACTCAGTGTTCTGCTTTTCCATTGACATAACTATCTCCTTTGATTTTTTTTTCTTTTTTGTGGACAAACTGATTTCCCTCAAGTGGTCAAATATTAATTAGCTGTAGTCATGAGAAAGTGGGTTGGGCTACTATCTGTTAAAAACCATTCTAAGGATTTTGTATGAATCTTCATCAGCACAGAGAGATGCATGATGCAACATAAGATCAGGCAATATTATTATCAACGCTTGGCTGAAATATTTGAGTAGCACTTGCTTAAATATAGCAGTGGTGCCTTATTTTGCAAAATACAGTACCTGAGTTGTGATGCTCATGCAACATAATTTTTCAACTATTTATTTAAAAAAAAAACACCTACACAATTTCTTTGGCTTACTAGTAATGAATTGCTTATTACACTTTAGAGCTTAAATGCAGAAAAAGATACAGCTGGTGACTGTTACTGCTAAGAGAAGTTAGCCTAGTCAATTGGGTCAACATTTAGCATCTTCCACTTGTTTCTGATTTCTAACTGAAGCATCATTAAGTTGGGTGTAAGTTGACAGATCTGAGTTCAGACTTTTGGAAAGCAGCAGTTTGATTCAATGTTTTAGATCAGCTGGTTGCTTTGAAAGAGCTACTCTGATATTCTCCTAAAAATCAAAAGAAATAAATACATATGCTCCAGTTTTTGCTTCTGTCTAAGATGAGATGCTATTAATTTTGTAAAGACAATATCTTTATTATGAATATGCTGAAGACCGTCTTTCAGTTAAAAAATTGTACAATGGAACTATTGACTAAATTATGACCATCCACAAATACAAAGACCTAAGAAGCTCTATGTGAAGGAATCTGCACGCCTTTGAACTGCTTTCAAATCAGTATTCACTGCGACTATATGGTAAATATATGTGGCATATATGTTATTATATACGTTAATAACAAATAACAGATATGCATGTCTGAATGTGTGAAGGCGCTGACAAACCTGTCATTGAGGCAGCAGTAAATGATGGGGTTATACATGGTGGAGCTCATGGCCAACCACATGATGGCCAGATAAAACTGCTGGATGTATGTTTCTTCAAACAACTCGGGGAAGAACTGGTGTAGCAGGAAGTAGACGTGAAAGGGTAGCCAGCAGATGGCAAATGTACACACCACCACAATCATCATCTTCACTACCTGTAGCGCAAAAGACAACACAACAGTGTGATCAGGAAACATTTTTCTGCAGTATGGTATTCTTTGAAAACCTTGGAACCCTTCATTAACTGCCTCATTGGTTTTACTGATGATTTTCAGAACCTATGTGCCTTCTTAGAAAAAGTTTGCATGTACAGTGAAACCCCAAATTATACACACTGGTCTCACCCTTTGTAGGTTTAGATGTAAAATTATTTTTATTCAATCAAATCTTTCATGTTAGAGGGCCTTCTTGCCGTCATCTTAAACTCCTGTTGGACTAGCTGTCTGAACAGACTTATCAAACTGCATTTCCCAGTATTCATAATAACACTGGGGATTCTGCTGATGTCACTGATGTTATAAAGGACTTTGAGTCTAGAAGTTCCAAAGCTTCTTCCCAGCAGTATTTCAGCTGTGCAGAAGAAAGCATCAACTCACACGTGGCAGAATCAAGAGAAGTAATTATTGCAGACCAGACTTAATCTATTTTCCAAGTGTTATTAATCAAAGGAAACTCAAAACAATTAGGGTTTTAGCTGTGATATAAAGGAACTTAGTGTTTCAGCAGTTTTGCAGTTTTCTGGAAATTTGATCAAGATTAAAGGAGGATACAAGCTAAATGCTGCTTCTCCATGTTCGGTCCTGTTTCTGGGGATGCAGAGTAAACTTGTATCAGAAGACTTGAGTGGTTTGTAAGGTTGATACAATGACAACAGGCCTTTAATGTATTTTGGTGCTAGCCATTCAGTTATTTACAAACTAACAAAAGTATTTTAAAGTCTATTCTCTAAGCTACAGGGAGCCAGTTTAATAACTTTAGAACTGGGTTTATGTTCTCTGTTTTTCTAGTTTTAGTGAGAACTCAAGCAGCAGCGATATGGATCAGCTGCAGCTGTCTGAATGAATTTTTATGCATACATGTGAAGCCACTGTTGCAGTAATCAATTCAGCTGGAAAGATTGAACAAATGATGTTGAACCTTTAAAGAAGAAGCTTAAAGTTAAATTCCAAGTTTTAATATTCCATTGTGTCAGGAGAAACATGTTGCTCAAATTAAAGTATTACATTTGAACCTTAATCTGCCAGGGGCATGATAAAAAAATCTAATTTGAATAAATTCAATGTCCCCAAAATGCATTCAGAAATTATATTTCAACCATGAAGCAGCATGAAAGGGAAATCTTGTGTTTTAGAGCATGTAAAACAGTTCAATCCAATCTAATCTAGTTTACACAACATTGACAAAAATATTTTCCATTGCGCATCCCAAAAAATTGGGTTTACACAACAACGGAATGAAAATGCTCTGTGTGCAGATGAAAATACAAATACCACTGGGAACGTTGTAGTGCGCATGCCAACCCTGTACGAGGAGGTGAAATGTTGTGAACTTTCTGATCTTGAAGTATGTTTTTATAACCCTTCACTTGTACAAAGGTGCATATATGATCTGACATTTAATCTATGCATCTTTGCTGATTACATGAATGCTCCACAATGAGCAGATTTTGTTCAGCATGCCAACTAACCTACAGAGGTGCAGCAGCACAGACAGACCACGGAGGTCAACCATTTCTGTTGTTGTGATGTGCAAGGGTGAAAATCGGGCCTGAGTGCAAAAGCACAAGATGACATGACTGACATCATAGTTTCAAAATGTTTTTGGTTTGCATTTACATGGACATGGTTCACATTGCGTTTCTAAAATGTGTAACTCTACAGGCTCTCTCAACAAGAGGCCAAAATGAAACAAGATATTTGTGCTTTACTGTCCTGCTTTTGTCATGTACACAGGGCTATCTAACCTGAAGAAAAGTATAAACACAAATAAATCTAAATTTACCCTTCCATTGTTTTTGAAAGCAGATAGGTAATTCTAAAACACTTTTCTGACAGTAAAAGAGCCTTCTGAGCCACAACCCTCTAAAATAAAATGCATTATATGGAGGAAATATGGCAAATAGACACAAGCCTGCCTAAGAGATGAAGTGAGTTCTTTTAGTTTTTGAAAGATCTGTTGTGAATGTATACAGGTTTTTGTACATGGGTTCTTCTCAACCACCAAAAACTGTTTCTCCATTTAACCTTTTTTGCCCCAGCATTATAAAACAATTGAAGGCAAACAACAACCTAAAGATGAGGTGCAAGGAAAAATTCTGTTTATGCCATGGCTACAACAGTCAGCTTCAGCTGTGAGCCAGTGGCCCAGTCATTATATTTTTGTAATAAATGCTTTTAAATCCCTGGGTAAGATGCCAGTCTGTTAAGTTTCTAACCCATATTTCTTCTGACTTCCTGATTTTTATTGGGCAAACCAATCATTGCCATATGAATCTATAATGAGCTTTACAGTAATCCATCACTACACTACACTGAAACCAGAGTTTATTGTTCTATAGGTAATATCATCAGCCAAAGGGAAGTGTTCTTAGCTGCAAGTGTTTTTTTTTTTTTTTTTTTTTTTTTTTTTTTTTTTTTTTTTTTTTTTTACATATTTCTCCATATTCAATATGGAAATTCATTTGACTATCATGGGCTGAAGGCCTGAACATGTTTGAAATATGAACATTGTAAAAATGATCATATATACCTTTTGAAAATTTACAGCTGAACATCTGAATAACTTTTGGGTGGATCATTAAGCTATTGACTTGTGGTACGTGTCTTACACAGATTCATTAGTGTGGCAAGGATGCAGTGGGATTTAATCAGAGGTAAATATAAATAATTCTAGAAGGATATATCACAGCTTTTGCTAAAAGCAGATTGCAAAATGAAGTTAGGATAAAGTGGACCACAATGAACAACCTCAAAAAGAAAGAATACCATTGCAGTTTTTTAACAGTATGATTGAAAACATGTAAAATACAAAAAATGGAGAACCCTCCCAACATTACTGTATACCTTATGGAAATGAACCTTTCAAAGAGTTAGACTGTGGACAACAGGTACCCAAACCATTGCTTGCTACTTTATTATATCTAGGACTAAAGGGGAGAACCATTACTAGTAACAGTGTTTCTGCCAGTGTTGTCAGTTTCCTGTTAATTCTGTAATTGCTTCTGTATGAGGCATGCCATGGTGCACTGATTTATCTCCACTGAGGACTCAGCTCTCACTCTGTTTCCAAAGACAAACCTCCCTGTTTTCCAAATATAGTGGAACAAAACTTCCTGTCTAGAAAAAAACAGAGAAAACCTCTGCTGATCTGAACTCTCCACTGGCAAAAAGAAAATGCACATCCTTAGGCGCATCATTAGTGCAAACAGACAATCACTGACTCTGCTGACTGTCAATGACCTGAAAATAATACTGAGAGATGAAACAGATGTGAGAGGCTGGATCATTTGAGCAGAGGGTGGATCAGTATTTTACTGTCTGGAAAAATATGTACATGTCTAAACTTTGTTCAAAACAAATAACCATTTAAAAAGCATAACAGTGGTAGTACTTTAGGATAAAGTTTTAAAAGGGGAATTTATACTAGTAATGCTAATCTAAGTCTATTAATGTCTACAGGTCTATACAAGTCCATCACTGTCAACATTTTAAACACACTGGGAAAGCAAGGGCTGTGAAAATGACAGCAAAGAAAGAAACAGGTATGATAGAGAAAGTGGGCTGAAGCAAACCAGTGGATAAAGGGCTGTGGTTAGTTGAAAGGACAACAGGTGGGCTGAAAAAGCACCAGCAGCACAACATAAAAGCAATGAGAGCTGGGTTTTGTTTTGTGGTACAAACATTATTATTTTATTTCAGGAAAAAAAGAAACACAGCAAGCGTTTCAGCCACTTCTGCTGAAAGATGAAAAGTACCGACCTATCTGAGAAAAAAAAATACATAGATTCAGATAACATGAATGTAGCTAGGAATCAAAAACATGGGAGATCAAGGGTACCTTGCGCTTGGCAGTGAGCTGCTCCTTGTAGCGGTCAGATGAGTCTCCTGGGATCTCACTGGCCCAGAGGTTCAGGCCCACCACAAGGTAAGCACATCCCATCACCAGCAGCGGAAGGAAGTAGATCAGGATGGTTACACACACATGGTACCTGCAACACAAACAAACTGGAACTGAAGCAAGCTGTAGTTAGGTGAAGGGGTAATTATCTTTTGTGTGTGATGCGTGATCGTTTGAAGACATGCTGCAGTATACACTTAAAAACCTGATATGAAACATTGCTTCTCAGGTAATACAGATGTCTGTTTTTCTGGTTTAAGTCAGTGTTTGGTGCTCACACTGCCTGTCCTGATGATTCACCATCACACAAGAAAGCATAGTACAAACAGATGAAGGAGAACACCAGCTGTGACCGAATGGAAATATATGCAGAAACTTCAGTTCAAGCCAAACAAGTTCAAATTCAGGTGAACATGTGAAAATCTGATCAAGCAGCACAGAAACCTTTGTTCTTACTAGAAGAAAGAAGGGTAAAAAGCAAAAGTGCACTACATTTTCATCAATGTGAAAGACTCTTCACACTGTAAACTTAATGAGTGCACAATATGACTTTGACATAATTATTCATGCGCAGATGTAAACATTTCACTATTCTGAAAGAGACTGTTTAAACAAGTCTTCAGGTGACATTAGATTGAACTAAACCATCTTTTAGTTCCAGACTACACTCTTGAGATGATTAAAAGGCAACAATTATGAATATGTTATGATAAAAACTTTAACATTAGTCTCACTGAATTTAAATACATGTGAATACATACTAAAAATAATGTTTTATCTCCTAAGAGCATCTCAGTGCAGATCTTAGACCTTGAATTAGGAACACACTGGTTCCAGACAGTGATATTCTTATTTGGAATTTCATGGATTCTCTTTCCTCTGACAAGGATAACAAATGATTTAGAAAAAAACAGGATGGTCTGTTTTTCTAATGGCTATCCAATGTAAACATAACAAAAAACTGTTTTCTGTAAGTCTTGCTGAGAGCTGAGTTAGTTATCCAGTGTGTAAAATACACCAAACAACAACCATGGCAAATCAATTCAAAAATCAATCTGAACATGTCATGATTCACGTTCTGTCCTGTCCATGCTGTGTTAGTTTTCATTCAACTCACCTGTGTCGCCTGATTGCTGATCTGTGCCACCTGGGCCCTGCTCTACTTAACTCCTCTCAGCCCCTGCCAGATTATCGACAGCCACGAGCCAGTAGAAATCCAACGTTTCATGCCTTACCTTCTTGTGTTTCTTCGACCCCTTTCTGTCCACGGATCTTCCCCTCCTGCCAAGCCCGTTACGGATTCCTTTGTTTCTGGATTTCTGGACCCTGACTCAAGCTTCGCCTCACGACCACCGAGTATTGCCTGTCCCTCAAGCTAAGTCTGCTCTCTCTGCCTTCCCGTGTATTACCTCTACCTGCTTATCGTCTAAGCCCCTGGTGCTGCGTTGGATTCCCTTGTGGAAACGTCATTGTTTCATCCTGAGCAGCTGCCAGTTTCCGATACTGAATAAACCTGTTTTTCCTTTACGTACTTCTGTATGGTTGAATTTCTGGGTCTTCCCTGAGTCCTTACAGAATAATCTGGCCACTATGGACCCGTCACCCACACAGGAGTGGCGTTCAAGTATCGAAGGCGCTATTAACCACCTGGAGGCTAACATGCAAGACATGATTAGCAGGCTTGTTAGGATGCCCTCCTCTCCTTCCCCTAAGGGTACCCCTCCCCCTGGCTTTAAGGTCGCTACGTCAGGTTCCCAGGTCTCGCCCATTAATGAGCCCCGCCTGTCGCCACCGGAGGTGTTTAAGGGTGATAAGAGTCAGTGTCGTCCCTTCATTACTCAGTGTGAAATGGTCTTTGAACTTCAACCATCATCTTTTCCCACTGAACGCGCTAAGGTAGCTTATGCTATTTCCCTCCTTTCGGGAAAAGCCAAGTTATGGGGGACTGCTGAATGGCGGAAGGACTCCCTTATTTGTTATCAGTTCCAGGACTCTTCCAAGGAGCTAATCAGGGTCTTCGATCCTGTTCTGCCTAAGAGGGAGGCTGCACATGGGTTACTCAAACAAGGCAGGAGGCGAGTAACAGATTACATAATTGATTTTCATGCTCTGTCTTCAGGAAGTGACTGGAACGATGAGGCACTATGTGACGCATTCTATCAGGGTTTCAGTGAGGAGATAAAGGACGAGCTGTCTACTCGTGACGCCCCCAAGGGTCTGGAGGGACTGGAGACTCTGGCCGCCAGAATTGATGCAAGGCTCCATGAGAGAAGGTTGGAGAGGAGTTCTTCCTGTCGTACTTGCCATGTTGAATCTGTTCCCAGATCACAGTCATCAGTCACGGCTCCACCTTTGAGTTCTTCACCCACCTCTCCGGGGGAGGAGCCTATGCAGTTTGGTCGATCTTGCCTGTCCCCACAAGAGAGAGAGCAGAGACTTAAGAAAGGCCTTTGTTTCTATTGTGGCGGAGAGGGTCACCTACTTAATCGGTGTCCAGTTAAAAGGCCAGGCTCAGCAGGAGGTAAGAGGCTCCTGCTGAGTCAAAAGCGATGGCAATCCTCTTCGTTCTCTGTTCAGGCCACTCTCCAAGCTGATTGTCAAACCAAGCGTCTCTCAGTTTTTATTGATTCAGGAGCAGACATGGAGTTCATGGACTATGGTCTTGCCGAATCTCTGGGCATCCAACTCCTATCCTCCGCGCACCGGACCCTTCCCGCCAATTCATTGTTGAAGTAGATTCTTCTAATTCAGGGGTGGGAGCCGTATTCAGCCAGAGGAGCACTGATGATAAGATTCACCCATGTGCCTTCCTTTCTAGGAAGTTGTCCTCTGCTGAGACTAATTATGATGTCGGTGACTGGGAACTGCTGGCAGTTAAACTGGCACTCGAGGAGTGGAGGCACTGGCTTGAGGGAGCTAAGGAACCCTTCGTGGTTTGGACAGATCATAAAAATCTGCAGTACCTCAAAACTGCCAGGAGACTCAACCCCAGGCAAGCCAGGTGGGCCTTATTCTTCAGTCGCTTCAATTTTTCACTGTCTTACAGACCGGGGAGTAAGAACACTAAGCCAGACGCACTCTCCAGGCTGCATGAGACTATGGAGGAGAGTCAAGAGGTTAAGCAGGTGGACTATGTGCTCCCTTCATCTGTGCGGCTAGCAGTTTCCAGGCTAGAGCTGGAGCAGAAAATCAGAGGCCCATCTACAAAGCCCCATTCCTGAGAGCTGTCCCAAGGATCAACTTTTTGTCCCAGAACAGCTGATACCTGAGGTACTATCCTTTTGTCATGCGTCTAAACTTTTCTGTCATCCGGGAGTCACTAAGACCCTAGCTGTGATCAGTTGTTTCTGGTGGGGGACTATGCTGCAAGACGTAAAGGAGTTCATCAAGGCTTGCAGAGTGTGCTGTCAGGCTAAACCATCCCGTCGGCCGCCCTCTGGGCTTCTGCGGCCCCTCCCGGTTCCTCACCGCCCATGGTCCCACATTTCCATGGATTTTGTAACTGGCTTACCCTCTTCCAATAACCATTCTGTCCTCCTCAGTCGTGGATCGATTCTCTAAGATGACCCACCTGATTCCACTTTGCAAATTACCTTCGTCCAAGGAGCTGGGAGCGGTTCTGGCCCGTGAGGTGTTTCGCCTGCATGGTCTACCATCTGACATTGTTTCTGACAGGGGACCTCAGTTTCTTTCTAGATTCTGGAAGGAATTCTGTAGTCTCCTAGGTATCACTGAGTCTTTCATCTGGATTCCATCCTCAAACTGACGGGCAAACGGAGAGGATCAATCAGGAAGTGGAGACCAAGCTTCGGATGCTCTGTGAACATGACCCCTCTTCCTGGTCACAGAACCTTCCATGGGTGGAGTATGCCCTCAACTCTCTCCCTTCTAGTTCCACAGGTCTGTCTCCCTTTTATATAGTCTATGGCTACCAGCCTCCTGTCTTGTCCCTTCAAGAAAAGCCCACTAGAGTCCCCTCAGCTCATGCCTCTGCTTTGAAGTGCCAGCGGGTATGGCGCCAGGCCCGCAGGACTCTTCTAAAGTCCTCTGCTTTATGTTCCAGATTTGCAAATCATTGCAGAGTTCCGGCACCCACCTACCTCGAAGGTCAAAAAGTCTGGCTATCCACCAAGGACCTCCCCTTGCGGATTGAAAACCGCAAACTAGCCCCTCGTTTCATTGGACCCTTCCCAATTTCCAAGGTCATCAACCCAGTGGCTGTCCGGCTCCGCCTCCCCAGGACTCTCAGGGTTTGTCCCACCTTTCATGTGTCCCGTGTCAAGCCTGTCTTCTTCACGGTTGGTTCCCTCCTCCAGACCCCCTCCTCCCGCTCACACGGTGTGTCACCTCCTTCGCTCCAGACGTTGGGGTCGGTCCATTCATTACTTGGTGGATTGGGAGGGATATGGGCCTGAAGAGCACTCCTGGGTGCCGGCCCGACACATTTTAAACAAATCCCTTATCGGGAGTTTCATCGGTCCAATCCTGACCAGCCAGGTGGTCCTTCTGGAGCCGGACCTTGAGGAGGGGGTGCTATTATGGTTCACGTTCTGTTCTGTCCATGCTGTGTTAGTTTTCATTCAACTCACCTGTGTCGCCTGATTGCTGATCTGTGCCACCTGGGCCCTGCTCTACTTAACTCCTCTCAGCCCCTGCCAGATTATCGACAGCCACGAGCCAGTAGAAATCCAACGTTTCATGCCTTGCCTTCTTGTGTTTCTTCGACCCCTTTCTGTCCACGGATCTTCCCCTCCTGCCAAGCCCGTTACGGATTCCTTTGTTTCTGGATTTCTGGACCCTGACTCAAGCTTCGCCTCACGACCACCGAGTATTGCCTGTCCCTCAAGCTAAGTCTGCTCTCTCTGCCTTCCCGTGTATTACCTCTACCTGCTTATCGTCTAAGCCCCTGGTGCTGCGTTGGATTCCCTTGTGGAAACGTCATTGTTTCATCCTGAGCAGCTGCCAGTTTCCGATACTGAATAAACCTGTTTTTCCTTTATGTACTTCTGTGTGTGGTTGAATTTCCGGGTCTTCCCTGTGAGTCCTTACAGAACTAATTTGCCATGGGACATTTTTTTTTTTTTTTAATTTTTCAGCAAGATAGTTTTTCCAATTTCTAACAGTTCTGAATTGCAATGAAAGGAATACCAATGCAATTCAGCCCCAGAGTAAATTCCCTGGGTAGACAGCACCTGTATGAGCCACTACTGGTGATACTTTCTGGGCAAGAGACCTGATGAGGCCAAAAGACCTGACTGAACTTCTTGTTCTTTCCAGTGTTAAGGCTGTTTCAGGGACCTGATCTTCAGGCCTCCCTCTAGGACTCCTTTTGAGTCCTTCCAAACTTTTCCAAAAGTTAAGTGAGATTTAGAAATCTAAATATGCACATAAACCGTGAGTTTAACTTTCCAGAGAGACCAATTTGATAAGGTTAAATCTTTATCAACTAAAGAGAACCTGAGAATTCCTTCTTCAAACCTTTCAGAATTCCTTTAGGGCACTTAAATTTCATGTTTTGTCTTCTTACTTAAACATTATTTTGATGTGATTATTAGTACTTCAGCTCTTGTTTATTTGTGACTAGATACAATATAACTATTCAATTTACAATTAAGATGTTGATACTGTGATTCAGAGAATAGATATATTTTCATTGTATCCCTCTCATTCTTTGCATGCAGTTTAGTTTCCATGATCAGGAGAATTTACCCATCTGACATAAAATATTTTAAAGATTTTAGTTTGATAAATATAATTTATGTAAATATATTGCTGTGGGGCGCTGCGGTGGTGCAGGGGTAGAGTGTACGACCCATGTACAAAGGCCTCAGTCCTCCATGTGGCCATCACAAGTTCAAGTCTCAGTCTGACCTTTGCCGTCTCCCCCCTCTCACATCCAGTTTCCTGCCAATCATCACATCAGAATCTAAATTGTTAGACAGTGTAATGATGCATTCATTTAAGTACTTTATACTAAATTATATGTAGTTTATATGAACATACTGTAATAACTTTGAATTATATCAGAATGTAACATACACAATTACTTAAAATAGTTGTTCAAAAAGCTCTTCAGTTCCCATTGTGGAGTATTAATTTTACACTGGCTTGCTAGTTCCTACTCATTATCCCTTCTTTACAAAGTGAATTTATTTGAGATCTGTTGATTATCCTCCTCATGTCAAGTATCTGTGGTAATGTTCCACAGCCATGAAGTTTTGATTTAAAAAACATGTTTAACATGATTGCTAATATAGTAACTATTTCCCAAACTTTGAAACAATATCATTCTTAGTTCTCTGAAACAGAGACTGAATTCACCTTTTTTCACAATCCTGAAGTGTGTTGTAAAGCCAGTCATGCAGCAGGTTTTTCTTCTCTTGAGCCTTAGCTTTCAGTAGTTGGTATGCTTTTTTTTTCCCAACACAATCTGCATAACTCAATGATATCTGGTCTTTTAGAATGGAATGATGTTTGCTCTGGATGTAATTTATATAAATAGACTTAAATATGGGCCGCCCTTTTCCTTCAATGCATGCAGAAAATATTTATATTTGGGCAAAAAGGCATTGGTACAGAGATAATGTATTTGCTGAACAGGTATTGCAGATCCTCCACAATTACTTTAAATTAGTTGACTCAAAAACTGATTTCTGCTGGATGACACTACTAAAAACAGTGAAAGTAACCCTAAACAGGAAGTAGGATATCAGAAACAAATTGTAAGAAGGGTCCTGAACTTAAATCATCAACAGTTGCAGTAACCTCACTGTCCAGAAATTCTGGTATACTTGATAGCAAGTGTTATCTTTGTTTTGAGGTCATGTCAGTTGCACTGACACTTCCCGGTAAATTAAAAGCCTCTGAAATAATTTTTCTTGAGTCAATACTCCAGATGCTGTAGCACAGAGACAAAGGTCTTCATTAGAATCCAGACCTGAATCAGTTCTCATTGATGTGTTAAGACATAGCTTGTCTTTGTAATTCTATTTAATATGTGGTGGCACCCACAGCTTCTCAACATTGAGTGTCCAATGAATTAAAATCCTTTATGGGATAATTAAATATGACAGTTTAAACATTGAGCTAGTGACTTGCTTATCTGTCATGGACACACTGTTTGGTCCTGCTTACTAAGTGGAAAGTATTTGCTTTCAACTGAGCGTGTTTATTAAAATGCACAAAATTGTATTTATTAATTGTATCTTTATGAGCTTCAAACAAGTATATATGTTGCGATTAACTGTGTTCAGAAGGAAAAGATAGCCTGACTTTGGTATCCACAGAGAAACAGCCCATTTTTACCCCCTGTCCTCAATATTAAGATAAGCTTATCAGCCCATTTTCATGGTAATTAACAAGAATTATGTTAATTCATACTAATCACCTAGAAGCACAGGAGAAATCAAAGCAGAAATTACAACATACTGAGGTGTGCACACAAAGAGACAATAAAACATGAGCTCTACCCAGTGGAAATAGAACAAAAACTGTGTCCACTCTTCAGCCTGAGGCTTCTCATTCTCTCTTTAAACTTGTAGGATGCCAAAAAGAAAAAAAAAAAAAAAAAAGATCCTGCCTTACAAGTGCAACTAACCTGTGCATTTTTCAAAATCAATCTCCTACAGCAAAATCAGACAAGACAAAGGATAGTGACTGCTAGTGATTGTGTGGAAAACCTGCTAAGATGTTCTTCTATTTAAAGTTTAAATGTATTAATATTTTTTTCTTTTGAAATAAGGATTTTTTTTGCTTAATTTTTACATAAATGTAAAATAGGAAAAAAAATCACTTCAGTCAGGTGATTAAGTTAAATGTTTATTCAATTTTTTCCAGATTTATTTGATTTCATGCCTTTTATGTGCTTGTTTACAGTTTAAAAAGTGAAACTGAGCCATGGAAGAACTGGCTGGACTTCCCAGTTAAACGGTGTACAGAGGTACCATGCCTTGGAAAAGTATTCCAACCCTTTGACTTTTTTTATACTTTGTCATGTTCCAACAACATAAACTTCACAGTACTTGATTTGGGATTTTATATGATAGACTAACAAAGTACTACATAATTGTGAGGGAAAGAAACATCATACATGATTTAATTATTATTACTGTTTTTATGTTTACAAATTAAATGCCTGAAAAGTGTGACAACTGAAGTGCAGAAAATTAGTTATTTGCAGCCCCCCTGAGTAAACTCTTTGTAGAACTGCCTTTCACTGCAGGTATAGCTACAAGTTGTTGCATGGAGGGTATGTCTCCACCAGTTTTTTCCATCCTTCCTTGCAAAAACGCTCAAGCTCAGTCTGGTTATGTGGAGTAGATTTATCAACATTAGTCTTCAAGTCTTGCAACATATTACTAATTGGATTTAAGTCTGGAATTTGACTGGGACCTTCTGCTTTGATCTAAAAACCATTTTGTTGTAGCTCCGGTTGGATGTTTATTGTTGACAACCTGCTGGACAGTCAACATCCAAACCACTTTGAATTCTTCTGTCGCCTCTAACGAGTTTTGTCCCTGTTTTACCTAGTATTTAATTCCAAGCATCTTCCCATGAATTCCAGCTAACCTGCTAGAAGAAGGAATTGCCACAGCATGACGCTATCACTACCCTGTGAAAGGATAGTGTTTTTATTGCTATGTGGAGTGTTAGTTCTCCTCCATAAACAGTGTTTATGCAAAAAACTATCTTGACAAGATTAACTAAATCTAACTGTAGACATTCTAGGTTAATCTAGTGTTAAATAAAGCTAATTGTATTGTGCCTAATTTGAGTTTTGAGCAGATTACCTAATGCATCAGAGGCCACAGCTGCCAAGAATGATCACCAAGCAGGCAGACTGATGATGTGTCTGATAAACCAGTTAGCCCCACCATGAGACTGTACTATCACCCCACCCAAAACCAAAGGAGGAAATGAAGAATTTTGATCTTTCAAACACTACCTAAGCATTAAACATAATCCAAGAGTCATTATTAATTACTAATTAAATTACTAATTAAAAAATTCTAACTAATAGATGAATAAAACAAACTGCTAATGCTGGACACAAGTGTGATCTGATTTGTTTTGATAATTTTCTGACTTATTTCTCATTTTTTCCCTGCAATTTACTGATTAGCTTCAAAGTGTGTTAGATGAAATATATCAAGCTGAAGTCACATAATTCACATTTTATAAGAACTTGTCCAATCCCTCTCCTCTAAACAAGAAGCAGGGCAACTCCTAAAGACAAGGTTCAGTTTCAACATTTAGCTACTTCAGAACAGAACTAACTTAATGTTAGTGTCATTTTCAAAGCTCACAACCCTCACACAAGTTGCAAATGGTAAAGCAGAACATACAGAGGTCGCAGCTCTCAAAACTAGGGGTCATCACACAGATCAGAGCACCACCGAGATACAAGAGTCATTTCAACAGCGCTTGGAGCTTTAATTCCTTTTTTTTTTTTTTTGCTTTAGAAATCTATTCAGATCTCCGTTGTCGCAATGAATTTACCTTTTAATTTATTCTGGTGTCTATTAACAATTTTGATGTACTTATTGTGATTTGACATTTGCTAAATGACTCAATAAAAGGGCAGTAAAATCTAATCTTGTCTGTAATTGTGAACCAAACAGCCAATCATTTTGCCAGACCACTGTGATTAAAGGTTCTACAAGCAAGGCTGAGAAAAATCAATTTCAGAGAAAGCAGAAGCTGCTAAAAATCCACTTAGCTGCAGCAATGTAATTTGTATGCATGCAAGTGACTAATGAGCAAAGAGGAGAAGCCTTCAATAAATTTGTCTTCATGTGTTGATTTTTCTAGGAATAGGTATATTATTCAGCCTGAGTTTTACATGTACTTTTTGTTGAACATTGGGTATGTATTCATACATAGCAGCAAAATATTGTGTATATTCGTTGTTTGGATGCCCTTTAAATCTGCTTTCTAAAAGGTGGGAAGTCGGTAATTGGCTTGAACACAAAAGTCGATATTAAGGATTCGTCACAGATCCTCAAATCCAAGCCTCGAGGGCCGGTGTCCTGCAGGTTTTAGGTGTCTCTGCTTCAACATAACTGAGTCAAATGAGCAGGTCATTAGCAGGACCTTTGAGAACTTTATTGCATACTGTGGTGGTAATTCAGCCATTTGATTCAGGTTTGTTGAACCAGGGATACATCTAAATGTAACCACATGAATCACTCATTCAGGAGTGCTCATAGCTTCTAACTCCTTCACAAAGTGGATCAAGAGTGGTGGTGTAGATCAAGCAGATAGTTGATGCATTCATTTCCAGATAACACTGATTTGCATAATTGAAGTGACTTTGAGGATGGTTTGAGGGTTGGTATCACATCCAAGGAACCACACACACACACAAACACACACACACACACACAAACACACACACACACACACACACACACAAACAACAACACAAGAAATGAATAAGCTACTTTTAAATTAAAGCCACTGCTAATAGCTGTAATTCTATTTATTGTTCATGAGTTTCTCTATTAAATCAGACCATTTGAGTGAGTCAGTTGCAACAGATTCAATTATATTCAGTTCATTTATATAGCGACATTTCACAACAAGCGTCATCTCAAGGTACTTTTCAAAAAGTAATTTCAATTCAATCACACATACCGAATGATCCTAGTTATCAAACAGTGCATTAAGTCCAGATTATTATTTAAATTAGTTCAAAAAAAATTTTCTGTCTAAGGAAACCCAGCAGACTGCATCGAGTCATTGACTTGCAGCAATTACTCCTCCTGGACGAGCCTGTAGTGACAGCAGACAATTGCTTGTGTTGTGCCATTGACATTACAGCAATCCCTCATACTGAGCATGCATATAGTGACAGTGGAGAGAATAAACTCCCCTTTAACAGTAAGGAACTTCTAACAGAATCTGGCTCAGTACAAACGGCCATCTGTCACAACTGACTGGGGGTTTGAGAAGACAGGGCAGAATGCACAAAAAAGAAACAAAAGAGCTGATACAGGAGTACTTTCTATGGTAAGGAAAAGTAAAAAGTTAAAAAAAAACAAAACCAAAAAACTTGATTTTCTTTGCTTTTTGCTTTTCCTTAACATTTTAAATGTTGAGTAAAAAAAATCTTTCTGGGTTCTTCATTTTGACTTTGTTGGCCAAGTTAGGAAGATAAATGTGTGTGAAAGGGTTTTCTGGAAATGCAAATGTGTACAAGACATTTGAACAGATATTGTCTGTTACAATCCATGAAGCAGAAGGTCCAGTAATGCTTTAATATTGTTTCTATCAAGTAGTCTTCTGCTTGGAGTCACTGGTACTCGGCAGCAAGCACACATAATGCTTTAACAATACATGGGCTTTTTATATTTTTAGTGAAACATACAGCAGTATGGCTTTTCAGATCCATTTAATATTTTAAATAAAGCAGAACTCCACTTTGTAAATGTGTTCAGATAAAGGTGGCTAAAACACTCAGCTCTTACATTGAGTGTATTGCTTAATAGCATTTTTTAATCTAGTTATTTTTTATTTTTATTTTAAAAAATATATATTTTTTATGAAGATATACTAAAGCTGTGACTAGAGATACAGTTCTGTTAAAATAAATGTACAATTATTATTAAAGAATAAAAAACAAAACAGCATGATGCAACAACGTGAATTTCTTATGCAGGATTTCTCTAAAACAAAGTTTTTAAAAAGCACAATAAAAAAACCTAAAGGTTATGCATAGGGATCATCTGGGTCACTGGTGTGAGAGGGATTTGAACGAATAATAATTGTAAACAATGTGACTGACCCAAAGATCGGAAGTTCAGGGTTTTATTGTCTTATTAAATGATATGTTTGGATAAGTGACTTTTAACACATTTCGACATGGATTCTGAAACATTTTCATCCAGTTGGTTTTCCCTGAAAACTAAAACTCAGATACAAAGAGCAGTCCAGCTCAAAGCAGTACAGTTTTAATATTTCAGCCAGAATATGACTCTATGATCAACAATTCATGATGGATGCTAGCGTGAAAGCTGGAGCAGAAGCATAAAGTGAAGAGGATAATGATCCCCTTCAAAACTTAAACTGGTACAAAACTATTTATATTCCTTTGTGACATTTTTCACAATTCAGCCAATGTTTGCTGCCATACAGCAAACATTGGCTGAATTATGTGACATGTCAACTCAGTGGCCCTACAGGTGGCATTCAAAGCCACTGTTATAGATATTAGAATAGAATAGAATAGAAATACATTTTATTGTCCCACAGCTGGGAAATCCAGGTGTAACAGCAGCAAACTGACAGGGAATATAAATTCCCACAAAGATAAACATATAAAAATAAATTAAAAAAACAAAATTAGGAATAATATACTATAGAGTACAGACAAAATTATAACATAAAATAATTTGCATTTATCAAATATAACATAGTCCGATCCAAGGAATGTGCAACTAAGTAGGATTTTTTTTTTTTTTTTTAAATGTACGAAAGGTGCATGTGTGTTTGTGCATTAAAAGACAACAGACTATTTTACAATAGTGTGAAAAATAAAACTGTACAGACAACAAGGATGTGCAAATAACAACAGGGATGTTATTTAAAATGAGTCAAACTTTGAAAATAGTGCAAATGCCAGCTGGGATATAAACACTTATTGAGTTTGTTGGGAGCAGTGATGGTTATAGAGTCTGACACCTGTTGGAAGGAAGGATCTTCAATAATGCTCCTTTGTGCACTTAGAATGCAGCAGTCTGTCACTGAAAGAGTACTCCAGTTCAGCAACAGCTTTATGCATGGGTTGGGAGACATTGTCCAACAGTGATATTATTTTAGCCAGAGTTCTTCTGTCTCCCACCACCTGCACTGGATCAAAGGGGTATCATAGCACTGAGCTGGCTCCCTTGATGAGCTTATTTAACTACTTCCTCTCAGCTGTAGATAAGCTGCTGTTCCAACAGACAATACCACAGAAGATGGCTCATGGTACTACAGAGTTAAAGAACTTTTTCAGGAGCTCCAAAAGACCTCAGTCTCCTGAGCAACTACACTTCGCTCTGACCCTTTCTGTAGATGTTCTTTCCATCCCTAGTTTTCCTTCTAAGTTTTTTCTGCACACCTCTCATTTCCTCCTTATTTCCTGATCTAAAGGTTATCTTCTTCTCCTTCAGGAGAGCCTTTATGTCAGGGTTGATCCAGGGCTTGTTTTTTGAGAATCACTGTACCTTCATGATGGGCACAGTGTTTGCCACACAGAAGTTAATGTAGTCTGTGATGCCATCAGTGATGCTGTCAATGATGCTGTCAGAGCTCTTCCCACACAGCAGAGCTGAAACAGTCCCTCAGACCTTCTTCATTCTCCTTAGATCATCTCTTCACTGTGTAGGGGTTGATACACAGACTGAGCCCCCCCAGGGGTGCTAAACTGTATGCCTCATTGATGTTGGCCTACAATAAGTCCAGTGTTTTATTGTCTCTGATGTGGCAGATAACATATTGTATGAAGATAGGGAAAGTGAAGGACAAGGACACATGATTAACATTGTCCACCAGTGATGTTATTTTAGTGAGAGTCCTTCTGTTCCCCACCACCTGCACTAGGTCAAGGGGGCATCCTAAAACAAAGCCCTGATCTCATCTCATATCTCATCACTTCCTCTCAGCTGTAAATAAGCTGCTGCTCCAACTACATCATAAAAGATGACTGATGCTACGACAGCCTCAGAAAAGGTCTTCAAGAGCCCTCCCTGCACTCCAAATGACCTGAGCCTCCTTAGCAGGAGGAATCTGTTCTGACCCTTCTTGTAAAGAGCATCAGGGTTTTGACTTCAATCCGGTTTATTGGTCACCTGAACACCCAGGTACTTATAAGAGTCCACTATCTCAATGTTAGTTACCCTGAATGTTCACCAGTGTCAGAGTCATCGGTTTGTGCCTGCAGAAACCCACCACCAGAGGATCTGTGTTGATCAGGAGATGGTTCCGGTGGCAGCAGTCCCCAAAGACCTGTCTGCACTCTAAATCTCCTCACCTGTGATGAGGCCAACTATAACAGAGTCATCAGAGAACTTTTGTAGATGGCACATGGTGATGGAGAAGTCTGCATTATAGACTCCAATCTGTAAAAAAGTATAGTACACCTAGTATGATGTCGATGTTTGGAGTAGAATATAAGTTCTGATAAGGCTCACTTGTCAGAATAAAAGTACCTTTTGAAAATAACAACCATATTAAACATCTCACTGCACATAGCTTTCTTTGAAAACAAACTTCTGGAGCTGCTGCTATCTTACTTTAGATTGCAAAGATAACCAGTTTTATAGCAATGCTGACAGAAATAAGGTGACTAAGATGAGGCTCATTTGTCAAATTAAATATACCTTTTGAAAACAACTTACCTAACATTCAATTCAGTTTAGTTCATTTCAGTTTATTTATAAAGTGCCATTTCACAATAAATGTCGTCTTGAGGCACTTTGCAAAAAAAGTCATTTCAATTCAATCCCATGTACATTCTAATTGATCCAAGTAATAGATCAGCTGTAAGCAGAAAATCATCATAATTAACAGAAACACAGGCTTGAAAACATCAGTCTGTGTGCAAATCTATATAATGTGTTTCACTCAGTGAATTGAGTATCTGAAATATATAAACTTTTCAATAATATTCTCATTGGGGCCTGCCATAGGAATGCATGGAGGCACCTATTACTCTCCACCTGGAAACTGCTTTCTCCGTTAAAGCGGCCTGAACCATAGCATGCACCCCCACAATATATATATATATGTCAAAAATTGGGGCTCATCCTCGAGATGTGTGCTATTACTCAACTGTTTGTTTCGAGTTACCATGGTGATGTAATTAGCGAAAAACTACCCCATACAAAGTCAATGGAATGAGGTCCCGAAGACATCCTAAAAAACCCCCACTATTTTGGAGGATTTACTGTGTCATCATGGTTTCGCCTACAAACGCCATTCAACACTCAGTTTGTGGATACATCTGTGCTGTGTTCAGAAATGAAGATGGTATGTTGATACCTCTGATGGTTTTTCCACAGCACACCTCACACTTTGGCAGGCCCCTTTTAAATTTCTTCAGAAATGTTCTAGTTTATTGAATATGACTGTAGTAAAGGTCATTTTTTGACCTAAACAGGGCTAAGTCAAATACTATTTCAATCATGGGAGAAGAAGTGGAAGAGTATAAATACCTCAATGTTCATCTGGACAACAGACTGAACAAGAGACACAACAGTGAAGCCGTCTCCAAGAAGGGACAGAGCAGACTTTACTTCTTTAGGAAGCTTAGCTCTTTCAGTGTTTGCAGCAAGATACTGCATATCTTCTATAAGTCTGTTGTGGAGAGTGTCATCTCCTCTGCCATCACATGTTGGAGTAGTAGCATCAGAGCCAGGGACTTGCTGGCTCTGATGCTGATAAGGAAGGCTAGTTCTGTTCTGGGGACTACTGTGGAATCACTGGAAATGGTGGTGCAAAGAAGGATTCTTCATAAAATCAAGACAATTATAGACAAGCATGAGCATCCTCTTCAAGAAACTGCTTTACAACAACAGTGCCTTCAATCAGAGGCTTCTTAATACAGACTGCTACAGGAGATCCTTCCTCCCCACAGCCATCAGCATCTACAATACCTCTTTGAAGAGCCTTGCATAATATGAGTTTGACCAACATTTACTTTATTTATCCCAAGTACTTTGAAATTAGTAAAGTATTTGAATTTGGGAAAAAATGAATTGTATATAGGAAACAGTATTACAAAAAATTGTTATGATCATTTAAAAAAAACAAACTAAAAACATCTCTTGTAAAATCAATAAACTGCTGTTTTTATCATACGACGTATTTTGTATGTTAAATCCTGGTGTGATAATCTGTTTTTTGTATCTATTTTTATATACCAGTGCTTTACTGGCTACCTGTGTGATGTTTCTTTGCTTCTGAGACATGTCACTTATGGGGGAAATGTTTTTTTATGAATAGTATCCCCCACTGACACTTAAAAAAGCAGTTTTTCAAACATTCAACTGGCTTAAAATCAAATCTAAACACTGAATGCATTTAAATGGAATGGTGACAAAGGTTTCATCATTCACAATGAACCATCTGGAGTTGAAGTATTACTCTGTAAAAGCAGAGAGACCTGCACACAGAACCAGGCTACCCAGAGGGCCCAAACACTCAGCAGCCAATGATAAATGATGCTTTGGGGAGTAGAAGCTGTACTTTTTCACTTTGTTGTCATACAACTAGAATCAATATCATTTTACTCAGCAGAGGTCACAGACACGGTAATTTTGATTCATCAGGTTCTTTAATTTAGGCTGCTGCTAATACTTGCCTTCCTTGGCCACACATACATACTTAAAAAGCAGCACCCAGTTGCTTGAAAATGTGTCTTTAAATGTGAAATAACTGCTCATACAAACACGGCAACTAAACATTTAGCCCCTGGCAACAAATTAATCTGCACGCTCTAAGCTAAATGTCACATGAAAAAAAAAAATTAGATGTATTTTGACATTCCACAGCATCTTACTTCAAGTGTAAATAATCATGTACATTTACGCCCAAAATTATTTATTCCACTGGGATAGTACATTTAAAATGAACTGATAATGTTTGTTCTTTTTTCCCATATATATATATATATATATATATATATATATATATATATATATATATATATATATATATATATATATATATATATATATATATATATATATATATATATATATATATATATATATGCAGCAAGTCACTGGCTTGAACACAGGAGCCCTTCTCCTGGGTCAACTTGGTGGTCAGAACAGGCAACACCTGTAGTTGTTTAAGGCGAGGCGTGGGCTCAGGTGCCTGGAAATGGCAAGGAGCTGACTCTGGTGCTCGAAGGCGGCGTGGAGCTGGCTCTGGAACATGAAGGCAGCGTGAAGTGATGGAGGTGTCGGCCGGACCCCCCCCCTCAGGTAAGAAGCGTGGTAACTTTCTGGGAAAGAATGGGAAGCGTTGATCCACTGGAAACTTGCTGGAGCTGGAGCGTGGCAGCCTTCCCAGAAGCAATAGGAAGTGTCGTCCATGGAAGCAGCCCATTATGCCAGTCCTCCATGCCAAGAGGGTGGCCAGCACTGAGGAGGCGGAGAGACTGGGTACCACCGTGGACCACAGCCAGGAGGTGTGATCACCAACACGGTACCCCAGAATGGTGAACGCGGCACCTGAGCTTCCTCAGCACAGCACGTTCTTGGTTCCAGAGGAACTCAAAGAGAGTTATTTGCGCCGTTCGTGCTGCTGAGTCCATTTTCTGGCTGGAGTCTTCTGTCATGATTCAGTTAGTGATTGGACCCAAGTGCATACACATCAACCTCCAGGCTTGCAGAGACAAAGGACTTTAATGTCCAAAACTCTGGTGAGCGGCAAGACCAAGACCAGACATACACAACGAAGTATGCGACGACAACTGACGAGACTCCAGCAGGGAACTGAGGCACAGGTAACAACTTAAATACACACAGGGGGTAATCAGAGGAATGACGGACAGGTGGAGTAAATTAACGAGGGAAGGACAGGACTACAGAGAAGAACAAGGCAGATAACGATACATGAACCTGGAAACCCAGATAGTGAGAAATTCTGGTACTGGCCCATCACTACAAATGACAGCTAAAGTAATACTGACATAACAAGAAACCTTGCATCTCACTTGTTTTCTGTGACTTTGACAGGTTCATATCATACTCAGCCTAGTTTAGGAACTTCACCCTGGATAAGGTAGCTGAGTTATTTGAGTTAGCTATTATTTGCTCTGAGTGAGTGTTTTAAATGTTTTTCCAGTCAGAACATACATATTTTGGGTTCATTTTTTTTCCATGTATGACTTTATCTGTTCTTGTATTTTTTTTCTCATCAGCCACATATTTGAAATTATCTGTTTTTGTAATTCCTACTGCTGAAATGTTCATGGGTTACAGGGTTACTCGGTAACAGACTAAAAGGTGGCACAAGAGCTGCCTCCATCATTCACACGCTGCATGTGTGCAGTGTGTGTCACATTGCCTTGACCCACATCTCCCTCTGCAGCTAAGCAGGGAATATAACCATGTAGCAGAAATATTGCTTCAGGGTTATATTTCTGTCCCTGAAAACTCCATTGAAGCATCTAGGTACTTGATGATTGTGGCCCAAAAGGAGTCTAGAAGCATCTTGGTCTTTGCTGGATCCTCCTGACATCATGGATGCCAGCTAATTTGTTCCTATGACCTTTTACAGATCTTTTTTTTTACTAAAAGAAAAGGTTAAAAGTATTCCACCATTTTCAAACCTATTTTACTTTAAGTGAAGCACGCAGTGGGGAGGACTTATCAGGGTTGTTACAGTATATCCTACCTACTCACAAAACGAGACAATACATGATATTGGGTTGAGGAGAACACAACAAAATTGTAGCAATATTTTTCAAGAAAACTAAGACATTTTTCTTCTCACTAAAAAAATTTACAAAGTATGTCCTAAAGAATCTATCATCAATGTAGAATTTTCCAGACTAGGCTGAACTGCCCCACAGACAACAAGCAATATTTGCAAATTATTTTTGTAAAATAATTCTATTCTAGCAACCTTGGTTTGAGAGTCCTTGCATGTTGTTTTTTGATGTATATTACTGTCAGAATCTTTTTTTTTTGTGAGGTGTCTGACAGCCATCGTGTGACTGGTAAGAAATGGTCATGATTACCACAATGACAGATGCTTTAGTGGAAAGGAACTATGGGGACTTATCAGTAGTTGAAATATCTTGACTAGAAAGAACTTGGTTCTTGCAAATCTGAGCAAAAATACAACTTATCTGTTCTGATGAAGTATGCACAAACCTTAAAGCAGCTGAAGGAAAGACTAAGCAAGAGATTACTAACTCAATCACTCACCACCGTCTTTGTTGTCTCGATAAGGCAATAATAATTTTACATGCAGGTTTAGTACATATTCTACAAATTACATATTTAGGTACGTCCTCCGTGACGAGCTGTCATGGTAAGCAGAGTTATTTCACCAGGCTCCCACCGTCTGCCACTGGGTACATCTTCCAGATTTCACCATTGCCTACCAGGCCTAGCCAATGTGCTCCACAGCCTGCCACCGAGCTCTGCATTCCACAAACGGGTCCAGCCATGAAATCCGACCTCCACTGCTAGCCCAGAGGCTCGGACGCTGGGCAAGGACACTAGGCTCCACATCTGCCCCTACCCACAGCCACTGTAGTCTACTAATACCAACAAGGGAGGGCCACCAGGCTGAACTGGGCCCCAGCATCAGACATCTTCTTATCGGCACCAGTTACAACCTAATACTTTCTTTCTAATGACAAGAAAAATTTTCTTCAGCTAGTTTTCCTGTTTACATATGACCTCACTCTTCATCACCAACTTGTGGAGGAGTGAAATCCCTAAGTGGATTTTTTTTCACCAGTGTGGATTGTGGTGCTGTTTTCCTGTTTTTTATAGCTGGTGATTATTCGTTGTTGCGCTCCACCATCTGGGAAGGACTCACAGACATGAATACAGCATCACTTGTGGTTGTTACAGTACCGTGCCTACTTTTGTTGGGCAATTTGGGTAGTGGTTGTTGAGGGAATGAGAACTGCTGCCCAGGAGTCCTTTTCATGACTCCAGCTTGTCAGGGTACTATCATATCTGGCAGTGTGCAGTGCTCTGATAACTATATACAAGTACTATTTTCTTCAAGTACAGTGGGTCTTATCCAGATGCTTTGCCTCATGGAACTACAAAGATATCTTATCATGATCACAAATGAAGGTAGTGATTTTGCTACTGTGGAAGCAAAAAATTCAAAGAACCATCACAATCATTTTAGACACAAATGTGTTATTTTGCTTTTATTGATTTCTGGAAATGTGGAGCTCAACCCAGGGCCTGACCCAATTGCAAATTTGACCACACCAGCAGAGTTCAAGGCTAGATCTGGTCTAGGATTTCTTCATCTTAATGTACGCAGTTTGTTGGCTAAAATGGATATGGTTCACATTTGGATGAAGTCAACAAATGCAGATGTTGTCCTGTCTGAAACTTGGATGACAAAATCCATTTCTAATAAAGATATCAATATTGATGGATACAATGTATTTAGGACTGAAGGTCTTAAAAGGAGTGGAGGTGTTGCTACCTTTGTCAAAAGAAAATTCACTGTGAACACTGAGTAAGTAAGCAACTGAAATTTCTAGCACTTAATCTCAAGGTCACTAAATCACTCCATCTAACTATTGTTGGTTGTTATAGGGCTCCATCAGCGGATATTGGTGCTGTGTCATCTTTTTTGCAACTTCTATCCAGTTTGGATTTCAGAGAAATTTTGATTTTAGGTGATTTTAACTGGAATTGGCTGCAGCCCGTTTCAAATGATTTTAAATCTTTCTGTGACTCAAATAATTTATTTCAGGTAGTAGTCCCACAAGACCAAATACAAAAGATCCTGAAAAATCTACATTAATAGATCTGATCATAACAAACACTCCACATAAATATTCAAATGCATCTGTTTTTGCAAATGACATCAGTGATCATTGCGTCATTGCAACTGTCAGGGATACATATATCCCTAAATCCAAACCTCACATCTATGTAAGCAAGATCTAAAACATTTCTCTGAACAAAGTTTCTTTCATGATCTTTATTGCTTCTAGTGGGACAAAATTATCTCATTCCTGATGTTGAAACTACATAGGTTTTTTATTATTATTCTGGTTTCATTGACATAATAAATAAACATGCTCCATTCAAAAGATATAGGATAAAAGGCCAAAGCAACAACCCCTCCTTGGGTTGCCACCTTACCATGGTGGACAGATTTGAGTGTCCCACTGATCCTAGGAGCTAGGTTGTCAGAGGCTCTATGCTCCTGGTAGGGTCACCCAAGGCAAACAGGTCCTAGGTGACGGATCAGACAAAGCGCACCCCAAAGATCCCTTATGATGAGTACAAACTTTGGAAACAGTGTTCCCTTGCCCGGATGGGAGTCACCAGTTCTGTCCTCCAGGCCCCACTCTGGAGTCAGGCCTGGAGGTGGGGCACACTGGCAAGTGCCTGGTGGCCGAACTTTCACCCATAGGGCCAAACCAGGCAGAGCCCAAAGAGGAAACGTGGGTCCCCCTTCCGATGGGCTCACCACCTGTGGGAGGTGGAATGTTACCTCTCTGGGGGGTTGGAGCCTGAGGTGGTATGTGAAGTGGAGAGGTTCCAGCTCGAAATTGTTGGACTTACCTCAATGCACGGCTCTGGATCCAGTCTTCTTGAGAAGGGTTGGACACTTTTTCACTCTGGAGTTACCCCTGTTGAGAGGGTCTGCTGGTAACACCTGGCAGAATCTCCCGTGAGTAAGAACTTCAACTCCCACCTCCGGGAGCGCTTGGAACATGTTCTGGGGGAGGTGAGGGATATTGAGTCCGAATGGGCCGTGTTCCATGCCTCCATTGCCAAGGCGGCTTACTGGAGCTGTGGTCGCAAGGTTGTCGGTGCCTATCGCGGTGGCAACCCTTGAATCTGCTGGTGGACACCAGCGGTGAGGGATGCTGTCAGGCTGAAGAAGGAGACCTATTGGGTCTTTTTGGCCTGTGGGACTCCAGAAGCAGCTGATGGGTATCAGCAGTCCAAGCAGCATGCGGCTCATGTGGTTGCTGAGGCAAAAAGTTGGGCATGAGAGGAATTCAGAGAGGCCATGGAAAACGACTGCCGTATGGCTTCGAGGCAATACTGGTCCACCATCCAGCATCTCGGGGGGCGGTGCACCACCAACACTGTTAATAAGTGTCAGTGGTGTGCTGCCACTCAACTCAGGACATCGTGGGTCGGTTGGCGGAATACTTCAAAGACCTCCTCAATACCACCAGCACGTCTTCCACTGAGGAAGTGGAGCCTGGGAACCTTGGGTCGGGTTCTCCAATCTCTGGTGCTGAGGTCACCAAGGTGGTTAAAAAGCTCCTCGGTGAGGTGTTCTGGGCACGTCCCACCAAGAGGAGACCCAGAGGAAGACCCAGGACACACTGGAGGGCTATGTTTCTTTGCTGGCCGGGGAACACCTTGGGATTCCCCCTGAGGAGTTGGCCCAAGTGGCTGGGGAGAGGGAAATCTGGGTTTCCCTGCTTTGGATGCTGCCCCCACGATCCAACCTCGGATAAGTGGAAGAAGATGGATGCATGGATGGATGGATGGATGCCCAAAACAATCCTTGGTTCAGTCCTTATTTATCCTCCTCACTGTTTCATGAGTGAAACCTCGCCTGGTCTAAAGCAAGGAAAACCAGTCAAGACACTTATTGCTTGAATTTTAGGAAACTAAGGAATGCTTTCACTACTGCAATCAGGAAAGCTAAAGCCACATACTTTTTAATGCAAACAACATGTAATTTAAATAATCCTGTAAAATTTTGTAAATCTAATAGGTCATCCAATTCTGAATCCAATTCTGTAATGCAGTTACCAGCTTTCATTGAGAAGGATTCAGAGAGAATTTTTGATAAGGTCAAAATGCTTGACTGTTTTAATGAGCATTTTATATCATCTGGTTCTCTGTTTAATTCACCAAAATCTTCTAAGTTGTGTGGTTCATGTGTTTTATTTCACAATAATGTGTTATCAACTCAGCCTTTTAATTTCATACCTTTAACCATTTGTGAATTATGCAAAGCCCTCAAGCACCTGACCATCAAAAAATCAGCTGGTCCTGGTTATTTGGAACCTTATTTTTTGTGCTCGGCAGCAGATTGACATATCTTTTTAATTTATCGCTAAATACAAATGAAATCCCTCACATCTGGAAGTCTGGTTTTGTTCTTTCATATTTTAAAGGTGGTTTTATAGGCTAATCTCTAAAGTTTCTGTTGTGGTCAAAATTCTGGGAACTCACATCATTGATAAGCTCAAGAAATTTCTTCACTCCAACAGTATTTTACCTCACTGTTGTTAGTCCAGATTCAGAAAAGGACACAGCACAACAACTGCAGCTTTAAAAGTAAATGATGACATCTAATATGCATTTGACAAAGAACAACATTGTGCAGCCCTTTTTATAGATCTAGCCTTTGACACTGTAAATCATACATTGATGAAACAAACACTAACCAGCTTTGGCATTTCCAAACATTGCTGGTTTGAAAACAACCTTTGTCACAACTCAGTGTGTACAGGTGGACGGTTTCTCCTCAAGATCACTTGCTTTGGAAGGTGGTGTCCCCTCAAGGATCAGTTTTAGGACAAGTTTTGTTCATTCTTTATATCAGTAACATTAATAGTACCATCACTAATGCAAATTTTCATTTTTATGCCGACGATACAATTATGTACATCTTTGCATCTACACCAAATCTAGCCCTTTCTCAGTTGCAACAGACTTTTAATACTGTAGAGACTAATTTTAGTGTTTTAAAACTTGTTTTAAACTCAGAGAAAACAAAACTGATGTTATTCTTAAATTCAAAATTAAAAGAACAAAATCAGCCATCAATTACAACTTCTCAGGGATCCCAGATTGAACTTTTCTCCCAGTATAAATATATTGGGTTTTTAATTGACAACTCCCTCTCCTTCAAGTCTCACATTCAATTGATAGTTAAAAGACTAAAGTTAAAATTGGGTTCTTTTTTTAGAATCTGGTCCTGCTTGTAATTTCACACCAAAAAGAGACTTGTTGAGGCCACTTTCATGTCACTTAAATTCAGTTCAGTTTATTTATATAGCACCAATTCACAACAAATTTTCTGAGGCACTACAAAAACAAAAAGAAAAAAAATTAAATCATACATACATTCTAATTGATCCTAATTATCAAACAGTACAGTAAGCTCAATTACTTATTCAAAGTAGTTCAAAAAGTTTCTAAGCAAACCCAGCAGGTTGCATCGAGTCATTGACTTGAAGCATTAACTCCTCCTGGACGACCATGCCACGACCACATGGCATTGTGTCATTGACTTTACACCAATCCCTCATACCAAGCATGCATGTAGCGACAGTAGAGAGGAAAAACTCCCCTTTAACAGGACGAAACCTCCAGTAGAACCTGGCTCAGTACAAGCAGCCATCTGCCATGACCAACTGGGGGTTTGAGAAGACAGAGCAGAATGCACAAAAAACATATAAATTGATGTAAGATTATTTTTGATGTTCATAAAAGTAAAAAGTAAAAACTATGTGTTGTATGTGTTGGATTATGGCGATGTAATTTATATGCATGCTTCATCACAATGCCTTAAAATGTTGGACTCAGTTTATCATGGAGCTTTAAGATTTATTTGAAATCTTAAAGGGCTAACTCAACATTGTCATTCAGCTGTCGGATGGTCTGACTTGTCTTTTTGGAGACTGCAGCACTGGTGGATTTTAATATATAAGGGGATCTTTGGCCAATTGGCTCCATATCTTCAGACTTATATCGAAAGGAAAAATTCAAGTGGTTACAGTCTACATTCCCAAGATGTTATTTCTCTGTGTGAACCAAGGACCAGGACAGAACTGGGAAAAGAAAGCTTTTAAAGATGCTGCTCCTCATCACTAGAACCAATTACAGAAGGATCTAAAAATTAAAGGATCTAAAGATTGAAGAAACGATCTCGCTGAACAGTTTTAAACGTCCCTTGAATGACAAGGAGACAGAAACCTCTGGCTGTAGATAAAGGCTGAAAATGTCTTTTTTATCTCATTTTACTGCTGTATAGCCCAGGACACTCTAGTAAAAGAGATTTTTAATCTCAATGAGTTTTATTTCCTGGTTAAATAAAGGTTACATACATACTTATTTTCCTAAAAATCGAATCAATTCTCCAGTTTAAAGGGAGTTAAAGAAAATCTAATCTAACCTATTTATGCTCTGTATGGCAAAATATTTGGAACATCTAGGACACAGGGCAAAACTTTGTTGAAACCATGCAAAAGTAAACCATGAATGAGCTTGAGTGCAAAACTCCAAATGACAATACCCAACAAATTCTGGACATATACCCCGGGAAACCATCCACATCTTGACATCTCAAGGCTTGTAGCAGATAAACAGAAGCAAACAAACAGTTAGTAACTCTGAGCAATAACAAGACAAGGTTGCCCCATCAACAGACAAGATTTGGTCCAAAGGTTTTTATCCAGCATGTTGATCTTTGGAGTCAAGCATAAGGCTGCCTAGATAATTATGGTTTTAACTATGAACATTTACATATTACTTTGATCACATAGCACCTCTGAACTGCCTTAGTCATATTAACAGACATCAAGCACACCAGCTGTGGGTTAATTTGACTTCTGATGTGAGGCTCAGAAGAATCCAATATCTCACATTATTCAATAACTAAATGACATGACAGCCTAAGCTTTACTCCAGTGGTCTTGAAACATTGTATAAAGTTTATTCTTTCTCTCTGATTATATTTTTGATATGTTCTGTTTCAAAGAGCAAAATGCATTAGCTTGCTTTATCTATTTTTTATTGCAAAAAATCTCTAAGGAAAGCGGTAACTGGAGGTGACTGGTTTCTAGTGTCTCAAACAGCAGTGATAGAGAAAATGTTTTGTCAAAAGAAGCACAGATTGATTTTTCCAAGTTGGTAGTAGTAACAATGGTACAGTTGTATAACATGTGCAACCCCTTGCAAACATAATTAAATAAAAAAAATATTTAAAAACATACAAAAAACAAAAAATATTGAATACCCACCCTTTTGGGTAGTGCTACATAAGTACAAAAAAAACGAAGATATTGCACCAACCTATGTTCTTGAAAAGCTAAATATTCTGGGTTTTAAAACTTCAAATGAAAATTGTGGTAATTAATAGCAAATTGTTTATTCAGTCCAAGAGGAGGTAAACAAAAAAAAAAAAAAAAAAAAAAAAAAAAATCTGTCATCACCTTTAAAGCTGCAGTGGGTAACTTTCATAAAAAATGTTTTGTTTTTTTTTTTGTTTTTGTTTTTTTTTTACATATTTGTTAAAACTGTCACTATGTTCTGGCAGTATTATATGAGACACAATATGTGAAAAAAATTGAGCTCCTCTGCCTCCTCCCAGTGGTCCTACTGCCATCTGCAGAATTACAGTGTTTCCAGTCAGAAACAACCAATCAGGGCCCTGAGGGGTGTCTTAGTGACTTTGCTCGCACCCTCCCCCTTGCTGTGCTACAGTGGAGCCTGACATGAATGCAAAGGCGAGTAAAAATGGCCACCGATGACAGGGAATAAAAAGTTTTTCTGTCGTATTAGGTTGTATCTCATTAGCCATTCCGATTAGTACAACTGCAGCAAACCGTTAATCTTAAGCTTATACGTGCTGTGCAGGACAAGGGTGTGAGCAGCATGTACACGAGCATAATCAACACTGCTAAGACACTCCTCCTGCCTCTAATTGGTTGTTTCTGGGAGTGGTGTCTTTCTGCTGATGGTAGTAGGCATAGGAGCTCATTTTTTTATTAGTTTAAAACAAATACACTCACAATTCTAATTATGTAAAAAAAAAAAAAAAAAAAATCCGCAGTAAAGAGATTCCTTGCAGACAAATTGTTGACAAGAAACATAGCAGCAACAAGAAAGGTGTCAGTGAAAGCAATCAGTTGAAACCATCAGTTACAAGGATTAGAAAACATCTACAAAATGGAAATCAATACAGAGTCAAGCAAAACATGCCAGTCAACACCCAGTTGACTGGGTCTGAAATTTGAAGCAAAACAATTAAGGAAGGTTGTAAAAGCACAACATCCAGGTAAACTTAAGAGAACATCAATGGATCATGAGGGAAAACTCAAAGTAGTGTGTCTTGAAAATAAATGAAAGCCCAATGAACAATAGCTGTAGGGACAAAAATGTAAGAAATGAATAGGCTTAAAGCTGCAGTAAGTAACTTTTAAAAAAGGGTTTTTTTTTTGCATATTTGTTAAAACTGTCACCTTGTCGTGACAGAATAATATGAGACAGATAATCTGTGTAAAGATCAAGCTCCTCAACCTCCTCCCTGAGCTACTATAGCTGTCTAAAGAAATGCATTGCTCCCAACCTAAAACAACCAATCAGAGCCAGGAGGAAGGTCTTAGCGCTGTCAATCACTGCAAAATGTGCTAATGGTGAAGAAACAACTTACTGTTACAGGAAAACTGTTTATCTGCCGTCATTGGTGGCCATGCTAACTAGGATTCATGGCAGGCTATGTTGTAATGATCCACCTCTAGCATAGCAAAGAGCAAGGGAGAGTGTGTGAGTAGCTCGTACACGAGGGTGATTGACAATGCTATGACCTTTCTCCTGGCACTGATTGGTTGTTTCTGACTGAGTAGTGTATTTGTGCAGTTAGTAATGGGAGCACTGGGAGACAGCAGAGGAGCTTGATTTTTTCACAAATTATATGTCTTATAATATACTGTCATGACATAATGATATTTTTAACAAATATGTAAAAAACGGATTTTTCATAAAAGTTACATTCTGCAGCTTTAACGTACAATAAAGACTAAATATAACTTAATTGGTCGGTGACTGGACTTGACCAATTTTAATCATTTTACATACATTTTCAGCAAATAGGAGAAAGGCTAAAAATAGCTCTGTTCCATTCTTCTGAGCTTTTAACATAGCTGTCATGGAACATAAAACATACTGGATTTGGAAATATTGAGTTTTGGAAATGTAATAGTTAAGATAAGAATCTACATTCTAAATGGAACACAGAGGCAACTATTTTAGTTATGCTAGTGTCACAAATCTCTAATATAAGATGCTCAGACAGTTTATAACTTCTTATTGATTATTGGAAATCCTCTCACACATAAAACATGATGTCACCTCGGTGCCTAAAATAGAATTTATGACTGCTCAAGTGAGGCTTGAAAAAACTATGATGCAGTCATATTTAATAAATAGCAATATTACTGAAACTTTAAATTTATTAATTAAGCACATTATACAGATTGCTTATGCAGAATGTTCTGAAACCCTTCTGCTTACAGCTGCAGGACAATATAAGATATTACATCAGTGCCTCGAATAAATATTTTTAATCCAGAAATTCGGGCTAATGAAAAGTATGTTTAATGCTTCTTTAAAGATTGTTGTTTTGAAAATGTCCTTTAAATCTGATAAAACAACATTCAAAATATTCAGTTGAAACCAGAAGTTTACATACACCAAATAAACACACACACACACACACACACACACACACACACACACACACACACACACACACACACACATTTTTTTCTCACTGTCGTAAGTTAAATCAGACCAAACTTCTTGTTTTAGGTCACCAATTTACAAAAATTATTTCTATTTGCTGAATGCCACAATAATGAGAGAAACTTTTATTTAATTTCTTTAAAATCAGAATTTTACACACAGAATGATTACTATCCCTTGAAACAATAAGACCATTTGTTTACATATAAGAATGCATCATAAAATGTAATTGTGGAATTAAGTGTATGTTATGGTTTTTAAAGAGAAATCAGAATCATTAGAAATTGGAATTGGCAGCCCAGAGCTTGACCAAAACTAGATACTGAGGATTGGCCACAGATTGGTGCATCTCAGTATTGAAGAAGTAGAAAGTAATTGTGAAACACTATTCAGAACATGACACCCTCAAGAGAACATTTACAACATCTAAAACAACTGAAAGTCACAATCTTCCAAATAGTTTTAAAGAAAACTATATAAAACATTTATACATGGTGAAACAAAATGTTTTTATTTTCTCAGTCGAACAACTTTTTGCCACTAGGCTAAAAGTACTCATAGCATAATACTCATATTTGTTATTTTGGAAATAAACCACTGGAACTATGAGTCAGCCTCATTTTTTTCAGCTTATGCTTACAATTACACGGTTTCTAAATAACAAAATACAACAAGGTTTGTAGAATAAACTAAAAGGAAAGCAGGCACACAAAAGCATCTATAGAGAGCAGTTTTCTGCTCTATTGTGTCTGTGTCTTTATGTGACAGAAAATATTACAGAGGTGGTTCAGAGTTCAGCAGTTGTCTGCGCTAGCATGCATTCACAAACACTAACAGCTATTAATACCCTCCTCTGAGACCCTGCTTGCTAACGCCCACTGCCTGCATACAGACCCTCAGAAAGGGTGCAGACACTGATGGTGGCGGCAGCAAGGCAACGACTGCTAGGAGCAACAGGTGGGACCTGACCTGGGGTCAGCTGATATCAGATGTGCCATTTACAGTTTCAGCAGCTGAGCCGAATGACTGTGTTATGTTTTCACTCACCTCTGAAGTGACCATAATTACAATTCCATTAAAATAAGAAATAAGAACAGCTGGCATTTCCTCATGAATAGTGAAACTGCTGTTATAACAAACTGCATTTCCATGGAGGAATGTGACAGACGCAGAAGATGAAGAAGACATCAGAGGTTGGCAGAGGAGCAGGGTAAACAGTGTAGCTGAGGAGCTGAGTGTATGCCATCAGCTGAGCTGTGATCAGAGCTGTGTTGCTGTGTGTCTGTGTGCCTGCACACGTGTCTGCGTAGGGGTGTTTTTCAGAGCTCGCTCAGCTACTACTTTGTGTGCATTTGTGGAAGTGCACCTGTGTTTCTGCTTTCAAGTGTACGTTATACTGGGATTTCAAAAAAGACAAACAGAAGACACTAGTGTTTACTGGGCTAGAGCAAAGAGCAACTGCAATATTTCAACAGAGACAAGCTGTTTTCCTAAAGAAGCTTCTAGAGTTTGTCTGCCACAGCATGACTTCAGTGAAATCAAGGAGAAGATCAGGGTTTTTATTACAGATCATGGGAAGACAAAATCAGAGTGCTTCGGCACTGGTTAACATTCTGCACATTCCTATTCCAGGAATGCATGAATATATTGTTCATATGATCTCTGTTATTGTAAAATGGCTGGTATGATACTTTGGGTTTATTTTAGCATCCAAGAGAAACATTATACTTGGAGAGATGACTTGTCACCTCTAACTTTACTGTCTGTCCAAGGTCACATAGAGCTTGTGAAACATTCTTTGCACTTGTTGAACCTTCTTTCTCAAACCTACCTCAGAATATTTTAAATTAAGTCTGGCAGATCAAGGAAAACTTGAATAAGAAACTGTTTTCTTAGTGCCATGAAAAGTACTGACAGGTTTTTTTTGACCTTCATTTTTTTTCTCACTCTTAGATGTTTCAGATCACTGAACAAAATTTATTTTCAAGCAAATGTTTTATATTTATTTAGGGCCAAAAGATATCCAATCCAACCTGACCTTATGTGAAAAACTGCTTCTCTGTTAAATCATGAATTACCTTTGCTTAACCATATTTTTTGGAAAGCTGGGTTCAGCTTTACAAATCACTTCCAGACCTCATTATTGCTGGTCATACATAATAAATAATTAAATATAAATCAATGAAATAGAACCTGTCTGACAACATGAAGCAGGCTAAAATATCTCACAAACACCACCTCCTGCTCCAATCTAAAGAAATTCAACAACAGCAGAGAAACATCTAGCAATCTGGAAAGCTGTTTTAGGGCTTTAGGACTCCGGTGAAGCACAGTAGCTGCATTTCTATTGACCCTAAAAATGCACAAATTGGAATTACAAAAATAAATTTGCTTAACAGAAAAACACCAATTTCGAAAAAACTAAAATTTTTTGATAAAACGTTTTTGTGCTAGGATGAGGAGGTTTTTCAACTGGTGTATTTTGCAAAACTGCAATGGAAACACTTTTTCACATCACGGTATTTTTATACAGTAGCAATATGCTTGTTTGTAGGCACTGGCCTTCTTAGACATTGCGGATCTAGCTCCACAAGAGGTCTCACAGCATTCCAAAGTTCATCAAAAGTTGAGTTTGTCATTTGAAAGTGTTAAATCCATAGCTCTTCTGTAAAATTGCTGACTACAATTTCCCCAAAACATTGCATATAAACGTAGCCACTGCCAAGTATAAGGAGCTTGTCACTCCAATGCCTGAATAAGATGGCAACATCCCCTCTGATGGCTGATGATGAGCACTAGTACTCTGGTTGAAATATGAATATATCTCATAAGTGTTTACATCTGTCACCGCCATGATTTTTAATTATTTATCACATGAACAAGTTTCTTCACATGTGGTTTCAATTGCATTTCTTATGTAATGGAAACATGGACCTTGCAAAATTGTGGGGTTTTTTTTACATTAGCAGAATATCAAAAACCTTTTGCACACATTTATAATGGAAACACAGCTAATAAAGAGACATCCAGAAATAGAGAGAACACGGACTAGAACAGTGAACTTTCCCAAATGCAAAGAAGCCCCCTAAAACCATAAACTGACATCACAGGAACTACAGCAGGTGCTATCTACTCTTGATGAGAGAGTGAATGCCTGTGCAATCAGGGATCTAATGGGAAGAAACCCCTGGGAAGACCCAGAAATTACTGGAGAGACTATATGTCCCCATCTGGCCAGGGAATGGCTTGGGATCCCCAGCTGGAGGATGTTGCAGGGCAAAGGGATGTCTGGGGTTCCCTCCTGAATTTTTTGCACAATCAGTGTATGCAAACCAGAAGTTTACATTCACTAATCATAAATCTTGGCACTATATGTTCCATAATGTACATATAAGGGAGTTTGTTTGAAAGAAATTCTGTGACATGTCTGTAAGAAATGATAAAGACTTAACAGTTGACTATTAAATGTGGGAGTTGATAACACTATCTAATCACGTCTAATGTATCATAAATTTGATCAGTCTCACATAAAATATATTATTCCTATTAGTCTCAAATCTGTTAGTCAATATGAAAAATAAATTCTTTTTGCATACTTTATTGAAAAAAATTAGATGAATATATTCTACAAAAATGTTTATTCCATTTTTATTTACACAGTATGCAACAATGTCACTTTTTGTTTCCTCTAGTGACTAATAGAATTGAAAATTAGCCTTTAATTAGTCACACTAATATATTTCAAATCAATTAAGATACAATTGATGGACATATATCATAAACAAACATTAAATGTAGCAACCTAAAGGGAAATTCTGAAGGGAACCAATAATATTTAGATTAGGAATGGTCTAACTTAACTTAAACAATTATGATTTTGCACATCATTTCTAGCTCTAAAAACCTAAACTAAAGGAAGAAAATGCTTGGACAGAAATGGAGGAATAAACTCCAAATGAGTCTCTTTGTTCCATAGTTGCCATAACAAAACTGAGAAGAGTTGTCCCCAAAAAAGACCACAGGGCCATCTCTCTTTGGGAACCAAATTCAGAGCTCAGCAAGTGCAGCTGTCCACTCTTGGACTTCAGACCCGAACTGTAAAGCATCACAAAAAGTATCATTAAAGTATTAAAAAAGTCACTGCCGCAGTGTTTACTGAGACAGACAAGTTAAGAGGAGACAGACAAGACTGCTTTCAGCTTGACACTCCAAAGGTTATAGCAGATCATGAATAAATTATTGATCATTTCAAAAGGTTACTGAGTTCTACCTAAGCAGAATAAGATCATGCACATTACAAACCATTATTTGACATGTACTGACATACTTCTGAATAGACAGTTTTATAACAGCCTCAGTAACAGCAATTTGCCCCTGCATGACTTTTGACTTGGTTTAAAAATCTAAAGTCACTATCTGCAAGATAAAATATTTCAGCTTAGTAATGCTGTGGCAAAGACTTTTTGCCCAAGTCTTGGTCAGAGTGTCATAGATGTGTGTAACTTGGCACCTGTGATGTATATTTGTGGAAAAAGTGGAAAAAGTCATATCCAAGGGTTAAATATTGCAGCATACAACATTTAAACCTATGTAAAAATTGTGTCTGGATGTGCCCACATTAAGTTAAATTTAAAAAGAAATTGCAATAAAAGCTACATTATAACTATAAATTATGTACAAAAGACTGGCTTTTTTCAACTATCTGCTCGACTTTCTCTAAATGTGCTTGATGCATCTCATGTATTATTTTATTATGAATATCACTTGTTTTTGTACATACATTATTGAACTGGCACAAAAAAAACTTCCATGTGGTTGGTTTAATAAGATCTCAGACAGCAGAATTTATCCAATTAAAGGGTGCACAGACTAAGAAAAATAAATATTTCCAACTACATTAACAACCGTTTTGCTATAAACTAAAAGAGGAAATGAGCTTGAACATACAGTAGAGACAGCAGTTTGACGCTGCATGACTTTGAATCAGAGTAACAAAAGCATGCCTGAGGAGTACACTGAACTCTGGTTATATATTACAAATTGGCATTCTGAGCAGCCCTCTGGCAGTTCTGTCTAAATCTCTTGTAATTTAGAGCAGCAAATATAAAAATCAGGTCTGCATATGGCTCCTTAAAAGGATGATTGAAAGGGCTCTTTCTCATTTATACAATTAAAGCAAAATTGCAAAGGCGGACAGCTGGCTTTTTGAGAACTTGGAATCAATAGCACCAATAAACACAAGCTTTGCATTCAAAACAAACTGGATCAGTCTGCTGTACTGTGATAAACAGCTAACATGAGCCATACAAATTTCTGTTTACACTAAACTTCTCATACAATACTGGAAAGCTGTCAGAATTATTAATATGTCAGCTTGCTAACTTAGAAAGGGTTTGCTAATATACATATTAATGAGCTAAAATAAGAATCAAAAGCTGAGCAAGGTGGGATTCATCGTTTTAAGTTCTGACATGAAAAGCTGTTATTTTTACACAACCGACTACCCAAGGATCAGAATGGAATTGCTTAAATGAGTCTTAGATTTTCTTTCATTAAAATGTGCTGAATTTTTCCTGTTATTAACCATTTAATCCATAAATTTCTTTGTGTCTGTCTTCTGAGTTCCTGAGTTTTGCTCTGTAAAGAACTTCTTTAAACCATTCAGGAAATGTTCAGCATCTTAAAAGCTGCAGAAGTAGAATTACAATTAAAATGAATGGTGTAGCTTCAGTCAGTTTCTACTTCTTTGTCAGGTTTATTTGATTCCTGATTAAAACAGCTGTGAGATGCCTCCATTTATCAACCCAAAAGCACAACAAACTTGCATCCTTTCATACTTCCCAATGGTTTCCCCTGAATACAAACAGCCCTCCTGCATTAGCTGTCAACTGAAACGTTGTTAACGCTCTCTGACTAGTTGAAAAACTCAGACACAGAGGAACTCACATCTTTTTGAAGTCAAATGCGGTAAAATCAGGCCACTCGATGTAGCACACCACCCTGCCAGGCAGCTGGTCCATGGTAGAGTAGTAGTACTGAGGAAAGGCCAAGAGCAGAGCCAGAACCCAGATCACGCCAACCACCACCTTGGTCTCTGTGGATGACATACGCTGCTGCAGAGGGTGAATAATGGCCATGTACCTGTGGATGCAAAGACAAATTACAATGCCTTTTAGCACAATATGTTTGCTCATTTGCAAGTATTACCTGAACACTACAAGATTCATTTGCTTAGAGGAGAATGTTTATTGGATGTTGTCATAAGCTGCATTGGCAATATGCTGTTATAGCAACACAATATAGGTCCCAGTGAAACAATGGGCCGCTCTAAGGAGCTCAGTGAGTTCCTTTGTGGTACTGTGATGGGAGGATACCTGTGCAATAAGTCTATTTGAGAAATGTCCTCGCTGCTAAGTATTCCACAGTCTACTATTATTATAAAGTATTATAACAAACTGAAATCAACTGGAAACTGCCAAGGATGATAAATGACCTGTACTTGTATAGCACTTTATAAAGTCCAAAGGACCCCAAAGCGCTTCACACTACATTCAATCATTTACCAACTGACACACACATTCATATGCTGATGGTGATAAGCAACATTGTAGACATAGCTGCCCTGGGGCAGTCTGACTGAAGGGAGGCTGCCATGCACCACCAGTAGTCAAGGTGGGTGAAATGTCTTGCCCAAGGACACAACGTAGTCCTTGGGCAAGACGTACAACATAGACAGAGCTGGGATTTGAACCGGCAAACAACCCACCGGATGAACTTCTACCACTGTCACCACCTTCGCTTTCAAAGTGGTAGGCCATGTAATTGCACAAAGCAGCATCTATGGATGCTGAGATGCATAGTACACAAATGTCATCAACTTTCTGCCATGTTAACAGCTGTAGGCCTCCAAACTTTAGGTGGCCTTCAAAATATCCTATGAATACTCCATAGAGAGCTTCATGAAGTAGGTTTTTTTGGCTGACTATCAAAGCCTTACAACATCTAGTGAAAAGAAAAGCATTAGACGAATGGGTGTAAGTAATATCACCACAAAACTCTAGAGCAGTAGAGACATGTTCTCTGGAGTGGTTGTAGTTTGGCAGTGACAAAGAGAACAACACTTGCCTGACTGACTTGGTACTATAGGGATTCTTTTGTGGGGTTGTTTTAAACTTGTTTGGTTCAGCCCCTAAGTTGCAGTGAAATCAACTCCTAATGCTTCAGCAAAGAAAGTTATTTTGAACAGTTTAATACTCCCAGCTTTGTGGGAACAGTTCAGGGGTAGCCCATTCCTGTTCCGACATAAATGTACACCAGGTCACATAGTAAGGTCCATAAAAACACAGTGAAGTAAGTTTGGTGTTGATTAATCAGCACACATGTTTTACCTAAATCCAATGAATTTGAAAGAAGATTGCAACTAGGCCATCTTGTTCAACATCAGTGTCTGACATCACAAATGCTCTTTTGGAAGAATAATCAAATTTTCTCATAAACATGCTCCAAACTTTGTGCAAAGCCTTCTCAGAAGAGCTGAAGCTGCTACAGCTGAGAGTAGCTCAACAAATCAAACTCCATTGATTAAGAATGGTATTTCACTCAGTTCATTTGGGTAAGAAGGCAGCAAATACTTGTAGCAATGTAATAATGAGGAAGTTGCCTTCCGGCTAAACAACATAAAATTGTGTTTGAAAAGTGCAACCAGAAAAGTCAACATAACAAAGTAATCTACTAATGTTCAAATGTGGTTAAAAGGTGTTTTTTCCACAATGTTCTCTAAAAAAAAAAAAACTCTGAGACATTAACAGAACATATGCATTCATACAGTGATTAAAAAGTACAAGTGAACAATTGTTTTCTAATTAGGTATCCTTAGAAGTGAACCAGTCGTATATGGTGTGGCATGCAACACAAATACAAATCACACTTTTCAGATTGTTTTAAAAGTCCTTTTTTCTGCTTTAGAAATATACCCCAATTGGCGTCACTCCACATAAAATTCCAATATAATACACATAAGTTTGTTATGATGTGATAAAATGTGAAGTAGTAATAGGTGGCCACAAAATGACCCAATTGCATTTGTGCATTCACAATTCAAGCAACCTTTTCACAATATAAGACAATGTTACCTGCACAAATGTAATGCTTATAGGAGACTGGCTCAAAAAACCTTTTTTGTACAGAAAATTTCTCAGCTTTGAGTGCAGACAAAGAGCTGCACAGATGGAGGAAGCAGTGTTTGGAATTTAACCATACAGTACCTTGCTAAAGTATCCATACCCACTAAACTTTTCACATTTTCTCACATTAAAATTACATTTTCAGTGTATTTTGTCACATTTTTAGTGATAGTGTCAAGATCCTGGGTTGCTTAGGCTTCTCTGGGTTTTGCCAGAATGCAATGGAATTGAGAAGCACTGCGTTAAGGTATCTCTACAAGCTTTGCACTTTTCCACCCATTCTTGTTAGCAAAATAGCAGTGTAAAACAGGTTGCTCTTGACAAAGAAACTTCACATCTCAATGGGATTTAACTGTATAAATATAGGTGAAAAAAAACACAATTAAATAAAATAAACAGGTTTTCTTCCAGGATGGCCCTGTGTTTAGCTCTATCCACCGTCCCATCAGCTCTGACCATATTCTCTGTCCCTGCTCAGGAAAAAGAGCCACACATCAAGATGATTCCACCAACAAGTCTCAGGGTCAGGAAGGTACGTTTAGGGTTGGGGTGGTTTTGCCACATATTGTTTTAAATATAGACAAGCAATTCAGCTTTATTCTCATCTGACCTCATCTCATCGTCTTTTAAATATCTGTTACATTTACAAAACAGTTCATTTAAATTAAACTGGTGGACTCCATTTACTTATTAGCTGAGTCTGACCACAAATTGGTTGCACTGGAATTTATTCTGGGATATGTACATTACACTTTTCAATTTTTTTTTTCAATTTTTTTTTTTTTTTTTTTTTTAAAGAATGTTGAGAACCATATCATTTTCCTTTCACTTAAATTAAGTCTCAATTAAGTCTCACTTTTATCACACCCTTCCTCTGATCTGCATGGGCGATTCCCACTGCAGGCTGAGGTTGGCCTTCAGCAGTTGGAGCCTTCTGGGCTCAGTAATTTAAACAGGGCTCTACCATCCACTCTCTCATCTCTGCTCTTCCTAGTAAACTCCTTTGTCCTTCGTTCCAGTTTGTTTTTGGTTGAAATATTCAGTCATATTAACACATACATGTTTATTCATTCATATGCTGGACACACTAAACAAACATACTTATATCTCATATTTATTATCGTTGTTTGGGTTTTGATTATACTTTACAATAAAACTATTTTAACTGGCCTATACCTTTGTCTCCCCTTATTTTTGTTATGGGCCTGTGACACTTTAGGTTGGTCTACTAAACCCTGATAAAATACATTTAAAGTTACGGTTGTAACAGATGTCATTGATGCAGGTATATAAATCTAAATGTATAACATTTTATACATTTAAATGTATAAAATACATTTAAATGTATAAAATGGCTCATTTTATACATTTATCCCATTTTATACATGGGAAATGTTAATAAGAATCATAAATCTGATATATAGTTTCTGTGGAAACCTAACATAGTGGACTAAGCCTTGTAAGATTATAACATTTTCACTGTCTGGCTCTCAGACAGACTACTGTTTCAGTTAAAATAACAACTGTTTTGCAAATATGAAATTTAATTTTCAATCTGAACAAAATTATTTTTTGTGTGTGTAAATGATCAAACACTATCCTCCCTGAAGAGAAACCAACACCAGAGTTTTCTGAAAAAAAAAATGCATCTGGCATATAATAGACTATAAGAATTCTCATCAAATCAGTCCCCAGAGTGCCAGAGCAATCATTTCACATTCTCGTAACCATGCTTCTAATCAGACAGACAATGGGGAGGATGAATAACTTATAACTGACCTGTTACATCATTATCACCCTCACAGAAAAATTAAAATAAAAACCTGTTACTTTCAGGAAGCTGATTGTTTCTACAATTTCTTCAGGAGAAAAAATAAGGTAATGAATTCATCATTTATTAAAAAGAAAGATATGTTAATCAAAACAGTTCAATGACATTGTATGATGTTTTCATAAAAGTAGTCATTTTTAATTCCACAGTATTTTTTGTTTGTTTTGTTTTACCAGAAATGTATCTTTGTTAGAAACCATTAAAATAAAGACCATAATTGTACATATCCAAAGGCTAAGTGCAGTATATTATATTCTTGAAATAGAGCGTCATTTATCAAAGATATAATTTTTTGGGGGATCCATTTTAACTAATGTTCATCACTCAAACACTGCTGTGAGCCAAACAGGTCTAATTAAAGGCTCGAGCCCACTAATAGCCCAAATGAATCAGTTAAACGGATGTACTCATTCTAATTACATCAAATACACATGGAGCTCCTTGAAATCAAAAGCTTCTTGCGGTCATCTGAAATTTGGAGAGCACATCCTTGGCTTTACTTTGCCTTGACTTCAAGCAGAGCAGGCAGCCATGTTGCTTTGCCTTTGCACAGGTGAGTCATGTAAGCAAGCTGGTGTTGTTTGAATCAAACACACGCCTGCAGAGGACAGCTCAGATCATTAACACTCCTGCTGGTATGCAAACACTTTGTTTTTGGGTTTATCAAATGATGATAATCATACAACTTGCAACCTGCATATATTCACTTTTTAAAAGATTTGGGTGCAAAAGACTGAATTTATTGTTGCTTTTCTCTAATCCACACATGGATTATTATAAATATCGGTTTCAGTATATACATACAGTGGAACCCCACTTATATTGTGTTAAATGTCCTTTAGCTAGTTGGACCTTGACATTTCTGGAATAATGGTTGGATATTTGACCCCTCAAATTGGTTGGTCTTTGTGGGCACAGTCCTGGTTTTAAGCATTGTCCACCAATTTTCAATAGGGCTGATGCTGGGGCTTTAGAAAGGCCATTCCAAAACCTTGATGTTAAGCTGCTGTCACACAGTTTATTTTCAATTCAGTTCCAATTAAACTCAGTTCAATTCAGTCCTTTCCAAAGTACTTTCTTAATCTCAGAGTGTAATTAAAATGTTGTTGTAACTCACATTACACAATCAAAGAGTTGTTACAGTTGCTGATGGCTGTGGTCCGGAAGCATCTCCTGTAGCTGTCTGTTTTACAGTGATTCTTAAGATGCCTCTGACTGAAGAAAATTGTTGTTGCATAGAGAAGTCAGTAACCTTTTGGACAATTAATACTTAATCTATTTGATCAGTCACCGCAGTGATGGATTTAGTTTTGGAAACCCAAGATGGTGGATTTAGAACATGTTACCTCTTAAACAGCTTAAACAGACATACAGATGATGGTGTTTTCCTGTCTTTAGCAATTTCTTGAGTCTGATATGTACTTTAAGCACTGTAAATAACAATATTGTTTGTGAGGGTCAGCAGTTTGCTACGGCTCCCATCCACTGGAATGGAGCCAGTGGATGGAAAATAGAGGAGCCTTTTGCTGGTTCTTCTTTCAGCCCTGGGGGCCACTTTCTGGCTTGGGGCAAGCCTGATCAGAGGGACTTCTGCAGCGCAGTGAGGAGGATCAGTTGTGGTTAACCGCTTGGGTAGCAGCAGGGAAGCGTGTGTTTGTCTGGCATGGCAGGGCAGTGCAGCATGTGTGGGATCAAGGTTCCTCCTCTCAGCTCATAGCTGGAGCAAGCATGGTGCTGCAGCAATAGATGACCAGCAACATCAGTTCAGTGATGAAAACAAAGACCGTACCTCTTTTGGGGGTAATCTATATTTCAAAGAATTCTTCTGTAGTGATTTAAATAAGCCAGAGTCGAGGTTTATTCCTTTAGTCAGCATACAGTCACCAGTTGCACATACAGTAAATATCAGTGATATGTGGTCATGCACCCATGACCACATATCACTGATATGTGATACTAGGTAGGTGAGGCACTGCCTCCCCTGTAATCCTGACAAGTAAAATAGGCGCATGAGAAATAAAAATAGATGCTAACAATGAGAAAATCAATTTTTCCTCTTGACTTTTCTATAAATTAGGTTTTTTGTTGTTATCAACATTTTTATGGTTAAAAATTGTTGAATTTACACATTGCCTGTTCAAATACATGAAAGAATTCCTGGCTGAGGCAATGTGGGCTGTGCCTCATCTCTTTGGCGATCATCCCCTTAAAGCTGGCAGATTTTTAAAAATGAAAGGAAAATGAGAGACAAAGATGTTTTTTACAGAGTGACAGAGATATTTGTGGAGAAGGATAGGTGCATGGACTTCATATTAAAATAAAGGTAAGATCACACATGATTTCTAATTTATTCAGAAAAGAGAGGTCAGCCAAAAAAACTTTAAATTTAAATTTAAATTTTTATAAATCAAATTTGACCTTACATTAAATATTCTTTTATTTTTCTTGCAATCATATTGTTGAGTTGTATGGAACTGATTAAAGCATAATTAAAAGATTTAAACAGTTACAGTCAAAATTGAAATATAAGCTTCTATAGCTGTTGGATGTTGGCTTTGTACATCTGACTCTGGGGGAGTCAGTGCCTCACCAGTCATGAACCTCACCACATGTCACTGCTAAATATATACTTTGGATCCAGGGCTTCTTGGAGGAGGCAGTATCTCCCTTCACCAGCAAAGAAAGAAGGTATTTATACTCCTTTATCACCTCCACTTTTTCTTCTAGAGTTTGACCTACAGTCATCTCCTTTGTTTTGTTCACGTTCGAGTTAAGACGATTGTTTCCACACCAAGCCACAAAGCACTCTACCAGCTCTGTGTTTTCAGCTGCTTGACTATCTCTGATACACTCAACGACTACAGAGTCATCTGAGTATTTCTATAGACGACAGGAGTATTCCCCTCTGGTGCTCCTGTGCTGCTTACCCCCTGGTTAGACACATGACCCTTCAGTCTCACAAACTGTGGTCTATTTGTCAGGTAGACATTAATCCAGGTGGTTATTGAGGCCTCTGTGTCTTCTGGAGTTTCTGACAAAGCAAATCAGGCTGAATTGTTTTAAATGCACTGAAGAAATCAAAGAACATGATCCTTACAGTGCTGCCTGCTTTGTCCAGATGACAGTGTGTATAATGAAATCTTCAACTCCAACTTCACGGCGATAAGCAAACTGCAGGGGTTCCTGAAATGTGCTTGTAAGATTACTCAGGTGGGCCAGCAGCAGCAGGACCTTCGTGTAGGATGTCTAGGCAACATGTCTGTAGTTGTCGATGACAGATGGGTCCATTTTCTTTGATATCCAAATAGGGCAGGAGTCCACAACACTGGCAAATTCTCCTTGGTAAGGCTAAGGTTAAAGAGCTGCTGCAGAATCTCACTTAGCTGCTTTGCACAGGCCTTCAGGACTCTGGGGTTAACACCATCTGGACCTGAAACCTTGTTACAGTTCAGTCTCTCCAGCTGCCTCTTCATCTGACTTCTAGAGACATACACTTGGAAGGGGAATGCAAACGCAGCAACAGCATTTCCTGATTTGGTTGAAGACAAAGTTGTAGAAGCAGAAGAGTCCATGACCATAGATGGAAAATAAAACATTTTTCTTACCATATATGCATTTGTATTTTAAAAGATGTCACACAATTCTAAACATGAGAACAGGAATTACTGAAAAATCTCATTATGAATAGTGACTGGGAACAAGGACTTGGAATTCCGTGTTCTGCTGTGTTTGCCCAAGGTGCACTGGTTTTGCTATGATGTTTGTTTGTTTTGTTTGTGTTTTTTTGCATTTAAGGATCAATTAACTGTCTATAAATTAAATTTAAATGCATTCCATCTCATTCTCAGTTTCAGCCATCCAGCATGCAGAGGTTAGTATACTTCCACATTGTCTCCATAGCCCAGTGTGAGATTAAATAATCTTATCATTAAGTGATTGTTGGAATATTTAATGTTTCCATATTGTAACAGCTGTGCATATGTGTGGTATACATGTTGTGTGAGAGCTGCAGCACTTAAAGCACAAGATTTTTTGACATATCCAAAAAATAGTGCATGTTGCGTTATATGGGGGTCAAATGATGTATGCTAATGTCAAATACATCAGAAGGCACGAAAAAGTGATAGTCTTCTTCCTTATCAATTTGCAATACCTCCGGCAGTAAAACAACCCCACAGCATAATGCTACCACAGCCATGCTGGACAGCTGGCATAGTGTTCAGTCAGCAGCTAGTTAGCTGTCTTAGCATGAAGGTGGCAGGGGGTTAGAAGATTTAATGCTGTTTACAAGTACTTTTACATATTATTTTTACACCAAATAAATAAAATGGAATAAATACAATAGAAATGATGACAGAAACAGTTTGTTTGTGGAAAATTGTAATTTATTTGTTTATTTTTGCTTTTGTTGAACTCCTAAACTATTTCACATAGACATGGAGTCATGCCCTTGCAAGCATTCACAGACAGGTAAGGTAGTTTCAACAATTAGATATTGGAAAAGTATACTGTTATACTTCTCTTACTTCTCAATACTTTCTCTGCAAACAAAAATTTAGAATTGACTTATTCCTGTAAAATCTAACACCAGTTATTGTAATTTATTGTCAAATTGAACCTGAATCAAAAAAGAATTTGCCTCAATCAATAAACACCATACAAAGCTCTCATCTGAAAGTACAATAACAAAAACATTATAACACAAATTCCTGCCATGTTCAATTGAAAACAAAGCCCATATAATCAATATTAAACAATAAAAACATTAGCAACATAATTGCTCTGTCGCTCTATAAACAGCAACAAAATTAGAAGAGGGTATTCAAACGTAAGTTGGCCATAAAAAGTGCTGACAGTGTTGATGAGACTTCTACAGCTGTGACCTCTGACATGATTTTATGTAACCATTTTATTTTTATTTTTTTTATTTAACCTTTATTTTACCAGGATGATAAAAACCATTGAGATTAAAAACTTATTTTTCAAGAGAGTCCTGGCCAAGAGGCAGCGACAAATACAACACAGAAAAATACACAGTTAAAAGGAAATGTAAAGCTATAAAAAACAGGTACATTTAATAGAATCAGCCTCAAAAACTTTTAGTTTAGATTTAAAAGCACTAAACAAGATGAATTCAGTCAATCTAAAAATTTCTTGTAACAAGTTCCATGAAGGAGGGAGCCTTCTTTCCCAATTCAGTCTGAGCAAAAGGGACAGAAACAAGCATCAAATTGTGTGAGCGAAAAGTACAAGAGTCAACATTTCTCAGTGAAATTGCAGTACAAATATATGCTGGCAGGAGTCCAAGTAGTGCCTTGTAAATAAAACTTAACCAATGGGATTTCCTTCGGATAGCCAGACCAGGCCATCCCACCCATGAGTATAAATCACAGTGGTGTGCTGACATTTTGCAATTTGTAATGAACCTCAGAGAAGAGAGGTAGCCAGAATCAAGCATCTTAAGACATGACATTGTGAGTAAGCAATCATATACAAGAGGTCTCCATAGTCCAACACAGACATAAAAGTTGCAAAGATAAGCCGTTTTTTTTTTTTTAGCACTATATGAAAAACACAATTTATTTTGAAAATAAAAGCCCAGCTTTAATTTGAGCCTTTTCACAAGACATTCCACATGGGGTTTGAAAGTGAGGGAATCATCAATCAAAATGCTAAGTATTTATATGTGTGAACCAGCTCTGTTTCATTTCCACTATTTATATTCTGATTTTGTCACATAATGAGAGGACACTGACAGCAAACAAAGTTAAATGGGAGGTAGCACAGCCTTACCCCTGCTCCTCTCATGCTTTGCTCAGCACAGCAGGAGTCTGATGAGTTACGATGAAAATATGACTCTGTTTCTGCCACTCTGAACATAAGAGGGTTTTGCATTAAAATGAATCGGTGTAATAATCTGCTTTTTTGAGTTTTATCACATAGTGGTGATTTTAAAAAATGTAACCTTAATTGTTCTTTGTTACTTTTAATTCTTTAAAATAGAATGTATTATTTTCTTTTCTTTTGGTTCTTGTTCCTTTTTAGTTTTCTAAAGCTCTAAACCAAGCTTCTGAGTTTGACACATTGTTTGGAACTGCCTATACTAAGTTTTTTTTGCCAGTTGGCACACATCTTTGCTACATTAGTCATTGCATCTCTTGGTATTTGTGCTTGCCAAGTCAAGGATTTTTCTGCTTTTTTCTTCTCCCCAACTCTGTTTCCACCCTGAGTGTTTTAGGTAATAAAGTTTGTAATTTCCTCATCCATCTGCCTCCTGCCCTTGAGCCTACATTTGGATCCTCTCCACTCCTACCACACACAATTTGAAACTGGGAATAAAGTCAACAAGTGATACTGAACTTACAACTGCTGCATTCATACAATGTGGTGGAGAAAAATTATCTTGTTGTATAACCTTGTGAAAACTAGGAATAGAAACGGTTAGTTATATCATAACAGTCAGATTGTTTTGTAAATCCATATTTTATACACAAAATATATTTGCTTTTATATGAGCATTGAACCTTCATTGTTGAAACCCTTTTTCCTGCTCATTCTTTCCCTTGCCTATACGCTGCACTATGCATTGTTGTTATTAAATTATTATATGTCCAACTTTTATAGAGTATTTTTAGGTATGTCCAGGATTAAGATCTACAAAAGTCTTCGGAACTCATTTAATTTGCTTTGATAAATTTGCTCCCAATTGAGATTATTTACTGATAAACAAGTATTAGTTTTAATTCTATCGCTGACACCACTTTGAGTTGCTGCACAGACATGCAGGGAAAATAAAGTTACAAAACTAAGAAGACTCACTGACGCGACAGGTTTGTGTTGAAATGAATCTGTTTTTTTGAACGCTGGTTGAATATGTATTCAAACATTGCTTTTATATCAAACATCAGAATGTGCAATACCTTGCTACAGCACTTATACCCCTTCAGCATTACACATTTCGTCACATTACACCATAAAATAAAAAGTATTTTATTTGACGTGACTGACCAACACAAAGTAGTGGAAGTGAAGGGAAATAATACATTCTTTTCAAACATTTTTACTAATAAACATCTGAAATCACCTTCAGAAGTCACCTTAACAAATAGTCCACCTTTAATCTCAATGTAAATTCAGATGTTCTGTAAAGGTCTTGTTAGTGAACATTAGAGAACAAACAGCAATATGAAGACCATCGACCACAGCGAACAGGTCAGAGATAAAGCTGTGGAAAAGGTTATAGCATAGTTTGGTTATAAGACAATATCCCAAGCTTTGATAATCTCAGATGCCACTGATTAACCCATTATCTGAAGATAGGAAGGGCATGGGATAAATGCCCACCTAAACCAACATAGTGGCAAGGACAGCTTTTTTAGTAACTCTGGAGGAGCTGCAGAAATCAGCAGCTCAGATATGAGAATCTGTTGACAGAACTGAACAGCAAACAGAAAAAATACAAAAAACACATGAAGTCCTGTTTGCAGTTTGTCATATGCCCTGCAGAAGAGTCAGGAAATGTGGGAAAAGGTGCTTTGGTCTGATGAGTTCAAAATTAAACATTTTGGCTCTTGTGCGATTAATGAAGCACGGTGGTGGCAGCATCATGTTGCAAGGACACTTTTCTTTAGCACAGACAGGGAAGCTGGTCAGTGTTGAATACAGGCCAATAGTTGATGAAAACCTGTTCGATTCTGCAAAATACTTGAGGCAGAGAAAGAGTTTCACCTTCCAGCGGGAAAACAACCCTAAATATACAACCAGAGCTACAATGGAATGGTTTAGCTCATGGGTCTTCAAATCCAGATCTCAACTGCCGGTGTCCTGCAGCATTTAGATGTGTCTCTACTTCAACAGACCTGAGTCAAATAATAAGGTTGTTGGCAGGACTCTGGAAAACTTGACTGCATACTGAGGAGGTAATTCAGCCTTTTGATTCAGGTGTGTTGGACCAGGGACACATCTAAAAATTGTAGGACACCAGCCATGGATTTGAGGACCCCTACTTTAGATCAAATAATATTTGTGTGTTGCAATGGCCCAAAGTCCAGATCTATATCCTATTCACACTCTGAGGCAAGACTTGAAATTTAATGTTTACAGACATTTTCCATTAAAACTGACTGAGTTTGAGCTATTTTTCAAAAATTATGGGCAAACATTTCAGCCTCTAAATGTTCAAACCTGGTAAAGACATACCCAGAAAGACTTGCAACTGAAACTGCAGCAAAGGTGGCTCTACAAAATATTGATACCGAATATAAATGCACTACTTTGTGCTGGTCTATAAAGTAAAATCCTGGTAAAACACATTGAACTTTGCCATTGGAGTATGACGAAACATGGAAGGGCTTAAGGGGTGTGAATACTTTTGCAAGGCAGTTTGTATCATCTGGCAAATCTTCTCAGTACTGAACAAATTCTCTCAAACTGTTTCAACATGCACAGTTATTTTCAACAAATAATCTGTAGGTACAAAGCTTTGCTTGGTGTTAGCTCATTCACAGCATAATAACATCTAACAGCATTAATAGTACAATTGTTAGAAATCCCTTGTAAAGACAACAGGTACCCAAATTTTTTGTTATAGAAAAAATTTAGCATTTTAATTTCAGGGGAGCAGTGACTAGTGTTTGAACTTGATGTTTAAACACCATTCCTCTTTTCTCCTACTTTCAGCATGCTTCAGGTCACGGGCTGCTGTTTGATTTTCTCATTGCCTGCAACCAAAGACTGATCTATGCTCCTACAACGTAATTCGACATGAACAGGTCATCTAATAAACTTAAGTTAGTCTGCTAGAGCAAAGAGACACTTCATTTTTATAGATCTGCTGTTAGTAGCCTATTGTTTTTATCTTTTTATTCCTCATGTTAGAAAGCCCTCCTCTGAACCTTGTATTTCAAATATCTGTCTGTGGGCAATATCTGATTACACACAGAGAGGTTGCTCCTTACAAGATGTAACCAGCATGGGTAGAGGTGCCAGATTTTGTGGGTGACTTACACTTCCAATTACCTTCAAATAGCATCTAAACTGCCATGGCAATGCAACGGTTCGATATAAACACCGTGAGGCTGCTTCACTGTTTTCTTTAGATGTCATTGATTAAGAAGGAAGAAGCAGAAGTGACAGCTAGAAGTGCTTGCCTTCAAGGTTGCCAGCAATTTTTTTCTTTTAAATTGCATTTGATGCTAAGCTGGGGTAATTTAATCAGGAATTTGTTTCCTCTGGTTTATTGTTCTCACAAGGGTTTGCTGTTGTTGTTTTGCAGAAGGTTAGGTGAAATTACCATCAACATTTGGAAGGAGATAAGCCATGTGGAGGTGGTAGTGCACATGATCTGTGTGTGTGTATGAGGTCTTTGAGCTAGGTTATAAACATTCTGCCCCTAAAGTCACATTAATAACCAGCAAACTCTGCTGTGCAAAACTATTATCCACTTGTATGCCACACGACAACCTCTTCACTGATTAGTGAGTGTGTGTGTGTGTGTGTGTGTGTGTGTGTGTGTGTGTGTGTGTGTGTGTGTGTGCTTGTGTGTGAATGTAAAAATGCACAGTGACCAGCTTGTTCATTTGATAAGACAGTTGATAATTTTATATCAAGTCAGATTAATCCAGAAGTATACACATGCTTGTGGTAAAAATATCATTGTGATCTCATCAAACATTAAAACTTGAGGAATATCCAATGCAATGCTTGGAAGAATTTTGCATTTTAAAATTCCATACTTTATGTTGTGTGACGCATATTGTCACATTACGTAATTAATGTTTGTGTCCTCATTGGTATAGTAATATTTAGTATATAATAATGTGTATAATTTAAAGCCCATGAAAAACTTTAAAGAAGTTATGGATAGATCAAAAAGTAATGTCAAAGTGATGTAGCAAACCTTTTTTTCCTTTTAATTTAATATCACTGAATTATATTATATTATATTATATTATATTATATTATATTATATTATATTATATTATATTATATTATATTATATGTTATATTGAAATAACTGTTTTGTAAATTGGAGCATAAATGAGTCCATTCTTTGCAAAGTTACAGAATTTAATTTCTTATTGTTTTATACTTCAAGACTCAAGATTATATTGCATAAGAATCTTGATTTCCATTAGAATTATTAGTTGGTGAAATGACTCAAATATTTTTTGCAACCTAACAAAACAGGCAATAGAAAAATGAAAGAGCAATAACGATGTAGTAGTCATTTTCCTTTTTGTTATTGTTGTACTACATGTTCTGTCCACCGATATGGTCATGTCACCAAGCACTACCATCATTACAGCACTAAAGAAGGATAAAAATTAGATTCGGTGACAAAACCCTTAGTATGTGAAGAAATATTGAGTGGCAGAGCTACTTTAATATTTTATCTACAGTAGAATAGGGAAGTGTATCCACTTTTGGTTTCTGAGAAATTAAATTAGGTTAATCTATTTTCTATACCTGCTTATCCTTGTTGGACCAAAAAGGGGGCTGGTGCTCATCTCTCCATCTCCAGCAACAGCTGGGTGAGAGGTGGGTTTCAGCAATTCAAGACGAACATACAAACAGTGGAGAAAGACCATGATAGGGATTTGAACCCAGGACCTTCTTGTTCAAGGCAGATTGATTTTATCTGTTCATCCATCCATCCAGTCTAAACCTACTTATAGATGCATGGTCACATGGGGGTTGGAGCCTTTCTCCAACTGTCATTGGGCGAGATGTCATTTGGTGGGGTACACCCTGGACGGGTCACCAGTTCATCACAGGGCAACAGAGGGACACACAGGACAAACAACAATGCACACAAAAACTCATACCTAAAGGCAATTTAGAAAGAAAATGAACATAACAGTCATGTTTTTGAACTGTGGGAGTACCCAGAGAGAACTCTCATATGCACAGGGAGAACATGCAAATTCCATGCAGAAAGACACCAGGCCAGGAATTAAAACTCAGAACCTCCTTGGCAAGTGTTACCAGCTGGGCAACAGTTAAATAAATAAATACCCAGACAGAACCCACACATGCATGTCAAAACATATTCATTGCTCAAAGTCTCAAGCTGTGATTTGCTTTAAAATCAAGTTCAGTGAAGATGAAATAAAAATAGTCAAACAGGCAATACTCTAACTGTGCTGAACTGAAAGACATGAACTCAGTGCAACTCTCTCTAGCAGTACTGATCATTTTCTATATTGGAGTGAATGGCTTCTGCAAACGAGGAACTACAGGTGCAATTTTAGATACTCTGCCTATAAGGTCAAGAGCTTGGTGAATTCCCTGTGTGTGCACATATAAATCCAGCACACTATTTCATTCCTGCCTTTGTAGACATCAGCTATTAGTATGTTTAGTCCTGGTAAAGAGAAATACACCCCTCTTAAATTTTATAGGTTACCATAATTTGTTTATAGCAAGGGTTTTTTGGGTGTTGGCTTCATCTTTGTTTAACAAATAATGATTTTGCTAAATCTATGGTTTGTGGTTTTGTTTACTTGTTTTAAATTTTAAAAATTTTAGAACTTTACAAAAACTGGTATTCAGTATATAATATATGTTCTATTATTTTAAAAAATCAAATTAACAGAGGGTATTTCCACCGTAGATGTTAGCATCCAACCTTGTTTTACCTTTAAATAAATATTACCTACATATAGAAACTAAAGTATCATGTTTTCACTATTAAACCATATTGCCTATACTGAATGTGTTCGTATGGCCAGTTGTTGTTACCTTAAAGGAGCCTACTCCTGGCAGGAAGTGATTAATGGGCCAATTTTAGTAACAATTTTTGCTTTATTTTATCTTATCAACTAAAGAAGGAAAATGTGACTGAAATCAGCTTTGATTGACTGATTTTATTTATTTATATAGCACTTAATGCTACATAATACTGAAACTCTACAATAAAAATCACTGTAAAAATCACATCACAAAAAAAGAAAACGACAAAATATAACAATAGTAATAAGAAAAATATCACTGTGCCACACGATATTAAAAACCTGCCAGAAAAAATAACTCGAGCTTACACTTAAGGATGCCAGTGCCAAAGTTGGAGCGAAGGTCTAAAGGGAGTTTGTTCCAGACTCGAGGTGCTTCCACTGAGAAAGCCTGGTCACCTTGCTTTAGCCTTGTCCTTAGAACGTTTAATAAAAAATTAATTTGAAGACATCAGGGACCCACTGTGTACAGAAAGACTTAAAAGTTCAGATAAAAAAGGTGGGGAAAGGCTATTAAGAGCTTTAGAAACAAACAAAACTTCGAAATCAATACTAAAATGGGCAGGGAGCCAGTGTAAAGAGGATAACACAGGGGTGATGTTCTCATGTCTATAGGTGTTGGTTAATAGAAGGGTAGCCACATTCTACACAAGTTGAAGTTGTCTTAAAGAAGACTGAGGGACACCAATATAGAGTCCATTACAGTCCATTAAAGTAATCAAATATAGAACTAATAAGGGCTTCAATTACCTTCTCTAAGTAGGTACTTAGATACGATTGACTTAAATCATATCTAAGTCAATACGATTTAATGGTACAGATGGAAAAAGCTGGATTTGACCACAGAGTCAATTTCTTTATTTAATTTAAACTGCTGATCAGATATTACCCCCACGTGACAGTGATATTTAACTGAAAATGGAGAGCCCAGACATCTGTGGTGGCAATGTGACCAAATAAAATACATTCAGTCTTTCAATCATTTAAAAACAAAAAGTTTTTACCTAGCCATTGTTTGACAACCATTATGCAGTCCAAAAGAAAGAGAATCACATTACTGACACCTGGCTTAAAAGGCAAATAGATTTGTAAATTGTTGGGATGACATGCTGAAGGTGGAGTGTCGGAAACAGTAGGAGCTTCTTAAAGATACAGAGGCCAATTTCAAGGCCCAAGTTAACTTTATATATATATATATATATATATATATATATATATATATATATATATATATATATATATATATATATAAATTCCCTTCTCACCCTCCACGGGTGGTCTTTCTCAACCTCTGAGCTCGGGTCCTCTACCAGAGGCCTGGGAGCTTGAGGGTTCTGCGTAGTATCTTGGCTGTGCCGAGAACTGCACATTTCTGGACTGAGATGTCTGATGTTGTTCCTGGGATCTGTTTTAGCCACTGCTCCAGCTTGGGGGTGACTGCCCCGAGGGCCCCGATGACCACAGGCACCACTGTGGTCTTCACCTTCCAGGCCTTCTCCAGTTCCTCTCTGAGGCCCTGGTATTTCTCCAGTTTCTCGTGTTCCTTTTTCCTGATGTTGCAATCGCTTGGTATTGCTACATCCACCACAACGGCTTTCCTCTGTTGTTTATCCACCACCACGATGTCCGGTTGGTTCGCCATTACCATTTTGTCTATTTGGATCTGGAAGTCCCACAGGATCTTAGCTCGGTCATTCTCCACCACCTTTGGGGGTGTGCCCCACTTTGATCTCGGGGCTTCCAGTCCATATCCTGCACAGATGTTTCTGTACACTATGCCCGCCACTTGGTTATGACGTTCCATGTACGCTTTCCCTGCCAGCATCTTGCACCCTGCTGTTATGTGTTGGACTGTCTCAGGGGCCTCCTTGCACAATCTACACCTTGGATCTTGTCTGGTGTGGTAGATCTGAGCCTCTATTGCTCTGGTGTTTAGGGCCTGTTCCTGTGCAGCCAGGATGAGTGCCTCTGTGCTGTCCTTGAGTCCAGCTTTGTCCAGCCATTGGTAGGATTTCCTGATATCAGCCACTTCAGTTATTTGTCGGTGGTACATCCCATGTAGGGGCTTATCCTCCCATGATGGTTCCTCCAGCACCTCAACCTCTGGTCCCCATTGTTTGAGACATTCGCTGAGCACATCGTCGGTTGAGGCTTTGACCTTGATGTATTTATGGATCTTGGATGTTTCATCCTGGACAGTGGCTCTCACACTCGCTAGTCCTCTGCCTCCGTCCTTACGGCTCGTGTATAGTCTCAGGATGCTGGATTTAGGGTGGAACCCTCCATGCATGGTTAGTAGTTTCCGAGTTTTAACATCCATGGTCTTTATCACTTCCTTTGGCCAGCTTATTATTCCTGCAGGGTATCTGATTACTGGCAAGGCATAGCTGTTTATAGCATGGATCTTGTTCTTGCCATTGAGCTGGCTTCTCAGGACTTGCCTTACTCGTTGGAGGTATTTGGCTGTGGCTCCTTTCCTTGTGACCTCATCGAGGCTGCCACTTGCTTGTGGTATTCCCAGGTACTTGTAACTGTCCTCAATGTCTGCTATTGTTCCCTCTGGGAGTGAGACCCCTTCTGTGTGGATGACCTTCCCTCTCTGTGTAACCATCCGACCACACTTCTCTAGTCCGAATGACATCCCAATGTCAGTGCTGTAGATCCTGGTGGTGTGGATCAGTGAGTCGATGTCTCGTTTGCTCTTAGCGTACAGCTTGATGTCATCCATGTAGAGGAGGTGACTGATGGTGGCTCCGTTCTTGAGTCGGTATCCGTAGCCAGTCTTGTTGATGACTTGGCTGAGGGGGTTCAGACCTATGCAGAACAGCAGTGGGGACAGAGCGTCTCCTTGGTATATGCCACATTTGATGGACACTTGTGCAATTGGCTTGTAGTTGGCTTCAAGGGTGGTTTTCCACATCCCCATCGAGGCTGCAATGAAGGCTCTTAGAGTCCTGTTGATGTTGTACATCTCTAAGCATTCAATGATCCAAGTGTGTGGCATTGAGTCATAGGCTTTCTTGTAATCAATCCAAGCCGTGCACAGGTTGGTGTGTCGGGTTTTGCAGTCTCGGGCGACTGTTTGGTCTACCAGGAGTTGGTGTTTGGCTCCTCTGGTATTTATGCCGATGCCCTTCTGTGCTGTACTCATGTATTTATCCATGTGCCCACTTATCTTAGCTGCTATGATGCCTGACATGAGCTTCCATGTTGTAGAGAGACAGGTTATTGGCCGATAGTTGGATAGGACCGAACCCTTTGAGGGATCCTTCTGGATCAGGATTGTGCGCCCTTCAGTTAACCATTCAGGGTGAGTCCCACTTTGTAGCAGCTGGTTCATTTGAGCTGCCAGTCGCTCATGGAAGGCAGTGCCTCCATGATCCATGCCTACTTTAGCCAGTAGGCATGGATCATGTCAGGACCTGGCACTGTCCAGTTTTTCATACCTGAGACTCTTTCTTGGACATCTGCCACTGTGATAGTTACTGGGGCTTGCTCAGGGAGGTTGCTGTGGTCATCTCGTAGAGAGATTAGCCACTGTGCATTGCTGTTGTGGGTCGCCTCCCTTTCCCATATGCCTTTCCAGTACTGTTGGGTCTCCAGCCTTGGTGGGTCTGCTCTGTTGTTATTACCCTGCCACTGAGAGTACACTTTAGCTGGTTGGGTGGAGAAGAGCCGGTTAATCCTCCTGGCTTTATTTTCTCTCGTGTACCTCTTTAGGCGACTGGCCAAGGCTTGGAGCCTTTGTTTGGCAGTTTCGAGCGCTTCAGGTATGGGCATCTGGCTGTACCGCTTGGGTACCGGTCTTGTGATTGCACCTCTTTGGAGCTCTGACAATTGGCTCACTTCCCTCCTTGTTACCTTGATTTTAGCCTCTAACCGTCTTTTCCATGGTGGGTATTGAATCTCATGGTTGCTCCTATAGCCGAGCATCTCAAGGATCACTGATGCTGAGTTGTACACGTTATGGTGTTGGTAGGGATCGTTCTCAATGCTGAATTCACATCTTCAATGAGACTTTCTGATGGTACTTCACTCAGCCGTTGTAATTGGCATCGGGATTGCCTGGTGTTCATTCGGGCCACGATCCTACCTCTCAGGTCAGTTGCTGCCTCGTTCAGCTTTGATGGTTCGTTCATTATTGGGGCTGCATACCCAATCTCCGGGTGGGGAGTTGAAGCTAACTCCCCTCTGACCTGGCGTCCTGGCTCCCCCTTGCCGTAGCATTTGTGTTGTACCTCGTCTATCTCAAGTTGTGACAGCATTTGCCATTTGCGGATGTTGGAACACTGAGCTACTAGTTGTTTGGCAGTTAGTGTTGAATGGGGATGTCGACGTAACCATTCCTCCCGCATTCTTTGCATGTAACCCCTCTGACTAGGGTTACTTGAGTAGTAGCATTCCAACAGATCCAAGTTTTCACCTCTCGCCCAATTCCGTCTTGTTCCAGTAACCCATTTTTCGCGAAGGTGCCCTGGTTCCCCAGCACCTGACGCAGACCTTGTTTGGCCGGGCGATGTCTGAGCCGGCATGGCGTGTATTCCTTTGTCACTCATCATGAGGTAGGCAGTAGCGCGAAGGATCTTGCCTAAGGACCCACACTGGATATCTCAACCAAGCGACCCGGCCTGGATTCGAACCCCGGTCTCCCGGGTGAAGGTCGGGTGACTTACCCATTGAGCTACCCAGCCGCTTCCAGTTGAAGCGGTGAAGTATATATACTTCAATATATATATATATATATTGAAGTATATATATATATATATATATATATATATATATATATATATATATATATATATATATATATATATATATATATATATATATATACTTCAATATGGACTTTAATTTTTTAATAGTGATGATCAGGTACATTATTAAGAAAAAGTCAGAGTGAGAGCCATTTAAAGCAACTCTGTTGAGTTTCTATTAGTGTTTGCATTATAAGAGGTTTTCGTTATTTTCATTTCAATAAAAAACTGGGGGCACAGCCATCAGCTCCTCTGGAACACAAGAAGACCGAGCTCTCCTCATCTCTGTGTTTCTGCCTGTCTGCCTTTACTTATTACATGAGATCCAGTCACAACTAATTCAGTTTCTCCATGCTCAGCAGCACATTAACAGAGATGTGCCGTGATGTGAAGAAACTTCATGATAAAGACAAAGGTATGTCATTTTAGAATGTGCTTCTCCTTACAGTGAGAAAGTTCAAAGAAATATGCGGAACACCTTTTGTACACATGTTGATCTGATCAGCAGCCACCCCAAAGACAATTAGACTTAAAAGGTAAACCCAGATGAATCAAACGGCAGAAGATATAACAGCTATGTTAGTTTGAAGAATGAGAAGTTGCCCGTTCAACATACAAGTTCAGTAATTGTTTAATGATTCAATTTCCTGACTCAAGTCTTTCGAATTCCCCCTTCTTGCTTTTGAATATCTGCTTTGTCCACATTTCATTGAAATACAAAACACAACAACATGCACCATATTGCTTTTCATGGATCTGGAACTCTATGTAGCAAAATCTTCAGCAGCATCAGCTAGACACAAGTTTAGTGGTTACATAGGTACTGTTGCATCTAAAATTATTCAACCCCCACAGGAAATTAGGTTTAGTGGAAAAATTCCCAATTAATTAGGTGTTTGCAACAAATAAATTACTTAAGAATAGTTTAAATAATTAAATAAAACTTTCATTACAACAATTTTATTCTATTGTCCTTTTTTCATTCACTATATCTGTTTCAAAATTATTCAATACACTGAGCAGAATCTCTCATAAAAGCACACATTAGCAAATCAGGTATGGCCTTTGGCACACTTGATCATTTCACACTTGTATTTCAGATGCAACCTGGACTGTTGATTACAACAATTCATTGCATCTTAGAAATGTGCCTAAGTCAGGAAAATTGTCAACAACTTCATCAAAATAATTAACCTGCACAAACAAGAAAGAGAACATTAAAAAAGGCCCAGGAGTTTTCTCAGAAAAACAGTTGGAAGCATTGTTCCCCAGTTTAGAGTGAAAGAACCAGTGGCTAAGCCACTTTGTAGCAGAAAGAGGATGGCTGGCACAAGTTTCCTCGAAGGTAGATAGTCAAAACCCTTGACTGGCACAAGCCACTGATTTTTCAGTTTTCACAGTAAGCCAAGAGCTCCATGCTTGGTTGAACAACAAGGCAGTTGTTCAGCTGATTAGCATCACAAAATAGTTCAAATATCTCAACTGCAGCCACAAATCCTAGATGAATTGAGAAGGAAGCATCATGGATGCAGAGCAGGAGCAAAGAGGAGAGAGAGAAGGAGGAAGTTAAAACCATCTCTTCTGACAATCATAATATAGAATACTAGATTGTTGGTAAACAAGTTGGATGAACTCCAAGGCCTGAAAAGAACCCAGCCAGAGTATCAGGAAAACAGTATTATGTGTTTCACTGAAACATGGATGACTGAGAATTTACTATAGAGACAAGGTTTACTTACACAAGAACCCCCCTAACTGACTGTGTTTACAAAGGAACACACAATATCGCAGAGGGAGAGCCCAGATCATTCAGTGGATATTGGTTAATTTAGATAATGAATAACGAGAAACAAAATTACATTGATTGGTTCAAAAAACAAAGTGAAGGGAATCCATGGTTTAGACTAAACCCCCCACTTCACCTTTAAAAGAAAATGTATTTTTAACGCTAACATAATTCAATTCTTTAAAGTGATGAATCAAAATTTTAACTGTGGATCAGCGATATGTCTGGAGGAGCAAGAATGAAGCATAAACTGAGAAGCTGGAGGGTAAGTACAGATGGGTAAATTTATGTCATTATGTCACTGTGACACTTGATCATTTTACTCATGACAAATTTTAATGTTTTGGTGAAACATTTGTGGACAAAACCTACAGAAAAAAACTTGTTCTGCTTCATAAACTTAGCGCTTTGGCTTGAATGTTGCAAAAAAAAAAAACAAAAACAAAAAAAAAAAACAGAGTACAGAGAGTGGACTCAGGACTTTGTTGAATGGTGCCAGCAGAACGACCTCCTGATCAATGCCGCTAAAACCAAGGAAATGGTGATGGACTTCCGCAGGTGCAGACCCACCTAACTGACACTGGTGAACATACAGGGATCGTGGACTGTTACAAGTACCTGGGTGTTCACCTGAACAATAAACTGGACTGGACTCACAACACTGATGCGCTTTACAGGAAGGGTCAGAGCAGACTCTCTACCTGCTGAGGAGACTGAGGTCTTTTGGAGTGCAGGGGGCGCACCTGAAGACCTTCTTTGACTCTGTAGTGACATCAGCCATCTTCTATGAGCCTGTATGCTGGAGCAGCATCTTATCTACAGCTGAGAGGAAGCATTTCCATAAGCTCATCAGGAAGGCCAGCTTTGTGCTAGGATGCCCCTTTGACCCAGTGCAGGTGTTGGGAGATAGAAGGACTCTGGCTAAAATAACTTCACTGATGGACAAAATCTCCCACTACATGCATGAAGCTGTTGCTGAGCTGGAGAGCTCCTTCAGTGACAGACTGCTGCATCTTCGATGAACAAAAGAGCATTATAGATGTTCCTTCCTCCCAGCAGCTGTTAGACTCTATAACCATCATTGCTCCCAACAAACTCAATAAGTGTTTATATATCCATGCTAGTATCTGTACAACTTTACAGTTTTTTATTGTCACTTTTAATGGTCAGAGACATGCACATCTTGTATATTTTTAATTAACCAAATCACTTGGTTACCCATTCCTCTGGACTGTTTTTTTTTTTAACTGCACAGTATCTATGTTGAAATCTTGCCCTTACTATCCAGTATTTTTGATTCTTTATTCTGTTTATAAATATATTCTATATAATATTCTATCTTTGTGTGAGTCTGTTTGCTGTTATGACCTGTCACTACTGTTGCTGTTGCACAGAAATTTCCCCATCGTGGGACAATGAAGGATATTTCTATTCTATTCTATTCTATTCTATTCTATTCTATTCTATTTAAGAGAGCTGATCATGACATATACACTGAATTTATGTTTGAATTTGATTGAATGTCAAGTTTGACATGTATAACTATGTCAAACCATAACTGTAGAACAAAAAGAAAAGCCTTACATGTATTTTTAGCATAGGAAAAGCTTTATTCAGCACTTAGTGGAAAAACCTGAAAGAGTCAAGAAGTTTTCCTGCCCTGATTTTTAAATCAAAGAGAACTTGGCAGGAGGTGAATTTATGAACCTGTTCTCAATTTTACTGTCGTCATGCCCCTTTTCAGTCATCATATAATCTCATTGCGGTCAGGGAAAAATACTTCCTTTCTACTTTTCATGCTCTGGGAATAGATCATGGAGAAGCAGAAGGATGAGACAAGATTAACGTCCACTGATAGCCCCTCTGGGACTCACAGAGAGGAAAAGAAGAAGTGGAAATTAGAATAAAATGAGCTTGCCATATACCATCCCTTCTATTGCTGCACAGTATCTGCTATAGTGATTTCGTCCGACTACACAGATTGTCTGATTTCAACAGTACAGTTGGTAAACTTAAGCTATCAATGTTTCATCTGTTGGAAAGTTGTCTCCCAAGAAGCATGAAAGGCTGCCTGTAGAGGCTCAGAGGTCAGAGAGGTATGCAAGTGGCCACGGAGCTGTCAGGTTTTAATCCCCTTGGTCACCTCTAATGACCCATTCCTCCACATTATTCCTGGATTATCTTTAGAAATCAAGCCTAATTTCAAATTTGCACAGCTTGCAAGATGTATTTCACACCATGCAAATTATTTGTTTGATCTAATCGAATCTAATTATTCTGATCTAATCTAATCTAATCTAATCTAAGGGTGAATTAAAATCACTTTAAAAGTTAAAGACTGACCTGTGCATGATGTTTTGCTCAAAGACTCAGTTATCCCCAGGAGGGATAGGATTTACATATGTCTGAAAAAATGTGAATCTTGTGAACCTGTTCCTCATACAAAATATTCAAAAGATTGGCTCACTTTTTTTTTTAAACCAGCCTGGAGTGTTATGATTCATGTTTGGTCCTGCCCATGCTGTAATTAGTTTTCATTCTACTCACCTGTGTCACCTGATTGCTGATCTGTGCCACCTGGGCCCTGCTCTACTTAACTCCTCTCAGCCCCTGCCTCCCTGCCAGATTATCGACAGCCACGAGCCAGTAGAAATCCAGCGTTTCATGCCTTGCCTTCTTGTGTTTCTTCGACCCATTTCCGTCCACGGATCTTCCCCTCCTGCCAAGCCCGTTACGGATTCCTTTGGTTCTGGATTTCTGGACCCTGACTCAAGCTCCGCTTCACGACCACCGAGTATTGCCTGACCCTCTAGTTAAGTTTGCTCTCTCTGCCTCTCCGTGTATAACCTCTGCCTGATTATCGTCTAGCCCCTGGTACTGCGTTGGATTCCCTTGTGGAGACCTTCATCGATTCTTCCTGAGCTGCTACCAGTTCCTGATTCTAAATAAACTTGTTTTTCCTGTACGTACTTCTGTGTGTGGTTGAATTTCCGGGTCCTCCCAGTGAGTCCTTACATGGAGTAACTCATTTCATCACTTGAAAGAAAGATTGGGTAAGATTTAGATCAGAATTACCATTTAAAGTGAGATGAGTTGGTTTTCTGGGGGAAAATATACTTTGTTTTACCATTTTGTCAACAGAAAACTACATTTAGATGCTGTTGGCTCTCATTGGCTCAGATTAGGCATTTTGTCTTTTAGTTGCCAACCACTTACTGTCCCATTGTCTTCCTTAGACCACTAGGTACTAGGCACCAACTTGAAGGCAGTGTGGACATCTCAGTTGATGTCATGTGATGTTTGCATATAAAACAAGCACCAGATGTGTACTCTGCTGAACTCCTTCCCTTGCACCTGTTCTCTGCCTCATTCAGTAGCGAAGGAAGAGGTAAGAAAGCCTTGTACAGAGTTGCACAGAGAGCAGCTGAAACAAAATTTTATGATGTTCAAAGCACTTCTGAAGAAAGAGAATGAATATTTTAAGAATAATATTTTTTAGAATCTTAAAGCAGTCTAGCAGACACTCTGGTTTGGACAGGGTGCATCTAGACATTCTTCTACAAATGGTCATGAAAGAATCAGTTGTCCTCAGGACCTTAGTGACTTCATTGAATTTTCTTGCATTTACTTAATATTTCAGTCAACAGTTAATGGTTTTATAACAAAGTGGAAGCAATTTCAAAGAGAAGGGTCAGCAGATGAAAAGGCCCAGAGTGGCGAGGTGTCTCCATCGTTGTGTAGAGTCAGCAGCTCCTGACCTCAAATGTTCATGTGGCCCACATATTACTGCCAAGAGAGCTCTTGAAATTCATTTCAGGCAGCTGCAACCAAGCGTTAGTGTTGTTAAAAAAGAAAATCTTCTTTCTAAAAATGCTTTAGAGTTTTACTCATCACCAAAGTATGTGTTATAAAGAAACCAGCAAACAGTAAAAACATGTGCACACTTTCACAATGATCAGGATCTTTGTTCATTTCTATTTCTTCCATCTGTCACAGACATCTCTGCTAAAGTGCATGACTGTCAGTCTTTTTGTGTTTAGCTCTGATCTTTTGGCAGCCCCCAGTCCTCCTGTTTGCAGTGCTTTACCAAAAATGAAAAAGATTTTTCCCCTAAATGAGTATCTGATTCTGCATAGAAAGTAACAAAACCTTCAATAAACTCTTGCTTTGCTTCTACTGATTAAATTGAATATTCAAGAATTAGCAGGCATGACTGTCTCCTGCTATCTTGCTTCTTCTTGACATTTCTGATGTGACAGTTAACTGTAAGTAGTCGAATCCTTATGCATCCAGCAATCTTGTTGCTAACAAAACTTACAGAAAATAGTTTCTCATGCTTCACCTAAGCTTTAAGTTTTTTGGCGTTTTTTGCTGTTTCACTGACTTTTTTTCACCATGGCCACCCCATCCAGGTAACAACAGGTACGGGAGCTCCAGTGGCCAAAATACTTAAGAAATTACCATAAAAGCTTCAACAACTCACCAATATCAGCGAATTCTGTGAGATTCTGCAGTTTGTTGTGGATTCCGTTTTGTTTGTTAAATTCTGTAATTCCATCCATGATTTCCGCATCGTGGAAATCATAGGGCCCTACAAAAGCACTTTTGGAGGGATGGTGAAAGGTTCCTGTACTTGTGAAGAACCTTCCCTGAAGAATTAAAGCTATTATAGCTGCAAAAGGTGGGTCAAGATCATGCTAAACCCTACATCTTAAGAAAAGGATGTCATTCAAGTTCATTTGTGTGTGAAGGCAGATGAGTGAATTCTTTTGCTAAATATCATCTCACAAGAAATATAGCCTGGCTTTTGCCTTCCCGCTCTATTCTGCTTTATTCAAATCTCGCTTACAGCTTAGTCTGGCCTTTCACCCATTTATTTGGATCCTCCAGTAGAATTTCAACCGGACCAATCAGCAAACAGAAGGAGAAGTTATGAACAATGATGTCAATTTTCTGCGCTGTTTCAGAATTGTAATCAGCCTGTAGATTTAGTAATGGCAGCAGAGGAAGTGAATAAAGCCTCTCAGTCTGTGTTGGCCACGCTTCCAAATATTGAATTCACATTAACAGCCATCTTGTTCGGCCTGGCACTTCTCTTTTCGCAGTGGAGGATGGTTTGTTTTCAGTGCAAGCAATTTCCGGTTAGCTTTGCATTGTGTTGAATTGATGCATTACATACATCACAGACAAACATTAGTGATTGGGTAAAATTTAAAACCTCAACAGAGTGCACGCCTCCAGGAAGCAATCGTTTCTCACTAGCCAAGTGGCCAGACCCTTTGTACGAAGCAAAGTGTAGTACAAAGGGCTAGTTTTTACCAGGCTACAAGAAATATGAATATGAGAGACTTCAGCATGCAGATTGTTACTGGGGTATGAATCAAGAGGGACAAAATCATACCTATTAAAACATTTAATCCTGAATGCATGCAGAGTTACTTTACTATTTATACATGGCATTGATTTTCATGAAGTATTGGACTTGGATACAGAATTGGCAAGTAACATTTGAACCACTTGAATCAGTATCAGAGGTACAAAAAAAGCTTATCAAAATATCCCTGGCTGTTTAATAACCAAAGATGTGGAAGTTGGACAGAACCCTTATGTTTTGGTGAGTCATTTTACATCATAAAGACCTGATTTAACTGAAAAAGTTTCAGGGCTCTTTGATTCATGACACAGCTGTTCAGAGGATTAAGCCCTGATCTTCTGAAAGAAAATGCCAAAGCTTTTGACCTCAATCAATTTTAGATGAAACTGCACAGACTTCTAATGGTCTATCAATATTTATTATTACCAACAGAGATAGACATATTCATTGCTTTACCAAATGACCCAAGATCTTTTGGTAATAGTTTCGTAGAAAATAAACATTAGTTGTCTAACAACTAACTATAACAGCAATAAATTGAGTATTGTTCAGCTTTATCTTTCAACGAAACAAGAATATTTTTTTTAAGTTAGGCATCTCCGAATAAGATACAGATCTATTTATTTCAGTAGAACAGTTTAAAAAAATACACGATTAACAAGCATAATGATTTTTCTCTAAATGGGAACCTGCAACCTTTTTATAAAATCAGTTAGCACTAGATTACAGATTGTCTATAACTAATTAAAACATATTCACTGACAGATTATAATCCTTATTAACAGCAGGCCTTATTAAGCTTACGCAGACACAGAGATACCACAGCACCATCACAGCTGTTCTTCACTTATGCAAATACTTAGTAAACTAACTGCTTAGTTATTGAACAATCACCCATCTCCCACTTTATGTTTGACGGTCTCAAATGATAGCCACATTAGTTATTTACCACAATAAACATCGTTCAGGATGCACAAGTGGGGCTTGAACTGCTGCCAAATTACCAGAAATTTAACCATCACAGAAAATAAGGAAGTTGGAGGTGATGACAATTAAAACAACTGGGTCAGACTGGGGTATAAGACAATCTACTTGGCCACGTGAGCCATGGTTGCCCTGATTCTGAAATACTGAAAATAGAAGTGCTTAAAATAAAAGGCATCTATTTTCTATTCTCAGCCTATGCTCTGGATCACAGGGTTTGGACCCCATCCAAGCTGGGATGGTACATCCCGAACAGCTTGTCAGCATAACATAGGACAACAAACACAACCATCCAACCATGTAGGTATTAATCATAAGCACAGATCGCTTTATCAACATAATTAGCAAACTGATCAGAGGTGGGTTGGCCATGGGGAGGTTCGGGAGGTTTCCCAAACGGCCGTCCTGTTCCAGGGCGTTCAGATGTTGAGATATATGGCGTGATTTTTGTGTCACGAGGTTGAGTGCACAGTGACCAATCTGCGCGTGCAGGGTGTTTGATCTGGGCACACAAATCTACATGAGCAAACAATGAACAAACAGTAATTAGATTTGTGTGCATTTAAATCTTACAAATGCTTACTCAAAAGTGCTCTGGCATGCGCTCAACTCTCGATAACTCTCACTCAGTCTACTCTGCTCATGCGCAGCTCTGTTTCTCTGCTCACTCCGCTCCTTCTCTGTGTGCACACAGCTGTGTTTCTCTGCTCGCTTGGCTCTGTCTGTGCTCGTGCGCGGCTTTTCTGCCCTCACCCATTTAGTTGTATGTAAATGAACTAAACCACCAGCCAATCACAGACAAGTCTTTTTAATCAGCGAATCCAATCAACGAATGCAGTATTTCCCGGGAAATACTGCATTCGCTGAAATGAAAAACAACCAAATACTGCACCACACGGTCAAAATTATGAAACAAAATGGTAGAAGAATATATAATAAAATAATCACATTTTGTAGCCTGAGAATATTTAGTTAAGTAAGCCAAACTTTATTTGTATCTTTGTTAAGGGACTATTTTTTAATTTTGCTGTAGATTTTTAGAGAGTCAGATGAAATCTGAAAACTATTTTTCTCTCATCTTTCAATTATTTCTATATTTTCAGATTTTATGTAATAGTCTCTTTGTACTTTCACAAAGGAATATGTTTTCTCTATTTTCTTTTAATGTTTTCACATTTTAGTTTATAATTTTGAAATGAGATTATGAATTTTCATGTCAACATTAGGCAGTTTTAAGAGCCAGTGTAAATTGCATTAACAACCCATCTGAGTTCAAAACTTTAAAGGTTTCATATTAAAGGGGAATATGACACTTTAACTGTGAAAGTTTGGTTTTTGTTCACCAAGACTTAAAATCACAGCTCTTCTTTTGTTTTCCCATATCTTCATTTCAATAATTGAAGAGTTCTGCAGGTGAAATCTTGGGAAGAGCTATTTAAAAAGGGACTTCGTTGTGAAGAAAAATTGTATGCGTGATTCCCCCTGGTTTCATCTTGGGGCCTCTCCTGTTTATTAGCCACATGCTCCCACTAGCTCAGACTATAACAAATAAGACAAGTTATAATACTTGTCACCAGGTAGCTGGGAAACCATTTAAGTGTTAAGTAGATGCATATACCATATCAATGCATGGAAGTGCCATTACTTTCTTCAGTTGAATAAAACAAAAACTGAAGTAAATATTTCCTGGACCAAAGGAGGAGCAACAAGAGTCAGCTCACAGCTTAAGTTATTACAGCTAGAAACTACTGACCAAGCCCGAAAACTGGGTGTAGTGATTGACTCAGACCGGAACTTTCAGAGACACAAAAAGACAAATGCAAAGTTAGCCTTCCATCACTTGAAGAGCATTTTCACAATAGGAAATAATGGGCTAATACAAGCAAGATCTTGAGAAACCCATCCATGTGTTTATCTTTAGCTGAATTCGTTACTGCAATGGTGTCGTCACAAGTCTGCCTAAAAATTCAACCAGACAGCTGCAGTTGATACAGAATGCTGCTGCATGTCCTCACTAGAACTAGGAAAGTAGAGCAAATCACCCCCATTCTAGTCCTTACACTGGCTGCTTGTATCTCAGAGAATAGACTTTAAAATTCTTTTGTGGATTTATAAATCACTGAAAGGCTTATCACCAAAATACATCAAAGACCTGTTGTCATTGTATCAACCTACCAGACTACTCAGGTCCTATGTCTACTCCACATCCCCAGAATCAGAACCAAACAGAGAAACAGCTTTCAGTTTTTATGCTCCTCTAATCTGAAACAAACGTCCAGAAAACTGTAAAATTGCTAAGTTCTTTTAAATCAAGATTAAAAACCTATTTGTTTATAGTTGCTTTTGATAAATATTAACTGGAGTATCTTTAATTTTAGTCTGTAGTCCAATGTTTCTTTCCTTTCCTGTATGTCACTGGATTGTACTCTTGAGTTTTCATCATGTGAAGCACTTTGAATTTTTATGTTGCTAAAATGTACTAAACATGCCTTGTCTTGCAGTGAAGAACTTTTCAGGACATCTAAGACTGTTAAGCAAGCACAAGGACAGCCTCCTGACAACTATACTACAGCATTATGCTTCCATCTTGGCAGAGATGCTGATGGACATGAGTACATCTGCATGTGCAGTCAAATGAAGACAAGCAAAGAGGCCACTCTTGCCAAAATTTAAAAAAAACCCTCAAGGACAACCTGATAATCTGTGGGAAGTGGAAAGATAGACAGCAGAAGACCAATTCTACTTTTAATTTTTTGGGACACTGGGGAAATCATTTATCTGAAGAATAAGAGCACTACAACTAGTTCTGTGTTATCCAAATAGTGAAGCATTCTGATACAGTTCATATATGGGCTGTTTCTTACTTAAGGTAACAGGCCTATCGCTCTGCCCAAAAACATCAGCCAAGAACAATTTCACTGACAATTTACATACAATTCAGTCATGGTCTGTGCATTTTCCAATGCTATGAAACCCAGTGTGACATTACAAAACTGTGAATGAACTGATTTAAAGGTGATAAAACTGTAATTTAGAGCCAACAAACTTCTAAGATCTGAAATATTTTTGAAACCTATTGTCAGGTTTCATAATGCTGTTCAATAAGCAGAAGCCAACAAATTAATACTGCTGAAATGTAAATAAAAGAGAGATATATTAAAAGATGCTAAAAAATATTTCTGTGTCAAATTTTATCAGCATCATACAACGCAACAGTGGCAATGGAAGTTCATAAACATTCATCACGGACATGAACGTTATGTTAAAATTTTGGTCTATAACTTGACATTTGAACTGTTCTTTTCCGGAGGCATGATTGTTTTAGAAGCAACATAAATACATTTTAAAAGGAAGATTTGGGGATGTATTTAGAGAAACTGCACACTTTAATTAGCCATCAAAAACATTTTGGGTGTAATTGTGGCTGGATGTGAGAACACTCTATTTCTCCTCATAAATAGTAAAGTTAATTTAAATTTGTTGGTTAGATAGGATTTATTTTGGGACCATTCAGTTAATGTTAACCTGCTTTGCTTATCCCATTCAGTTCTGATGTGTTTTTTGTTTTTGGGGTTTTTTTTTTGTTTGTTCATTGTTCGCTTTGAACTGAATTACAACAGTCTAGTTGATTTGAGGTTGAATAATGAAGGGGGAGTCCTCAGTCCCCATTATTCCAACCTCTTTGTGAAATGAACCGAGTACCACTGGCAGTAAAACATATCCTCAGCGTGATGCAGCCACCACTGTGCTTGACCATTGTACATCATTCATATGTTTGAAAGCCTCAGCTTGTCTTCTCCAAGCCTTCTTGAGATAGCCCAAAAAGCTCAGTCTTTGTTTCATCTTACCATCCAGCTCAAGAATGCTTTTTGCTTGTCCATATGAGCAGCTCCAAATTACAGTCAAGCTTTAAGGTGTCAATTTTAGAGCAGGTGATGTTTTTTAAACAGCAACCTCTCAACCCATATTGACATTAAGCTTTCTTTAAAAAAGACTTGAGGCTTGATGGTTCCTACACATCCTTACCTAATATCGTTTCACTGGAGGTGACAGATTAGGTCAGAAGATTAAAACTTTGACATAGTTTGACATTCCATCTAGAAAATCATCTCAAAAACACATCAAAGCTGGTTTTGGAATGGCTAAAGGAGGCAAATATTAAGCTTCTGGAATAGTCCAGACCTTTATGGATAGTGCTTAAAAACAGATCTGTGCCAAAAATGTCACTTAATTAATAAATTAATTAACTTACTAAATGTTGGTTTATATGTATTTATATGAATTCCATTTCATGGCTATTTCTGCAAAGACAAGTGCTCAAATATCCAGCTAGTCCTATGTCAGGACCATGCTGTAGTTGAAAAAGCGTATGATATCTCCGCAACCCTCTGCAACAAAGAACCAAATGTTAAAGGGGGTGAATATTTTTAGCATATATGTACATTTTTACCCTATGTGGGTTTTAAAAAAAAAAAATCCTGTGTTATGCACTAAATTCTTGTTCATAAAATTAATTGGAGTCTTTTTTGCATCATTAGTTCACCCTGAAAAAAGAACAGTTCAAATGCATTAATAAAGGCCCAAGACAATTAACATATAATGTCAGTGATGAGTGTGTAAAGTTCTGATTTGCACTGTATATTCTAGCCTGCATGGTCTTCAGGAATGCTGCTGACAAGTCAATGAAATCCTTACACAGTATTTTGCTGAAGGACTGTGTGAACTATGAGAAACTGATCTGGAACTCCCCGTCCTCACAGTGCAGCATAGGAGAGTGTCAGCACATTTAGACTGCAGTATTAAAGCTGATTCTTGGTTGCGCAGCATTCATTTTAAAAACTATCTTCAGTTGCTGCAAATAGTTTACGTAAATATGATATGACAGTGTAATTTGCAAGCACCTAATGCAGCATAAATGGTTCCATGAAGAGTATGTTTCTCTAACCCTGTCTAATCTGTCAAATCAAGAGTTTTCTTTAACCAACAGGCACTTGAAAATGCATCCTTATTGCTCCCAATTCACTCTTTCAGATGATTAGTGCTCAAACTTTTGACTTGGGTGAAGTATGAACTGATTTGTTTGGTATTTAAAGTATGTACAGAAGAAACTCATCAGCAATTCAAACTAAATATCAAGAGCAGCAATCAGAGACAACTGTCCACAGGACTGAAATTAATCACAGAAAAAGAACAGCCTTGCCAAATGAAACCACATCCTCCACACTGCACTGAGCACATTGATAGATCGGAACTCCTAAACAGAATCCATCAGTTCACTGTCTGCATTCTTTCACTTCTGCTCACTGGAGCTTGTACCCTGATATATATAGAGACAGACACGCATTTAGATGAACCATTTCATTAGACTAACCCTGCCCCCTCCACACAAGGTCTAAATTGTACATACAGGTCCAAATATATACAAACATTAACTCCTATGAGCATTTTGAAGAAAAAAAATCTCTTAAATATTAAACAAATCTCTTATTTAATGCCATGATGAAATGGACGCAGAATCAATCAGGGTTCATGCTTTGCAAAGAACCCCTACACCTACCCAACTCCCCCTCAGACACACCAGACACACACACATCTCTTCTCTTATTCTCCAGCTCCTGTGCAATGGTCTTTTTTGGCATCTGTAAAAAGCACCAGCTCACTGCACTGTGGTACTGGCAGCAGGAGGAAGCACACGTTATTCCATGGTGCAATTTGTAGAGCACATCATGGGGGGTAAATTTATATACTCTGGTTTTGGATACTCCATAAAATAGGACTTGACAAATGTGCTGCATAGCATCTTGTAGAAGTCAAACAGTAACTCTCTTTTCTTTGTCAGGTTCCCTATATTTAACACAGTGCCCTTTTAAAACTATTTATACCGACTGAACTTTTCCACAATTTGTCATGTTACAAGTTTTTTTTAATTATTATCAATTTTTATAAACCAATAATTGTGAAATAGAAGCAAAAGAATGTATGCTAAATCTAAAATGGCTGTATAACCACATTTTGCTAGAATTTGTCTTAGGGTAAATCTCTACCTCTATCAGTTTAGCACATCTGAAGACTGGCATTTTTATCTATTCTTTTATGCAAGATAACCAATGTATGTGCACAGCTGTTTTTAAGTTCTGGCATAGACTGACAAATGCATTTAGGCCTAGACTTTGACTAGACCATTCTAACACATGGACATGTATTGATCTAAAAACAGCCATTCTAGATCTGGCTGTGTATAGCCATTGTCCTGCTCAAAGATATTCCCACCCCCAGCTTCAATTCTCCAGTTGGAAGCCCTTTGAGAAGTCTCTTAAGAAAAGGATCTCCACAGCATGGTGCTGCCTCTACTATGTTTCCCCATGGGGATGGTCTGTTCTGTTTTCCAACACAGAGAGGGCATCACATGTAGGCCATGAAGTTTCATTTTGGTCTCATCTCAAAGCACCTTCTACCATATATTTGCTGTATTCCCATTGTCATTGCCATACCCTTCCTATTTACAGATGATGGATTGAACATTTCTCTGTGAGATGTCCAAAGTTTGGAATATTGTTTTATAACCTAACTCTGCTTTAAACTTCTCCCTAACTTTCTGCTCTGTTTCTTAGTCTTCATGATGGTATTTATTTGCTCATTTTCTCTAAACAAGCCTCTGAGGTCTTCACAAAACAGATGAACAATACTGAGATGAAATTAAACACAGTTTATGAATTTGGTAAGTTCTGAAATGACCTGATTAGTGGCATGAAAGTATAGGGAATTTAATACAAATTTCTCAAATAATTATGCATTACATTGTCTTGATCTGTCACATCAGCATTAAAATGATAAGTTTGTTGTAATGTAAAAATGGAGAGAAAAGGAATTGGGTATGAGTACTTTTGCAGGGCACTGTGAGACTGTCAATCCTGTCAAGCATACAAGCCTTAAAATTGTTTCAGATTTCTTTTAAAAAGAAGTACTTCCTTTTACATATAGAAGTTAACACACAATTATACAATAAAAAAGGTTAAAAATAAAAATAAAACAATCCATCTTGCACATTAGATTGTAATATCAGTCACCAAACCTCTCTTTCAACCCAACATATATGGCCCAACATTATTTTCCTTCTTTTATTATTGTTGGAAATATGCCTAAGGTCAAGCTGACTGCATGGAAGCATGCACAGCTATTTTCATCTCTCTACCACGTTCAAGTCCAAACTCTTGCCGAGTCGCTGCATGACTCTGGGACTTTGAGCCAATGCCTCCCTTCCAGAAATAGATTTCCACAGCTTAATGATGTTTGAAAATATAATACTGGTGTAAAGTTCAGTCACTGGTTTTCTCCACAGATGCTGTAGTAAAATATTCAAGTGTTTGTTTCACAAGTTTGCAGATTTAGCTTTTCACACACAGACGGAGAGTCATTCTAGCACTTTCTGGCAAGTTCTCAGCGGGTGGTCATGTGCCTTTTAGAGATGAACTGCTTTTATTAGGCCCATTTGATTGGACAAGTTCTGTGCCAGTGGTTGATATTGCTGTAGGTTTCTACGATCCCCAGGAAACAAACTACAAACTGCGAAACTGCATGAATCACAGTAAGTCGTCCAGGGTCTGAAGCAGCAAAGCAGCCCCAGAACTCGGTATGATGTTCTTTCTTTAAAATATTGTGTTAGTTTTATACCAGATCTAACAAGAAACACAACAAACCAAAAAATGTCCACTTTTATCTCATCATTGAACAAATTTTTTCCTAAAGGTCTTGAAGATCATAGAGATGTTTTTGGTCAGTTCATGTGAAATAGGCCATTGAGCTGTTTCTGATCACCAGTGTTTTTACCTCGGAACTCTCCTATGGATGCCATTTTTGCTCAGTCTCTTTATTACTGTTGAAACATGACCTCTGACCTTAACTGAGGCAAGTGAAGTCTGCAGTTGGATCTTGGTGTAACTTTGGTTGGCCAGCCATTCCGAGGAAGGTTCTCCACTGTTTCATGTTTTACTTATGTGTGGATGAATCTCACTGTGCTGTACTGAAGCACAGTGAAGCACTGATTTTTGGGCTGATAGACATCAATGACTTTCTTTCTTTTTGTTTCTTTCTGAGCACTTCCACGAGCTTTGGAGAGCAAGTGGAAGTGCTGGCCAAGCACTCTAAACGTGTGTGTTTTGATGATGGTGTGGCCATGGCTGTGGGAGATTTTGTGGTTTGCCCATTACAATGTTGTCAAAACATTCATCCACATAGCTCCCCAGGGTTTCTTTGTCCAGTTTGGCTTTTTTGGGGAAAAATGAGACAGTGGTTATTAATTTAAATGTTTCTGTTTAGCTTGAATTTATTGGCTTGGTTTTCCTGAGTTGAGCCATATTTGTATTGTTTACCAGTATTCTGACAAATTGCTAACACACATATCTCTAGGGAGATCTCAGCAGCTCATCTTCAGTTCTTCTGAGAGTGATTCTTGTTGGCCAGACTGATGGGCCCATGGCTGGATCAGAGGGGAACAAGGTGGAGCTGGACTGACTAGCTTTCATCTAATCAAAGTTGAAATCTCGAACAGCTGGAATGTTTCATGAAGCAGAAAGTCTGCCAACAACATGATCAGAGGATATTTCTTTAATATGTTCACTGATGGATAATTTGTCTGTTCGGTCAGCTCATTTTTAAAATAATTTTACTTATAGTAGTCTCCCCTAAGAAAAAAACACCATTATCAAAGTAATTTAAAGGAAATTCATTTTATTCAGTAATCCAACCTGTTGAAATCTTGTCATTGTCTGTTCTCTTTTAGATAGTGCCATCCTCTGTAGCACCCTGATTTTTTTCCACTCTAGATTTGTACACCACACCAATCCCCCCACCCCCTCAACATAACCACCACCCATCATGAGCCTGAATGCATCTCAGGTGGGTTATTTTGTTATAGCTAGCACATCAGTCTCAGCGCTCGGCTTTGCTGTTGAGCTGTGAATTGTGCTGAGCAGGAACACCGCAGGCATGATCGCAGCAGTGAAGGAGATGACAAAACTACATCTCACCAGGTACCTGGAATGAGTTCCCACAGATGTGCTCTCTATTTGGCAGAAAAATGTCACAAGTAGGAAGGGATGGTGGGAATGTTTAAACTCACACAAGTAAAGAAATTGTGAAATATAAACTCGAAGCTCAAGAGCAGTGGGAGACACCTGCAAGTGATGGGTCCCCAGGGGATCAACATGTTCCATGTCTTTGTTTTGACCTACATGACCTTTTAGTAAATCTTAGCAGCAGAGCTATGATGCAAACAGATTCAGATTCATATGAGAAGCATGACAGCAAGGAGAGAACTGAGAGGGTTCAGGAACTATGGTGGTTAATGGGAGGAATGACATGGTTGAATGAAAACATGTTGCCTATATATTGGAAAGTGAATATTGGATGCAAAACAGGTATGTTTGATGGCTGTAGCTGTGAGAACACTAGAAGACTGACAGACCTGAGGAAAAAATGATGGTGAGGGCCTATATAGGTAGAAGGAACAAAAAGAAACAAAAACTAATCAGCACAAAACTGGACAGGAGAGCAAAACTCACCAACAGGTGTAACAAGGAAAACAGGAAGTAAATGGAACACACAATGTGTGTGTTCCATTTACATTTAAAGGAGGACAGATTACCAAAAAATGCAAGAACTAAGATCTGCAAATGGAAATAATAATTAGGACTACAACTCTAAACAATAAATCAAAGACTTAAGGTACAAAACAAAACCACAAAACAAAAACAAAACCAAAGTCCTAAAAATTATGACAACACTTCTGTATCAGTCAAAATGGCAGAGGTGGAGAAATGATGAGCTAAAACCAAAGGAGATGGAGCTTACTCTGACAATGAAGCATGAAGAAGCTTTCTTGACATTACATGTTTGCACGAAAACAATAAATGTATTGAGAGAAGAGATACAATTATAGCATACACACAAAGGACTGCCTTTAGAGATATACACATTATTTCAAAATCCATTTGGAGAAAAAAATGTGCAAATACATACATAGTCGCAATAAAAAGCAATAGCATGTATAAAAAATTTTTAAAAAGCTTATGCACAAAATATGTTTGTTGGTACACACAAGCATACCAACAGAGCAGGGCTTTGTAGGCATCAGTTTCCATCTAGAGTTGGAAAGAGTGGCCCATTGATTAGTTGGACACAATAATGCTTACTGACAGGAAGAGAAGATAAATATGTGTCTTTTCAATTTTAATGTAAAAGTCCTAAAATATGGCATTCAACAAAAACCTCCAGATTCTAAAAGCTTATGAATGTTCCTTTCTCGGTTTTTTTTTGTTTTGTTTTTTTTTTTTGTTTTTTTTTTTTTTCATTTGTTTGAAAACATTTTATCCAGACTCAAAGTGCAGTGAACCCTTACTCTCAGCTATGTTGGTCAGTTGTTCAACTCAGTGTGTTAAGCAAAGCCTAAATGAAAAAGTGTACACTCAGAAGTCATTTCAATCGACTATTATTTTTCATTCAATGTGCGTTGATAATGGTGAGACTAATATGTTTACACTGATTGTATTATTGAAATTATATGAAATTAGTAAAAAAAAAAAAACAAACAAGAACTGTATACTTGTGGTTCAGTGATGGAAAAAGTTAGTTTTGTCTAAAACTAAGTGCTTTATAGAATTCTCTTTTCATTTTCTACTTTGGTGCTACCATATGTAGCTACTGAGTAGTAATGAGAATTATATAAAGTGCCAGATTTTGTGAACACACTTTGGATTTAACTGAACTCAACACAGCACTGTTTAATGTAAGGAACAAACTGTTGCCATAAACCACAAAAAAACTATTTTTTGTGACAGAGAAGAGGGTGATAATTTAAGGTATACATTAAATCTAAAGATCCACAGCTTTCGGATGTCCAGAAGGAGTATTATATATCTAATAACATAAAACTGGAGAAAAGCTTAAAGGTGGAATTAAAAGAATGAGCAGCACAAGTAAAAATATTAAAAAGTTTTAACAGGGAGTTATTGAGATGTGAGAACAGGGTGTTTAACTTCTTGTAATGAATGCTGTTTGTTGTGTTGGTTTGGCTATTGGCATATTGTTGTATGTGTGCATTTTGTGTGTGTGTGTGTGTGTGTGTGTGTGTGTGTGTGTGTGTGTGTGTGTGTACGCGCGCGCGCGCATATCCGTGTGTGTGTGTGTGTGTGTGTGTGTGTGTGTGTGTGTGAACTTGCATTTATATACATAGGTAGATTATGTTAGATTTGTAGCCTTTATAACTAGTACTAAAAGGGGTAGGATTAAATAAGTGTATATTTCACTTTACTCATTTTCAAGCTTTTAAATTTGTTGAATATGTTCATCTCATGTCATTTATATTTATTTCTATTTACATGTTGGAAATAATCTAACTTAAAAAAAACAGATTACTGCTGACTCTTTTAGTTTTTTTCTTTTTTCTCAGGCTTTTCTGCAGTCAGTACTGTATATATTATTATTATTATTATTATTATTATTATTATTATTATTATTATTATTAGTGAGGTATTTTTAGGAGCCTGAAACACCAGCCTGTTGTAAGGTGACCTGCAAAGGGATTTGTCGTCACAGCAGCTGTGCGCCATAACCCGCAGCATACCTGTCCAGGGCGATGGCAGTCATCGAGTAGATGCTGGCAAATACAGCCGCGATGGGGAAGAAGTTGTGGAAGCGGCAGTAGATCAGTCCGAAGTACCACTCGTTGTGTACAGCGTAGGCGAAGTTGACCACCGTGTTAAAAGCAGACATGGAGGCTTCAGCGAACGCCAGGTTGAGCAGGAAATAATTGGTGACGGTCCTCATGCGTTTGTGCGCCATGATAATCCAGATAACGGTCACGTTGCCTACCACTGACACTACAACTATGCAACTGTACGCTATCGCCCACAGAACGATTCTCCAGACTGGCTGGACGAACTGGTTCCAGTACGCGGTTCCGTTGTTGGTGCCGTTGAAGCTGACTGTCCCGTTTGGCACCTCGGTGGCATTGAATAGAGGATCCATACTGCTGTTTCGAATGCAAGAATCGCTTCACCACAATAGGCTACACCAGAAAGAAGTCCAAATCCAAAAACAGCAGTGGAGAGTTTCGCGCCACGCTCATTTAGAGAAGTGCACTTTCCAATTAAACATTTAATTACACGGCCTGGCAAGTGTCCACATAAAAATCTCCCCCTATTATGGATTGACTATAGGTACATGATATAGGAGTTTTTAAAAAAATCTCTCCACTCTGCGCCCGTGCGTAAAGACAAAGACGCGACTTTTACGCGTAGAGCCAGGAACAGAGGGAGAGTGAGCTCACTTAACTCGGTAAAGCATGAGAGAAAACTCTGCTCTGTCTTCTTGTGCTGTCCTCCCGCTCCTCTGCTCCAACTGAGACGCAGCGAGCCACTTATGGAGCGAGCTGATGCGCGTCGCTCCAATGGGTTGGCTTAACGGTCATGATTATGGATGAGCTCAGGTAAGTTATTAATTTCATCCGAGTTAAACTCAGCACGGAGACCCCAAGGGGATTATCATGCCTAAATACCTCTTATCTGCTTTCATCTGCTTATTATTCCCCTGCTGGCAATAAAAACAGAGCAACTGCGGAAAAAAATGAATTCAGTGAGTATAATAATAATAATAATAATAATAATAATAATAATAATAATAATAATAATAATAATAGGAATATGCTGGCTGCACTGATTTTGCGGTTAGAACATAATTTCTGTCTAAATGCCCCCTCCCGCATATAAAAAGTCTTTCTCCACAGGATGCACCCTGTAGTGGGATGAGTAGAAGAACCTCATCAAATACCCCAGTCTTCCCACTCACTGCCCCCTCTTGTGGTCTCACAGTATGAAACGTGTTTGGAAATCAACGAGCCTGTGGAGAAAATAAACTGTCTGCAAGGGCTGGGACACATTTCACAGTAAAGCTTTTCCTGAAGAACAAATGGCTCTATCCCTTGGTGTGTGTGTGTGTGTGTGTGTGTGTGTGTGTGTGTGTGTGTGTGTGTGTGTGTGTGTGTGTGTGTGTGTGGAAACACGTTCTAGGAAGCACAGCTGCTCTTTCATTCAGTATTCATGGCTATTGAACTTTGTTAAATGTTGTTACAAGCAAATACTTCAATGTATTTTTCGGGATTTTATGTGGTAGATTAACACAGAGTTAAGCATAATTGTTAAATTGATAGAAAGGGATGCATACATGGTTTTAAATATTCTTCCCAAATATAAATCTGAAAAGAGTGGTGGATTTGTAGTGTATAGTCAGTCTGTAGAAGCAGCTTGCAGTGCAATTACAACTTCAGGTCTTTTAGGGTTTGCACCAGCTGTGCATATCTCAAGACCTTTTGTCTGTCATTCTGACACATTTTTTTATTTTATTTTATTTATTTATTTATTTATTTATTTTTTTATCTTAACCATTCATATATTATAGCTCTGGTGGTACAGTGCCTCTAAAAAGTATTCACCCACTTGGATATTTTACCCTTTCTATTGCTTTTATAGATCAGTCATGATCAACAGAAGGTGGGTTCTTTGACACAAAAAACAAAACAAAATTTAAAAAAACTTTTAATGTCAAAGTGAAAACTGATTTTTACAAAATAATGACAAATAAAAATATGTCACATAAAATAAGTGATTGCATAAATATTCACCCCCTTTAAGTCAGTGCTTAGTTGATGCATCTTTGGCTGCAATCATAGCACGACATCAGTGTGGATAGGTCTCAAGCACATCTGGACACTGCAATTTCGCTCCATTCTTCTTGCTAAACTGTTCAGGTTCTGTCAGGTTGGGTAGGTATCAGCTGTGAAAAGCCCTTTTCAAGTCCAGCCACAAATAATAATAATAAGCTTCATTTAAAAAGGGACAGTGTACAGCTCAAACATAAATGTTATCATCTGATAACATTTATGTGCTGTACAAAATTATAATATAAGCTAATTCACATCTGCAGTCCCTGGGCAGGTTACAAAACAGATATGCAATACAATAGTAAAACAAAACAGAAAATATGACACTACAGGTAACTTTCTATTCACACTACACAGACAAACACACACCCACAGACTTAATTACTAGCACACACACACACACACACACACACACACACACACACACACACACACACACACACTCATACAGTTAATGATTACATGTCTGAGCAGTTTTTAACAGATTTTTCAAGTTAGATTTAAAAAGTCTCAGAGAGCTACAGCTCCTCACATCATCAGGTAAAGTGTTCCACTGATTAGTTGCCTTTACAGAAAAAATCCCTATTGGATTGAGGTCTGGACTTTGACATGGCCACTCCAGAACATCCACCTTGTTGTTGCCAAACCATTTCTATGTAATGAGCTGGATGCTTCAAGTTGTTGTCTTGCTGAAATATAAAGCTGTAGTTCTGTTCCAGATGAAAACAAATTGTCCTCCAGGATTTCCACAGTGAGGATGGTGTGTTTGTGGTGATATGTAGTGTTTGGTGTCTGCCAAACATAGTGTCCTGTCTGATGGCCAAAAAGCTCCATTTTGGTCTCATCAGACCAAATAATTTCCACTTAACCATGGAATCTCTTACATGCTTTTTGGCAGACTCCCGTTAACCCTTGATATGAGTTTCTTCTACAGTAGTTTCCTCATTGCCACTCTCCCATAAAGCTTTGATGGGTGAAGGGGGCAGGCAACAGTTGTTGTATGCAGAGTCTCTCTAGCTAAGCTGCTGAATCTTATAACTCCTTCAGGAAAGTTATTGCTGTCCTGGTTGCCTCTCTCACTAGTCTCCTTCTTACACACTCACTCAGTTTGTCAGGACGACCTGATCTAGGCAGATTTACACATGTGCCATATTCTTTCCATTTCTTGATGATGGATTTAACTGAACTTGAAGGGAGGTTTAGTGCCTTAGAGATTTTTTTTGTATCCATCCTCTGAGTTGAATACTGATACTGATACTTTTCAATAACAGTGAATGGACCTTCCACACACAGGTATCTTTATACTACAATCACTTGTGACACTCTGCACTCTGCACATTGCACTCAGGTGATCTCCATTCCTCTCATTGTAAAACTACTGGCACCAACTGGCTAGACCTCTTTTGAATTTAGTCAGTCACTTTAAAGGGGGTGAATATTTCTGCAATTACTTAAGTTATTTTATGTTTAAAACTTTTTTGTCATTATTTTGTAGAAATCAGTTTTCATTTTGACATTAAAGGATTTTTTTGTAATTTTTGGGGAGTTAAAAAAAGCTAAATTCTGTTGATCGTGATTAATTTGTAAAAAAACAATAAAAAGGGCAAAACATCCAAAGGAGTGCCAAAAAGAAAGCAAAGAAGAAACTCATATCAAAGGTGAACTGGAGTTTGTCAAAAAGTATGTGAGAACTCCATGGTCAAGTGGAAGTTATTTGGTCTGATGAGACCAAAATGGAGCTTTTTATCCATCAGCCAAGACACTATGTTTGGCAGACACCAAACACTACATATCACCACAAACACACTATCCCCACTGTGGAGCGTAATGGTGGCAGCATCATGCAGTGGGTATGCTTCTCAGCAGCAGGCCCTAGAAGGTTTGTAAAGGTTGAAGGCAAATAGAATGCAGTAAACAAAGGGAAATCCTGGAGATTTCCCTTTGTTTCCATCTGCAAGAGAACTATGGCTTCAGAGAACATTGATTTTCCAGCAAGACAACAACCCGAAGTATCTGGCTTAAGCTTCACAGAAATGGTTTGAAGACAACAAGGAGGATGTTCCAGAGTGGTTAAAAAAAGCCCAGACCTCATCCCAATACAGAATTTGTGGCAAGACTTGAAAATGGCTGTTCATAGCTGATCCTTACCCAACCTGACAGAGCTGGAACAGTTTAGCAGGAAAAATGTAAGAAAATTGCAGTGTCCAGATGTGCAGCCTGATACCTACCACAACCTATCCACACTGAGTCCATCCTGTGATTGCAGCCAAAAATGCAGCTATAAACACTGACTTAAAGGGGATGAAAATTTATGCAATCCCTTATGTTATGTTAAATATTGTTATTTAATTGTCATTATTTTTGTAAAAATCAGTTTTCACTTGACATTAAAGGGTTTTTTGGTAAATTTTTTTGTCAAAAAAGCCACATTTTGTTGATCATGACTGATTTGTAACAGAAATAAAAAGGGTAAAATATCAAAGGGGGTGAGTATTTTTAAAGGCACCATACAAACGTCAGTTCAACCAACGTTTTCAAATCAGGGAAAATTTTTTAAATTGAAGTGATCAGAAGTTAGCAAGATTCTCTGAACGAGGGGATTCCTGATCCTGCAAGCCCTCTCATCACTGGGAGGAAATAACAGAGCACCTGCTCCTTCTGCATCTTCTGCTTCTTCTCCACCAGTGGTTCAGCAGCACCAGATGCATTCCAGAGCCTCCTGTCTATAGCTCTTCAATGCGCTGTCAACTCCAGGATAGCAAGATGCAGTGAGTTCAGTGTCTTGGTCAGAGATGATACGCAGATGTTTTTTTTTTGTTGTTGTTGTTGTTTTTTTTGTTTTTTTTTTTTGTTTTTTTTTTTTGATTGACTGATTGATTGATTTACTTGGCTTCAACTGTAAGTTAAAAATATCTGCACATCTACACCAAATGGTCAGTTGTGTGAATTGTTATAAGTCAAAATGATGGATGGCCTTCAGATTTTTCTGTCACCATTTAAAAATTACAGTCACAGACGAAATATATTAATGTGACAATTAATGCGACCTGTCCTCCAACCCTAATCTATTTTCACCAATGCACATCACAGATGTGACCTCATTTAGATCCTTAGGAGTTGTAAGAGTTACATATAGAGGATCACATCACACTGAGAGTGATTAGATATTAAAAGATTTAACTGTTTGATCAGGAGCTTTTTCTATTTCAGACAAAGATTTGAAAAAATGTCTTTTTTAATAGAACAATAAACCCTTCATATGAATGACTGAAGCCAGTATATTATCATGGTACACAGTTACAGATACAGAATCCCACACAGTGTATGGATCTTTTGAAATGACACTGCAAAAAGAGTTTTGCACAGGAGTTTTTGTGTTTTTCACTAAGGCCATAATTTACTTTGTCAACCTCACAGAGAGCCAAAAATCCTCCATTTCACATCTTTGACACTCTGGCAATTACTGTCTCTCTTTGCAGATCTCATTGACTGCTCTGCATGCTATTGCTTTTATCCAGCCTCAGTCTGGGGTAATGGCAACAACCCAGCTCCACTTATACCTGTTGGACCATTTTGTGTTCTGCTGTCCTTACTAAGGTTCAAATTCAGAGAAAGATGGCAGTTTTACACTCGGTTCCTGTGGTGATCTGTCACTCTACTCCATTTCTGCATGCCCAACATACTCTCTTCCATAGGTAAAGATATCATCTTCTACCATTTTCCAGATTGCGATGACATTTATTTAACATTTTATAGGTATTTAATCAGAATGTCCCCTTGACAGATTTTTTGTCTATTAAAGTTCTAAAAGCCAATAATTTTTCTTGACATTTTTGGAGCGTTTATAGTCCCCAAGGGTGTCCTGATCAAGGCTTTAATGATAGCATCAGGCCATTAATCTGATTTGGTTTCTAGGTTTATAACTTTCCAGAGGATTAAACCTGGCATATAATTCTCAACAGGCAAGGTAAAAAAAAAAACAGCAAGTCTGTGCATGTCAATATATAAGCAATAATTACAGACTATGGGATTGTGCATGATATTCGTGGGTATAAAAATGAGTTACTGACGTGGATTTCAATATTTCAACCTTTTTTCCCATATTTTGTTTTATGTGCAAATTGTTGATTTAATCTGAGTGACTGATGTGTTTGACCAATAATCTAACCACAAAATCCTTCAATGATGATTTCTCTGTAGATTGTTTTTTACCTTTTTTTCTGGCCTGTGGGAGCCTGTGAGAGGAGAAAGGGTATATGCTGTGCATGAAATGATGATTTGACCTACAACAGTTTAAAAACTGATTTGCATGTCATTGAGTAAAAAGATTATTTGATACCTTACAACCCAATCAGGATTCTGGCTCCACTGATTGGTTAGATGACAATGTTGCAGTGGTTACAGGGCTGGCCTGTGACTTTGGAAGCATAGGCTAAGGGCGTCAGGAGTCTACGTGGCGCCAAAAAGAGGGGCAAAAAATAAATAAATTAAAAAAAAAAAAAAAAAAAAAAAAAAAAAAAAAAAAAAAACTTTCACTGTTTTTTTTTTTTTTTTTTTTTTTGTAAACTAAAAGGTAATAATATAATCTCCTAGTATGAAATTGCACTAATTTGGCATGAAGCACACATGCCCACAGAATCAATTTCTTCCATTCTAACTTCCTTCTCAATTACATTAAGACAAAAGAGCTGTCAAATAATATAAGGAACAAGACAAAAATTCCGAACAAGATTGTAAATGGGTAGAAGACCATCAGCCAGAAGCTTGGTGAGAAGGTGACAGCTTTTTTTAAAATTATTATTTTAGGGAAATGGAAGAAAAAAATCCAGTTCCCGAAAACCACTATCCCTCAAGTTTTAGATGAGTCCCTGCTCCAACACACCTAAGGAGAATATCACTTCTTCCTCATGTCCTTAGGTTCTATAGAGGCCCAGTGATGAACCATGCATTTGATTAAGGTATACTGGAGCAGGGATGCATATAGAAGTAGCAGGACAGTGGGTCTCAAGGACTGGAGTCAGAGGCTTCTGACCTAAAGCATGCAAACAAGGCAACAAAGGAGTGGCTAAGGAAGAACCATATTAGGATCATTGAGTGACCTGGTGAGTCTCCTGACACTGTCCTGACAAGGGCCAGTGTTTTGCTTCAGTAAACCTGATTCAATAGCAGCCAACGAAGGTTTCTACACAAAGTCTTAATCATGTTTTGCTGAGAATAAATGCCATATTTTGCTCAAAGATAGGGAAATCTGTTCAATGTGGTTTTTAGGTTGATAATTTCTCAGGGTAGGAGGGTGGACATACAGGAGAGCAGACAATGAACGATCCAAAGCAATGTTGCAGCGAGGAACAGACTGAGGTGAGCCTTGGATTGGCAGACAGCACCGGAGGTCAATGCAGGGATGCAGGGAATGGACATCGAGGGAACCTTGTACTGAGGAAGAAGAACAGGTTGAGGTAAACAAACTCATTTACAGAACAAAGCTGAGACCAGATTACCACTTGACATAAGAGAAACTTGTCTGTCTCAAGGAACCAGCTCCTCTAAAAGCACCTTCAAATTGCTCCTGATTGGAATCAGTTGGAGACCACACCTGCCAAGCGTACCCTACAGAGAGAAGGTATGAAGAAATGCACACAGACGCACACCCACTCCCAACACATAACCCCAACAGACGCCACCTGGCAGACGGTTGGAGAAAGAGGCAGAAGACTCCTCAAAATCAGATATGAGCGAAGGATCAAGAGTGAAAAAGCAAGGAACCCTGGACTGGTGTTTGAGCCCACACCACGAGGATGGACATCCAGCAGACTGTGAAATCGGGATGCTCATCAATGATCCAGGCGGGTGGCAGGGGTTCAGCTGGAGAGGACAGGGGGCAAGAAAGTACAGGTTTAACTTGAGAGAGATGGAACACTAAGATGGACGATGGATGGATTAATGATGGACTTGATAAGAAAAGGCCCAAGCAATCTAGGAGAGAGTTTTTTTTTTTTGGAAGTGTCTTTAAAGGGGAAGTCCATAGAGGACAGTCAGACTCTTTGAACAGGAGAATAGAGTGGGGCAGGAATGTGTTTGTGGTCAGTAATTCTTTTACTCAGGATGTAAGTAGTTTGAAAGGCTGCCTTAGTATGGTTCCAAACTCCACAGTGCAGTTAGGGGAGCAGCAATCAGATTAAAGTCTCTGATAAACTGTCTGGAAAATTTGGCAAACCACGTTGGTGACGGGACACTTATGCACCATACAACCCTTTTCAGGATCTGTCTTGTCATTTACAAGTGCACAGGGCTGGACTGGGACCAAAAAATGGCCCTGGTATTTTTGGCCATTATAGCCCTCCATGGTTATTTATACGATATGCAAAGGTACATGACAAACCAGAGAATATATGTTCATGTTGTGTTGTTTCAAAAATTAAAATAAAATGCAACTGTCTACAAGGAAGAGAGTAACCATGTTTAAAAATTGATACTTTCTTTCACTACTCAGAGATTTTCATCTTAGGAAAGATGGCCATTATGTCACAGTTCCCATCTTGAAGTGAAAGTGAATGTCAAAGAAGCACTGCTAGAGATGTCTTTTCACTGTTTAATGAAATATACAATTTATACAAATACACAATTTTGCCCACAGCAAGACCATATATCCATGTAAAATAAAGAGCTCCTCATCAAAAGTGGCACCTTAAGGTATGAAAAACAGAGAAAACTTCACTAGTGTTATTTCTCTGGCTACCTGTCAATGATAAATCATCCATTTCACCAAAACAATCTTTCACTGATATTACAGGATAATAATAACTGTAAGCTACAACACCTACAAACTGTAACGTTATGGCAAGCTAAAATAAAATCAAGGGTGTACTCACACCAGGAAAGTCATTTGGTCCATTTGTTTGGTCCAGACCAAAAGCAGACCTAATTTTTTTCAGTTTGCTTGCACATTGTGCTTTTTTGCAATTGGACCATAATTTGTATAAAAAGCCACATGACTGACAACCATTGCTCCCATTGGACAGAAATGATGGGGGTGGCACAGAGCACAGACCCAGAAAGAAAAGAAACATGGAAATGCATTTCTGTTGTGCACATTTGTGCTGCTATTACAACTGCAATATCATTTTGAATATCAAGAGCAGCTCATACAAGGAAGGTTTTAAGATATGATATTTTTAATTTTGGAACGGTGTGCTGAAAGCTGAATGAGACAAGACAAGATACTCTGCGTGTCCTAACCCACCACAAGCTGGCAGCAGCATTGCTAAGCAGAAAATGGCAGCTCAGATATGACTTCAGCACAATCAATACATGCAGTAGTACTGTTAGCGACACTAAAGGACTCATTTTTACCACGGTGCCCAGCAACGGTGGCTCGTCAAGTCTAAAGTTGGTCCGGTCTGTATTCACATCAGAGGCAAATCGCACCAGAGTTTGTTTGGAAACAGACCAAGACCATCTCAAAAAGTTGGTCTCAGTCCAGTTGTTTGGTTACAACAGGGTTTGCCTGAGTATATTCACACCTGAACAAAAGGGGGAAATGAACTCTGGTCCGTTTAAAGTGGACCAAAAGTGTCAGGTCTAAATACTTCCTAACTTGGACACCAAGGGTACTCATAGAATGATTTTAAAACAACGACTTTACACGCAATTCTCTCACACACACACACACAGTTAGTGTGCAAAACTGTAGTTTTGGACATAAATCACACATAACTACATAGTCTGATATTATTATGCATTAAGTCTGACTGAATAAAATAAGTCCTGCAATAATTGGAAATAAAAGGAAAAAACATCAGCCACACAGACAAAAACACCCCTGATTCCTGACAGAATTCCTGAGGTCCAAACAAGATTCCTGAGGTTACAAATACCTCATGTGACTTTACCGATCAAAGCTTACAAAGTCATCACATCATCTAGGGTTTCCATTAATTGAAGGCATAGTCTTAGTTTACATAAACTTCAAACTAAATAAAGGATTCTTTAAAAAATCCATTAAAAATGTTTTCTTTATTCTGGCATTTAGAAAATTTAAACAAGTTTGGTAATCATGGCCTGTAACAATGAGCCACTGTAAAATTTATATTTGTATTTCTATTTGCATGTAATTGTTAGTGAAAACATGATTGTACAGCACAGTTTTAAAAAACAACACAGCATCTGGGTTTTCAGTTCAGTTTATTTTGGTTATTTTGAATAAAGGAGTTTAGTTTGGTGTGACTTCCTTAGGGCTTCAACTTGGTATTTTCTGTGAAAAGGTGAATTAATAATGAACTTTAAGTATTTAATTAAATGATTGTTTAAACTATAATAACATGAAATCAAAACATCTTAAGAAAGTAAAATATGAAAGTTCAGTTTTTTGTTAATATTTACCTTTGCCATTTCCCTTTTCCATCAGGTGTGCACAGCCAAAACATTACCCAGGGGCCTATACACATTTTATTAGTTCTGGGACTGAACCATATCAGGAAATGGATACCCCTCTTCCAAGGGGGTTGTTTTCACATTATGGTCAGAATCAGAATCAAAATCAGAAACAGAAAGCCTTTATAATCATTGTGCAAGAATGCACAACAAATTTTTTTTTTTTAAAGCAGCTCTCGAAGGCAGTGAAAATAAATTAATAAGTAAATTAATAAATATATTTAAATAAATATTCAAAAAAATGATTTGCTGCCCTCTTCCATCTCTGGAGGAGCTCTACCAGAACCCGTTGCCTCCGGAGAGGCTACAGCATCATCAGGGACCCTTCACACCCCAGCCACCGCTTCTTTGAACTCTTACCCTCAGGGAGGCATTTCAGGACAATAATGACAAAAACAAACAGACTAAAATACAGTTTCTACCTGTAAGGGACCAAGCAATAAAGGCATAGAGGAGACAGAAAAATGCCTTTAAATTGGTTCTTTATTATATCCAAAAAGAGGGTTCAAAAATGACAAAGCTCAAAATATAGTTAATGTACCCATAAAAGAGGTCAACTAAATATAACTACTCAAGAAGTGTCTCACAAAATATTAACTCAGCAAACAAAAGATACACAACTTAACTTACAAAACTGACCTGCCCAAAGACACAGGAGGCTAACTTATATAGTGATGTGGCCAAACCATTTACACAAACAGGGAAAACAAAACTACACATCAATATTATCAAAGAACAAAATATTCTAACTAAACTCAAAATACCCCCTTGCTGCCTAGCAAATGGTTGGTCCTGTTGAACTGGCATTGTGCTGTCAAAGTCCTCTGCCCTTGGCCACGCCTCTTGCCCATACAGGAAACAGCTAACTCCCCAAACCCAGCAACTCAAGGAAAAGATGAAACATAATTAATAACAGAAAGCATTATGAATTTACATAATAGTACTGTGTGGTTTTCAAAATCTCATTTTTATGTTTAATTAAAGAAATGAACAAATGACATTACTAACACAAATTTAACTGCAAACAAAATAATGGAGTTGAGTGTGTGGACTGATTTTACCAATGTGTGGGTGAGACTATCACACACACACCCTCTTCAGGACTCTTGCTGGTACAGCAAGAGAGGAAGTTTGCTGCAAGGTTGCTCCCTCCAGAGATGTGCTTCATGAAGTGGAATGATTGCAGTGCAAGGTACCACCTTGTGATTCTTCCATTTGTGTCTTTCATCCTTTCCATCCACTGAAGTGCACTGTGATCTGTCTCCAAGTCAAATTCTCTTCAAAGGAGGTAGTACCTGAAGGAATCAATGGCCTACTTGATGGCGAGGACCTCGTTCTCAACTACTGAGTACCGAACGTCTCTCGGAAACAGCTTTCAACTGATGTAAGCAACAGCATGACGTTCACCTTCCTGATTCTGAAGAAGTACTGCTCTATTAGAGCTCTATTAGACCTCTATTAGATGCATCCGTTTGAAGAATAAAGGGCTCATTAAAGTTTGGACTATACAATACAGGTTCACTACTCAATGATTGATGGATGTCTTTGAAAGATGCTTTTGCCTTAATCTGATCCACTTAATCTGATTTGGACATTTTATGCCTATGAAGTCTGTTAGTGGAGCTACCCTGGTAGAGAATTGAAGTACGAATCGCCAATAAAAGCCTGCCATACCCAAAAAAGATCTTAATTGTTTCCTTGTTTGTGGATGTGGACAGGATTCAATGGTTTGGATTTTACTGACCTGTGGTTTGAGCTCTCCATTCCCAATCCACATGGCAGCAGAGGCTCAGTCTCAGCAGAGGCAAAAACACACTTCAAAGGGCTCACTTTCAACCCAGCAGAGCAAAGATGGTCAAAGACAGCCTAGAGATCCTCCACATGTTCATCCCATGTAGCACTGTAAATGACAGTATCATCAAGATATGCTGATGTGAAATTCAACAAATTGCATAGTACCTGATCCATCAATCTCTAAACTGCAGCAGGAGCCCCATGCAGCCCAAAAGACATCACAGTAATTTGGAAGAGACCCCAAGGTGTTTGAAAGGCAGTCAGCTTCTTTGATTGCTCTGTGAGAGGAACCTGCCAATAACTCTTGCACAGGTCAAGTGTGGTCAAATACTTTTCCTCCCCCAGTTGTTCCAGAAAATCATCAATAAGTGGCGTGGGGTATGAATCAAACAGAGATATTGAGTTTTGGTAACCGAAAGGCATGAGGTCTATGCAGAACCTCATGCTGTTGTCATTTTTTGGTACCAGCATGACCGGGTTACACCACTTGCTCTGTGAAGGCTCAATGATCACCAGGGACAACATTAGGTCAGTTTCCTTCTTCAGGGATGCCAAGAGATGTTCAGGGATCCTGTAACTCAGACGCCTTACAGAGGTTCCCTCTTTAATGTCAGTGTCATGATTAACAACATTTGTTCTTCCAGGATTTACTAGAAACACTTTAAGGTTGCATAAACCCCTCACCTAAAGTTGTTTATCTTCTGGCAGATGGCTAAGTTCAAAGTTTTCCACATCAGCAGACAGGAAGTATTGCTCCCCAACCTCTTCTTCCTCAGGCACTCCTCTTCTCAGGGTGCCACACTCAACTCCAAAACCCTGCTGGAGTCTGGCTATCCTGAAATAAACACCTGATAAGTAGTGGGGTCCAATTTCCTCTGAACCTTTGCCTTGCCTCCCACCCAAATGTTTCTCAACAGGAATAGAGGTCCTTGAACCTCATAACCATACAGAATTTCAATGGGAGAAAACCCAGTGGAGGCTTGCGGTACTTCCCTGTAGGCAAAAAGGAGACAGGGAAGCCACTTGTCCCAATCAGCCCCAGTCTCATCCACCACTATCTGAAGCATCTGCTTTAAAGTTTGATTAAACTGCTCTGTCAGGCCATCCGTCTGAGGGTGGTATGGGATGGTTCTCAGGCTTCCAATACCAAGCAGCTTGCACACCTGTTTCAATATGTTGGACATAAAGTTGGTTCCCTGGTCAGTCAGTATCTGATGTGGAAATCTTACTCTTGAAAAGAGTTGAACAAGGCAGAGAGCCTCTGATTTTGCCTTGATAGATCTCAATGGGAAAACGTTAGGATATTTGGCTGCATAATCAGTAATCACAAGCATATAGTGATTCCCTGTCTTTCTCTTCTCAACAGGTCCAACAATGTCCATTCCAAGTCACTCAAATGGGGTACTGATAATGGGGAGAGGTTGGAGAGGAGCTTTGGGAGGAACTTTCGAGGATGTCATTTGGCACTCAGGGCAGTTCTTACAGAAGTAGAAGTCAGGCCAGAAGAAATGCTTCTTGATGCAATCTATAGTTTTGTGTTTACTTAGATGCCCTACCCAGGGAATAGTGTTTCCCAAGTTCAGCATAGTTTCCCTAACTTCTTGGGGGACTGCCAACTGCAGAACAGACCCTTCCTGATGGTAAAGTATGCCATATTTCAGGACATATTTACTTCTGTTTTTCTTTTCTACTGGGTCCTTTGCTTCTGCTCGCTGGAAACAATAAGACAAACTAGGATCAGTTCTCTGCAGCTCTATTATATTGTCAGGAATTTGAAGCCCCACAGGTAATTTTCACCCAATCTGCATTTCTGGATTTACAGGAGTATGCTTGAACTGTTCCTGCCTGTTTTGTCTACAGCTTTTACGAGGTTTCACAGATGCAATTTCCCATTCTTCATCAGAAATGGTAAGGCCCTGAAAACTTCAGAGGTTTCAGCGGACATCTGAGCTTGTGCCCTCGTAAAACAGCTTTACTGTGTTTTTGCTTCCTGTCTGATTCCAACAAATCAAAAAGCACTGGAAGATCCCATCCCAACACAGCTGAAATAGGCAAGTTATCAACCACCCCAATATTTAGAAGGTAAGTCAGTCCATTCACCTTAATGTACATGTTTACTGATGGGTAACTTTTTCTCAACTCCAAGCACACAACAAATGGGAATGTTATCACAGATACGGACAATATTGGGGGGCGCAAAATCTCTGTGTATGAGAACTGTCAGAATCAACTAAAGCTCTTAAAGTTGTCCCATTAGCTTCAGTCTGGATAATTTTAATGCTCTAGTCACCTCTAAGCCCATGTCCTGCATATGGTCTGGGTATAGAACACACAGGCTTTGTATGACCCTCTCGCCCACAGAGGTAACAAATAATCTTCCTGGGAATTTTTGATTGTCTGCCAGCAAACTGGTTTTCACTACCGGGCATTTTGTCAGCTGAAACTGGCCTTTGGTGGTACATTGCTGATTTGGGGCAGTCCTTTGTCATTTTGCATGCATTGTAACTCCAGGGTTGTCCTTGCCTTCTGGCAACCACAAACACTTCTGCCAGTTCAGCAGCCTTTAAGGTAGAAGCCTTAAATGACAATAAAGGAATTCTGATTCTGATTATGATGTTTTCTATGTTAAGTTTAGAGTACTTATTGGGTTTAAATTAAAATATGTTCTGTTTGTTTTGTTTGTAAATAATGTATTTTTTCATTAGCTCTTCATTTAATGTAAATATTCCTTTTTTGATTACCATTTTGCAGGTGTGTATTCCCTGTAATGGTTTCTCCCAGTTTAGTTCCACCTTTATTAGTAGTCTGTCATTTGTTGTTCATATTGTTGGTATGATTTGGTGTATACCATTGCATAGAAATTAAAAAATCTTCAACTGATGTCAAACTAAACTTGTTCTGCTCAACCACCATAACAAGCATGTGTGACATAGCCGAAAATAAGAAGATTATAAATAGGGAAAGTTTAAAACTATACACATATCACACTAATATTTGGTTAGACATCCTTCAAAAGCTTGTGGACATTTTGTTATCATCCACAAGGTCCTAAGATAATTCCATCTGGATATTCGACTTCTTTTCTCATCAGAAATGGGGAATGGTCTGAATTTATCCAGTTGTTTTTTAGGCATACTGATCACTCAAAGTGCTGTACAATAGAGCCACATTCACCCAATCGCACATCAGACATTATAGGGTGTTTACATGCATATTTTTATATGTATAATTATATCATGTGTTAATGAGAGAAAATCTATAAATCAAAGTTGCGCATACGGTGTTTGTTTCTTAAATCCATTAAAGTTGGTTGTTTAACTGTCATTCCACCCTGGAAAATCATCAACCCAAATTTGTCCATAAATTCTACTCAGTTGCACATTCCTTGGATCAGAGTATGGTATTTTTGATAACTACACAGTATTTTATGTTGGAATTTTGCTTTTACTGTACAATATATTAGTCTTAATTTAATTTTTATACATTTTCATACTTTCATTTTTGTGTGAACCTACATGCCTCGACTACCTGCCACTATGCTTCTGTTAAACTTTCCCTACTTTGGGACAGTAAAGGATTTTTCTGTTCTATTCTAAATCCCAAAATCAATCATATTCATTCCCCATGATGACTACAGTGGCAGTGTAAAGATAGGTAAGTCATAAACTCAAAATGGTATTGTGATACATGTAAAAATATTTACATTAATATTAGCAAATAAATAAATAAATACATTTTTGTCATTCAAAGGTAGGTTTACCAAAACTTTTCATAGGAATAAAATAGGTATAAACTGAATCATTACTGACTAAAATGATCTAGTCTATAATTTCAGGTGATTCACACTCATGTATTGACAGTCACAAAGTCTGATTAATGACTGAAATTAAAAGAAGCAGGAGGATGAATCCCTTTATTTCCTCTGATTAAAAGCTAGTTATTCTTTAAAATCTTAGGGGTTGTTTTGATCAAACCACAGAGAGAATAATAATAATAGTCTGAGGTGACGTAAATCCAAATGATGATGAAAATAAGTTGTTTACCCCTCCCAGGGTGTGATCCAGTTTAATCATCATGTGCTCAGCTCTCTGGAAATAAAAGCTTTTCTTTTCCACACATTGTTATTGCACACTTAAACAGTACCTAAAAAATAACTTTAATTTCCCAAAGCTGTCAGCAGTGCAGTGACAAAACACAACCCCATCACAGCTGGCACCGTCTTCCACCCAGCAGTCGTGATAGAGAAGGATATTGAGTCTGACATAGTTAAAATCAGCAGCAGAATCTCACACTGAAAGGAATAATGTAGATGAGTGGTGCATAATGAAACAGATGCTTAGTTTTTACAGTTGCCCACAATTACTTTTCCTCCTTAAAATGCCTGTCATGCATTAGCATCAATGTTAATATTTCATTTAGTTGGTAGACGTAAGTATATGACTTTCTCTCAGAGAATCAATGAAGCTTCTACACTATTTTGTTTGTCTCTCAAAATTATTTGGCAAATGTAAGTCTGGCTCCTCTCAGCAATCCCATACCCATTTTGTCTTTGACTGTCCACCATCTAATTTGGATTCCAGTTTGGTCATTGATCACATTTATGGCTGGGTAGTTTTAAGAAGCCTGTTCCATCAGCCCAGAAAGGAACATTTCAGTGGGGGTTAAGTTTGAAGGGGATTGTTTTTTTGGACTTATAAAGGTGAAGTATATATGTGCTGTGGCATGAATCATTTATACACAGCTGCTAAGATAAATATTGAATAGGTCAACATTTTCCTAATATTTTTACTGGCAATAAAATTACACCCGTATGGTGTGAATAACAATCCAGGTAATCCACACATATAAATAAATCAAAGCAAATCTATTAATAAAAAGAAAAAATGGAATAACACATGGAATAAGTATTGAACATACCAAAACAACTGTATTGAATACTTTGTGGAAAAGCCTTTCTTTGTAATAGAACCTTCAAGGTGTGTCCTGGATTGAGAGACACCTTGTATTGTCAGGTGGGATTTTGACCTATTTTTCCACACTGAAAAGATTTCCACTGTGATGAAATCTCAAAGGTTCAAAAAAAGTTCTTACTATGCACCCTGATATTCAGTTCTTTCCAAAGAGTTTCAGTTGGATGAATCATTCTAGTAGTTTTTTCTTTCTCTCTCTGAAACCAACCAAGAGTTTCCCTGGCTGGAAAAGGTTGGAAATCCACACTTATTAATTTTCATATTCATATTCATATTCATTTCTAGAATTATATGAAGTTTGCCAGAATCTTAAGCTTCTAGACAACACACACCATGATGTTCCCACCTCCAAACTTCATTTTTGGTGTTGTGTTTTGAGTGTGATATCCAGAGCCATTCTTCCTTTTAAACATTGTGTCTTCTGTCCTATTGTGTAGGCTGTTCATTTCAGGATCCAGTTCAAGATTTTGATTTGTTTTTAGGAGTCTTAATGGCATGGCACCATTATATTTATCTGAACTGCTGCATCCTAAAACTCCATCCAGAGATTACAGGTCCTTAAATCAACTGTTGTCAGACACTCACAGATCATATACCTAAAGTGACCTTAGAAAAACTTATCTTTGCACATCTGAGCTAAAAAGGCTGTTAATTATTTTAAAACACTTTTAAAACCCCACTTTTATACTTTGGCTTTTAGTTCCAGTTGAACATCTTATTTTAGGTTTTACCATATTTATTTGATCTATTTCACTACTTACTTTACTTTGTTGTGTTTGTTGTTTTATTCTACTTAATTCTATTTTATTCTACTTTATCTAACTGTTCTGGCGATGACATACCTTGTGCAGCAGTTTGGTACTACTGTTGTTTTTTAATGTGCTATAGAAATAAACTTTGACTTTATTTGACTTGGTAATGACATACAAAGAGCCTCATCTGACCAGTATGCATTCTCCTAGTGTTTCACTGGCTTGTCCTAATCTTCTGCAGCAAACTTCAAGCAAGCTTCAATATGTTTGGGAGAGAAGATCTGTTAAGTGTTTCACGGGCACAACTGATTAACTCAGCTCTGCTGCTCAACCCACAAATCCATTTTCCTCACAAAAGTGCCACAATTTAAAGGGAAATGAACAGACTTTCCAATGATGCAAGAAGAATTGTTAAAACAAAGAAAGAATCAAGGGAAAACAAATTTCCTTTTTTTTTGCAAAGTGTACTGATTGGGAGTAATGTTAAAACAAGGGCTCAGATTTGTAATAATTCTCTTTACAGTCTAAAATCCTAGCATACAATTCTTAAGACATATGTTATTATCATCACACTTCAACTAGCAAAGGTGTGAGTAAAAGTACACAGGCAGGTGTTGTAGATATCTGAAAGGGAGGATATGTGATCCACTGACATTAGGAATATTTCATCTCACTTTACTAAGCTCTAACAAAGAATCAGACTTTTTGAGTTCTTTGCTCTGCTGTGTTTGTTTATACCACAAACAAACTGCTTCAATATTGCTTCAAAGATACTTCTACATCCTACATCGTTGTCTAAACCTGCATTTTCTTCCAGGGACATCCTGGACAGGTCGACAGTCCATCACAGGGAAACGCAGACACACCATCATGCAGACACATACTCATACCAAGGGGGAATTTAGAGAAACCAATTAAACTAATGCTCATGTTTTTAGACTGTGAAAAGAAGCCAGAGTACCCAGAGAGAAACTACACCATGCATGCAGAGAGCATGCAAACTCATCCAGAAATATCTCAGGCCAAGATTTGAACTCAGGACCTTCTTGCTTCTTGCTATTAACTGCTCCATCATGCAGCCCAAGGTGTGTATTGATCCATACAGATTCTATAATCCCACCCCAGAACCACAACCTTATTAGAGGGTCAAAACTTCCCCCTCCCCTGAAGTTTGTAAAATAAAGCCCATTATTAAAATTGAAGCTGGCAGCATTATGCTGTGAGGATCATCATTTGAGGCAAGGAAGATGTTTTCTCTTTCTCTTGGCAAGTATATGTTGCCAACAGCAACAGTGTTTTACTGAGTCTGTTTTCTGTTTTTTTTTTCCTGCTCCCAGCTGGCCAAGGCAAATAGCCAAACATCCTGCGCTTGGTTCTGCTGGAGATTTCTTCCCGATGAAAGAGAGTTGTTCACCGTCATGCATTGGAGTGAGGATTTCATGCAAAATAATTTTCTTTAATTATATATATATATATATATATATATATATATATATATATATATATATATATATATATATATATATATATATATATATATATATATATATGTGTGTGTGTGTGTGTGTGTGTGTGTGTGTGTGTGTGTGTGTGTGTGTGTGTGTGTACTTTTTTATATACTTTTTGTCAAATACATTGTGATATGTTCAGTGTTGAAGGCACTAGGCTATTTCCAAAGTTATTCAAAAAATATCTATCCACTGCTGGGGGAGGCCTGGTAATGAATGACAGAGCAGCAAAAGCAAAAAAAGAGTCATAGATCAAAGAGAAAACAGACCAATGGGAGGTACAAAGAGATGAAAACACAGCAAAGAATGAAAAAGCATTATTCATGTGCTATACATTAAGATGCACATACAAAGTAAAGTAGACCCACATCAAATCAAAAGTGCATTTCTTTTTATTCAATTTAACATGGCAAATATGAGCTGATTGAAAGTACATCTGCTCTCCCTTCTTTAATGTGTAGTAGTCTCTCTGTTTCACTGTCACAGCCTTTTATTATCACAGTACTAAGTGTCACTCAGCTGCCAAAAGTGGTACCAAACATGTCTGCATTCAACACCATTACTCTTCACATAGGTTATTTGGAGTTACAGTACCTTGCAAGCTTTTTTTGTTTGATTGACCAACACAAAGTAGTGCATAATTATGAACAAATAAAAGTCTGACAACTGTGGCCTTCATTTGTGTTCTGCATCTCTCAGTAAATACTTTGTAGCTCCACTTGTTGTTGCAAGTTCATTCTTCTTTGCAAAATATTTCAAGCTTAATCTGATTGAATGGAAAGCATTAATGAGCAATTTTAAAGTTTTGTCAGAAACTCTCCATTAGATTTAGGTGTAGGCAATTCTAACACATGAAGTTGCTTTGATCTAAACCTTTCTTTTGTAGCTCTAGCTGAATGATTAGGGCTGTTGTCCACCAGAAAGGTCAATGTCTGGCCCAGTCTCAAGCTTTTTGCAGCTGCCAACAGGTATTAGGCATCGTATTCTAGGATTGTGTTTAACTCCATCCATTTTCCTTTCAACACACACTGACTAGCTCTCCTGTCCCTGTTCAAGAAAAGCAGCTCCAAGACATGATTCTGCTACTACTATGTTTCAAGGTGTGGATGCCTCACATTGCATTTTGCATGGAGATCAAAAAGTTTTGTTTTGTTCTAATTTGACCAGAGAATGTTATAGTGTCTCATACATGGTTTAAGGTTGTAAACAAGACATCATCACGTTTCCTTTCAAAAACAGCTTTCTTTTTGCCACTCATCTATAGAAGTTTCAGTCTAAGTTCACGACTACAATTGCCCTTCCAACACATTAGCTCACTTGAGTTTTGAATCCCTGCCAGCTCCTCCAAAGTTACAGTGGGCCTCTTGGCTGCTTCTACAATACCTAGTTGGATTTATGCTCATGAATGTGTTTTATCCGTGACCTGTGTTATGGATTTATTGATCTTCATTATGTTACTGTTCACTGATGTTGAAAAAAACCCAGAGGCCTTCACAGAATAGCTGGATTTATACTAAGGTAAATGATACACAGGTAAATATTGTTTTGTTTTGTTTTTTACTGAGAAGTATTACAAAGGGAGCTAAATAGAAATACACACACTTTTCAGATTTTTACTTGTAATTCATAAATTAGGAATGTCGTGTGAAATTTTCCTTCCTCAAGGAAGGAAGAAATATTGCATTGGTTTGTGTTTGTCTCACATGAAATCCCAATAAAATACATTACAGTTTTGTGGCTGTAAGTGGAAAATATTTGAAAAGGTTTAAGAGGTAGAAATATTTTTACAATGCAACTTTTGCAGATGTAAAAAAAAAATTCTTGAATTGACAAACAGATCTATCAACTCTGGATAATTCTAGAAAAACCTAGATAGATATCATCCGATGGAACTGGCAACTTCATGTTGCACTACACTTGTAAAGTATGTCAATGAGGGAATCAGTATAGCAGAAGAGCATGCACTCCTCATGTACTTCTCAGTGATAAGGTCATCACATTTTTAGAAAACAACATAATAGAACTACCTTACATCACTTGGTGTATGTCCATCATGGAAGTGGATGAAAATGTTTCCTGTTCCTTCTGATAAATGCTTTTATTGCCAAGTTAACCAGACAAACTGGCGGTGCAGCAGAAGGCCGCCTACTCCCAAAACGGCAGCTGGTTCAGCCCTCCAAAAGCTCCATTAACCAATATGACCTTTTTATGACCTCAGTCATAATATGAAAAAATACCCCACTGTGAGTATATAATATTACATAACTGCATCCATAAATACATGAAAAGTGGAGTCTAAAGTTTGTAAACAGAATGATTGGTTTCTCTAGCATAACAAGCAAGGTAATTCCAAACTACCAATTTACTCCTGTAAGATTCCAGCTTTCGAGATGCAAAGTGCTTTTTAAAAAATTTTTTATTTTGGGTCATGTTGTGAAATGTCAGTTTTCATATGTCAGGTTATCTGTTAGAACCATTTAGCTTAACACTGGAATTTCACAATGTACTTTAAGGTTGGCAGGGACTGTGAAATTTCTGCAAGAAACTAATTTTTCTTAGCTGGTTTATGTCTTCTGTGCATGAGTGAAATATATGAGTTACTTCTATAAGTATATTATATTATATACACAAACCAACATGTAATAGGAAGCAAACAGATCAAATCTGAAACTATATATTTTCATTTTCAGACCACTCTATTCTGATACCCCTAAATGAAATTCAGTGCAATAAATTGCCTTCAGAAGTCATGTAATTAGTAAATAGAGTCCACCTGTGTGGAATTTAAATTAATCTCAGTATGAATGCAACTGTTCAACAGGTTTGTTAGAGAACCTTAGTGAACAAACTGCATCACAAAGACAAAGGAGGACAGTCAAAGAGAAGTTAGTGGAGATGTTTAAAGCAGGGTTAGGTTATACAACAATTTTCCAAACTTTGAATGTCTCATAAAGCACAATTAAATACACCGTCCAAAAATAGTAACCTACTTGCTTATTTACTACAATCTTAGTAAGAGATGACATTCGCCTAAACTGACAAAAATTGAAGTTAATAGCCTGTGTGGGATGGAGAACTAACAATACAAATCATCCGAAACATACTATTCCTAATGAGGGCAACATGGGGGGGATGGTAGGAACAATCCGGTCAGAGTTGATGGAGTTAAATGAAAAGCAGTCCTGGAGAAAAGTTGAGATTGAGGTGGAAGTTCACCTTTCAGCAAGATGAAATCATACCAGAGCTACAACTGAATGGTTCATATGTTAGATTGACCTAGCCAATAGTCCAGACCTAAATCCAATTGCGAAATTGTGGAAAACTTGAAAATGATATTCACATACACTCTCCGTTCAATCTGACTGAGCTTGAGCTATTTTACAAGGATGAATGGGCAAAAGTGTCAGTCTCTCTCTGGAAAGTTGGTAGATACATCATATATAATATGATGTTATATACATCATATATAAAAGAGCCAGTGGTAGTTTTGTAATACACCGCGTACACATTTGTGGTTGGGACGTAACAAAATGTAAAAAAGATCAATGGGTATGAATACTTTCACAAGGCAGTGCAGGTAAGTTCAATAAAAGACGCCTTCATCACACTACACCACTGATATTTATTCCAGATATAGTTGTGAAAGATAAATCTGATTTTTGAAAAATACATGTGCACGTCCTTCACAGATTATGGTCTTCACAGAAAGCTGCAGCTCTGTGCATGTGTGTGTGAGTGACCCAGGCTGGGGATCCAGCAGGCTGCCAGAGGAACGTCTGGATTCAGATGACTTAACTCCTCAAATGGGTAAAATTTCTGAACTGAATCTTAATTTTAACCCTGGAGACTGCCTCTCAGACAGTCCAATAATCCTGAGGCAAATGCAGACACGAAAGCATTTCTGGACTTTAAGTATTATTTCTGACATTTTCAACTGATTGTCTTATCAGAAGCTTGGCCTAAATTTTCCTCTTAGAGTAAACAGAAAACTAAACTTAAATGTTTAAAAGATGGAAGAAATCTTTCTACGAAAAGCACCCTGATGACTCTTTAAATTGAGGTACTCTGAGTGGTATATATTTGATCATCTGTTTTCCAGCAGTCTTGTAAAACAGATTATTAATTCTTGCACAGAAACTTAATAATACTGGTAAATTAAATATAAACTGATGACTGTGGCCTATGTCCACCTTTATTTTGCCTAAGTCCACACTGGCAGAGATATGGGGGGTACTGAATCTAGGGAAAAAAGAACTCAACAAGCAAATCATCCTCTAAATGTGGCAATCTTTAAAAAGAAGGAAGATAATCACCAGGGTGATCTAACCTATAGGCAGCTTTGCAAGTGTTTAATCCTATTTGTGAACACATCAGTATTTTCATCAGGATGCCAGCAAATGAGTCTAAGCAACCAATGATGCAATTTGAAGCAAGAGCTGGGATTAGGTGTGCACTGACCACAGCAGTAAGGCAGTCCAAATAACCTTGGGACCTTAGAACATTAGTAACTTTTGCTCTTCATTACCCCTTTATTTGCCAATATTTTCAAGAAACATGTTCTGACAAAATATTTTTAAATATTTTTTTTTTTATTATTTTTATATTTAATAAAAATGTATTGCAACAACTCATGTATTCATTTTCATCAGCATTCACATGTTTCTTTAGTTTGTCATTTTCCCCTGAATGTAACAATAAATTTAAAATAGCTATCATTTTCATCTATTACCACTCATAATGTCATTAAGATTGTACATTTTAAAGGGATATGTTTGAATATTTGACATGAATTTATATTGTAAGGTTATAAGCAATTTAAATCTTACCCCAATGGTTTAAATCCACATTTACTGGTGCTGGAGGCTAAAGCTAAAGGCTAGTCTAAGAGCAGCCAAGATAAAAACAGATTTCTACCATCTAAAAACTCTTATCTCAAAGATGTCACATTGGTTTATGCAAACACTATTTTCTCAACCTTTAAACAGTTGTAACATTTTAATTGGGCAGATATTCACACAGAAATTGACAAGACATTACAAATGAAATGAACATAGTGGTTCCCTACTATTAAGGGCCCTGCATGGTCCAGTCGAACTGCCAAAATCAGTTCTCATTGTCACAGTTACGTGACGAAAATTGTGTTCTTTTGTTCTCAGTTTTGTGTCGTCCACCCCTTCTTATCAACTCTCCCTTGCAAACTTTTCACCCCCCTCTCCATGCGAAATTATTGTGTGACTGATCAGAATTCCGTGGGCGTGTTTATTTATGTGGAAAACAGCCCTAACTACTCAACTTCCAGAAGCCAGTTTTTCAGCCAGAGAGCAGGATGGATAGTTTCGAGGAACAATTGCTCAAAGCCGTGAGGAAGTATGTACTGAAACATTAAAAAATAATAATAAAAACACTGCCCGGTTCTGGTCCAATGTAGCAGGATAATGTCCCTTTTTTTTTTTTTTTTTTTTTTTTTTTTTGATACCATGTAAAATAAAATGAGATTCTCCAACTCCTCAGTCAGTCTCAATCATCTGAACTGGTGAACTGGAGTTATGGATGTTAATAGTCGATCCTCTCTGCCATCATCGCGGTGTTTACAGTACTGTTGTAAACCACACACATGGCAAAACACCATGACTTTATACTGCAGCAGGAGTGGTTTCACAGGAGCTTGGCTCAGTGTTTTTTGTGGACCGTGAAGGGTCTGTGCAAAAACGAACATCCGAAAACTACGTGACCGCGCATCGACAGTTCGGCTTCGACTCGACCATGCAGAGCCCTTTAATCTTCTTGAGAATGAAACACAATTCTGGTCGCAGTAATTATCTATTAAAAAACAAAGGCAATGTAAAAAAAAATGTATAATGTTCCACAGGACCAAAATGTTTGCTAATTAAACCGTTCTATTTTTATATTCAACAGTTAATCTTACCAAAAATGCTTTGCATGTACATTTTTCCAATAGGAAGATTATTCTTGATGCACTTCATCCAACCTCAGTTTCCTATAAAATTATTATGAGCGTCTCTGTAAATAACTGTCCATGACATTAGTTTAAAAGGTGTATACAATGGCGTTTGCATGAGGCTCTATGATATTTTTCAAAATTGAAGTTGTTTTAAGAAGTCCACTTTTGGTCTTTGCACCTTTAAACTGGTTTACACTGCCATGTGCCTTCAGGTCGTCATTTACAATAAAAGCAATATAAAAATAGGATGTGCCCGTATACATAGATTCAGCACGTTAAAAAAAAAGTTTAAATCAAACACAAATGGGGTGTTTACTCAACCCGTGAAACTGGTGAATTGGTGTGACTGCTCCTTTAAGAATGGAGCCAAAACAAAGCGTGGGGCGGCTAGCCGCACGGAAGTGCTTTCGTGTCGGCGGCTATACAACAGCACTGTTAGAGAAATGATAGCTGCTACATATTTAATATCTTGTTACGTCTATTAATTGTTTCTCATATTCTAAAGGGATTATTTTGTATTTGATTAATATATAATATACATCTATAAATATATATTTATATATATTTACATTAAACGAACTAGACGAAGGAGCGTTAGCCAGGCTGTTAGCTAGCTTGATAAAAGCAAGCAGCCATGCCGTCCTACTCAGAAGTAAGAAAAAGCAACCACTTCTACTACTTCATCAAGTTCACACTAAATGTCTACTCAATGCTTTTCTCGGTAAGTGCGGGGTGCATTTTGTTATGTCTATCCGTTGTGAGTTTATTTGAGCGTAGATGCCGAACCAGAAATCAACTTTCGAAGCATCTCTCCAGTCTTCATTGACAAGACACTTGTTTTTAAATGTACCTCATGCTCCAGGCCCATAGATTATTAAGAAAATATAAACTCATATAGATTACATATGGGTGCAATCCTCCCCACAATTCGGCAAATACCCCAAATCCATTTATGACCTCTTTGATAGTAATTTTATTCGAAATCAGTAATTTGCCCTTAACCAATGCATTACATCCAGCTGAGCTTTTCTGAGATTTATCTAAATTCAGTGATCCTTTGTTGAAACACACAATCACCGCTTTTAGTTGATGGACGTAATTCGGTAAATAAATTGTATGTTGTGGTGATAGCTTAGAGTTCTATGGATACAAGCTAACAGATCTATGATTCAGATCAGCGGGAAATACTCAAAACACCGTAATATTATATAGTGTAATACGTTTGCTTTGCGCCAAGAGATGGGCGTTGTTTTACCATAATTTGGCGTCATATTCATGGTTGCATTTGAGACAATACAAAGCGATCAGTCAGTTGCCAACAAACAGCACGGTGGTGCAGGGCGTTGGGTGCTCTTTAAAGGGATGATAATGGAATTGATTTTGCCGACACAAAACATGTGCCGGCAGAAATACAGAAGTTTAATCCTACTGCTGTTTCTTGCACAAAAACAGTTATTCGTGTCATTACAGCGTCAGGACCTTTTAATATATTTAACTTAATGGGAGCAAAAATGAGTGTGTGTGTGTATATATATATATATATATATATATATATATATATATATATCTATATATATATATATATATATATATATATAATAGGAAATGTTTCAGCAAAGTCTGATTGCTTCTCAGGCCATTTCTTTATGTAGTTTGAAATAAGCTTGGACTGGTAGGAAATTCTCAAAGTATGATGTTCGTAAGTTAAAAAAAAAAAAAAAGTTTCACCGGTATTAATGTACAAAAAGCAAACAAAAAAATGTGATTTAACTGATTTTAATTAAAATAAAGAGTAACCATTATCCATAGTTCAAAAATATATTTTAAAAAAATGAGTTATTACAGTTATACTAATGTTATTTAAAGCCTTCATTTGTTGTTTTTAATTTAATACTTAAAAATATAAGTATAGGCAAGAATGAACAAAAATTTGCAAAAATTGCTGTTTTTTTTTTTTAGAAGTTTGTTGTTGTACAGATTAGTATTTTTGCTATGTGGCACTTTGTCTACTAAAAAAATATAACAAGCTGATATTTTATGAAACATGTCTGAGGCTTCCTTAACCTGATCAGCTGTGAGTAGGAACAAGTGGGAGAGGGGCAGTATTGGTTAGCTCTATTCTTCATTCAGAAACTCCACTTATGACAGTACTATCTTTAGTATCCCATTAGAAGAACCTCAAACCATAATGAGGGTATTAAATAGAATTTGAGCAATTGGAAATTAAGAACACTTTCAAACCTTGGTACAGTGAAGCTCTGCCAATTTGCAGTTCAATATTTGCTGATTCACTTATTCGCAGATTTTTCTGTGGAAAATTTGCCTGTTCATGGATTTTTTTTTGCAGAGCATATATAAAATATTCAAAAGAAAATGGAGCTTAAAAGCTGAAATATATAGGCGCAATGCTACTTGACACTGTGTTGGCTGGCGTTTGCAAAGCAGCCAATCCAGGAGTGCCATTCATTTTCTTTGACACTGATTGGCTGAGACCATGGATGTTACCTTCTATGGTTGTGTTATGACTGTTTCAACTGTGCGTATTAATGGATTTTTAGGTATATTTGGTGTTTAAACAGAGCGTTTTAGAGGGGGTTACAAGTATTTGCAGATTTTAGCTAGTTGCGGGCGGCTGTGGTCTCTAACCCCCTTAATTACAAGGAGTCCACTGTAAACCTCAATGCTGATAACCAGTGTAATAATCAGAATTTTGGACATCATCTAAAAAAAATTTTATTGACAAAAAATGTCATGTATACAAAGGTTTGTATAAAGAGGATATACAGAATTTGGTATTTACTTAAAATATCAAGTTGTAAAAGCAAATCAAATGTAAATTTTCATGTTGTGAGCTGGCATTAGGAAGCAAATATTAGTATTCTTTAGCATTCATATTCAGCTCTATGCACTCTGATGGTATTTTATTTTCCACAGTTTTCTACAAAAACAACTATGCTGATGCTTTCTGTTGAATATGGTTGTAAGCCATTAGTATCTTGATCCTATTAGTTCTCCAGAATGCCTCTAATGTGATTTGCCTCTTCCTCTATCTCTCCTTTCTGCTGCTGTGATTTAGGCCACTGTAGACTTGCTCAGCCGACAAAGGCTCCTTTGGCCCCAAGCTAGCCATGTAGACTTAATTAAAGCTATCGTCGCTATGGGAATGTTGGGTTTAGTTAATGTCTGTAAAGTAGGATTCTATTGACAGAAGTAAAACTGCAGGTATACAGTGCAATTGACCTAGACTCACCCAGTGTTTGCTTCAGACATCTCTGACTGACATGGTATTCCAGTTATGATTTACATTCCGAGTATTAAATCATGGTTTCAAAAGTCAAATTTATTTGGATTATGCAGATCAGATCTTTGCTATGTCACTTTTCGGCCATCATTAGACTGGTTTAGGGGAGGTATAATGATATCCTCCCAGAAACCTTTTCTTTTGAGTCTGTTGAACATTCATGTATTTATTATAGTTAAAAGGAAGGTTGGTGTTGACACTGGATGTGGGAACCCAGCCTGAATTACTTGACAAGGTTTTATACAGTTCCCAGCAATAAATGGAGTTGGACTAGATTGCCTCTGTGTCCAAAAGAAAATCAATAGCATAGAAGCAAAGCTGGTTACTTCATATACTGTAGCACTTTCAATTAACTAAATGAAAGTAGTGTGAGCTGGTAAATTTGAATACAAACTAAGTTGTTTTTTTCACACCGTGGAGTAGCTGAGTTGTTACTTGTGCATATATAACAGAAGAATAATCATTTAACTAAGATTAATAAATACCATTTTCTATATTATTAGTGTTGTCTAGCAGGTCCATCACTTGGCTATTTATCTATAAAAATGTTTATATCATTTTATAAATTAAGTTATGTTTGTAATAATGCTGACATTTTTTGAAATTGTCTGTATTTGTGCTCTTCCAAATCGTAATAAAGTTTTCAGAAATCTCATCTCTTGTTTAGTGCAAGAAAGAGTTATTAAATCAGAGGCCAACTTTAGCCTAATTGGTAATAGAGTTGTTTGTTCAAATCTTGTCTGTCACCATTTTCTCCTTTGTTCCAGGTACTGGGGCTATTAGGAGAACATGCAATATGATAATGTTGGTAAATGTCACAATAATGATATGACTTTGGATAAATAATCAAATACTTAACATACTGTCTTTCTTCTTTGGGCATGTAGTTTTTTATTGACCTTATATCTTTACCACTACCTTTAGCTTAAAGAACATGGTTAAACAACAACAATGCATCACTGACTTATTCACTAGCATAGAGAGCCTGAATGCATACTGCTTAAATAAGTCATATTTTTTGCTGTCCTAATTTTCTGTGATTTTTTTTTTTTTTTTTTGTTCTTCTTCTTTTTTATGTTGCCTTCAGTTATAAAATGATAAATTTGCAAAATATTGTGCAGCCCTCTTGGGTACCCAAACTTGATGCCACACAATTAGGGATTCACAATATATAGGCGTTAACATCAGTATTGGCCGATGTTAGTCATTTTTTAATATATCCATATTGGTCCGATAAGTAAAACTGTGTCGTTGTTAACAACCGATGTGTGGGTGGTGAATGTGTGATGCAGCACAGGATTGTGGGGTGTTTAACTGAAGCAGAGAAGCAATGTTAGCAGTGGGGTTGTTTTGCACGGTGTCAGAAGAGTAGCGAAATAAAAACGTTAAATATTGGTTATCGGCCATAACAGCACTATTAATATTGAATATTGGTATCAGCCCAAACATTTATACATTTATATCATTTACAAACAATTTAAAGTTTTTTGCTTTTTTTGAGAGTGTTGTCAGCTTATCCCAGAAGAAGTCTATATTAGTTGACTTCAGCAATAGCACAGGGCAGATGAAGAAGTTATTTCTTTCTTACTTCAAAATTAGACTCTCAAGCATAAATAGAACAGGGTGTTAAGCTTAAAGCTTGGACCTTCATATCTATGGGTAACAATACTAACTTACACCAACTATATCAGCCAAAGTCACATGCTGATATTAACTGGATATTGCTTTGAGAAACAGAATTCACGTTGATAAAAAAATATCATGGACCTATAATACCAAGATTTTGTAGCAAGAGTTACTGTTCTTCCTAGTATACGTTTTTTTTATCAGGTGTTGCATATGTTTGAGATCTCAGTGGCTCCAATCTGATAATAATTGTACTTGCTCCATAACGCCACTGAAATAAGCTGCAAATGACTATTTGGATCTGCAATATTTCAGTGACATTAATGAGTTCCATTGAGATTTGTGAGCAATTTAAGCTGGTAAAAACTGGTAATGTATGCCAGCTTATATTCAGATTTTTTTTTTTTTGTTCTAAGAACCTTCTGTTGAACACTGATGAAGCTCAAGTGAGGCAGCAGAAGTCAGAGTTGACATTTACTTAGTATCCTAGATCCTGATCAAATGACATTCATCTTGGTCCAAACTGGGTCCAGTTTGAACTTGACTCGACTGATGAGGGTGCTTTACATGGTTTTATCTGTAGTATCTGATGTACGGGTTCAGTAAATCTTCCATTAATAATGTTTAGATACAGAATGATGCAACAAAATAGTCCTACTGATGTTTGATTTAATCAGAGAGTAATGAAAGAAAGCAAAAGAAGGCTAGCTGCACTGATGTATTTGTCACCTATCCTGAATGCTGTTGTTAAATCAAAAACAGCTGGAATTATTACCCATTGGCTAAAATTATTTTAACTGCTAATGCACTTTTATGGAAATCACATACACACTTTTAATCTAGTGTTCATTTTCCTGTGTAGCATAAATTATATCTTTCAGCTTTCATAAAAATCATAATCGCAATAATCCTCAAGGATTGCTGCACTCAGTTTGAGATTATGTTCCTTACAGTTTTATTAATGTATTATTGACTTCTTGGACAGGAAACAGAATTATGTGTTCTTGTTTGTCGATCTTCCAAAGGCATTTAATACAGGTAAATGTGAGCTGCCAATAAACAGACCCATTGATGCTGGTTTGAGAAAATGGGCTTAAGGCTGGTTTAGAAGCTACCACTCAGATTGAAGGGTTGTGGATAAAAGCCCAGCTTTTTTGATTATGTTAAAAGGAGTACCTCCGGGCTCAGTTTTAAGTCCATGTTTATTTTCCTTTAAAAAAAACAGCAGGTTTTGGTAACAATAAGTCTACACTTAATGTTAAGTATAGGTGGGACTGTGTAAACATTATTTAAATTCATGCTGCTTCCTTCACTCTTCTAGATTCTATATATCACTCAGTTTATAACAAATTGTTGTTCAAAGCTCTTTACTCTGTAATCTAGTTTTTTGGCCCAAGGAAACAACACTGCTATATCTCTATGTGCAACATTTTTATGCCTAATTCTTCCCTGGGAGAGTTTTAACTTTTCTAAAGACAGCTGTAACTGGAGTGAAACTACTATTCTTCAGCTGGATATTGTACTTGTGTTAACTGATTTGTTTCATTAAGGTTTTTTTTTTTTTTTTTTTTTTTTTTTTTTTTGTATTTGATACTGTTGTCAGCCTTTTAGCTTGTAGCTATATTTAAAACTAAATATGTTGAACAATTCTGCTGTTTCTATAAATGTCCTTTTCCAGTCTTAATGGAATCTGAACTAGGGAGGAAGGTATCTAGCACCGTTTCTTCGTTTTGCACTGAGTGAGTCTTTGTCCAACCTGAAGAAGCAACAGATCCATTTAAAGTCACAGGCTGGGCCTAAAATGGGTATTTCACCATCCAGTCATGGTGGACATTTGGTTAACCGAAACACTGACAGTTTAAGTAAAATCCTTTCATTTTGAAGTTACACCATTGCTGGTAAAAGATTTGTAATTTTTAATTTGCTCGTTGTTGTTTGCATTAAACAAATGTACATAAGAATATACTGCTGTTCTAAATTCGAACACAGGTCTTCATGTCATGAACTGTCTTTTTATTCTGTGCAGCTCATGGGTCTTTGCGTGTTGTGTGTGGGAGTGTATGCGGAAGTGGAAAGGCAGAAGAATCGAACCCTGGAGGGGCTTTTTCTGGCTCCCGCCGTCGTACTCATCCTGCTTGGCCTGGTGATGTTCACTGTGTCCGTGGTGGGAATGGTTGGATCCCTCAGGGACAACAAGACCCTGCTGCACATGGTAGGAACGCTGGAGGTGGGGTAGAGGGGCATGTCTGCAGAGCTAGTTGCTTTTAACAATACATTTATTTTTTAGGTGTGATAGTGAAAGGTTCCTGATGCATCTTTTTGATTACTGCTTGGATGATTTAGTTTCTAGTGACTAAAACTTTAGACTTTTATTCTGATTAGATTATCTGTTCAGATACAAATTCAAACCAAACGCGTGTTAATTTTAGTATATTTGTATGTAATTACATAAATTACCACAAATATTAAATTTAAGAAATATAATTTGCACTGAGTGCACAACAGCTCGCTTCATAAAACATTAATACCACCAAACAGTTTGATGGCCTTTTTCCTCCCTGCATGCAAAGACACAGCTGTTGGTTTTGTCAGTAATAGAGGAAAAGCTCAAAAGGAGTAGGGCTGCATTATTGTGGTTGCTATGCAACCATCTAATTATCTATAGCTAAATAATCAGTAATAAAGCATAAATTGTAGTTAGAAACTGAGAAATCAGTGATGTCTGTGTGTTTCTGGGAAGATGAAAAAGTCATTAAACCATTGTAAAGTAGTAACAGTTCATAATAAAAAAAAAAATATATCTATTATGTTTGACTGAAACAATAGTCCATGCATAATTGGTGTTTTTATCTCAGGCAGTTCTTCTTTCTTCTTTTTTATTTTTTTTTTAGAAATCTGAAACCACTGTTAGTGGTTAGAATTATTAATACAGAATTGGATTCATGCAGAGTTTGCATAGAAAGATCACATGTTCAGCACAAGCTTAGGGCTTTATCCCAAAATCTAAGACTACCCACAGAGGATGGATCCAGTGTGTGTCTGTGCACATATTCAGTGAAAGCTGTAAATTGTTAAATAAGACCAACTCCTTATGTGCAGAAGTCCTAATTTAGAAAGTTGACCCAAGCTGATGTAATGGTATTAACCAATTCCTGGTTATGCACAAGTCAACCAGTCTGGTTTCCGAGCTCATCACAGCACTGAGACTGTCCTCGTCAAAGTGTTCAATGATATCCACACAAATAAAAACTGGAAGAATCACAGTATTGGTTCTGTTGGACCTGGGCATGGCATTTGACACTGTTGACCATGGTATATCAGAATCTCTGGTACAGTGCTTAATTGGTTCAAATACTACCTAAAAAAAACAGGGATTTCTTTGTGTCCATAGGCAACTTCTCATTGGAGCGGACAGAAGTCACATGTGGAGTGCCCCAAGGTTCAATCCTGGGACCACTCCTTTTTAATATTTACATACTCCCACTAGCTTAGGTTATAACAAGTAATAAGATTAGCTACCATAACTACGCAAATAATACACAGCTCTACATTACGATGTCACCAGGTGACTTTGAACCCATCTAAGCACTAAACAGATGCTTAGAACAAATCAATGCATGGATGTGTGACAACTATCTTCAGCCGAACAGAAACAAAACTGAAGTTATTATCTTTGGACCTAAAAAGGAACGATCTAAAGTCAGCACACAGCTTCAGTTATTACAGCTAGAAACTAGTGATCAGGCCCAAAATCTGGGTGTAGTGATGGACTCAGACCTGAAACTAAAGACAGTTACAAAGTCAGCCTTCTATCACCTGAAGAACGTTTCCAGGATTAAAGGACTAATGTCTCCACAAGGTCTAGAAAAACTCATCCATTCGCTTATCTTTAGTCTCATTGATTACAGCAACAGTGTCTTCACAGCTCTGCCCAAAAAGTCAATCAGACAGCTGCAGCTTATCTAGAACACTGTTGCTCATGTTCTCACAAAGACCAGGAAAATGGAGCACATCACCCCAGTTCTAAAGTCCTTACACTGGCTCCGTGTAGCTCAGAGAATAGACTTTAAAATACTTTTAGTTTCTGTTAGTTTATAAATCACTGAACGGCTTAGCACCAAAATACATTAAAGACCTGTTGTCGTTGGATCAGCCTTCCAGACCACTCAGGTCTTCTGGTTCCAGTCTACTCTGCATTCCCAGAACCAGATCCAAACATGGAGAAACAACATTCAGTTTTTATGCACCACAAATCTGGAACAAACTCCCAGAAAACTGCAAAACAGCCAACATACTGCGTTCCTTCAAATCAAGGCTAAAAACCAACTTGTTTAGAGCTGCCTTTGATTAGTAGTAAGTAGAACATGGATCAACATTTATTTGCTTGAAGATATTTGCTTGATGATCTGTATGATTTTGATGCATTGATATTTGCTTGATGATTTTGCTGTATACTTGCTCAATGATTTTGATGTATACTTGACTGATGTTTTTACAATGTAAAGCACTTTGAACTGCCTTGCTACTGAAATGTGCTATACAAATAGACTTGACTACTGAAAAATCAAATGCTTTCCTATTTAATTAAAAGCATCGAGACTGAAAACATCCAGGTTGTGATTTTATGGATGGGCCAGCATGTATTTTGGTTCAGTTTCAATCAGATACATGTAAGGAACAGATCCTTTGATGGCTAAATAAGGATGATCTCGTAATTTTGTCATTATTTATTGGAAAACTACTACCTTTATCAAGCAATCTGCATCAATTTCTTTTCTTTCATGGTTTTCATAGATACATTGAATTCTTAGATTGAACCAAAGTCTGCACAAAACAACTTGGATTTGTTATAATCCTGAGAAAGAAAACCAGACACAGGAGGATAGACATCAAAGGACACTGGGATTCACTCCCAGCCATTGAAAAGCTCTTTGATGCATCTCTTTTTGTAACAGATCACTATTTTAAGAAGACTGTCAATTATTCTACATTCCGCAATCTAAACTTTTCATAAACAAAGTAAAACCTCTTTTTATCTGCTAAATGTTAGTAATGCTGTATGATTCCCTTTCTTTTCTCCTCCCACAGTTCCTCTGTGTTCTATGTGTTCTGCTGCTTCTCCAGGCAATCACCCTCGCCATGGCTCTCATCTTTGAAAAGAAGGTAAATGTTGTTGCATGTCTTGTACAGATCTTGATATTTTACTCAGTGATCTGATTACTTGCAGGCAGGTCAGTCAGGGTTGCTTTGTTTATTTTCTACTTTGCATCAAACCCTCACCATCTCTGTGTTTCTGCTTCTTTGTTCTATGTAGACGGTTGCATTGTTTCAGAGCACTATAAGGGAAGGAATTAAACACTATTACGATGATCTTGACTTCAAAAACATCTTGGACTATGTCCAGCAAAAGGTAGGATTATCTTTTACTTGGCTTTATATCTATTGATAGTTGGGGCATAGGTTTGTCTTTATAAGTCCTTATATGGAACCATTTCATTTTTATATTTACTATAATACTTACTATAATACTTTAATATCCACACATGCGGACTGCAGTGTTAGAACTGGTCCCCATCAAGGTTGTGCTAAATGATTGGAATGTCGATTCCTGTTGTTGGCTGATTGTGATTTTATGTTAGCTACACCCTAAGCTAGTAGTTGTGAAGACAATTTTGCACAACTAAGTTTTAAAAGTCACAAAGGACTTTAGTTTGCAAAACTTTATTATAGGCTTTGCAGAAGTATTTTGTTAATTTGATCATTTTTGGTTTTCCGTAACAACCAAGTAGGGCTGTTGTAAATGACTATTTTAGTAATCAAGTAATCTATTGATTAATAAAAAATGTGATAAAATATTGGTAAATACTGCCATAGCAGCAAAATTAATATATGCTGGATATTTGCTAAAATTTTCATATCATCATCCTTAACAATTAGTCTTCTGTAACTTAAAAAATTAACAATAATTGCTATTAACAATGACAGGCAATAATAGGTCATTTTTTAAATCAGCCTAGACAAAAATTACCCAGAAATCTAAAATTATATTCAAAGTTATAATAAAAATAAAAAGCAGCAGTCTCACAAAAACACAAGTGTGTACTCTAGTCTTTAGTTTACATATTCATCTTTAGTCAATTTAATAGATGAACTCTCACTTTGCACAGCCTTTTTACAGCTTTTGTGTCAATGTGAGCGATAGGATCTTTTGCACCCTTGTCATACACAGAAACACATATGCCAGTTATGTACATGTCACGGTGCACTCCACCGCCCATTTGTTGCAACTGGGTAGGAAATATATTTTCCGGTTCGTCCTTAAAGCTACACTTGTGCTTAGCATCAGCTATAGCACTGGAGCCCAGCACCCTGTGTTCTGTCAACGAAAGGCTGTCATATTCCATGTATTGCACCAATCAATTTAAGTATTTCTTCTGGTCGCCTGAAAAAGGATGAAAACCCAGACATTTCCATTAATCAATGAAATTGCCCCGGATGCCCCGGATAGAACGTGACAAGTGGACATGTCTGGGGAAAAGAGGACATTTGGTCACCCTTTGTTGTGCTAATAGCACTTAGCATTCATCAACAACTCATTTGTGGAAGTGAGAGCATTGTGCAACACAAATAATCATCCGACCAGAACGCAGTGCGCTAAACAGTAAAACATAAGTAAACAAAGCCTCAGGGAAGATAATTTGCCTCGAGGAGATCCCTGAATCATTTAGTGAATCATTACAGCCCTACAACCAATTACTTTTTCACCCTTTGCAATGATATTCATATTGAAAGAGAGACTGTGTTGCTTGCTGCAGCTTTCTGTCCATCTCTGTCATGTGATGTCTCTGCCTGCTGTAAACTGATATCTCCAGTCAGCTGTCAGTGAGGGAAGAACTGCATAGAAAGCAGCTGAAACACTAGTCTTTAAAAATTACAACATTCAAAGCAAAGCACTAAGCCTATGAAGCTAGAGAACAACTTTGCCTTTAAGCTTTGCCCCTACACAATAAACTGGGACCACATTAAAATATGGTGAAAGCAGAATTATCAGCTAGTCACATCAAAACAGACAGGAAACATGCTCGCTGTAGCGTAGTACTTGAACAAACTCTTTTGGAGTTGTGTTTTGAGGCTGTCCTGCATTAACCTCTATTGGGACAAATGATCTGCTGCTGAAAGAAAAACAGAAACTGAGGCATTCTGAACATCTGAGGTGAATGAATTAGGTGGGATACAGTCAAAAAATACTGTCGACCTTGTACTTTTGAAATGTATTATATGAATTTATTGTACTTTAAAGCTACTGAGTATTCAAGTGTAGGCATGGGACTGATTTTAATAACTGAAATTAGTTTAAGACTCAGGAAATCTTTATGTAATCCACTTATAACAAAATAGGAAACAGCTTCTAAATCACCCATCCCAGGCGTACCCAAAGTAAATTTAAAGCTGCTCAACAACCGTATAGGGAAAATTAGAGATGTTGGCCTCTGCTTGTGGATTTAATTCTTAAACCTTAAAGTCTAACAAAACATAAGTTACCGCGTGTAAGTTAACTGAGTTACAACGGGATAAACAGAGAACTTGCTCAGCCAGTCTGAGTGTGCAGGGCTTTTCTTGACCTGCATACATTCAAAATAGTGTCAGCTGGATCCGTGTGGATGTGGTATTGTTTGTTGTGGTCTGCAAACTAGAATTAAAAACCTTTGTACTGTTGAAAATAAAACCAAACATGTTGGCTTTGTTTTCAGTTCATCACATCAGGAGTGTTTGCTTTTAAGCCACAATTCAAAGAGAATTTCTGAGACTTTTCACAGCGGACAGCTAATTTAAAGTGGGCCAACATCATTGTGTGGGACTATATAAAGGAAACATTTTTGTTCCCATCAGGGTGAACTATTGATCAGTATATCACCCAGAGGCTTTAAAGGTGTTGGAGTTTTTGCTTTTCAGTGATTGTAACCACTGTGGTGCCTGGTATAAAAGGGCTTTAGATCCCAACAGTCTGTTCTCTAAATGTTTGTTGCATGTGCACCTACCTGCACACAGCCCTGGTTTTGATATTGTGACATCATCCTGTTGTAATGGTATAATACTATGAATTTGAATAAACAGAGCCCCTCTGTGGGAGTGACAATATTTCTCCCTTACTCACTACTGAGGCTTTTTTTATCCCCTAGTGCTGCCCTGTCTGCAGGGTTGGAGAGAGCCAAGTGTGGATTGTCACGAAAAGTTAGAGGCTCACAGTAGAATTGTGGCACTTTGTCATGTTTAACTGGGAGTGGAGACAGCTGCACAGAACCTGTTGTCACTTTGAATAGCAATTTCTCAATGGAAGAGTGGGCAGACTGTCTCTTGCAGAGAGGATTGGAACAAGTGTCTAATCACCTTTTGCAGCATAGAGGTAGGCACAGGGTGGAGCAGCTGGAAGACAAGGCTCGACGAGCAAAGAAAGCCAAACAGGAGGCTTGTCTCTAGCTTGTATTAGGTTCATGTTAAAGTCGCTTCTACAGTTTAAAATGTGGTTCTGGAACCAAAACTTATTTTGAGTTTTTTTCTTAAAATATACCATACTTAAAATCTGTTATACCAAATTTTGCATCCAAGCAGTCATTTCTAATTTGCAATTAGAGACCAACACAAAGTTAATCAGAAAGAAAATGATGCATGGTTTTCAACTTTCTTAAAACATATAACTTAAAAGTGTGGCATTTATTTGTATTCAGCTGCTCTAATCCAGTACCTCTTAGACAGGGGCGGAACCGAGGGGCAGCCAACCCTGCCAAGTGATTAGTTGTCATGGATATTTGGAAAATACAGATGTGCTTCAAAGTGGCACAGGCGCCGATCAGTTGTTGGTCACCCCTGAGTGAGCAGTGGTCCCAGCCTGGTCACCCCAATGAGAATTTTCTGGCTCAGCTACTGCTCTTGGAATCACCTCCTTTATAGTATGTCTTTACCACCTTTGCAGATCTAGACATTTGGGATGGGCATTAATTGTATCAAAAGCTGACTGTGTTGTTGGCTTTGTTATTTTACTGTTATTTTTTCCACTGTTGGTTCCATGAGACAATCGATAAATACCAATGTATTTAAAAATATGATTAAATGCATTTACTGTGCACAGTTTAGGAATAAGAATCACATTTTTTTCCTTCATTGGTGTCCTGCAGAAGCCTATATTAAAATAGGTATGTTTTTTAAGAGCAATATTTATGGGTCTTTGACTGCCGTGACATGCAGTCACAGACATACAGTTGCCTAAAAAAAAGACAAAAAAAAAAATTATAAATACTTTTATTGTTATCACAATAAATACCACAAAGTATGATGATAAAACTTTAAGTACATATCACCAACCCCTATTACAGACCATTTTTCCCCATTCTTTGCAAAATGGGGAAAAAGGTCAAGCTCAGTCAGACTGGATGGAGAGCATCTGGGAACATGTATTAAAGAGTCCTACTAAAGATTTTCTATTGGATTTAGGCCTGGGCTTTGATTGCATCATCCTAGTAAATGAATATGTTTTGATCTGAACCATGGGATGGTGGCATTGGGGTGATATGCAGTGTTTTCCACACATTACGTCACAAAGTTGAATTTTTGTCTTATCGGATTAAAGAACCTTTTTTTACATACAGTTGAAACCAGAGGTTTACATATACCGATTAAAAATGCACATACACCTTTTTTCTGAGTAGCTGTGATTTGATCCAATTATCATGCAAATTGTGAGTGAACTTTTAAAACGTCGATAAAAAAGAAAATTCGAATTAGACGTGTTTCCATCTACTGGTTTGGAGCGGATCAACCAGGCTACGCAAAGCATAATTTCATCAGATGTTGACGTTGACGTATGGCTGTAATAAACTAGATGTAGAGGTTGCAACCAAGCATGGACCACACATCTCAGAAAAATGGAGCGAGTCCTCCCCTTCGAGCTGGAGGTTTGAACATTGAAATTTTCCAAGTCTTCCACCACTACTAGTGGATGGGAGCGTTCTATCCCTCCCACCCCAGCCTGGAGAGCATCTCACTGGCCGTTCTAGGCTACATTCCTCCCCTCAGTGCTGGAGGTTTGGACTTTGACATTTTTCTGAGTTTCATGCCTCTGATTAGGTACAGACCCACCAGTGGATAGGAACGTTCGCTACATCAGAACTTACTCAGCAAATGTGTTTCCATCTCCCCTTTTAGCACGTTAAATCTTTTTCGGAAAAGCTGGAAACCATTTCAAGTGAGCGTAAAAAAAAATTTTTTTGCGAAATTAAGGAAGTTATTTTGAATTTTTGCCTTTTCCATCAACCTTTTCCAGTGTGATGCTTCAAAATGCGTATAAAAAAAAATTGATGGAAAAATAGCTACTGCCTGAAGTTAAATCAGACAAAATGTCTGTTGTTTTAGGTCAGTTAGAATTACCAAAATTATTTTTTATTTCTTTGTTAAATGCAACAATAACGAGTGAAAGAATATGTCCAAGATTTATTAATTAATGTCTTAAAAATCAGAAGTTTACCTACATTTGGTAGATCTTCCTATGACTTGGGTCAAACCTTTGGCGTGTCCTTCCACAAGCTTCTCACAATAGTTTGCAGGAGTTCTGGCCCATTCCTCCTGACAGAACTGATGTAACCGGCTCAGGTTTGTAGGCTACTTTGCTCACACGCGCCTTTTCAGATCTGCCCACAAATTCTCTATAGGACTGAGATCAGGGCTTTGTGATGGCCACGCCAAAACATTGATTTTGTTGTCCTGAAGCCACTTTGGAACCACTTTGGCTGGATGCTTACAGTCATTGTCTGTTTTGAAGACCCATTTGCTCCCAAGCTTCAACTTCCTGGCTGATGTCTTTTGGTGTTGTTTCAATAATTGCACATCATGTTCTTTCCTCATGATGCCATCTATTTTATGAAGTGCACCAGTTCCTCCTGCAACAAAACAGCGTGTGTTCTTTTTTTTATTGAGAGTATGTAAACTTCTTGTTTCAACTGTATTTGGTGGCCTGTTAATTTAGATAAACGAGCTTTACTTTGTGTTGGTCTGTATCACATAAAATCCTAATGAAATACATTAAAGTCTGTGTTATAACCAGTGCTGAGCTTTGTTGGCCATTTAGTCTTTTAATGCTGAAAACAGGTCTTGGTATTATTTCTTTGTTTCATTTGAGATGTGAGTACATCTTTGCTCTTCCCTTAATTTTTGACCTCTCTGAAAAGGCAGCTGAGTCCCAGGTCTGACAGCATGTAGCTATCACAGCCACAGTGAGGTTTTCTATATTCCAGAGGAGGTTTCAACATGGCCACTTGAAACTGTGAACCTTTGCTGTGATTTTATGTGATGTGCCTCAGAATAATAACCTAGAACTGAAGGCGACAGTCTTTAGGTGGGCACAAACACTGTGCTACAAAAACAGTGACTGTTCTGCAACAGCTGGGGCTATAGAAAGATGATGTGTTTACCATGGTAATGGAGGGATGACAGGGTGTTTGTCAGGTGAGTAGTGTCACAGTGGAGTTTGGTTTGTGTTTTAGGGAACTTCATAATAGTCATGAATTTCTTTTCTGGCTCCTAACTGCCTCATCTCTTTCATTTTCCAGTTTTCTTGTTGTGGAGGGGATGAATATAAGGACTGGGGAGTCAATCAGTACCATTTCTGCAATGGCACTGGCCCACTAGCCTGTGGGGTTCCATACACCTGCTGTGTTCGACGCAAGGTGAGCGCTCCAACCCCCGTGATAAGGAGATCCAAACATTGCACAGGCTCTTCTGTTTGTATTCTTAGATCTCAGAACTCAGCTGTATATTATTTACTGCACACAATGATGCTGCACTGACGGTATATTTACAATATAAATATACTAGGTTTAGACAGTCTACAGTCCTGTGGAAAAAAGTGTTTGCTCCTGTTTTGATGACTTGTGTTTTTTGCTTTTTTGGCACTCGTAAATGTTCAGATCAGTAAAACTAATTTAAATGTTAGACAAAGATAAATTATGCAAACACAAAAACTAGTTTCCAAATGCCCCCTTGTGTCATATATTAACTGTGATTAATCACTTTTAAAAAAATAATAAATTGATTAACTGTCCCTTACTGCGTGATTATTGATGGACATGTGGAATTAAAAAGTTACTTAAACAGAGCCGAGCTGACAGCATGAAGATGCCTAAAAGATCTCACAAAACAACACATGCCCCAAGCTAAATAATTTCAAGAGCAGATTAAAAACAAATTCATTGGTATCAGTCTGAATAGGAATACAAAGCCATGAAGAGCCATTATCCACATGGAGCAGTGCTAAACCTTCCCAGGGATGGGAAATGTTACAAAGTTTCTCCAAGTGCAAAGCAATGACCTATCCAGGAACAAGGGAACCCAGAACAGCATCGAAAGCATTGCACGTCTCACTGGTGTCAGCTAAGGTAAGCATTCACGGTTGAAACACAAGAAAAATACTAGGAAGAAATGGCTTCAGTGGGAGAGTTCTAATACTAAAATCACTACTGAGCAAAAAGAACATAAAGTTTGTCCTCACATTTGCCAAAAAAAAAAAAAAAAAAAAAAATATCGTCATGATCCCGAAGACTTAAGAAAATGTCTCATCAACTGACAAGACAAAAGTGGAACTTTTTGGAAGGTGTGTGTACTAAGAATTCTGAAGTAAAATGAACACAGCTTTCCAAAAGATAACATCACATCATACGTTAAACTTGGTAGGCTCAGGCTGCTTTGTTGTTTCAGGACCTGAACAACTTATAAAGCTGAGAAACTGCTCTCTGGCAGAAAATCCTGAAGAAAAAAGTCAGGCCATCAGTTTGTGACATTAAGATGAAGTGTACTTGGATTATGCAGCACAGCAGTTGTCCAAAGCCACCACCAACAGACCATTCATGCCCAAAAGCCCTCTAGTATGGTTAAATTAAAACATTTCTGCAGAGTGTAAAACACTCATGGTTGGTTATTGCAAACACTTGTTAGCAGTTGTTATTGTTGCTATGTCCTTTCTTAACCTCTTAATAGATAAAATAAATCATTTGACAACTTTTTTTTGTATTTAATCAGATTATCTTTGAGTTCATTTTTTTTCTCTTAAATCTTTAACTTTGAAAAGCAAAAACAGAATAAGTTTAGGTGCAAATACTTTTTCACAACCCTGTAAATGTCATGGTTTCTATTCTTGTCTCAAAGGCCAAAAAAATGGAATTCTTTTTGTGTTTTCAAAAATGGAACAAAGCATGTGTCTAAAATGAGGTGTTTTTGAGTTTTAATAGCAAGGTAACAAGAGATGGCTTTATAATATTCTACTGCAATGCTATTCCTTTAAACCAGTAACAGTTTTTCCCTCGTACATGAGTTAATTTATGGAGCTGCAGGTAAAGGAGGAAAAACTGATATGGCTAAGCAGGAGCATAGAACTATAATGCATAGTCTGTGCCTCACAGCTAATCTTATGATCTCTTTGTTTTGCCTGCTCATTAATCCTTAACAATCCAACATCTTAATATCACCCATCCTTACATTAGGACTAGTTAATGATGAAACACAATTAACATAACTTTTTAGTTATGCAAGTGACACACTGATTATGACACACTGATTAGTATGTCAGCTTCTGACACACTAATCAGTGAACATGAAATAATGAAAAGGACTCCGCTGCATGAACACACTTCCTTTGCTCCTGTAATTTTCTCATCCTCACCAAGATCCACCATTATATCTTAGTTTAGCAGGAAATCTTTGTGTGAGTGATTTGAGCAGAATTGACACCTATTTACATAAAACAGAGACTGATTAGTTTGTTCCTGTCAGAAGCAGAAGATTAGAAAATAAGGATAATTGTGTTTCCTAATTGAAATGGGTACCTCTGACAAGATATTCTTGACATTTATCAAGTGTGAAGCGCACATCAAACTCTCCAGACTGCTGCATATTGTGTCTCACACAAATTGCATTGTTTTTTTTTTTAGCTTTAAAGAATGTTGTTTTGAGATTGTAAAGTTTGCATAGTAGAAAATATACTTGAAAATTTACAATATCTCCACCTGCTGGGCTAAATGGTTTTTATCTTTTTAAATTATTTAGTGGAATGACGATACAAACAATCGAGGATTGTTGTACAAAGATGGAGATTTAAATAATCTCTGACACCTGCAGCATTTAAAGTAATGTGAACATTGATAACAAAATGTTTGATGCATTCCTACTTTAATGGTTTGGCTGTGATTTTTGTAAGCACGGGTGTAATTATGCATATGTTGTTAGTAAATGTTCACTCCATGTTTGGTCCTAATGCTAGAAAGGTATTGATACTGCTCTTGTTTGTGTTGTCAAAAGTAGATTATTGGTCTTTATTTATATGAAACTGTTTTAAGGAATCTCTGTTCAGTGTAGAAATATCCAGTTCAGGGTTGATCACACTTAAGTAATTTAGATTTTTAACTCCAACATGAGTTGCAAATCCCACTGGCTTTTGAATCAAACCAAAACGAGATTAGTTTGGGTGTGACCTCATTTCCCAACTCCAACCTCCTCCTCCTGCGAAATATCCAACGCAAAATGAGCTCCACTGAAAGTAAAATCAAGCTGTACTGTAGGACCGTTAATGGTTGTTATCATTTCTTTCGCTGCAACACAAACAATGTAAAACTTATTCCATTTCCGCTTCTTTTTTTTTTTTTTAATCCAGAATCAGTAGCCCTGGGTTAATTTACTGAGCCCATAACTAGCTTCATCGTAGTACCAGTTAAGTGCGATTTTCGATGTCAGGTTTAGTTTTGCCTGATCTCTTTGAGAAAACCCAGATGGGTTCAACCTTCTTTGTAGTAAATGGCCCAGATCTGTTTTAATGCTGTATTTCAGTTACCTGGAAAGTGGGAACTCAGAGCCGAGTTTGACATCAGACCCAAGGTAACAACATTCTAGTTAAGAAGTTGGAATTTAAACATGGCGACACCCATAAACATTGTTAGCATTACGTCTTACAAACATAATTTTAAGCTTTACTTTTCATAAGCAAACAACACTTTTAATTTGTTCAGTTTAGAGTTACAGGCGCTACATTTAGCATTGATTTTAGACTCACTCTTACATGTGTATCTTGTAAAATAAACATGTTTCCACCACATCTTACTACTGTTGATGCGAGGAGCGGCCATATGGAAGCACAAAGTCAGCCTTACAAGCCGTAACTGGGAGTAATTGGAGTTGCTCCCAGTGGGAAATCCGACTTCGGAGGGCGTTCTAGTTGATTTTGTCCGACTGGAAAGTTGGAATTTCCCAATTTTGAGTACAACTCAAACACAGCATAATCTCTTTTCATCATTTCATTGAACCCAACTGCTTAGTTTGTGTTTGTTTTTTTTGTTGTTGTTGTTTGTTTTGTTTTTTTTGTTTGTTTTTTTAAAAACATGACTTGGAAGCAGCACAGTTCCCATTCTGAGATCACTGCATGGTTCCAGTTAAATCAGTACACAGGGTAGCTGTAACTGCACCATCTGTTGACCAAAAGCTAATTTGCTTGTTATAGAGTGTCATGATTGGAGATGAGGGAGAGCCAAAGCGCAGACAGCTGGTGTAGGATGGCATAGTGCAGGTTTATTTTCACAGAAACTGAAGAGATAACTGGCAAGGCATGGACAAGAACCAATCAAAACCAAAGAGGAACCAGCCCGGAACAAAATCCAGACAGGAACTTAAATAGCATGTGAGACAGGTGAGTAGGATAACTGATGATCAGGTAACAGGTGAAAAACAGGAGCAAAAGGGCTGAGCTAAAGATCTGGAACCAAAATAGACTTGCCATTGTCTGAAAGGTAAATACAAGAACACTAAGACATGAAACATGGCAATAGTAAAGAAATGAATAAATAACCTGAACAGAATGAGAGACTGATAAGAAAACCCAAACTGGAACCTGACAGGAAAAGTAATAATCAAACCTTGGAGAATAAATTAGTGAAACTAAACATGAACCAGGATGGCAAGATCAGAGAACTTTGGAGTAAAAGAAACTTGACAGAAAATACTTGAAGTAGGAATAAATAAACAAGAAATAAAACCTGACATCTAATGGATAACAGAACATGCTCAACACAAATTAAAACTAACGAGAACACTAAAACATTGATACAAGAACCTAAGACTAATGCACAGGGGAAAATCAAGGCTCGGAATTGCAAAGACATGAACAGACTAGACAAAAGAACAAACAGGCTAGAACAAGAACAAGGCCAAAAGGGAATAAGAACTTCCACAAATAAATAGTAAATCAAAACTATGAAACAAAACTAAGGCAGAATCAGGATTCTATGAAGAACAGATAAGCAAACAAAAAAAAGGTTAAACTAGAAAAACAGAAATGTGAGTAAGCCAAATACTGAAAGGGAAAGCTGAACAATCAAGGCTAGACACAAGACAGGACCAAATATAGAAGCAGCTTAAGAGAATATAACTGAAACAAAGATAATCTAATACAAAATATGAAAGACACCAGGATAACTAAACACAAACCCAGAGACAAGACTAAATCAAGGACTATGAGTTACAAACCTATGGAACACCACTATGAAAAATAAAACCTATAACAAAAAACACCAAACACGCTGAAATCATGACAGGAGTGTGTATCTAAAGCAAGAGGAGAGTTAATTCATTTGCATTACTGCCTGGCTAAAACCAGGACCACCTCAGTTTGCACAAACATCTGAGCTACAAACAGAGATGAGCCTGTTTCTGCCAGATAATGACCAAATACTGATGCCATGTGGTCATGAAATATTATCAGATTGACATGAAGCTGCAGCTCACAGCCATCTTGTTTGCTTATCTCATATCCTGCTGATAGACACACATCCAGAGACAATCCAAACCAGGACAGAAATGTCTGGTGCTTTATCAAATAAAGGAGAAACTCTTGTTATCTGCACAGTAGAACTGTAATTGACTGCAGAATGAAAACGTATTGCCTGGCTAACAAGAGACATGCTGCTATTTAAAGCTGTATGGTCTTTGGGAGATTTCTCTGTTTAAATGTTAGCCCTCTATAGCCCCATACACAGGTCCACAGCCACTCCGATCACTGAGCTCAAAGGACTGAAAATGTCTCTGGAAGCAGTGGAGCTGTGGACATAGAAATTATGACAGAATCCTATAGAGAACCGATTAAAAAGACATATCTGATGTTATTAGTTCATACCTGCCATAGCTGCAGTCAGGTTTATGCTCCAGCTGGTCAGAGTGTTAGAGGCATTTTAAAAAGACCATACTTGTCACATACAGTGCTGTGTGCAGTATAAAAATAAATGAATATTTTATTGTTGTTGCAGAATTTTACACAGAAAAATTTGTACCATGTACAACCCTCTTTTCCCAATAGACTTAAGAATTGTAGACTAAGAACACTCTTAGTCTACAAGAGAGACAGATCTTTGTCCATTCCTCTTTGCATAGTCTTTAGCCCAAATTTAGTTTTATCTAGCAGATGAAGGTTAAAAGTAATCTTATAATTTCATCAGCATGCTTGGTCTGACAGAAAGTAAAATTAACCTTTTCCAGTGACCCAGGCAGAGCCTCGACTTCAATCTGGTATAGAATCTGTAGATGGAGCTAATGATTAGGGTGAAAGGAAGGAGGCCCTATTAACCTCAAAGACTTGGAGCTCATCACCAAAGATAAATATGCAAAAAGCTGGTCTACTACTTTAAGGATTTGGTTGCTTCAGTGCCATTAAGATTTTTCTTTTGATTAAAATAAAATGTAAATAAGTGCTCATGTTTTTTTTTTTAATTGATTTTCCTTTAATATTGTTTTATCTTATGAGATATCCCTGTATCCTTTTTTAGGTGAATGAAAGTAATTCATAAACTAAATCTACAAGAGATAACTTACAGACTCGGCTCAGAATGAAAAACTTTTGGCTTGACCGTTGATCTAGAGGTTGAGATGTAAGAATGTTGATTTCTGTATTTGGTGAACCCATTGATGACCAATTTTCAGTTTATTGACCTAGATTATATTTTTAAATCTCCATATGTAATTCATGATCCATGATGCCATGCACTCTAATGCAGTCTAAGCAATCCCAGAGCCTTTGGAAGAGAAATAGGCCCACAGCATCACAGATCCTCCAACAGTTGACTTAAGATGCTTTTCCCTATATTCAACCTTTGTTTCTCAAACCCACTTGAAGTATTTGTTGCTGAAAAGTTCAGTCTTAGTCCCATCACTCAAAAACACACAGATTTGAGTTTTAAGTCCTAGTAGAGTTGAATAAACTCTGTTTATTTTTATGATGATAGGATAGGATGGAAAAGGATTTTTTTTTTTTTTTTTTTTTTTTTTTTTTTTTTTTTTTTTTTTTCTTTGCCCACATGCCCAAAAAAACCACTTGGCATGTAGATAACTAATGGTCCAAATGGAGGACTGGCCCCTTGTGTGCGTATGAGTTTTTTGTTCTCAGTGGTTTTGGGAACTGACGGGCTGATGGGACATCCCCGTCGTTCGACCGTGACCTCTGCCTCATTCTTTCCAAGCGTGGAGCTGGGACTGCGGGAGCGTTATGCTACAGGCTCAGCAGTATGCTGTTGTTTCTGCGTCACAGGATGAGAGCTCAACTGACCAGTTTTTCTTCCCCACACACGTTTAGTTAGGTCAGTTTGCCACATTCAGATTAACATGATCGGAGTAAGTGTTTACATGCACACCGTTAGGATTATTAATCAGCATAAACCACCCCTCTCATTCGGATTACAAATTCATTCTGATCAAGCTGAATCCGATCAGAATATTCCGATTGGGGTATTTACATGACGCTTTTTTATTCCAATTGGACGTTTATTCCATTTACTTATGTCCATGTAAACGTACCTTGTGTTGCAGTTTTTTAGCTGTGCGCTTTGGAGATTATTTTGTCATAGAAAGATAGGCAGCCGTTCGGCCAGTGGATGAAAGAAATGGGCCTCTGTGACGTAAGTACATTCTTTTTAAGTACAACTTAAAAAGAATGCTTCAGCTGAGGGATTGTTTGGAAGTATAACCAATTGTTTCACTAATGATTTGGTTAAATATTTGTGGAAAAATATAGAATGTTGATTGCTAGACTTGTTGGGAATCAGAATTTGCATCGATGTTTGACTTATGCAATCTTCAATAATTATAATTAATAATTGATTACTAATTAAATTATTAATAACCTTAAAGTTCTTAGTTGAATTGGGGCACCGCCAGAGTCTCTGGAATCATAAGTCAAATCTTAATCAGTCCCTTGTGAAGGAATGAATTCACAACCACCGGTAGAAGAAACTTCACACAATGAGCAATGATCACTGACACACTGGTTTCTAAGCAAGTCTGAGAATTTATTAACAAAATAGCCCAACCTTACAGCTGAATTATTCCATAAATAACCTCTTTCTTTACTACCGGAATGCAATCTTTTTACTGATGAAAAGGAATATATGTTGACAAATAAAAATAGGAATCAAATCAGATTAATGAACAAACTATAACAAAATGAAATGGAGCATTGAAAGATTGACTTCACACTAATTATCTAACTAAACAAAGTCAGATTTGCAGTACCATAAATGTGGTACAGCATGAGAAGACAGGGTAGAGGAGCAAAAGAGAAGGAATCTGGTCACTGTCCAGATTCAGACCCTCCGTCTGAGATGAGACAAAGGGTCATAAACCAGACCATGTGTTTTGGCTAACTGTCAGCTAGACAAAGGAGCGTGGCTTTGGGCCCTGTATGACCAGAAAATGGATATGAATGGGGATTCAAGAAAAGAAGGGGGAAGAAGTGAGAAAAAAGAAGCAGGTGGTAGAGAGAAAATAGATTGTCTGAAAAGAGAGCCATTGAAATGCAGCAGCGCTGAATTCAATTATTCTGGATGCAGAGAATCCCTAGCATATGGCGGTCTTAGATCAGCACAGCAACACCTTGTCATAAAAATATCACAGCAAATAATCAGCAAAGCATTAGCAAACATGCAACAGAAAGGCAATTACAAAAGCGTCATTTAAAACACCTAACCCAGATAACAGATTGAGAACAAAGCTCAGAAAAATCTTACTTTAAAGCAGATCGGCCGATCGGATCAAAGCAATGTCCAAGGTCCAAAAAGAAAAAGGGATGGAAGAAAAAAAACTCGTCCTCAGCCGGCGAGTAGGTAAGTGAGCGAGCTGGCATCCCAAAGAAGGTTCTTAGTAGAACCAGCAGTACCGTTGGTTGAAGCCTTGTCAATGGATGCAGCGTTCCCTTTGCAGGCCTGGATAGGCAGACGTCAAGAGACTTTGCGTCTCAAAAGGGGGAGAACTCGGAGAAACGGGATACACAGACCATTTTCTGGAAGTTCTCCAATTAGTGCTTCTAATGTTTTTAAGTTCTCTTTCCTTGAAAGCAGGTTAGAAGAAAGTATGTACAGTGCTGACGTGCCACCTTTAGGAAGAGCTCCTAGTGGTTTTTGGCACAGATGTCTGGGTGTGCTGTCTCGCTATGACTATTCAGATAGTTCATTCATACAGATATGGAGTCCAACAGACTTATATAAATTTTTTGGCTTATTTTTATTCATCACTGAAAGGAATATATTTTCAGTCATCTTTGCCAGAGTTGCCAATAAATGTAGTCCACACTGTGTTGTGTGACTCTGTGTCAGCTCATCTTATGACACTTCTAACTTGAGTCTGACCGCTGAATATTTTGTCTTTTCACAGTTGGGAGAAGTTATTAACACCCTTTGTGGCTACAACACTCTGAATGAACAGGTATGTGCATGAGAACATGTTTTATCTGCTGGTTTTTATTTGTCTTGTTGGTTTTGTACAGGTTCTTCACAATATATCACAATTCCTGACCCTAATTACTGGGCTCTCACAGGTTTGAAAACTATAGCATCTTCAGTTAGCATTTTCCAACTCTTTACATTCAGTCTGCACATTAAATCTCTACCCATAAGATTTAAAGGGCAAAAGAAACACCAAAAAATAATGTTTCAGCTGCACTCCTTGTGGAGTAAAACACTTTAGAGGAACAGAAAAACTCTCTTTAACTGTTTCACCTGAAGCAGAGACAGAATGAACATATCGACCACTGAGTTTTGGCTTTTGTTTGATACATTTGTCTGATAAAACAGAGTGGGTTGCACCCAAGTCAACAACAAAGAAATTTCTTCACCCATCACCATCATAGAACATAGGCATTCTTTTAAAAGCAAGGGTCTGTGTATGAAGATATGTGCCTGACAAAACCGCACCATGTGCAGGCTGGCTCCTAACCCCCTTTCCAGACCCCCAGAGCATAAAGAACCACGCTTCAATACTGCCCATACAGTGGAGCGTGCCATTGGCCTCCTAAGATGCCAGTGGTAGTGTGTTCCTTTTATTTGTTATGCCACTACTGAAGCTACTGTGAAATAACATTGATCACCTGACTCATTTAAATGCACCTTGACATTCATGAAGTACTTTGCATTGACCATTTATGGTTGAATGTGGGCTTGTGGAGGGCGGAACATGAGGCTGAACCTTGTACACAAACATTGAGGTGCAGCTTTCTGAAAGAAATTGCTTTTTGGTGTGCAAGCGCATGGTTTTATAAAACTATTTTTTTTTAAATTTTATTTATTTTTTTGGAACGCGATTTTCAGCTTTTAGGCGTACATACACTTTTAGTATAGCTCTTATGCAATGTTTATAAATGAGACCCCTGATCTGGGGGCTGAGCTTCCCTAAGGGTCAAATCCTGGAATCGACCCTGTTCATCGCTACAGATTTTAAGACTTCTCAAGCTAAGTTAAGGTATTTCTGCACTGCCTGTCCTGGCCCTATTGTACTCTGGCCATGGTTGTGTTTGCATTGAGGAGAGTGCCGCCTCAAAAGTGGGCAAGGATCATCTTATCAAGCAAATTCCTGTTGAAGCTGCTGAAGCCATCTCCTCACAGAGACCCGGAGGAACACTTTTTCATTCCTCCTTGTCCTGTCCAGCTCTTTCTTTATGTGCTTGTCAGTGAGGAAGCTGAGGGGAAAAAAATGCCTCAGCTTTACCCTTTAATTAAATCAATAAAAAATTTTTAAAAAAAAATCTCATTTGAGTGTCATCTCTTAACTGGACTCGTTTCTGGTGCAGCTGAACCACTGCTGCTGTTTGCAGGATTTCCCTTGCTGGAGCAAAGCGAGATAAGGAAATCCCCTTGTTTAGAGAGTCTTGTTGACTTTGGATCATTTCAATTGGAAAAATGTTCCCTGATTTAAAAGCTTTGGCTGAAGTGGTGCTTGTAATTCCAATCTCCAGTGTAGCAGAGAGCACAGATTCATCCTCCAGCTCAACATCAAAACCAAGACATTTGGTTAAGCACAAGCAAATGAGCAATTGAGGTCCATGCGGACCAGGAGAAAGTTGTGAGGCTACATATGTTAAGGCCATAGCAGATGAGTAGCTCATAATTTAAGTGCGATCCTATAATTTCATTGTTTATATGTAGTTACTGGGGCCACAGTCAGTGATTTCTGTCACTGCAGAGAAAAAGATAAATTTTTTTTATCTGCTTGATGTGTGATGGCATAATGTGGGTTTTCCATTCAGCTTGTTGAATACTAATTAAACCAAATGAAAATTAAATGCAAATAAATATGTTATTATTATTATCATTTAAAAACTGACAGGTAAAAATAGATTATGATGGGATTTTTTGACACCGTCTGTCTAAATGATGTACATCAAGAAATTCTAACGTGACTTTTGACTGAGAAACCTGGAAACTCGTCTCTGTACCCGCCCCTGTGGAAAATGAACCAGTCCGCGGCTGACTTCAAATCAGCCCCGTCTGGCTGGCACAAATGGAACCACAGCTCTCAGGATTCCAGGGAGTGGGGTGGGAGTGGGCTCTTATTTCTAATGCAAAAAACCCCAGACCCGCATTTGAACCCAGTCCAGGCCGGGCCCTGCAGTGCAGAAGGGCCTTTAGATGAGTTTACAGCCATCTCATATTTGAATTCATTTAGCATCAGAAACATGGGTGCACACAGGACCTGTTTTTAAAATGACGCCTGAACACACTCGAGCACATTTAAGTGAACCACATGTCACTACACAGTCTCCAACTTCACAAGAAAAAACAATCTATCTCATTTTATATCATAATGAAAGGTTTAATAAGTGTTAATGAGAAAATTGGGCTGTTTTTAAAGCAAATGACTGTTTTGCATCCACACCAAACACACCTGCGGTGGCAGAAGTGGACCAGCGCCCTTATTTTGGCTCTGTTCATTTGGCTAACCTGGAGAAAACTGTGGCATCAGGACAAAGTCCAGACCTAAATCCAACTGACAACCTGAGTTTCCATCCAGTTTAACTGAGCTTGAGCTATTTTGCAAAGAAATTTAGTCGCTAGAAGTGCAGAGCTGGTTAAGACATACCCCAAATGACCTGAATCTTTTTTTCAGGAAACTGTGGTTATGCAAAGTATTCACTCCAGTGGGCTTTATTCAAGTACACGGCCCACTGTTTTAAATGTTTATCTGCAGCAGTCTTAAAAAACATGTATATTTCCTCCACTTCACAATTCTGCACAACTTTGTGTTTGTTCTATCACATAAAGTCCTACTAAAAACATTAAAATTTGTGGTTATGTTACTGCACTTCCTAGAAACTTTTGCTGACCAAACGTACCAGCCCAGATAAAGCAAGACTGAAACTCTTTGTTCTTTCTACAGCAGCTTCGAGTTTTTCAGAACCTTACTGACTTTGCCAGGGATTGGGATGGGGGCTGTAGAGTTTCACTTTAGAAATGACACGTTTTAGTTTCTTCTTATTTTCTCCCCCTTCGCTCTGCCCATCAGCGTGAAACCCTGCAGGAGGTGATCCATGTGCGCGGCTGCATCCATGCAGTTAACCTCTGGATGAGTGACAACATTGGAATAACCATTGCCCTCTGCTGTGCCATCGGGCTGCCACAGGTAATTGAAAACTCTGAGTCACAACTCTATGAAACTAAACAGTTTGAAAGCACCTTTTTTAGAATTAATGTGGCTCTCCACCTGAGGTGGCTTATTATAACTGTAACCCACGGCCATCATTATTTCTTATGAAAGTTTTCTCTTTGAAATATGATTAAGTTTGAAGTGTCCACCAATATCCCTCAGTGACTCAGTTCTGATTGTTCAACTACTTCATTTATTTTGATAGATTTCATTTTGTCTCCAGTTCATTCATTTGCCACAATTCTTCCTATAGTGAAAATAAGCGTTTAGGCCTAATTTGTGACTAATAATATTTCTATTAGAAAAGAACAAGAGACAAAAAGCATTTAAAATGGATAGCTTAAGCTGTTCATAATTTGGGAAGTTGCCATTTATTTTTTGCAGCAATTTTGCTTCTATTGTTTTTAATTCTGCACTGGATTGCAGTATATACGTGCATATACAAATAATTCCATTAATTCCTACAGATGGGAGTAGTTTGCACCTATTTGTGTGTCTGGTTGCAGTTGTCTTCTCCTCAGCTATAAACACAGCTGATGCAGAAATGATCAAAGATATTGAGAATAATAATTTTTTAAATGACCAGAGAACTGCAGGTTCTGACGAGACCTGACCTGACGAGACTTTCTTCAACATTATAAGTAGATGTCACTGCAGGGTTCACTTCAGAATGGTATCTTTAAAAATAATAAATGATGCTTGTAAAAAAAACAGTGGACTGATTCATCCTTTTAACTGATTAATTCAACGAGAAAAAGAAAGTTTTATATCAGAATATAAAATTATGACATGTAATCTATATGAATACTGACTGTACTGACTACTAATTATTTCAGAATAGAAAGTACACTCGTATAAGATTGCATCCTGTTAAATTAACATAAATAAAAAGATGGTGTTTGGTTTTTACTGTGTTGTGAGGAGTGGGTTGTGTGCCCACTGGCCACCACAGAAACACTCCCTCATCTTACTCCCTCCCTCAGTGTGCCTCACCCAAGAGTAGCACTTAAGATGAATATTGGAATTTTCCACAATGAGATTATTCTGTATTTTAAAAAATTTACATGATTTTAAAACTATTTAGACAACTTAATCTATATAATCTGTACAATATCTACTAAAATAACTGGAAGACTTAAATAAATGAAATAGTGAATTCTACCTCCTGCAGCTTTCAGCAGACAGTATTTTTTTGTGCAGTCTGCGTAATATGCAAATGCATCTGGTCTGTGGAAATGCAACACTATTTGTTCTGGGTGTAAACTACAAAAATCCAAGTAAATATTGATTGAGAATTCCCTAGATGCATGCATTAATGGATCATTCAACTGTGGACTAAAATCACAGACTGTTCCAGAAGCAGAAGAACCTTGCATCTTGGTTCAGAATTAGAAGAAGGTACAGGTTTGCACATATTTAGCACCTGTAAATATCTTCTAGAGCTTCATCCTGACTGATGTTTCTTTAGTGTGTTGCACATGAATGTCAGCATTTGGCACATTGATCGGGTCAATTTTTTATTCCAAAATGTGGCAAATGTCACATTAGGTAATACTGACTTCAACTGCACGTTCTCTCCTCATTCACTGTGACACAGTGTCTGGTTTTGGTATAGGTTACTGACAATCTTGTGAGTGTTTTTGAAAACAACTACTTAAAGATCATTAATCATGTTCCCATCAACACTTTTTTGTGTGCATTTTGAAGTATCGCATTAGAAAAGGTTGATGGAAACAGCAAAATTCAAAATAACTTCATGAGTTTCGCAAAAAGTTTCTTACGCTAGCTTGAAGTGGTTTTTGGCTTTTCTAAAAAAAAAAAGAGTTGATGCGCTAAAGGGGAGATGGAAACACATTTGTTGAATAAGTTCTGAGGTAGCGAACTGTCCCAGTCCAAACCTCCTGCTCGGAAGGGAGGACTCTTGCCATTTTCTGCATGTGTGGTCCATGCTAGCCTGGTAAAAACCAGGCCTTGTTCTACGCTTTGCTTCTTATAAAGGGGCTGGATCCTCGGCTACTGAGAAACGCTTGCTTCCTGGAGGTGTGGACTCTGTTGAGGTTTTAAATTTTACCCAATCACTAATGTTTGTCCGTGAGGTATGTAATGCGCCAGTTCACCACTATGGAGCTTACCTGAAATTGGCTGCGCTGCAAACAACCATCGCCTACTGCAAAGAAAAAAGTGCCGAACGAGATGGGTATTGATGTTAATTCAGTATTTGGACGCGTCATTGATTCACTCCAAATCAGGAGATGGAAACACCCCTAATTTGCATTTTCTTTTTTTTTTTCTTTCCTCTCTTTTTTACGACATGTTAAAAGATCGCTCAAAATTCACATGACAGTTGAACGAACACATATCTACTGTTGAGATAATTGAGTTTGGTTGATAAAATATCCTAAATATTGATTATGTCTTAATTTATGAATAAAACTGCAACAGAACACCACTGAGTGTTTATGTTTGGGTGCCCCCCCCCACACCTGCAGCTGCTGGGCATCATCCTAAGCTGCGTCTTCTGGAACCTGCTGGTGGACATGAGCGAGTCGGCCGACATGGTGGACTTCAAACTGAAGAAGTCCGAGTTCGAGTACAGCGAGCTAGACCTGGCCGGTGCCGGCTGGTGCCTGTGCCTGCCGAGGGATGGCGGCTACCTGCCCGTGCCTGCCTCGGAGCCCGAGCTCGACCCCATTGACATTCACCTGGAGAAGCTGAAGAAGCAGCCACCTCGCACTCACGCCCAGCTCAGAGAACTGCAGCAGTCCAGATCAGCCAGCGGCCTGGACAAGGTAGACGTGGGTCGGAGGCAGAAAAGGGACCACTGAGTGGTCTCGTCCAGCCTGTTTTGCCTTTTGGGTTTTGCCTTCTTTTTTTTTCTTGTCAGTGTAATTGATTACATTTGTTTTGGTTATGTTGCACTACTCAGACTTTGAACGTGAGTCATTGAATCAAGAAGAATTGGATCAGTTGAAGGGATCAGAAGTACTTTCGCACTTTGACTTTGTTTACAGCAAATTTCAAACAAAATTCCTTTTAAAAGAGACATTTCTTTTATTTTAGCAGTCATTTCATATTTTTTTTAAGCCTTGACTGAGCAATGTCTCATGTGCTGAAGCTTACCTCAGGCTATTTTGAAAATAGCCCAGTAGTCAGAGGACGAAACTGTTTTGGTTGTATAAATAAATTAATGGTTGCTTTTCATTGTGCGAGAATAGGACTAGCCAGGTGTGTCTTGCTTGTAGCGTCTGTGACGGATTTATACGGTATGTGTAATGTTTTTTGTTTTTTTTTATGATTTTAATTTAATTTTGTGCAATCACTGTACATTGTAAGACTGCTGTTTGTGAAATAACATGGGATGCATGTTTTGTACTGTATATGAAGTCATTTTAAAAGATAAAAAGCTCTGTACTTGAGGCTTTTCCATTTTAATAAAATGTTTTTATTCCTTCCATCTTTAAAGGAATTCCTAAAGGCATTTTCCACCTGACAAATCCAGTCCCAGAAAAAACGGACAGTTTTTGTATCAGTTGCATTATTTTGAGCTTCCTCCCAGCTCCTGCCTTGTATAAACACTACTGTTCTTGTCAATAAAGGTGAATTTGTCTACTGATTTCATTCTGTGATATATTTAATTCTTAGATTTTCTTTTTTGCAGTTATGCTTTTTTGCAACCATAACACTTTTCATGTCTTACTCACTTTTAGACCAAGTGAGAAGTGAACATCCAGTCTTCATGGACATGAATATCACATTAATTTACGGCTTTTAAAGATACATTTGAACTGTTCCTTTTTTCAGTTATGCAACAAAGAATATGATGTGATTTGTTAAAATAAGACTTGACTGCACAAATATGAACTTATAGTGATTTTCTTCTAATTCATACCAGCTCCAATTGTCTTCAAAATAACATCACTGTCTGTTTCAGTCACTGTTAATAGAAATTCTATTTCTACATGGCAAAGAATGAAGGCATAAAAAAGTGGAAAAACTCCAGCAGATATAGACACACTGCTACAGGTTATGTTAAAGTGAAACTGTTGTTTGAACACCAGCTTTGCTGTTCTGTGTCCATCTGCTGAGACATTTGAAGGTCCAAAAGATACAATAACGCTCTATATTGTAACTGCACAAATTTTACCCTGTTCTAACATACATATACATTACCTTCTTTATTAGTTTAATATGTTTAATATTGGGGGAAAAAATTGGAGAAGTGTTTCTTTTGCCTTAATTTGTTATTTTGTAATTATTATTTTTTTTCATGTTGTCTTTAAACTACCAAACTTGCCCATAACTTTATACTTTTTGTCTGTCTGATGACACCATTTTAAAATGATTAAATCAGATGTTTTGGTCAGCTGGTCAATACTTGTGTAGCCTTTTTACCAGATACTTTTTTTTACTCTTACTTGAGTAATTTCTTGGATGGATACTTCTTACTTGTTGAAGTAGTGCTATTCTTACTTGAGTACAATTTTTAGGTAGTCTACCCATCTCTGCTTGTGGGTAATTTATGCTTCAAATTTCTGCCATATTAGGTCTTTCCTTGAGGTCTATTTTCATAGTTTGCCGTTTTGTTACCGCTTTGTAACTTACTTGGTAATTACACTGTAATTACCAAGTAAGTACATAGTAAGTTACAGTATATTGCTTTGTAATTAAAACTAATTTTACCGGGTAATTACAATCAATTTACGGTTTAACAGTGCCTAAATCACCCAATATTTGCCAATGGCTTATGCAGTAAATTCCCACATATTACCAGGTAAGTGCTGCTATTAAATTTAAGCGGACAAGGAAAAGCTTTAACTTTTTAGATTTTAAACAGTTATTACCATGTAACTCTTCCTGTACAGGTGTACAGGTCTCATTTAACCTGTTCATAAACTAGCAGCAATAAAGTATGTCGTCATTACCAAGTAAAACATGACCTCACATTGGATTCTATCTTCCTTTCATTTAACACTAAATTCCTTTAAATTAAGGCTGAAAATCCACCTGTTTAGAGCTGCCTTTGATTTGTAGTCTGGACCATAAATCTGCAAACAAATCCAGGGAAGATAAGCTTGGTTTTCCAAAGGGTGGAAGTTTGAGTGTAAATCAGTAAAATAAAGTAAGTGAATCATTGATTGATGTTTTTGCCGATGATTTTCATGTGTATTTGTGAGATAATTTTGATGATTTTGCTCAATGATTTTGATGTTTTGAAAATTCTGCTGTATACTTGATTGATGTTTTTATGATGTAAAGCATTTGAACTGCCTTGCTGCTGAAATGTGCTATGCAAATAAACTTGACTTCATAAACTAGCAGCAATAAAGTACTGCGTAATTACCAAGTAAAACACAACACTTTACCCAGTTAGTAAAGGGAAATTGTACTGTAAAAGAAAGCCTGTCTTCTTTGATAGATTTTAAATAGGTAACATGTAACTCACACAGGATCCTACATTTGTATTTAACCTGTTCATAAAGTAGTAAAATACTTTGTTATTATAAAGTGAAACACAACATTTTACCCCATTAGTATAGAGAAACTTTACTATAAAAGAAAGCCAGGCTTGTTTGGTAGATTCTAAACAATTATTACTATGTAACTCATGCAGGATCGTATGTTTGTATTTAACCTGTTATTTCAGTAACACCAGTAATATATATATATTTTTGTTAATGGTGTTTTGCTGACAAACATGTCATTAATGAAAATGTAAAGCCATAAACACTGTAGTCTTGCATGTATGTCATGGGCTATGTAAACCCCATTGAAACATTGAACTTCTACAAAATGGTTGGTCTCTATTGACTTTAACTATCAATGTTGTATTCACAGTTGTTCATTGCTATTTTGCCCCTTTTTTATTTTATTATTATTATTTTTTTTTTTTTTTAGTATGGACGTGTGTGATGTAGAATCACCTGGAGAAGTGGTTCCTGGGTCTTTGGACTTCAGGAAGTAAAAAAAATCCCAATGGCAACCTATATATTTTGGCTTTAATTTGTGAAAAATTGATCCAAGAGGATTTTTTTTTTTTTCACTAATAAGAACGTCAACCCTGGAATTTCTGTGATCAGCGACTGCTGAGGTGCATAAAATAGTTTATCATGTAATAGGTAAATTCACTGTACATTTTAGTTTCTAGAATTTAGAATTTTAGAATTTACTGCATAATCCGTTGGCAAATAATGAGTAATTTAGGCACTGTTAAACAGTAATTTGATAGTAATTGCCCTCTAAAATTAATTTTAATTACAAAGTAATACACTGTTACTCACTATGTACTTACCTAGTAATTACATCGGCAGCACTCACCTGGTAATATGTGGGAATTTACTGCATAAGCTGTTGATTAATATTGGGTAATTTAGGCACTATTAAATGTACCATGTACATACTTGGTAATTACACTGTAATTATGGGACTGTAAAAGGAAGCGTTACCGTTCTTTTTCCCTTCCTCAAAAATTTTCCTATAATGATCTACAGTGTTTTTAATTAATTTGTAGTCTTGCCATATCCTGTTCTGTCCTCTTTATTGATTATTGATCAAAAGGTCTTGCCTTATTGGTTTATATTTAGTTTCTTAGTTTATTCTTGCATTTTGTTCTTTGTAAATTCTGTTTGGTTTTTTTTTAGCCTAGTGTTAACTTTTCTTGGTTTATGACCTTCTCTTTGGCTTCTCTCACGTTTTTAGTTTTTTATTGTATTCATGCTCACCAGTAATCCTGCATGCCACGATGCCTCATCATCCTGATCTGTTTCCCCTTATCTGCCACTCAAGCTCTTGATTTTTCGCTGTTCAGCGACGTATTCTCTGTTTTCATGCGCTTTTTCACATCTCCTTTGCTCCATGCTATGTCCCATTTTCTGTTCCTGAGTTAAGTCTGTCTCTCTGTTGCCTTGCGATGGACTGCGACCTGTCCAGGGTGTACCCCGCCTCTCACCCGATGACCGCTGGAGATGGGCACCAGCCCCCCTCGCGTCCCAGCAAGGTTAACCGTGTTCAGATAATGGATGGATGGATGGATGGAGTTTAGACCCACCGTACGATTGAAGAGCGCGCGATTACGAACCTAGAGCGAGCACGAGCGCTCTTTTTTTTCTTTTGTTGCAGCCTGTGCGATGCAGCACCGTACTTCCGAGAGCACATTGATGGGGGAAAAAAGACTGACTTAACACCTGTTGCAACACTGGAAAAAGTCCCGGTACGCTGAGGGGTAAAATTTAGAAGTGGTGGTACTGCGTACCGGCCCACTTAAAGCACTGAGTGTTTCTGTAAACACCTGAATCTAAACACCTTTAAATGTGTGTGTGTGTGTGTGTGTGTCTGTGTGTGTGTCTGTGTGTGTGTGTGCACTTGCGGATAATAGATTTCTTCATAAGACTGTGCAATAGCGGGCGTGAGGAGCCACAGACCTGTCTCCCAGGACGCAAGGCAGACATCCAAAGCTCCCCTAGAGCACGGGAGCCCTGAGAGGACCACCACAGGGACAATCGCTCCCACAAAAGAAAAGTAGAGGGGACCCCCGGGGGAGCCTGCATGAGTACTCCATCTTCCTCCTACCATGTAAAAACACGATTAAGTCAAAATTGCCCTGAGGTATCAGTGTTCGTGTGCATGGTTGGTTGTCTCTGTGTTTCCCTGCGATAGACTGGAAACCTGTCCAGGGTGTACCCTGCCATCCAAGGAATGCTGGAGATAGGCAAGGATAAGCGGGTATACACGAAGAATGGATGGATAGATCGGGTGTATGTATATATTTTAAAATATTTAATTTTTTTGCCATGTGTCGATTATGGAAAATTAACAATAAATCCAAACTTTTGCACCCAATTCAATTGTTTGTTGTATAATTATTTCTTACTGAAAAAAATAACCGTTCAAATATGTCTTCAAAATCCCCCAGTGAATGTGATATTCATGCCCATGTCATCATGGACATGAATATCACATTCATGTAGGGTAAGGTTCTGACCAGCGCTGTACATACCAAGGACAGATAGTCCACGTTATTTCAGGAGGCAAATCTCCATCTTGTATCCTTATTCTTGTGTTTTACATGTTGCATTTTAATTAAATTTACAAGCAACACATGAACACACACATGCTCCTCTCTTCCAGCTGCAGGTCATCTGTTCTAATCTTTCTCCTCTTTCTTTCCCCCTCCGTCTCTGATAGTCAATGGAGCACACAGATTGAATAATTACACAGATGATTTATGTAGCCTAAAACAGAAAATCCTCAAGAGCAGGATGTGTGAACATCAAAATAACCTCTGATTATTATAATGTGGGCATGTGTTTCACTGTGACAAGTCGTTAGAGGAGTAACAGACTCTTATCTGTCAGGGAGCAGACTCACTATTTATATCCATGTTGAACAAGTGTTGAGCTCAGATAATAGTACACATTTCCAGTACTCCTGGAAATGGCTGAAATGACACTAAACACCCTCTGCAGTACTCAGCTGCACATGTTGTCAACAACCTTCAGCATGTTCTAGAGGGAGCAGATGAACTACAAATTTTCTGTAATTTGGTTCCTATCAATATGTCATACTTCATAAACATCCCTTTTACCAGAGGTGTCGTGAAAAATCAAAACATCCTGTTTTTAATGGGGGTTTTTGTTTGTTTTACATACAAAATAAGAGTAAAATTAAATATTGAAACTCACATCAATATTTAGGCATTTATTCTGAACAGTAAATAAATCTTTCAGTTTTAAGACTTTAGAACTTGGTTATAAACCAAAAAGATTATTTCCATACTAGGTCTAAAAAAATGTGAGATACATTAGATGAACAACACTACCTGATGTATCTGTTATCTGATGTATCTGTTATAAAAAGGCTATTTTTTTCAGAGCAAAAGTAGCAACCATGTGCAGCTAATCAAACACAATTGGTTAACAGATCTACAGCAACTGTTACTGACCCTGTTAAAGCAGGAGTCTTTGATAAGGAGGAAATACAACAGCAATGACCTTTGAGAAGCAACTTGTTGCTGTCAATCAGCAAGTGTTACCACCTCTGAAAAAGGGGTTTACAATTTGTTGATCTGGAGCATTACCACAATGCCAGGAAAAAAAAGGCAAAAGCAATGATCTCTGTCAGGAGTTGTTCATCAATGATAAATATTGTTCACATGCAGAAACATTTAAAACAACTGTCAGTTTTCTTAGGAGTGGAGGTCCAGGCAAGTTTCCCCCCAAGGTCAAACCCTGCAATGCTCAAAAAGTCTGCAGAGAGAGAAAGAGAGAAAGAAGGGGGACAAAAAACTAGGACCCCTATCACAAAATCTATACATCTGAGAGAGTGTAGGTTATAATTCAGTGTCATGTTGGGGAAAGACTAATACTTGCTTGGACAGAATGATGGATGCCTTATAAACTGTAAACCACAATGTTGGAGGGGTCGTGATTTGGGTTTATTTTACAGCCACAGGAATTGGCCAAAATGCCATAAAACATAAATTGCTCTGTGTAATTACAGATCTCAGAGTCAAATCTATTTTGATTGGCTCATCATTATTATTTTCTTTGACCAATAATTCATTGCAATTTCCAGTCAATCATTAGAGGGGCAGTGTATCCTAAATACGGTATATGTTCCTAATTGACCTTCTGTCACCCCATGTGTGTTACATGGTAGAGAGATTGGAACATGCTGCTCATGGCTAGACTGCATTAAAGTGTTTTCTGCTGCCTACCTTCAGATGCAATTGTACATTTTTCACACAAAATATTTCACACAAAATAAATTTATGGAAATTAGAATCTCTAACAACTGGATCCACAGATCTGTATTTTAACAACTACTTGGTGTCATCACTTCAAAAGGAGACATGGCTAATTTGTTTTATAGCTTGAATGTGAATGTTGTCAGTTTATCTCAAATATTAGTATTACATTTCTGTTGGAAATTTGAACTCCAGCATCTTAATATTAGAAAAACCGACTACTGTCCACACCTGTGTGCAGCCTGGATTGAATATCTGGCTCTGGTTAGTGAGTGGGGGTGGACCAACCAGTCTGCAGTCAATTTCACACTAAATGCTCCATGTGCTGTGGGGTAAAAAAAAAAAAAAAAAAAAAAAAAAAAAAAAAAAAAAAAAAAAAAAAAAAGATTTGATAAGCTTCTCCCTCAGGACATTAAGGATACAAATTTCTTCTTCTGGATGATTACACAGAAGCTTCTTGTCACATTCAGCCTCCATGCCTCATCATCCTAATAAACCTCTCACAGATTCAGAGCTTCTAATAGCAGCACATCTTCAGATCTGTAGTTCCATGACAATCAACTTATCTCTAGTTCTGCATGCTCTATGAGTTTGTTAGCCTCAGTGGAAGGAGAGATGGGTAGAGTGATCATTTATACAAGTTTCAAATAGTTTATTGTTTAATTAATAGTTGAAAGGCCCAACATTGCTGTAATTTATCATTTGGACAACAGAAAAGGTTTTTAAAGGTCATTCCTGTCAGAACCCCATCCTAAATAGTTTTTTTTTATCTGCAGTGAAGTGCTGGAATTTACTGCTTTATACCACGGTGCCAAATCTACACCAGTTTTGTACATCACATTTCCCACTAGAAGCTTGGGGATTCTAAAATGGCCATAAGTAAGAATATAATTCTGCTGTTAGTCCAGGGATAGATAAACTTTAGTCTAGTGCAGCTCTGAGTCTGACAAAGACTAGAAAATGGATTGGCAGACTTCCAAGGTTCTCCAGTCTTAACAAAAGAGTTTTGTATATAAAGGTTAGGAGCTTAAGAGGGGTTCAAATGGTAATGAGTAAAAGAAAAACTGTCTGCAACTTTCTGTCCATGACCACACAAGATAACTTCCTGAGACATATCTGAACATCTTTCAGGTACCACACACACACACACACACATACACAGTTTGATACATGCGGCTGAATGCTTCATGCAGGGAAGGGAATCAATTTAGTAAATCTGAAGTTATCAGTAATATTCTAGCTCTTAGATTCAAGTGAAAACATTGCTTTGTTTGCTCTCATGTCTCAAGATTTGGGCCCATAAAAACAAAGCTGTCTGTATGCAGGAAGTCATAAGAGCCAGTTGGTGGAAAGTGTGCTCTCTCTTAATATGTATTTTAATGTCTTTAACTTAAGGATATTTACACAAATGTGGAAATGTTATTTCTGAAGATTCTGCTTATTTCCTTCACTTTCAAATTGGTTTTCAACATGCAAATGGTTCAACAGAGAAGAATAAACTGACTTATGTTTCGTTCAAGAGCCTTTATTGCTATTGATTACCACTACCATTATTATTATTAAATGGGAGACTGAATGTAAGTTGCAAGGCATCATAAAATTAAAGATTTATTTTGTCTTTTAGTCTGTTATTCTTATACAGTGCCTGTTCAGACTGTTTGACATTTTTCGCATTTTGTCACATTACAACAAAAAACCTAAATGTATTTTATTTGGCTTTTATGTGATAGATAAGAACAAAACAGTGCATATTTGTAAAGTGGGATGAAACCCATTCAAATCTGAAATGTTTCCTGTCCATTTTCAGCTCCTGCTTCATCTGATATTCCTAAATAAAATCTAGTGCAACCAGTTACCTTCAGAAGTCACCTTAATTCGTGAGCAGAGTCATCTTGTGGTCCCTAGTGATCTCTAGTCATCCCAGTATAAATTCAGCTGTTCTGTGAAGGCCTCAGAGGTTTGTTAGAGAACATTATTGAACTAAAAGCATAATGATGACCAAGGAACACAGCAGAGTTCGGTTCTAAAACATCAGTATGCCCATGGTTAGATACCATGGTCATACCACATATGGAAGAGGCACAAATCAGATTTTTTTTTTTTAGTGAAAAGACCCAAATTGGGCTGTTCAGATTGCCATGAAAAAGTCAGATAGGGGTCACATGGGCAAAACACTAGGATTTGGGTCGTATTTGCCTTGCCTTAGATCTGCAGTGTTGCATCCTAATGAACCACAGGACTTCTAATGGTAATGGCTTTGGAACAGATGAGACAAAATAGAGGTGTTTGGCCAAAATGCAGAGTACCATGCTTTGCCAAAACCAAACGGAGAATATCAGCACAAACACTTTATACCAACTGGTAAGCATGTTGTTGGCGGGATGAAGGCTTGAGCTTGTGATTGGGCAGTTGTTGACTGCGCTAGGAACTTCTCTGTGTGCCAAAGTGTTCTAAAGTTGATTGGGGCCCACCTTTTAACAACTGAGATTTTATCCAAACTGAATCATCAACAGGACAATGATTCCAAACACAGGAGAAAATCTATAACAAACGGCTAAAAAAGAGAACAATCAAATGTTGGAATCCTGGTAAAAGTCCAGAACTCAGTCTGACTGAAAGGCTTTGAGAATCACCCGAGCCACGGTGCAGAAACAAATGTCCACAAACCTCAAATAACTCCATCAGTTTTGTAAAGGATTCAAGCATGAAAACTCTTCCATGACGGTGTGAGAAACTGACTGAATGTAACTTCTTTAACTTATTTCCCGTGAGCATGGTTCTACAAGCTGTTGGACATTGAACATTTCACATTTATCAAATGTAGCTTTTTCATTTTGCTGATGAAGTGATGAATTTCAAAGCTGGCAGACATCTGCTCATTTTTATGACATCCTACTGCAAAAAAACCTCAGAACTGAAACCACAGAATGTAATTTTTTTTTACCATGAATGTCAGTTCTAGTGTCTCCCAGTCCTTTTACACTTTTGCCACTATATTCTCAAAAAGATTATAGCAGCACAGTCCCATGTGTATTGACCTGCTAGTAGAGCACGGTGAGAGATTTCCTATCTGTGGCCGTTGACTGAAACAACGTCCGGCCTATAACTCTCAGCTCTGCGCTGGCTTGCCTATTTATTGACCTCATGATGAGAGCGATAGCCAGGCATAGAGGCACACACTAACAGAAAGGGGTGCTCCTCTGTGCTGACTTTATTCCACTCAATAGTTTGCTGGAGCTCCACTGACATGTTTTCACTGATGCGACTCGATGAACATCAAAAGTCTTTTCTCCTGTCTGTCACTCAACCTTACAACTAAACCAGGTAGGCTGACCTTTAACTACTTTATTATTTCCTATTTAGTTATTTTTGTTTGTTCTATTCTTTTTCTTTTAACAGCATCAGTGTTAATATTTGTCTGAGAGCCAACAGACACTGTTTCATTTTCTTAGTTTGTTGATTCAGAAAGGGTTTCCAGTTTGGACCTCCAGGACTAATTATATGGTTTAAAGTAACAAAAACTGTGATCTGGAAGCATTAGAGGATTTATGCCTTTTGGAGAATAAAACTACAGAAAACCTAAACTCTGTTTGTAACAGAAGCACCAAACTGCTAAAATTGATACAGATGAAGAGGATATTTCTTTTTAAGATGGTGGATGTACAGCAGCCAGTCACAGGGACACACAAATAAAATTTTTGAATGAAAATGCATTTCCTTACACTAATAAAATAAAACTCGTGTATCAGTTCACATACTCTGTATTTGGGAAGATCTTTATCATTGTTTTAACTGCTAAGAGACACTTAACCAAAATACTAAACTTTTAACAAATTCTTAGGATAATTTGATATCCAGTTTGTCCTCCAAGGTAAAAAGAGCCAATAAGAACTGGTTTGTGATCAAGTTCGACAACCATATGCCATTTATTAACAGTATCATAATTATACCGCAGATAAGAAAGAGGTCATACATAACTAATCAGAAGTTTTATAAACTCAGATCAGATTTAAAGTGCTTTCAAGATGGAAAATTAGTTAAAGCTGGAAACAAATTTAAAGAGATAGTTCAGTTTTTCTTGTGGTGACGTTCTTTGAACTTCTCATCAATACAATAACAGTTCCCTTACCTGTTGTAGAATAATGTAGGACGCACCCATCATTTTAGCATGTTTCGGTAATTTGAAATAACTCAAACTAAAAACATTTATACCCATAGGATACAAAGTGATGTTAGCAGATATTTAATGACCACATTTTCTCAAGATAACATTGTTCAATGTGTTGCTAAAGTTAAGCAGGTTGAGGCCTCTTTTTTTATCAGTCCACCAGATCAGCTGAAACTTCTCAGTCTGTCTGTCGAGTGAAGTAATCTTTTAGATTTTGTGATAAGCTAAACATCATCTAACATGATATGTTCCTGTGCTCTTCCTGGTTTTATCTGAAATTATCCTGGTAAACTCATGATCAGACAATCTGGTGAAATCAGCTGATGAGTTGGACTCATACAGTTGGCAACTTTAGCCAACCTAACTTTAGCATTGTCATATGTGCATTGTTGAGCTGAGCCAAAACAAACTGAACAACATTTTTTGAAAAATCTCAACATTTAGTATTTTTTAATAAAGCCCAGTATCTCACAGGTATGGTTTTGTTTTTTGAGTTGTTTTAAATTGATTAAACTGGTTAAAATAGAAAGCCTGTGTGACTAGCTCTTAGCCTCAGAGAATTTATTCACTTTTCAACAAACATCTTGTCTCTTACAGGTAATATAGCTATGATTGAAATTATTTTCACGGAACCTCACTTCAAAAATTTTGAACCATCCCTTTAAATTCTTGTTTCAACGCAGAACCCTTCTCAAGCACAAGACCTATAACACTTAGAGTGGATAACTCCTACTAAGCGGGTATACTGTACATATTCATGATATAACTCATGTAACCATATCAGGCTTACCTTTCTCTGCTGGACACCACACTTAAAGAATAAGAATAAGAATAACGACTGAACATATTTAGTCATTTCTCCAAAATGTAAAAGCCTCAATTACTCAACAAATTAACCTGTTTTGCCTCGTGCAGATGTTTGGGAATACTTCCATGCTGGCAGGGCACATGACAGCAAGGTCTCGTGCATTCATCCATGCACCAGTGGGGATTATTTCCATACGATGCGAGGTGGGGGTGTTCAGAGGCAGGGCGAGCCCATCGATCAGCTCGTGAGGGGGGTTGGAGGTGGCCTGCAGCGCTCACTCCAGCTGCCCACTGGGTGTGAAGGACACTGATGTGACAGCACTAATTACAGAGGCAGGAAGCCAGAGCTACAAACCTTCACAGCAGCAACTCAGGCAGAGCTCCGCCGGGTTAGAATCTCCCTCCACCAGCCACTTCACACCTCTCATCCCTCCGGGGTGGTGTTTCTAGCATCCCATCCCAAAAACATAATGAGACTCGCAGCTCTAACTCAGGGCATTTAGGCCAGTCTTGTTAGAAAAAAAAAAAAAAAATTTGGGTTTAATCCTGAAAAAAAAAAATTAAAACATGATGGTTTTGTTTACAATGTTTGTATTTATTTAAGCCCTAACTGTTAGCATGCAAAACAGCTATTTTCATATTTTAATGGTTTTATTCTTGTCTTCCATTTAACTCACCTTTCCTGAACAGCTTTACAGTTATGGTTTGAAGTGTACCTGCACTCATGATGTGCATCATTAATTGTGGTACTTTAATGGATCATTTGAAGAGATTTTTTTCTCTGGGGGTAAATATGGCACAATATACAATTTTAATTACTTTTAAATGTAAGAGTTGTGTGAAGAAGTTTAAATTTAAAGGGAATTTTCTGGAAGCCACACAGGGCCAAAACTATACATACAGGCATATGCATACATTTACCAAAATCTTATAATACATGGTTCTGTCGGCTCAAGAGCCTAGAATATAATTTACTTAACCAGGCCAAGGTCTATTACCTACCTGTTATCAGTATTTTGTTGTTGTTTGTTTTTGGCAGCACTTATTGAACTGGCCTGTACTCAGATCAAAGGGAAAGTTCAAGGATCCCAGAAAAGTTATCAAAAAGAAAACCGTACATATACAAAAGTTGGGAAAGTGTTTTGGAGTCATTTCTAAAGCAAATGACAAGTTCAGGGAGACTATCTTCAAATTCTTGTACTTTAACTATGACTGCAAAAATTGCAAATGAAGCAAGCTATCTTTAAATATCTAAATTACCCTGGACCTCTCGCCTGTAGACAGAGCTTAAAACAGGTGTGCACTAGGAATTTAATCAATTTTAAAAAACTCTACCGATTCTGCAATGAAGAGTGGTCATATTCAAGCAGAATTACGTCAGAAGTGTGGTCAAGGTACAACTCATTGAGGGACATTTAACAAAATGTTAGCAAAGATATACATATACATTTGAGCCTATGTGTATATTTTTTTGCCCTGTTTGAACAATCAGTTCAAACTTATGTGCCACATTATCATTCATTTAAACACAGTTTCATGTTTTATGGTCAATCCACACTGGAACACAACTGGTTTAAATAGTTAATTAAAAGGGCGAAATAAACTTGACATTCATTTGTTCTGGGACTGTTTCTTACATTTTATAATTATTCATTTATATTTTCTAGTTTCATCAGTAGAAAACCATGTTGGCTGAATTGCAGTAAAATAATTTAAAATCATTATACCACCACCCCTGTGTTTCACATTAGTTTTAATGGTTATTGTATAACTGCAGATGACATCACTTCTGATCTGAATAAAAACAAATTTTGCTCCCTTCAGTCTTCAGAAGCCTTCCCCCAACAGCCTCTCATCTGGAGAGGTTTTAGTGTTATTTGAAGAACATCATATTTCGTTGTGTACTCCTGCCATTCAGTATCCTCCTGATGGTTGACTCACAACCTATGAGACGAGTCAATGTGAGAGAGATGGGTAGTTTCTCAGAACTAACCCTTGGTGTCTTTTGTTATCTCACAGACAACATAGGCCCATTTCTTGGAGTGTTCTTTGACACCTGAACACTCCTGGAGAGTGTTACAATGATCACATACAGGTATCGTTTGTACACAGTAAGCCTGACAGCAGACTGAAGAGTAGACGCTCAGGAGATGGTTTAGCCATCTCTTTTGATTGAACCACAATACTTTTTTTTCTGAATGGAAGTAAACCAATATTCGCTCAACCAAGACACTTCAACAATATGAAATGTGAAATGTAACACAAACATAGTGTGGAAATCAGACTTGATTTACTTTCTAATCTTCATTTTCCATCCTACAGAGCAAATAATATGGGTGTGTTAATCAATTATTAAAATAAAATAGTTTGATTCTTTTTTAAATAGTTTGATTGCCTGATTTTATTTGATCATTCTTTAAAATCTATATTGAGTTCTGATATTTTAGTTTAGGTATAATTTGAATTTATTTGAAATTTACATATCTGTAAAAGCTTATTAGAATTTTAATAGTTCAGAAATTTTCTTCAGATTCCCTGCCATTGAATTTGAGAATATATGTAGTACATTAGGTGAAAAGAACAGTGTAGAAAACATTTATTTGCAAATAAATGCAAATAAATAAAACATTTTATTTTCTCTGTAGAGAAAATAAAATGTTTTATTTGCAAATAAATGTACCTACCAGCAGGAACATGGTGGCCTTATTCCTCACTGGTGGTCTTCATTGTGTGAACTGGTAGCACGTGCGATACGTTACCATCGCATTTGTTTTAATTATGTGCATTTTTATTGACTTATCCTTGCTCCTAATTATTTTCCCATTGATCTGCATGGCAGTGCTGCAGCAAGCAGGTCAGTGAACAAGAGCTGTTGTTGGTGGTAATGCAGCTGGAGGTTATGTCCCAGATATGGAGCTCTGACACAAACACACTCACACACACACACACACACACACACACACACACACACACACACACACACACACACACACACCCCATTGAAAAAAAAAAAAAAAAAAAAACACATGTAAATACACATACCAGAACTTTAAGGGATCATTTTAAAAGTTTATCTCTTTTTTTTCCCTTTCACCAAAACTACAATACAAAAGGTACAAAATGCTTAATTGACTGTTTTTGGATCTCTGTTTAAATAAGAATTTAAGAAATACTCTCAAGTCATTGATGGTACTGACACTCTAAATAACCTTATGACACAAGTTAAAAGGTAAAACTATGATCACCCCTGACATTTTTTTATTTTGCTTATAATAAGCCTCTGTCTGTAATACAGCTGTGAAACATATATAACATACATTATACTGCAAAAAATATTCACTCAGTCAACTAAATCATTGAATTCATGTGTTTCAATCCCTTCCAATGAAGTTCCATATTCCATAGATGTATAGAATACAGCACCAAGGCCCACAGACTGTCTCTACAAAAATCTGTGAAAGAATGGGTCGCTGTCAGGAGTTCAGTTAATTTCAGTTTGGTACCATGGTAGTCATTAAATTTAATTTCTACTGAATAATCCATAGTGAACATGGTGAAATTATGACAAAGTAGAAGTGATTGAGAACAACAGCAACTCAGCCACAAAATGGTAGGCCACATACTCTAAAATCACAGAATGGGATCAGCAGACACTTAGTCACATAGAGAACAGAGGTCACAAACTTTGTATAGAGGCAATAGCTGCAGACCTCAAAAACTACATGTGCCTTTGAGATTAGCTCAAGAACAGAGTACAGAGAACTTCCTGGAGTGGGTTTCAGTGGCAGAACTGCTGCCTCCAAGCCTGATATCACCAAGTGCAATGCAAAGTTTCAGATTCAGTGGGGTCAAGCACATTGCATCTAGAAATCTAGAGAAATCTGGAGTAGTGGTGGTTTTTACATGAATCTAAGAACTACCACTGTTCCCCCGTTTTAGCTGCCCTGCTCTGAAATTTATTATCTAAATAACCAATTTTATTTAGATATTGTTTTAACTTTATGAATAAGAATATTTTCTAGCAAACAGAAATCCCTATACTGAATCAAGGTCCATAGAGACCTAGATGAGTAAGGCTACTAAACTCTACAAGAAACTGGACAAAGTCATGTTACAGATTAGAATGTGATTATCTTTTTAGTGTTACTATCTTGTGTCAGTAGCCCAAATAGCCTAAGGTGTTCTCATTTTGTGAAGTTTCACTTTTTTGTGCCTGTTTGTGTTTTCACCAGACATTACAGCATTCAGCACAGACTTAAAACAACTATTTTATGTACAATGGAGAGTCTAATGGTGACTTTCTCCAGGTACATTTTCCTCCCATTGGGTTTCAAACTGATCTTAAAGATGTGCAAGCAAAAAGTTAAACAGCTTTAGGCCTTTTTCAAGTCCTGTGTTTGTACTACTTTAAGTGAGATTTGCAAAACCAAAGGAGTGTATATAACTTTCACTGTTCATCAGCCATGATACTTAGTGTATATAAATGTTAAAAACCACAGCCACAGCATGCTATGATATGTAAGGGTAACATATCTAAAAAATTATTTTTGAAATTGCCAGGATGGACCATGGAGACAGAGGGATGAGGGTGTCTGACCTTCGCTATGAGGAAGAGGATGGTGAGTTTGTCTGCACATGTGTCATCCAAGCCTGTGGTGGATAAATACAAACATACAAAATGTAGTCCAAACCTCCAATCTGTTCTTTAAAATTGTGTTGACTGGGTCGATTGGCAGTATAGTTTTAAACCAGTTTTTTATTATGAGTGCTGTGAGAGCAAGATTAAAAATTTAAAAATGTTATATATTTCACATTATAGTTACAGGGTTGTGTGCCTTTCGTTGTCAAAACATCTTACATTGCTGAGCATCTCCCTGTTGTTCTGCCATTCGAACTGAAGTACTCTGGGAAATTAGTGTTACAGCAACATCTTAATTGGAAGCAGGCGATCTAACCCACATCATTCACATTTGTGGTGCCAACAGGGATTACATGTGCTGAGTTATGGAACTGAGTCATGATGAGTTCTAATAGAGTGAAACTGTTCTGAAAACCTACCTTCATTATTTGGCTACCAGGATTTGGACTGAAGAGACTCTGTTTTCCAATGACAATCTCATGAAGAGGATGGTCAGAGTTGTTTAAACCTCACACTTTTAGTTTGGTGTGTTCCTAACTGTTGAGGTCAGAGTGAATACCATGTTGGGATCCAAAGAGCTGCCTGAGACCTTCAAAAAGAAGGTTATTATAGTTTAGGAGTCTGGTAAGAAATTTAAAGAGGTCTAATTTCAAATAAGCCATTCCATCGTATGGAAAACAGTCTACAAGTGGAGGACATTTAAAACAACTACCAATTTGTCCAGTTCTGGCTATCCAAGATAATTCATCCAGAAGCCAGGCCACATGATGCTAAAATAAGTCTTCAAAGACCTTAAAATGTTATCAGAAAACTTACAGCTGGCTCTTGCTATGCTTGATGTTGAAGTGGTCATGACTGTACAGTCAGAGAGAGAGTGAAGAAGTTTAACATTCATAAGAGGAGTGAAAGGAGGAAACCATTACTTTCTAAAAGAAAAAAAAAAACAACTGAACAATTAAAGTTTGCCAGGACTTATGTAAAATTAGACTACAATTAATTGAACAGTGGACATGTTTGGCATGAACCCAAAACAGCATTCTAAGAAAAGTACATCATAGCAACTGTGAAGTCTGGAAGTTGAAGAGTGTGTCAACCAAGGGCTGGTCCTGTGCTGAGTCAATGCCCAGAACTTGATTTCTGGAATGAACATGCAAGAAACCCCTCAAACTCTTTCAGCTGGAAGGGAGAGGTGGGGCAAACTTTACTCAGGCTGATGTTAGAGAGTGGTAGATGCCCACAAGAAGCTTTTCATTGAGCTCATTTTGCCATTGGGAAAAACACTGGCTACAAAGGTGTTAGGGTGTCCTAACTTTTTTCTCAGCTAGTAAACCTGTTTTTGTAGATATCTTTTCCTTAGTAAGTAAAATATGGTTAACTAATGATGTTTACCTGTGACAGAGACTTTATGACTCTCTTTTATACAACATCTTTTATATGTCTTTTACACAGTGATTTACAATTTCACAGTTACTGTGTGAAAGTGAACCATAAATGCACTTTGAAATTTAACCAAGTAAAAACACTGGTAAGACATTACCTTATTTTTCCAGCACAGTATCAGATTCTAATCAATAAACTGTCTTTCTCCACAGACCATCAGTCAGTCTATATTGGCGTCCCAGTATCCCGTGGATTACGGCGCAAACGGAGGCGACGGCGTTCAAGTCGAGAAGCTCAGGACATGGACAGGGACAGACACTATGGGCACAACAGACATCATGACCATGACCGCTTCAGAGACATAGACATAGAGGAAGGACTTATGGATTCAGCTGAGCAGAGTCTCCAAGACATAAACCGCACCAGTAAGACTGATCAAACAACAAATACCTCAAAATAAATAAGACACTTCTCAAACCTCCTGTGAGGGTGGAATTTTATGATCAGCGAAAGGATGTAAACAAAAACAACAGGGTATCTCATATGATTCAGGCAGAGTTGCAGTTGTAGGAGTTTCAACATACAGTAGCTGTATAAGTCGTTAAATGGTAAATGGCCTGTACTTGTATAGCACTTTATATTGTCCAGAGGACCACAAAGCACTTCACACTACATTCAGTCACTCACACGCTTATGGTGGCAAGCTACTGGATAATAGCCACAGCTGCCCTGGGGCAGCTGTGGCTATTATCTATTATCTCTTCTTCTGTGACAGAAGAGAGGTTGCCACGCACCAGCGCCACCAGGCCCCCTGACCACCTACAGCAGGCAAGGTGTCTTGCCCAGGGACAAAACAACAGAGACAGACGGAGCAGGGATCAAACCAACAACCCACTGATTGCAGGACAACCTCCTACCACTGTCGCCACATCATTAAGTAGGCTTTCATTTGGTGGCCCACTCCCAACAAAGCCCATCACAGTTACAACAGATCTGGTAGATTCAGGGAGGGTGGAAGTTTATGATTTTATTTTCAAGTAGCCATAAATAATGAGTATTACTCATTAATCTTTTAACAAACAGTTACAATGTGCAGTTAATATGTCCCCTAGTGCAGACACAAGCAGCAGAGCTGATTATAGCAGGGTGGAAAAAGTCTACTTATACCTCCAGCTGGCCCTGGAGGTATGAGCAATTTATGTGTTCCAAAGACCCTGTTTTCCTGAGTGTAAACCAGTCTCTTTCCTAGACAAAGCCATTGGAAACTGCTACTAATAACTACTCTCTTTTTACTTCTAAGGATTATAATTTTGGCTCATATCTGTTTGTGTTTCTCTCCTAGACAAAGCAACTCACAGAAGTAGTTCTGCAGTTAAGACTGTGTGCTCCTTGCCTCTATGTTTTTGTCTGTTTTGTGTCTCCACTTCTTCTCAAACCCCCAGTCGATCATAGAAAATGCTCACTCATTCTGAGCCAAGTTCTTCCTGTTAAAGAGTCATTCCTTCCCCCTGTTGCCCCTTGTTTGCTCTGGATGAGAGTTTGCTGTGAAGTCAATGGCCCTGTGAAATTGGCTGGAGTTCCTCACATAAATACCTTTTTACTGGTTGGCACTATATGCTGAAATTGGATGTACTAGGATCCAATGTAGGATCAAACTGGAATGAATGAATCTATATGAATGGGTTGGTTTGGTTTGATCTGATTATATATTTCTGGTTGTAAATTGGACCTGTTGAACTTAATTGTATTGTGCCATTCAAGTCCTTGGACGGTTTGCCCTTTAAATTGTAGATAAGTATCTGTTAAAGACATATAACCTGAGCTGGCTTACCCGGGTCTGAATATTGTTTTTTTAATAAATATTCCAGCCTCCTTTCATCTATTTTTTTAAAAATATACTCGTCATACTCCTGATCCAACATCTAACCATGGAAGCCAGGAGAAAGGTTTTGGCACTCAGGGTGCATGTAAAACATTTGTTGCACAGAAACCTAAGTGGATGACCTTAATACTGGTGCACTGTTAAAGTCTGAGTTTCCCAGACTATTAAGGAGCTGCTGTATATAGATATGGTGATGGTATGGAGACATTTTAGACATTCAGGACCTGAATGACCAGCCATAATTGATTCAACAATCAATTCATTTCTATTTAGACAACTCAACATTAGTTATATGAGCTTTTTGTTTCTACAAAAAAACTAAAATTTGAGCTGGTCTTGATGAGATAGTTAATCAACTGAAAATGAAAATTAGTTTATTTGAGTCATATGGAGATTAAGGACTGTTAAAATCACAACTAAACTGCAATAAAAACTGTCATGTTCAGTGTTTGTGACAATTTTAACTCTTCCATAACGGTCACAACATACGATGTCCAATTCAATGAATTTCTTTTTGAAACCCCTTTTGTGATTCATCTGTCAACAACCTGTGTATTTCACTTTGTTTCCCTGTAGTAGTAGCTCTGTGTGAGTCTAGAACCGTGTTTATTGAACTCAGCTGACATTCAGGTGAAGTTTTCATTTCAATTAAAGAAAGGCTTTTTGTTGTTTCCCCAGGGTATTTTACAGTAAACAGCAGGAGACTGTGACACATCCTGAATTGGTAGTGCTTCTGCTTTTGTCATAAACACGCCAGCAGATCGCTGTTGCTTTGGCTTTCAAAGACTTGAGGGTGGAGGGCAGAGGGAGATATTTTGTACTTTGCAAAATCCATGTGGTGCAAGAAGTCATAAGACAGCAGAGGTACTTGATCAGATGAACCCTATGCAAGCGCCTGGGTTTAGAATGTTCTGCCTACTGTACAAGAAACATGAATGACACAAATATACCAAACAACCATAAAAATGAGAAATCTTATTGAAATAATGAAATATTATTATTGAATATTTCAATATTCAATATACTATTTAAATCTTATTATTGAAATAGTGAAATATTATTATTTTCTCATTCAAAGTTATGTGTATTCCCCTGAATAGATGAAACTGGTAATTGCTAACAAACTTAACAACATTTAGTTTTTGTTCATTGAATTTCTTTAATGAATTTCAGTTCATATTTTGAAATAATATGTCACCCAGGGAAATATTAAATGAGTTCCAGTTTCTAGCAGTAAGTAAAGTTATTCAGTGCTATTGATCCGCTCAGGATTAAAAGTCGTAGTCCGTGTAAAGTAATTATATTCCATAGGTGAGTACTACCAAGGCCAGATTGCAGTTTACAAGCCAACATTAATCACAGCACTGGGCTCCAGTCTGTCAACTGCCCACTGACAAAATGGGTGGTGACTAAAGGCTCATGATTGGGGCCTGCCATAGCAGCGCGTAGAAGAGCAGTGCATTCCATTACAAAGCAATGGAATGCACTGCCTCCCATGCAATGCATGGAGGCACCTATTATTAACTCTATTATTGTGTAGGCTTTTAATCCACAAAAGTCAATAAATAATCAGAACCACTGGTTCAAGAGAGGACATGGGGAAATATAGCATATACCATCCAATAGGTGCACTGTAAAAAAATAACAACTGGCCTTTACGGAGAACTTACAGCACCGGGATTTGCAAGAAATCCAATGAAAACAAAAGTACAACAATCTGGTACAGTGCTGTTAAAAATACTTTCCCCATACAAATGACTTCTGTTTTTAGTTTTTTGTCACACTTAAACATTTCAGATGATCAAACAAATGTTCATATCAGACAAAGATAACTCTAATAAATGCAGGTTGTTCATGAATTAACATCCAGCAGTACCGCTGAAATATTATATTTCTGATCCTAATATTATGCAAAAAAATTCCTCCACAGAGATGTAAAGGACTTATTGCCAGCTATCAGAAATATCTGGAACCAAATTTATTATAATATCACTTAATAATTGAAATCATCATTTGGAAACTGTATTTTGTGCTTACTCAGGTTATCTCTGTCTGATATTGAAAAAATATCTGATGATAAGAAACATGTGAGCTTGTAATCAGTAAATGTATTTTGTTAACATGGTAAATGATCATTAAAAAGGTAAAAATCCCTCTAAATCTGTTCATGTGAAAAAAACAAGCAGGGTACTGGTAATCTAATTTCAGTTATTCAGCGAACAAAAACAAAGCAACTGTAAAATATATTATGATAATTTTATTTAAAAATCAAATACTGAGTATTTACCAGCAGCTAAATACAAGGGAACAGCAGCTGTTCTCTTGTATTTAGCTGCTGGTTGAATACGATCAAATTACTCATATACATATTAGTACCAAGTATTAACAGGTTTGCAAAAGCATCTGAAAAATCATCACCCTCCATCTGATGTTTCGGAACAATTATTGTAGCATGACTTTGAAAATTAAAAACGTCTTGGTTAAAATTAGCTTAAGTTGGATTTAGTGTTCTGTAAGTATGGAACAGCACTTCAGCTGTGTTATCTTTTGTGCAGGGCTATAAATTCAATGGATAAAGTTACAAGATTTAGCTAGATTTAACCAGAGTTTAACCAGTCTATCAAGGCATGGACATTCAAAATTTCATTGCAACCCAGTGTGTTGACTACAATGCATTTTAGAAAATAATTCTGCATTTCTTCTATGTAAAACGTAAACATTTCCTACAACAGTTTAGTATCATGAAAGGTCAGTCGCTTAAATCCTTGGTATGGTTAATATACTAAATCCAGAATAATTCATTGTGTTACTGACATTGTTATACTGTCACATTATTTCCAACACAAGATTTGTATAGCAATATGACATGCTGGTTCATGGCTGCAAATGCCCTTCTGGAACCCTTTAACTTAACTTAATTCTGTTTATTTATATAGTGCCAATTAACAACAAATGTCATCCAAAGGCATTTTACAAAGCAAACACATCCAATTTTTATACAGTATTAAATAATCAAATCAATCTAATCATGTAGACAGATTCAAATTCAGTTGCAGACAATTCCATCCTAGTTGTAATACAATGCAGCTGAGCTGCTTACTGTGCCAACTGGTAAAAAGCTTTCTATAGACTCTGTAGAAGTAAGAGTTTATTGTTCTGTAGTTTTTTTCCCCAACATTTTAAATAAGTTATTTTCTACACTCTAGTGTCTCCAGCAGCAGAGCGGCTACGTTACATCCTGAGTGAAGATGATGACATGCCCACACCAACACTCTTCACAGAGATGGACACTTTGCAGCGAGAAGGTGACGAGCTGGAGTGGAAGGAGTCAGCCAGGTGCACGTCCATGCCCAAAACACATATTACCCATACAGTGTTTGTTTATGTGGATGAGAGAGGAAGGGTAGTTACTGATGGGGATATTAAATGTATACTATTATATTTCAATAAGAGGAAACATGTTTAAATTCATAGATGAATTAACCTGAGTCAAACCAGAAACCTCCCAAAATACTAATAACAACTTTACTTATAAAGTACTGTCAAAGTGCTAAACAGTTACAAGAAGATAAACACCATAATAAAACAGATAAAACAAAAAGGAACCACAAAGAAAAGCAGAAGCAGAAATGATAGAATTAAGATGCATAAGATAGAGTGAACATGCGATTCTTTAACTTAGCTTTAAAAACCTCAACATAACATGTCTACCCAATGTGTTGTGGAAGATTATTCCACAAAGATGCAGCACAAAAGGAAAAAACATGCTCCAACAGTCTTTCCTCTCACTTGTTGAATTTTTAGAAGGCCAGTTCTCTGAGATCAGAGAACTCATCGGAGAACTTTAAATATTAACAAGGCAGAATTGACTGCTTTGCCAGAGCAAACTATCAAATAAGGTTGAAGAATGAACTGAGATCAACCCAGCAGAAGATAAAAACAAGAACCCTTTTCAGTGGACCGAGACCTGCTGAATAGATGGAACCCCAACAGCACTTTTGAAAACCTTCCATAAATTTTAATATTTCTCCTTTCCTAATTTGCTTTGTCTTCTTTTGATGTTTTTGTATCTTCAGGTGGGTGAAGTTTGAGGAAAAGGTGGAGGAGGGAGGAGAGAGATGGAGTAAACCCCACGTCTCCACACTGTCCTTGCACAGTCTTTTTGAGCTCAGGACATGTCTCCAAACAGGGACGGTGCTCCTGGATTTAGATGGCTACTCATTGCCTCAGATAGTTGGTAAGACATCTCCTTAGAAGATGGAAAGTGGAATAGAGGTCATTTATCTTCAGTGTGATTTTCTCATTTTCTTAAAAGTCGCTTTTAATGATTTTATGCATGAGTAATGACAAAATCCAAAATTTAAAAAAAAAATCTATCTCAAGTGGTCTGTTGCTGATTGGTGGATTGTCATATCACTGTTTGTTTAGGTTGTTTTTTTGTAACCAAGCACATTTAAAAAGTTCCCTTACGTTTAATTATGTTGACTGGGAAATTGCCCATACACCTCTAAACATAATTCAAGAAGGCTCTCAGTCTTGCCTAAAAGGAAGAATTTTCTGCTCTAACCAAATCTAGCTAACTGTAGTGAAGCTCACCAGCAAAAACATTACTAGCTAGTAGGTATAACAGTATTTTTTTATGTCGTTATATGCCATAAAATGGAACAATATAACATAAGAGTTATAATAGTTATAAGAGTTACACGTCAACCGAATATCATCAATAAGAGTATTTAAAGTTAGAAGAACTAAATGGTGCTAAGTTGTATAATAATAATAATCAATTTCAGCTCTTGAAATAGGGGCCGGCCCAAGTTCATTTGGGGCCTTAAGCAGAATTTGATCTGGGGTCTGTCCTCCTGTTCAGAACATTAGCACCACTAACAGTGTTTCAGAACAGATGATTTGGCATGTTGGAAAGAGGGTGGAACTTAAAGCAATCAGAGAAAATTGCTTATTATTTGCTGAGATGTGTTTATGGACAAACTGAAGTTCAAACACAAGTAAAAATTAAACTCGTAGCATCAAATTGTAATCATGGTAACACAACAATCACACTTTGAAGACTTTTTTTTACACTTTTACAAAATAACCTTTCAAATCTTTTAAATGTTAAAATCTTGTGATTTATCAACATTAAAACCATCAAATCAAACTTAATAATATTCTAATTCTCTGTAAACAAACAGACATCTTAAATGTGTGGTCTGTGTTTAAATTCAAGCATCTATGGGAGGCCTCTCATGGTCTGGGTGCCCTCAGCCTATGGCCAGCTCTGTCTTCAAAAGCTGAAATGCTGGGATAATTTATGTTCCTTATTTTACATTAAATTTTGAAAGCTAGTATATATATATATATATATATATATATATATATATATATATATATATATATATATATATATATATATATATACACACACACACACAGTGGGGGGGAAATGTATTTAGTCAGACACTGATTGTGCAAGTTCTCCTACTTAGAAAGATGAGGGAGGTCTGTAATTCTCATCATAGGTACACTTTAACTATGAGAGGCAAAATGAGAAAAAAAATCCAGGAACTTACATTGTCGGATTTTTAAATAATTTATTTGTAAAATATGGTGGAAAATAACTATTTGGTCACCCACAAACAAGCAAGATTCCTGGCTCTCACAGACCTGTAACTTTTTAAAGAAACTCTTCTATCCTCCACTCATTACCTGTATTAATGGCACCTGTTTGACCTCGTTATCTGTATAAAAGACACCTGTCCACTGCCTCAAACAATGAGACCCCAAACTAAGACCAAATAGCTGTCGAAGGACATCAGGAAGAAAATTGTAGACCTGCACCAGGCTGGGAAGAGTGAATCTACTATAGGCAAGCAGGGTGGTGTGAATAAATCAATAGTGGGAGAAATTGTAAGAAAATGGAAGACATACAAGACCATTGATAATCTCCCTCGATCTTGGGCTCCATGCAAGATCTCATCCCGTGGGGTCAAAATGATCATGAGAATGGTGAGCAAAAATCCCAGAACTACATGGAGGGACCTGATGAATGACCTGCAAAGAGCTGGGACCAAAGTAACAAAGGCTACCATCAGTAACAAACTACGCTGAGAGGGACTCAAATCCTGCAGTACTGGGCCTGTCCCCCTGCTTAAGCCAGCATATGGATGATCCAGAAGAATTGGGAGAATATTATGTGGTCAGATGAAACCAAAATAGAACTTTTTGGTAAAAACACAACTTGTCGTGTTTGGAGGAAGAAGAATGCTGAGTTTCATCCCTAGAACACCATACCTACTGTGAAGCATGTAGGTGGAAACATCATGCTTAGGGGCTGTTTTTTTTTGCAACGGGATGGGACGACTGATCTGTTAAGGGAAGAATGAATGAAGCCATGTATCATGAGATTTTAAGCCAAAACCTCCTTCCATCAGTGAGAGCATTGAAGATGGAACATGGCTGGGTCTTCCAGCATGACAATGATCCCAAACACGCCACTCGGGGAACAAAGCAGTGGCTCCGTAAAAAGCATTTCAAGGTCCTGGAGTGGCTTAGCCAGTCTCCAGACCTCAACTCCATAGAAAATTTGTGGAGGGAGTTGAAAGTCTGTGTTGCCCAGCAACGGCCCCAAAACATCACTACTCTGGAGGAGATCTGCATGGAGGAATGGGCCAAAATACCTGCTATAGTGTTTGCAAACCTGGTGAAGATTAACAGGAAATGTTTCACCTCTGTCATTACCAACAAAGGCTATGTTACAAAGTATTGAGTTGAACTTTTGTTGTTGACCAAATACTTATTTGCCACTATAATTTACAAAAAAATTCTTTATAAATCCTACCATGTGAGCTCCTGGATTTTTTTTATTTTTTTTATTATTTTTTTTTATTATTCTCATTTTGCCTCTCACAGTTGAAGTGTGCCTATGATGAGAATTACAGACCTCCCTCATCTTTCCAAGTAGGAGAACTTGCACAATCAGCGTCTGACTACTTTTTTGTCCCCCGTTATAATTATATATATTATTATATTATATAATTATTATATAATATTTCAAAAATGTTCTAAGATTTTCCTCGCATTTGCAAGAGAAGGATGTTATAATGGTCTCTACAAATGTGAGTTAACAGACATGTAACAATCATTTTAGAAATCACATGTTACTGTAGAATGTGACTCTTAGAATGTGAAAGTAAACATAAACTAACTTTTCCTGTTTTTTTGTAAAATTAACTTTTTTTCTATTTGCTAAATACCAGATAACAAGAGATAATAAGAACATATTTAATAGATTTTTTTTTTTTTCATTACTTTTTCAAAGCCAAAAGTGGTTTGGGTTTAAGCAATTTGGGAAGTCCAAATTTTGATATCATGACTTTGTAAGCTATTAACTCACAACGGTTTAGTTTAATGGAGGCACACGATTTATTTTAAGGCAACACTTAGACACGCTGCTTCCTTGTGTGAGAAAAAATTTGGTAAGATGTCAAAAAAGGAATCTTGAACACCCAGAAGTAGAATTTCCAGATGGCTGAAGGGTGCCACATTTATCTGTCTTTGTGGGAATCTCCAGCCATCTCACCATTTAGGAGGCAGGTGGCTTCTGTAGATATTGGAGGAAGCTGGGAAGAGAGTGTCATCCACAAGAGCTCTATAATGACATGAACTGAAAGGCCACTCAGGGAGGAAAAACCCATTACTCCAAAAGCAACTTCAAAAGATAGGATACAGTTTGTAAATGCACTCAAATAGAAAGTCCCCAGTCTTTGTCTTGTTGTCTGATGAAATTAATACTAGAATCAAAGGTTTTTTCCCCCTTTTTCTTTAAATCAAATTGGGAAGAAAAAGGAGGAAGACTGCAAGCTTGAGAACACCATCCAAAATGTGATGTACAGAGGGGGGAGTATCATTCTGTGTAGAGGGTGTTGTAGCTGGAGAGATTGATGCACTTTACCAATTAGATAGCATCATTAGGAAAGAACTTTGTATGGCAATATTTAAGCAACTACTGAGGACATCAACAAAGAAGGTAAATAGGTTATGACACTAAGCACACAGCCAGATTAGTTGTAAAGTGTTTTAAGGACAACAAAGTCCATATTTTTGGAGTGGCCATCACAAAGGCCTGACCTCAGCCTCTTAGAAGATTTGGAAGGTTGAACCGAAATGGTGAGTTCTAGTGAGGCAGCCTACAAACCTGACTTAGTTCCACCAGTTCTGTCAGAGGGAATAAGCCTAAATCCCAAGAAAATAATGGTGAGAAGTTTGTTGAAGGATATCCATCCATGCAGTTTAAAGGCAATTATATGCAACCCTCTGAATTTGTAAAAAATAAAAATAACATTTAAAAAAAAATTCTCTTAGCTCAAATGTTTAGTAAATGGAAATAATTTAGATACTCCTAGCTGACCTATAACAGGAAAAGTTTAGTCTTCTTTAATGGCACTATGAAAAAAATTGCCTTTTTGAACAGTCTGGTTTCAACTATAAATCAAACACCATTTGAGATGGAATCTTCAACATGTCAGTGGCAGGAATGAAAAAACATTGCCAAAATATACATAGTACTTTTACTTTCATTTTCATTGGAAATTCTAGAAACTGCTTCCAGCAATAGCAAATTAAAAAAGCTTTTCCTGAGAGGATGGTCCAGTCAGTACCTTATTCACCTATCAAATGTCTGGGGCACAAATGGCAGTTGCAGCTCTGCTGATAGTAGTTTACCTAATCCTAGTAATGAAGTTTTTAATATTTTCTTAAACGTTACTGTTATAAAAACTAGCATCTGGCTTTTTTTTTTGAATACATCAGTTTGTCAATGACCAGTCTTTCTTGTAGTCTACAAAAACCTGTAAAAACGTTTTAATTGAGTTCTTCTCTTTTCTGAGAACAAGTGAATTGCTTTGATGGACTGTCACGTTTCACAAGCATCATTGAGTTCTGAAGCATCATTCAGTCTCCAGGAGAGAAATCAGCCAATGTTTAGTTACTCTGAATATCGATTAATTCCTTAACCATACAGACTTTGCATTTCTGAGTAAAAGATGCCATTTAACTCATGTGAACTGAATACGTTTCTGTGCAGATGACATCATTGAACGACAGATAGAAGAAGGCATGTTATCACCTGAGCTCAGAGAGAAGATCAGTTTTGTGCTCTTGAGGAAACACCGACATCAGACCAAGAAGCCAATTCACCGCTCACTGGCCGACATGGGCAAGTCCGGCTCCTCTACAAGTGAGTGTCCCTACTGGGACCACAAACTGCCGTCTGTCTCAGCAAGGCTTGACTAAACCTTTATTTTACATGAAATGATAAATATTCTATATATGCTAAGATAATTCTCATGTTATAAGCAGAATATGTTAGTTTATTTGTTCTTATTCTCATGCTACATTTCTGGCCATAATGCTCTTGAGTTAACACTAAAATACAATGATTTTTTTTTTCCTTTGTAATGTGTTCATTCTGCTCTGTCACAGACAGTAACTAGATGTTTTGTGTAGAAATTCACTATGCATATGTTTACCACACTTGGTAAATTGATCCATGCTCTCCAGCAGCCAGCAGGGCTCATATCCTCCACAGGGGACACATTAATGTTTGATGAGTTAATTATCACTGTAGCATTTCCCCATCTCATCAGGGCAAAGCACATGCTGCTCAGTAAATCATACAGCATCACCTTCAACTATTTTGTTGCTGTTTACTTCTGTGTCTGCTTCCCTGCTTCTTGTCAGGTCGAAGTGTACCACCCCGAGGTGGAGTGGGTCCAGGTCCAGGTCCAGGTCAGGGGCAAGGGCCAAACTTTAACCGATCCACAGAAGATCTTCGAATTAAACAGCAAGCAGCTAACTACGGACGCCTACGTGAGTGTTGTTTTGCTATGTGAGCTTTTCTACACTTGTTTTAAAGTCCTAAATACATGACAAATGTTCAGTTGCAGTAACAGTGCCTAAAATCCCAATACAATGCACCAAAAATACAAATTTTACAATAAGATTCTTGTAAAATAGGAAAAACATAAAAGAATATAAATACTTTTGCAAGGCACTGTTTTCCTTAAATTCATTAGTGGGCTGTGAATGAATCTTCAAAACAATTTTGAAATACACCATTGTGTGTAATGGTCCATGTTCTCCTCCCTATAAAGGAAGACCTCATGGAGAGAACACCTGAGAATACAGTAGCTTCTAAGACATCACACATAGTGTCCTTAATGCTATAATGTTTCCTTAGGGTTTACCTCATCATACAAGTAGACTCTATTGCTGCAGATCCTGCAGTTAACTAAGAACACTAGACAACACAATGGGATGCTACATGTTCTTAATGATTTGAAAAATGAAGATCTTAGTTTTCAGGAATGTGTCTTTCTTCCAGGTCATGCACAAAGCCGAAGTATGAATGATATTGCCGACACTCCCAGCACAGACCAGGTGGGTTCTAACTATGACTTCATAGATCAACCGCTCATTGTGTAACTATCTAAGAAATCCAATCTCTAAATCATGATTTCCACCAAAAACATTAAGAAACTCTGTGGTTTTAGCTTCATGAGGGTTTTCTTCTTAAGAGTTTATTTTTCCTTCTTATCTAAGTTTTTGTTCATATACAAGCCATGCTCAGTTTCCCCCTATGCTGCTCTCCGTTAAGGGATAAATCACCAGTCTCTTGTCTTAGTTAGGCTATGCATCATTTACAATTCCTTGAATTGCTTTTCTACGTGTCATCTCTCTTTCATTGTTATCAAAAGTGGCAGAGAAAGCGTGAAAACACATAATGCTTGTTTTAGTGGAACCACTGTAATAATGCGACTTAAACCTAGAGACATATGCTTGGGCAGTTGCGAGGGCGTGCTGTTGTTGTGGGGATTAGGGTGCTGAGCTTTGAAACAGACAGGTCACAATTAAGTGCTACTCTCTGGGGGGGGGAAATGTGGGAAAAACAAAATGAGGATTTGTTTCAGAGAGTACAATGCAGGTTATGAGCGGTCTTTGTTAGTTCAGTCACAGGAGCAAGGATTTCAGTGATGAGTGTTTGGCTGTATGTTTAAATTGGAGTTACAGACATAGCGTCGGTCACATGCAACAATGGACAAGTGATTTTTTTTTTTTTTTGTTACTGTGTGTTTGTGTGTCTGTGGCTAAACTGTCAGTGTCAATATCGAGCTGAATCAGGGAGGAACATGGATCTCATTGTCCAGTCCGCGTGCCTAGTGCTCACATGTAGTCACAGATTGAGGCTGTGGATTATTGGCAAAGCTTGCCATTACTGAGCATCTTTTTGCCTTTGCCCAATTTCCTGCCACACCTTGATGTGCAGTCAGACAGGTCAGTTTGGATTGCCACGGCTCTCCCTGTCACAACTGTGTCAGCCATATTTTATTTAGCCTCATTAATTTGTTCTCAGGGTTTTGTGCTCATAAATTTACACAGGATACCTGTCTGCCTGTCACTGCCAAATGTGGAGGGCATTCATGACAACAAGTGAGTGATTAAAAAGTTGTTCCTTTTGGGTCATTATTTAGAGATCTTGTAACTGAAGCAGTACTAAAAACAACAGTTAATGACACTTTAAAGGAATTTTGTATTGTCTTTTTATTTTAGGGTTATTGTGTGTTAGAGTAGAGGCTAAGAGACTCACATTATTCTGTGTGATTAGTTCATGTTTAGAAATCATAAAATCTAGAAAACATAACCTGCAGTGCTGACAAAAGTGTTCAGGACAATATATATTTTACATTGTCCCATATTACTACCACAGACTTCAGTGTATTCTATTTGGCTTTCCTGTAAAAAGACCATTACAAAGTAGAGCATAACTTTAAAGGGGAATGATAACAATACATGTTTTCAAAAAGTTTTGCTGATAACAAATCGAAAGGTGTGGCATGCATTTGTTTTTAGCCCTTTTTACTTTAATACCCTAAAATAAGTGCCACCAAAATACCCTTCAGTTGTGACCAGTTTAATCTCAGTATTAATGGAGCTGTTCTCTGAATCCTCGAAGGTTTGATGGAGAACAATAGTGACAAAAACAGCATCATGAAGGCCAAGGAACACAAGCAGACAGGTCATGGAGAAAGTTGTACAGACATTTAAAGAAGTGTTAGGTTACACAAAAAATATCTAAAGCCCTACACATCTCGAAGAGGTCCATCACCTGAAAATAGAATTAGTAAAGCACAGCTGGAAACCAACCAAGCAGCCAAAAGGCCTATGACACTATTGCTTCAAAATCATGGAAGACCCGAGACTGGGGTGCAGGTTTAATTTCCAGCAGGACAAAAACACTCAGCCAGAGGCACAACAGAATGGGGGGAGCACTTATTTGATTTTTTGAATATATACATGCATCACTCTCTTTTTACTTCACAACTATGCACTAAGTTCTTTTGGTTCATAATGTAAAATCACAATAAAATACAATCTAGCTTGTGGTTGTAAAGTGAGAAATGTCAAGGTGTGTGAATATGTTTGCAAGGTACTACTATTAAAGAAGGTTATAATGCAGATTTAGAAAATGAATATAGGACCAGATACATATTAACCTTTTAAGAACAGACATTGGTATGACCTGAAAATTATATCTCAACATGGTCCTACTTTCTCCGTCCTTTTTGGCAGCTAAAAAATAAATTCATGAAGAAAATTCCCAGAGATGCAGAGGCATCCAATGTCTTAGTGGGTGAAGTGGATTTCCTGAACAAACCCTTTGTCGCCTTTGTCCGTCTGGCCCAGGCCACAACACTTGGAGGCCTGACAGAGGTGCCAGTTCCCACCAGGTAAAAGTGCCACATATCCTCCTCTCCAGCATGCAGCTGACATCTACACTGCCAGCACATCCCTTACATGTGTATTCCTCTGCAGATTCCTGTTTATTCTCTTGGGACCCCAAGGAAAGGCCAAGTCTTATAATGAGATCGGCAGAGCTATAGCAACTCTAATGGTGGATGATGTAAGTGTCTATCACTGTGTAAAAAAATGTCTCTATGACATCCCATCTTTGTGAGGTGGAGCATTGCTGACAATGACATTGTCTGAGAAGACCTGTTATTATTTTCAGATAAGACAATGATCTGCTGCAAATATATAGTATGTTCCTTTTCCTGATTGTTTGGCATCAATCAAATGGTTTAACCAGGTTTTCATTAGGATATTAGACCACTGTGAGGCTTGTAAAAGTGGTAATATTATTTTCTTTAATTAATGTGATTTCTTGGCATTGGTTTCATAATTAAATCATCATTAAATTTCATCATTAAATTTAAAACCATTTCCTACTTTAACAGCAGATTGTACAATAAGAAAAAATTAGCTTAATCAGCTTTGGAAACATAAATAGCATGTTAGTAATGAAGGAAAATGTAACTTTGCGGTGTAAGGGAGCGAATTTCATAAGGGGGATAGTGGGGTGTTAGTAATAAGTTGACTCTTACTTGCTACATTAAAGAACTGACATGCTAAGTATGTAAGAAGAGAATTATAGCTAAAGCCGTAGTGCTCCACTTGTGAAAGTAAATCTGTTAGGCTTCTCCTTGGCACTCAGGCAACAATTCTGATAGCTACACTACTGCACAGGACGTGTTAAGAAAAAATAAATAAATAAAAAAATAAAAACAAGATGAGAATATTTCCTGAATAATGAGCGTCACTATTTGATTACTTTAAAACGTCACAGAGATTTTGTACCTGGCTTCTACACTCTACTTACACAGCAGATTGCTCTTATTCCATGCAAATGGAAAAATTCAAATTAAAGCCAGTATGCATGAGCTATGTGTAGTTGTAGAGACAATACAAAGACCTCACCGTCCTTACAATATCCAGGTACACCTCCAAGCTGTCAAAAAAACTCATGAAACAAATAAATTAGGAACATTAGAAAACATGCTCAGAATAGTATTTTGAAATAATTTTAATGTATATCAACAGATTGTAAAATAGAGTTGAATGATCTGTTCCCCAAACTCAGGGGTTTCAAACTCATGTCCACAAAATTCTTGTGAAAGTTATCCTGCAACTTTCACATGAATCTCTGCTATACCACAACTGAATTAAATTATTATGGCATTAGCAGGAATATGTAGAGCTTGGTTACATTCTAAGATGCCAATTCAGCAGAACACAGCCCCTCCGGGACTGGACCCCAGCTTGAACTGGTTTATCTGAAATTGTGGTTTTGCAGTTCAAAATGTATTTACAAAATGTATTTATGTATTTATTTAGCTGATTTACCCAAAACTTGGGTCTGTAGTTGTGGGATTTGAGGTTAAGTATTTTATTTTCATAATTTCAATATAAACTGGGTTCAAGCAGTCAACAAATTTCTTAAAACTTTCATCATAGCTTTTTTGGTTTGGTTTGAACATCATGAAAACAAAGTGAAGCTATAAAACCCTTTTCCTTTACTTCTCTCTTCCTCATCAAGCTTTTCAGTGATGTTGCCTACAAAGCCAGAGATCGGGAGGACCTGATTGCTGGCATAGATGAGTTTTTGGATGAAGTGATTGTGCTTCCACCTGGAGAATGGGATCCCAAAATCCGCATTGAGCCACCAAAGAAAGTCCCCACAGCTGACAAAAGGTTTGCATTTTTCTAAGCTCAAGGAGCTGTGCTAGAATGTGTCTACAATGATTCACAATGTTAACCAAAGCCGCTTTGTTGTCCATGATACAGACTTAACAGCAAAACAGATTGTGCCATACATGAAAGCAAGAGATAAGAGCTTAATGATGGGTGTAATCTTGCCCTCCTGTCAACAGTAATCAAAGTTTGCGATCACTATAAAGGTCCTATTAACTCTCAGCTGTTATTTGTGCACTTTTTCTGCAGGAAGTCAGTATTTTCCTTGAACGAGCTTGGGCAGATGAATGGTACGGCTGGAAAAGGGGGAGGTCTCTCTGAGGACGAGGAGATGCCAGCACAGCATGAACTGGGAGAGGAGCTGGCCTTTACTGGTCGGTGGGTAGTTCAGACCACATGGTAATCTGTTAACAGTGTTGGATAATCTGGCACATGGGAAAGAAATCTGAATTATAAATTGTAGTCACTCAAATGATTTTGAGTGACTGCTACCTGTGGTGTGGAACTGTACCAAATGGTGATCATTTTGGTGATTGTCCTGTAACCAGTGAGTTACCGATTCAAACCCCTGCTCCATCTGTCTCAGTTGTAGTGTCCTTGGGCAAGACACTTCACCCACCTTACCTGCTGGTGGTGGTCAGGGGGCCTGGTGGCACTAGCGCATGGCACCCTCGCTTCTGTCAGACTGCCCGCTGTGGCTGCAATGTAGCTTACCACCATCAGTGTGTGAATATGTGCATGAATGCTTAAATGACTGATTGTGGTGTGAAGTGTTTTAAAGTCCTCTGGACTGGATAAAGAGTTAAACAAGTACAGGCCATTTACCCTTTATCATTTTACCAGTTTTACGAACTTTGGGTCTGAAATTTCAAACTCAAAAATCAGCTTATTAAATGAGCAGCAAAAATGGGAAAACATGCAGGGGATACAAACTAGTCTGCACAACCCTTTTTAAATTAATCTTGTTGAAATTAATTACAGATTTGAAAACTTCCCTCAATATCAGTACTTTATTGTGGAAAAAGTCTCATAACAGTGTGACTACAGCGAATGTAAAAAGTGTGTACACCCCTGTTTAAATGAGTGACATAAAAAATAAAAACCAAGAAGAATCCTATCAGAACTGTTCCCATCTTTAATGTATTATAGTCTTATTTCATAAATTAGAATATTATTTAAAAGTTAATTTATTTCAGCAACAATGTAGAGTAACTACACACGTTTTCAAGCTTTTAATTGTTAATTAAGATTATTTTTCTGCTTACAGCTAATAAAAACACAACATTTGAACACAACATAGCATCAGACCAATTAAAAACATTTTTAATACAGAAATGTCAGCTTAATAAAAACTATGTTTAATTCCTGCTTTTAATGGTTGTTATTTTCAAAAGATACTTTAATCTGACAAACAATTCCAGTATTCAATCTGGTTGGGTACATTGCTGCCATTAGTCAAGGAGCTGCAGAAATGTCTGCTTAAGGCATGTTGTGTTCTCCATTAACCACTCCTCTGTTTTCTATGTGTCTGCACTCAGAGTAGCGACGAAAAGAAGAAACCTTTTCTTCTAATGACAATGTTCAGATCTGGTTAGTTTTCTAAAACACCTGTGGAATAATGTGTGATAAATCAATGAAACCAAACCATTTCAAAAGGGGGAGTTTAGTAATACAGAATTAGACATCACCAAAAGATCACTAGACCCATAGTTAAGTATTGTGGTTGGGTATTTGGGTTTCCTTTTTCCTGAGCTGGAACCACACTGCTCGAAAAAATAAAGGGAACACCTAAACAAAACAATGTAACTTCAAATCAGTCATACCTTTGTGGAATCAATGTCACCAGTTAGGTAGTAACACTTATTGTGAATCAGTTTCACCTGCTGCTATGCAAATGGAACATACAACGGGTGGAAATGAGAGGCAATTAGCAAGACCACCCCTATAAAAGAGTGATTCTGCAGGTGGTGACCACAGATCATTTCCCTGTTCTTATCTTTTCTGGTTGAACTTTTAGTCACTTTTTCATTTTGTCAGTGCTGTCACGCATAGAGGCATTATGAGGCATTTTTTAAAGCCCACTGAAGTTGCTCAAGTAGTGCAGCTAATCCAAGACAGAACATCAATGCAAGCGGTGGCAAGAAGATAACCCAGCAGCAGGACTGCTTCCTCATCCTTTGTGCAAGGAGGAACAGGGAGTCCACTGCCAGGGCCCTAGAAAATCACCTCCAGTGGGCCACTAATGTACATGTTTCTACTCAAACTGTCAGAAACAGACACCATAAAGGCGGTATGAGGGCCCAACATCCACATATAGGGCCTGTGCTTACAGCCCAACACCATGCACGACGATTGGGGTTTGCTTGGGAACACCAAAATTGGCACCCTGTGTTCTTCACGGATGAAAGCAGGTTCACACTGAGCACATGTGACAGATGTGACAGAGTCTGGAGACACAGTCAAGAATGTTATGCTGCCTGCAACATCCTCCAGCATGCATCAGTTTGGTGGTGGGTCAGTCACGGAGAAGCATTTCTTTGGATGGCCGCACAGTTCTTCATGTGCTAGCCCTGACTGCCATACCGGGATGAGATCCTCAGACCCATTGTGAGAACATATGCTGGTGCAGTGGGCCCTGGGTTCCTTCTCATGCATGACAATGCTAGGCCTCATGTGGCTGAAGTGTGTCAGCAGTGTCAGCATGATGAGGGCATTGATGTTATGGACTGGCCTGCCCATTCCCCAGACCTGAATCCAATTGAGCACATCTGGGACATCATGTTTCGGTCGATCCACCAACGCCACGTCGCACCACAGACTGTTCAGAAGCTAACTGATGCTCTAATCCAGGTCTGGGAAGCGATCCCTCAGGAGAACATCCGCCGTCTCGTCAGGAGCATGCCCAGGCATTGTAGGGAAATTATACAGGCACATGGAGGCCACACACACTACTGAGCCTCATTTAGACTTTTCTTGAGGAATATTCACTGACGCTGAATCAGCCTGTCATGTTATTTTCCATTTTCATATTAGGTATCAATCCAAACCCAGATTTTGATTTACATTGATAATTTTGTATTATTTTCTTCTCAATCAATTGAGATCTAGCATGTGTTATTTTAGTGTTCCCTTTAATTTTGTGAGCAGTGTATATTTTTAAGTCAAGGTGGATGAAATCAACAAATGTTCTAAATATCAGTCAACAACATCTGACAACAGAAATCACCTCTGAATGGTCTTTCTAAAAAGTGAGGCTGCAAATTGTAAAAGAGTGGAATCCATTTACCTTAATTATTTGGAGATCAAAGTAAAAAAAAAAAAACCTATGAAATTATATTACAAGGTGTCCACACAAATATACTGTAATAACTTGAAATTGTACATTATATTAAATTAGCATGATGTTACTTTCATCTAAGGAATAAAATAGGCACTTTGGATTCTACTCCAGTGTTCTATCATGAAAAATGTTAAAACATTTTTGCAAAAATTAATTGGAGCTGATGAATTCTACCTTCTGTGACATCCTTCCTGCAGAACAGCAGGTTGCTTTTATTCATTTTTCTTCTCCCAAAATTACCACAAGCATTTAGCAGATGATACTTTATTTCACTCAGTCTGCACAATACAAACTGGTCTATGAGAATGTGAAATCATTTACTCTGGCTGCAAACAACACAATTGCACTCTCAAATGGGGCCACATAGTCATCTTGCAATCAGAAGGTTGTAGGTTCAATTCCAGCTTACTTCTGTCTCATGTTGACGTGCCTCTGGGCAAGGTACTTGACCTAATGTTTACCAATCTGCAAATCAGTGTATAAATGTGTTTGCAAGGGCTAATGGGTGAATGTGGCTCCAGTGTAAACTGCTTTGAGTCATCAGTATGACTGGAAAAGTGCTATATCATAAGTTCAGCCCATTTACCTTAGAAATGGGTTGTTTTTTTTTTCCCCTAAATGTACACACCATGCACTATTTGCTCATTAAAACTATTTTTGTGTCTACATTTAAATTTAGAAGCATTCAGATGTATTCCTTATTATGAATCTAAAACAGGGTTTATGGTGTTTTAAACATTTACATAAATATCACTTTAAATCATTGTACAGCTAAATTAACAGAAAATTTAAGGCAGAAATGCTGTACTTTGCACTTTCGTGTGAATGTAGCATCCTAACCATTGAGTATGTCACTGTATTAGTTTCTGCGGTGGCCTGTACCTGGACATAAAGAGGAAATTGCCGTTCCTGCCCAGCGATTTCTATGAGGGTTTCCACATCCAGTCCATCTCTGCTGTACTCTTCATCTACTTGGGCTGCATCACGAATGCCATCACCTTTGGCGGCCTCCTCGGAGACGCCACAGACAACTACCAGGTAACACAGGATCACACACAAGAACAGGAACAACTTTTGTATTTATTTATTCATAATTTCCTTATGATTAATTTAAGAGGTGAAAGAACAATGCTAGAACTTTTGCGGTGCTTGCCAGGGCTTTTGTGTGACTGTCTTTACTTCTCATCATGTTTCTTTCAGCTATTAGTTTTGTCAAAAAATAAACACACTATTTTTCTAGTGAAGGTTGTTGCTACTTTCTCTCAGGTAGATTTATTTGGATTTTGATAATAAAATTGTTATTTGCCTTTTGAAGTTCTCCTGCAGATTGACACCAACACCTTGAGAATTCCAATGTCATATTTGATACCATCTTTACTACAAAACAAATGAAGAACCAGCCTCTTTTGAGGAAACATATTTTGTGGAATTTCAATTCCTCACAACTTTTTATTATATGTGGATTTTTTTTATTTATTTTTTTTTTTTTTTTTATTGCAGGGACAGGATACATTATGGAACATTCACATGGAAATGTGTAAAATTTTAGCCTTAGGGTAATTTTGGTCCCTAAGCAGGTTGCTGTTATAAAAGGACATTAAAAACACATTACTAGACTTTAGACTTTGTTGTCCCAGTGGGGACATTTTTTTCCCCAGACAAGTCCCTGTACTATCATTATCAAGTAGACAATAATAATTAAGTAGACTAACTACTAACTAACAACATTACAATACTCTTGCATGCCTGTGAGACCCTATTTTTTTTTTTACAGAGAAATTTTTAAAAAGTAGAGGATTAATCTGCACATCCACACTAAATCCAATAACAATGTTATGGCCAAACATAATAAATGCAGAGAAATGGCTGAATTTCACCAACTCAACAATGAAAACTTAGAAGAAATTCTGAAACAATTAAGCTCCTCTTCCTGCTATCTTGATATCCTGCCTACAACCTTCCTTAAGAAAGTTCTGCCTGCCACTGCATCTGACCTGATTCAAACAGTAAACTCATCCCTCTCATCAGGTGTTTTCCCCCAGGCTTTAAAAACAGCAGTTATCAAACCACTGCTAAAAAAAAGAACAATCTGGATAAATCATTGTTGCAGAATTACAGGCCAATCTCTAACCTTCCATTCAATAGCAAAATTATTGAAAAAGCTGTGTTTCAACAGTTAAACAGCTTCTTAACAATGACAAACTGCTTTGATGTCTCTGTCCAGTTTCTATGCTCACCATAGCACTTAGACTGCCCTCGTCAAAGTGTTTAATGACATCTGCATAAATACAGACTGTGGAAGAACCACAGTGTTGGTTCTGTTGGAGTTCAGCACAGCATTTGACACTGTTGACAATGACATATTATTAAAGTGATTGGAGAGCTGGGTCGGACTCCAATTCTACCTAAAGAAAAGGGATTTCTTTGTGTCAACAGGCAACTTCTCATAGCAGCGGACAAAAGTCACGTGTGGAGTGCCCCAAGGTTCAAGCCTGAGACCCCTCCTGTTTAATATCTACATGCTCCCACTAGCTCAGATTATAACAAGTAATAAGATTAGCTATCACAAATACACAGATGATACACAGTTCTACATTACAATGTCACCAGGTGACTTTGAACCCATCCAAGCACTAAACAGATGCTTAGAACAAATCAATGCGTGGATGTGCTAAAACTTTCTCCAGCTGAATAGAAATAAAACTGAAGTTATTATCTTTGAACCTTAAGAGGAATGATTAAGAGTCAGCACGCAGCTTTAGTTATTACAGCTACAAACTGGTGATCAAGCCCAAAATCTGGGTGTAGTGATGGACTCAAACCTGAACCTTCAGAGACACATAAAGACAGTTACAAAGTCAGCCCTCTATCACCTGAAGAACATCTCCAAGATTGAAGGACTAATATCTCAACAAGATCTAGAGAAACTCATCCATGAATTTATCTTTAGTCACATTGATTATTTCAACAGTATTTTCACAGGTCTGCCTAAAAAGTCAATCAGACAGCTGCAGCTGATCCAGAACACTGCTGTCATGTTCTCACAAAGACCAGGAAAATAGAGCACATCACCTCAGTTCTAAAGTCCTTACACTGGCTCCCTGTAGCTCAGAGAATAGACTTTAAAATACTTTTAGTTACTGTTAGTTTACAAATCACTGAACAGTTTAGCACCAAAATACATTAAAGAACTGTTGTCATTGTATCAACATTCCACACCCCTCAGGTCTTCTGGTTCCAGTCTACTCTGCATCCCAAGAACCAGAACCAAACATGGAGAAACAACATTCAGTGTTCTACTAATCTGGAACAAACTTCCAGATAACTGCAAAACAGCCAACACCCTGAGTTCCTTTAAATCAAGGCTAAAAACCGACTTGTTTAGAGCTACCTTTTATTAGTAATAAGTAGAACATTAATCCATATTTTCAAATTATATTTGCTTGATGATCTTTATGATTTTGATGCATTGATATTGGCTCATTGATTTTGATTATTTTGATTTTGATATTTGCTTGATGATCATTATCATTTTGATGCATTGATATGGTCTGGCCATCCAAGAAAGTTTACCCAGAAGGAGAAGAAATCACCTAATACCCTAAAATGTAATCACATACCTACAGCAGGTTTGGCTGCTGCCGAAATGAAATGCATGCATGCCTGTACAATCAGAAAGAGAGCGAACAAGCTTATCTTTCATTGGAAGCGTACAAGAAGGAAACTTTTGATCCCGAAGAAAAAAATAAAACAGAAAAGACAAGAGAGAATGTAGACAAAGACTAGGACTTCTGGAACAATGTTCTTTGGACAGATTGGTCTAAGATTAATTCTTATATATATATATATATATATATATATATATATATATATATATATATATATATATATATATATATATATATATATATAGATAGATAGATAGATAGATAGATAGATAGATATCAGATCAATTGCAGAATTCCAGGAGAAGAACTTTATATCAACTTTGCAGCATGGAAATGGAAGTTTAATGGTTTGGGAATGTTTTGCTTCTGCAGGATCTGGCCAGCTCACCATCACAGAGTCCACCATGAAGTCTACCATGTATCAGAGGGTACCTCCTCCAATCCTCTTTCAATCTCTCTGCACTTCCTCCACCAGGGTGTGATGGAGAGTTTCTTGGGCACTGCATTGGCTGGATCTGTCTTCTGCCTCTTCGGCGGTCAACCCCTCATCATCCTCAGTTCCACTGGACCCATCCTCATCTTTGAAAAGCTCCTGTTTGAATTCAGCAAGTGAGTTTTTATTTTTTTTATTTTATTTTTTTTTTTTTCAAGACCATTTGGATCCAACAGTAAAAATAAAGAAGATGACAACAGTACTGTTGAGAGCTTTGGACACTTCTTGTTAAACCATACTTATCTACTGTTGTTTTAACCTACTTTGAAACAGACAAATACTGCACCACTCATTAATTCTTAATAAATATATTTTAAGAAGAATACTTGATGGCATAAAGAAGTGCACCATTGAAAACTTTACAGTTCATTTGGATGTCAATTCTTTTCCTTCTTGAACCTCTCACCTCCAAAGGAACAATGGCATAGACTACATGGAGCTTCGCCTGTGGATCGGGATCCACTCCTGTCTGCAGTGTTTCATCCTTGTGGCGTCAGATGCCAGTTACATCATCAAGTACATGACACGCTTCACAGAGGAGGGCTTCTCCAGTCTCATCTCCTTCATCTTCATCTCTGACGCCATCAAGAAGATGGTGGGCTCTTTCAAGTACTACCCCATCAACACTGACTTCAAGCCAGACTACGTCACCACTTACAAGTGCGAGTGCCTGGCCCCAGACCCGAGTGAGTTCACCCCTTGGCCCAGGAAAATCAGTGGAGAGGTTTAGTCAAGACGAGTCAGTTTAGCTCCTTTTTGGGATGACAGGTTCTTGTTAAGTGATAAATAGGACTGTGAATTATTTTAAGACTTCCTGCAGTTTAATATCAGTATAAAGTGCATTAGGAGAGTATTCACAGTGCTTCACTTTTTCCACATTTTATGTTACAGCCTTATCCCAAATTTATTCAAAATAGAAAACCAAGAAATCACATTTACGTAAGTGTCCACAGCCTTTGCTTAATACTTTATTGATCCACCTTTGGCAGCAATTACAGCCTCAAAGTTTTTTTTTAATCTGATGCCACAAGCTCTGTACACCTATCTTTAGACAGTTTCGCCCATTCTTCTTTGCAGTATTTCTCAAGCTCCATCAGGTTGGAAAGGAAATGTCCTTGCAGCCAGTTTCAGATCTCTCCAGAGATGTTCATTTGGATTCAAATCTGGACTCTGGCTTGGCCACTCCAGGACATTCACAGAGTGGTTCTGAAGCCACTCTTTTGAGATCTTGGACATGTGGTTTGGGTCATTGTCCTGTTGAAGAATGAACCGTCCCCCTGGTTAAGGGTCAAGAGCACTCTGGAGCAAGTTTTCATCCAGCATGTCTCTGTACATTACTGCATTCATCTTTCCCTCTATCCTGATTAGTTTGTCAGTTCTTGCTGCAAAATATCTATATAGCATGATACTGTCACCACCATGCTTCACTGTAGAGGATGGTGGGGCTTCCACACCAAAGAGTTCAATCTTCATCTCATCAGACCAGAGAATTTTGTTTCTTGTGGTCTGAGAGTCCTTCAGGTGCCTTTTGACAAACTCCAGACAGGCTGCCATGTGCATTTTAGTGAGGAGGTCACTCTACCATATAGGTCTGATTGGTGAATTGCTGCAGAGATGGTTGTCCTTTTAGAAGGTTCTCCTCTCTCTATAGATGAACCATGGAGCTCTGACAGAGTGACTCTTAGAAGAGTCCTGGTGGTTCAAACTTCTTCCATTTATGAATGACTGAGGCCTCTAAGCTCATTAGGACCTCATTAGTTCAACTGTGAGACATTATAGGTGCGTGCCTTTCCAAATCAAATCCAATCAACCAGATTTACCACAGGTGGAAACATCTCAAAGATGATCAGTAGAAACATTCCAATTTTGAGCTTCATGGCAAGAGCTGTGAATTACCTACATAAATTTGATTTCTTGGTTTTCTATTTTTAATAAATTATCAAAAATATCACAAAAACTACACTGTGTGTAGAATTTTGAGGAAAGAGATTAATTTAAGTCAATTTGGAATAAGGCTGTAACATAATAAAATGTGAAGTGAAGCGAGTAAAGTCCTGTGAATACTTTCTGGATGCACTGTATATCCTGCACATGGACAAATATATCAGTTAGGTGGAAAAATTTTAAAGATTCAAAAGCTATATCTTGATTGTATAAATTTGCACAACTTTAATCTGATACTTTGACAAAGCATCTTAAGAGTTGATTACTTCATTCAGTCTTTTTTAGGATTACACCAGCAACAGTTATAAAGAATCGGATTAACCTGAAATAAAAGTTTAGCTGTGTTTGCAGAATTTCTCTGATGCAACTTTTACACATCCTTAAGCTCAGGGGTGTCCAGCTCCAGTCCTTAAGAGCTTCTACCCTACAACTTTTCCTGCAACAACGTGCAGGGCTGGAGTGGGACTCATTTTCAGCCCTGGAGTTTCATGCCTCAGACCGGCCCACTATAGATAATGACCTATCATTATTAAAATCATGTAATTATAATCTTACTTGTTAAGTCCATAATAAGGAGCAGTTCTGTAAAGCCTTGCAATTCAGTGTATCTTTCTAAAATATTTCCAGTTCAGTGCAAGTAAGAGCTGTTTTACAGTGTAGATTTAGTTCAACCAGAGTGCACATCTCAATCAATATTTTTACAACACATATTTTAGCTCCAACACTATTCTTAATATTAGTATTTCCTTTTCTGCTATATGAAATATCAAGCAAATTAGTGTTCTTGGATACCTGATCTTATGATTAAAAAATACAAAAAAATGTTGCACTGTTCTCTGCAAGTTTGTTATTCACAGTATGACACAACTTTCTAATGACTGATATTTTTTTCCCCTCTCCATAAGAGTAGTTAAGATTACAACACTAAAACATCAATATATGACTGAGCCCTGTACTGGTCTCTGCACCTTTGTTTATAACAGGATCATTGTCAAATGACGAGAGAATTTCTTTCTCAGCTCCTGGCTCTGCTTCTGACACTAAATCACATTATGAAAATAGTCATAATTCTCAGCAGAAATCTCTTGTTTTTACAAAGTCCTCTGATCAATTCATTTCAGATGTAATGAGCTGAATCATCTAGCTTTTCAGGCCACTTGTCACAAAAAGCAGTTCTACTTCATACTCATATTAATTCTAATAATATTCACTCAATGAGTAATCCTACTTGTGCACTCTGGACTTGTGGGCTCAAGGCTGCTTGGTGCTGCGGATTTCTTTCGATAGTAACAGTTATGTGGTGTTGCATCATAAAAATATTCAAATTATGCTACATTAGGTTATACGCCACAATGCCACACAATTCATTGACTTGATTAAACAGTGGTTTGCCTTACCTGTTTCACCGTCCTCAGTTGATATTACTGACCACGAGCTAGTTTTTGTGAAAAAGTTGCCAATATTTGCTATGTCTGTTTCCAGAGCTCTCCTCTTTTCCTTCTACACGCCACTCTTGCTCTCTCTACTTTCCATCTGGAAAGTGGGGGTGTGTTGTGACTTATGCTCTGTGCTCCTCTAGTATAGAGCATTATCGATCTTTATGATTTTGTAGCGTATAACAAGAGACTGAGACGATGCAGTTTAGGTCCAGCAGCATTTTCTTAGTTTCTAACTCGCTGCACAATAACAGTGTTCAAGCAATGCCTATGCTATGTAGTGCTCAGTCATGACAACATACTCCTTTGCAACACAATACTCCACAATTAAAGCAGACACAGCCCAAGGGACTGTAGTAGTAGCGTACATGATCAACCCAGTGCCATGACTGAACACCGGCCAGATTTTAAAAAAAAGAAAAATTAAAAAGAAAAAAACCTGTAAAACCTGCCCTTTCAGCACAAATGTCAGACCAGTCCACCGGGATTTGTCCAGAACCTCCTGGTTAGCTAATTTGGGCCTGATAACATGCCTAAATCAAGCAAACATAACATGCTGAAGTGGTAAGAAAGCCATTTGATTCACGTGTGTTGGAGAAGGGATGCATCTGAAAGTTGTAGGACAGTAGCTCTGGAGGACTGGTCTTGTGCACCCCTGGTTCGGCTGAAGCAACAGCTTGCAGTGACAGTTGCAAAGGATCAAAATTATCTCTCTTCAAAGGCATTGGAAAGGAATGGAATCACCATAAAATTCCGTAAAGACAGACATTAAACCTTTGAAGAAAAAATTTGGAAAACAATCACATCACTGAAGACTGAACTAGATTGAGTGATGTTTGAATCGAAATATGTGGTTGGTGCTGGGGTTGCATAAACTTACCTCAGCAGTTAGTTGTGCTGAGGTAGGCACAAATTCATCATTACACAACTTATTTTGAACCGACCTGTTCAGTCAGTGGGATGCTTATAAGTAACTAAAGTAAAGTCTTCTATGTCACTACAGTAGTAAACCGGTTCAAATCTCTACAGCTTTCATACAGAAAATGATTGTGTCTGCCATAGGGTCTCATTCAGCACCAATTTTTAGGTTATGACAATTTGACAGCTATATCTGTAACTAAATGTAAATTATAACAGGAGTTGGCCCTCATACAGAGCATTGCGGCACACTTTAGTGATATTCAGATCACAGGAAAAGAGACCACTACTTTGCTATGCATCTGCATTACCACAGCAGCATGTCATCGTGTATCTCCCTCTGCTGTGTTTTTTTTATGTTGCTGTTCCGTCTTATGCATACAGATCTCACAGCCTTGCCTGCTGCTTATACTGGGCAGGTACTTGGGATAGTCCCCTAGACAAACAGCTGTTGTGACAAGCAGTGCCTGGTCAGTTTGATCTCCCTTTAAAAGTGCAGTGCTAAAGTGAACCAAACCAGAAGAAGCACTAACTTTTTTCAGCTTTACCAGAAGTGAGTCTTTCAGACTATCCTAATGAAAATCCCCTAAACTGACAGCACTGATGACAAATATGAAGATAATTTGAAAACCAGCAGATGGCTCTGTCTGAAAGGTCTGTCTCTGGGATCCTTTGCATTAAGGTGGCTCAAATGCTTTTAGAAGTACTATATATAAACAGTAGAGGCAGCACCATAGTTCTTTCAAGGATTCCACAACCTTCCTCCTGGATGAAACTTTAGTGAAAACAGTTAAAGTGCTATGCTGTTTCCTGAAGCTAGACTGATGGGAAGATCAATAATTATTATTAAATAAGGTACTTCTTTAATTCCAGCCAATATTAGATATTATGAAAGTTCTTCAAGGTACACTAATTTGTTTTATGCTTTTGAAAATCACAGACATTAGCAGTAGTTTATGTGGACATCAATTTCTGTAACTGATTTGTCTCTTGTTTGCTTTCACCATGCACAAACAATTTGGCTGCTGCCTTTTGCAAGTGAGTACCTTTTTGTTTGTCCGCATGTGTCTGCGAGTGCTCACAGCAATGTCCAGCAGTTGAATTCTCATCATGTTTTGCATTTCTTTTTGCTTCCCCTTTGTTTTCCTCCTCACCCACTCTTATTTTCTGTCTCATTACCCTGTGTGTTTGTGTGTATGTGTCTCCACCATTCACTAACAGTGGCTGCAATCATCTTCAATGGTTTAGTTCCAATGCCAGATAACAGCTCTAGTATCTCTGGGGTAAGTGCTTGTTTTCACTTTTTTTTTTTTTTTTTACTAAATTTTGGTTCTTTGTGTTGTAAGCTGGATGTGTCCAGAATCCATAACTTTTTTGCTGCAAAATAAGTCAAAATAGTTGAAAAGAACTAAAGTGCTTGTTTACAGCTAACCCCAGTATCACCTCTTTGTGACAGAGAAGTTGCTTTGCTTTCCTCTTTTTCACCTTTGTTTGTTTCTTACCATTGATCCTACCACCATCTAACTCTTCTCCATGGTTTCTAACTTCAAACCTGTGCTGACAATGTTTACTCTGTTCGTGTCTTTGCCGAAACGCTTCACTTTTCGCCTTCTCCTGTCTGCTCAACACTGCCGCCCACCATCCCAGTTGAATGTGACAGCTCTGGACTGGAGTCAGCTGAGCAAGAAGGAGTGTCTGAAGTACGGAGGCTCTTTGATTGGAAAGTCCTGCAAGTATGTTCCTGATTTGGCCCTCATGTCCTTCATCCTCTTCTTTGGCACCTACTCCATGACTGTCTCTCTGAAAAAGTTCAAGTTCAGCCGCTACTTCCCCACCAAGGTAACATAATTGTTCAAAAACACTTTGCAAACAAGCATTTTGTCTCAGATCTCATCCCTGCTTTCAGTTCTACAAATAACTGTGCATTTTTCATTGTCCTACCAGCTGAGGAAACTCATCAGTGACTTCTCAATCTTCATGTCCATCATGACATTTGTTGGGCTTGATATGTTAGTGGGACTCAAGACTCCTAAGCTAATCGTCCCAACTGAATTTAAGGTAAAACAAGTTCTTCTTACACATTCCAGAAATAAAACACCTTTCATACAAAATGTTCCTGTTCTGAAAGGAATTTCAGGGATGTTCAGCTGTTTAGTACTGCATAGAAAGTTGAGTTTTTGCAAAAAAGATCAGATTTCCCAATACATGATGACAAAAAATAATACATTGAAATTTTAAATAAAAACTATCTAATGGAAATGGTAGACACTAGCAATAAACATTAAAAACACGAAAAAGGCATTATTTTTGATAACGTCAATCAGTCTTTCACATTGCTATGGAGGAATGTTGACCCACTCTTATTTGTAGGATTCTTTTAATTCATCTACATTGAAAGGGGTTTCAAGGATGAACAGCCTTTTTAAGGTCATACCACAGCATCTCAATCAGATTCAAGTCCTGAATTTGACTAGCCTGCAACAAAACCTCTCTCTTTTTTACCATTAAGAGGCTGTTTTAGATAATTTTAGATTGTCCTACAGCATAAATCATTTGCACCTGAGCTAAAGAAGATGTTCACCTTCACTAATGTTTGGTAGTAAGCAGAATGAATGGTTCCATCAATTAGAGAAAACCCCAGGCACCAAAGGGGCCCCACACCACACACCACCACACTACCCTCATCCTGTTTGACTGTCCGGTGGTATGACTTGGACATGCAGTGTTAATTTTAGGCCAGATGTAATGGGATGCACATCTTTCAAAAAGTTCCACTTTTGTCTCGTCAGTGAACAGAATATTTTGCCCAAAGTTATGGACATCATCAAAGTGGTTTTCCCCAGCCTCTACCTTATTGTTGAACCATGACGTGAACTGAAGCTAGTGAGGCCTGCAAAGCTTTAGATGTTGTTCTGGGTAGTTTCATGATCTGGTGGATGAGTCATTTGTTTTCCCCTTTTGTATATAGTGTGGTTCAAAGCCTTAGAAATGGTCTTGTCTCCATTTTCAGACTAAAAGTTGTCAATGATTTTGTTAGTTGTCTGATATTTCATTTCTTTGATGATCTGAAACATTTACGTTTTACAACAAAAGCAAAAACAGAAGAAGTCTGTGAGGACTCAAAAACCTTTTCACAGCACTGTAGTAAATGTCTTTTTGTTTGGGTTTGTTTGGCAATCACAAGGAAAGTGAAAGAATATGTACATTTGAATTTATTGAGTTGACTCTTCCACGACAATGAATGCAGAGTTTTAATTCTACTCAAACATCCTCTCCTCTCTCACAGCCAACACGGCCAGATCGTGGCTGGCTGGTGATGCCTTTTGGAAAGAACCCATGGTGGATCTATCTGGCCAGCTTTGTTCCAGCCCTGCTTGTGACAATCCTCATCTTCATGGACCAGCAGATCAGTGCTGTCATTGTTAACCGCAAGGAGAACAAGCTTAAGGTACATTCTCATTCACTGTCTGCAATCATATGAATAGGAAATAATGTTCAGATTTCAATCCAAATTTCCCTGCATTGTGTGGTTAAAAACAAAGAAATCTGTTTGGTTTCCATGGCAGAAAGGTTGTGGCTACCACCTGGACCTGTTCTGGGTGGGGGTTCTTATGGCTGCTTGCTCTTTCTTGGGGCTACCCTGGTATGTTGCTGCCACTGTCATCTCTATCGCCCACATTGATTCTCTGAAGATGGAGAGTGAATCCAGTGCTCCAGGAGAGCAGCCACAGTTCCTAGGAGTCAGGTCGGTCCATATTAGTCTGCAGAAAAAGATTACAGGCAGATAAAGTAACTGTAATGTTCAGGCTGTCTCTGTGATAACAAAACTATACATTCTATGTTGCTATGGAAAAAAAACTTCATGAAACTCACTAAACTTTTTCTGTGAATTTCTTCTGTGTCAAATCCACAGAGAGCAGAGAGTAACAGGCATTTTGGTGTTTGTTCTCACTGGGGTGTCTATCTTTCTTGCTCCAGTTCTTAAGGTACGCAGTGCACTAAACGTCATCAGTAACATATGTTACATGGAGTGTCTTGCAAAAGTATTCATACTCCTTGAACATTTACAGATTTTGTCATATTACAACCCCAAACTTCAGTGTATTTTATTGAGAGAGAGAGAAAGACGCAAGAAATTCCATTTGTAGTTTGCTACAAACTATGTAAGAGATACAGCAAACATGTGGAAGAAGAGCTCTGGTCGAATGAGACAAAAAAAATTCTATATCTATAACTCTACGTGTTTTAGAATATTGCTACTGCACATCATTCTGAACCAGGGGTCTGCAACCTGCATCTCTGTAGCTGCAAGTGGCGCTTTGGACCTTCCGCAATGGCTTTTAATTTGGCTAAAAACATCCAAAACTAACTTTTTTTTTTTTTTTTTTTAAAACCATAGATGTAATAACAAACAATTTTTAGCATTTTTTTTTTTTGTTGTTGTTTCTTGGAAAATTTTCTACGTTGAATTTCCATAACAAAATGACACTAAAAGTATCAGTACTAGCTCATATTTTTTCTTGTCACTTGTCACTGTTGAAAAGTGCTTTGTTTTGTTCACATAATTTTTCACAAACATCAACATCCCATAGAAGAAAAGTTATCCATTCTCTTTTTTTTCAAATGTTTTATGTTTTTCTTTATTTTAAAAATGACCACAAATTTCCTATTGTAGCTATATATAAAAAATTTTAAGATGTCTTTTCTCAAAAAGTTATGTAATATTTGTGGGTCTAAATGAGTTTTATTTAGCTGAACTGAGGGCAAAAGTGGCTTTTTGGTTTGTAAAGGTTGCTGACCCCTGGTCTGAACACACTGTCCTCATGGTAAGACATGGTAGCAGCATCCTGCTACCAAGGAATAGATGGATCAAAGCATATTCACCAGTTAGAATGGGCCAATAAAAGTCCTGACCCAAATCAACTTGAGAGTCTAAAAATTGCTTTTCACAGATGCTCTCCATTCAGACTGACTTTTTTTGGAAATAAGAGAATAATAATAATTTTTTAAAAAACTATTCAATTCAGGCTCTTGATGTAGAAAGCTGGAGTCTCTTCAGCCTCTCCACTCACCCCAACATCCCGTTTGGGCTCCGAGGTCAGAGACCTTCCTCTCACTTCCTGATATGCAGAAGACATGTTGAGAAAGTAGAGTTGTGCTCCTTACTCTATGGCATGTTGCACCACAAGGCCATGGAGTATAGAGATCGGAGCACGAGACGACAAACTCAAACTTAAGCTATATTGGCTAATGAAGTTGTATCTAAACATTTACATTCAAGTTGTCTGACTGAACAGTTTTTCCATGAATTCATGTATGTTTATGAGTCTAGCAATGCAGTATTGCATATTGCATAACTGAGATTGTGTGCTGCAGAATACCATATTATTAGCTGTATAATGTCATACCCTAATGTTGCCTTTCTTTGACGTTGCTTTAGTTCATCCCCATGCCTGTGCTCTATGGCGTCTTCCTCTACATGGGTGTAGCTTCCCTCAGTGGGATCCAGGTATGCTGGCTACACCATCTGTTTGCTGTTATTTATCTTAATAAATTGGTTTTCTTTTTGTCTGGCCATCTTGTTCATTGTTATGCTGACAGCAGATGGGAAGTCATTTATTAAAAGTTGACAGCCAAACAAAAGCTGTGAGCAGAAAGATATGATCAACTCTGTCCATGCAGACTAGAGAGAGAAATTCTAATGACAAATCCTCTGACGATTTATGATAAGCTCAAAATGTTTAAACTTTGTAGGATGGAGAAAAAGTTTAAAACCTATAAATATCTAAACACACTTTTTTCTCATCTTCAGTCCTCTGGACAGAAAATAGAACTAACAGAATTAACAGTTAACAGCAGTTTTTTTTAACAATTCGAATGGATTTACGTATAATTCTGTGGGACACTGATGTCACTGTCCTTCTCAGTTCTGGGACAGGATCAAGTTGTACATGATGCCGTCCAAGCACCAGCCTGACTTCACCTATCTCCGTCACGTTCCTCTGAGAAGGGTTCATCTATTCACTCTCATCCAGATTATATGTCTGGCTGTGCTTTGGGTCCTCAAATCCACCTTCTTAGCCATCATCTTTCCTGTCATGGTATGTTCATATACACAGTGTACATGAATTATTTCCTGTTGTGCTGCTTTTCACCCCTTGTTCACATGAACAGTTTTTATATTGCAATAATGTGTTAGGGTATCACAGAGCATGGGTTGAAAGACATTTACAGTGTATTACAAACATGAAGTTTTTCATACTTTGACACATTACAACCACAAATTTTAACGTATGTTAGTGGCATTTTATGTAATAGATTAAAAAAAAAAGTGATTTTGGAATTTGCATAATTATGATGTGGAAGGAAAATGACAAATGGTTTTCCTCTATTCTTTAGGAAGAAAAATCCAAAAAGTGATCATCAGAACCAACTTTTGCTCTGGTTTCTAAATTGGATTTAGGCTGGAACTTTGTTTTTCTTTAGCTCATGCATATGCTTTGAATTTAGTTATTGTTTAACTTAATTCTCATTGTAGCGCTGGCTGTTTATGTTTAGGATTGTTGTCCTGATGGAAGGTGAATCTTGACCTCAGTATTTAGCTCCAATGTTGAAGAAAAGCATCCCAACAACCAGGTTTCCCCATAGGGATAGTGTGTTTAGGCTGTGTTTGGTGTTGGTTTTGTTTCACACAGATTTTTTTAAGTACGCCAAAAGGTTCAGTGTTGGTCTCATCAAACCAGAGCACCTTTTTCCACAACCCCCCCTCCGAGATGAAGCCACCAAAAGAGCTCCTACTGCCATTAACTCTGTGTACTTTCACTTTAACACAAAGTACACCTGGACCAGCATTTTTTGTGCGCATGCTCTGTCTTTTCAACCCCCTGGTCCCACGGGTTCTGCTGGAGGTTTCACCCTGTTAAACAGGAGCTATTCCTTTCCATTGTCCCCACATGCTTGCTCAGGTTGAGTTAATGCTGTTAACTACCCCATGGAATCAGTTTGGTTTCCTTAGACAGAAGATGTTTACCAACTTTATGGTTTTAAGCCAACAAAATGCAAAAAAGTCAAGAAATATAAATATTCTTTCAAGGCAATGTATCAAAAAAGGGTGTTTCTCTTCAAACATAGCAAATACATTCTACAAACAAACAGCACTGATTTTATAGAAATAGAATAAGTTAAATTAAAAGTCCATCACCCAACTTTTATTTGACAGCAGTTAGTTTTTGTGAATAAAAAAGAAATGAAGAAGGTTTATTGCAAGGCTGAAAAATACTACATAAAGGAGTGGAGTGTTGAAGATTTACTGGAATTACACATGATTCATCAGTCTTTGGCTTCCAACTATGTGATACTTAAAGCATAACCTGGATGTGACAGGTATTTAAACAAAGACCGTCATCTCTCTGTCAAACACCAGATCCTGGGTTTGATGGTGGTCCGAAAGATGCTGGATATGATGTTCTCTCAGCATGACTTGGCCTGGCTGGATGACCTGTTGCCTGAGAAAGAGAAGAAGAAGAAGGAAGATGACAAGAAAAAAAGGAAGGAGAAGGAAAAGAAGAAGCCAAAAGTAGACGATAGTGAGGAAGAGGTGAGAAACTCAAACCTTTGCTGCCCCCTGCAGGAATTACGGGGTATAATATGAATGAGTGATTGATATCTGTACTGTGTGCGGATGCTCATAGGAGAAGTACCATGGCTACTCCAACCACTCCCCCAGCTCAGAGTCGGACCTGGATCGCAGGTACTGTGTTCTAAAACTGCACATCCCCTACAAAGATCTGGTCTACCCTGATGTAGCACAGTCTCAGTGGGGAGCGTACTGCCAGCGTGCCGCCACACGTAGTGTATTTTAACACCCCCACATCTAATCCCAAACAGGAAATCTGCACAAAATAAAGGGTCAATTCGCAAAAATTTGAATAATAAGTGTTCTCAGTTAGACATCGACTAGGTTGCTCAGTTCACATGCACAAAGTGAACTGAGTTTTAATTTTTATTTGAACTCATTCCCTGTTGTTTAGCCTATTCATGCTTCTAGAGCATGCTTCTAGAGAATAAATATTCTGCCATGCTGTGGAAAAGGTCTTTTGTTTACCACTTTGTGTTTAAATACCCTGTTTACCTCTCTAAATTTAAATTTTCTGTTTATCTTTTTGCATTTGTTTTTCCCACCGGCTTGGTTCTTACATTGCAGCTTCACACAAGAGATAAAAAACATTCTATACATAAACCATGGTTAAGAAGAAGCAGCACATTTTGATTGAAGCAAAACAGAGGTATATATCATACAGTATTGTGAAAAAGTATTAACCCCTTCACAGAGTTCTAGCTTTGCTTTTTTGTCACACTTGCCGATCATTGAACAAATGTGAATATCAGGCAAAGATAACCTGAATAAACAGAACAGTTAAAATTATGATTTTATTTATCAAAGGAAAAAATCTATCTAAAACAACCCACCCTATGTACATTTTTAAAAAAGTAATTCCTCCTTTTGTTAAATCAGTAAATAATGATTAGTTTTTTTTTGTTTGTTTGTTTTTTTGTTTTGTTTTTTTTTTTTTTTTGCCATTTGTCACATCCAGGCCTCATTACAACCAGACCTGTAGAATAAAAAAAAAAATAACTTAAATAAATGTTCATGATTCAACAAAAATGGTATTCATGGTAGAGTTCCAATGACAAAACCACTGCTGGGCAAGGAAAACACAAACACCTGTCTCACATTTACTAAAAACACCTTGATGATCTTTGAGAATTTTGGGAAAATATTCTGTGGACTGAGAAATTAAAAACAGAATTATTTGGAAGGTGTGATTCCCATTTACATGTGTGGTAAAACCAACACATTATTTTAATAAAAGAACATCATACCCTCAGTATTGTGGTGTTAGTGTGATGGTCTGGTGCTACTTTGCTACTTATGGACCTGGACAGCTTGCCATAGTTGATGGAATTATGAATTTTGCTCTCTACCAGAGATTCCTAACGTAGAACGTTCCAACATCAGTTTGTGATTTTTCTAGTTAATCCGTTCATTATGTTAAACTCAAGCACACTTGGGTTATACAGCAGGATGATGATCCAAGGCACACCAGCAAGTTCACCTCTGAATGGCCCCCCAAAAATTAATAACAAATGAAGGATTTTGGAGTGGCCTAATCAAAGTCTGGTCTGAAATCTTATTGGTGATGCTTTTGGATGACCTTGAATAAGCTGTTCATGTTGAAAAATAAAACATGATCCTTGAATATGGTTGAATTAAAACAACGCTGCAAAGGACATTTGGCCAAAATTCCTTCACTATAAAAATGTAAAAGTCAAATTTTTAGTCATCACAAAGGCTCAAAGGCAGCTGTTGCTGGCAAGGGTTGTACAACCACTTATTAGGTTTAGGGTCAATCTAAACCTAATTTGGGGTTGGTTTGGGTAGCTTAATCCAAACCAACCTGCTTATAATAAAACTTTTAATAAAGAAATCCTTCCTTTACTCAGGTTAATTTTGCTCATAAAAACATTTCTTTGATCATCTGAAAAATTTAAGTGTGTCAAAAAAAAAACAAAAAAAAAGCTAAATGAGCAGAAATCTGCTTCTTGTCACAGCACTGTGAAAGATTATTGGCCCCACATTTACATTGAATGCACATTGTACAGAACTGTACCAGTACATTTTGCCAATAATGTTTTATTTCTTTTTCTATACTTTGTAGTACAGTAATGTTTTCTCTTATTAGTAATTCTAACCAAACAGTCTCACTCTTATTTAATTAGATAGACTCATTCCAGTCCAATAGTCTGACTTCCTCCAATCAATCGATGAAAACTGTAAATAGTCATTTCCAGCCTGGAAGATTAGATCCTCTGTTTTTGGCAGTAAGTGTGATTTCTTATTTTGCTGATCTATAAACCAAATCCTTTTAATATGAACTCAGTTAGTCTACCAGGAGTGATACACAACAAGGTAAAGTTACAAACAAGCACACCGGCAGATATTTAGGAGCTTGTAATAGAAAAGATTAAAATTAAATGTTAACTATATTTAGGATGTACTGTGAAATTTTTTTTGGGCTAAAGTTTACCCATATGCAAAATTCTTCAATTCGTATTTTTATATTTGGTCAAGAACATGGACAATAATTGGATCAATTGATTGACACATGCTAACATTAATTTCAATAAAATCTTTAATAGTTTGATTAATATATTTCTCCACCTTTACTTTTCATCTTAATACATTAAATGTTTTGTTGTAAATAGCTCAGAAGTTGACAGTTGGCCCAAGTTGAGGAGAAATTGAAGATTACAAGTACTAGAAAATGAACATGTCCTACATTGTTTATATTTTTGCATGTTTTTTGGATTGTGGACAGTATATAGCACAGTACCTTGCAAAAATGTTCATACCACTTGAACTTTTTTTACATTTTGTCACATTACAAGCAGAAACTTCAGTGTATTTTATTTGGGATTTTATGTGATAGACCAACACAAAGTAGCCCTTAGCCCACTATTTTTTATGAACAAATTTTAGAAAAATGAGCTGTGCAAATTTTCAATTTATTAGAATAGGTTTTCTGATTAGGCTCATTTGTCAGATTGAGTGTACCTTTTGAAAGTCACCTTTAAGCAGGTATTAAACATACTTTTCATTAAGCCCACATTCCTGTAACAAAATGTTTTTTAATGGTATAATTTTCTAATAGTTGTCATGTTCTCTTAAGTTGTAAGCAGAAAGTCATAACTAACAGAAATAAAGGTTTGAAAAGATCAGTCTGTGTCTATATTTAAAGTTTTCAATCATTTAAATACATTTCTCTAACTTAACTTTCATGTTAATATATTAAATGTTTTATTGTAGTACATAGGTCAGTGCATAGTTATACAACTATTGAAAACCAACATGAAGACCAAGGAACTCAAGCGACAGGTCAGGGGAAAATCTGTTGAAAAGTTTAAAGCAGGGTTAGGTTAGTAAAACAATATCCCGAGGTTCATTTTTTTTTTGTCAACTGACAAGAAAACTGTGTTAAGGTTGGAGATTGTGGTGAGCCAATGCGCAGACAATGGGAGTGAAGTGACATAATAGATTATTTAGTTGAAGAACAAAAAACAAAATCAACCCTTGCGTGGACGAAGCAAAAATTCTGGCGTGGCATAAACAAGAACAGGAACCCAAGACAAACGAGAATCCAGCAACCAGACAGAGCCAAGACAGGAACTTAAATAGCACATGAGACAGGTGAGTAGGATAACTAATGATGATGCACACAGGTCCAAAACATGAGCTTGATTAACCGGAGCAAAAAGGCTGTGCTAAAGAACTGGGGTCTCATTTATAAAGCTTGTGTACGCACAAAATGGGGGCTGAAACTTGAACACCACTTTCCACGCAAAGGTTCTGATTTACAAAACACAAACTTGACGTGAAAATGTGATGTCCCTCACGCCAACTCTGGCCCATGTGTACCATATGTGCTTGTTTTGGAAATAAAGGCGAAATGGTGACACAGATGGTGAGGTGTGGAATTGAAGCCATGTTTCATCATGATTCTATTAGATCTTTAATTACACATTGATCCTAGATCGACTTTATTGAAGCTTTCAAAAACACAGTATGATATATACTTGCGGTGGTGAGCCAAAACTATATATGGGAACCTGTCAATTAAACAAAAAAATGCCTATAAGACAGCTTCAATATTAAACCAAAGTCTGCAGAATATTTAAACGTTTTCTCACCATCACAGTCCTCTCCTCGATGACCACCAGGGTGAGACCTACAACAGTTTTATTTTATTTATTTATTTATCGTTTGTTTTGTTTGTTTGTTTGTTTGTTTGTTTTACCACAGATTAATACATAAATTGTGACAATGTGTGAAGGATTCACAGTTATTTCTGTAAACATCTAAATACCATTGTGACACGTGTGTGTAATGCTGCGCCTTGGCGCTGCTGGCAGACGTTCTAAATGGGAGAATCGGAAGGAAGCGTGTTTTCAGGGATCACCAAGATCTTCTGGCCCATAATGATAACTGGCTTATAAGCCAATTTAGACTCCCTGGAGCATTGCTCTCGGATCTATGTGCTTAACAAGGTCCAGTATTGGAGAGACCGACCTGCAGGAACCACGCCATCCCTTTCCAATTACATGTGTTAACCACTCTGGGGTTCCTGGCAAGCGGTTCTTACTAGGACGAATTATCCGACATATTTGAATTAATCAAAAATGAATGAACTCTCTCCCGGAAGCCACTTTAAGAAACACCATAATTCTGCAAAGTTATCCATAGGTCAAGGATATCACAGCCATGGCTGAGCACCCATTTTTGCCTTTTGAGCGCACCTACTCTATTAGTATGAATCCTTCGCAGTGCTTTATAAATGAGACCCCTGGGACCAAACAGACTTGACAGTGATTAAAAGTGAATACAAAAAAACAAAAGATAGAACCTGACATGGAAAATGATAATTAAGGCTTGACAAGGCAGAGACAAGATAAGAGCAGTCTAGACAGGATAAAGGAAAATAAAAGAAAGAAACAGATATGAATAAGAATGAGACCAGAACAAAATTTCATAAACATAAAGGTCAAAATAATAAATCAAGACAAAAAGTCTTAAACTATAAATATAACAGAAATGAGAACAAGCTAAATACTGTGACGGGAAAAACAATCAAGGCTAGACAATGAACAGACACAAGACCAGACATTGAAGAACCAGATAAGCAAGAGAATATGGCTGAAACAATAAGAGAATCTAATTTAAATAAAACATGAATGGAATAATCTAAACACAAACAGAAAGTAACATAGAGAAATAATACATGAAAAACACCAGGATAACTAAACACAAACCTACAGACAAGAATAAAGCAAAGACTATGAATAACAAACCTGTGGAACAAAACTGTGAAAAATAAAAAACTCCAAAACAAAAACTACCAAACACCCGCAAATCATAACAAATGGCACAACTGCAAACCTATCCATTGACAGGTAGGGCAGGGAGAACATTAACCAGCCAAGCAGCCAAAAGGGCCTGTGGCAGCTGCAGAGATCCACAGCTCAGATGGGAGAATACATGGATAAGTTTAACTTTGAGTCCTACCCTCCACAAATCTGGGGCCTCATGAATAAAGCGTGCGTAAGCACACACAATGTGAGGCAACACATTTTACGAACAAGTCGGCATGTATAAAAACGAACGTAGCGTGAAAGTTTGAGTTAATATACGCAAACTTTTTACCTGCAGTGAAAATGTGCAGCAGCTACGCAAACTTTTTCAGTGGACAATAACAAACTGCAAAGTACCAAAACTCACCTAAACATACTGAAATCTGACTGCATTCAGTGTTATTTAACCCCAGCAGCATCAAACCCAGTGATTTTTCATGATTTTAATCTTTTATTGTTTAAACTTAAACGTTAAAACTGAGCCACATTTATCCTCATTCATTATGGTAGCACACACACTCACACACAAAAAATAAACAAAATAAAGAGATGGGAAAATCTTACTTGGATGTAAATAGTATATTTCCTCTGTTTTGTCACATATAGATGTATCTGCGCATCGGTCTGTGCGCCGAAGCGCATGAACTGCATGTTATTTACTGGGCATTTTCATTCTCACTGATAAAGAAAATGGGGTCAAATCAGCAGACTAACTCCTAACAGGTCAGGTTTGATGATTATTAAGGTGCACAGGTTGTAAACAATCACATATGTCCATAAATAGCTGCGTAAAGGTGTGCGTAATTGTGGAATGATGGCATCTTTGGCACAGCGGGAGGACATCGCCAATGGAAGAATTTAGAGGCCGCGTATGTTCAGAGATCAGACTGAAGTACTAGGACATGATGATTGTTGTGTCTGAACAGCTATATGCAAGTTTGAAAACATTTCACAGCTTTTGGAGCTTTGTTAAAGCAACACTATGAGTCTATAAAGTTAGCATGATGTTAGCTCAAAATTGCTGGATGCCTTTTTTCAAAAATGATGGGGTGTTGGGGTGATTTGTTCCAAAGGTTGTAGGGTCAGTTGTGCCACTAATGAATGTTTAAAAATATGATTTTATTGTAATTGTATATTTTGTTCTAATTCTAGTTTTAATTTTAGACCAAAAATTGAAATAGACCTTCACATATCGAACAGATATTGAAGTAGGTCCAGACCCAGGGGAGACACCCACTCTTGTGGAACCAAATCCTGACCCAAACATCAAGGGACAAATTTGATTCTTCTGCCCTTTTGGGTCATGTATCTCCAAAAGCCATTTTCCCTTGCCAAAAGCTACACCAGGAATGCCCAGAATTAGAAAAAAGTAACGCAAGCCAAAAATCATGACCAAAACATCTGAGAAGATGGAGCTAGAGAAGGCACAAAAAAGAGACAAAACATCTGAGAAGAGAAAAAGAATGAAAGGCAGAATAAAAGGACCCTCAAAGAATCAAACTAACCTCATGAAGAAAACTGTTATGTACAGTAGCTCAGAAGATAGCACCATGGATATTCAGCTTGATGACACCACTGACAATGATGTTGCAGAAGATGACCTGGAGAACACACACAACAGAGAAAATAAAAGGGAGGAAAATGAAGGGAAATAAGAAGAGAGGGGTTTTGGTCCAAACCAAAAAATAAAGTGGTTGTCCCCAGTAGCTCAAAAGAAAGTGACATTTCCATTCCACCTAAAGACACCACTCTGACTCTGATAATATAGATGTTCAGAATGATGATGATGATGACAAGTATCTGTCTGCTGGGAACTTTCTCACTGTGAACTTTGCAGGCAAAACCAAATCCTACAACTAAGTTGGGTTTGCTGATAAGGTTGATGGTGCAGACATCACTGCAAAGTTTGTTCTGCAAAGCAGTAAGAGGCCTGTAGATGGAAAGCCCATCTTCACTGTCAAAGAAAATGATGAAGTCATCCCTTGAGAAGATGTATATAAGAAACTACCCACACCAAAATAACTTGGTGGTATAGCCAAAAGGGAGAAGAAATCTACATTACTCTGCACCAAAGACAAGTGGAAGGTTATGTAGTAGTCCAGATCTGTGAAAAGAGTTCCAGTCAATTTTGTCTTCATTTCAATTTCATTTTGTTTAAAATTGTTTTGTGACGCTAGGTCTGGTTTAAGAAAACAGACCTTTGAGGTGTTCATGTTGCATAAATTGGCTTAGAGAATTAGCCTTTGATGTTGTAAAATAAATTTTAAAAAAGCTCAAAGAAGTAATTTTGTATGAAATGTTTTTAGCTTTTATATATCAATGTAGTTTCTGTAATCAAAATCTACTTTTTTACTTAAATAATTACTGACACAATTTACTCCAATGAGTTCTCTCCAGTAGCACAACTTACTCCGCACTGAGGGCAAGTTGTGCCATGAGACAACTTTTTTTCAAAAAGCTGTACTTCTTTAAGTTAAGTTAAGTTTATTTGTATAGTACATTTCAGCAGCAAGGCAGTTCAAAGTGCTTTACATCATAAAAACATCAATCAAGTATACAGCAAAAACATCAAAGTCATCAAGCAAAATCAATGCATCAAAATCATAGGGCTCATCAAGCAAATATCTTCAAGCAGATATAGTTCAAAAATATTGAGCAATGATCCATTTACTTTATTTAATTGATTTACACTCTAACTTCTCAAATTATGGCACATTCAGCACAATCATCTCCACCTTTTTCTCTCATTGTTTTATATATTGATGAGTCTGGAGAAGGAGGCACCCCTGAGGCCTTTGACATTCCAGAACCCATTTTACCTTTAAAGGGACAGTATTATGTAAAATTGACTTTTTTGAGCTTTACATCATGTTATAAGGTTATTCCCTGATCAAAAACATACCTGGAGTGTTGCCTTGATTGTTTTATGTATGTTTGAGAAATCCTTTAACCTCCCATGGCAACCATTCAGCTGTGCAAAACACCTGGATGAATACACCTTCACCTTTGAGGCACAGCTCCTCCTCGAAGCTTCAGTTTCCGAGCTTCCGCCTCACAGAGCACCCCTCCCCCATGACTTCCCCACTCAGTTCCTCCAGACTAGCCAGCGGCAATTAGCAAACACCTGGTGGAACTGAGCTCGTTATACGAGCTACTTCTCAGTTAAACGCTGATAAAAACATTGTTAAAGGGTTAATAGAGGAGCGCTGTTGTGATGACTTCCTGAAGGCAGAGTTTCAGAAAGAACAGGAGTTTTTAAAGAGGCAGAGGCTCAATTTCACAGCATTAAATTACGAAGTCAATTTTTTCCCATCCATCTATTATCCATCACGCTTATCCATGCAGGGTCGTGAAAGGGGCTGGTGCCCATCTCCAGCGGTCATCAGGCGAGAGGTGAGGCACACCCTGGACAGGTCGCCAGTCCATCACAGGGCAGTCAAATTTTTTTATAAGTCATATTTGATATATGACTGTTAAAAAAGTGTCAATTTTTTTGAAGTCATTTTTTTATATATACAGTATTTTTATAACAACTGAAGGTAACATAGTTACTTGATTGTGCTGTAAAATGGCACTATGGGTCTGGAAAATTCATAGTATTGCCCCTTCAATGCTATATTTCAGAACCAAAGTGATTGTTCCCAGGGATGCACCACCTCCTGAAATATATGGGTTTTTTTTTTTAAGACCTTCATTAGTCCTCCAGAGGAAACTACATTTTCAGTACAGCCCATCCACTGTAGACTGGTGTCTGAGGCTGCAGCCATCTTGGGAGGCACTTCTCTATTAGGTAAGGTGGGTGAAGTGTCTTGCCCAAGGACACAACAATGGACACAGATGGAACTGGGCTCGAACCAGCAACTTGCTGATTATGGATTGAACTCCTACCACCGTCACCACCATCGCCCTTACCCATTGAGATGTAGATTTTATTAGTTTGAAGCATTACTGTCATGGCCTTGCTTTAAAGTCACTTTAAGTAAAAACTGGCACAACTCACCCCACTCTCCCCGAATGCCTGCCTTCCTGGATGGCATTGTTAACATGACCAGTCCATACATCAGATTACCCTACTCCTACTCTGTAGGAAAACTTGAGTCCTTAAAAAACTGATTTGTGGAATTCTAACTATTAATGCCTGATGATACATTATTCCACTATAACTTGCAGGGGACAGTGGGTACCCCCTGAGGTGCTAAAACCTCCAGAGCACAGAGGAGGCGCACTTTAATATCGCTTACACCTGTGAGCATTCAACTGTGGAGTGTGGCTCCTAAATGCCGGTGGTGGTTTATAAACTTTATTTCACATCACTGTGGCTACCAAAAATTACGTTTTCAAGTCTCCACCTCATTTACATAGCTTTCTGTCTTTTGGGTGTACATACACTTTTAGTATGAATCTCTTTATAAATGAGACCTCTGGCCTGTAGGGAAGAGTAGTAAGAAGAAAGTTATTGTTGAAAGTAATTCAGAATAATTATTTTTTTGTAGTTTGCCACAAGCCATGTGGCAGACAGACAACATGGAAAAGGGGGTTTTGGTCAGATGAATCCTATATCCAAAATGCTGTATGGAGGGACACTAACTTTGCACATTTCCTGGAACACACCATTCTCATGGTGATTCATGGTGGTGGTAACACCAGCACAAACTCTTTACAATGAAGAGTAAACTAGAAAGTCAGTTTCTAGGTGTACAAAGCTGCTGGAGACATACCTAAGAAGACAAACAAAAAACTAACGACTCTACAAAGTGTTGACTCAGGCAGGATGAATACAGATACATGCAACGTTTTTCAGATTTTCATTTGAAAAAATTAAATTCGCTGAAAACAATGTGCTATTTTCTTCCACTTCATAGTCTAAGCACTTATTTCTGTTTGTTGGTCTATTACACAAAATCCCTATAAAATACTTTGAAGTTCTTGTTTACAATGTGACAAAGGGTTCTGAATACTTCTGCAAAGCTCTGTAGGCCCACATTATATTTTTATTATGTGACATCTGTTTCATGATCATGAAATGGAAACTGTCTTATCATGTTGTTGTATTAATAACATGCAGTTTGAACCTGTTGTATGTTTCCATTGTAGCACAGTTAGTTCACATTCTTAAACAATGTATTGCTACTGTTTTACCCTCTCCTTTGTTCACCTTCCAGCTTCACTGAATACTTCTAAAGACACACTTGTACGCTTTACATGTGGATATGTTCCTTTCCAAGAGCAGATTATTTACACATGGCACTGGCCTCGTAGTTAAAGTTCTCTGCATCTTTAAATGCGACCTCAGTCTCCTCTCCATGCACTTTAAGGCAATGCAGATGATTGGAATGTGATTAACATGTACATTTACTGCACTGCCCTCTTTGCACACAGCTCAGCAGACAGTAGTTCTTCAATGATGTCTATTCTCACATTGGAAGCCGTCTGAAGGGCCCTTTGTGAGGAGGGAGGGGGTGATCAAATGAAATGCTGTGTACCTGAAAACCACAGATCCCTTTTTTTGTATAATTTAACATAACCTGGGATTTTAGGAGATGAGTGAAATGATGTGTGGTCTTTTTAGTTGGTGTTTATTTTGTACATACAGGCTATTGTCTGTAGTTACCTATATTCATATGCATCAGGCTCTGTTTTGGTTGTTTCTTTTTCCTTAATGTGCCGGGGGGGGGGGGGGGTTGTAGTGCATCAGTCACAGCTGCATGTCAAATTCAGCCTCACCTCAGCTTGATACTCTGTGAACTGTCCTCACCTGGAGCCACAGTAGTTTTTCCTGACTTAAATATTATCTGTAATTGTTGTTGTCCTTTGTGGCAAGTTTGATATTTTTGAAAAAGAATTCCATAATGTCTGCATTGCTTTGAAAGAAGCATGGTTAACTGTCAACAGAAACAGGGATCATTGGCTGATCTAAAAGTCATTATATGTTCCTTCTTTGGAGTTAGATAGATATACACAGTATACAGTTTTCTTGGTAACAGGTTTATGTAAGCTTCAAGCAGAAGTGGTATTAAAAACCTTCAGAATTTTGAATCAATAAGCTGGATTCCATATAAAGCTGTGCTTGCACTCATTTGCTAACGTCTAAGTTCAAACAGCCATTCATGAAAGTCAGTGGTCAGTAAAATAAACATTCTTAGCCAAAACAAATCAAAACATTTTCACAACTATGACAACTATATTTATCACTGCAGGGTGTGTTTTAGAAATTGTGGCCATTCTTGTTATGTTATGAAAAGTTATTTGCAAAGGTACACAACAATCTGTCTGTACCCTCTCCTGGTCTCAGGTATAAGGCATCAAGGCTTTTTTTGGTTGGAGTAATGATACCTCATGCCTGAGCTCCTGTGTCCTCCCTGGTGGCCCCTTGGTGTTTTTGGCTGTGGGTGTGTCTGGTAACTAGAACTTGCCCTTCCTCAGCATCACCCTCCACTTGAAGATCTCCTGCCCATCTTCACCAGCCATGCCTATGGGCCGAGGGATGGCCTGCCCCGTGCCCCAGGTCAAGATTGAGATGGAGTCAGACTACGACTCAGACATGGACTGCCACCGGGGACGGGACATTAGCAGTGAGACCACATTATGATAACTCGTTAACAGAACAGGATGCTAAAAGCAACCACTGCAGACCTAGAATCAGCTAAAGGTGATGCTTAATGGCTGAGGGGTGGATACTGACGTCAGACTAGTGGTTAACAAGATGCTCACTTTTAAATGAGTGTGTCATGACATGTGGTCCTGTGTACAGTACATTAAGAACAGAATTTATTTATTTACTTACATTTATAATGTAAAGAACGATGAAGAGAGAAAATATGTATCTCTTTACAATATACTGTAACTTTTTGTAATTAATATACTGTCATTTTACTACAGGTAGCTCTGTATTATTGAGTTCTAACTGTAATTAACCAAAGCAATACCAAATGATGCCAACTGTATGTACAGAGATGAACTGTGAGGCAGGAAATATGTAATCAGCTTTATTTTAGAAACTGTAAATGTTCCTGTATATAGCTGTGCCTTGTGTTATTAGCATGTACTGTATATATTTGTGTTAGGTGTGTCTGCTGAGTCTATCTAATCCCACAGAGCCTTTTCCCTGTTTCCCTTTACTGCAAAACTCCAGATTGACACACTTGGCAAGAACAAAAAGAAACAACCAAAAGGCGCTGATGTTATGTGTGTGTAGGCTCATTTTCTTTGACAGCTGTAACTAACAGGTTGATGTGTGTTTTTCATTTTAAAATGTGTGTGCAAACATGGCTAACTTTAAACGGGACACAAAATGTGCGCTGTAGACAGATACCAAACATATATGTGAGTTGTTGGATTAAACTTCTACTATTCCGAACTCTGACTTTTCATGTTCTTTCTTTTCATAGAAATAAATGATAATCTACATGACTATAAAAGGTACTCAACACCTTAAATGTTTTATCCTTTTTATTGTTTTCAGTTAAGATCAACAAAATGTGTTTTTGACAAAAGAAATGACAAGAAAACAATCTTTGATGTCAAAGTGAAAACTAATTTTTACAAAATAATGACATCCAGGACTGGGCTTTGACTGGAACATCCACTGTTTTCTTCAAACCTTTTCTGTGTAGCTTTAGCTGGACGCTTCGGGTTGTCATTTTGCTGGAAAATAAATGTTCTCCAAAGCCATAGTTTTTTCACTGATGGAATCAAATTGTCTTCCAGGATTTTTCTATATTTGCTCCATTCATTTTACCCTCTACCTTTACAAGCTTTCTGTTTAGAAGCACCCCCACAGTATCATGCTGCCACCACCATGCTTCACAGTGGGGATGGTGTGTTTGTGGTGATGTTTGGTGTTTGCCAAACATAGGGTCTGCTCCATTTTGGTTACATCAAACCAAAGAACTTTCTTCCACTTGACCATGGAGTCTCTTGTGGTAAATTTGACTCAAGCCTTGATAAAGAATTTTCTTCAACAGTGGCTTTCTTGGCTTTCTCATTGCCACCCTCCCATAAAGCTTTGACAGGTGAAGAACCAGGTAATAGTTGTATGCAGAGTCTCTCCAAAATTCAGCAGCTTAGATAAGCTGCTGAATTTTGTAACTCCTTCAGCAAACTCATTGGTGTCCTGGTTGCCTCTCTCACTAGTCTCCTTCTTGCACACTCACCCAGTTTATGAGGGCCACCTGATCTAGGCAGATTTACACATGTGCCATATTCCTTCCATTTCTTGATGATGGATTTAAATGAACTCCAGGGGATGTTCAGTGCCTTATATTATATTTTCAAGATATTTTTGTATCCATCCCCTGAGCTATATGCTTCAATAACCCTTTCTCTGATTTGCTTGGAGTATTCTTTTGTCTTCATGCTGAAATGGTAGCCAGGAATACTGATTAACCAGTGAATGGACCTTCAAAACACGTCTTCATAATAAAATTACTTGTGACACACTCACTTCATTCAGGTGGTCTCCATTCCACTCATTATAACACTACCAATTGGCTGGAGCTCTGCTGAATTAGGTCAGTCACTTTAAAGGGTTGAATATTCATGCAATCACTTATTGTATGTTTCATATTTTTATTTGTCATTATTTTGTACAAATCAGTTTTTAGACATTAAAGATTTTTTTTGTACATTTTCTGTCCAAAAAGCCCAATTTTGATTATCACAACTGATTTGTAAAAGCTGTAACATTCAAGGGGGTAAATACTTTTTAGAGGCACTGTAATTCAGCTTTAAGAGTATTTCAGTTGACATCACAAGAATGAACTTGAGTGATTTTTGACACATTTTTACATACAATCTGAATAATTTGAGTTCAACTTCAAGTGTTTGATGCCCAGGTTGGATGCTGATGAGCACCCAGTCATGGCTGATTATGAAGATGAAGCAAACACTGAGGATGACTGTAATTGTCTTCAGAGCTTTAACTGCTACAAAACTGTTTATATTTCTGGTTGAATTTGCGTATTCATCACAAGTAAAATGAATAAATGCAATATTCTGCTTGTAACAGCTTCCAAGAACTTTGGTAATTGTTTGTACAGGCTGTACTGCCAGGTTATACATTGTGGATCTTACTTACCTTAATGAAATACATTTGCCAAACCACAGAGTTCTAATAGAACTGATCTTGAAATAATTGCTTAATGTCTTTGAAAAGGAAATCTAACCATTCCAGACATTTCAGTCTGGAGAAATTCAATCAAAAACACAAAGAAAGAAAGAGGGACACTTTAAGAAAGTCTAATCTCCTTATGTGATGTCACCAGATCTGCACACATTTAGAAAGTTGGGGATTTTTTTTTTTTCTTTTTGAGTGGATATGTTTAATCTTGCTTCTATATTTACAGTAAGGTCTGGCTAGTAGAGTTAATAAGGAAGCTAGGGTTGGCTTCATAATGTCAGAGATGTTGGTGGGAGTTCTGACTGTCATGATGTGTGGTTGGTTGTGTTAGACCAAAATGCAGAGAGGCAGAGCCAGCAAGTAGTTGTTTAAGATTTAATTAAAGAATACAAAAACACAAGGAGGACGCAGAAATCCAGAGCAAAAACAAAACATGAATCCAGGAAGCAAAATGGGTAGCTAACAGGGAGATCACAGGCAGAATAACAGGAGTCATAACAGAAGGAACCAGCGAGGAGGGAGAGAAAGAGAGGAGGATTAATACTGGGAAGGTGAATGCTGGAACAATGGCTGTGGCTGATTAACTAAATGTTTGCAGGTGTGGGGAATAGCTAGAGGGGAGCTGAGGAGAGAGAGAGAGAATGGCAACAGGGAAGCAAGGAAAAGAATCTAAACATAACTGAGAATAACCAGACATAAGGAAATAACTAGAATAACTAAGAAAAGACTGAAATAACAAAACAACTAGGAATAACAAACATAATCTAAAAATAACTGAATACTTAACTAAGGACTGGACAAACAAGAAATAAACTAGGATGTGGGAAAATAAGAAACCAATACAGAGAAATAATAGAAGCAAAAGTCCAAAAGAAACAGATCATGACACTGACAGGGCTGGATATTTTTGATCGCCGTTTGATTAATGGATAATTATTGAGCAATTATACATTACAAAAACATTACAACATATCATCCATTACAATCAGTTTGAATAAATTCTTTAAAAAGATTTCCTGAAGTACCCCGGCTCTCACCGACTGACAACTAGAGATCTGCACAAGACCTTGAGAGCCCAAGTAGGGTTGACCAGGTATAGAAAATGTGTGTGTGCATTCCTAAAGTCTCTGTGTATATGATAGAAGAAAGACAGCAGCTGGGTATTGTCAGGTTAATGGACAGGAGCCATTAAGCTTCTGACTGTTTTGTAAATCCATCAGCAAAGCCATATGCCTCCATCAGTGAGGGACTTCTGTTGCACATGGGGCACAATTTGTTGCGTTCCTGCGAGGCCCTCATCCAGATGATGAGGTTCCAACGCTGGCCACAGGAGATGGGTAGGGCCCCATGCATGTGTTGGCCCCGGTGCAGGAGCCCCTCAGTAACCCTGTGTTCAACTTCTGTGCACTCTGTCTCACTTAAAGGCACCTGCAGGAAGCAAAGCGACCGCAACATTTAAACAAGGTTTAGAAAATCGCAAACATCATAAAAATGCTCATATCTTCATACCGCTACATGCTAAAAACTTTATTTTATCTTAAAACACTAATAAATGTTGAATTGAAAGCATCCCAGTGTGATTTCACCTGTCTCATATCACCAAAGAAAAGGTTTCCATCTTTGAACTCTTTGCCCAGGGAAACATTAAGAGTGACCTCTGAATTGTCATAGTGATAGCTCAAATCCAAATCTTCGTTTAGGGCATATTTGACAACAAAAGCTTTGTGGCTGTTCAGGTAGCGACCCCCACAGTCAGGGTAGAGCAGGGAGGTGAGTGGCCGAAGGTAGCGCTCACGGAGAGGAGTGATGAAGCCCTCATCAAAGCCCAACTCATTGAGAAGAATCTAAGGAGACGGGAAAAGCCTAAATAAAGCAACTTCCAAATGGTGCAGCTGAGGGCATTTCATTCTCAAAACATCCCTATGTTACATGCTCAGGTTCTGTGTTACCTCTGAATGTGACTGTAGTAGTAGCATAATAATGCGGCTTAAGTTAATATTGTATATAATCTTGTGCGTTAAAAGCGGGGTTGGCCAACAGAAACAAGGATTTATTACCCCATAGTTGTTCATGGTGTTGGGTCTTCCTTTAGGGGCTGACGACTCCTCAAAGTGATCCAGCTCCTCCACCAACTCCTTACAGAAGCTTTTCTCAAACACTGGGAGACGATAGACTCTCGGAGCTTCAAATGACAGAAAAACTGTGTACAGTTTGTACAGCTTTCTGAAAATTCTGAATGTAAAAAAAACAATAATGTTGTCAGGGCAACCTGCCAGCCTTATAGTCTGATTTCTGTCACCAGTACATTTCTCAGTGCATCTCAGCAAATTCTACGATGCCACATTTGGTTATATGTTACAGTCCAGATTTACAGATGTACAATTGAACAAATACAAACTATAGAAAACCTAAGGAACAGTGTACAAAAAGGTGGGAGAATTTATTCTGTTGGGGATCTTATTTCTAGAAAACATGCCTCCACTGATGCTTCTAGGAACTGAAAGGTCTCTCACCTCCTACGTCCTCCAGCAATTCGGCAAGACCTTCTTGACAGGCGTCGCTGCTTCTGCAGTACTCAACAATCTGCTTGAGCTTCGGAGCGAGGTAGGACTCCTGAGGAGAAGTAGAGTGCAGATGTAGAGTCTCAGGAAAGAACAATAACCAAGCAATGAGCAGGGGACTGACTCATTAGGTACCTGCAAGTGGTAGACATGAGGATGGAGAGGCTGGTATGTGTTTTTTATGGCAGCAGTTCTTTCAGCTGATGTCTCACATATGTGCCTTCTTCTGTCCACCTCCTGGGAAACCTGGAATTGGAAGCTGGAATAAACTGGGCTGAACTGAATCAGTATTTAGTCAGAATTGACCTGACTAAATACTGTAAAATTGAACTGAATTTGAGCACCATCTGTGAGGAATGCTCTTATTGGGATATTCTGCTTTTATTTCCTGATTAACTTTCACCTTCATTAGTTCAAAGATTAGTCAAAGTGTAGCTAAAATCCAACGGAAAAGTAGTGAGAACTTGGTCTGAATTCAAAGATGGCTTTCAGGGGTAGTGACTTCTTAATTAATAGATGCTTTGCAAACATGGTATTTTATGTGTGCAAAGCAAGGTATCTTAACTTCTAAGATTTTCATGTACAAAATCAATGTGCAATTATTAGAATACAACAATGTCATAAATCCAACTCTCACCTAACCCTGTAAGCAAGTTGAATGTAATGTTACTTCATTCAACTTGCAAGATATATTCACCGTCTGTGTTTCTGGTACATTTCAGACTGCAGTACATCGCCACATACAGGCCCGGTGTAGTAACTATAACGTTCCAGGTTATTCTTTGTGTAGATTAAGATATTTCTAGATATTATACCATATTTTTTAGAGGAACAAACAAATACTGATTTCAAAAAAGTTCACATACACAAGACGTAAAATCTTGGAATTCATCTGCTCATCTATTCTCTACACCTGCTTATTTTTGCAGAGTCAAGGGCAGCACTGGTGCCTATAATATACTCAGCTGTCAGATATTGTTTGAAGCGCTCTGTAAGAAGGAATGTTATAAAGCTGAAAGGACTTGTGGGTTTGTTTGTTTTTTTTCTTAAAGAAACATTAACAAGAATTCTTAGTAACCTCAACTGGACAGTTTGTCAGTACATAAAGGGCAACAAAGTGACACACAGGACAAAGAACTATGCACAAAAACATTAAAACCTAAGGATATGGACTATATTTTGGGCTATGGGATAAAGCTGGAGTACCTGGAGAGAACCCACAAATGCACAGGTAGAGCATGTAAACTCAATGCAGAAAGAGCCATGGCTGTGATTCAAACCCAGAATCTTCCTGCAAGGCCACACAAAGCAGTGTTTCACGGTGCAGCCCAACTATGGAATTCTGAATTGTATTAACCGTTGTGCTTTGCATGGTTAAAAAAAATCTAGCGGTGGGGAAAAAAAAAAAAAAAAAAAAAAAACTTTGTAAAGGATTAACTTGAAAATCTTTTGTAATATAAGGGAGAAATTGAATTAGAAATCATTCTATAACCTTTTTTATAATATGCTTGAAAAATGAGTGTTTTATCCCTTAAAAATACACAATTCCTAACATAGGGTAGAATGGGCCATCACTCAGGTTGGTTGTCACAGTCGCTAAATCATGCCTTTTAGAGGGAGCTGTTACGAAATGTTTGTGTGAATTTCCAAAATAGTGGTTACATACTAGGTACATTTTTGTGGCAGCACGTTGGAATAGCTCTGTAACTTTATTGAGATTGAGATTTTTTTTTCTTTTTCAAAAATTTAATTCCTGCTTTTCTTGGAAAAAAATGTTATTTTGGACAACTGTTCCTTCTTGTCTTGGATGCTGTGCAGCTGGATTTTTCAACAGGGTGGTTTACAACAGGGAGCAGCTGATTAACATTGCAAAAGCAGAAATAATACGACAACTGAAGCCAAAAATCCCAGAGGAGTTGAAAAGGAGGCATCGTGGATGCAGAGCAGGAGCAAAGAGGAGAGAGAAGGAGGAAGTTCAAACCATCTCTGCCATCCATCATAATGAGATCATTAGCTAAGAAGTTGAATTAACTTCAAGCCCTGACAAGGACTCTGCAAGAGTATCGGGGATGCAGTATTATGTATTTTACTGAGACGTGGCTGCAGGATCATATCCATGACTCCAACGTCTCTCTGCCTGGCTTCCTTACTACACAGAGATTTAAAAAGTAACAGGAAAAGGAAAGGAGACTGATTGGCAGTGCTTGTCAACAGATGGTGCAGATGGCATCATCCAGGACACATTACTGTGAAGTGTCGTCTCTGAAGTCCAGATATTGAACTTTTGGCAGTAAGTTTTCATCCATATTATTTGCCAAGAGAGTTCACTAGTGTTATTTTGGTAGCTGTTTACATTCCACCCACAGCTGTTGCCAACAATGGCTGTGATGTCATCAGCTCTGTTGTTGCTAAGATGCAGACTCAACACCCCAATCCTTTTGTGGCGATATCTGGTGATTTAAATCATCCCTCACTCTCTGCTACACTGCCAACGTTTCAATAGCTTGTCAGCTGCTCTACCAGAGAAAACAAGACATTGGATTTTGTTTTACACAAATGTCATGGATTCATTATATATATATATATATATATATATATATATATTCACTTTCCACACCAACACATCCTCTGGGTAAATCAGATCACCACCTTGTTTTTTTCTGCTCAGAATATAAACCCCTTGTCCAGAGACTACTTGTTACAAAAAAAACTGAGAAAATGGTCACAAGAAGCCAAAGAAGCCCTACAGGGTTGTTTCGATGCTACCAATTGGATTTCTCTTTGCAAACCACATGGAGAGGACATTAATGCCATGACTGAGTATGTGACTGACGATATAAACTTCTGTGTGGACGACACCATCCCCACCAGAACAATGAGATGCTTCCCTAATAACAAACCCTGGATCATCAGTGAGCTAAAGGAACTGTTAAACAGGAAAAAAGAGCCTTTAGGGAGAAAGACAGGTAGTTATTGAGGAGTATACAGAAGCAGCTCAAAGCCAAGATCAAAGAGGAAGAAGCTGGAGAGTAAACTGCAGAGGAACAATATTAGAGATGTTTGGTCTGGGATGAAGGAGATCACAGGCTTCAAGCAAAAGGAGGATCAGATAGGTGGAGGTCTGGACAGAGCAAATGAGCCAAACACATTCTTCAACAGCTTCAGTTCAGGAACAAGCTCACCATCCTCACCTCCAGCCAAACAGAAATCCCACCCTCCTTTGAACCACAGCTTTCCTGTCACACCTCAGATGTTTTATCCTCTACCTCAGTCATGGACTCTTCTGCTTTCACTAGTTTGTCTTCAATCAAATCAGGAGATGCTGCTGCTCCATTTGCCTCCCCTTCCCACTTTTCTGTTTTTAGAAGTCAGGTGAAGAGGCAGCTGGAGAGACTGAACCGGAATGAGGCTGCAGGTCCAGATGGTGTCAGCCCCAGAGTCCTGAAGGCCTGTGCAGAGCAGCTCTGTGGGATTCTGCAACACCTCTTCAACCATAGCCTGACACAAGAGAAGGTTCCACTGTTGTTGAAGACATCCTGTCTGGTTATGGTACCAAAAAAAACTCACCCATCAGTTATCAACGACTATAGACCTGTTGCCCTGACATCCCACATCATAAAGGTCTTGGAGAGACTCCTGTTGGCCCACCTGAGTAAGTAAACCAGCACATATCAAGACCCCTTATAGTTTGCTTATCGCCATTATACACCTGCTTAAACAAACCCACTGTCACCTGGACAAAGCAGGCAGCACTGTGAGGATCATGTTATTTGATTTCTCCAGTGCATTTAACACAATTCAACCTGATCTGCTTCGTCTGAAACTCCAGAGGACACACGTGGAGTTTGGAGTGGAGGCCTCAGCAATCGCCTGAATCAATAACTACCTGACAACCAGACCACAGTTTGTGAGACTGAAGGACTGTGTGTCTAGCAAAGGGGCACCACAGGAGACTGTACTCTCACCATTCCTTTTCACTCTGTACACTTCAGACTTCCAGCACAAGTCAGACTCCCTGTCATCTACAGAAATACTCAGATGACTCTGCAGTGGTTGGGTGTATCAGAGATGGACAAGAAGCTGAGTACAGAGAGCTGGTGGACCGCTTTGTGTCTTGAATGAATCATCATTCAAGATGATTGTGGAAACAATCATCTTATCTTGAATGCGAACAAAACAAATGAGATGAGGAGAAACAGGGTTAGATCAAATCCTATTTCCATCATGGGAGAAGAAGTGGTGGTGGTTGAGGAATATAAATACCTTGGTGGTCATCGAGACAACAGACTTGACTGGAGACTCAATAGTGAAGCTGCCTACAAGAAGGGACAGAGCAGACTATTTCTTGAGGAAGCTAAGATCCTTCAAGATTTGCAACAAGATGTTGCAAATCCTCTATAAGTCTGTTGTTGAGAGTGTCATCTCCTCTGCCATCACCTGTTGGGGCAGCAGCACCAGAGCCAGGGACCTAAAAAGGCTCAATAACCTGATAAAGGCTGGTTCTGTCCTGGGGACGACTGGAACCTCTGGAGATGATTGTGCAAATAAGGATTTTGCATAAAATTAAGAAAATTATGGACAACCCTAACCATCGTCTTCATGAGACAGTCATTGCAAAACAGAGTCTCTTCAGTAAGAGGGTTCTTCAGACTGGTTGTAAAACGGACAGGCGATCTTTCCTTCCCATAGCCATCACAATCTATATTACCTTCTTCTGTGTAATTTTAACACTGTTATGTTTCTAAATTCAACTGACTTTAAATAGTTTTGGTGCTTGTTTTTTTCCCAACAGAATATGTCACCAGCTCGCTCTCTGACGCCTCTTTACCTTTGAAAGCACATCTACAAACTGCTGCTCCCTGACGCAGCCAAGCCTCGTTAGCAGCTGTATGTGGAGACAAAATGTTACAAATTACACTTACATCAAAGTAAACAGCGGATATGTCCTTTCAAATATCTTATTTGTATATGTCGCCAACAACTATCCACTGACTCACTGGCTGGTACTCCAGTCTGAACTGCTGCTCGGACACAAAGCGAACATGTAGCTTGTAGTCCTTCAGGAAGATGTTATCAGTTGTGAAGCAGCTACATGAATAAAACCGAGACTTTCTGTCTCCTTCGTTTGTCATGTTCCCCTTTTTCAGGGATTATTCGATTCAAAACAACAGACAAACAGAACTACAACTGTCATCTGATAACGCGCACGTTCTTTCTTCCTGCCTAACACCTCCGGTGTGTCTTCCAAATTAAAAGCATAAGGAGGAAAATGGAAATGGAAAAATGTTAAGCCATACCGTGACTAAAAATGTTTAATACATAATTTATAAAAAAAAAAAAAAAAAAAAAAAAAAAAAGATACCTCGGACAGACAAGCTTCGCCCAAATAAACAGTCTGATATGTGTTTAAAGAGTGTAGATAAACGTTCGTGTGTAGTAGATAGTGAAGTGAATGCAAGACATGATTTTAAAATTGGAGTTTTTAAATTACGATTTCATTTGTTGTAAGGGAAAAAGCTGTCCAAATCAAATTTGGTCGAATAAGAAAAAAGTGCCTAACCTCTCCCTAAACCTAGCACTTGCCTTGAAAAGCGTCTGTGACCAATGGTATTAATTTATTACATTTTCCTCCAAAGGGGTGTAAAATTTTAAAAGTGTAAAATTTGAATGCAAAATATTTAGCAGACAGTTTTTTGATATTTAGCTTACTTTTCTCACATTTAGCGCACTTTCATCACATTTACAATGGAAATGTCTAAAAAAAAAAACCTGTCAAACCATGTTTGCATTTCACAAAATTTCAACAAACCTAAATATTAAATCTAAATCTAAATATTATATCTAAATTTATATATTAAATCTAAATCTAAATGTTAAATCTAAATATATATGTTAAAACTATATATAAATGCTATGTCTGAATCTAAATGTTAACTCGAAATATAAATCCTAAATATTATATCTATGAATTAAATCTAAATCTCAAACCTAAACAATAAATCTAAATCCTTAATATTATATCTAAAAGTTAAATCTATATCTAAATCCGAAATATTATATCTAAATGTTAAATCAAAATCTTAAATCTTTGAGCTAAATCTTTGGAAGATATGCAAATTAACCACGCCCCTCGAACGACTCTCGGTATTTGTAAGACACGCCCACAACTTTTCGACCTGAACGCAGGCTGTTTCATCGGTTATGTCAGTAACACTATTTGCACATTGGTTTTTCGGTTAAGTTATATTTGGAGAGTAAACTACTTGTTTTGATCTATACGGTCAATTCTTTTCCAAATGAGATCTGGTAGCAGGCAGGGCTCTGAATGACCGGTGAAACATGGTGAAGCGCAACATGGCCGCCGCCCCGGGTTGCTCCAGGCAGGAGAGGTTGAAAGGTTGTGGGCGTGTCTACAAATACAGAGAGTCGTTCGAGGGGCGTGGTTAATTTGCATATCTTCCGAACGTTTAGCTCAAAGATTTAACATTTAGATATAATATTTAGGATTTGGATATAGATTTAACTTTTAGATATAATGTTAAGGATTTAGGTTTAACTTTTAGATATAATGTTAAGGATTTAGGTTTAACATTTAGATTTATTATTTAGGATTTAGATTTAACATTTAGATTTATTGTTTAGGATTTAGATTTAACATATAGATATAATATTTAGGATTTATATTTGGGCTATATTTAACATTTAGATTTAACATTTAAGTTTAACTTTAGCATTTAGATATAGATTTTAAATTTAGATTTAGATTTAATATTTAGATTTGTTGAAAATTTGTGAAATGCAAACATGGTAATATATGCCAGTTTTTTAGACATTTCCAATTTAAATATGATGAAAGTGCGCTAAATGTGAAAAAAGTAAGCTAAATATAAAAAAAAGAAACTGTTTGCTAAATGTTTTGTATTCGAATTTTACACTCGGCACCCCATAGGGGTACTAAGGAGAAAACGAAAGACGTAAAAGACAGGTTCTGAGCACATGAAGAAGAAGGTTAAAAACAGTGGATGCGCACCATTTTTAATCCGGCAAGACATGTAATAATGCCTACCTGTCGGGTAGGCATTATTTGTACTCCATGTCAAACGGCGCATCAGTCGAATGCCCCATTCAGAACCTCCGGTGAGAACGGCATACCCTCACTTAAACCGCTCACAGTCATGTAACTGAAATACACATAAAGATGTCATTTCGACACGAAAATAAAGAAAATGTTCTCTTGACTTATGAGTAAAGTCTGTGAATCTGCATAGTGATGAATTCTAGCCTGTTTTGTAATCTGGAAGCGGTCTCTGGTGTATATGTAACTATGGTTCGTTTACACTGACAGCGCTTAATCGTCTAACTCTGGAAAACTCCTCCCACTCCGCTTCGTCGTCCCTTTTACCATACTTATCATCCGGCGGACTGTAAGGGAATGCATCCAGACATCTATGGGCTCTGTGTTGTTATCTTGCAGCTGTTGTGATTGTGGAGTCTGTTGCAGCAGAGTGGAGCTTTCTGCGACTGAGTATGCCGGCCAGCTGCCTGCCTGTCTGCTCATTTCTTCTCATCGAGGTGCGCAGTTGCTGTGTGACATGCTGAGCGTGGACTCGTTACAGGTGGCAGAGGAGGAGGTGGTGGAGTCCAGCTCCAACAAACTCTCTGACATCTACACTTTCGTGGCCAAAGGCAACCTCCCTCAAACGATGAATCCTTTACAGAAAAAGAATTTCAAAAGATACGCCCAGAAATTCATCTTTGATGGTAAGACCGCTCGCAAAACTCACCGACATTCTTTCTCAGAGATTGTTAGACAAACTCTGGCTGTATAAAGTCGTTCCTGTGTGTATGAGATAAGTCCAAAGTTATACTCAATAAATTAGGCGAACTGGAATTCCCTACAGTTTTAAACGCACCTGGGGTTCATTTCTGTCTGTTTCCAAGAGGGAAAGCTGTACTATGTAGGACCCAAAAAGGACGAGAAAAGGGAAGTGGTGATCGAGGCTGAGAGGAAGAGGCAGATTTTTCTCGACTGCCACTTCAGTGACATCGGCCATCACCTGGGCCAGAAGAAGACCGTCCACAGGATCCAAAGCAAGTACTACTGGCTGGGAATCATCAAGGACGTAGTGGACTGGGTAAGCCTACCTATGTTACTTCCTCCTGCTGCTGCATTAACACCACTGTCACATCCTGTATTGGTAACACAGCTGCCACTATTCTAGATCAAACTGTGTGAGACGTGTCAACAAACAGAGAGGAATAAGAACCTGGCCAGGACCGTTCGGCCCATTAAAGTGGACTCACCCTGGGATATAGTTGGGATTGATTTCATAGGTCTGTTTTGAAAGTTTCCAATGATTATTTCAGCAGGATAATATTCTGAGGGTCCCTCTTCTCTCTTCAACAGGGCCCTTCACAGAAACCCAGCATGGCAACAAAAGTGTGATACTATTCATTGATTACTTTAGTAAATGGCCAGAGGCTTTCCCCATGCAGACAGCAGATCCCCCATCAGTGGCTAGATGTATCTCTACATGCATATACAGGTAAGAGGAATCTGATTCATCTGCAGTGCCATGCTAAAAAAAAAAAAAAAATCATTGGACATTTTTTCACAATAAAAACAGCAACTTCATTGTATTTTGAAAAGGCTTTTATGTCATTGACCAGCACCAGGTAGTGAGTATTTTTTAAAGTGAATACATGGATTTTGAGATTTTTTTTTTCTTTCAAATATTTTTTTTAAATAAAATGTGACATGTATTTGTATTTTGTAAATATTAATGTTTCCTGATTTTATTGCAAATGTCTAAAAGTTCCATCCACCCATTAATACCCATCTGTTCAATGACCAATGTAAAGATATATAGTATAAAATTATGATGAGTAATGACTTTTTATTCATACCTTATGAACAGATAAAAAAATGAATAGATTTTCTGGAAATTTGAGGGTGGAAGATATTGAAGTTTGACATGAAAAATGTGTCAGAACCCTGATGTTGGTGGAACCAGATTTCACTGCAATAGCAGCTGGAAGTCTGAAGGGCTTTGTACATCTAAAAATTACAAATTTTGTCTATTTGTCTTTGCAAAAAAAGATCCATATTAGATTGGATGAAGAACAGCAATTTTCAATTTCTTTTACAGATTCTCAATTGGACCTAGGTCTGAACTTTAAGTAGGACATTCTAACACCTGAATGTGCTTTGATGAAAACCATTCCATTGTTAATAGGGTTAGGGTTTCAGGTTGTCCTGTGTTGTGGATCTCTGCAGCTTCTCCAGAGTTACCATGGGCCTCTTGGCTTATTCCAATAAACTACACTGTAGTTTGCAGTTATAATCTGACAAAATTGGGGATACTTTAGCAAAGTACTGTAATTTTAGAGAAATTTTCGCCTTTTTTTAACCTAAAGTCTTCTTTTTCATCAGGTTTGGAGCCCCTAAAACAATAGTGTGCGCACAGAGTCCTGAGTTCTGTGAAGAGGTGAGATTGTGAGCACCAGACTCCTGCAGCTTTCTCAGACTATAGCTTTGATGTAATAAGTCTGAAGAAAGGATTTTATTTTTTAGGTGTCAAAATTGCTGTGTGAGAAGTGGAGCTTGGTGCAGAGGGTGTCTCCTCTGGATCAACCTCAGCTCAACCCGCTGCACGACTGCACAGGCCCACTGGTGAAGGAGGCCGTGGTGCAGATGGTGGCGGAGAAGCAGGCTGACTGGGACAACTTTCTGGACCCAGTGCTCTTCCTCTTCCGGACCTCCACCAACCCAACAACCAAGTTTACTCCATATTCACTCATATATAGCAGGAAGGCCAATTTACCTAATGAAGTGAGTGTGCAGATGAGGACCTGGTTGTAACAATGTTTTCAGGTTGTTTTTCTGAATTCTTTCTTTTCATGTAGACCACACTGACCCTGCGGAATTATGACGAGCCGGAACAGGATGCATGTAAAGAGAAAGCTTCTACATATATGGACATAATGCACGAGCAACAGAATGCTGTTAAGCAGCTGGTAAGATACTGTATTCTCTATATGTCTAAAAGTACTTCTTTAAAAAAAAAAAAATCATGTTTTATTTGCCTAGTGGTATAATATGATGCAGGAGGGGGACCAGCAGGTGGGAGATTTCAGTGTAAGATGAGGCAATCAGTTCCTGGAGGCTTCTTACCTCAGCATTCTGAAGACCTAACTTGTGCCTACATTTTTTAAATTACTATTTTTGGCCACATGGGCGCAGCAGAGGAACCATAAAATAGGTGCACCAGTCTTTTTTACTAGGAGAACTTACTGCTTTTTTCAAGGTTTCCACTGTGTCAGTTTAATATGAGAGTTATCTTAGAAACTATAGCCAAATATTCTTTTTCAATCAACATCATTCGTTGGACTGTTTGTGGCAATTATAATTTCAAGATAGTTTCCACAAATGAAAAGTACAAAAAAAAACCTAACTTCATGTGAATTCAAAAATAGATAAGCAATTTAGCTAGGTAAGTCAGGGCAAATCTTGTTGTAGAGAATGCATCTAAGAGTAATTCAAGGTGCTTTACAGAGTGAAAGGAAAATTAGGTTAAAACACAAAAAAATACATTAAAATGGCTACTTGAAAATCTAGGCATCACATATAAAGATAAAAAGCAGTTAAATGTTGATTTAAGGCAACTTAATAGCTAAGACATGATCAAATGAATAATCATTTCCCTGTATGATATAGATGCAGAAAACAATATTTTCAGTATTGACTTCAATGAGTTTCTGCATGTCTCAGGTTTTCAGAACAAAGTGTTGGAGCAAACAACACTAAAATGGTGCCTACTCCTGTTTAGTTCTGGTCCTGTGAAAACCAAGTAAACAGGTCCCTGCTGATCTGCAGTAATTGAAACCCAGAGGATCTAGATACCTTGTTAGTAACTCTGGGATGTATTCAGGCCCCATCACCATGTATTGCCTTTTAGACTAGTAACAAGATTCTGAAATCTCGCCTTGTATAAAGAGTGGGCTGATGTTCCATTGGCTTAGTGTTGGTCAGGGCTCTGAATGATTTTGTTTTTTTCTGACTTCTGTAAAGACAGTATTACGCTTATCTAACTAACTGAAAGTAAAACCTTGCACTAGTTTTCAGTCTCCTGTTTTGACAGGGAACCCTAATTTTTGCAATGTTTGTAAGATGGAAGAGGCAGATTTAGAGAAGACTTCATATGTATGTCAGATGTAAGGTCTGACATACATACTTTATGTAATCCAGGATTACATAAAGAGCTCTGTATTTTTAAGCATTATTGAGTGTAATAGAGACCTGATCTCTACCTTCTGTTGTTGGGACCAATACAAATAAGCTTAGTTTCATTTGTATTAAGTTGGAGGAAATTCTTACCCATGCCCCCATTGAGCTTATTGAAACCATTACGTAGACTATTAGGCACTGCGGTCTTGTGGTGGCACAGAAATGTAAAGATGTCTGTCATCACCTTGGTATGGTAACAGATGTCATCAAACTCTATATTTTGCACTCAAAGTGCATGTGCACATTAAAAAGGAATGGGCCACTGTCATGCAGAATGTTATCAGAATCACCCCTAACTCTACTGCTACATTGCTTTACTGCCTGGTGTTTCAGGGAGAAAAAAAAAAAAAATCTACCTTCAAAATTAAAAACCTTTTAAATTTCAGATTATCGAGGATACAGGTTTTTTTTTAATCATTTTAGTGACAGATATTGTAAAGGGTTATTTACACTCAAGCCAAATTAGTACAGGAGTTACAGGAGTTGTACCATTAGATGACAGGTCACAGAGTCCATTCCCAGAATAGAGCCTTTATGAACCCCACATGTAATTGTTATTCACTCAGATTAAACATTGTCAAATAAGGCTGTCTGCCAGGGTCAAATAGAGTGTTACAGATTTAATTCAATAAAATTCATTTGTTTTAGTAGAATGCCATTCCTGAACAAATGTTATTTTAATAAATGTATACCTTACAAGACAAACTTCCAATTCACATTCAACTTTATTTTTATTTATATATGAACAATCAGTTCAGTTTACACAAATACAATCCAGTTAAAAAGACAGATGCAGATCTGATAGCTTCCAGTTTAGTTTACCTGTTTTTTATTTCATCATTTAGTTAAAAATATTATTTTTAGCACTAACAATTATTGTTCACTGTCATTTTTGTCTTGAACAGTACAATAATAACATCATTGTAACTTTGGTTTTGTTTTCTGTATTTATTTGTCTCATCCACTGTTAGGGGTGCTCTAAAAGAAAAAGATAAATGACAGAATTGACCTTTCAAAAATAAGTGATTTTTGACACTGAACAAACAATGAAACATAGCTCTGTGTTGCATATACAGTATACTGTAACTGTTTTCATCAAACCAGCTTCCCAGTGATCTGATTAATTATAATCTAGCCCTTATAACTGTTGTGAGAGCTCCAAAACCTTTGCATCACTCAGCAACATGTCAAGGTCTGCCAGAAAAGAAGCAATTTTTTTTTGAAGGGGGAGGCTGGATCATATCATCTGTGGGCTTTGCTCTTCTGCTTGTCCTTTACAGACATAGAGCTGACACTAGCATTAGCTGTAGGTTATAAGGTAGCATAAAAACTGGCGTGTATAATGGTTTGGTAAAGGAAACTTTATTTCCTCTCTGTTTTTATGCTTCTTTGTTGTTTTTTGTGTGTACTCTGTTTTCAGGTAATAGCGAACATGAACATAGCGTACAAGCAGGAGAAGAAGAAGAATGCCAAACGTAGGACACCCCCTACTGCATTAAAAATGACAGAGCCCCTGTTTGCTGTGGTGGACTCGCCCTCGGCCAAAAAAGCCAAAGAGAGCTTGTATTTATCGTTTCCTGTGGAGACGGTGCTGGCCACTGAGCAGAACAGCTCTGAGGATATAAAGACTGAGCTGGCATACCACTTGGCTGAGCCTGACGTCCACCAAGGATGATGGATAAACAGAAAGAGGACACATCAGCAGCATATGACTGAACGCAACCTAGGCGCTACCTGGAACCTTAGACTGAAGGTTAATGTGAACAAGCAGAGGAAAATGACTAGGTTGATCGCTTTGATCGCTGAGATGCACCGACAGTGCCTTGCAAAAATACTCACACCCGTACACGTCTTCACATGTTAAGGTCTCAGTTTTCAGTATAGTAGGATTTTATGTGATAGACCAATACAAAGTAGTACAGAACTGTGAAATGGAAGAAAACTTGCACTTGGTTGTATTTTATTAAAAAAAAAATTATATATATATATATATATATATATATATATATATATATATATATATATATATATATGAGTACTGACAGCTGCAAATCTATGGAGAGCCTTTTAATTCAAAATTAAATTAATAAATATTGTTATTAATACATTATTAATATTCCATGAAATACATAAATGTCCCCATGAAATAAAACAAAATTAATATTTAAAAAATAAATTTTTACCTTGTTTATTTTTTATTTATTTCAAGATTTATTTAATTTATTTATTTCAAGATTTATTTATGTATTAATTCCAGGATTTATTTATTTCAAGAATTATTTCATGATTTATTTATTTCAAGATTTTATTTATTTCATTGTTTATTCATTGCATAATGAATTTTGTGCCACTTATTTTGTAAAGCAACTTTATGTTTCATGGACTTTTATTTATTAACTCTTTAACGTTTTTATTTCAGGCTCTTTTATTTCATGTTCTTAAATTCAAATGAGGGGGCAGAGTTTTCACTGTGGAGGGGGCTGCTGCTGGTCAGAGTGACGCGAACAGTGAGACCCTGAACTTCAGCGCATCTTGCATGAGGGTGAAACACGTTAGCTATAATGGCTTGAACTGATGTCCTCGGACAATGAAAGAGGTGGAATGTCTTTGGAGTACTAAGGGAACTTGTCTCCGTTTAATCAAAAGCTCTTCACAACCTGCTCAAATCAACACAGCCCACTCGAGGTAATGACTACCCTGGAAGTACCATGTGTTTCAAAACAAAGAGCACATGATTATAGCTTAACTCCCCAGCTTATAAGGGAAAGCAAGGCCTGTCGTTTCGACTCAGGGAACATAAATTCTGTCAGGGCATGACACCGATACGTCAGCTCAAGCCCTTGCAGCCTCGCTTGTTTCACCCTCATGCAGATGCACTGAAGTTCGCTGTCTCTCAGCTCACTGCTCTTTGACCAGAGTTGCTCCACAGAGCACCTCCACCACCTCATTTGAATGTAATAATATGAAATAAGAAGAGCCTGAAGTAAAAATGGAGCTAAAAAATATGTCCATGAATACGGAAAGTAGCTTTCGAAATAAGTGTCACAAAATAAAACACCATTATGAAATGAATAAACAACTAAATAAAAAATGAACAAATAAAGTAAAAATTCTTTTTGAGGTATTGATTAACAAAATAACCAATTAGATAACGAAAGTGAACAAACAACAGCAACAAAAAAGAACAAAAGAAGGAGGAAAAAATGGCAATTAAAAATAGATACATGTAAAACAAAGACAAAACACAGATAACTCCTTGTTTTAATTAATCTAAGGTCACACAGATATTTTGGGTAGAAGTGGGACATATTTTGTAATCTTATTAGTAGGTTCTCTCCTCCCCTGGTTTTTGTTTCCACAGTGGCATTAACTCACTGGCATTCGTATGGCGTTTAGAATTATGGAATGTTTTATTAAAATATTCTTTCCATTTTTAGAGAGAGAAATATTTGCCAGTTTTGGCAATTTTAAGGTCTTGTCACAGATTTCCAACTGGATTTGGAGCTGGACTTTCACTAGGCCATTCTAACACATAAAAATGCTTTAAACTAAACCATCTAATTGGCTGCATGTTTAAGGTTGTTGACCTGTTAGAAGGTGAACTTTTGTAGCCTCTAACACGTTTTTTACCAGGATTGCCCTGTTTTTAGCTCAATCCATCTTTTCGAATCAACTCTAACCAGCTTTTCTGTCCCATCCCCACAGCATGATGCTACCTCCACCATGTTTCACTGATATGTTTAGAGCGATGTCCACTGTTAAATTTGTCCACATTGCATTTTGCTTGAAGGCCAAGAAGTTCTATTTTTCTTGCTATTTATCATTACCATTTGTGGGTGTGGAACTTGGTACAGTTATTTTGCAACAATAAGGTTCTGGGTTTAAATCCCAGCTTGGGGTCTTTCTGTACGTATTTCTCCTGTTTCCTCCCACAGTCCAAAAACATGCCTGTTAGTTTAAGTGATCTCTCTCTAAATTGCCTTTAGGCATGGTTGTTCTATATATCTCTGTGTTGCCCCTATGATGGATTGGTGACCTGTCCAGAGTGTATCGCCTTCTGACTGCTGGAGACATGTACTAGGCCACCCCCAAAGTTTTGGGATATTATTTTTATAACCTTTCACAGCCTGTTACTTGGTCTTCATGATGCTGTTTGTTCACTGATGTTCTCCAACAAACCTCTGATGCTGTAACATGACAACATATCACACATTTTAGAGTATTATTTGTAACCCTAAATTATGCACTACTTTGTGTTAAAACATAAAATTTCGTAAAAATAAAAATTGTCTTTGTAGTGTGACAATAATGTAAAAAACTTTGTGTAAATACTTTAGTGAGGCACTGCCCTTAACAGTTGAAGGTGTAGAAGATCAATGTTTATAGTGTGGCTAATTCTGTCAGAAATCAAAATCATAGCCTAAAAACAAATTGCAATAAGGATTTGTTCATGTGTGTTGACAACTTTTTCTTTTTTGTTTCCCCTCACACACATAACTCAACTTAACCTTAGTTAGGTTACCTTATCATCTTACTGTAATAGTTATGTAAAAGTTTAAAGTCAAGGTATTTTTTTTTTTTTTTTTTTTTTTTTTTTTTTTTTTTTTTTTTTTTTTTTTACTTTTTTCTTTTCAAGTGCAGACATGATATTTTAAATTCGTTATACTGTTGATTTGCCCTTAAAACAGGAGTCTGAACAGAAATATTTTAGCTATTTCACATCTGGGACATAAAAACGAATATTATTACAATCTGTGTCTATTACATCTGCGGAGACTTGTAATATATGACTCTCAGAAACATTTGGAATTTAATCAGCCTTACAATTTAATAAAGTTATTCTATCCTAAAGGGTCTTTTTAAAAGTTAAAAGCGTAAATAATTTCCATGAGTAATTATAATTTTTCACTAGAAAATTTCTGAAGAAATTTAAAAGGGGCCTGCCAAAGTGTGCATGTCAACATACCGTCTTCACTTCTGAACACAGCACGGACGTATCTACAAACCGTAGGCGAAACCATGATGAAACATTAAATCCTCAAAAATAGTGGGGGGGGTTTTTAGGATGTCTTCAGGACCTCGCTCCATTGACTTTGTATGGGGTAGTTTTTCGCTAATTACGTCGCCATGGTAACTCGAAACGAAAAGTTGAGTAATAGCAGACATCTCGAGAACGTGCTGGAATTTTTGATCCATATATAGTGGGGGTGCACGCTACCGTTCAGGCCGCTTTAACGGAGAGAGCAGTTTCGAGATGGAGAGTAATAGGTGCCTCCATGCATTGCATAGGAGGCAGTATATTGCACTGCTCTCCTGTGCAATGCAAGCCCCAATTATATTGGTGAATAACCTGTTGGGAGGAGCCACATGGCTGTCATTACCTTAAACTGTAGATTTTCAGAGATCCTATATGCACGAGATGCGTCACCCTTTCAGGTAAAGGAAATTTGACTGATTATGCGTTTCTTAGAAGTGGAAGCTCGCATCTGGAAGTGATAAATCACACTTAAGTATTTTTTTTCCTGCCAATCGGAGAAAAGCTAGGATTTATAAATTGTTATAGTCCTAATTACTATTAATGCAGGGCGTAACAATGTGTTTTTCCTTAATTTGTTCACAAATGGAGGGAGTACAGTTGCGTGTGCCACTGCTTTAATGAGATACAAACAGAAGCAATAATTACTTCATATTCGTCATATCTTCAACTTTCAACATGTTTTAGACGTGTGGCCTCCATACTGATTTCAAACAACACCTTCTAAGATACTTCATAAACAGAAATTAAAACTGGTGTTAGCATAAGTCACCGAGGGTAAATTCACTTTATTGGCTCTTCCTGTGCTCTTCCCTCCTCTTCCTCTGGGATATAGACGATCTTCGATGCCGGTGAAAACTTGACATTTCGGGCATAGCCTCGGTTGTTTAGTGAAGCCCAACTTGCTCCGGTGACGCGCGAGTGTCGCTTCTCTTTGCTTGTGTGCTTTAACCAAAACGGGGACAGAATGCAGTTAGTAAGCAGAGGTAGCATACATGTGGACAGGCTGCTGGACGGTGAGGTATAAAACCAAGATGGTAGTATCTGCTACCTGACTTTAGCTCAGCACCTGCTAGCAGCTAATGTTAAACACCAAGCAAGAAGGTAGTAATGGTGATATGATAAGGAATTATCAACTGACATATTACTCATAGCTGAAAGTCATGTATGGCGCAGTGAATTACGTTAGTTCTTGGTAGTATTTAGAAAATACACTTCAAGGGACCGGAAACAAAATTCATTCAAAATAAAAGTTTCAAGAAATGATAAGGCTTTTAAAAAGATATTTAAAATCACGGAAGGTTTTTTTTAATTTATTTTTTAACTTTGTCTAACTGTAAATGAAAGTTATTAGAGAAGCTTTTAGTACATCTATACAGTATAGCTATAAATAATCTGTTTTATTTTAAAAATTAAAACAATTTCTCGGCCAGTAAAGGTGCGGGAGTTCTGAACTCTGACCCAGATAATCAGCATGGGTACCCAAGTGTATGTGATCTGCACTCTGCTGTACATTGTCCTTGACAGTGTCATCACCACTGTCCTATACATCAAGGGGACACAGCTGTCCTTCTTCACACACGATGTCCTGGACTTTAACATCCTGAGCTCTCCCCTGGACCTCTGGGGGATTGTACTGCTCCGAGCATCCCTCCTGTTGGGTGCCTCCATAGGGGTTTCATGGAACAAGGAGGACGGACCGCCCAGAGTCACCCAGGTCACCACCGGCATTCTCCTCTTCTGCATGGTTGTCATCACCTATGCCTTGGCCAAGCTGCTGATGCTGACCGAGGTGGAGACTCTCAGCCAGCAGCCGTGGTTCCTGAGCCTGATCGGATGGACCTGTGCCTCCTCACTGGGTGTCGTGCTGCTCTGGAGGCAGCTTGGGAGGACTTCCAGCTCTCTTAGCAGGCTGGACGTTAGGAACAGCAGTGGTGGAGGAGGAAGGGTCTCTGAAGACACAGAGAAGCTGGTGGATACAGCTGGTGAAGAGGAGGAAGAGGGAGGGAGGAAAGAGAAAGAGAAGGTCAGCTCTCGGGCTACACTGGGACGCTTGCTCAGCTACTGCAGAAAGGATACTGGACTACTTTCTTTAGCTGTCCTCTTCCTGGTCATCTCTGCAGTGTGTGAGTATCCTTCTAACAACACTACCATAGCACTTAATCCCACAAAGGCTTACAATGGATGGAATAACTCATCTTTCTACTCTGTTTGTAATAATATATTGATTTTTTTCCTCCTATGGAGAGTAACTACACACAGCAGTGCCTAAGGTCTAAGAGTAGCTGTCTTAAAAACATGAAAGCCATTCTTCTTATCGTTCGATGAGTAGTTTTATGGCTGTAATAGATGTTATACATTCACTGGCCTCTCTTAAAAGTTCTTGTAGTTATTAAAGTGGCTTAAAAGGCATTTTATTTTGGTTGCTCAGGTTTTAAAAATGTAATCTGGATTTTTTAAAACTTCATTTATCTGATTGCATGAATTAAACAGAGAACACCATACGCAGAATTTGCTGACACCACTGATAAACATAATTGCCGTAGCATAATCTCACTTCCCTTGATCCCCTTAGGCAGCACTTAATGTTCTTCTTTTATGTTTCAAGTTTGGGCCATACAGGGAGGGAGTTTTGACCCTTCCGTCCTATCTTGTCTATAGGTCCACTCACAGATTCTCTCTAGTATTAAGGCCTAAAAAATGAGATGATCTTAAAAGGCTGTTTTCATCATTATCCTGAAAGACCCAGTGATGGTGTAGTTTCATATTACCATAAATTTAATTAAAATCTTCTGGTATTTAAAGACTTCATGATGCTATGTTCTCAAATAAAGTTCCCAGAGCCTCTGGTAGAGGAACAGGCCGACAGCATTACAGATCCTCCACCATAGGTAAGAGGGGCTTTTCTACATGTTCATCCGTTGTTGTAAGCCGATCCCTTGGCGTTTGCTTTTGAAAATCTCTATCTTAGCCCTTATGACCAAAGTATAGGTTCCCATCTAAAGTCCCAGTAGAGCTTAACAAACTATAGATGCTTTTGTTTGTGATGGTAGGATAAAAAACACGTTTTCCTGTCATCACTTCCAGACAACCTGTTGACATGTACATATCATCTAATAGTCTGAATGGAGACTTGGTGGCCTGAAAGTGACCCTCTGTGCTGCAGACTTCTTTTTTTCTTCCCTAACCATCCTGCTCACTTCGTGTGGTGTCAGGATAAATATCGGTCCTTGTCGAGCCTGGCTAAAAGAAGTCGGCCTCTGTGTCACATTATATTTATACGCCTGGGATACAGAAAATCCTGGAATAGTATGTTGTTCCTTGAACTGCTTGAACTTTTAAAAAAAAGTTAAGAATAATTTTAGAAAGATCCTCAGTTACAGTTATTTAAAAAATTGTGCAAATAGTGATTTTGATAATATAGATATTTCTTGTTTTTTTTTTTGTTTTTTTTTCATTGTTTCAGTGTGAGATTAAATAAAAGGCAATAAAAGAAGCATTTATTTCAAAGCTTTTTACAAATCTTTGCTTGGCCTTCCTTAAAGTTTCTGCACATCTGCATGTTTTATGCTCTTGTTTATATTCTTTTTGAGTAAATTTGTTATAATTCAGCCTTTTTTGGTGTATTATAGCCTAGCCCTGAAAGTAGAAAATCTGATACATTTAGACAGAAACAGGATTAGTCATGCAACTTGATTCCCAATCAGTTTTTGTAAAAACTGGCAGATGCCTCAAATGCTCACCTTAGAACATAACCATTTTTGTTTCTGTCAAAAACATCCTATATGCAGTTCTCTGAAAAGTTTCTGCTTTATGTTGATGTGTGCTGCAGAAAACTGGTCAGGTTGAAAGCCTTAAATCTGAAGAGTAGTGGGAAGTGAATGCCCTCTTTTCAGGCACTGCTCTAGTTTATTTTGACTAAATATTAATAATCCTTCTGATTGTTATTGCTTCTCCAAATGATTCAATTAGTACATGTTGAATTGATCTATTTTTACACCACAATTTATATCTCTCTTTTTTTATTTCCATTAGGTGAAGCTTTCATTCCATACTACTATGGAAAGGCTATAGACAGTATTGTGGTTCACCAGAGCATGGAGTACTTTGCTAAACCTGTGGCCACATTGGCTTCACTGGCTTTGGTCAGGTGAGTGTGTAAAGGTCTACATCTTTCAGTAGTTGTCAAGTGCTGCTAATTAAATGCATTAGTAAACTGATCATCAGCATGTGTAGCCAGATCTCTTAAAGTTGGAGTTCGGGCAGTTTGCTGGTCTGCAGCATACAGGTAGGCCTGTCACAATAACAAATGTTACTGGATGATAAATTGTCACAGATTATGAAGTTTCTGTAATCAAAATTGCGGGGGGGCAACAGCAATGACTTTAAGAAGGCACTGTTATTATCAAATAATCCTTCCCTAGATGGAATTCTATGGGAAACAGCAAGCAGGCTAATAAGAGGAAGACATTTAAGTTGCTAATGATCCCAGGGATGGGCTTCCTATGAGCTTCAGTTCATGAGCAGAGAATCCAACGCTCAGGGGAATGGGAAACAGCCCGAGAACTTAATCTTAGACTTCTCAAACCTCCTTTAGTGTGGTAGATGTTAGGATCCATCACAGTGCAATTAACATGGGTTACCAGGGGAAGACATTTTTCTTTAAAAATAAAATCAGAGCCTGACGTAGGTTTGCAGAGTTGCCTCTGGACAACCTGCATTATTCCTAGACCTACGGTCATGGTTACAATCATGATTCAGTCATGGCCTTTAAAGAGTAACTAAACCCCAAATCATTTTTTATTTGCAGATAAACTGTCTAAATTGGTTCTTAAGGGTGCTATTTTTTGTTTCTCTGCCAGTTTTGACATTCTAGTGTAAATTTGTTTAATTCTGCAATATTTGGCCTAAAACCTTCTTAGTGCTGCCCTCCTTGGGTTGGATCTACCCACCCACCTTCCTTCCTTTTCTGTCTGTCTGTCTGTCTGTTCCATATCTAATGGCTGGCCACTGTAGAAATATCTATAATAAATCAGTGGTGAACATTTTTATTGAAAATGAACTAAAAAGGACTAAGGAATCTGGAAATTTGAAACAGGAAAAGCACGGAATTTTCACATGGGGAGTTGATGTGAAATATGTTGAATAGTTAACCAGAATTTTCTCCCTATGTGCTTATGCTGTATATAAAATCCAGGACCGGAATCAAGAGTGTACTTCTTTTTTCCATGATTGTACCTTATTATTGAACAGTGAGAAGCTAAAGTCTTTTTGTCTGTATATTTAAACTCTCTGTAGCATCTTACATTCCTACCTAATGCTTTCAAGTTTTCCTATGTTATGTTTCTGTTTGGGATTGTAGTTTATTCTCTTTCTGTGAGCAGCTGCAGATCCGTGTTGCACCAGGTGTCAGCATCATACCCATTTAGTCTTTTCTTTTTCCTCAGCTCAATGGCCATTGGAGTGCGAGGAGGAGTCTTCACCCTGACATTTGCAAGATTAAACCTTCGGCTAAGGAGCCGCCTCTTCAGAACCCTGATGAGGCAGGAAATTGCCTTTTTTGATGAAAACCACACCGGTAATGTGGAAGCACATCACAGTTCTCTGTCAGTCCTGATTTCTCCCCCTGCGTATTTTTTTTTTTTTTTCTCTGATGTTATTTCCTGTCCCTGTTGGCCCACAGGGGACATCCTTTCACGCCTGTCAGCAGACACCACCCAGGTGAGCGACCTCATCTCCCAGAATGTCAACGTGTTTTTGAGGAGCGTCATCAAGGGCACCGGCTTCGTCATCTTCATGTTTAGGATGTCCTGGAAGCTCACACTGGTCACTATGATGGGATTCCCTTTCATTGCCCTTGTCTCTAAGCTTTACGGTGAATATTACAAGGTAGAGCAGTTCAGCCTCTTTCTTTTACAACATAATTGAAATTTAACGTGCTACATCAGTTATAGTGTTGTAATAACTGAAATCGGTTCCTTACAGAGACTGACCAAAGAGGTGCAAACAGTCCTTGCAGAAGCTAACAAGGTTGCAGAAGAGACCATCTCAGCCATGAGGACAGTGAGGAGCTTCGCCAATGAGAGTGGGGAGGCCGAGTCCTACTACGCCAAGCTTCTGGTCATGTTCCAGCTCAACAAAAAACAAGCCCTGGCCTATGCTTGCTACATGTGGTCCAGTTGTGTATGTTCTGCTGCTGCTGCAGCTCTATGATGTGCTCTGTTGGGATTTAAAGTGTGTGAGCATCGCTGAGCTTTATCTTTGTTTTCCAGATATCAGAGTTTGCTCTTGAGGTTGCTGTCCTCTACTACGGAGGCCACCTTGTACTCACCGGTCAGTTAAGCAGCGGTGGCTTGATTTCCTTTTTTATTTACATGCTGGAGCTGGGAGAATGTTTTGAGGTATTTCCTCAGTTATTTCATCAGTTCTTACCCTTTTGAGTCAAAACAAAGCAGCAGATTGCAGTGAAACCCTGTCTCGCCTACCTTTCAGAGCATTGCATCAGTTTACACTGGCCTCATGCAGGGGGTTGGAGCAGCTGAGAAGGTGTTTGAGTATCTGGACAGGAAACCCAAACATCCAGCGGAGGGCACAGAGGCTCCAGACGCATGCACTGGTCTGGTTGAATTTAAAGACATCACCTTTGCTTATCCAACACGGCCAGAGATTGACGTTCTCAAGGTTTGTTCAGTGACTCTTGTTTGAGTAGTTGTACTAAAAGTATTCACATCTTTTGACATTTTGTCACATTACAATCATAAACTACAAAGGATAAGGCAAATTGGAAAGGATAAGGATACATGGTTTGCAGATGTTTGTTGGGGTTTTTTTTCCAAAGAAAAAGCTTGAAAGTGTGGGGTGCATTTATATTCAGCCCTTCTGAGTCAATACTTTGTAGAACCAACTTTTCCTGCAGTTACAGATGCAGATTTTTTAGAGTATGTCTCCAGCTCGAGATTTTTTTGCCCATTCTTCTTTGCAAAATATCTCAACCTTAACATGAGTCCAGGTTGGATGGAGAGCATCTGTGATCATCACTTTTCAGGACTTTCTGCAGATTATCAGTTGGATTTCAGTCTGGACTAATTCTTGCACATGAATTTTATATTAAACATTGTTGTTTAGTATTGTTGTCATGGTGGAAGGTGAATTTTTTTCAAAATCCCTTCAATTTTAACTGTCTTTTCTTTGCTGAAACAAAAGAATCTCCACTGCATGATCCTACCACCCCACGTTATGGGGTTAATGTGAACAGAAAATCTCTGATTACTAATTAAGTGACTTATAAAGGCCGTCGCTTGCACTGGATTTTATCTGTGGTATCAGAGGAAAGGGGGCGCAATACAGTTGCATGCCACATTTTTCAGATTTTTTTGTGTAAAGATTTTGGAAACCATGTGTCATTTTTCCTTTATTTCACAAACGAGCTACTTTGTGCACATCAGAAAGCTAGTAAATTACACTGAAGTTTGTTTTTGCAGTGTTTCAAAATGTTTAAAAAATGTTTCAGAGGGTTTTATAATGCACATATGCTCAATTATTGTAATATTTAGCCCATACATTTAACCAGACTGTCTACATTTTCTGACATGGAGGAGGAGATCTTATGCTTCTGTGGTACCTATATAGTACATTGTCCAATTCAGCTGTATAGCTAACATTTATGATTTTGTTAAATAAGTCTGATTTATTGTTTAATGTTTTAAGAACATCATTTCTGGAATACGTTCCTTTTTTCAGGGAGTGTCATTCACTCTGCGGCCCGGAGAGGTGACAGCTTTGGTGGGGCCTTCAGGCAGTGGAAAGAGCTCCTGTGTGAGTTTGCTGGAAAATTTCTACCTTCCTCAGCAAGGCCAAGTGCTGCTGGATGGAAAGCCTGTTAACGAGTTTCAGCATGACTATCTGCACTCTAGGGTGAGCCAGCATTTACACTCATGGTGAAAATCATGGATTTGTTGTTTTAATCCAAAGTGCAGAAACACCATACAGATCTCTGAGTCCAGCATCACTGCCTCCATAGGATGAGGAAGGGAAGTAGCAGCAGATTGCTGCTAATCAAATGTGTTGACATGCTTAGAATCAGTAAGTGTTCACAGGTTTCGGTAGTTTTTAGGTCTGCAGCTTTTTGGTGTACATTTAAGACCATGCCAAAAAAGAAATAATCATCTGCCGAGTAGACAGTTAGCATTCATCCCTGACATGACTATCAGCAAGTTAGATCAACCCAACCTCAGAAAAAAGTTAAACTAACAGAAGTTGTGAAATTGCTGGTAATACACTAAGAACTAGGAATACTTTGAAGACACAGCTTTGGTTTGTTACGTTTCAAACCAGTAAACATTTCAAATAGATCCCTTCTAACACACAAAACCAAGGTAGAGGTGATTGGCCATACTGCAAAACATCACATTTACTAACTGTCAAACACGGTGGTGGAGGGGTGATGATTTGGTTAGCAGCCACAGGACCTGGGCACCTTGGAGTCATTGAGCCATGAGCTTATCATGAGTCAAATGTGAGGCCATCTGCAGCTTGGCTCAAACTCGGTAATGCAACACGACACTGGTCCCGAACATGGAATATTAGAAGCAGGAAATTAAAACATATGGTGTGCTCACTGTGGTTCTTTACACATTCTTTCTGAGTTGTATTTGTCCTTCTCAAGTAAATAATGAAACAGTTTAATATGCCATGGTTTATTGTTCATCTGTCGTTCTTTTTGTGATTTCAAAATTTAAATTTTTGAAATTAAACTTGATAAGTTGGAGTTAACATGCTTTTTTTTTTTTTTTTGCTGTAAAAGTAGGAGTAAATCAGTTTCCAAGTTTAGAGTACACCTTACTGAAGGGTTAATACACTTTTTATTCTCTTCCATTTATTGAATGTCTGTAAAGCATGATGGGAAAGATGCAGTCCTAGCTACATGTATTGGCAGCCCTGGTACAGATGTATAAAAAGCCTTAAATAAACTGTCAGTAATTATACATTTTAAGGTTAACTTTCAGATTGTTATTGTAAAGGACCACAACTCGGAGTTGAACAAAAAGGAGAACAGAATAATGACTTTCTACGTTTTAGATGCAAACCCTTGATCATATAATCATGTAATTGCATCACTGTTAAATTTTCCTGTTTTATTATTTTGTCTGTAGATTGCTCTGGTGGGCCAAGAACCTGTGCTGTTTGCCCGAACTGTTAAGGAGAACATCTCTTATGGTCTGAGTGACGTCTCTATGGAGGCTGTGGTGCAGGCTGCCACCAAGGCTAATGCTCATGACTTTATCACCAGCCTCCCCAAAGGCTATGATACAAGTAATTCACAAACCTGTTGATTATTTTTCTGAATAAATCGCCCCATTTTATTTGAAATTGTAAAGGTGAACCCAAAGTGCAACAAAAAACACACATCAGAAATCTACAGGAGCCAGAACATGAATGATAGATTTCAGTATTGCAAGATAAGTCCTTAGAGCTAAATTTGTTTTACTTTTTTTTTTTTTTTTTTCAAAGGTGTTGGAGAGAAGGGCTTGCAGTTGTCTGGGGGACAAAAACAAAGGGTGGCTATAGCAAGAGCTCTTATCCGCCATCCACGTGTCCTCATCCTGGACGAGGCCACTAGTGCTCTGGATGCAGAAAGTGAACATATTGTAGGTGAATCGCCATTAAATGCAAAGTATTACCACTATAAATACTTTATTAATGGAATAGCGTGTGTGTGAATAATTTGAATTGCAGGTTCAGCAGGCATTGAACAACATCATGCAGGAACACACAGTGCTGGTGATCGCCCACCGGCTCAGCACAGTGGAAAAGGCAGACAGCATCATCGTGATCGACAGGGGCTGCGTGGCTGAACGGGGGTCCCACAGTCAGCTGATGGCCAGCGGTGGGCTGTACTGCAAGCTGGTGCAGAGGCAGGTCCTGGGCATTGAGACTGGGGCAGAGGTCCTCAATCCGTCAGAGACCGTCCGGTGGACGTCTGACGAAGGACGGAGAAGACAAAGCACTGGCAGCAGCGGAAGCGAGTCAGAGCACAATATACGCTATTGAGATCAAGCTGCAGAGTGCAAAATATATTCACATGACAGGTGAATGATAATCAGGTGGATGTGTGCTACTGGGACATGAAAAGGGAGAAAACTAAAATTCAAAGCACTCCACTGAAATCCAAAGAGGGTGTCACTTTGGAGATTCTATATGAAATTTCATGTTTACTTACAAGTTAAATTGCATTATTTAGCTAAAACAGGGGCTCTCAAAAGTGTACACACCCCTGTTAAAATGTAAAAAAAATAATAAAACCATGATAAATAATTTATGAACTTTTCCACATAAACTAACAAATATATAGCACAATTTAACTCAAAAACAAACTGTTAGAAGGAAGAATTCAAAAAATAAAAATGTGCAATAATATAGATGGATGGATATGTGGACACCCTTATAAATTCACCCATAGTCCTTTGTTAGAACATCTTTTGATTTAATTACAGCGTTCAGTCTTTGATGGGAATATCAGCAGCATCATCTTGAGTTGACAATGTTTGCCCACTCTTGTAAAGGTTCTCCAAATCTGTCATCTTGTGAGGACATCTTGTCTACAGGCTTCTTCAAGTGTCCCCACAGATTTTCTGCCCAGTTTAATTCTGTACCTTGGTGAGGTCTGGGGTGGCCAACTCCAGTCCTCAAGAGCTGGTTTGCTGCGTGTTTTAGATTCTTCCCTGGTTCAAAGCACCTGAATAGAAAAATGTTTATTATGAGGCTGTTGTAGAACTTGATGACATACTGAGTAGGTAATTCAGCTATTAATTCAGCTTTGTTGGACCTGTTTTACTACATCACAAACCTTGAATGGATGGCCACTAAATGCTGTATCAGCTTTAAAAAAAGCGGGATGTGCTGCTGTCAATGCACTTTTTGTGTTATTACCTCATTGTCAACATCTTGCTGTAACTGTTGCTTTTAAGCTGTCTGGTGTTTTAATGCTTCTATTTTTATTTGTAAAATTGTTTGTAGGATGGAATTTATAAAGGATGTCTATAATTGTCAGTATAAAAAGAATTCTATTATTGGCACTACAAATGCTGCATGTCATTGTTTCAAATACTGAAAATGGCAACAAGATATGATCTGTATGTATGTATGTATAAAAATGTACGATGCTCATTGTTTTTGAAGAAAGCCTAATTGTAAATCATAGAAAAGGAGCCATACTCAACTATAGCAAATATTGTAAATGCAACTACTTTAATGCTGCCAGTTCTATAAAGTTGAGCCATGAATGCCATGTGAAGTGCGTGTGTGTATTCTAAAGCGTATAACTGCAGTGATTTTTAAGTTGACATTTGAATTTATGGTGGATTTTCTCTAATCCACACAGGATAAAATTGAACAGATTACAAAAATTATCAGCTCAAGCATGTAAATGGAAGTTATTGAGATGTGTCACCAAAAAGACTTAAACTGTAATCTTCAGGTTAAAGGACACTGATTAGGGTGTTCAGGAACAACTCGGGGAAACACCAGGCTCCAGTTTGCCATGAACTGGAAGTAGCTAATTAATTTTGCATTTTCGTAGAATTAGACAGAAGCCCCTGTTCCAAAATGGACACTTTCCAAGTTTGTGTTAACCATTCCTGCTTCGGTCACCTGACCGTGGTTGGGGGACACAAGTTGTCCTTTACCATACCTTTCACTTTCAATGGTAGGTAGTGAGGCACACCACATAAGTCAGTGGAAGCACTGGGTTGCTGAAGTGATTGAGGCTTTAATTTTGCACTGCAGATTAGCTGTAGTTTATGAAACTGTTCCTGATCGTTCTGCGGTTCATTTTTCCGGTTCAAAGGGTGGTGTTATGTAAAATCGACTTTTTTTTTTATCTTTATATTATGTTATAATGTTATTGCTTTATCAAAAACATACCTGGGATTCCTAAATACCTGTTGAGCTTATCATACCAACTACTTCTCAGCCCAATGCTTGTTAGAACGGTTGTAAACGGACTAGTGGAGAAACATTGTTGTGATGACCTACTGAAGGTGGAGTGTTGGAAAGAGTAGGAGAGTGTTAAAGAGACAGAGGGCTAGTGTCAAGGCGTTAAATTGCTAAGTCAGTTTTCTTTCAAGTTATGTTTGACATATACATCATTTTTTTTTTTATAACAACTGAAGGCAGCATAGTTACTTGATTGTGCTATAAAATGGCACTATGTGCCTGGAAAAAACATAATACCGGCCCTTTAAAATGTCCACTCGGGATCTCTGGTCAGGTAGCGCACAGAGGCCACACTCAAGTTCACCCACACACTACACTGAGTTTCCCATCACATATTAAGACAATTTATGCAAAACTTAACTAAAATTTCCTACTGTCCATGTGGACATGCCACATGCTTCTGGAGAAATGTTAAAACTGATATATTTGGCCGCAATTACAAGATTGTTTGGAGGGATGAGGGTTGGAGACGACAGCATTATGCTGTGGGCCTGCTTTGCTGCTTGTGGTAATGTTACATTTCATAAAATGACTGGAATATTATAGAAGAAAGACTACTTTCAAGTCTGTTAACGTCATCTCAAATCAACATCAAGACGATTAAAACTTGGAAACACATGGTGTTCTGGTCAATCACACTTCAAGATTTTTATTGATCGATGCAGTCAAAAATGACTTGAAGAAGAGTGGTCAAATATCCAGCCAGAATAATGCCAGACTTGTGGATTTCTTCAGACAGGTGGTCGGGAGTTTAGTGAGGCTGTATGTACATTTTCGATTTTGATTAGCATGTAATAGTACATTTAAACTTTCCCAATTCTTGGGTTTTCAAAATCATTGAAGCTGTATGTTGCATAATCCTTCTACCCTGAAAAAGTACGTTCAAATGCATAATCAAAAGTACAAAATCAGAATGACATTCATTTTTAACTGCTCGGGAAATTTCAGAATTTGCCGTCAGCCCGGTCGTTCCTCTTTTTTGGAGTGCACGTGAAGGCATCACGGGGCCTGTATCCCCTCTACTTCCTGTTAAGGAAGCGAAGTCAGCTGTCACAATCTGAGAGAGGCAAGAAGAGGCAGCACAGGCGAGAAGAAACACAACAAGAGCCAAAATGTCCAGCTTTTCGTCCAAGTTCAGCGGCTGCACGATGACTCAGCTTAATGAATTTCTAGAGGACGATGAAAAACTCTCAAAAATGGTCCAGGAAATGGATGAGGTGAGTTAAAAACACTCGCTGTTGCAGTCTGAAATGTTAGCTCCTCATTCCTTTTTTTTTCCCTCGGTCACTGTTTTTTTCCTCCTTCCCGTCGAGCCTTTGTTGTGCTTTCCCCAACATACGCTCGGTACGGAAATAGCTTGAAATTACAGTTTGAGTCTAAGTATAAATATGTATCTAGTGTAAAAAAAAAAAAAAAAGGTCCGCTAACTTAAAAATGTGTATAGTGAAATTATTACCCTTGGTGCGGACTAAGGGAAGCATTGTTTAAGTTTTTACAGTGGGGATTCACAGTTTCTCAGATTGTTTTCCCGAAACAACCCTCCTTTCACTGGGCAATAGAAGCTAGTCCATCCCAAATAGCTATCTAACGTTTGTAAACAGGAATCATTTTTCTCTTAGTTATGGTCAGGCCAGATCGTGTTTATAGATATCAAGGTAACTGGTAATAGGATAGCATAGCTTCGAAGTCGTGTCAGCTACATGTCGTCGTGATTAACTTTAGTCACAAATGAGCCAATTAAAGGCTGGTACAGGTACACCGATACTGGGGGAAACACAACTAAGCAGTCTTAATCCGTATCTGCGGCGCAGTCAGAAGTATACGCCCTGACAATACAACTGATTCTTGTCACGTTAAAAAACCGTTTAAAGAAAAATAAAACTCTATATTTACTTTTAATTTAGAGCAGACATTTAATAAACAGACAACAGAACATATGTTTACTCCTTTCAGAGCTTAGTGTCCACACAAAGAGCCAAAATCCAATAAACAAATAAATATACAATCAATATTTAATTGTATAATGTTCTATATTTAAGATGATTTACATATACTATAGTTATAGATAATGTGCTGCAGCCCATCATGAAATATTTATTAGTGATACAGTTATAGATTTTTTTTTTAAATAATGCAAGTCAAATTATTTTAAAAAATGTATTAATAGTCTGCATATGTTAACTATTTATTTAGATTTATTTAAAACTATAATATTTTATGATATGCTGTTAAGGATTTATTATTTATTTATTGAATAATTGTGACTCTGGCTGCACAGTATTAGAACATATTATAAAATTGGTAGATATTTGTGATGACAATATCAGGTGCAATATATGCCTATTTCTTTTTTTCTTTCTTCCACATTTGCACTTGCATTACTCGATGACTTTTAGTATTTCATAGCATGCCATTGGTGTCCAGTGTAAGCATGTGGTACCTTGAGACTCTTTTCACTTGGCTAAGCATACATTAGCATGAAAAATGCAAGGTTATAACTCTTGGATACATTAGCTAACAATTATTGCGATATAGATATTGCACACACTAATATTGTGATGATGAGATACTCTCAATATATTGTACAGACCTAATTGCGATTAAAGGTAAGGTCACAAAGCCTATAGTTAAGTCTCCTATAGTGATTTGTCTGAAGTTGACAGCACAGATTAGCCAATCAAACGTTAAGGTTCGTTCGATGAGCCACATTTACGGTTTAAATTACTTCCTGGTGGGCTGTAGGCTTAAGTCACTATGATAATCTTATGGTATGATAACTGTGAGAATATCACAATATTACATATCACATTATCGAACTGCTTTTAAAACGGAAAAGCAAAATTTTGTGATCTGAAATTCTTTAAACCAAGGGAGCAAATAAGTATTGAAACCATAAGTTCTTGAAGTCTTGACAAGGCTATCTCATGTTCTTACTGGGAAAGTTTTTGCAAAGAAACTGAGAAATATTGAAATAAATTTGAATTCAATTTTTATATTTACATAAGAAGAATTTTAATTTAACCTGTAATTATTTAATGAAGTATTTATTAAATTGACATGTTTTAATAATTTAATAATGGCTCTATATGTATTATTTTTATTTGTTTCCAATTGTCTTTAAATGATCATGCACCTGTGTTTTGGTGACATCCATCTATGCAGTTTACCTTTTGGCCCTTCATACACAGGTTATACAGTGCATGTCTGAACTCCAAAATCAGATGCTCTCATTTATTGTCTACCTGGCTCCCTTGTATCAAAAGCCTTGCCTTGTTTTTCCATACACAAGGCAACTGCTGGAGTCACTGGGAAGCTTTACCCTCAGGCAAATATTTGCTGTATTAAAAGGAGGAGTTTCTGATTGGTTTATTTTGTTTAGTTTGTTTGTTTGTGTGTTTTATTTTTTTTTTAAGATTTGTGCATCTGAATGTTCTGTTTACCAAACATTGGTTTTCAAAACAGTTGATTCCATCTTGGGCTTTACCATCAGCCTGAGCAGAGACTGTTGGTGTTTCAGAAAACTTTCCAACAATGCCTGTTTTTGTTGTTTGGTTTGCCTAAACATGTTCTCGGCTTGCACCCCCACTTGTTTCCCCCCTAAACTTCACCAAACACACATCGTCAGGGCACAGGAATTTGACTCGTCTGTTGTCATGGTGCTTGGGGATTCTCCCTGGCACTGTTAATTTGATCTTATTTTGCAGGGATGGGGGACTTGTCAGAAACATGCTGAAGGCTTCCATTCCTTTAGCTACTTGTAGCTCTGTGATAGGGCTCCAGATCTGTTGTGGCCTATAAGAGCAGGGAGATCACAGTATGGTGTGTCTTCTTTTAGACACACGAGTGAACTCTGGGCTGTGAAGGCTGCCTTTTGTGTTGCTCCTGCTGTTTAACGTCCACACCCTACACGTTCGTCTCCATAGTTTCATTTTCCTCATCCCACAGGTTGCAGAGGAGGTGGGGTGGGCTGTTCTGAGCAATGACGCATCAACTGTTGACTCAGGTTAGTTTATATGATTATGGAAGAGGATTAGCAAGGAGAAGACGTGCCTGAGTCAAAGGTGGAGCTGTCCGGGAACAGGATGGAATCTTACTGGTATTCCAGATCAGAACAAAGACGCTGGGTGTCAAAAGGCAATGAGAGAAACCTGAGATTGGTGGGAAGTAGAGTCTAAAGTACGGCAGTCGTAAACTGTGTGACTGCTTTGCAGTGCACACCGACTCCAGCATTTGCTCTGTTTGAATAATGCAAATTGCCATCTCAGTTTGTTTAGCTTCAGCATGGCTTGTTTTTTATTTTTATGTGTGTCTTGAATAACTCTACTTTGTAATTGCCTGCTACTGCTGTTACTGCTTACTTTGTATGTACAGTGTGCAGCTTGTTCTGGAGGTGAACTTTGACTGGCTGACACATATAAAGCTATAAAACTTGGTGACATAAGCCTAATTTATTTGCTATTTTATAAGATAAAGCTGGTATGTTCTTAATCTCAGGATGGCATCTTTATTACATCACCCAGGCTGTTTTATACCTTTGGTGTAAAACACCACAGTTTTACAGTATCTTCCCCTGATATTAGGATATTATTGTGTGGCATCATTTAATTGCTTGTATTTATTTAAAAAGGAAGCATAAACTGATGACATAATTCAGCAGTGATTGCTAATTACAGTGCATTTATTTTGATTTTGATAGTTCGACTTTTAAACAAAAATATAAAACACCTGTGCTAAATCTAGTAGAGGGTTTCAAAAGCATGTTGCATGTTCTCCCTGTGCATGCGTGGGTTCTCTTCAGGTACTCCGGCTTCCTCCCACAGTCCAAAAACATGACTGTTTAATTAATTGGTTAATTGGTCTCTCCAAATTCTCTTTAGGTGTGAGTGTGTGCGTGCATGGTTGTCTGTCTCTGTGTTGCCCTGCGATGGACTGGCGACCTGTCCAAGGTGTACCCCGCCTCTTGCCCGATTACCGCTGGAGATAGGCACCAGCCCCCCTTGTGACTCTGCAAGGATAAGCGTGATGGATAATGGATGGATGGATTGCTACAAAAGCTTATATTGTCCACAATAATCAAATTTTTGTCATTCTGTTTCTGTAGAGTAACACAGTATAACAAGCTGATGTTAACCAGCTATCTGCTTGGACAGCAAGCCTGCACACACTGCCTGTCTGCGTTGTTGCGACTGTAAATAATTCCATGCAGCTCAGACTGTCTTTCTGGTAAGCAAAATAAAAGTCCAGAAGTCCTTCAGCCAGCTGACAGGCATTGTGCAGCAACAAGTGGGGGAGGGGCAAAACTCTCTCACTGTGCAGCATTACAGGCTGACAGAAAACTTCCAACACTCCAGATCTCTGTCAATTGTGAAAAAAAAACTGTAGTAATGATACAGCAGAGTGTGTTTGAAACTATAACTGTAAAACTTTGATACAGTGGACCCCCGCCTATTTGCGGTTCAGTATTTATTGAGTTACCTATTTTGGATTTTTCTTTAGAATGTAACTTAAGTTATTTGTTCAAAAATCACCTATTTGCAGATTTATTTATTTTTTTATTTTTTTTATTATTTTTTTTTTTTGTAGAGCTTATATAAAATATTTGTAATAAAATGCAGCTTGGGAAGCTGACATACCAAGGTGCAATGCTTTTGAACTCTAACCCAGACAAAAACCGGGGGTCCACTGTACCCGCTATAGTGGCCCATGAGTACTTCCTGTACAGGACTTGCTGATGTTAATGTTTTAAAGAGCCTGGTTTCTCTTCTTCTGGGAGCAAATTTATTTATTCCCAGTTACAATTCACCAGGAATTTTAATCATCGTAGTTATGTGTTCTTCATATTTATATTCAGAGAATGAATTTTCAGCAGGCTTCTGTTATACAGAACCCATGTTTAATGACAGTTTATCCTAATCTGTTGCCATTCCCTTCTCTAAGATGATCTCTAGCTCTGGGACATTGCAGATGTTCAGTTCTACTTTTCATAAATGTTGGGGCACTACTGTTGGACATCTAGTTTGTTCTCAGAGACAACTTGATTTGTTTGGGCTTCACACTTCATTACTTTGGTTTCTCACTTCCATAACTTAGACTTTTACTGAAGCATTTTTATTTGGCAGTGTGTGTAGTTGCACAGAAGGAGGAAAGAAATGAAATTCGATTGCCCTTTGGAAATAAGGTTCCTGAAAACAAAATATTTTTCCAAAAGGTACTAGGAACATGTGCCTGGGTATTCTTTTTCTTAAAATATAATAACAAAATTCAAATCAGTTTATTGTAATTTTTGTGCATTAAATTTCTTACCAAAAATGGATAACATTTCTTTGGGAAAACAAAATAATATATCATAGAAAACACACATGGAAGAAAACATGTTAAAGATATCAATGCAAGAATGTAGAGTACAGTAGTTCAGTGTTTTAACAGCTTGAGGTAAAAAGCTGTGTAACAATAGGCTCATTTACATGGAGATAAGTAATTGGAATAAACGACCGATTGGAATAAAAATGCGTTGTTGATTGGAATATTCTGATGGGATTCAGCTCAATCGGAATGAAATTGTAATCCGAATGAGAGGAGTGGTGTATGCCGATTTATCCAAACACTTGTTCTGATCATGTCATTCTGAATGTAGCAAACTGACCCGACTGCATGTGTCCCCCTAAGTCAGCCTTCAGTGGCTAGATGCTGATGAATAAAACTTGATGCATGTAAACACATCATGATCAGATTCATTAGTTTTGTGTCCATTTAAACAATGCAATCAGATTTATTTATTTATTTATTTATTCTGAATATATTTCAATTTAATCAAGGAAGCATGTAAACATAGCTTTTGTGGTGGTTCTGCGTTTGATGTTTACCTGATAACACCAGTTTGGAAACTTCATGTAGAAGCTCTAAAGGGGTCTCTGAAATGTCCAATGGCCTGTTCCTGCGGCGCTTCTGAAACAGTTCCTGGATACTGGGTAGAGACTCACCAGTGACCCCCATAGCTCCCCTAACTGTCCTCTGCAAGGCCCTCCTGTCTGCCATATTTATGCCGGAGTACGACGCTGGCATATTCAGTACATCAACAATGCACTCCTACCCAACCTCTCACAAATGCAGCTTTGTGGTCGACACAGGAAAGTGCTCAGAATAGTTTTACTTTATAGAGGGGAGGAAGCTTCACAGAAAATTTCCGCTACAATCAATCACATATTACTTCTGACAGAGGAACCTTAATGCTCCGGATGGCTTAAAAATCTGGGAGGTTTTTATTTTTATGTTTTGCCACTCATTGTATAGAGAGAGAGAATGAGTTACCTCAGGATGTGGTGATGCAAAGTTACAAAAATCATATTGAGCTGCTCTTCCTTCATGACATCACGTCTAACTTCCTCAAAACGCTCACAAGGGCCGAGGTGCCGTTTTACATAACAGATTGCTTAGCCAGTCCTGGTTATATTTGCCCATCTGACGTGCTGAGTGGATGTGTGAAATGAGTCATTTGATAAGGAGGGTGATAGTTTTTTTTTTTTTTTTTAATCAGTTCTCACTGTTGCTTAGCCAAATTATCCTGATAGTTTCAGTTTAAATTTGCATTAAAGCAGTGTTCCCAGTTCTTCACCACTTTAAGACATGGACTGGAGAACATTTAGAGAAGAAAAAATATATTTTCTTTCTCTAACTGTTTTCAGAGTCTAGGTGTCATTTAGGAGGCAGGGTGGCTATTGATAATGCTAGTGAGCTGTTATTGAGCTGGAAATTTTAGGGTTGTGCATTTATGTGTTATAGTAGCAACAAAGAAGTAAAAAAGGATCAACCCAACCTGTTTTCACTGTAATTCTATCTTTGAGAACTGTGACCCTGTGGAAGTGTTACACTGACGGTTCTCGATTTAGGATTAAGCATGAGTCCCAGTGTTCCATAAAGGAAACGGATATCATGTCAAGTGGAGTGGGGTTTTTTTTGTTTTTTTGTTTTTTTGTTTTTTTAAATAGCTGGTTTTGGTGTTTGTGTGCAGTGTTGTCACACTACTTCCACACAAGACCATGCAAAGCTCCTTTTCCACTGTCAGGTTTCTATCCATGCCTGATTATTATTATTATTATTATTATTATTATTATTATTATTATAAATGAATTTCTGGGAGGTTCTGGAAGGTAATGGCACTATCTCAAAGCATATTAGCTCTCTATAGAGTCAAGAACTGAGTTTTCAGCACCACAGATGACTTTCTTTTTTTTTTTTTTTTTTTAAAGTGACATCTTCTTGTTCAGATTTTGAATGGTTCAAAATATCATCAGGGATTGTTTTATTCAAAAAACAGAAGTTTGTGTGAATGGTGCGAACATGTGGCGGAAATGTGTAAAGATTTGGATTAAATTACTGTTGTTCCTCATTTACATGTAATTTTCATAAAGATGAAGAGGAAAACGTTTATTGTTTTTTTTTGTTTTTTCATCTGCTGAGATTTTGAACTTAATCACGTCAATCATTTGAAAAGCAAAAGGACACATCCGTATATAGACCCTCGACAGGAGTAACTATTATCAGATCTACAAGTAGTGAGATGGCAAGAAACTAAAAAAAAAAAATTAAGTACTTTTGGGTTTTAGGATCCTTCAGTATGTCGATATTAAACATTCAGTTTGCTTTATTCATTCTTATTTTTGGGGTTTCAATATGTGTGAGGCCATCATTCCTCAGCTTTAATGTGAGTTTTGTGTTCTGTTATCATGGTTTTAAGTTTGGTCAACAAAGGCCTAAAACCAAATATGAAGTATTCAGCCCACAGTAAGATCCTGTAAGATCACTGTAAAGCCTGTAAGTATACAGGCTTTTCTCCATCTGTCTTCTTTGAAAGGATTCTACCCCTTCACATTCATGTGTTGATGTAAACATAATCTATTTTTAGTTCAGTAACATCCATGACATGTGAAGCCAAGGAATCTTCTGATATGTGTTTGGTGTGTGTTGTAGATGCAAGGAGTCCAGCAGAACAAAGAGAAGACCCTGGCCAATAACCGAACCCTTGCTGAGCAAAACCTCACCCTGCAGCCCCAGCTGGAGCACAAAAAGGAGCAGCTCACCAAGCGCTACAGTTGTCTTCAGGAGAACTTCGAATCCTATCAGCTTCGCAAGTCCAAACTAGGTATTGGAGCAGTGTGCACAGAAGATACTGAGAACCATTCTTTATTGATCAGTTTATACCAAGGACTTGAATTTTTAATGTTACTTGGTTCTTTAGACATTTGAACACACTCACAAATGAAGTCATAGGAAACAGATACTTTAACAATGCATTAAAACAACCATGGCTTTAACTTTTATTCCCATCTTTCCCATCCATTTAGTAGAATGGCCTGGGATAGAAACACAATCCAGTCTAGCTGGCTAGGACAATTATAATAGTGTTCTTTTGAGAAAAAAAAACCTTATCTTACCTTACAGCAGAAGCTTCAGATGCAGTTGATAAAGTTTTACACAGAGGTTTCTTTCGTTTGTAAAAGACATGCTGAAGCCAGCTATTTTAAGTCAAGATTGGAGCCTTTATACAAGTCTATTTCTATAGGATCAAGAGCCAAATTAACCAATGGCTACTGGTTGGCTTTTCTAATCATAACAAAGCACCAGTCGAGGCTTGTGCTGTGGTGAAAGGTTTTATGCTTGTATTATTAATTTACTACTTGACCTACTTCAGCCACCTTTGAAAATTGTTTATAAAAACAGCTAGATTGCTTACCTTTAAGCAGGCCAAAATTTTCTTCAACCATTAAAATTATAAAACAGTGATTCATGAAACCGGCATAAATGTTTAATCCAGGTTTGAATGTATTATCTGATGACGGACGTTTAAAGAAATACAAAAGGATTAGCTATGGCTGCTTTTATGAATGCACTGGTCAAAATTTTGTCACAGATTTCTGCCGGTCTTTGTAAAACTTTGCTGATAACTGATTTTAGCCAAAACAGAGTTCTGTTTAACAAATATAAGAGGATATAAAAGCAGCATTTAAATGTGTTTTCTTTTATCTGTCTTTCCTGATCAGAGTGTTCATTCTTTATATTTGGAGCGGAGCGATGTCTCACCATGTATGTGAGAGAGGAGTTGCTGTGAAACTGGGTTTAACTGATATTTTTAAAATGGATAAAATAATGGGTCTTGACTCTTTAATCTAGCTATAGCACCTTATGCTATCAGTTATTGGAGCTAGCATTACTAAACATCAGTTTGTGTGTATATTCTACAGGAGGGATGTCAAACTGATTTTCATTTCTGGCCACATCAAGCTAACGAATGTCCTCAGAGGAGCGGTTGCCACAGAATGTTTTGATAAAACTACCTATTAACAAGCTGTTAAAACATTATAGCTTTCGCTGCGTTCAATAACTACTTCCAAAAATTAAATAATATTTTACATTGAAGTATTTTGGCACTATACAAATAAAAACTGATTTGACTGATAAAATAATATTTAATATTTTACTGTTATTTTGAGTTCTATTTCTATGGCCCTTTAGAGGGCCATAGAAAGCGTTATGGTGGGCTGAATTTTTCCCACAGGCCTTGAGTTTGACACATGAATTCTAGAGAATGTAGATCCTCACCTCAATTCTGAGATTTACAAAAGTCTGCTAACATTTCAAACTCCAGCATGTTCCATACAGAGAAATGTTGGAAACTCAAAAAGATAGAATAAAACAACCCTGCTGTACTCCGTTCAGCTTTATGTTTTGTAATGCCTCTAGCTCTCTCCTAGCCTCAGTAAATCACTGTTATGTCTCAACTAGTTATTGAAAAAAACTGTTACATTTTAAATAGCTGCTCACTTCTGGTCTTCTTCTATATTCACTCATAAATTCCTTACTGATACTGGAAACGGCGAACGTTGATTCTTCCCACATTACTAACTTCCACACCAGAGTATTGTTTTCAGGCGATGTTGTGGTGTTTTTTTCACAGTACATTAACTGAATAGGAAAAAGTCTTGCACATTTCTAAGCAATCTGTCATGGTCAGGCTTGATGAAGCTTAAAAACCAACCATTTCTGGTCAAATGCATCATTTTTTGAGGTATCTCTACTGGATTTGCTTAGATCTATAATATTTGTGTATATCAGGCAACACAGTGAAGTCAGAATTAGGTTCATTTCAGGTATAATTCAGTTACAGAATTAAAGATCGCTAAACAGCCAGAGTGAACAGACTTTCATTAAATCTGGGAGGTTTCTGATCTCTCAAGTCTGTTGGCTGACTTATTTAGTTAATACCTTTAAAACTGTGGCGAAATGTCACCGGAATGCAGCTAAAAAAAATATTACCACTATTATTGAACCTGTTATCAAAGAACTGATTGTGAAAGTTTCAAGTTTTTCCATTTAGGGTACCATATGATTAAATAATTAGCTAAGTAAAATAAGTATCAAGAATAAGTAAGATTAGTCTGTTTTTTAGATTCAAGGTCCTCTAATTATTATTATATCTAATAATTATTCTCATTTAAAAATTAGGCTTATTTTCAACTCTTCAGTAAAACGTGCAGTGCACTGTTTGTTGTAGATGCAAATGTGTATTTGTTCTGTTAACACCAGAAAAGACCTGTTTAACCAGTTCTCTCATTTCTCATTAAAGGCTGCTGCAGCCACATAACTGCAGGTGAGCGCTTCTTCTGGTCAATTTCATCGCTGATCTGACTTAGGGATCCACTGTGGCATCAATAACAGGCTCCAGCGACTGTTTATATCCCTCAATGAGCTTTTATCTTCCATAGCATTTCCTAGTACGTGGAGAAGACGTGGTGACGACACTTGTGACCTTGTTTATGGACTGGTTGCCAGGCAGCTCTCTTTAAATAGCTTCCCTGTTATTCTCTCCTCTGTTCCTCTGATGAAAGTTAGGCTGGGTCTCCTTCCCTTTAAGCCATGCCACCTTTTGAAAGTTTACTGAATTCTATGATCATAGAAATACTGACTTTAATGTGTGATGGTCTGCATTTCTAAATGGGATGACCAGTTTAACCATCTTAAGCATTTTTTTAATCTCTCAACACTGGTGGTCAGCATTTTCAATAGACTGATGCAGCACCATTTCTGTCTGATGACAGCAAGTGATGGCTTTCATAAAATGTAGGTTACACCCCCTCCCCCCCACCTGCTGGGCAATAGTTGTCCTAGTTGTGGATTTGCTGTTGAGCAGCTGTGGATAGAGCTGAAGGAAAGTAGCTATTTGACCCAGAAAAGCTTCAGCATACAGTAGCTGGTTGTGTTGGTTTGCATACAGTCTGGCTTATGGCCCTGCCTCTTTCTGTTCTGCTGTCAAAGACTTTGTACCCTTCAGTGTCCTGTAGGGTTCCCCAGCTTCTGAGTACAGCTGCCCTTAGTGCAGCTGCCCTTAGTGTACCATTGTGCTTCCAGGCAGGCTCTGCGAGGGTGGTGGGGGATGCCAGGCTGGAAACTTGAAAGAGTGGAGAAAGGGAGTGGGAGACTTCTTTGAGTTGAACCAAAAACTCCCTGCTTAATGTGGAATCACGTATAAATGTCCCTCTTATGATCTCCAAGCCAGAATTGTGTTGTGTTAATCCTAGATTTGTATGATAGAAGTTTGTTGTTGTGGCAGCGAGCTGTAGATACTTTAAGATTGGCTTTTACCTCATAGTAGCTTCAACCTGTATCAAGAAAACAACATGAGGTTTTTGGCATTGATGTTGATAGTTCATAGGTATGAGTAGAATGTGAAGGAAGTCTTGGTTTGCTTGTGGATTTCTTTTTAAAACCGTTTCCTTTCCTCATATTTGAAGGGCAACCAGTAAGCAGTTTGTATTTTCTTGTAACAAAACACATGGTTGTGCTTCTGGTTTTACATGAAGTTAATGAGTAACGATCCGCTTCTCTCCAGGGTACTGTGACTATTTTCCATTACTGATCTTGTGATCTTGCTAAGTCACTGTGCAAGCCAGTTTTGCAGGCTTATTAAGAAGTGGGTGACACACTCAGGTATGCCGCTACTTCATTGTTTGCTTCTTGTAGATGGGACGTTATGTTATTTCTATATTTAGAAATAAACAAAGTTCAAATCAGCCAGATTTAACACGTTTGGTTCTTAACCTTGTCATACAGTTTAGAAAATAGACTTGAATGTATCTGAAGAGGATTCCACCATCTGTTCTATGGTTATTTTGGAGCACTTAACCAGCACTTTACGATCTGTACTTTTGTCGCTTTAAATAAATATATTTGCTAAGCTGTAGTGATGCCTATTGGCATGAATTGCAGCATGCAGCTGACAGCTTATGTAACAGACAAAATTCCTTTTTATGGTAAGGGTTAGTTAGTTAGTTAGTTAGTTAGTTAGTTAGTTAAACCTTTATTTCACCTGGCAAAAATATTAAGTCAAGTTTATTTGTATAGCATATTTCAGCAGCAAGGCAGTTTAAAGTGCTTTACTTCATAAAAACATCAATCAAGTATACATCAAAATAATCAAGCAAATATCAATGCATCAAAATCATAAAGATTATCAAGCAAATATAATTTGAAAATATGGATCAATGTTCCACTCACTACTAATGAAAAGTAGCTCTAAACAGATAAGTCTTTTAGCCTTGATTAAAGGAACTCAGTGTATCTGCTGTTTTGTAGTTTTTTTGAAAGTTTGTTCCATATTAGTGGACCATAAACACTGAATGCTGCCTCTCCATGTTTGGTTCTGGGGATTCACAGTAGACTAGAACCAGAAGACCTGAGTGGTCTGGAAGGTTGATACAATGACAGCAGTTCTTTAATGTATTTTAATGTATTGTGGTGCTAAGCTATTCAGTGATTTATTAACAATTATTAACATTCAGTTACTAACAGAAGTATTTTAAAGTCTGATCACTAAGCTACAGGGAGCCAGTGTAATTACTTTAAAACTGGGTTGATGTGCTCTGTTTTTCTGGTCTTAGTGAGAACACGAGAAGCAGCATTCTGGATCTGCTGCAGCTATCTTATTGACTTTTTAGGCAAACTTGTGAAGACACTGTTGCTGTAATCAATGCAACTAAAGATCTTGATGGGACATTAGTCCTTTGATCCTGAAAATGTTCTTCAGATGATAGAAGGCCAAGTCCATCACTGGACCCAGATTTTGGGCCCAATCGCTAGTTTGTAGTTGTAATAACTGAAGCTGCATGCCGATTGTAGATCGTTCCTGTTAAGGGCCAAAGATAATAACTTCAGTTTTGTTTCTAATCAGCCAAAGATAGTTATGACACATCCACTCATTGATTTGTTCTAAGCATCTGTTTAGAGCTTGGATGGGTTCAAAGTCAGCTGGTGTCATTGTGATATAGAGCTGTGTATCATCTGCATAGTTGTGGTAGCTAATCTTATTACCTGTGGACAAAACAAAGGAGATGATTGTAGATTTCAGGAGAAACAGGGTCAGATCAAACACTATTTCCATCATGGGAGAAGAAGTGTAGGTGGTTGAGGAATATAAATACCTCGGTGTTCATCTAGACAATGGACTGGAGACTCAACAGTGAAGCCGTCGACAAGAAGGGACAGAGCAGTCTGTATTTCTTGAGGAAGCTAAGATCCTTCAAGGTTTGCAGCAAGATGCTGCATATCTTCTATAAGTCTGTTGTTGAGAGTGCCATCTCTTCTGCCATCATCTGTTGGGGCAGCAGCATCAGAGCCAGGGACCTAAAAAGGCTCAATAATTTAATAAAGAAGGCTGGTTCTGTTCTGGCGACGACTGTGGAACCTCTGGAGATGATTATGCAAAGAAGGATTTTGCATAAAATTAAGAAAATTATGGACAACCCTGGACATCCTCTTCGTGAGACTGCCATTAGAAAACAGAGTCTCTTCAGTCAGAGGCTTCTTCAGACTGGTTGTAAAACAGACCACTACAGGAGATCTTTCGTGCCCACAGCCAACACAATCTATTACAACTCCTTAATTAAATGAGTTACATCAACATTTAAATTCCCTTTGGGATAAATAAAGTATTTTTGAATTTGAATTATAATCTGAGCTACTGGGAGCATGTAGATATTAAATAGGAGGGTCCCAGGTTGAACCTTGGGGTACTTCACATGTGACTTTTTTCATTCCGATGAGAAGTTGCCTATTGACACAAATAAATCCCTGTTCTTTAGGTAGGATTCAAACCAATTAAGTACTGTACCAGAGAGTCTCACCCAGCTCTTCAGTTGCTTTAATATTATATCATGGTCAACTGTGTCAAATGCATCGTTATTGGATCTGGTGTGGATGTGAAGATTAATCCTCTAATTTTTGGAATTTTCTCTGTAAAAATGTTTGCAAATTCATTGCAGTAGTGTGGTGTTCAGATGCTCCAGTCACAGGAGGGTTTGTCAACATGTCAACTGTTGCAAACAAGGCACGAGCATTGTTGATGTTTTTGTTTAAGAGTTCGCAAAAAAATGTTTCCCTTCCATGTTTTAGTGATGAGTGGTTGCTTCTCTTTGCAGCCTCTGTTTGTAGATTTCATAGTAAATGTGAAGTCGAATTTTACACCATTCATGTTCAGCCCTTTGACAAAGGCTTCTTTCGTTTCTTACAAGTGGAGCATTAATCCACGGAAATTTCTTCCTACCAGACACAATATTCACTTTAACAGGAGCAATGGAAACAATGACGTCTGAAATTTTAGAATATAAGTTATCTAAAAGTTCATCTATGGGGTTACAGCATGGAAATTAGGTATAGGAGTAGATTTGATTTAAAGTTTCAAAGTTTGTGGATTTCTTTCACCACATAATACCCACAATAAGAACTTTTGCCATATCTTTTGTTTTCTTGGTGTTCATTTTAAGAGGGAATTAAGTTGATCTTACCTCATACCTCTGGATGTATGTAGGTATGTATGTAGGTACGTATGTACGATCGATCGATCGATCGATCTCCTCCTCCAGAGATGGAAGAGGGCAGCCAATCACTCTCTGTGCAATGTTTATGACCCTCTGGAACTGCTTCCTCTTTCCCGCAGTACAGCTGGAGAACCTCAGCGTGATGCCGTGGCTCAACACCGACTCCAGAGCAGCGATAGATGGAAACCAAGAGCTCAGTTCTCAGGTTTTTGTTCCTGAGAATCCTCAGGAAGTACAGTTTCTGCTGTGCCTTCTTTAGGATTGAAGTGGAGTTTGCATTCCAGGTCAGGTCTTCACTGTTGTAGGTGCCCAGGAACCTGAAACTTAGCGCCCTTGGCACCCTGTCCCCATTTATAATGATGGGCTGAATGTCTGGTTTAAACCTCCTAAAGTCGACAATCAGTTCCTTTGATTTGGAGGTGTTCAAAATGAGGTTGTTGGTGGTGCACCAGACAGACAGTTGTTCCACCTCCGCTCTGTACACAGTCTCCTCTTCTCCGGAGATGAGCCCCACTACCGTGGTATCATCAACGAACTTTATGATGGTATTGTTCGGGTGGATAGGGGTAGAGTCATGAGTGTAGAAGGTATAGAGAAGGGGGCTTAGGACACAGCCTTGTGGAGAGACGGTGCTGGTGCTCAGTGCTGAGGACTGGTGGGATCCTACTCTCACCCTTTGGGAGTGGTCTGCCAGAAAATCTATTATCCAGCAGCAGATGTTGTGGGGGAGACCCTGGTTGCTCACCAGTCTGCTTGGAATAATGGTGTTTAAAGCCAAGCTGAAGTCCAAGAGAGCAGCCTTGCATAGCTCCCTCACTGTTCCACGTGTGTCAGCGTGGTGTGCAGAGCGGTGGCGATGCCATCCTCTGTAGACTGTTGGTTCTGTAGACAAACTGGTGGGGGTTGAGTGTGAGTGGCAGGCATGAAGTGATGTGACTCCGAACCAGTTTCTCAAAGCACTTCGTAATGATGGGGGTTAGTGCCACTGGCTGTTGAGACTGCAAATATTGTTATAATTTATTATTTGCTATTTTGTAATTTTATTGTCATATTTAGATGACAAATTTTAATTTTAGTCTTTTAAAATACCAAACTTTGCACATAGCTTCATACTTCTTGTCTGTCTGACATCATTTTTAAATATTAAATCAGATATTGTGATCAGTAACTCAGTACTTGAGTAGCTAGAAAAAAAGTGAAGTGTCTCATCCAAACTAGAGCATCTTTTGCATGTTTGCTACGTCGTATGGCTTGTGTGAAATTTCAAATGGGACTTCTCATAGCTTTCATTAACAAAGAGCTTCCTTTGTGTAGTTTTTCTATATGTTAAGTTCAGTTAAGTTACTGCACCTCTTGTAGCTAAATTCTCATCTCAACTATTCAGCATTATTAACAAAAGCAATCAGGATCTTGTGCACAAATGGATTAGTCTGCATGTTTGTTGGCAGGTCTTAACAGCCAGAATAGCATATCAGGTTTGACTGGAGCTTAGTATGTAATTAAAGATCCACTGTAGAGTGGCTCAGTCAAGGGTTGGTGGAATGTTTGTAAGTTCACTGCTCTGTTGTGGAGATCACTAATTATTACTGTGTTAAACATCTTATTAGTGTCTCTCTTTGTGTGTGTGTGTGTGTGTGTGTGTGTGTGTGTGTGTGTGTGTGTGTGTGTGTGTGTGTGTGTGCGCGCGCGTGCGCACTTCTGAAACCCCTGCTGGTTTTGACTTTCAGCCCTGTTCTCAGAGAGAACACAACTGTGACACCCAGGAAGTTTCACTTGACTTAGTTTGTCACAGCAAACACAAAGGTATTATGATCGGTTGATCTCAGGACCGTGATTAGTTGATACTTCAATTTAGAAAATAAAAACATTCACAGCACTCTTCTTATTGGTTTGGAAACAACTTAGCATTGAGGAAATGTACCATATTTAGTCTACAATGTGAATTACTGTAAGTGGTGTGCAAACACTAAATAAGACCACAGTGATTGAAATAGTCTGTTTACTAAAGGTGTGGACTTGAGTCATGCAATGTGGAATCAAGTCGGATTCAAGTCACAAATTTTACCTTTCGACTTAATTTAAAATTACAAAATTCTATGGACTTGACTTGAACTTTCACCCCAAAGACACATTTCTTGAATTAACATGGAGATCATTTGTTTTGTATATAAATCTGTTTTATCATTATTCAGTCTGCTCGTTCTTTTCACTATATATATATATTTTTTTTTTATTTTATTTTTTTTTTTTTATTCATTTATTTTTTAAGTTTAGTTCCTCTTGGTGGTGGTTGTGCCAAACAAAATATATTTTAAAAAATAATTTAAAAGTCTCAAAATAAATTATTACTTTGCCATTAAATGACGTTTGGTCAATTAACTTGTTTCAGACTGCTTAAAAGCTTAGGACTTGGACTTGACTCGGGACTTGCGTGCCTTGACTTTAGACTTCACTTGAAACTTGGTTGGAAAGACTGTAACACATGATTTGGTTTCACCTCTGCCAAATACACATACTGAATGTTATCTCAAGAAAACCCATCAAATGTTCTTTAAATTTTACAATCATAACTGTTACAATACAAAATTATTTTTTGCTGTACAGAAATATTTTTTTGATGATGTGAAATTCTGTGCTGCCTGTAGTAATTTCCTCTGACACTGAATACTGAGCTCTTCATGTCCATTATGTTGTGCTTACAGTCCTGATGCAAGTCTCGACAGGTAAAAACATCTGCTCTCTTTGTCTAGGAGCAGCAGAATCCTAACATTTGTGCTTTTTCTCTTGTTTAACAGACCACAAGTCAGGAACCACCTCCCTGGACATTCTGCTGGCCCTGCTGCAGGCAGAGGGAGCCAAAATAGAAGAAGAGACAGAGGTAAGCATTCTGCTACTCCCTCCATGGATGATCTCATCCATCCCGAGTCAGTGATTCATATACATTCCTCTCCGGTTGTTTCTTTTCTTCCAGCCTTGAACATCTTCATTGTTCAATATAAGAGCCTTGAACATCTTCATTGTTCAATATAAGAGCCTTGAACATCTTCATTGTTCAATATATGCCTTGAATAACAGCAGTGAGCCTTGACTAACTCAGGAATCACACTTTAGTTTGGCGCAGTAACACTTCTGCAGTTTCTCTTTAAATCCCCCTCTGCTATGAAGTTGATTATTTGGAGATGTGGACTGTGCTTTCTTTTAGCTGTAGAGAATTTCAATCCATTGCATGTCATCTCCTGTAGTGTAAAGCCTTTGGAACCTATGGTTGGCTATGAGGTTACAGGTTTCTAAAAATTTAAACACTTTAGGGGGAACAAAAACAAACAGCCACCTTGTGGCAGAGAACTGTAAGTGTAGATTAGCTCAATTGTCATTTCAACAGAAACCGTAAATACAATGATAGAATGTAACCTTATTTTTCTGTTTAAAAAAGTTCTTCACCTAAAGTGCCATGTATGAAATCAGCCTGTTTTTACTTTATAAAACTATTCCGGTTTTATTTGTTTAAAATGATTCTGTGAAATCTATTATTTTGTTGTCACTGTTAACAGATTGGTTGTTTTGAAAACTGGGATTTCTTTCAGAAAAGTGAGTTTAAAATGTTGTTTGAGAGCATCACAATAGCTGCCAGTGAAAATTTGCCAACAAACTGTGTTCTACAACAACCATGCTATATCAACACTATATAATATATAGCACCAATTTACAAGAATTATTTGCCTGCTATTGCTAAAACTAACTTATACATGTTGGTGGAGCACTGTGATGAGTGTATCCTTTTCTCTGTTCCTATACTATCTGTAAAAAATATTGATATGTATGGAACTTTATTGCTGTATTTTCTGGACTATAAGTGGAGGCGTAACTGCACCGTTCACAAGCCTCATCAAGTGTTTCAAAAGGTAGCACCGACAGATAGACATAGGTATCTTCCTATGGTAGGGAGATCTGACGAGGTAGCACAGATCGTCAGAACACCGGCAGCACGTTCTTTATGTACCCAACTGTGGACTGGTTCCTCCAGCTCAGGCCATCTAGCTTTCAGCCCGTGATTAGCTTTCCTTGTGGCTACAGACGGTAATGTTTAACCCCTAGTTCAAGTCAGTATGAATTAATATTTAACGCATCGGTCAAAAAATGTGTCATGAAGAGGTAAAAAAAACATTAGTCAATCCTGACTTTAACACGCAGGACCAGACAAACTATGAAAAAAAGTGTGACTTATACTCTGGAAAATACGGTACTTTTTTTTCCACATTAAAACCACAACTTCAGTTGATTTTATTGGGATTTTATGTGATAGGCCAATAAAAAGAAGTGCAGAGAATGAAAGAAAATGATACATGGTTTGCATGTAAGTTAAACTGATCATTTATGAATCTGTTTATTAATGATCCAGTTCATGAGTGTGCCTCAGTTGTAGTAAGGACTTCAGCTTTTGCTGTCTTAAGATTCCTTTTCCTTCTGTCTATAGAACATGGCCGACTCTTTCCTGGATGGCGACATGACCCTGGATGCCTTCATTGATTCCTACCAGAGCAAGAGGAAGCTGGCCCACTTAAGAAGAGTGAAGATCGAGAAGCTGCAGGAGATGGTGCAGAAGGGTCATCATCTCCCTCTGGCAACTGTCCCCTCCTCCCGACCTCAGGATGTGCCAGCTGTGTCCTCCCTCCTCACCGACAGCAACAGTAGCAACTCTTCTCCAGTTGCTCAGCCCAGAAGGAAACCTCCAGCCCCTCCATCCCAGCCACCTCCTGTTTTAAATCCAACTCCATCCGCAACCTCCCAGCCTCCTTTCTTCTCTCAGCCATCACAATATCCACCAATTCCTCCCAGAACAGGGCAGCCCTTCCCCAACATCTCTTCTGGATACCCCAGCCACTACCTCTCTCAGTACCCTCCTGCTCTGCCTCAGAGGCCCCCACCTCGTATGGCCCCACAACCTGGCTTCATCATTCAATAAATTCAAATAAAAAATTTCCTTTAGAGGTTCTAGTGTTTATTACAAACATTTAACAACTGGAACTCCTCTGAGAACAATGTTTCTATGTCATCTGCCTTCTTGGATTACGCCCCAATATCAACACAAGAAAGCAGACCCACACAGGTTGGTCTGGGCAGGTTCATCTAAGGCATATCTCCTATAATCTCTGTGGATTACTACTCACTCACATCAGCGCTCCCATCAAAGTTAAAAAGAACTGTGGTTGGACTACCTTGGGTCTCTGTCAGTCAGTCCCTTCAGAGAAAAAGGAGCCGCTGCAGTAGGTGAATCCAACATCAGCCTGGGACTCTAAGCTGAGACTCAATAATCAGCACTTTCTGTCTCCAGTGCTCGCCCCCACCCTCCTTCAAACATGTTCCTCTTATGGAATATTAAACTTTTCAGAAAAGATTTGATATCATCTTCATCACAGCATGCTAATTTACTTGTATATGCAAGCCAGGAGAGACCCAGATTACTGTGCAGTTTTCATGAAAATATCACTTTCCAGAATATATTCAGGCAAAAACTGCATCTATGCTGTGATTTTTTTTTTTTCTTCTTCTTTTTTTAAAATAAAAAAACAATACAAGGTACATAGGAATATTTGAATTTGAGCATCATCTGTAGATTTAAGACTAATGGAGTTATGTTAATAATAGCCAGGATATACTGATTAACATGTGTAAAGGAGGGATTAGGTCGGTGTTTCTCCAGTTTGCAGATGTGTCTAATGAGAGCCCTGCCCTGCCTGCTTTCCGATGGCTGACTGGTCCGTTTCCGGGCAGGGGTCTTAATGGGAGCCGAGGGGACCAGCAGCTGAGCCTCAGCTGAAGTGAAGGACTTCTCAACAGCCATACAGTACACTGCAGGTGTGTGTTGTACCTTCTGGGCTCCTGTTGTACTGCAACACTCCTTCTATGATGTCTGTTTTTATTTTACCACCCTCAGTAGGAACTCTGTGGGGAAACGATGCCAACAGTTCTTTGGATGACATACACGCTGTATGGTCCTGTTCAGCTGTGTTCAACACTGAGCACCAAAGACTTCCCACATCAGTCCACTTTTTTTTTTTTTTTTTTTTTCTTTTTTTTTTTTTTTTTTTTGTAAGTGAAGCATTTAGTTTAGTTATCTTCCATTGTTCCCAGCATATCTGTTTGTAAGGCTTTAACGCTCTTTTTGTAAACATGCAACAGCCAGAATACCTTAAGAAGAGAAACCTGGCTTTGGGAGGAATTCTCATTTCTGGTGCGATTATTATTATTTTCCCTACCAACCCAACTGCTGTTCGCTGTGCACTGTTGACGAGCCACGAGTGCCTACACTTGAAAGTGACATTGTGCTGATTACTTTACATATCTACGTTCAGCTGTAGATGTTAGAACCATCCTCCTTCCCCACTCCTGAGATTGGTATTTGGTGTCCCCCCCTCCCCTCCCACCTGCTAATGTATCTTAATTTTTTCCCTTCACCAGTACATTTAAAGGAAGTGTTTGTAAGTCTGAGAAAATCCCCCAGTAGCAGTAATAATACTTAAAGGAAAGGTTTGAAATTTTAGGAGTGAGTTTTGGTTTAAATGTTATAAGCAGCTAATATCTTCCCTGGAGTAGATGATTCTTTAGTAGATGATTCTTTTGGTTTCCTCAGATCCACACGCGTGACACACGTACTAAGAACCAAGCATGTAGCGCATTTCTGATGGTTTCAAGTAAAATGGTGTGAAAATCAAAATGTAATTGTGACTTAATTGAACCCTGTTTTATTCATCTTTACACTATTTTCTGTTGGGTAGTTATTGACCGGAAACGCTTTACATGTTCTGTGCTCAGTACATGTTTCACACAGGAAAATTATTTGTGGCGCACGGGTTCCCACCTGTTTCCTGTGTAAATAATTTACATCTGAGCAAACACCTGCCCAGTACAGATGTGACGATGGTTAAAAGTTTAATAAACTAGTGTTTGGACAAGCAGCTGCGAGGCTTCTTAGACTGGAGGAGTTTTAAGATGTTAATATACGTCTGTTTGAAGATGCCAAGAGTGATCTACTGCTGGGAAGATGACTGCTATGCTATCAGAACCAAACTTCAAAAATTCCAAACCATTCCTTTAAAAGATGCCAAAAAGACAAGCGACAGCTTCCCGGGCTGTGTGCCTAGTGGTGCTTTTACTTGTCTTCCATTGTCTGAGGTGAATTCACATTTATTTGCATGTGATCTGTTTTTGATTGAACTTTTTATTGATAATATAACAGGCCTCTAAAGTAATTTTTGTGACATCAGAGAATTTGAATTAAGTAAAATTCTTAGGAAGAAATTTGAGAAGGAACCAAGATTTAAAAAATCTTTTTTTTTTCTTCTGCATGGACTTTTTGTTTAGTTGGAAGACTCCTTTTAAATACTTGCTGCTTTTTCTTTGAACTGATCCTTTGCATCAGTGGGTGGTTTTAAATGTGCTTTGGTGATAATTTCAGTGTAATGTTGTAGGTATTTACTTTTAATGAATGTTAAAGTGGAATTTAATGCTATTTTTGAGTTCAATAAATCATACTTTTTTTGTATCATTTTTCACTTTGTGTCTTTTCTTTAAACAATTCTGGGTGACTTGTGAATGGATGGTGACTTACCATGCTGACTTTTTAGTGCCAATGACTAGTTGATTTCACAGGAGCAGCAGTCCAACACTCCCCTACCTGTGCAGCAGATCAGGCTCCTCTTCAGCAATATAAGCTCTATTAATGAGCCTCAAACAGCTTTTTACTCTGACTCTCCACTGATGACTGTATGACATATAGAAAAGTAGTTTTAAGAGCGTTAGGGTTTACTGTGCTGCAGGACACATCCATACAAAAAAAAGCATAATATAATCTCGTTTCCCATCATCTGTTTTACATAAAAGATGCAGATTTTTGAAAAGGAAACGAGAGCCCCCTAGTGGTGTATTTTATAAAACATTCTCACACTTGTAAGTAAAATAGCTCGGGTTTTTGTCTGAACAGTTGCCATCCGTTCAAAATATTTCATTTTATGCACAAAGGGGACTTTTAAGCAACACTTAAAAATTTAGAAACAAGCAACTTTGCAGTAATGCTGCAAAATATATAGAACATAAACTCTTATGTGATGACCTGCAGTATTTAAGGATCCCATTTGATTTTTTTTCTTTGTTTTTGTATAACAACTTCGAATAATCCCATGAGGTTTGAAGCTTGTATTATCCTTGTAATGAAATTTAAGTCAGAAGTAAATGGCTTAAAAAACAAGAAACAGGACTGAGATTTTTTTTTTCTTTTTGCATACCAGCAAAAAAGCAAAACAATTCTTTCTTTAAATGCTTGTTTACAAATGTGCATAAACTAATAACAAATGGAATAAAGTGGCAAACATTTAACTATGAAAATAAGGTAAAGTAAATGAATAAATGATATATTTTGATATTAGTAATTTAATCTGTTGCTACATAGGCAATGAATATTTGTAAATCTGCACAATATTGTCTTATTTTAATAAAGTAAAATTTAAAATATTTAAATTTATTCAGTGCAAAGATTTCAATACATATACAGATAAGAATAGTAGTATTTATTTAGATACAATATATTTTGATCTATATGTAATGTTATTTAAAATATTTTAAATATATTCCAAAATATTTCTCTTCCACATGGAAGGTATTTTTACTCTAAAAACATTGAACATAAATTGGTTGAATGTATAAATATTGGTATATTTAACTATCAAGAGAAAACTAAATCTATTTCCACAAACAGGTAAAGAATGTATGTACAAGCTAAAGTATCTTGACTGGATTTTATATAAGTAAAACATTTTTATAAATGCACATTCAATTACTTAAATATATTTTGCTCATGCATTTAATATTAGCTATACATTGAAAATTCCAAGATTTTTTTTTCTCCCTTTATAAAGTTTCTGAGAAACCCAGCAGATTGCATCGAGTCATTGATTGCAGCATTCACTCCTCCTGGACGAGCATGTACTGGCCACATGACATCATGTCATTGATTTTACAGCAATCCCTCATATCGAGCATGCATGTAGGGAGAGTGGAGAGGAAAAACTCCCCTTTAACAGGAAGAAACCTCCAGCAGAACTTGGCTCAGTACAAGCATCCACCTGACCTGACCGACTGGGGGTTTGAGAAAACAGAGACGAATGCAAAAGAAAAACAGATGAACTGATACAGGATTATTTGTGATGTTCATGAAAGTAAAAAGTTAATAGCAGGAGAAGGAGGAAATTAGTTGATGGCAGCATTATCTCAGCTGAAGCCCTTCTCCAGCAAGGTATCACACCCAAAAAGAACGCCAGACCAGGTGTAGCATCTATGGAGAGAAGAATAACTGAGAGAAAACAAAAAGTTAACAGTTGAAATAACAGCAAATAATGCAAATCTGAGAGCAGTAGAAGAAGAAAGTAAGAACAAGTGGTCAGTTTGTCCTCCAGAAGCCTAAGTCCATGGCAGCATAGCCATAGAAATAGCTCAGGATAACCTAAGCCAGTCTAACTATAAGCTTTATCAAAAATGAAAGTTTTAAGCCTAGTCTTAAAAGTAGACAGGGTGTCTGCCTCATAGACTAAAACTGGGAGCTGGTTCCACAGGGGAGGAGCCTGATAACTAAAGGCCTAAAACTCTGCCTCCCATTCTACTTTTAGAAATTCTAGGAACCACCAGTAATCCTGCAGTCTGAGAGCAAAGTGCTCTGTTAGGAACATATGGAACAATCAGATCTCTGATGTGTGATGGAGCTTGATTATTAAGGGCTTTATATGTGAGAAGGAGAATCTTAAATTCTAATTTAACAGGAATCCAATGAAGGGAAGCTAAAATAGGAGAAATATGATCTCTCTTTAATTACAAGCCTCTTGTTGGATAATTACTACAGAAGTAATCATCTTTCAGCTGGCAGCAAGTTATTTAACCCCAAATGATGGAATGAGTAGCTTCTGATTTCTTAAGCAGCCATGTGAAAATACACATCCTGTGGTTGTGAACAAGATGAGTCCAGTTATACCCTGTTCCAGAGTGATGGGCGCATCATTCCCTAAATATACTGAATGACCAGGTTATTCCATCAATGGATGTTTTTTCTTTGCTGATGGCATGTGCATATTCCAAGAGTGGTTCGGGGAGCATTAGACATCATTTTCACAAATGGACTGATCACCACAGAGTCTGGACCTTAACCCCATTGATCAGCTTTGGGATGTGATGGAGAAGGCTTTGCACAGTGGTCTCTCATCATCAGTACATTTGTGTAGTGAAAAATGAATGTAATGTTAGGCATAAACCTTGTGACATTGCAGAGGCTTATCAAAATAATACCACAGAGAATGCGTCCTGTAATCAAAGCTCAAAGCGGGTCAATGAAATTTTAAAGCATAGTCATTCTTCTGGTGGCAACTTTTTTTTGAGCAGGCAGGGTATTTAATCGTATGACTCAATAAAAAAGGGGCCACATACAGGCAATAAATACATGTAACTGTAGTTGAAACAAGATATTTAAAAATACTAAGTAATAAAACACGTAACTTTTTTTTCTCACTGTCTAACATTAAATCAGACCAAACATTTCAGATAGATTGGTCTTCTATTTCTATTTTCTAAATCCTAAAATAGTAAATGGGAGAGAGAGATCCATAGGTGGATGGTTAAACAGACAGGTGGATACAATTTGTAAATATTTTGAACTTTCTTCAGATACTGTAGTTTAAATATATTTGGTAGGATTGCTTTTCAAAATGCATGACATGAGCCAAATATTATACCTCCAGGCAGGAATGGGCCAAAGTCAGGCTTGGAGGCCACCTTGCTCACACACACCTTTTCATCACTGCCCACAGATCTGATCTGGCACTGAGATCAGAGCTTTGCTTTGTTGTTTTTAAGTCACTTTGTAACTAACTAGGCTTATGGTCATTGTCGGTTTGGAAAACCCAATTGTGTCCAAGCTTTAACTTCCCGGTTGGTAGTAATGGCTTCTTCTTCCCTTCCTTCATATCTGGCATTGAAAAGCATATTATAAACCAAAACTTGTGCAACATGCATCGCTGGAACATAGAACCTGTCCCCTGTGGATGGACATTCCTTTGCTGTTTATACTTTAACGCTGTTTGAACAGATGAACATGTCACCGACAGGCATCTGGAAATTGTACCAAAGGATGACCCAAACTTGTAGAGGTCCAAGTTTTTCTCTTCCTGATCTCTTGGCTTATTACCTCAGATATTTCATGATGTAAACATCTGCTTTCAATTGTACTTAAAATACAAATATGTTAATGTTTTCTATATTCAAATATTTTTTTAAAAATGACTTCATCATTTATTTTAATAGATTCATTTATAACATTTTAAAATAGATATGCGCACAGTAATATGATTTGCATCATAAGGTAATTTAAAATCAATGTACTTTTATTCAACATATTTTGAAATATTTCAGTATCATAAAGGACACAACTGAGTTAATTTTAAAAACTATGAAAACATTTGAATTACTTCAATATATACCTTTTGGTATCCTTGTTATGGGTAGAGAATTTAAACCTTTGCCACATCCATATTGATATAAGTAAATACTTCAAACTGACATATATTTATTATACAGCTTTGCTTTTTTCTAGCTAATTGTCATTTCCAGAGCCAGTGGCAGTTACGAGCAGAGTTGAGAGTAAATACAGTCAAATAGGAAACATGATGGAGATTAAGAGAAAAATAAAAGAATTATTATTCTGCAAATTATATTTTGCAGAATAATAATAATATAATATAATAATTATTATTATGCAAATAAAAGAGCATAAATAAAAAAGTAGCAAGAATGCGAAATCACAATAGTATTTGTTCCATGCTGATGGGTTTGTTGACTTAGAATCGATATAACTTTAAAATATATGTTTTAGTTACACAAACAACATAAAGTCAAAATTATTTATTTAAATATTTCTTTATTACAAATTGATGTGCATATAAAAATAATTTGGTATTTTATTAAAATGTATCATAATTTTAATATAAATACATGTATTTATTTTAATAAGTTCCAAGAAAAGTTACATTTTGTTTGGGAGAAAATGTAGCTAATTCATTTTACTTTTGGATGCCCCACCAACCCAGTGCAGGTTGTTAGAGACAGAAGGTGTCTATCTAAAATAACATCACTGCTGAACAATGGCTACTAACCCATGCATGAAGCTGTTGTTGAACTGGAGAGTTTCTTCAGTGACAGACTGCTGCATTCTAGGTGCACAAAGGAGCATAATCACATATCCTTCCTCCCAGCAGCTGTAAAACATTATAAGGTAGCCTACCACTTTAAAATAAGGCTCTCCTTATAGATTGTTAATACTTTATAGATATGTTAATACGTTAACACTTTATTAATCATTAGTAAGTGTGTATCATGCATTAATTAAGGGTGAGAAAGAGACAAAAGCTACTGGTTTCTTGCCAAATATAGAGCCAAATCTGTTCACCTCTATATTTCATCTGGAGTTGCTGTATTAAACATTTCAGACTAAGTTACTACCTTGTGAGCACGATAACCTCACATGATGTGAGGATGGAATTTAAGGGTTAGGCTTATGAGCTTTCACACAACTAAGAGATTTTCCTATTATTTTAGTTCTTTTGTTTGGGAAGGTTTGTTTTGTATACATGTATGTACTTCAACAGTATGGATACAGCTGCACAGTTTCAGTTAACGCATATTAATTTGTTGGACTTTTTCTTTAAATGTTTTGTATGATGAATGTAGGGATAGTTTTTGTTTTTTCAATATACTTTCAGTTTGTGTTAAAAGGGTAGTGTATTTGTTTAAAAATGCTAAATAACTGTTTATGCTATAAACTGTTTATAGTAAGGCTTAGTCCAACTGTTACAAGCATTTATTGGTCATAAATAAATGGTGATGTTCTACATTTCACAATAAGGCTCCTTGTAACATTTGCAAAAGTTTATTAATCATTAAGAAATGATGCCATGTTTTACACCTGACAATAATGCTCCCTTTGAAAGTTGGTTATATTTACAATATAATGTCAAAGTACAATATTATATGCTAAAGAATTATATTTACAAATGCTCATTGTGCTTAAGGTAGTAACCTAGTCTGAAAATATTTAATACAGCAACTCCAGATGAAATACAGAGGTAAATAGATTTGATTCACTATTTAGCAAGAAACTGGTAACTTTTGTCTGTTGTTTGCCCTTAATTAATGCATGATAAACAGTTATTAATGAAATATAAAGTGTTTACAGATTAATAATAATATCTATGAACTATTTGTTAGCAATTTATAAGGGGAGCCTTATTGTAAAGTAATACATTTTTATAGCTAGACTGGCATAAGTTATCCTGAGCTATCTCTGTAGTTATGCTGCTATAGGCTACTGGAGGACAAACTGACCATTTTTTTCTCACTTTCTTCTTCTACCACTCTCCAATTTGCATTATTTACTGGTATTTCAACTGTTAATTTCATGATTTCTCTCAGGTTTTTTTTTCTCCATAGACGCTACACCTGATCTGGCGTTCTGTTTGGCTGTCATACCTTCCTGGAGAGGGCATAGTCTGCCATCAACAAATTGTTCTCCCTCTGCTATCAACTTTTTACTTTCATGAATATAGAAAATAATCCGACATCAGTTCATCTGTTTCTTTTAGTGTCTCTGCTCTGTCTTCACAAACCCCTAGTCGGTCAGGGCAGATGGCTGCTTGTACTGACCTAGGTTCTGTTGGAGGTTTCTTCCTGTTTAAGTCCATTTAGGACTCTTTGAATTCCTTTGAAAAAAAAAAAAAAAGACAGTTTGTTTTGTTGAACGCACCCCTAACCCCACGTGTTACGTTTCCATAGTCCCGTCACATCGGCTGGCCTCCACCATGTTGGAGGAAATCCGCCCCTGGGCTGCTCCTCACTCCCTGTCAGATTAGAATTTAATCCGAGGAGGAGGAGGAGGAGGACGCGCTATCAAGACGCTGCCTGCATCTTGGAGGGAGTCGTGCCGCGCCAGGGGTTTTTGTGCACACTAAATAAAGGCGTCTCTAGGTCCTGCTGTCACTTTGTTTTTTTCTGCAAATCACGACGGGCGGGTACAAAATGAGCCGCCGGCGGCTCCTTCGTTGCTCTTTCTGCCTGTCCGCTGACTTGCCAAGACGTTAAGATATTAGCTGGCTAACTAGCTGAAAAAGAGTAACTAAATCGGATTACCTGCTTCCTCCTCTGGGTAACATATTCCTTGCTAGAGCTGACAATTACTGCAGCTCAAATGTTCCTTCTGTGTATTCATTGTTGTTTTTAGTTAATTACATTTCTAGAATTGTGCCAGAACCACTACTTTAAGCTTTAATTATTCGCTAGCGTTAATACCGTAAGATTGTCTGGTTGTTAGTAAATTACAGCATAAGAAGAAGTTGGAGGTGGGAAACGTGTCAGGAGCCGTAAACGTTAAAGTGGTACCGCTGACCCAGCCGAAAGTCTGGACGAGCAGACTTATGCGCTAGCCTCTCCACTGGATAGCTGGATCCAGAACTGAAGATCTCTTCTCCCCCTGAAGGCAGCCTCCAGCCGAAGCAGAGATGTCAGGGAAAGATAAAGACAAAGACAAGGAGAAGCAATCCACCACAGAACGGCTTGTAAAAGGTGAGTCAGTGTTACATGGATAGCAAAACCACCTGTAGCTTTTGGCCAAACTTTACCTCTCTTTGTTCAAAGTGGGGAATAAGATGAGGATTATTGCTGTGTGATCAAAATTCAGTGCTTTTTAGAAAAAAAAAAAACAACAACATCCTACTTCCTTTTGCTGGGATACACATTTGGTTTTGTACTGTGGGCCATTAAAACACACCCAGAATGATGTTTTCTTCCATTTACTGACATCACTGTTGTTTCACTGAGGCATGAAGTTTATTAATTTTATTATAAACATAAAGGCTCTGAGGTCTGCATATATCAGCTTATAAAATAGGAACAGAATGCATTGTTAGGTATTTTTGGGAACATTTTAGAAATAATTTCACATTAGAGCATAAAAACAACTTTATCGTGGATGTAGATTTAATACGGTTAAATTTGGGGAAATTTATGCCCTTTAATTTCATCCAAACTTGTTAAAAGTTGTGACCCAAAATACAAAAAAGTTGTTTAAAAAGATATATATATATATTATTTTACCATACAATATTCAACATGTTTTGCCTGTTATTTATTAGACTAAACAATTATTTATTACTATTAGCTTGTAATAATCCTTTTTCTTTTCAGACAAAATGTCACGTTTGTTTCTGTAGGATATGTTTTCATTATTAAAACAGACATCAAACAAAAATACCCTTAACTGCATAAAACAAATCATCTTCAGGAAAACCAAACATGGATTTGTCAAATTCAAACCCTCACCAGTATTCCGACTTTTCTATTAGCAGGAGTTAAAAAAGGCGGCAACATATCATATTCTTTTCATGTTCGCTTTATATTATTGCTGGAAAGTCTGGAAACTAAAATGCATAATGGTAAATGATCCAGCGATCGATGCACACATAGCAGCTGCAAACTCACTGGTGCCTAATATAGTCGTGGTAAAGAAACAGGGTCGACTCCAGAAAAATGTCATATGACTGGCCAAATGAAGGCCCCACTAATACTCTTGGGGCAGAAAAAACCCAAAACCAAAGGCCAGAACAGAATCTCAAGAGTTATATGATGCTGTTGTGATATTTAGGGGGGTGGCTGAACAGAATCAGGAATGAGTCATAGATAAGTGTTGCTTCTTATTGAAACATGTACTTTCCTATCTTAGAGTCATATTAATGAATAATATTATACATATATCTGGCTTGGATGGCCAGTAAATTTATACTATACTGTTATTTGTTGGTTTTGCCATTGGTAATAAGCAGGCCTGGATTTACAAGGATGTGGGGCCCTGGGCTAGTGCCAGTATTGGTGCCCTATCCACGACAGAAAAATTCAAATACTGATGCAAATCACACTACATTAAGAGATAATCCTATACATAAGCGGGTATGAATTGATGCATGGTAGGTTTAATACATCCCCTGAGCAGTAGCGCTATGTTGGTCCCCCCAAAAAATGTACTATGACTTCATAATTTTCAAATACTTGAGTATTGTTTATATTCATAAAAATCCCAAAATAGTAATGCAATTTACCTGATGTGAGCCTATGAGTTTTATGTAATGTACAATGCACAACACACATTTATAAAAAACAAAAAAAAAGAAAAGAAAAAGTCTTTGGGGCCCTGGGCTACTGCCCCTGTAAACCCTGTAAGTCTGGCACAGGTAATATGAAAGTACACTCTTTGTTAAATCTAGGCTTTTAACTCATATTTCATTTCTACCATTTCTATTTTTTTTCTGGATGAAAGTTAAAAGTTAATAATCACCTAGCAGGACCACACCTATCCTGTTATGCTTTTTCTGAAAATACACTCTAGTCCAGCAACCAAACCAGCCACCTAACCATCTTTGCTTTCTTATCACAGCTTTGAAAAAAAAACTGCAACTGAGCTTGTGTTTGCGCTTTGAACAGGCATGCCACCATTTGTTGTTTTGGGTCAGGCAAGTTAGGGGCAACTCATGAGAGAGTATAAGAGAGAGAGCACCCAGCCCCTGCAGACGCAGCCTCCTTCACCAGCACGACTACTTAATACCATCGCAGCCCACATCCCGGTCTGTCTGCAAGGGCACTGGGAGAATGTCCTGCCAGCGGACTGGAATGCTGTAGCGTGAGCCAGTGGGGAGAGAGTGAGTTAATTGTGGAAAGAATCTCCCAAGCAATGTTCCCAACATGGCCAGCCATAGTGTGGAGAGGGAGAGGGGAGGAGAGGAGAGGAGAATAGGAGCAAAAGATAGAACTGTAAGGTGCTGTTAGGAAACCCCAAATCATGCAACTGTTTTTGTGTTTGCACACCACATAACTGTCCTGTGAATTTAAAAGTTTATTTCCATCTGAAATAATAATAATGATAATAATAATAATAAGTGAATGTATGCAGCCGCCAGAGATCACCGCCTGCTATGGCAAACAAACCCCAGGCTGACTGATTTAGCTTTCAAGGCTAATACATTCACCGATAATTAGAGTAATCTGAAGTGGACTTCATGATTCATCCGGCGGCGGTACTGCTCCATTCATCTCCACCCAGCCGCATCTTTGTAATTCAAGCCTAGCCTATTGTGTTGATTTTTGAAACAATGGTGAACATATTCTAGACACTGGCTCATATCGCTGTCAAAAACATTATCCTGGATGGGCAGTGCACGGCGAATGGATGTTTCTTTGTGCCTTGTGTCGTTTGTTGTCATGCCAGACTGGGGGAGTTGATGTGGCGCAGTACCACACGTCTGCACTTTCGAAGAGTTCATCCAACATTCATGCTAATTAGGCCAGGCAGGCTTTAATAGGAAGCCATTGTCAGGGTGGTGGTAGATGATTATTATATTGTTAACTCATTATTTTTAGCTAACCATGCTTTTTACTGGGTTGTGTTAGGAAAAAAAAGGGGGTTAGTTCACCTTGTTATCTGCACATTTTTCTTATTTTTTCCATAGAAATACTCTATTCATACCCCTTGAACCACACTTCAGCAAATTGTATTTGGATTTTATGTGACAGACTAAAACAAAGTGGGACATAATTGTGATGTAGAACAAAAAGGATATATTAATTTTTTTTTTTTTTTTGGAAATCAAATCTGAAAGGTGTGTCTTAGTTTTGTATTGGGTCAATACTTTGTGGAACCACCTTTTGCTGCAATTACAGCTGCAAGTGTTTGGGGATATATTTCAACCAGGTTTGCACAATTTAAGACATTTTTGCCCATTTTTTGCAAGATAGCTCAAGCTCAGTTAATATGCTTTGATCTAAACTGTTCCATTGTATCCATTCATCTTCCAATCATCTCTGTCCAGCCTCCCTGTCCCTGCTGAGGAAAGCCATCCCCATGCTGCCACCACAGTTTGTGTCAGGGGGAAGGTGTGTTTAGCCTGGTGTGCAGTTTTTGTTTTGTCCACACAAAGTTGCGTCCATAATTGCCTAAAAGTTCAGTTGTGGTTTCATCTAACGAAAGCACCTTTGTTATATTTGCTGTATCCCCTCCATGGCTTGTGGCAAACTTTAAACTTTAAATGTGACTTATGGCTTTCCTTCAACACTTTCTTTTCTTTAGTCACTCTTCCATAAACCCACCTGAGCTGTGGGTCTCTGCAGCTCCAGCTGAGATTAAATAACACACAGGTTGACTCTATTCACTAATTATGGTGACTTCTGAAGGATGTTGGTTTCACTGGAGTTTATTCAATATTAGAATGAAGGAGGAATAATAATGCATGCCACATTTTCAGATTTTTGTTTGCAAAAATTGTTGAAAGCCATGCATCATTCTCCTTTCACTTGACAAGTATGTACTACTTTGTGTTGGACTATCACATAAAGGTTTTATTTGAACATCATGAGACGTGTAAATTTTTTAGCAGAATGAATACCTTTGCATCCTGCATTCAAGTTAGCCCAGAATTTATCATGATGATGATGATGATGATGATTACTGGACAGCAGGAAGGCCATTCCTCCTGAGTTGGATGAAGTTTTCAGGTCTGTGACATTGAGACCCATTATTAAAGTCCAGTGAGCGTAATTACTTCCAGCAAGTGCTCGTGATTCTGTTGAAAACGTCTGCGGCCTGAATTTTTTTTTTCACGGTCTGGTTGCGTCCCTGCTCTTGATGCGCTCCTATTCTCTCTTCGTGTCCTTCCAGATCCTGCTTTTGTGCACTCAGGTCCCCTCCGTTTTGTGCAGCGAGGCTTTTAAGTAAACAGCTCCTGGATCTGGAAGCCCTCGCTAATAGAGGCTTTACCTAATCTGTTCTTAAGGCTTGTACCTCAGCTTACAGCTCTCTTCGTGGCCGTGCCTTGTAGGTCTGGGAGCACTTACTGTTTATTTATACCTCACTGGTCAACACATGACAGCTTGTCCTCAGCCCAGGCGAGTCAAGCCCGGTCGGTGCTGCTGCTGTCTGTGGCCTAGCTAACATCAGTTACCGGTAATCCTTACTTTCAGTCAAACACCACCTACAATCCTGTGTTTAGTGCCTGGACTCTATTAGATCAGTTGTAACGACAATGTGTCATGTACTTTGTTTACTATAAAAACAGGAGAGACCTTGAATCCAGGCAACTCTACACTTACACACCACATTGATTATTAGTGACAACACCCACACAAAAAATCTTTAATGCCACTTTCAGGTTGCGCTTTGATTTGCTCTGTGTGGGTGTGATAACATTCTTAGTGTCTCTCTCTCTCCTTCCTGTTCTTGTTCATTGCCTCTGGCACAGCTTTATCACATGAGCAGTCCTGATCTCCACAAGCTGATATTGGTATTTGTGTCACATTTGATATCGTAGGACATCCTGTGCACTGACCTGCACAGAGATTTGCTTATCAGGAGTTTTGGGTCAAACCATCAGTGACAACATCTACTGCGCTGAATAGTTCTGTCAGTTTTTTATGCTTGTCTCTAAATCTGCTATAATAAAGTTTTCTATCCATTCTTATGTTGCATTTCTTGTAATAAGTGATGGCACCCTGAAATCTGCCCCTCATATTGGGCTCCTGAGAAGAAGACAAGTGTAACCCAGAGGTAGAATGGGCTTTAATTAGAATAAATAAATAAATCTTGTGAAAAATACATATACAGTAAATATTATAAACATTGGTGTCATCTAACATAAGGGCATATTGTTATTTGGACATTAGTCTGAGTGTTGCTCCGCTCTGGCCATAGAGTGTTGAGATCCACTTCTCAGCCCTTTGCACCAGTGAGAGAGACCGAAAGTGACATCAATGGAGCGCAGCGGTACAGTAACTGAATTCTGTGATGATATAAATGTACCTGTTGATGTGAAACACTACAGAGAGTCTAACCTAGAGGGCATATTCAAGCTTAGTACCAATCATTGGCATTGGTCAGGGGTTTTTTTTTTTTTTTTTTTTTTTTTTTTTAAATAGAAGATTCAGAGCTTGGAGATCGCGGTCGGGTGGAGCCGAGATCGGCGGTGGAACTCCTCAGAGAACTTGGAGAACTGTTCCAGTAATGGATGGTGAGCCAACACCAACTTGATAAGGAGCCCGGTTGTAGCCAGGAGGTTACAATCTAGAGACCTGAAGCCAGAGAACATTGATCTATTACCCCCTTAGCCAAAGGGGTTAGGTAGAATGTTGTGCATACCGGCACCTGCTTTCCTTGGACAACAACAGTTACTTTGCGCAATAATCTGCAATCAGAGACTTGAAGAACTGAACTTATTTTCACAGACCTGGGGTTACTTTATTTTGAGTGCACTCACAATTGTTTTTGTTTTTTTAAAAAAAATCTTTTAATACTTTGTACTTTGACATATTTGGGATCCCATTTTTTTCACTTTAGTATTTTGCTGTAAATGTTTGCTATTAATTATTAATGCTATTTATTTATTAATGTTATTTAATTTTCTTATTAATTCCATTTAATATATGCAGACAAACTTACTCTTCTGTCTTGTGTTGTTATTTCACTGTTTTAATTCAACCTTTTGGCTTCAGCGAGCAAACTTAAAATCTTCTGATCTGGCCCAAATAAAAACATCTAAATATATTGAATATTTATTAACATCAGACAACATTTGATAGCTATTCCTTTATAGAAGTAGTAAGGAGCTATTGAGTAGCTGGTTATACAAGGCTTAAGCAATATTTTTAGGAGAATGAAAAACAATATGGTAAAGATTTCAAGCAGTTCAGAGTCATTAAAAAAATGAGAAATAGCCCTTTAGTTTAGCACCAATAAGAAGCTGTGAAGCTGACTGTAACTTCATTTTTGTTAGCGGCTTAGTTAGCTTCGGTATGGAAGCTGCTATTGTTGGAAGAAGAAAAAAATTGATCTGTTTTCATTATAAGTAAACTGTTTTAAGCTTGAAGTCAGAGGAAATACAGATGTATTAAGAAGGTATTTAAAAGGCCCATGGGCATCGCAATAGTTATTAGAGAGAAGAAAAGCTGCATTCGGTTTGCGAACCGTGCGTTTGCCACTCCTGCCCTAGCTAATCCAAAAGGAACCTTCTGCCAAATTTTGGGTTTCATTGAATTGGTGCAAATTGACCCAGATCTGAGTTTAGCAGTTACCAGGAATGGTGAACATATTAGAGCAAAGTTGGTCTACTTTATCTTTTTGAACTTTAAAAATCAGTGTCATGGAACTTACTGGATTTGGAAATGTTGGCAGCTTTTGAAAATCTTAGCGTTAGGGTAAGGGGCCCTGTTCTGTAGTGAATATACACAGACAGGTCACCTGACACCTTTGCCTGGGCTTGGGACAAGACAATCTTAGATGGTCTCACCCCCCCCACACCATTTTGTAACAAGTTGAAAGTTAATTAATATTTAGTATTTAAACACATGATTACTTCCACTTCCAATCTGCTCCATACTTTGGATTAGAACAGGTTATAAATTACACTCCTACCACTGAAAGCGAACAATGATATACAGTTGAAACCATATATTTACATACACCAAATAAAAAGACACACATTTTTTCTCACTGTCTGAAGTTAAATGAAACCAAGGTTTTGTTGTTTTAGGTCAGTTAGAATGACCAAAATTATTTCTACATGCTAAATGCCAGAAAACTTATTGAACATTTTTAGAGATTTTTTTGTAACTTTCTTCAAATTCAAAAGTTTACATACATTTGGTCAGTATCAGGGATGATTGTCTTTAAAGCTGTATGACCTGGGTCAAACCTTTGGGGTTTCCTTCCATAAACCTCTGATAGGTTAACTGACACATTTAAATTAATTGGAGGCTCATCTGTGGATGTATTTTAAGGGCACTTCTGGAACACACTACTTTCCGGTTTGACACAATGTGAAAGTCAAAAGAAATCAGCCAAGATATCAGGAAGAGAATTGTGGAGCTGCACCAGTCTGGTTCATCCTTGGGAACAATTTCTAGACTCTTGAAGATGCTGAGTTCATCTGTTCAAACAATTATACACAAGTATAGACATGATGGGAATGTCCAACCATCATACCGCTCAGAAAGGAAACGGGTTCTGTGTCTCAGGGATGAACGGATTTTGGTCCAAAATGTGCAAATTGACCCCAGAACAAAAGCCAAAGACCTTGTGAAGATGCTGCTGAAATTGGTCAGACAGTGTCATTATCCATAGTGAAGTATGTACTGAAATGGACTGAAAGGCCACTCAGTGAGAAGCCTTTACTTCAAGAGAAGCCTTTACTTCAAAAGAAACATAAAGAGCCAGATTGTAGTTTTAAAATACATACAGGGACAAAGACCTTTACTTCTGGAGACATGTCCTGTGATCTGATGAAACAAAAGTGGAACTGTTTGACCATAATGACCATCGTTACTTTTGGAGGAAGTAAGAGAATGCTTGTACCATCCTAATAGTGAAGTGTGGGGATGGCAGCATGATGTTTTGGGGCTGTTTTGCTGTAGGAGGAAGTGGTGCATTTCATAAAATAGATTGCATCATGAGGAAAGAATGTTATGTGGAAATATTGAAGCAACATCTAAAAACATCAGCCAGGAAGTGAAAGCACAGGCACAAATGGGTCTTTCAAATGGACAATAACTCTGAGGATACAGCTAAAGTAGTTATAAAGTGGCTTAAGGACAACAAATTAAATGCTTTGGCATGGCTATCACAAAGCCCTGATCTCATTCCTGTGGAGAAGTTGTGAATAGATTTGAAAAGGCGTGTGAAAGTGAGGTGGCCTACAAACCTGACACAGTTCCACCAGTTCTGTCAAGAGGGATGGGCCAGAACTCCAACAAACTATTGTGAGAAACTTGAGGAAAGAAACCCAAAATGTTTGACTCAAGTCATACAGTTTAAAAGACAATTATCCCTGATACTGACCAAATGTATGTAAACTTCTGAATTTGAAAAAACTGACAAAAAAAATGTCTAAAAAATGTTCTTGCTAAGTCGTTTGGCATTTAGCAAATAGAAATAATTTTGATAATTTTAATTGACCTACAACAAGAGAAGTTTGGTCTGATTTGACTTCAGACAGTAAGAAAAAAAAAACTGCATGTGTCTTTTTACTCAGTGCATGTAAACATATGGTTTCAACTGTGTGTGTGTGTGTGTGTGTGTGTGTGTGTGTATATATATATAACAGGGAAAAAAAAAAAAAAAAAAAAAAAAAAAAAATATATATATATATATATATATATAAAAGATTTCTGAAAGTTGTAGTTCTAAAAGAAACTCTGGAACTGACTAAAATTGGTATCAGCAGGTCAAAGCTTTTGAAAACCAGAGACTGGAAATGGGCCACAGATATCTGATTGCTGCTGCTCAACTTGTAACATTGCTGCCTTAAAAGCGGTGCTGCATCCAAGCTTGAAGCCATGAGTTGGTGGCATAATGCATTTGCTGCCTGGCTTGTTATTAGCCTCACTAACTATAATCCCTTTTAACTGTTTCAGGTGATGTAAGTGAGAGAGCCCAGATTACTCTCTGATACATTTGAGCGAATGCAGAGTAATCTGCAAACAAAGCTGCTGTCATTGTTTAGGCACAGAGTGATTATTATTTTATAACTGGAAGTTGGACTCTATACAATACACTTCATATTTGTTACTCTATCTTGCTGTCATGTGAGAGCATTAGGTAATCAATGTCCTTCTAATTGCCTACAAGCTCTTATCAAAAGCCATTGAGTGCCTTTTTGTAGCAGAGAGCTATTGTTTTTATTTAATCTCTAATAGATGTGGACATGCTGTAAGTGAACCACCTTCCCAGTGCTGGAATTTCTCTGTCAAGCTGTCCAGTTTTACTTGCTCACTTAACAGCTTTTTGATCATGAAAAACTCGGCTCTCAGCTTCAAAGACAGTGACCTTTGTGATGGCGGTAAAAGGATTGTGTAGGTGGTGCGGAGCAGCTTAACTTAGGAGGGGAGGGGTTCGTGCTTGCCTTTCACATCACTCACCTGGCCTGAATATGACAATGTCTGCCTCAAATTCTGTACGGTTATGATGGAAATGTGCATGTTTTGGCAAAATTAATGGATTGGATTGTTTATACAAGTTTTATACACAGGCACCAGTTTAAGGTTTGTGATTAGCTGAAATTTTGTAGAGTTAATTAGGGCTGAAACGATGAATCGGATTTATTGTGATTAAATGATTGTAATAATCGTCAACTAATTTAGTATTCGATTAATTGATAACCACAGTATACAGACTCAAAAAAAGGACATTTGCTAAAAGACAACACACTCAGAGCAGTAATTATGCCAAAACAGTACAAAAATAGTTATATTTTCCATTTAAACTATAAAAAAAACTGTCTTAAGTGGCATAGTTTTAGCTTCACCTGGTTCAAATTCTGTAAAAAAAAATAATAAAAATCTCCTATTAAGTACTGTTTGCTATCCAATTATTGATCAGTTAATCCATAATTAATTAACAGATCAGCCCTACATTGTTTTGATGTTAAGTCAGGCAGAAAGGGCATTTCACATGTTGATGTTAGAAGGTATTCTTTTGAGCTGCAGATGCATCCTTTGCTACAAATGATCAAGAGTACACTACAGGAATGCTATGTAATTGCATTTTAGGCAACAAAATGTTTCTTATTTAAAAAGGAATTGAATTATTTGTTTATTTGCATCTTTTAATTTATTTCTAATATTGTATAAAAAAGTCTTAGGTCTTTCAATAAAAAATCTGCAGAATGTACCAATTTTTCTATCTGATTAATTGTCAGAATAATCGATAGAATCATCAATTACTAAAATAATTGTTAGTTGCAGCTCTAGAGTTAATACTGCAATACTCCCAGTGATGAAAAGGCAATTTAAATCTATTTTAACAGAACCCATTCTGCTTTATTTTTCTGTACATTTGTAGAGGGTTTCAGAGCTTAAAACAGTTCCCCGTACATGTTTACTATAAGAAAATCTGTTTTGTTTTTTCTTTGTTTTCCAACAGCTGTGCCATACCCTCCACAGCATAAGCTAACTATGAAAGAACTATTTGAAGATGGGAAGCCTAATGCTGAGCTGCTCCGCAACCACCTAGTCAAAGAGGGCAGAGTGGAAGAGGACGTGGCTCTGAAGATCATCAATGATGGGGCCAACATACTCCGCCAAGAGAAGTGCATGCTCGAAGTTGAGGCGCCTATAACAGGTAAGATGACAAATACCAGAGGCTGCATATATAGTAGATATAAACTTTGTATATAGCTGGCTTTTTTACTGCAGTGAGCGACTGATAGGGCCCTGTGAAAGTATTCACACCTTTTGAACCTTTTCTCATGTTACAACCACAAAGTTCAGTGTATTTAATTGCAATTTTATATCGCAGAACGGAAGGGCAATGTGAAGTGGAAATACAGTGATTCATGGTTTCCTTTTTTTTTTTTTTTTGTTTACAAATATAAATCTGAAAAATGTGCCATGCATATATATTAGCTTCAGGTCTTTTTAATGGTATGTCTCTACCAGCTTTGCACAGATGAAAAGAGTCTGTGAAGAGTACACAGCCAAAAATCTCCCCTGGAATTGGGTCAGAACTTTGACTAGGCCATTCTTGCATATGGACATGCATTGATCTAAATCATTTCAAACGTTTTGCCACATGGTCCAAGATTGTTAAGACAAAAGTGCTTGTGGGCCACAAAAATCTAATTTATTTCTTTTTTTTATTCCCCCCAAAATGTATTGATTTTTTTTTTTACATGCTCAACAATAAGAATTTTTGCAGGGAAGGAATCTGTATAGTTATGGATTTGTATTGTTATAAAATTGTTTTAAAGGTTTGCCACATCAACAGAAAGGAAAATGGGCGAGTCTATTTTGGAGTTCAAGTCAGTGGATATTTGTGGTCTTATTTAGTATGAAACTGAAAAGAAACCAAAAAGTATGATTAATGCTTTGTGTTTGCTCTAAAAAATTAATCTGCATCAAATTAACTTAGATTTATTTTTTGTAATTAAACATTTTCTTTATAGGTAATCTCACTTAGACAGAGGCTCATTCTCAAAACAAGCCTTTTCTAAATACAACAAACATATAATGTTATACAGAAGTCATGTAATATCAAGTTAGCTTGCCACCTGTAGAGGACATCAATAGTAGTTAGAGACTTTTAAAATGGCTGCATTTATTACCAGCCTGCAGAGAGTTATTGCATTTTACTTGAACTGTTATATACAACCAAATATTGCTTCTAATGCTGTCCTTTGGATTGTGATAGTGCACACTTTGATATCGTGATGACGATTTTGATTTAATATATTGTGCATTTAAATTTTTTTTTGTGTCTTTGTTTGATTTTTGACATCTGCACAAGCTGGGGTAACAAGATTTATTTTCACCTGGTGATGAAGCTTGATAGTGTCAAACTCTGAAAAGCATTGTGGAGATTCTTTCACAAACTCATAATGTTAATAACGCTAGCTGGAACAAGTGGACATTCTAAGTTCAGTACCTCAAAAAGCTGTACCTTCAGACTGTTTTGCATGCAGTTATTTATTAATTTAAGGTATTTTACTCTAAAATAATTACAGGTAAACCCCATGTAAAGCACTCTGTGATAGTGGAGATCATTTCTCAAAAACAGGTGTTTAGTTGAGCACAGAAATTATTGCAGAACATTTTTCTTGTGTGATTTCTGAAACCATGCATATAATGGCCAACCTCTTCTAACCACAAATTTGTTGTTCCTAGGATAAAATAAGATATAGCTTTATTAATCCCCCATAGAGTAGATTTCAGTTGACATAGCAGCACACAGAAATAACAAGAAAATCAAACTATACAAGATCAGGAATAGTCTCTGTCAGTTTGGTGCTGTGGTATTGTGGAGCCTAAAGGCTGATGGCAAAAATGAGCCTCCAAAGCACTTTGAAGCCTGGGGCTGAATGAGTCTGTGGCTGAAGGAGCTCCTAAGCTGTCTCTGCTCAGCATAGAGAAGATGAGGGGGGTTGTCCATGACAGCCTTTAGCTTCTCTCTTATCCTCATCTCAGTCACTACCTCCACACTGTCCAGTTCCATCCCGCTGCCGAGCTGACCTTCCTCACCATCTCACCCAGTTTGTTGGCGCCACAAGACCCGATGCTACGTACCATGCCTCTTTTTATTCCTGGTTCTGATGCTGCTGCCCACTGATCAGTGGAGGAATGAAATAAGCTTAAAAAAGACACTCGCTCTTTCGGACTTTGAAATGACAGCATCACAACAGAGGGTTCTTGATACACTGATTACAAATTAGTGATTAGCTTTATTCCGCCATAGCTGGTAAATGTGTTAACTGTGAACTTCACGTTTAAAAACCTGCATGCCATACAAAATTGTATTTAATAAATGTGCTTACATTTTTAAAAGTTTAAGTAGGCAAGTAGGCAACTCTTTTAAAAAAAAATAATAAGAGTTTCGCACATAAAAAAACAACACAATCTTTAAGGAAAAAAACATGTTCGATGCATAGGTAAGGGTTCTACAAGGCCTTTCTTTTTTGTCTTTTTCCATTTCTTTTCTATCTACATGTCAATTGCATTTAAAATAAACCCAAAGCTATTTCTAATAAAGTTTTTTAAATATATATATCAAGTGGAGCATTGTAGCGAAAGCCATAATGCTCCACTTGTGAAAGTATTTCTATTGGGCTTCTGGGCTTTTCCTTGGCACTCAGACAATAATTCTGATTGCTACACTGACAGACAGGACAGGTAAAAAAATACATAAATCAATAAAGATGCATATTTAAGAAGGATGATTTCGTCTTTTTGCAGTATGTGGTGATGTCCACGGACAATTCTTTGACCTTATGAAGTTGTTTGAAGTGGGGGGATCACCCAGTAACACACGGTACCTCTTCCTTGGTGACTATGTGGATCGAGGTTACTTCAGTATTGAGGTAAGCTATAATCATATTACAATTCTCAAGGAGGTAAACTATTTATTGTGGTTATGGATAAAGGCTATTAAAGTTGTGTTCTGTTGTCTAGGTGAGATTTCCATTTTTATATATATATATATATATATATATATATATATATATATATATATATATATATATATATATATATATATATATATCACTGATATATAAATACCAGATACCAATACCATTGGTATAAATACCAATATGATAGCACTGATCTTGTTCTTGCCGTTGAGCTGGCTTCTCAGGACTTGCCTTACTCGTTGGAGGTATTTGGCCGTGGCTCCTTTCCTTGTGACCTCATCGAGGCTGCCATTTGCTTGTGGTATTCCCAGGTACTTGTAACTGTCCTCAATGTCTGCTATTGTTCCCTCTGGGAGTGAGACCCCTTCTGTGTGGATGACCTTCCCTCTCTGTGTAACCATCCGACCACACTTCTCTAGTCCGAATGACATCCCAATGTCAGTGCTGTAGATCCTGGTGGTGTGGATCAGTGAGTCGATGTCTCGTTTGCTCTTAGCGTACAGCTTGATGTCATCCATGTAGAGGAGGTGACTGATGGTGGCTCCGTTCTTGAGTCGGTATCCGTAGCCAGTCTTGTTGATGACTTGGCTGAGGGGGTTCAGACCTATACAGAACAGCAGTGGGGACAGAGCGTCTCCTTGGTATATGCCACATTTGATGGACACTTGTGCAATTGGCTTGTAGTTGGCTTCAAGGGTGGTTTTCCACATCCCCATCGAGGCTGCAATGAAGGCTCTTAGAGTCCTGTTGATGTTGTACATCTCTAAGCATTCAATGATCCAAGTGTGTGGCATTGAGTCATAGGCTTTCTTGTAATCAATCCAAGCCATGCACAGGTTGGTGTGTCGGGTTTTGCAGTCTCGGGCGACTGTTTGGTCTACCAGGAGTTGGTGTTTGGCTCCTCTGGTATTTATGCCGATGCCCTTCTGTGCTGTACTCATGTATTTATCCATGTGCCCACTTATCTTAGCTGCTATGATGCCTGACATGAGCTTCCATGTTGTAGAGAGACAGGTTATTGGCCGATAGTTGGATGGGACCGAACCCTTTGAGGGATCCTTCTGGATCAGGATTGTGCGCCCTTCAGTTAACCATTCAGGGTGAGTCCCACTTTGTAGCAGCTGGTTCATTTGAGCTGCCAGTCGCTCATGGAGGGCAGTGAGTTTCTTTAGCCAGTAGGCATGGATCATGTCAGGACCTGGTGCTGTCCAGTTTTTCATACCTGAGACTCTTTCTTGGACATCTGCCACTGTGATAGTTACTGGGGCTTGCTCAGGGAGGTTGCTGTGGTCATCTCGTAGAGAGATTAGCCACTGTGCATTGCTGTTGTGGGTCGCCTCCCTTTCCCATATGCCTTTCCAGTACTGTTGGGTCTCCAGCCTTGGTGGGTCTGCTCTGTTGTTATTACCCTGCCATTGAGAGTACACTTTAGCTGGTTGGGTGGAGAAGAGCCGGTTAATCCTCCTGGCTTCATTTTCTCTCGTGTACCTCTTTAGGCGACTGGCCAAGGCTTGGAGCCTTTGTTTGGCAGTTTCGAGCGCTTCAGGTATGGGCATCTGGCTGTACCGCTTGGGTACCGGTCTTTTGATTGCACCTCTTTGGAGCTCTGACAATTGGCTCACTTCCCTCCTTGTTACCTTGATTTTAGCCTCTAACCGTCTTTTCCATGGTGGGTATTGAATCTCATGGTTGCTCCTATAGCCGAGCATCTCAAGGATCACTGATGCTGAGTTGTACACCAGCTCATTGGTTTCCGTTATGGTGTTGGTAGGGATCGTTCTCAATGCTGCATTCACATCTTCAATGAGACTTTCTGATGGTACTTCACTCAGCCGTTGTAATTGGCATCGGGATTGCCTGGTGTTCATTCGGGCCACAATCCTACCTCTCAGGTCAGTTGCTGCCTCGTTCAGCTGTGATGGTTCGTTCATTATTGGGGCTGCATACCCAATCTCCGGGTGGGGAGTTGAAGCTAACTCCCCTCTGATCTGGCGTCCTGGCTCCCCCTTGCCGTAGCATTTGTGTTGTACCTCGTCTATCTCAAGTTGTGACAGCATTTGCTGTTTGCGGATGTTGGAACACTGAGCTACTAGTTGTTTGGCAGTTAGCGTTGAATGGGGATGTCGACGTAACCATTCCTCCCGCATTCTTTGCATGTAACCCCTCTGACTAGGGTTACTTGAGTAGTAGCATTCCAACAGATCCAAGTTTTCACCTCTCGCCCAATTCCGTCTTGTTCCAGTAACCCATTTTTCGTGAAGGTGCCCTGGTTCCCCAGCACCTGACGCAGACCTTGTTTGGCCGGGCGACGTCTGAGCCGGCATGGCGTGTATTCCTTTGTCACTCATCATGAGGTAGGCAGTAGCGCGAAGGATCTTGCCTAAGGACCCACACTGGATATCTCAACCAAGCGACCCGGCCTGGATTCGAACCCCGGTCTCCCGGGTGAAGGTCGGGTGACTTACCCATTGAGCTACCCAGCCGCTCAATGGTATTGTATATTGTGCACAGCACAGAGGCACTCATCCTGGCTGCACAGGAACAGGCCCTAAACACCAGAGCAATAGAGGCTCAGATCTACCACACCAGACAAGATCCAAGGTGTAGATTGTGCAAGGAGGCCCCTGAGACAGTCCAACACATAACAGCAGGGTGCAAGATGTTGGCAGGGAAAGCGTACATGGAACGTCATAACCAAGTGGCGGGCATAGTGTACAGAAACATCTGTGCAGGATATGGACTGGAAGCCCCGAGATCTAAGTGGGGCACACCCCCAAAGGTGGTGGAGAATGACCGAGCTAAGATCCTGTGGGACTTCCAGATCCAGACAGACAAAATGGTAATGGCGAACCAACCGGACATCGTGGTGGTGGATAAACAACAGAGGAAAGCCGTTGTGGTGGATGTAGCAATACCAAGCGATTGCAACATCAGGAAAAAGGAACACGAGAAACTGGAGAAATACCAGGGCCTCAGAGAGGAACTGGAGAAGGCCTGGAAGGTGAAGACCACAGTGGTGCCTGTGGTCATCGGGGCCCTCGGGGCAGTCACCTCCAAACTGGAGCAGTGGCTAAAACAGATCCCAGGAACAACATCAGACATCTCAGTCCAGAAATGCGCAGTTCTCGGCACAGCCAAGATACTACGCAGAACCCTCAAGCTCCCAGGCCTCTGGTAGAGGACCCGAGCTCAGAGGTTGAGAAAGACCACCCGTGGAGGGTGAGAAGGGAATTTTTTTTTTTTTTTATATATATAAAGCTCCCTGGCAGGAAGGAGGTGTTTGTAATATGTTTGAATTCATGCCTGTAAAATTGTGGCCTTTTTTTATTATTGAAAGTCATTTCTGTGCAATAGTTTCCTTCAGTGTGTTTGACTGTGTTACTTTTTTATTTAAACCTGTGGTGTGAATCTGTGCAGACCTTATCAGGAAGGTGCATCGTTAGTGAGAGACTTTCCCATAGCTTTCGCAAAGTCTGACTACATGGAGGTTCAGTATTTGCTCTCATCACAAACTTCACTGTATTAAATGCCAGTAGCACACCTTGGGCCTCATTAAAGCCCTTGTTGAAGTCTCTGTTATTTACTAAACTAGGTCAACTGCAACTGTGTGTGATAGTTGGATTTGATAGTACAGTGCCTTAGAAAAGTAGTAACACCCACTTGAACTTTTAAAAATGTTGTCACATTACCGATACAACCTATGTATTTTATTGGGATTTTATGTGATAGATCTACAACCTGTGGCTCTTTGGATCTTCCACAATGGCTCTTAATACCTTTAACTTTAACTTTCTTTTTCTTTTTCTACTCTAAAAATACCAGTAATATTTTTTAGATCTATTTATATTTTTGGGGAGGCTTCTACTGCTTCTTCTTCTTCTTTTTTTTTTTTTTCCATCATTTCAAAAACATCATTTCAACATCCTGTAGAAGAAAAAGTATCTGTCCACTTTTGGCAAGAGTTTTATTTTTTTCTTTATTTTAAAACCTAAAAGTAGAAACAATATGTTTTGTGTTTTTTTTGGATTGCAAATTTCCTAATGTAGATATTTATCAAGGATGTTAAGTTGTCTTTTTCAACAGGTACTGAAACATGTCTCTTTGGATTGTAAAGGTTGCAGACCACTGTGATAGACCAACACCAGGTAGTGCATACTTGAAAAACAGAAAGAAAAACATTTATAAGATACATGTTTTTACCTTTTTATTTTTACAAAAGAAAAACAATCTTAAAAGTGTGGCTTGCATTTTGTATTCAGTCCCCCTCCCCCATACCAGTGCATCATAGAACCTTGTGCTGCAATGTTTCTTTTGAGGTACTGGTTTTGCAAAATGGCTTTAGCTCAGCCAGATTGGATTAGTCTTATGCCAGTTCATTCTTAACAAGAACTAAACTCACTTAAGACATGAAAAAAAAAAAGATCAATGTTCATAGTTCGTCACCTAAATATTTTGAAATAAGTTCACAGCTCCAGCTTGAACTAGTTTTCGTTCATTTATTAGAATAGAATTGAATAGAATAGAAACTTTATTGTCCCAACTGGGAATTTTTGCTCAGTGAGTAAACACATGACTGATTATGGAAAAAAAATTAAAATTTAAGGAAAAAAGAGTTTCCTCTAACTAACTGTCACTCTAGTTACCAAGCAGAGATCAGTGATTTTCACTCAAATGGCACTTTATTAATTCTTGTGAGAATGAGAATGGGAAGCAGAAATATCACAGACGCTTGCTGTCTGTTCAGTCTGTTATAACTAAACAAAGAGTCACTTCCTTCTTATACCAGGTTTATCACTGAGGGTTGTGACAACACAGTTACTCATCAGAGGTCCGGGAACCAACATTCTGGCTCGGATCAGCAGCATTGTAACTCTTCAGTTAGGATGTTTACAAAGACCAAACCTTGAACTTAGGGAAGACCTTCATCCTTTATCTCTCTGTGGTACCTCTTGGCATCTCTAAACCCTCCCTAAGTTCCAGCAGGGGTGGAAAAACAAAATGAAACAATAGACTCACTAGGTAGAATGAATATTTTTTTCCCAACTAAACTTTATTCCAGGCTGTCCTAAGTGTTAGAGAGAAACTACTTTCTAAAATTCCACAAACAATGACACAGGCCTCAACATCAACTTATAATACCTTGTCTGAAATAAGGTATAAAAAATACATCAAGTCATTCACAAACTAGCATATGAACTAGGGCTGCAACTAACGATTATTTTAATAAAAGATTAATCGGTCAATTATTTTTTCGATTACTCGATGAATTGGGAAAAAAAAATCATTACTTCCTTTTAGGGTGCAGTTTCTGTAACTTTCGGTGATGGACGGTCCATACTTAAATGTGAAACTGATCTTATCCACCGATTTTTTTTCTACCAACACCAGGGTCTGAGAGAGGGCTGCCTTTAACAATAGCAGGGCTACTGTTGCAACTTTTCTGCTATATTTAGTACAGAAACAAATCGGTATAGGCCAAAATCAGTCAGGCTTTTTAAATATGATCGTCCAGAAAACTGCACCCCTACTTTCTTTTAATAACAGCAATCAGTCTGTAGAACAGTTGATTGGTGTAATATATGCAATGACCATTAATACAAACAAAATATACATAACAGCTATTGAAGATATGTCTACATATTCAACAGAACACTCCGAAGGGGAAAAAAATAAAAATGTTTTCTATTCACCTTCCATGAACTGTAGTTATATATCTCTTAATTAAATCTCTCTTTATCTACAGTATCTTTCTCTCTCTCCCTCCAACTGTCAGGCAAGTCTTTCCTTACCAAGCTCAGTCATACACATCTGGGGGGGGGGTGATTTCTCCTCAGACATCCAAACCAGGTCAACACCTTTTATTCAGTGATGACTGGATTTTTGCTGCGTGTCAGGGGCAGGGCATGAAGAACTTCAGCTATTTCTAATTGTACCTTAGCCATATGTACCATGCGACTGTTTCTTTCTACGCGCTCTGTCTGCAGGCGGGAGCGTGTATCCACCCGCGTGCGAGCGCACCTGACTCAGCGCGTGTGAGAGTCGGTGACAGAGTAAAAGCGCGTGTTTTTCGTTCAGCTTTTGTCAACTTTGGTGTTGGCGCTTTTGAACGTGCGCGATGAGCTCGTGCAAGCTGAGCAAGCGGTGTGGCACAGCGCGCGCACCCACGCACTCAATTCAATGCGTCAACTTTAAACCTCGTTGGCGAGGCGGGGGACGGTGGGGGCTTGGATAATGGTAGGGGAAACACCGAACTCCCTTCATCCTCATCGATCATTCCAACATGTTTCCATGCTGTGTCAAATCACTTTTGCAAAGATTGCATATTACGGTTTTTTGTTTGTTTTTTTGTTTGTTTTTTTTGTTTGTTTTGTTTGTTTTTTTTTAGCTTCGTGAAGTGCTCCCACACTTTTGATGACTCAGATCGAACCTTTTTCTCTGCCTCGGTCATTTCTACAATTTACCTAATTCCCTTTGAAAACACTGCCTCCGCCTTGCTCCGTTCAACTTCCTCAGTAGGTAGGTTGAGGGTTTTTTTTTTCTTCTTCCTTTTTTTAAAACATTAATTTAGTCAGCCAGCATTGACAAAACTGCCATTGTTGAAAACGGCCCGGCGAGATGGTGAGTGAGGCATAAATCACGCGACACAACGAATCGATAATGAAATTCGTTGCCAACTATTTTAATTGTCGATTTTTACCGATTTGATCGATTCGTTGTTGCAGCCCTGGTATGAACAGAGATGGCCGATAGGGTCGTAAAATTTTGCAGATTTTTTTAGTCAACGGCAGCTGTGACCGTATGTCACTGCTGTCAAAGCCCCTCAAAACACAAATACTGTTCTTAAAAAACATATCTACTTTGAAATAGACTTCTTCAGGACAGCCATTACATAAATAAGTGTGATTTTTTTAAAATCACTAAACTGCACACAGTAACTGCATGTAATCATATTTTTGATTTTATCAATATTTTTTGATGCCCTCATGGAGCCAGAAGTGGGAAAAGTGGTAAAAGTAACAATCTAGACAATACTGTCAGTTTTGGGGGCTTTCAGAGATCATTAATGGGAATTTATCATTGTCATAGTTAAACAAAATTCTTTTCATAAGAAGACATATTTCAAGATAATGATAAGACGATAAATGGCCATCACTACGTATAGATATATTTAATAATGTCTGACTTTCCAAAACAGCTGCTCTCATTCACACATTTTATAATATTCTCATCAACAGAACAGAACATTTTGACTGTAAAGTGATTCATTTTGACTGTTTTTTAAAACTAATTTTAACCCTCTTATGATCATCAAGCCACCAAAGGTGGGCTTTACCAGGAGGTTTTCTTTCTTTTTTACCTCATTTTTCCTCAGTCAGAAACCCACAATAATAATGAAAAATGCTAATAACAATTTAAGATCTCTCAGACAAAACCAAATTTATTTATTGCTATAGTATTGGTCATAATAAAGTTAACCCACCACAATGTTCCTTTTTATTAAAATCCAGATTGTGTTTAAGCACATTAGCTGACCGAATCTTCAATCATGTAAATTAAATACATCTCTGCTGTTCTTTCAATTACTTACCCGCAGGATGGTTAAAGAAAGGAGTTTCAAGCTGAGGCTACTCAGCTTGTCTTTGCTCCATTTCAGATAAATAAACAAGCACAAAATAATGTTTGTTTTTGGTCCCACGTTCTCCTTGCAAATGAGATCTAGATCTCAATGGGGTTTTAACCTGGTTAAATAAAGGAAATGAAATCCAAAGCATATGACCCCTCATTGAAACCCAATAGTTTTACGGGTTGGAGCCTTCAGTTAATATCCTAAAGAGAATGTAAAGGCGATGTAGTCAAGTTTAAAGCAAGGACAGACGTGATGAGCTTTATAACCAGTGCGGGGCCCGCATGCACAGACACTGTGCAGAAACCAAGTGCGTGCCTGAAGGTACTGTGGCTCTTTGTGTGTGAAAGTTCCAAAGTTAGCACCTAAAAATACAGTCAATCTTTTGTTCACCTCCAAACAGAGTGATGTTAAATGGTGTCAAAGTAACTTTTCCCCACTAAACTTTTAAATGGCGTCAAAGTAACTGTTCTCCACTAAAAATTGCCTTTGTTCATGTTCAAACCTCTCAAAAATGTGAGCTCCGCTCTTGAATGCATTCATTTGATCACGTCTGGGCACAACACCAGATTGGATGGAGACAACAGTAATTTACAGTTCAAACCACAGATTCTTGATCAGTTTCAATGTTCTTTTGGCTTTCTTGCTTCCATGGTATAGTCGTTGCACAGTGCTCAGTGAGGTGTCTAATGCTTGGGATATTGTTTTAGAACCTAACTCTGGTTCAAACTTCTCCACAGCTTTATCCTATATGCTTTATCTCCTGTGTTTCTTGATGCTTGTTCATAAATGTTCTCTAACAAACCTCTGGGACCTTCATAGAACATCTGGATTTAACATACATCTGAACATCTGAGATTAAATAGGGAGACTGCTGAAGGTAGCTGCTTGCACTGGATTTTATTTAGGGTGAGTTGCAGGGTATGAATTCATCTTCAAAGTACTGTAGATGTCATACAGCAAAATATTCATTTGAAAAAGTAAACAGCTTCTACTTAAAACATTACTTTTTATATGAATAGACTCTAAGCATTATGTTAAAAATTTACTGTTGTGGAAATTTGAAGATCAAGACATTGAGATTGAAATACTTTAAAAACTACTTCTTACTCATGCCACATAAAATTCTAACAAGGTAGAGTCTCTAATTTTTCTTTAATCAATATTTTGGGGGGGGGGGTTTAAAGATTTTTTTAGGCTCTAGTGGCCTTCATTGAACAGTGATTAGACAAGAAATAGGGAGGAGAGAGAAGGAGAAGACATGCAGCAAATGGCCCGAGAGCGGTAATCGAACCCAGGACAGCCGCATCAAGGACTACAGCCTTTGGACATGGTGCACGCACTCTACCAACTGAACCACCCAGCGCCCAAGATTTTATTTTTGCAGTTTACAAAAACCATTTTTTTCAAAGCTAGCAATGAATACTCGCTGAAATGTTTTAGAAATAGGAATGTAAAAGGTAATGTGCTTTATGGTCAAATTTACCAATAAGGGCATCAGCTGCCTACCGTGCAAGCTTGTTGCCATGGCATTATGATCAGGGCTGACTTCGGTCTACATTTAGCAGCATAATGCTGCCATCAGAAAAGGTCAGTAATTAGGGATGCACTATATATTTGCAGTAACATCAATATCAGTATGTGTATGTGAGAGAGGGAGAGGAGAGAGTTGGCCATATGGAGAAAGGGTAGGAAATTCCCTGTACTGTAAAGGCTATATTCTTTAGTATCACATGAACAGTAATAAGATGGATATAGTGGGAAGCATTACAGGACACAGTTACCTTGGTAACAAGGAGTCAGTGTTGCCTCTTCAAGCATTGCATTGTCGCTGCAGGCCAGCAATTTTCCGAAGTCTAACATTAAGAGATGTTAGCACTTTGTTTTTTCCATCTTCTTATCTTAACTCAAGAAATTCCCCTTTAACCCAGAGAGTTTTGTCTGTAGACAGTCACTCATAGCTTTTAGCTCTGCCTCTGCACACAAGGCTCATGGGCATCAGACAGAGAGAATGGTCATGTCATAGAGAGCAGAGGTCTCTTATTAAAACACATGTCAGTTTCCAGCCCAAGTTTCCAAGCAGTAGCCCTCCTTCTGCCTCCACGCCCACAGCTCCGTTAACACGTTTACAGAACCTTCACCTCCCGATTTTCTTCCTTATAATAGACATGAAAAGACATGCTAGTTGTAGCTCCCCCTCCCCCTCTCCTTTTTATGAACATTGTCAGTTACGTGAGTACACACCTGCTGGCTCTTGTTTCCTTGGCATCTTGTTCCAGCGACTTTAATAGCAGGCTATGGTTGGTGTGCATATTAAAAGAGTGGGCTGAGAGTGACAAGTGGCAGCTATTGAACAGCGCCTTGTCTGAGCTCAGAGTAGAAAGCTACCTTATTTGGATTGAAAATGTTGCTGTGCTCTTTTTTTAATTGGGACCGCTTATGTGTTCAGAGGAAACATTATTGCTTCTAAGATGAAATGAGTTGGTGACAGAACAACAAATTATTGTTTGTATGGTCAGACTTGTCTCCACATGTTGGTAGTTCAAATTGCTTGTATTTATTTATTTATTTATTAAAGCTTTGTTATTTTAGGACTGGCTGCCAGGACTTTATCATGTTGTGGCTTTTTCTGTGCTAAATAGGTTTTATGTATTACAACACAGAACCATTCCTTGGACTTTAGGTGAATAAGCCTAAAGATAAATTCATCTTTTATGGGAGTAGTAGAGTCTCACTCTGAAAAAAATTGAAAACCCCAGCCTTAAGTATGAGATGGGAAAAAATATTTTTAATAAAAGAATTGTTTACTTATTTAAACAATGTAAGGGTATGGCTATTTATTGCAGTTACAGTAACACATTTAAAATAAATTGAACAGATTTACTTATACTTTACTTATATTAAAAGAATTACTGTGGACTTATATTTCTTCCAACAAGCTCTGGCATTAGGAACTTTTTGGAGTACCAGACCAGGAGATTTTAAAAATAAACCGTCTTCTGTGTGCGTCTTAGTTCCAGGCCTAAATCCTATAGAAAACCTGTGGGCTGAGCTGAAGAGAAGCAAAGGAAAGCGAGAACCCAGGGCTCTGGACAGAGGGATTGTGCATGGTGAAATGGTCAAAGATTCCTTCTATGTGCGCCAACCTTGTGAAATATTATAGAAGAGAAAGGGCCGGGACTTTAACATATTCATTTTGATTAATTAATTAGATAGATTTTAATGCGTTAAAATTTTTTATGCAATTAATTGTTTTTTGTTGGTTTTTTTTTACATACAAAAGTCTCAAGCCAGAATTTTTGTATTGTGTTTCTGGTACACCGGTAAATCTGACGCACAAGCGACATTTGCTTTTAAAAACTGCTTTTCTTGGCCCACTGCTTGTTATTTTTTCTTAAGAAAAAATCCATCTGATGGGACGCTGGAAAAGACTATTGTTGTTTGTTAAGTGTGCAAAAAGGAGCTGGCCTATCACCAAAGATATTCAAGCCTAAAATACCATCTCAATGCAAAACATGTTGCAGAAGCACAAACGTCCGCAACGCTCATGTCAGCGTCCACATTTCTAGAGAAGTATTTTTTCAAAGAAGTTACTTGAATGATCAGGGGTTTCTGAAACACTTGAAAGCTGAATGGGCATACTAGCACTTTGCACCAATCTGATGGTAGAATAACCTACATAGCAGATTAAAAACAATAAATATCTTTCTTATTGAGCTCATTTTTCTATTTATTGAATAATTTCAATAATAAAAAAGGTTTTTGAATTGAAAATGTTGGTCGTTTTATTGATATATAGTTTTCGATTAAAATGCGAATAATTGCAATTAGTTAATTACAGACCCTGCTATTAACTTGATAAAAAATTTTAAGAGTCCCGCCACTAGGAGGACAAAATGCTGTCCTCATGGCAAAATTCTAACAGCAGTGGTGCCAAAAATTGTCCCACTTATAAAGTTGTTCAAAAAGCTTTTTTCCTGAAATATATTTTTTTCACCACTGACTCATTGTAATGAAATGAAAGGCTAAATCTTCTGAAAAATCTAGAGTAAAATGATACTGCTGCAATAAAAGATAAATTTATTTTAAGGCTTTTTACACATCTTTACCAGGGGTGCCAATAAATATGGTTGGCACTGCAATGCCTGATAAAGAATGATATCTTGAATATTTTGTTTTTAAATCTGGAGCATCTCTGCATGTCTCACTGCCTTTATTTGTTCCAGAGTATCATGTAGTTGACATTTCTTTCTGCTGTTGTCTTTCTTCAGTGTGTTCTCTACCTCTGGTCACTTAAGATCAACCACCCCACTACACTCTTCCTGCTGCGTGGGAACCACGAGTGCCGGCACCTAACCGAGTACTTCACCTTCAAACAGGAATGTAAGTGCAGCACTTTTCTCTATATCAAAGCTAAGCAATCTAGTGTGCTCTTACACACTTTGTACTACTTCATAGTAGCTTGTCAGTCTGATTTCAGACAGTCTAGGCAAAGAGGTGGGGCACCCAGTGACCTATCTACCCCAAGAAAACAACAAACGATCTTTAACTAGGACAAGGATGTTTTTGAATATGTGTAAACTCAGGGAGACCCATCAAAAGATGGAACAGATTATCAGCATAAAAGTCCCAACAGAAGAGATGACTTTCCTTTTCATGTTACAGATGAATTGCTGGAGAATGAAAAGCAACAAAGCATGACGTTGATGTTTTTCAAAGAGCTGCACACCTACTGAGATCAATCTGCAGCAGCTGTGTGTGTGGGGGGGGAGGGGGGCTTAAAGCTGATGTGGAGTTATTAAGATACAAACTCAGAAATATAGTCATACAGGCAGGTGGCAGAGACAGCCATGCCTGCTACAAATAGGCTTCACTTGTTAACATCCCCAGCTCTCTGACCTCTCCATGCTCCCCGTTACAGTTGTTTGCTGTGCTGAACTTACAGATATTATGAAGAATTAATCCTATTTATAAACATTTAAGACATTCACCAATCTTCCTTGGAGTGGATGTCTCAGCAAATTCATCAAAAGGTGAATTTGTAAATCCCCAAAAACCGCAATCTCAGACTCTGCAGGCCTCAGTTAGCATGTCAAAAGTTAGTTTGTTAGAACATGAAGGAACCAGTGTGGCTTCTTTGGAAGGGTTGCCAGGAGAAAGCCTCTTCTCTCTAAATTCAGATGGAAACACAACTTACAGTTGCAAAGTCGCTTTTGAGGGAACCACATGCATCTGTAACTATATCCTTTGGTCAGATGGGAGCAAAGTAGAAATGTTGGGCACAAATACATCACACCTACTTTTAAGCATTGTGGCAACCTGATAGTACTTTGGGCTTGTTGTCAGTCAGGCCAATTCCATTTTCTTTGAGGTTTGACTTTTTGATTCCAGTTTTCTTTCTAAGGACTACAACACATTGAAACCCAATTGTTAATGTTAGATTTGAATTCAGTCAATAAATGTAACAAATATGGAACAGTAATGGAATAATAATATTCTCTGATAGAAGCTGGATTTTCAGATCTGATTAAAAGTAAATAAACTATGATAAAATCCCATTTAAGCATCAAAACACTTGTCCCTAACCTTTATCCAATTGCAAATTGTAAACTCACAAATCTTGGTGTTTAAATGGCCCAGTCAAAGTCAATTACCTGATGCAACGTTGTAACAAAAAAAGAAGGATGTGAGAGACTGATAAAATTAGATCGAAAATGACACCTTTAAGTTACTGCTGCTTAAGGATTGTGGGGTGTACTTAGTTCTTTCTGCAAATTCCATCTTGAGCTAACTTTTGTTTCAATCTGTTTTTGTACGTTTGCAGCTAAATTTAAAGGATTATTTAGATCCTGTTTTAGACCAGATCATTTTATGTTCTGATATGTTAAACCTAAGAGCACAAAAGGGTGTACATTTTTAAAACATAACTGTACATACTAACATTAATACATTAGATTTGAAGTTAGTAAATGTTAGTCATTGTTTTCCTTTGATTTGCATGATTGCTAATTCTCAGTATTGTAGTTACCAGTGTTTTATGATAGAGAAACCATGAAAGTGTTTACCTAAAGCTATTCTGCTCCAGAACTTCTCCTAGTATACTTTTAAAAAGTTTATCCAGTCCTGGATAATTATGGAAACAGAAAAATATGGAAAAAATATTTTTCCAGATTTTATTTACTGTTGTGTTGTAAACATGATTGGATTATAAAATGCAATCAATACCATCTGTCCAAACATCAATCAATAACTCCAGTCCATCCATCTGTTAACCCAACTCTCTGTCCTTCTGTTTATCTTTCCATCCATCAGTCGATCCATCCGTCAGTCCAACTTTCCATCTATCAACCCTCTATCCATAGTTGATCTGTCCATAAGTTCAGCCATCCGTCCATTCATCTATCTGCCCTACCATTCATGCCCCAATCAGTTTCTCATTCCTTATAGTCTGAGTTTTTTCCAGGTTCTATACTTAAGGTTTTACATGTGGAAGGATCTTAAACTTGTGGAGAACTTTTTAATCCCAATTAAATAATCCCTCCGAAATGACTGAGAACGCTGGAGATTTTAGTTGGGAAAAATATGGAATATTGGCTGAAAATGTTTAGGAGCCAAGAATAATGTATGGCAAATCAATTCCTATTCATTCCTATTCAGAAGTGATCAATTCTGGAGGTATTGGATATCTCTACTGCAGGGGTGTCCAAACTTTTTGACATGAGGACCAAAGTCATCAAGCCAAAAATACTCACTAGGGAAAAAAAAAAAATTAAAAATTATTAAAAATTATTAAAATTATATATATATATATAAAAATTCCCTTCTCACCCTCCACGGGTAGTCTTTCTCAACCTCTGAGCTCGGGTCCTCTACCAGAGGCCTGGGAGCTTGAGGGTTCTGCGTAGTATCTTGGCTGTGCCGAGAACTGCGCATTTCTGGACTGAGATGTCTGATGTTGTTCCTGGGATCTGTTTTAGCCACTGCTCCAGTTTGGGGGTGACTGCCCCGAGGGCCCCGATGACCACAGGCACCACTGTGGTCTTCACCTTCCAGGCCTTCTCCAGTTCCTCTCTGAGGCCCTGGTATTTCTCCAGTTTCTCGTGTTCCTTTTTCCTGATGTTGCAATCGCTTGGTATTGCTACATCCACCACAACGGCTTTCCTCTGTTGTTTATCCACCACCACGATGTCCGGTTGGTTCGCCATTACCATTTTGTCTGTCTGGATCTGGAAGTCCCACAGGATCTTAGCTCGGTCATTCTCCACCACCTTTGGGGGTGTGCCCCACTTTGATCTCGGGGCTTCCAGTCCATATCCTGCACAGATGTTTCTGTACACTATGCCCGCCACTTGGTTATGACGTTCCATGTACGCTTTCCCTGCCAGCATTTTGCACCCTGCTGTTATGTGTTGGACTGTCTCAGGGGCCTCCTTGCACAATCTACACCTTGGATCTTGTCTGGTGTGGTAGATCTGAGCCTCTATTGCTCTGGTGTTTAGGGCCTGTTCCTGTGCAGCCAGGATGAGTGCCTCTGTGCTGTCCTTGAGTCCAGCTTTTTCCAGCCATTGGGAGGATTTCCTGATATCAGCCACTTCAGTTATTTGTCGGTGGTACATCCCATGTAGGGGCTTATCCTCCCATGATGGTTCCTCCAGCACCTCATCCTCTGGTCCCCATTGTTTGAGACATTCGCTGAGCACATCGTCGGTTGAGGCTTTGACCTTGATGTATTTATGGATCTTGGATGTTTCATCCTGGACAGTGGATGAAACACCGTTTCTCACACTCGCTAGTCCTCTGCCTCCGTCCTTACGGCTCGTGTATAGTCTCAGGATGCTGGATTTAGGGTGGAACCCTCCATGCATGGTTAGTAGTTTCCGAGTTTTAACATCCATGGTCTTTATCACTTCCTTTGGCCAGCTTATTATTCCTGCAGGGTATCTGATTACTGGCAAGGCATAGCTGTTTATCGCACGGATCTTGTTCTTGCCATTGAGCTGGCTTCTCAGGACTTGCCTTACGCGTTGGAGGTATTTGGCTGTGGCTCCTTTCCTTGTGACCTCATCGAGGCTGCCATTTGCTTGTGGTATTCCCAGGTACTTGTAACTGTCCTCAATGTCTGCTATTGTTCCCTCTGGGAGTGAGACCCCTTCTGTGTGGATGACCTTCCCTCTCTGTGTAACCATCCGACCACACTTCTCTAGTCCGAATTACATCCCAATGTCAGTGCTGTAGATCCTGGTGGTGTGGATCAGTGAGTCGATGTCTCGTTTGCTCTTAGCGTACAGCTTGATGTCATCCATGTAGAGGAGGTGACTGATGGTGGCTCCGTTCTTGAGTCGGTATCTGTAGCCAGTCTTGTTGATGACTTGGCTGAGGGGGTTCAGACCTATGCAGAACAGCAGTGGGGACAGAGCGTCTCCTTGGTATATGCCACATTTGATGGACACTTGTGCAATTGGCTTGTAGTTGGCTTCAAGGGTGGTTTTCCACATCCCCATCGAGGCTGCAATGAAGGCTCTTAGAGTCCTGTTGATGTTGTACATCTCTAAGCATTCAATGATCCAAGTGTGTGGCATTGAGTCATAGGCTTTCTTGTAATCAATCCAAGCCGTGCACAGGTTGGTGTGTCGGGTTTTGCAGTCTCGGGCGACTGTTTGGTCTACCAGGAGTTGGTGTTTGGCTCCTCTGGTATTTATGCCGATGCCCTTCTGTGCTGTACTCATGTATTTATCTAAATGTATTTATTTAAATTTATGTGTTTATTCATGTGTATTTATCTTAGCTGCTATGATGCCTGACATGAGCTTCCATGTTGTAGAGAGACAGGTTATTGGCCGATAGTTGGATGGGACCGAACCCTTTGAGGGATCCTTCTGGATCAGGATTGTGCGCCCTTCAGTTAACCATTCAGGGTGAGTCCCACTTTGTAGCAGCTGGTTCATTTGAGCTGCCAGTCGCTCATGAGTGACTGAAGTGACTAAAGTGAGTTTCTTTAGCCAGTAGGCATGGATCATGTCAGGACCTGGTGCTGCTGTGATAGTTACTGGGGCTTGCTCAGGGAGGTTGCTGTGGTCATCTCGTAGAGAGATTAGCCACTGTGCATTGCTGTTGTGGGTCGCCTCCCTTTCCCATATGCCTTTCCAGTACTGTTGGGTCTCCAGCCTTGGTGGGTCTGCTCTGTTGTTATTACCCTGCCACTGAGAGTACACTTTAGCTGGTTGTGGTTGGGTGGAGAAGAGCCGGTTAATCCTCCTGGCTTCATTTTCTCTCGTGTACCTCTTTAGGCGACTGGCCAAGGCTTGGAGCCTTTGTTTGGCAGTTTCGAGCGCTTCAGGTATGGGCATCTGGCTGTACCGCTTGGGTACTGGTCTTTTGATTGCACCTCTTTGGAGCTCTGACAATTGGCTCACTTCCCTCCTTGTTACCTTGATTTTAGCCTCTAACCGTCTTTTCCATGGTGGGTATTGAATCTCATGGTTGCTCCTATAGCCGAGCATCTCAAGGATCACTGATGCTGAGTTGTACATCAGCTCATTGGTTTCCATTATGGTGTTGGTAGGGATCGTTCTCAATGCTGCATTCACATCTTCAATGAGACTTTCTGATGGTACTTCACTCAGCCGTTGTAATTGGCATCGGGAGTGCCTGGTGTTCATTCGGGCCACGATCCTACCTCTCAGGTCAGTTGCTGCCTCGTTCAGCTGTGATGGTTCGTTCATTATTGGGGCTGCTAACCCAATCTCCGGGTTGGGAGTTGAAGCTAAGTCCCCTCTGACCTGGCAGCGTCCTGGCTCCCCCTTGCCATAGCATTTGTGTTGTACCTCGTCTATCTCAAGTTGTGACAGCATTTGCCGTTTGCGGACGTTGGAACACTGAGCTACTAGTTGTTTGGCAGTTAGTGTTGAATGGGGATGTCGACATAACCATTCCTCCCGCATTCTTTGCATGTAACCCCTCTGACTAGGGTTACTTGAGTAGTAGCATTCCAACAGATCCAAGTTTTCACCTCTCGCCCAATTCCGTCTTGTTCCAGTAACCCATTTTTCGTGAAGGTGCCCTGGTTCCCCAGCACCTGACGCAGACCTTGTTTGGCCGGGCGATGTCTGAGCCGGCATGGCGTGTATTCCTTTGTCACTCATCATGAGGTAGGCAGTAGTGCGAAGAATCTTGCCTAAGGACCCACACTGGATATCTGAACAAAGCGACCCGGCCTGGATTCGAACCCCGGTCTCCCGGGTGAAGGTCGGGTGACTTACCCATTGAGCTACCCAGCCGCGCTATCTATATATATATATATATATATATATATATATATATATATATATATATATATATATCTCACAAAAAAATCAATTGTGATTCTTTTTATCAGCTCAACAAAACAGTAAGTATGCAATATTTTAATAAAAAAAGTATATATAGTAGTCAGTAGTTTTTTTGTGGTAAAGGGATATATAAATCATTGTAGGTTCAAAACTTAAAAAGGGCTTTTGCCTCATTAAAAGAATGTCATCCATTTGGCAAGTTTGAGCTCAACTGAAATAAAGTTCTGTCAGTTCAAAGCAATAAGAACAGGGTTTAGGTCATTCTTTCAGTCACGTTTGTTGTATATATATATATATATATATATATATATATATATATATATATATATATATATATATATATATATATATATATTCATTCAGCATTTTGAGTAAAACTCACTGAAAAGATGTGGTCTTATTTACTATGAAATTAAATTGCAGAAAGTGGGTTTATTAAAAGACAAGTCTGTGTTGTACCTAATATGTTCCCTTGTAAAAATAATTTCATAATATAGCCCAAATTAAAAAATAAACGTTTTTTTCAAGTGCATCAACCACCTGTGCAAACGGGGCAAATTTGGATTTGGGGGGCAGCACAGAATCAATCCAGTGGTCACATTGCCCCTGGGCTGCACTTTGGACACTCCCTGCTCTACTGGGTGTTGTTTTATATATGAAACAATTCAAACAGTGCATTTAAAGATCTGTGCAAACTCATTTGCTGTTACAGTTTTTCCTAGTTTTTTAAAGCAAGGGCGGTGACAGTTAACTGAACCAAAAATGGCTGTTGTAGACTGAATGTCTGTCTTGAAAGATGATAAATCATGGATCACATAAGCATTTCTCCTCCTGTAGGTGTACAGATTCACACTTCTCTGATCCAGAGTAGTTAGGAGTTTCTTCATTTGTTCATTTGAGACAGACTGGGGTTATACATTTAAGAAGAATTTATTTGAATTATAAAATTGTTAAATTTAAAGCAGTGTGCAGTCTTTTAAAGTGATACAGACAGTTACAAAATTTGATCAATTTAAACTTCCAAGCTCAGTTTTTACATACAGTATTAATCATTTACATCATACTGCTGTGGCACTCCTACTTTCTAAACAGCTGATTTTCTCCTGACCTAATCTGACCTACTGATGCTGCTGCACACTCAGTCAGGAGTCCTCCTATTGTCAGAGGAGCTGTACTGAACCTGTTTGCCATTGTGTTTTTATTATAGGTAAAATTAAATACTCCGAGCGGGTCTATGATGCCTGTATGGAAGCCTTTGACTGCCTGCCACTCGCTGCCCTGCTTAACCAACAGTTCCTGTGTGTACACGGGGGACTCTCGCCAGAAATCAACTGCTTAGATGACATAAGAAAAGTCAGTGATCTAACATCTATCTTGATTTGCTGTGTATAACAAATCAGTCTAAGTCCCACCATGTCTGTCTGTGTTTGTGTTCAACAGTTAGACAGATTTAAAGAGCCACCAGCATTTGGGCCAATGTGTGACCTGATTTGGGCCGACCCTGGTGAGGACTATGGCAGCGAAAAGACATCTGAACACTTCAATCACAACTCTGTCAGAGGCTGCTCCTATTTTTTCAGGTATTTGGTCCAAATAGTCCTTCCCTGCTCCATGAACAAAACAACCCCTCTTCCTAAGAAATAAAACAAAATAAAGTAAAACGTAATGAAAGATCAGCTATAAGCAGCAACACACAAGTCACGGAGTACTGCTCCACAACTGGCTTGACTAAAATTATTTATTGATGACCTTTCAAACAGTGCTTTCTTAACACAGGTTTTATTGTTTAAAAAGGTTGGTTCCAGATGAAGTTAGCACGTTCAGTAGGGGTTCACAAATAGGTTAATAGATGCACTTTGTTCTGTATATTTAGTGAAAATGTGTCAGAAAAAGTCAGTCACAAACAAATCACAGACTAGAGCTGTGGCATGTCCTCGGTGAAAACATAAGTAGAGAGATATAAATCACTTGTTTGAACAAAATAAATTATAATGAATAAAATATGTTTTAAAGTGGGAAGCACTAAAGGGATACTTCATTTTCATAATATAATGATCAAGAAATACAACGACTCAGTTGCAGTATTGTCTGCACTTTGATGAGCCAGGGATAAGTCAGTTAGCCACTATAAAGAACTGACTGTAAAGTTATTTCACTGAGCCTAAAAACAGTCAGTCAGGTAACTGGTCTTAAGCAGTCTAATACTGTTTCCTGTTATGCTTTAAAATTTGAGATAAACTTTTTTTTTAATGTTATAACATTGTTGTCCTCTTTCTTTTTTTTTGTTTGCAGTTACGCAGCAGTCTGTGACTTTTTGGTAAATAATAACTTGCTCTCAGTAATAAGAGCCCATGAAGCACAGGATGCAGGGTGAGTGTTATACTGTACCTTTGAAAAGCACTCAAACCTTTTCATCTTTTGTCACAAGTAAACCTCAAGCTTCAGAGTGTTACGAGGGATTATATGTGGTAGACCAGCACAAAGTGGTGCATAATTGTAAAATGAAAGAAAAATTATAGAGGGCATTCAAATTTATTTACAAATCAAAATTTGAAAAGTGTGACAGGCATTTACATTTTTACATTTATACTTTTACACTGATCATCCTAAATAAAATTTCATGCAACTAATTGCCTTCAGAAGACACCAAAAAGTGTGTTTTCACTGCAGGAACCTTTTCCGGTACCATAATTTGCAAGAAATGATCATGTGTTCAATGAAGGAATTCTGTGTTATTGCATTTTAGAACATAAAATTTTTATTTTCTTATGTAAAAAAAGAATTGAATTATTTGTTTATTTGCATTTTATTATGCATTTATAATATTGTATAAAATAAGCTTAAGTGGTTAAATGAAAAATATGTAGAATGTGCCTTTTTTATATACGATTACTTGATTAATTGTCAGAATAATCGATAGAATACTCGATTACTAAAATAATTGTTAGCTGCAGCTCTAGTTTTACATAGGTTGCATTTCATACACTGATAAAAAATGAAAACCGTTGTGGAAAAATTTAGCTGAAAGGAGGTGCAGACTTCAGCATTCATTGTTTCCATGGAGACGGAGAGAGAAAGTAACGTTTTCATCAACCTTTTTGAATAGATTTTAACCAGTCAGTTATTTTACAGCATTTATGCTCCAAGATACAAATTAAAGAAATCACAACTGACAGTTGATTTTTGACCAATTCTGAGTTTTAATTCAGTAGATACACTGCAGCAATAGCTACTTCATGTGTGTGTGTGTTTGTTCTTCCAACGAAACACATCTCTAATTTTGCCTTTCTCCTGCAGCCAGAGTATGGATCTTTGCAGTTCATGAAAAATCCATTTTACCTATATATTCCCACACAGTTTAGAATAGCAATCTGTGGCTTTTAAATCATAACCACTGTGAAACAGTCTGAGACTAATACCTATTTGGTCTGATTTTACTGTTCTTGATCACATCCTGGGCTCTACTCTTGTGATAGGAGGAGGTGTGTGTATAGGGCACTTAATCTACATGAACAGCTCAGTTTTAGACCCCACAGTGAAAACGCATCCAAGAAATAGTCTAGGCAGATAAAAATGTTCGGAGAAATAAAGTTCTTGTGTGAATAATAAACATATGCAGCAGTTTTTGAGATTTATGTAAAAGAAAATATAAAACCAAGCATAATTTTCCTTCCACTTTACACCTGTGCACTAACTTGTAATTGTCTTAAAACATAAAATCCCATTAAAACATTGAGTTGTTTTTGTTTTACACAAAAAAGTACAGCAGGGGGCTTTGATGTGAAATTAGTTTTCAAATTTTACAGCTTGGCAAAGTGATGATCGGTCTTTATTGTTTTTCTCCAACAGGTATAGGATGTACAGAAAAAGCCAGACCACGGGCTTCCCATCATTAATCACAATCTTTTCAGCTCCAAATTATTTAGACGTCTACAACAACAAAGGTTTCAATCTTTTTTTGTCTCTTTCCTGTTGTGTTTTTTTTTTTTTTTTAAATTCAAGTCCTTGACTCCTCCTGCATTTTTGTTCCTCTTAGCTGCCGTATTAAAATATGAGAACAACGTGATGAACATCCGACAGTTCAACTGCTCCCCCCACCCCTACTGGTTGCCTAACTTCATGGATGTCTTCACATGGAGTTTGCCTTTTGTTGGAGAGAAAGGTGAGTTTTCTAAATGAGGAGGCAAATTTAGCTCTATATTTGAAATTTTAAGTTTTTTTGTTGTTGTTTTTGTTTTTTTTGTTGTGAAGTAACGGCAGTTTATGGGAAATCAGTGTTCTTTATTATACATTTAGAAAACTGAAGTCCAAAAAAGATAACCACATGAACTGAACTATGATTTTTTTGTTTGTTTACATCTCTTCCAAGACAAGTTCAAAGGAAATACATTTCAGTGTTTTCACTGACCCAACTTTAGAGATGTGAAGATAGTGATGCCAAGAACAAACAAGTTAAGAGAGACATGTCAGGGGCATTAATCCATCCCTGTGCAATGAGACTCTAGCTTTTTCTTCTTTGACAATAATCGCCTGGATGATCTTTGTTGTCATACGCAGGAGATCAGGAGTCTCATCACAGCACTGTACATGTAATGTGAAAACCTAAATTCTTGAAGTTTTTGTACTGAGACATTTTACTTTTACTTACTACCCCCTGTCCCTACTTTAAAAAGGTGCTTACTTTAAGATGAACTGGATTCCTCTTTTTCATCAAATGCAAATTTTTAATTAAATAATCTGCTTATTGAAGAGTCTTTCGTTATGGTGACTCTTCCATATGCTGTCGTTCTTAACCTCTCTCACTTTTCTGTATATTTTTGGCATAAAAGTTTAGTTTTCTATAAGTTTCTTAGTTATGAAAAGGGACGTTGGTCTAACAAGAGTCAAAAAAATCATCTTAAAACTTCAGTTTTGAGTAATTAGAATGAATCCCAGTTTCGACGGTTTCGGGGTCATGGGTTTATGCAAGTTTGGAACATCAGAAAAATAAATGCTAAATGCCCTAAAATAAATAGAAAGGGGAAAAAAAGAACCATTGATGAGAAGGCTTTGAGGAGGCTGCATCAAGGCACGAGTTGTCTAACAGTGACTTAGCTGGATATCAAAAACAGGCCGTTTGTCGTGTGTGTGTGTGTGTCTGGATGTATACATACAGACACAGACACATACACCTGTGGACAAAGTTGTTAGTACCCATATGTTAAGGACTGAAAAACCAACAATGGTCACTGAAATAACTTGCAACTGACAAAAGGGTTAAATAAAAAATTACTAAAAAATAACAAGTGAAAAGCAGACATTGCATTTGAAATGTGGTTCAACAGAATCTTTCTAAAAAACAAGCAAATAACAGGCCTGGACAAAAATTATGGTACCTCTAAAAAAAGATTGAAAATAATTTGACTACACAGAGGAGCTTCTTGGGCTGCTTTGCTGCATCTGCCACAGGGTGTCTTGAATTTTTGCTGGGTGCAAACTATCAAGGTATTCTGGAGAGAAATGTACTGCCTAGTGTCAGACAGCTTGGTCTCAGTAGCATGTCATAGGTCTTCCAATAGGATAATGACCCAAGATAAACATCTAAAAAAACACCCAAGAATAGCTAAGAGCAAAAAATTTGGGTATTCTGAACTGGCCTTCAATGACCCATGATTTACTCCTATTGAACTTATGTGGAAGGAGTTGAAACATGATGTGTGGAGAAGGCACCCTTAAAACCTGAGATAATTGGAGCAGTGTGGACAGGTGCAGAAGTCTCATTGACAGTTATAGAATTGCAGTGATTGGCTCAAAAGGTTGTTCAACAAAATATTAACTTACAGAGACCATCATTTTTGTCCAGGCCTGTTTCATTTGTGTTTTTTTTTTTTTTTTTTTTTTTTTTTTTTTAATGTTTCTGTTGAATCACAATTCAGAAGCAATGTCAGATTTTCATTGCCTAATTTTCAGTTAATGTTTATTTATTATTACTTTTGTCAGTTTAAGTTATTTCAGTGGGCTTTTCATTTATTAACAGAGCAGTACCAACATCTTTGTAAACGTCTCCATGTTTTATAAATATATATATATATATATATATATATATATATATATATATATATATATATATATATATATATATATATATATATATATAGAGAGAGAGAGAGAGAGAGAGAGAGAGAGAGATAGATAGATAGATAGATAGATAGATAGATAGATAGATAGATAGATAGATAGATTAGAAATATCCTTTATTATCCCACATTGGGGAAATTTATTTGCCATTGTGCCACTGACAGGCAATAACAGCAAACAGACTCAGATATATATTGAATATATATATAAAAACAGAATAAAGAATAAAAATACTGTACAGTAAGAGCAAAATTTCAACATATATACTGTGTAGTTATGAAAAATTACTCCAGTCCAGAGGAATGTTCAACTGAATTGGTTAATTAAAAATGTATAAAGAGGCTTGTGGCTTGTGTAAAGGTGTGCATGTCTCTGAGCATTAAAGAGTGACAATAAAAAAAACTGTAAAGTTATACAGATACTAGCATGGATATAAACACTTATTGAGTTTGTTGGGAGCAGTGATGGTTATAGAGTCGTAAAGCTGCTGGGAGGAAGGATCATCTACAACACTCCTTTGTGCACCTGGGATGCAGCAGTTTGTCACTAAAGGAGCTCTCCAGCTCAGCAACAGCTTCATATATGGGGTGGGATACTTTGTCCATAATTGATGTTAGTTTGGCAGAGTCCTTTTGTCTCCCACCACCTGCACTGAGTCGAGGGGACATCCTAGCACAGAGCTGGCCTTCCTGATGAGCTTATCTAACCGCTTCCTCTGAGATGTAGATAAGCTGCTTCTCCAAGATACAATCCCATAGAAGATGGCTGATGCCACCACAGAGTCAAAGAAGGTCTTCAGGTGCGCCCCCTGCACTCCAAAAGACCTCAGCCTCCTCAGCAGGTAGAGAGTCTGCTCTGACCCTTCCTTGTAAAGCGCATCAGTGTTGTGAGTCCAGTCCATTTTCTTGTTCAGGTGAACACCCAGGTACTTATAAGAGTCCACAATCTCAATGTCCACTCCCTGGATGTTCACCAGTGTCAGTGTGGTGGGTCTGCACCTGCGGAAATCCACCACCAGCTCCTTGGTTTTAGCAGCATTGGTCAGGAGGTGGTTCCTCTGGCACCAGTCCACAAAGTTCTGAGTCCATTGTCTGTACTCTGAGTCGTCCTCACCTGTGATGAGGCATGACAGAGTATGACTATGACTATGGCAGAGTCATCAGAGAACTTTTGAAGGTGGCAGCGTGGGGAGTTGATGGAGAAGCCTGCAGTGTAGAGGGTAAAGAGGACTGGTGTCATCCACCCTGATACCAGGTTGGTAGGTGAACTGCAACGGATCCAATGAAGACGTCACCAGGTGGCATATATGGTTGAGGACCAGCCTCTCTGTGGTCTTCATCAGATGTGATGTCAGGGCTGCCATGCTAAGGTACTTTGGATGTTTAGTCTTTGGTACTGGTACCACACAGGAGATCTTCCACAGTTGTGGTATTTTCCCCAGCTTCAGGCTCAGGTTGAACATGTATCCCATGATGCCACACAGTTGATCTGCACAGCACCTCAGGAGCCTGGAGCTGGATGACTGGTCAAACTTGTTAAAGAAGTGGTTCAGGTTCTTCACCCACCCTAAGTCTCCAACAACCTGTGGGTTTGATTTGTGGCCTGAACTTGACTTCAGAATTCTCCAAACCCCACTAATGTTGCTCTGCTGCAGCTGATCCTCCATCTTCTTCCTGTAGATGTTTTTTCCATCCCTAATTTTCATTCTCAGCTCCTTCTGCACAGCTCTTAGCTCCTCCTTATTTCCAGATCTAAAGGCTCTCTTTTTCTCCTTCAAGAGAGCCTTTATTTCAGAGTTGATCCAGGGCTTGTTATTGGAGAAACACTGTGATGCTTTTGATGTCCTCCGCATGAGGAGCACAGAGCTCTTCCCACACAGTTCAATTTCAATTCAATTCAGTTCAGTTTATTTATATAGCGCCAATTCACAACAAATGTCGTCTTGAGGCACTTTACACCAAAAAAGTAAAATAAAACAACAATACATACATTCCAATTGTTCCTAATTATCAAACTGTACAGCAACCTCAGTTAATTATTCAACGTAGTTCAAAAAGTTTCTAAGGAAACCCAGCAGATTACAGAGCTGAAACAGTCCCTCAGAGATTCTTTAGTCTATTTCATCACTGTGTTTGTCATAGCTGGTTCTCTGTGTACCAAGGGTTTATACACAGGCTGGAGATGAACCAGGTTGTAATCAGAGCCCCCCAGGGAAGGAAGAGGTAATGAACTGTATGCCTCCTGGGTGTTGGCATAAAGTAGATGCAGGATTTTATCATCTCTGGTGTGGCAGGTGACATATTGGGTGAAGGTTGGTAGAGTGGAGGACAAGGAGACATGATTAAAGTCCCCAGAGATCAGAAAGAGAGCTTATGGGTGCTGTGTTTGAAGTCTTCTGGTGGTAGTATGGAGGACATCGCAGGCTGCAGCAGCGTTAGCAGAGGGCGGGACATACAGAGTTATTACAATAATGTGTGAAAACTCCTGAGGAAGATAGTGCGGCCTCATGCTAACTGCCAGCAGTTCAATGTCCTTACTGCAGAGCGTCTCTTTGATGGTTAAATGTCCAGAGTTACACCTTCTGTCGTTCACAAATGCAGCCAGACCGCCCCCTCTCTTCTTACCGCTCTCCTTCACTCTGTCAGCATGGAGTAGATGAAAGCCGTCCATGTTTATGTGAGAGTCTGGAATTAGCGCGGTTAGCCATGTCTCAGTCAGGCAGATGAGGCTGGCCTCCCGGTAGCTCCTGTGATGGTGCGTGAGGCCCAATCCCATTGCGTGTCCCACTTCTGTTCCTTCTCAGCTCACGGGGAATATCGGGTTGCTCGGTGGGAGGCACTACAGTAGAGCTACTGAGAGTTAGCAGCTGATCTCTGGTGTAAACAATAGACACATGGCCGCTCACACCTTCTCTGAACACAGAAAACTTAAAAATGAAAAAAAATAAATAAATAAAGTTGTCCACAAAACAGTCAGTTCCACTGTGTGAACCAGCAATATGAAAAAACAAAGAGCTGTAACAAGAAATATACAATGTCTAAATAAGATTTTAAAGGAAAATATTCTTAATCAAGTCGAAGCTGCTATGGGAGGCTGCCTGCTACCGCGGCGCCGGAAGTGATGGAGTAAATTCCTTATTCTATAAATATTTAATAAATAAGTAAGCTTTGTCCACATAAATTATGGAATTCTTGAAAACACTCTTTAACATCAATGCTGATGACACTAGATGGCGATAACCTTGGCAATAGCTGCCAGGCTGTATTTCCACTGCACTAAAAAAATCTTTCAAAGCAACTGTAGCATGTATTTTCTTTAACCTAATTTACAAATTTGTGAGTATAAAGTAACATAGATGCTACAAATAAAGATAAAAATTTCTATATTGTTGTTGTCATTCCTCTCTCCAAAAAAAGTTTGCTAGGTCAACGTAGATGCAGCTTAAATGGAGTTTGTAAAAATCCCACCGTTTAAATCTCTGTTCTACCATCTCAGGATGTGAACAAGTGGTGAAAAGACATACAAACATACTGGAAAAAAAGAAGAAAACACAGCAGAATATCTTGATCTTCATAAAATAGCTGTGTTGATGACCACATCTTATGAGCAAAAAATAAATTTTTCAGTTTTTGTAGCATGTTCTACTCTGACATTGATTTTATGTTTTGCCTGAAAGCTATTGCTCCTTTTCAGGTTCCTTTTCATTATTGATGAAAGTTTTTTAGTTTTAAAGTTAAAAGTTAAAGCTGAGAAAATGAAATAAAAGCATGTAAGTCTAAATTTACCTTTTCTCTCGCACAGTGACCGAGATGCTGGTGAATGTATTAAACATTTGCTCTGATGATGAGCTCATGTCAGAAGGAGACGACCTGTATGAAGGTAGCCTAATAAAAAATGACATTCAGCTGAACAAACTGTCAAATTCCTCTGAATTAGAAGTAAATAATGGTTACGCTGTTTGCACTGTTTCCAGGTGGCACATCGGCAATGCGCAAGGAGGTCATCCGGAACAAAATTCGTGCCGTGGGAAAAATGGCACGAGTCTTCTCAGTTCTCAGGTCTGATTCTCTAATCAATGCTTGACTTTTCTTTGTTTAAAATATCACACTGTTACATCTAGACATGGATCACCATAAGTTTTGTGGTTTCTTTAAAATATGGGTCAACTGAGTACATTATAAGCAGTGGTGGGCAAAACTAAAAAGTTAGTTATGCTAACCCTAACACAAATTATAAATATTAGTTCCGCTAATGCTAAAGTGTTATACCAGTGAAGTATTTAGTGAAGTATTTAGCGGAAGCTAATGTTAAAAAGCACTAACTTCAGCTATGATGATCAGAATCAGAATGACTTTATTAGTCCCCCAGGGGAGAAATTACATACATGACCCACAATGTGTCACAAATGTTACAACATACATCGCCCTGCTACATTCCTGGTAATAGTTTTGACTTGATTGAAACAGGAGTTTAAATGTAGGAGTGTCAATCAAAATCATTGTGATGACACTAGTCTAACACTAGTAATCAGCCCTTGAAAATACTGCTTCAGCTGCTAAAGTTGACAAAAGGTGTCAGTGACCTACTTACAGAACCAGGACACACACATTAGTTTTAATGCAACACAACCTTTCTATGAGGAGATGCAGCCTCCTTATAAAAAGACAACCCCTGATGAGTAATCTTTTGATCTTGTGACTGTCTTCTGTCTGTATCCTTTGCTGTAAAATGAACTTTTTGTGTCTGTTTGTTTGGTAATTAGGGAGGAAAGTGAAAGTGTGCTAACACTGAAAGGCCTCACCCCTACTGGAACTCTTCCAATGGGAGTGTTGTCAGGGGGGAAGCAGACTTTACAGAATGGTAAGTGCACTCTTTAATTCAGTCTAGCTGAAATGTAACTTTCAAAGTAGATTTGTAAACCTTATATCCAGTACCTGAAAAAAGTATTCATGCCCTTGGATGCTTCACCCTTTTTGTTGTTTTTACAACCTAATCATGATCAATAAACAAAAGAATACAAAAAAAAAAAACATCAAAGTGAAAACTGATTTTTACAAAATAATGACAATTAAATAAAAATATGTATCATAAAATAAGTGATTGCATAAATATCCACCCCCTATTAAAGTGAATGATCTAACTGAACAGAGGTCTAGCCAATTGGTGCTATTGTTCTTACAATGAGTGGAATAGAGATGACCTCAGTGAGTGTGTCTCAAGTGATTGTTGTGTAAAGACACCTGTGTGTGGAAGGTCCATTCACTGGTTAATCAGTATTCTTGGCTACCATTACAGCATGGAGATAAAAGAACACCAAGCAATTCATAGAAAAGGTTATTGAAAAGTATAAGTCAGTGGATGGATGCAAAAAAATCTCCCTAACCTCCCTTCAAGTTCAGTTAAATTCATCATCAAGAAATGGAAGGAATATGGCACATATATAAATCTATCTAGATCAGCCCATCTTCACAAACTGAATGCAAAAAGAAGACTAGTGAGAGACCACCAGGACATCTATGACTACACTTAAGGAGTTACTAGCTTCAGCAGCTGAGATGGGAAAGACTCTGCATACGACAACTGTTGCCCGGGTTCCTCACAAGTTAAAGCCTTATTAGAGAGTGGCAATGAGGAATCCACTGTTGAAGAAAACCCATGAGACAACCATGAGACAAGACACTATGTTTGACAGACACTAAACACTGCACATTACAACAAACACGCCATCCCCCCTTGGAAGCATGGAGGTAACAGCATCATGTTACAGGGAATTTTCTCGACAACAGGCCCTGGAAGGCTTGTAAAGGTAAAAGGTAAATTGAATTCAGCAAATATAGGGAAATCCTGGAGGACAGTTTGTTTCCATCTGCAAGAGAACTACAGCTTTGGAGTACATTTATTTTCCAGCAAAACAACAACCTGAAGCATCCAGCTAAAGTGACACAGAAATGGTTTAAAGACAACAAGGTTGATGTTCTGCTGTGATTGCAGCCAAAGGTGCAACTACTAAATACTAACTTGAAGGCGGTTAATATTTATGAAGTCACTTATTTTATGTTAAATATTTTATTTAGTTGTCATTATTTTGTAGAAATCAGTTTTCAGTTTGTCATTATAGGGTTTTTTTCATTAAAAAAATTTTGTCCAAAAGACAAATGTTGTTGATCATGATTGATTGATGAAAGCAATGAAAAAGAGTAAAACATCCAAGGAGGTGAATACTTTCTATATGAACTGTATTCACCTTATAAGCAAAAAGATAGGGGAATGCAGAAAGCCTTTGTTTGTCCAGATTTAACAAAATCCACTTCGGCACGGCTCAACCTGTGATATTGTTTATGTAATCTGTACTAATATAGTAAGCATCGTTTGCTGTTAGATCTGGCAGAATATTACTTGGCAGCCACTCACAGTGTCACTTAGTAAAAAAGTGTAAATGTGAGCATTCCTACCAAAAGGATCAGTGTTCATTATACTGTGCCGTGCAGAAGTACTCAGCTCTTCCACATTTTGTCACATTACAACCACAAACTTGAATGTATTTTAATGTAATTTTATGTGATAGAGAAACACATGGGACTGCATAATTGAGAAACTGAAGGAAAGAGATTCAAGGATTTCAGTGTTTTCACAAATAACATTCTGAAGATTGTTAAATGTATTCGTGTTTGGTTCCCTTTACTCCAAGACCCATAAATATAAATCATTGCCTTGATAAATGACCTAATTAGTGATGGAAAAAGTTTGGCAGTGAGGCAAACCTACCAACACATGATAGTCCAACAAAACTGATAGACCAGCAAGGAGAGAATTATTTAGAGAAACAGCCAAGAGGTCCATGGTAACTCTGGAGCAGCTGCAGAGATTCACAGCTCAGATGACAGAATCTGTATGTGGTTCAAAGAAACTTATGTAGGGAATACAGCAAACATGTGGAACCCTAAACACACCGCCTCTACTGTGAATATGACAGTGGCAACACTGTGCTGTTAGAATATAGAGCTTCAGCAAGGGTAGAGAAGGTGGCCAGAGTTGTTGGGAAGATGGATGGAGCTAAATACAGGAAGGAAAACATATCAGAGGCTGCAAAAAAAATCTTGAAGCTGGGGTAGAGGTTCACCTTCCACTAGGACAACCTGAAACATCCAACCATAGATACAAGGTTTAGATCAAAGTACATTCATGTGTTAGGATGGTATAATCAAAGTCCAGACTTGAACCAAACTGGGAATCTGTTGCAAGCCCTAAAAAATTCTCATTGAACTACTATGCACAAGTTTGTGGTCGTAAAATGATTGAATGGGAAAAAACTGAAGAGGCATAAATACTTTGCAAACTTTACTGATCTTAATAATTCTACGCCTGCATTTAATTACTTCAGAACCTTTTTATAGTATTTCTGCCAACCTTATTGGCCTTGCTGCAAACAGCTTAATGTTTTCTATCTCAGTTGGACTGAAAGGTTGGAACATATTCATCATATTTCTCAGTAACAGCAGATCAACCAGTTTGCAAAATAAGTTAAAACAAAAAGGTTTTATTTTGACTGCTGTTTGTGAAGAACAGCTTCCTTCCCCACTAGTCTCTTTGAAGGGCTCCAGATCAATGACTGCATGCACGGTCACAGGGAGCACTGACTAAACTTTGTTTCAAGCCCCACGTACCTTCCATGCAGCCAAGGTTTTTGAGTTGTGCTGTGTGGGCAGGTCAGCCTGTCACCTGGAACTGGCTCCTGACCCTTTGATCTAAAGGCCAGCGCCTGGTGTGGCCCGCTAGAGGACATGCTGGGAGCCACGATCAGCTATGCTGGAGGCTTACAGAAGCTGCAGAGCAATCGAAGGAGAAACCACATGTTGTGACCTTTTATAGACTGCCACTGTCCATGTAAGCGCTGCTCGCCACAGCTCTCAGATCGCCAGGCCAGTTCAGTTCTAGGATTTTTTTTTTTTTGTCAATTTTCTCTTAATGCTTAGATTCTTATCTCAAATATGCATGTTTTGTTTATAATAACTTTATGCGCTGTTGTAAAATAGTAGTGAAAATTTCTTTACTGTTCTTTGATTGCTTCCTTCAGCGAAAGACTTCACTGTGAGCGATAGAAATGCAGACTTTGGAACAAATAATGTCCCAACAGCGTGCTAGAGGAGTTTTGGGAACAGCTCTTTATACAGTCATGCTTCATGTGATGGCTGTGCATCATTTGGTTGCAGTCTTTTTCCACTTTTTATCTTTTACCTGTAAAACATGATTTATTTATTTATTTTTTTTATTTGATTGCATTTGTTGTATAAGAGTTAATGAGTCTTCATGAACATCTGACTGCTCCTGTGTGTTGCCCTGCTTGGTCATTGTTGTACACCTCCTGCCAATCTTAGACTATTAGAGCTGAGGCAAATCCCCCCTCAGCTCTCCTCACATAAGTCCTCATGACCCTTTAACACCAACACTATCCTAAATCTCTGACAGTTGTCTTCACTATGACCTTCCACCCTTTTATTCATATATTTGATGACACCTGTTGGTCTCTTGTTCCTCCTTGTTGTCTCATAAAGGTTTAATATTTGATTTTGCTGTTGAATGTATTGTTTTTAGCTATCTTTGATGACTCCATTTTTCCTCCTTCTCAAACTCCCAATAACAAAGCTACCATTGAAGCAGCTAAAGCAAAAGGTATGCAGTGTGACTCAGATTCCTTGTCTGTGTCTTGTGTTTGTGGTTTTCACCCTTTAAGGATAGAAACACCCCCAAAATGTGGACTTTTCTTTCTTGTTTCTGTCTTTTCTGTAAGAAAATTACTTACCATATTGCTGTAAAAAAACTATTGATAATAGCTCTTACAATCAATAAAGCTATTGATAATAGCTGTATTGTTAATAGTGTCTGATGATCCCCTCCTGGGTGTCCCACTTTTAAATAACCCTGATCATGGTAGGAGTAAACTAGTAGCTTCCAGCATTGGAAAACAATGTCACAATGATCTGTTAAAACTAGTGGTGGGACTCGATTAAAATTTTTAATCGAGTTAATTTCAGGGTCTCTAATTAATTAATCACAATTAATCGTATTTTAATCGAAAACTACATCGACAAAATAAACAAAATTTTCAAGTCAAAAACCATTTTCTCTGGTAAGTTATTGAATAAATAGACATATGAGCTCAACAACAAAAATATTTACTGCTTTTAATCTGTTATTTAGGTTTTCAACCATCAGATTGGTTCAAAGTATTATTATATCCATTCACCTTTCAAGTGTTTCAGGAATCATTCATGCAACTTTCTTAAAAAAAATACTTCTTTAGAAATGTGGACTATGAACACTAACATTGAATAGCTTCAGTGATAGGCTAACTCCTTTTTACACAACTTGCACGCAACAACTCTTTTACAGCGCCCCATCTCATTGTTTTTTGAAGCAAAAACTAACCCCCTGTGGGCCAAGAGAAGCGGCTTTGTCGTTTATCTCTGTTGTTATGTCACTTGTGCGTCATATTTACGGCGGTACAAGAAACACGTGAATGGAAAAAAAAAGGGATTCGTAATTGTTCAAATTTTTAATGCATTAAAATCTATGTAATTAATTAACTGAAATTAACGCGTTAAAGTCCCGGCCCTAGTTGAAATGCTTTCAAAGAAACTCTGATATTGAAAAAAATGATGCATCTTTTTTTTATGATAGAGATAGTAGTTTTCCATCAAATGAAAAATTAGGGAATTCAAAAAATGCTCACCATTTAGGCTTGAAAGCATACTATATGCCCTTAATTTTTATCTGACCCTTCTAAACTAAACAAAATGCATTGCAGTACTTGCTGATAGTTGATACATTTCTAGATTTGCAAAGTTGAGAGTTTTCTAGTTTTGATGCATTTGGTCAATGGAAAAAAATTGTATTTTCTGGATTTGACCAGCTGATGTCCAGTCAGATCAAATCTAATTAGGGGAACATTAGCCATTTAAAATCTCTGGCTGATTTATTGGTGCATCTCTAAATGTTTTCATCAATGGAGCTGAGACAATCTTTGGTCCTCCATGTGATTAAAGTGTAGTTTGTGTTACTGAGAGGTTCATGTAGGTAGGTTTGTAGATTGAAGTTTAGGACCTGACTTGTCCCTTGTTGCTGAGGAGTCTCTTACTGTGGGAATAAAAGCTTTTCTGGTCAAGTTTGGCTTCCCATACAGAGAAAAGCCTGCTTAGACAGGGCTAAGATAAGACCGGGGACATCCCTGCCTGGGATATTTTCAGAAACTAATCCTGTTACACCATTTGGCTGTTGCTACACTGTCTGCCTCATTAGGTCTGTAGTGATGGTCAGTGCATGAGAAACACTTTGATCAAATCCATTCAAAATACAATTGTTTCTGATTGCATGAACCAACAGAGATTACAGCACATATAGAGGTGTGGGGCTGGGTGTCCAGCCAGCATAACTTCAACGCTTGTTACAGTCAGGATCTGGACTCCATGTACTGTCTGGATGACAGCTCTGGATGCTTTACATTACAAACCAAAGGAAGCTGCACACATTATTAGGATTGTTTTCTCTTTGCATTGAGAGCAAAGCTCAGTGAACACACTGGGGTGAGATCACAATCTAAAGCTGCAATTCAACATCAGGGAATTAAGATGCAGCTTCCTGTTTGCAAACTGTTTAACCACTTGAGTTAAGCTAACCATTTACCTTACTTTTGCCTAGTAACATCCAACTAGATATGTGCTGTGTTCTCACTGTGTTAGCATACAGTAAATTTACCAATTTTATGGCATCACGGTATTAACATAACTGTTTCAAACAAAACCTTATATGATCTGATTTTATTCAGCAGGGTTTCCTACTGCTGCTAAAATCAAATCAAATCCTTCTTGATGACAGTTTGAATAATGCATTTTTATTTACATTTTGATTAATACTTACTGTCCAGCAGTCCAGTAAACATTAGATGTTGTCTTTTGTGTAAGCGAGTGAAGATAGAGCAGCCTGCTTTCAGCCATCTGACCAGCCATGGGCAGCAGGAGGTGGGGGAGGTGAACTCTGCTTTACTCCACGCCCTCACCCCAGCACTTTGTCATCTCTTTAAAAATTCTGTGAATTGTAGGAATTTTATCAGAAAAATTGTATCGATATTGAAGCTTAGCTTTTTAAAATTCAGATTTTTTTTTTTACCTGTTACTAGTAACAAGCCAGTGAATACTTCCAACAAATTTTTTACTTAATATTTCCTTCATAATCCCTTAAATCTACTTATTTCTCTTTTGCAATGTTTTTCAAATAACTAAGTTTGCCCCCATTCATATTGGTATCACCTTGATTATTAATTCAACGCAAGGTTCTCATGCAGTCTTGAAAAGTCTGTCTCAAAAGTCTCAAAAGTACATCTCCAAAATCTACATGAAGTACATCTCCAAAAACTACATGATCTTAAATAAGTTTTATATTTTTTATCACTCATTTCAGAAAGTGAAATTTATATATTATAGAGATTCATTACACAGAGTGAATATTTCAAGCCTTTTTTTCTTTTATCTAGAGTCTTACAGATAATGAAAACCCCAAATTCAGTGTCTCAGAAAATTTGAATATCGTATAACATCAGTAAAAAAATTATATTTTAGACAGAAATGTCAGGCTTTTGAAAGTTATGTTAATTTAGAAGAACTCAATACTTGGATGGGGCTCCTTTTGCATTAGTTACTTCATCAAAGTGGTGTGGCATGGAGGCAATCAGCCTGTGGTTTTACTTAGGTTTAATAGAAGCTCAGATTGCTTTGATAGCAGCCTTTAGGTCATCTGCATCATTGGCTCTGGTGTCTCTCATCTTCCTCTTGATAACACTCCATATATTCTTTATAGTGTTCAGGTCAGGGCAGTTTGCTGGCTAATCAAGCACAGGAACACCATGATCACTGAACCAGCTTTTGGCACTCTTGGCAGTGTGGACAGGTGCAAAATTCTGTTGGAAAATGAAATCAGCATCTCCATAAAGCTTGTCAGCAGAAGGCAGCAGGGAGTGCTCTATCATGTCCTGGTAGATCCATTGACTGTGGACTTCAGAAAATCCAGTGGACCAACACCAGCAGATAACATGGTACCCCAAACCATCACTGACTGGAAACTTCATACTGGACTTCAAGCAATGTGGATTCTGTGCCTCTCCACTCTTCCTCCAGATTCTGGGACATGAATTTCCACATGAAATGCAAACTTTACTTTATCTAAAAAGGGAACAATGGACCACTGAGCAACAGTGCAGTTCCTTTTCACCTCAGCGTAGGTAAGACACTTTGTAGCCCATGTGCAGGTTTTGTCTGTCTGGGTCTAGATACACTGGCTCCAGCCTCAGTCCACTTCTTATGAAGCACCCCCAAATTCTTGAATGGATTTTTCTTGACAATTCTCTCAAGGCTGCATTTATCTCCTTTGCTGGTGCACCTATTTCTACCATATTTTTTCTTTCCACTCAACTCTCTATGAGTATGCTTGGTTGCAGCACTCTGTAAACAACCAGCCTCTTTAGAAATGACCATTTGTGGCTTATCTTCCTTGTCAATAACTTCTGGACAACTGTCCAGTCACCAGTCTTCTCCATGATTGTGTAGCCTACTGACTCAGACTGAGAGAGCGTTTAGAGGTTCAGGAAACCTTTGCGAGTGTTTCGAGTTAATTAGCTGATTAGGGTGTGACACAATGAGTTTCCAATATTCAAATTTTCTGAGAGACTGACTTCTGGGTTTTCATTATAAGATAACTCAAATATGAGACCCTCGAACCATTGTGCTGTTTACAGAATCATAAACTCTTTAAAAGTGTTGAGATCAAGATTTGTGAAGATGTATAACTTGTTGAACAAATCTAACTTTGATTTATGACCCCTGATCAAATCCAAATAACTGCTAGTGATCTCTTACTGGTAAAGAATCATAACCACATTTACTTACGAAGTAAATTCTAAAATTCCTTGAAATTGTTTGGTTTTGAAAGCAGGTGTGCAACACCTCTTAGTTAGGTTAGGTTAGGGTTAGGTAAAGGGTTTGAAACAACCAAAATCTCAAAAGTATAAAGATCTATAGTGGTAAAATGAGCTGCTCCCAATAATGGGTCCACTTCTTCATGGGTTGTCCTAGGAGTCTAGCTACTTATCTCTCCTTGAACCCAAAATAAACTAATTAAGGAAGAACTGTTGAATCATATTGGTCCAAAGAATGAATTCATAAGAGCAAATAGGTCGCCATCAGATATTTGGTTGTTTAAGAAAGACTGAGTTTTCAAAAATCAATGAACTTTTGTTCCCTTAAGTTTACAACTTAATATATGGAAAGTGTGTCTCAAGATTTGCTCTCTGGTTTGCTTTCATTTGCACATGTACTCTGGTTTCCTCGGCTGACATGGGACACAATCGTAAGTCTACAATACGTGGAATGTTTTGTTGTTGTGGCTTGTCCCACTGGTGTTTGAGCTCTAGTAGTCCTTTTTTACCCATGCATGTGTCATGTTCACAGATAAGGTGTACTGTACTAGGCAGAAACTGTGTTTCATGCTTTGTTTTAAGAGATCCAGTTTAGTAAAGGCTTACAAAACAGGATTTGCAGCAAATGTTTTCTGTCTGGTATGGTGCGCTTAAGGCATTCTAACTTTTCTTCATGTTCTATTTTTCTATCTGTTCTCCAGCCATTCAAGGCTTCTCTCCCACGAGGAAGATTCGTAACTTTGAAGAAGCCCGTGGCCTGGACAGGATAAACGAGAGGATGCCACCACGCAAAGACGGTCAGCAGCAAGACGGGACCACTATCAACACCAGCGCCCCCAGCAAGAACGGCACTGACGGATAAGCAGCTGAGACACAAGCCTCCCTTATCTTCACGGAACCCATACCACCCGACTCCCAGCTCCCAAACATGCTCTCTGTGTGTCTCTGTCTGTCAGTCAGTCTCCTCTGCTGAAACTGCCTGTCCACCTTTTACTCACACAGAGCACAGGGACAGCAGCTTCAGTGGATAAAAACTGATGGAGGCCATAGTGCTGGGAAAAACACTTCCAACAACAAAGAAGAAAAAAAACGTGACATACTGAATAATGAGACTGCTGCAGCAATCTGATCTTATTTATTGAAGATTATATATATTAGATTTATTTAATAGGAAGTAATGATTAAGGACAGTTGTGTAAATGTAAACTGACACTGAATTTACATGAAACAGATTTTGAAAAAAGGAGAATTTTATAAATCGATTTAAATAGAGCCCTTGTTATGTAGGAGTTTCAGCCACTTTAGCTTTTTAATTATTATTCTGTGTGTTTAATAAGGGCAAAGTACTAATACTGTAGCCTGAACAGCCTCATTGGACTTTGGTTACTGTCCATACAGTGCGGTGTTTACTTGTGAATCACTTGACTGATGATCAGCTTAATCTACCCAGACTAGGTATTGACCAGTCAGAAACTCAAAAATTCTGATCTTTATTCCAATCAGTGAATCCACCATACCTACCAGGTTGTTGTAACATTATTCAAAGGGGGAAGTTGTTACAAAATTAATACGCAAAGTTTTCAGAAGCACAAGCTATTTTAAAGGAGACAGTTTTAGTTGGATACATGTCTGCTGTTCATTCAGGCTGTAGGAGAGCAAGAGAGAGCAATACTTTCAGCAGATATCAGGAGGCCTGAATGGTATACAGCTAACTGGCTCTGTTATACCCTTTTGAGCTTTCAACCTCTGTCATGGAACATGTAATGGGAAGGCTCTACATTCTACAAAATCAACACAATGATCACTGCAATAACTTCACTATTTGCTAAAAATGTTTTAAATCTTTAACCCTGTAAAACAGCTCTACATTGTTTTCAGATATTAGTAAAACCCCATTCTACAGCATCTCATAACATCACATCTGCTCCTAATATAAATAGTTAAAGACTGCCATGAGGAGGTAGGGTGAAAAAATCTTTTTAAATTATGGTTCTTTTAGAGAAATTGAAAATCAGAAGCCTGAAGCTTCACAGAAGTGCAAGATCAGAAACTGGCCACAGAATTTTGACTGGTGCATCTTCAGATATGTGTAGGGAAAAAACAAAAACACAAGAATAAGGTATTGAAAGGCTGTCAGATTAATGTAATTTTAATGTAGATGATCATTTACTACTTTCAACAGATTGAAATTCTTATTTATCCTTTTCCCAAAGATGTGGAATTTGTTTCTGTTTGTATCCACATAAACAGGTTCAGGTATTGTAATTTAGGAATAACGTTTATATGAAGGATGTATTGGTAAAATAAAATGAAGTACTGATACTTTGTGTGCAATCACAGTTGCCATTGGTTACATAGTTTATTCCCTTGATGGCAGCTAAAAGCATCATTGGTTAACATACAACGTGGTTTTTTGTCATCACAACCAGAGCTGGCAGTATTCCCACATCCAGGTTGGAAACTCTTCTTCCTCTTCCTGCTCTGGTTACACTGTTGGGTTGAAGACTTGAATATCAAGAGACGGTTTAAGACAACCAGTTTCTGTAAAAAGGACATTATAATTTTATTTTCTTGGACAAAAGGACATATTTGTTGAGTGTGTCCGAAAGCCATAGCGCTGTTCTCAGAACTGCTTGGTTGGAAATGTGTTCAACAGTGTTGCGGCAGTTTGATTTTAAAGTTTTATTTGAAAACACTAAAAAAAGAACTGGGGCGTGCTCTGCTTTGTTTCAGTGTTCTCATGTTGATTATACAGGTTGCAGATTCCTTTTAGCTCATAGCCATGAATATGGGAGAAGAAAAACATTTGAAACGCCAGCGCTTTGATAATGCTGTACCCAGACACAATGGACTGAGTCACTCTGCTCAGCGGGGATGGTGCTATAAAAGGTACCGCCTCCACACTCATGGCCTAACCATACTTTCCTCATCTCAAGCATGGCTGACTCAGAGATGTAGTATATTTAAGACTCACTGTCCCTCTAACTTGGTGGGCCATCAACACCTACTGAGACACCCAGTGTGTGCATGTGTTTTTTTTCTTCCCTTTTTCAGTGATCTAACTCTCTTCAGGCACTCTCTGTTCACAGTCACTCCCAGCCCTTTAAAACCTGTAAAGAAACTGGTGCTCAGACACACCTGGCTGTAATTGCATTTTCTTTTTTAACAAGGTAGGTGCAAATAAGCTTTAAGATTTGATATTATCCTGTACATTGTCTCCTTTTTTAAACAAGTACAAAAATGAGGCAGTTCTCATGTACAGTGCCACCTTGGTCACACACGTCAACATCAGCAGGGTTCCTACGCAGTCTGAAAAAATCGGAATTTGTTCGGAATAGGCATGGAAAAAGAAAATGGGGCATAAAAACTTACGTATCTCATTGTCCTTCCTTCCTTCCTTCCTTCTCCTGTTCGTCATGGTGTCATTTGATCCTAGTGTCCTTCCTTTCTTGTTCCTTTCTTTTTCTCAGCTTCTTTCTTGACTTTCCCTCTCTCTTTGTTTCTTACCTAGCTTTTTTTCATCCATCCTGGTGTCATACTTTTGTCCTTCATTGTGAGCTTTCTTCTTTCTGTTCTTTCTGCCATGCTTATGTTCTTTCTTCTTTCTACTTTTCTTATTTTTCTTGTCTTCCATCTATCCTTCCTTCCTTTGCCCTGTCCATGTCTTTCCTTTCTTCTTTGTGTCCTTACTTTCTGTACTTCGATCCTTCTTTATGTCTTTCCTTTTTGTATTCTTCCCTTTTTACTTCCTTGTCTTCTTTTATTTCCTGTTTCCTTTCCTCATTCTGTCCTTGATTGAATTATTTCTTCTTTGCTTTCTTGTCATTCATTTGTTCCTATAATGCTTCCTTTTCTCCCATGTCTTTCATTTTCCTTTTTTCTCATGTTCTTTGCAGCCTTCCTTGTGTCCTTCCACCTTTCGATCCCTGTTTTTTTTTCTGTTTTTTTTTTCCTTCCTTGTGTCATTCACCATTCTGGGCCTGTGTCTTTCCTTCCCTTTCGTCAATTCTTCTTTGTGTTCTTCCTACCCTACTACCCTATTGCCATTTTTTCTATTCTTCCTTCCTTCTTTAAACCCTTCCATTATAAGTTTTTTTTCTTTCTTGTGTCCTTCCTTTTTTCTTGAGTCCATCCTTTCTACTTGTCTGTCAGCCAGTCTGGTATTTGAAAGTTTCATACTTAAAGTGTAGAAAGGTCTGCCATAAATTCCTTGGGAATCTTTTTATTCCAGTTAGAAAACTGAAATGGATATAGAAAAGTCTGTTTTTTCTACATGAAAACTGTGTATATGAGGAGGCTTGTAGTCACACAGGACTTCAAATTTCAATCATTTGAACATTTCCAGTATGTTATTTTTGCAGTGCAGTTTTTTGCAGTTCATTAGATTTCTGGAAATCTCCCAGGAAATTAAGTTTTGGTTTACATTCATATCTGTGATGTTGGAAATTATTTTTAAGGCTTTCCAGTGTGAGCCATACAGTGTACTGACTCCTGTCAGGTCTTATACATATCTTTAAGAACGTTTGAAAAAAAATCAAATCTTATGTTAGCTGTAATAAAGGATCAAGAACTGTATTGTATTTGTCATGCAAGGTTATGAATTTATTTATGTATATGTATCTTTTGGGGGGAAATAAAATTAATTCTAAACATAGATTTGACTGGTTGTGAGAATGTTGTTTGCAGCTGTTTGTAGCTTCACTCTCAACCTCCCCAAGTATCCCTCCTCAGTCTGTGTTCAAACCTCCTCAGCCTTTTTTGGTCACTCCCATTGAAAACCTTAACATCTTCAACTCTGCCACCCTGTCTTTGTATTAGTATTAGTACCACTGCTTCCTGACCAAACATGCAGCAGGTCATGTATTGCGTCACCCTTCTGCCAAAAACCCTTGTAGCATATCACGGAATCACAACAGCGCATTTACTGAATGAGAGAGCATATAGCTTTGATGAGAGAGCGCATAGCTCTGATCGCGGTGGTTGATAGCTGTACACAGTGTAATAAACATGAAAAAATTTACAATCTCAGACAGTTAACAGATCTTGAAAGAAAAATTAATTAAATACATTTTGAAATAAAAGATACTTTTCAGAAGAAACCTTTATTTTTATGTGAAATGAATCTTGAACATACAGGCACCAACACATTTTTGCTAAACCACTTAAGTCGTAGGCTTTCTAAAAATGCTGACATAACTGTAATGGAACCACTTTGCAGGATGGCGGCTGGGTTCCTGGCATGTCCCACATGGTATATAATGCTGGAGGTGATACGCCCAAAACGCTACTGTTGCCATAAAAGAGACTTGGCCTGATCGGAAGTACTTCTAGCTAAGTTGTGCACCTACTGAGAGGTATACCTAACCTAACAGAAGTGTTAATGAGCTGTTAGTTGTTAAAAAAGGATCATCATCCTTTATTCTGCTGAGCAACAGTGGGTACAGATCAGTCTCTGAGTCCTCTTGTTCTGAGGCTGGAATTGTGTTACTGTCAGATTTTGTAATGCAGCCAGCAGAGGGGCAAAACTGCGTTAGTTTTTTTTTCCATACAGCTCTGGTTAAACTATCTGCCTGCCTGAACCTGAGAGACAGAAAATAAAGAATTAAATTAAACAAATGTATTACAAAATTAAATGATACACCATACTCTGTATGAATAGAATCATTAGAATGATTATTAGGTTATTTATTATAATTATTATGACCATTAAAATTATTAGATTAATTTTGGTTAGCTCAGTGGTGTCCAGAGTTGGTCCTCGAGGGCCGGCATCTTGCATGTTTTAGTTCTCTCTCTGGTGGTAGTAACTACTGCAGAAGCATTCCCCTTAGGAGTTCAGGGGCTAAAATCTATCAGCCCAAAAGTAGCCACTTCTGGCTACAAAATACATACCTTTATTAAAACATTAAATAGTAGTAGTTCAAGTATATGTCAAACGTAAAAAAAAAATAAGTAATGTAAAAAGATAGCAAAATTACAATAATGATATCAAAAGACCTAAACAATAATTAATTTATCTGCTAAAGAAATTGTACAACAACAATTTAAAAGTAGTATTACTATTTAAAAATAGTATTATCCTTGATGTATTACTTTCTTGAAATAATTATCCTGTTTTTCTGGTCAATACATGCAAACCTACTATTATACTTACACCTTCACCTTCTTAGATACACAAATCTATATATAATTCTATAGACCATAAATTACCTACATACAGCTAAATAAATACTAAATATGGGCAAAACACTTTATTTGGACAATATTTAATAGTTCAATTCAGTTCAGTTTATTTATATAGCGGCAATTCACAGCAAATGTCGTCCCAAGGCATTTTACAAAAAAAATAATTAACATGAAGAAACCTACAGCAGAACCTAGCTCAGTACAAGCAGTCATCTGCCATGACTGACTGGGGATTTGAGAAGACAGAGCAGAATGTAGAAGAAGACGCAGATGAACTGATGTAGGATTATTAAAAAGTTAATAGCAGCAGTGGGAGAACGATGTGTTGATGGCAGCATTATCTCAGCTGAAGCCCTCCCTCAGGAAGGTATCACACCTGAACAGAATGCCAAACCAGGTGTAGCTTCTATAGAGAGAAAAATAACTGGGAGAAAATAAAAAGTTAACAGTTGATATAACAGCAAATAATGCAAACTGGAGAGTAGAAGAAGAAGAAAGTGAGAAAAAGTGGTCAGTTTGTCCTCCAGTAGCCTAAGCCTATGGCATCATAGCTACAGAAATAGCTCAGGATAACCTATGCCTTACCTAATAATCAAATTGGGCAAAATATAACTAATAATTGACTTACCCTGCCATGCAGGTGCATTATGTTGACGCCTGCGGCGGTATGGCAGGCTGTATTAACATAAAATCCGTTTCACCACATTTACTTTCCAGATTTCTTAAATTGGTTTAAGACTAGACGTATTAGCAAATTAAGATATCTCTAATTATATTTTGACTAGACAAAATACCTATTTGAGATATCGCTAATTCCATTCTGACGAGAATAAATGATGTCAGATTTACCACTGAGTTGTATGGAGGCTTCAATTCAAGATATCAACAATGAATTTCTGACTATCTGAAACAAATATTTCAGATATCTACAATTAAATTATGACTAGTCATAAAGTAAGTACCAGCTATCTCGTCTTTAGTTCTGACTAGTCATAATTCTAAATAAAGATATCTTGAATGACACCATAATTCAAGATATCTTAAATTTATTTTTGGATAGGAAATACATAGATCTGAACAGTGCAAAATAAATGTTAAGTTATCTTGAAAGCAAATTATAACTAGGCAAAACTAAATTAGAGATATCTGGAACAGTTATTTTGACTCGTCAAAATTTTTTATTTTCTTTTAGATATCTCTAAACGAATTAGAGATATCTTGAATTAGACAGATTTTCTATTTGAGATATTTTAAGTAACATTCTGACAAGTCAGAAAAACATTACAGATATCTTGAATTAGTATTCTGTCTAGACAAAACGTCACAGATTACGTAATATTTTGAAATTTGACACAGTAAAAAATAAAATAAAGATTTATGAAAATGCACCATTTACAGCTTGGGACCGTTCTAACAGTTGCACTTTTGCAAAGCCGTTTTTAAGTGCATTGTGTTTGTCGGAAGAGAATAAATAGGAAATTCTTTGCCAATTTCTGAAGCAGTGTTAAACTTCACGAAGCTTTGCGTTCTACACATATCCCATTCTGCCGAGTTATTTCTACATTGTGGCATTTTCTGACAATTTTGTTCTGGACATCAAACTATTCTGCAGGCAACTGTTTGGACAGCTCAGTGGCAGCATAAGGGGGCTTACGCGCAATTCCTAATTCAGATATCTTAAAATGTAATTTTGACTAGTCATAATTACGTTCGCGATAGCTTTAATTGTAATTAAGGATGTGTGACCCTTCAAATGACGAACCAGGTAATTTGAGATATCTTGAAAGGAATTTTGATTCGTCAAAATGTAATTGAAGACATCTTGAATTATTATTCTTACTAGTCAGAATGTGAATGTAGATATCTTAAATTGCCATTTGGGATGGTCAAAATAGATTTTTGTCTCGTTAAACTTTACTCCGCAAAACGGAAGTGCTCCAGGCCACTAGGGGGGTTCTGGAGTAGGTAATATCACCTACGTAAATATCCTAATATAAAGCATAACACATTGGGATGTTCATTCTTCTGGACATCCCATTAAGTCATGACATCCTATCTTTACCATATATATATATATATATATATATATATATATATATATATATATATATATATATATATATATATATATATATATATATATATATACACACACACACACATACACACACACACACACACACACACACACTGGGAGTCTGGTTGCCTCCCCCTAGTGGTGTGGATCACTTCTGTTTTGAGGAGCAAGTTTGCAGCATTTCATACTTGTTGTTTTGACTAATTGCGGCGTTTTCCGCCTTGCTTTAATTGTAGGGTTTTGCTTCTATTTTCTGTGATTGCAACTCTTTTTGTTTGCAGCGTTTTTCTGTTGCATTTGTGTTTTGGAGTTTGCATCATCCATATATTTTTGCGCGTTTCGTCGTTCGCTGCGCATTTACACCTGTTTGCTCTGTGTTTCGCCTTTTGCTGCGCTCTTGCACCTGTCGGCCACTGTGCTGATAGCCTTCACGGGTTTTTGGCCGAAATGTGATGCCACAGTCATGCTGCTTGTCTTGTAAACCTTCATTTTTAAGTAAAGTTTATTTGTTCAGCACATTTCAGAAACAAGGCAGATCAAAGTACTTTACATCACAAAAACATCTTGCAGTTAAAGAGCAAGAAACATTACATTTTGACAGCTGCATCATCAAAATTATCAAGCAAATATTCATCAAAAATATTGATCAATGTTCCACTTACTACTAATCAAATACAACTCTCAACAGGTAGGTTTTTAACCTTGATTTAAAGGAACTCTGTGTTTCAGCTGTTTTGCAGTTTTCTGAGAGTTTGTTCCAGATTAGTGGAGCATATAAACTGAATGCTGCTTTTCCATGTTTGGTTCTGGTTTTGGGGATGCAGAGTAGACTAGAACCAGAAGACCCGAGTGGTCTGGAAGGTTGATATAATGACAACAGGTATTGTGTATTGTGGTACTAAGTCATTCAATGATTTATAAACTAATAAAAGTTTTTTAAAGTCCATTTTCTGAGCTACAGGGAGCCAGTGTAAGGACTTTAAAACCAGGGGATGTGGTCTATCTTCCTGGTTTTAGTGAGAATGCGAACAGCAGCGTTCTGGATCAGCTGCAGCTGTCTGATTGATTTTTTAGGTAGACCTACGAAGACACTGTCACAGTAATCAGTGCAACTAAAGATGAGTTTCTAGATCTTGTTGGGACATGAATCCTTTAATCCTGGAAATGTTCTTCAGGTGATAGAGGGCTGACTTTGTAACTGTCTTTATGTTTCTCTGAAGGTTCAGGTCTAAGTCCATCAATACACCCAGATTTCAGGCTTGATCACTAGTTTTTAGCTGTAATAACTGAAGCTGTATGCTGACTCTCGATCTTTAGGTCCAAAAATAATAACTTCAATTTTGTTTCTATTTAGCTGAAAAGATAGTTATGGCACATCCACATATTGATTTGTTCTAAGCATCTGTTTAGTGGTTCAGAGTCGTCTGGTGACATTGTGATGTAGAGTTGTGTTTCATCTGTGTAATTATGGTAACTAATCTTATAACTGGTTATAATCTGAGCTAATGGTACGATGTAGATATTAAATAGGAGGGGTCCTATTTACACATCTGTATCGATGAAGTTTTATACATTCTGCCACCAACCGGGCCATAAAGAACATTCATGATCTTGACCCAAAATGAAAATGAGTTTGACACCCCTGCCTTACAGCTTGCTCACAAACACTGACACTGACAGATCCACTTTAGATGTGTTCCTTGGTCTACCTGTGTATTTCACTTTTTCAAAATTCCCCTTTTGTTTGGACTGACTTTTAGGCAAAGTTAAATAGGGGAAAACAACATCTTTTATCTCATTATCTTAAATGGCTTTCTTGAAAGGAGTTTTGCTGTCCATTTAGAATTTAAGGCTGAAAATCCTGTATTCTGATGTCATGTTACCTTCTACAAAGTTTCTCATTTAAAACCATGGTGATGACCTTTGCCCCAAGTCCAACCTTACTCTTTTTAGTTCACGGCCACCAGGGTTATAACCTCTTGTAATGGAGCTGAAGACTACAAAATTTAAAAAATACACATGATGGTTTGTTTCTGATATATTTGTTGAATTGGAAGAATTACAGTTATCTGAAATCATGGTACTTGCAGCATCATTCATCATTTAAAGAGTTTGATTATGAGTCAAAAGTAAAATAATGATATATTACAACTATTTTTTTTTAGGTATTCTTAATTCATTCTATCAATAATAGTGATTTATTCTCCTGGAAATGAAGTTAAACCACCAGCAGACATTTGATGATTTCTCAAATCTTATATAAACATGAACTAAGAAAGTATTTTACAATGATGCTGATGTAAATAAAATATATATATATAAAAATATTTCACAGTTTTTTCTTAACAAAGACATGGCTTGATAATGCAAACATGCAGCGTGTCACAGTAATTGCAGTCCAACACGTCACTTTCAAACACAGGCTGTTCCACAAACGTTCTACCATCAAGGGTTCCAGAGGGGTCACTTAGACAAAAACAGACTCTGATGCTAAAAGCAGCTCTGTGTGCCAACGATGTTACAAAATAATATACATTCATTACATTCAGGGCCAGTTTAATGTACAGTACAAAAACATTCCATAAAAAACATAAGTGAATCCCTGTGAAATCCATAGTAGATGCCACACAAGTTAAGTTTGTACTTCCTGTTGGGGTTCAGGTGTACTTCCTGTGGGGGCTCAGGTGCTGCAGTTTAAAAATGCAGCGGATCATGAAGACAGGGCTCTGTCCCTCTGGACTGTCAGCAGCCTCTTGTTGAAGACCAGAAGGAAGGCCTCCCTGTTTTACCAACACTTGGCACTGTGCTGCACATCAGACCTTTGGGGGAGGTATGGGTCTCAGAGCCTGGAATAAAAAAACAACAAAGGATTCATTCACATTTAAATGTTCTACTAATTTTACTGATTCTAATTAACATTTAACTTGTTTAGCTTTTATAGTTCCAAATTCCCAAATCTTTAAAAATATTTTTCCCTCTCCAATGTAAAATAGCCTCCAATAACAGAAGCAAAGAGGCAGAATTTCTTTTCTTGTTTTTTATCTGAAGATTTTTACTGATTGTCCAGATATTAAAATGATTTGATAAAATGTTTTCCCTCATACAGATTTCTTCTGCTTTTGTTTTTCTGCCACACTTAAATATTTCAGATCACCAAAGAAAACTGTATCAAACAAAGATGACCTGAGGAAATACGAAAAGTAGATAGTAGCAACAATTAAGCGTTTGTGATAACTGACAGTAAGTCTTTTACACTGCTGTGGAGGAATTTTGTTTGACTTTTTGCAGAATTTTTAATTAAGCAACACTTAAGGGTTTTCTAGTATAAATGCCATGTATAATTCCACAGCATATCAATGGGATTTAAATTTGGATTTGTACTAGGTCTCTCCAAATAATGTTTTGTTTGTGGCCATTTGGAAGTGGACTAACTGGGGTGTTTTGGATCATTTTCTCGCTGCATTACCAAAATGTGTTTCAATCACAAACTGATGGTTAGGGCATTCTCCTTCAGCATTTTCTATTAGAAAGCAGAATTAATAGTTCCATCATTTATGGCAAATAGCCCCAGACCATTACTCTACTACCACCATGTTTGACTATAGGTATGTTCTATTTCTGAAATGCTATTAGTTTTAATGCCAGAAGTAACAGAACAAACATCTTCCAAAAAGTTCCACTTTTACCTCATCACTCCTCAGAATATTTTCCCGCATGTCTTTGGGATTATATTTGTTGGAGAATAAGACAGGCCTCTGTTCTTTTTGTTTGGCAGTGATTTTGTATTTTCACATTTTACCAAGCCTCTTTCTGCTTGTTAAGGAGCCTGCAAGAGCCGTGAGGTTTTAGATGTTGCGTGATTTAGATGTTCTGGATTCTTTTACTCTCCTGGATGAGTCATCAATATCCTCTTTCAAGTATTTTGGTAGGCCGGGCGCTCCTAAGAAGGTTCCAGGAAAGCACCCTGTTTTCTCCCATCACATATAATGACAAAATGCAGCCAATGGTTGACTCACTCGAGTCCCTAATCTTTAGAAATGGTTTTGTTACCCTTTTCAGAATGATAGATACCAATAATTTTGTGTTTTATCTGTTCTTACCCATTTCTTTAGATATATGGCTTTTTTGAACTACCTTAGTCTATTTCATGTTGTCTGGGAGGTACTATTTAAGTAATTTGTTGATTCTATGAGTTTGGCAGTAATGAGGCTTGGGTGTGGCTGGTGACAATTAACTTAAAAATTGTGGTTAATGTGGCTAACAAATTATTTTACAAGGGTACAATTCATTCAGATAAGGCCAGGTTGGTTTGGATAGCTTATTAATAAATGAAATGTCTTAATAAATGAAATAATTTTTAAAACTTTATTTTGTATTTCCTCAGGTTAATTTTGTCTAATGATCTGGAACATTTAAGTGTGACACAAAAGTCAAAACTGAAAAAATCCAAAAGGTGGAAATGCTTTTCATTGGCAAATGCCATGAGAAGTTCAGCTGCACCCAGTCATCTTCAACAACTACCAGTTCTCTCAATTTACACTTCAACTAGAATTTTTTTCAGCATTACTTAACATTTCTTTAGCTTTAACTGATTATTTATTCATGTGTTACTTGTTGCCAGATGAATAATGGCACAGACAAGGGGGGGGGGCAAGAAATGTGACATTTTACACCACCTGCCAACTATAACTGGAGCTGAGCTGTTTATGAAAATCAGTTATGTTTATGTCTGGTTGTGCTGCCCTCAAGTGGTCAGTTTTTGTTTTCACCAGTTTCTCAGTTGTTCTAAATAAAGCTGTGTTTGATGACAGGTGTTAGTCATCAAACACATGTGCTGACAGGTGTCAGTATTGATACAGATGAGAATATTACATCTATAATTGACATTTTAGGGTTTTTTCCCTATGTAGATGCCAATTACTGTTCCATTATATAATCTTCTTATATAATATATATAATCTTCTAAAGCCTGTGAGCAATTTTTCAGTCCCAGAAAAATTGTTTACCTGGCGTGCAGCTATATAGCTCCGGTTTGGTGGTTTGGATCGATTCCCTGCTGGAGGTGGTGGAGGCGGAGCTCCTTTGGGTTTCGGCTTTGGTGCCTAAAATTTTAGCCATAGTTAGGAATATTGTTGAGGAGCTGATGTAGAGTTCTCCCGGTGCATGACTTAGTGTTACCTGTCTGAGTGGCATGGGCTGACTGATGGTGTGATCCTGGTTGATGCGAGGAGCAGAGCTGCTTACTGGTGGTGGTTTTCTGTGCGTCTGTGAACTGTTAAGAAAGAAATCGGTCATCATCACTGGGAACACAGCACGGCAACAATGACAATAAAATCATTGTCAGGTGATGATTGCTTACACTGACAGGGTTGGGCTGTGTTTCTTCCTCCACATGAACCCCAGAATACCAAAAATCAAACCGAGGACAACCAGAATAACAACCAGGGAGATTGCAATGGTTGCTCCTGCAAGAATAAATTATAAATAATTTAAGCTGGAGTGCAGCAACGCAAAGCAATGATCTAAATCCAGTATTTGTGCTAATGAACACCTGGAGATGGTTCTTACCACTTGAAAGAGAACTGAAAGCTTCATCTATTGCTTCGCAGTTAGGAGGCAACCAGCCTGGCTTGCACTGACACTCACTCCTGTGATTGCACACCTGAGGGACGCACATTAGACCATGAAAACACACCAGCCTGGACTTTGGACACCTTCAGTATGAAGTTTATAACAATTTTTTTTCCCCTCAATTCATCACATTATTTCGTTAGAAAATGATTCTAGTTTAATTGGAAATTTAAACCCTTTCTTATTTTGTTACAGTCACAAACATCAGTGTTATTTTTTAGGATTTTATATGATAGAAGTCTTAGATAATGGAGACATGGAAGAAAAATTATGTATGGTTTTCAAATGTTTTATGAACAGAAACATGAAAAAGTTTTCTTCCAGGATTTTTCTTGTATTTAGCTACATCCATCTGATCAGCCTCCCTGTTTCTGCTGAAGAACAGCATCCCCATCGCATGATCTTGCCACCATCATGTTTAAACAGTGGGAGCTGTGTTAACAGTAATGAGACCTGTTAGCATTACAGCACATATTTTTTTAGCGTTTTGCATGTTGTACCAAAAAATGTCATTTTGTTCTCAGCTGCCCTGACTTTAAGCAAAACTTTTTATGACTTTCTTTCAATATTGACTTTCCTCTTCCCAATCCTCAATAAGAGTTATGTTTGTGGAGAGCATAACTAAATGTTATCCTGTCAACAGATTTTCCATCTGAACAGTGGATCTTTGCAGCTCCAAAGTTATCATGGCTGCGTCTTGGCTGCTCCTCTGCATATTGCTCTGATTGCTCAGTCTTGCGTAGGCGAATTACCATGTCTTGGTATATTTGTAGTTTACAAATGAACGATATATTTATCAGATTTTAACTAGCAAAATATTTTGAAAACCACACATAATTTTCTTCCTATTTCACAATTGTGTTCTACTTTGTGTTTATTGTCTGCAGCTGTAAGAAAATGTGTAAAATGTCCAGGGGCACTTTAGTTCTTTTAATTAGTTAAAGGTTTATCACTACAACATGCTACAGAGCTTTTCAATGCTCAGTATGAATAGATGAGAATAGATAAGTTTGGTCTATTTAGCTTTTACTGTGGAACTTTTATTAAGAGAAGTAAAACTGCCGTTTTGCTTTAAAATTATTGATATGTCGAGCATTATTAGTGATTTTAAAAGCACTGTAGCTGTCAATAGAAAATGTACTGGAGTACCTTTAAATTGGACCTAAAATTGGAAAAGAGAAACTAAGTGGGTTAAATGATACTTCCAGCTGAACAGTTAGTGCAGGTTGTAGAATGTTTATTCCCACACACTCCTTTCTGAAAAGAGGTACTGTTTAGAAAAGCTGTCATGTTGGCATGTACTCACAGCGTTGCCTGGGCATTTTGCTGAACAGTTTGTGTTTCTGTAAGCACTCTCAAGATCCATGCACTGATTCTGGCTGCACACCTTAAAACACACAGATAAAGCCTTTTAAGCTACTGATATTAAATCTAAAAACTTATATTCCTGTAAGAATAAAAAAGTACCTTTCCATCTCCACATATAGTGCCTTCATCCACCTGCCCATAGTCTTTGGTGTAGTCTTCAAAGAAAGCTGCCTTGCAGTTATTTATTGTGACCATGCGGCCATAGATTGGGTTAGGATTGCCTCCCTGGCAATAGAGCTTCCCACACAAAACATCTCTGGGCAGTAAAGAAAGGGTTCGTGTTTACTTCTGTCCCAGTGTTCAGCTGAGAGAGCTGAATGGGTAACATCCAAACAAATTACAGATGCACCAATCAGACCTTTAGTAGTCAACACCAATTTTCAGTTTTCTTTGAGGTTTGATTCCGATTTCTTTTCTCAGGTTTATAACACATTCAAATTAGAAATGCAGCAATGGGGCTTTTCCTGGCTGATTCCAATTCCTGTTGTTTCAAGTATGAGTCATTCAGAGTTTGATTTGGATTTTCTTTATTTGCTCTCAGAACTGAGACACAAGAGGAGAACATATGCTGCAGAGTTGGAATTTAGTGCCACAGAAGAATGAAGTAATTACAAGATGTTCCCAAGCTCCATCTGGTAATTATTAAACTCAAAGACAGGTAATGCTAGTGATTCATTTATGTATTGAAAAATAGTGGGAGTTTTTAGTTGACATGCATTTAGGAAAGAACAGTATTTAGTCGTATTTGGACTTTTGATCACGATCACAGTCAGAGCCAATCAGTTTTGTTGCATTTAATGAACATCAGGTTATTTCAGTTTTTGGCCTGCCAATCACCGGTCAGAGCCAATAAAAGGAAAATTGGTTTGTCTCCTGTCAATTACTGGTGGTTTGTTTGGTGCAACACTGCAGTGGATGATAATATCATAATGACAGCTGATAACAAATCACTGTGCTGAGACTCACTGTGGCTGGCAAGGAATAAACTGGGTGTTGGAGAGACGTCTGCAGTAACCATAGTACGATGCTTTGGTGTTGTAGTTGTAGCAGAAAGAAGGAGCCTCAATGGCAGCTGAGCACAGGTGAAAATCATACAATTTCACAACCGATCATATAATTTTTCACACTTAGGAATGTCTCCTTGATAGCCCCTAAAGAAGAGACACTTACTGGTCCCGTAGAGCTTGTTGCACTGGTTTGACCTCTGTGGACACTGACCGTTGTAGCAGTAACCCAGACCCTTATCACACGGGAGCCCGTTCACAGCAAACACATCCTCTGGACAGGTGGCGCTCTTCCCATCACAGTACTCTGCCAGGTCACAGTCATCCTGCTTCCTGCGGCACTCCTTGAACTGAGGCTGGATCTGTATGGAGCAAACTGTATTACTTCAAATATGATGCTAAAATTGATAGTACTAATGTTGGAATTATAGCATTCAGGTGTTTTACTGCAGTTCATACTGGAGACATGCCAGTATGTGATGCATGCCTTATCAAAATGTGGAAGCTTATAGTTTAAAAAAGCACTTTGGTCCCTTCGTCAAATGCCTGTGTTTCTGTATTTCAGATCTGCTAATTCTAATGCGTGGGTTATTTCTAATCAGGTAAATATTTTCCCTCTAAACTTCCTGGAGGTCAGCCAGATTTATTACCTTCCTTTTACTGGAACTTTGCAGATCTAGAAAGAGATGGGATGAATTTACAGCAGGTAGGGTTATGAATATTACTGCACCAAGATTTGAAAAAGTTGTGACTCAGATACTCAGATTATATTTCTCTACTTTTGCAATTTGTTTTATGATCCAAAACATTTAAGTGTGACAGAAAGCAAAACCAGAAAAAAAAAAAAAAAAATCTGTTCTTTTTTACAAAAATATTTGTTATAATTCAAAAGTCCACAAGAGGGCGGTAGCGTGCCAAACAATCGGATGGTTGAGGTTCAAGGCAGTGTTGTTACTGGGCGGTTACAAGAAGGCTGTGAATTGATGAATTAGTATTGACTCACCTTACAGTTGTCACAGCACTCGCCTTCAGCACACTGAGAACCTGCTGTTAGGGTGCATGTGGTGGCATTGCAGCATGGGTTGGTGCACTCCTATAAAGACAACAATTAACAGGTTGTTGCAGTCTCTCACATCTGATACTCTATGTGAAACTTTGTGCTAAATCCTGTTGTACTATCTGTCAGCTCTTACATTCTGTATCACTAGTGTTGTATTTTGCAAAGTTTGTGGCTTAATTCTTTATGACATAATACGTGGTTTTAGATCATGGTGCTGATTGATGAATGTTAATTCATAGCAAAGTGTATCTTTTAACTACAGTCATATACAGAGCAAAAGACAAAGCTGTTAACAGATCTTGCTGAAATTCCTCTGCCAATCCAATCAGCAGAGTAGATTTGCTTTAAACGTGGTCTCATGTTAGCAGTGGTTACTTCTAAAGACAACTATTGCACCGAAAGAGCATTTTTCCTCCAATCAGCAAGAAATTCTGGGTGAGAGGTTCAGTAACAGCCAATGTGATGTCAGGATGTCCATCAGGAGCCTCCTCTTGAGGAGTGCATTACACTTGAGCAGAGCTTGCTCAGTAATGGCAGCAGATGGATTGGAGTTGCATGGTAGACTGATGACCACTTTGTAACAAGAAGGGCTGCAAAACAACAACAACAACAAAAAACACCTCTTTCCAAGAAAACATGAAGGAAAGACTAAAACTCTGCAGGAGATGTTTCTGAATCTTCTTTCAGGTTATTTTGGACATTTGAAAAGTCATTTGACCACAGAAGAAAAGATGAGCAGTACCATGGTGCATGGGAGGGAACAATGATTGAAATATACAGAGAATAAAAGAGACTGGTAAAAACTCTAAATCCCATACTGCACAGTCAGCCCATTTTCAAGACAGCTTTCAGAAGGGAGGGGTCACAGCTGGAACTCCTGTGACATTAAAGAGCTACAAAACTCTAGGTGCGCTAGCATTTCTTTCTCTTTGCCTGTAGATCTCCTGCACTGGGGAGGACACGTGTGAATGCCTTGACTTTGCTGGCCAAGTAAAAGAATGTATCTTCAGAAAACTCTTGAGTCCAAAGTACGGTATGCTATTTGTGTATCTAGTGACCGTACCCCAGGAAAAAATAAGACTAGTTGCCTGAATATTGCCTGAATATTGGCTCCCTGTGTGAATTGGATGAAATTGTTAACTATAATACAATGCAACACAAAAGAATGCAAAAACAACAACAATAATAATAAAATCAGTACTACACAGCAAAAACTACAGGACTGTTTAATAAAACAATAACACTTTCTAATATGTTTTACATGTTTGACCAACCACAGCCATGTGTGATTTTAAAGCGTGCTGCACTTGGAGCCAGTGAATACCAGCAGAGCTGAAAACATGTACAAGCAGAACTCAGAAAGGAATGTTCTACTTTGTGAAAATAACTGTGCCATGTTACAGTAAATCTGAACATGATGTGTCAAAAGCTATCAGCAACCTTAGAATAACTGAAGGAGAGTTTGTATGGAGTTGAATTTAGCAGTGATTACAATTCTAGTGAGATACTACTTATAACAAAATGAGAACCAGTGAGGGGAAAAACAAGAAGCCTGAGAGTTAGAGGCCAGCTGAGTTCTGCTGTTTTTTTTCTTACAATTTTCTGGCTTGTTAACTGCTTAAAAACAGAAACATGTCAGCGTTTATCAGGAAGGTTCCAGCTCATGATCACCAACTTGAACACCAACAGCAGTCTTGTCTCGGTAAACAGCTGGAATGGCAAACGCTGTCAGACTGATAAATGTCCCAACATTGTTTTAAAATTTTGAATCAATGTCAATCATTGGGAACTGCAGTTCCCAAAGATTGACATTGACACTGACATTAATTTTCAATTAATTAAATAATATCATTGTATCATCATGGTTAGGTTGTTTTGTTTCAACTGCAGTTTTTTGCAGTATGTCTCCACCAGACATACTATTCTCTGAATGGGGCACACAGAGTGCAGAGTGTCCCTAAACATCAGTGTTCAGGTCTGCAACATATTTTCATTTGAACTTAAGTCTGTACCTATGCTGTCTCTAGCAAGTTTTCTTTCAGGACTTTCCTGTAATTAGCTTCAGGCTATATATCATTTATGAGCATGATATCCTGGACTGTTGTGTCTTAAGTAATGAATGTATCATTACATGTCTAAATGCCTAACAAAAAAGTTAGGCATTTAGACTAAGTTAGGCATTTAAGTTCGTCTTTCCTTTTGCAAAGCATCAAACATTCTCTAATGAAGTCTGACACTTTTTTTATAATGACCAAGTAATTTTTTTTACAGTAAACAGAGGCTTATACAATATGTCAAAATGTCCCCATCTTCCACAAAACTTGGTCTTTTGTTTGCATTTAATTTGCAGTAAAATATTTTTAGAGATGGGTGGTATATTTTCTAATTATAAAAAAAAGTTATTATTATTACAAATTATTATAATTATAAAAAAAATGTTAAATCATGCAACTGAAAATCATTTCCATTAATGAAATTGAAATCCATTTTTAAAAATTGCACTGACTTCTTTGGAAATCAGCCTTCAAGGGAAATTATGACTAAAATAAAAACTGGATAGTCTCCATGAAATATTCTTTTCACTGTGAAAAGCAGCATAACAGCTAAAGTCAGGCCAGTGGTTTTTTTTTTTTTTTTTTTTTTTTTTTTTTTTTTTTTTTTTTTAAATAAGGGATTGTTTTCATTTACCTGCAAAGAGCCACAGTCACACTGCTCTCCCTTTTCCAAAAAGCCATTCCCACAGACTGCTGGAGCCACTATCTTCATGTAGTCTGGTTTGTCCAACATGCAGCTGGGGTTGCGGTATGTCAGGTATCTTTCATAGTTGGTGACGCTGCAGCTACTGAACGTTCGTGGAATATTCCAGCTGCCAAGAACAAAAAAAACACTGTTAGCCCCAAAGTAAGACACCAGTAGAGGACCTCAAGATTTTCCAGAAAATTTTAAAACAGTGTTTAAAAAACAGAAACAAGCAAAAATAAATAGATAAATAAAATAAGCTAAACATTTTAACAATATAAGAATATTTCATTTGGCTGTACAATTGTGCTCTCTTTTGTGCAAACGGTTTAAAAATAGTAAGGCTTAGCGCACATCCCTGAGGGATACCAGTGCTGAGTTACAGAGTGGATTAGGAGACATGTCCGATCCATCTCACCTGTCCATCTGTCAAAAATATTCAGGATCTAGTGGCACATGTTCTGATCCCAGAGCTTCATAATGAATTTAAATGAAAGTACAATATTAAACTTCTCCTATCCAAGTGTGGTTCCATTACTACCAACTTACTTTTACATTGCTGTTTTTTTCAGTTAGCTATTTTTCCCCTGTACACATTAAGCTTTTTAGAACTTTTAAGAATCTTTGAGGACGATGTCATTAGTAATTATTATGAGATCGGGTGCCACAAGAAATTAAAACAGCACTATATTTCTTGTCTAATTGACATTTGTCTCTCCAGGCCAGTACATATCATATCGATAAATATGTCCCCATTATTTGCCATCAAACAACCCACATCTGCAGTTCCTTTTTCAAATCTGTTTTATTCAGAAGCACTGACAATTCTGATAACACTACCCATGGGTGAAGTCCAATCATCTGTTCTGGCTCTGCAAGGGATGTCAAATGTGTTGTTACCTTTATCCAGCTGCTGTCAGCATATAGCCATGTCAGGTGAATTATTGTGAACCCAAGATATGAAGTTGAAACTGTTTGCTTTTCAGAAAGGAAACAATTATTGAGTTGCCTTGTTCAGCTGACTGACTGGACAAAGAAAGCCTACTTTTTATGAAATATTGAATAAACCTTCACCACTTTAAAGTCATTTACAGTGGACACCCTGTAATCATGGGGGTTAGGGATGACAGCTGCCCGTGAATACCTAGAATCTGCAAATACTTAAGACCCCATCTAAAAAGACTTATAACTGGCTATTTTAAAAGTTTAAATACCAAATACACTTCAACATGCATTAATTCCACAGTGGAAACCATCTTAGCACTACCAGAGAAGGTAATAGGGTCTACCTACAGTCCTCCTTTTCTCCACCTTTGGGAGAAAAGTGCCAAGGAAAGAAACTTACTCTCCAGTATTGGCTGCTTTGCTAACACCACCCAATAGCGTGTCAAGACGCGTGCTGCTAGCTTCTCAAGTTGCATTTTCTTTCAAATAGTTTAGCCATGCTCTACAAAAGAATCTGTGAATATTGAACCACAAACAGGCTCTATATGGTAGATGGAAAAAAAAGAAACAGTGACAGAAAAGATACAAATAATTTGCTAGAATTGTGAGATTAACACTACTAACCATTAGCTGCTAAGGATTGCAAAATTGGCATCTGTCTTCTGAGCTTCTTACTGGCACTAAAATAAACTGCTTTTTTAAAGTTTTCCAATGAAGCTGCACTGCATTTGATCACTTTTAGTCAAAATCCAAAAATTCTTGGATTGGTTAAAGCCTGAACTGGATAATTTAGCACAGAAAATGTGATGTGAGGCTTTTGAAACCTCTTTTCTATTTTTCAAAAAACTGTTCAGAGTATTTGAACCACCTTAGATTTAGACAATATGAAAAATGTGATATAGACTCTCCAAAACTGGACTAAACCATTTCACACTGACGTTACAGTTTGTGACTGGCTTTACAGTAAATAGCCACATCTACAAGCCTGCTAAATCTGCATCTCTCAGACCTTTTCTCCCAGGTGATGTTTAAAGTCCTGTAAATAATTTAGGTCACAAAAAGCTCCAAAGCAGTTATATTCCAGTTTAAATGTCAGCAAAATCTTCGTTCTCCATTTTCCTGTATACACTTCCTTCACAACACAGACGCACAGAGTAAGAGAACGGCAGGTAAACAAGGCGATCTTTGACAGAATCAGTGTCTGACCTACTTTAACAAATACACCCTTTGACTGAGATATTTGGGCACCTTTCCTCACCTGAGAGCTGCAGCCATGATGCAACTGTCCCCAGAACAAACACAGGCGCTGGAATCATCATGGCTCATACCCAGGTTGTGGCCCATCTCGTGGGCCAGAGTTGCTCCCACTGCGATAGCTCGGTCATTATGATCCTAAAGAAAAATGGAATGAGGCATATGTCATATAATTAATTTATATTTATAATCAGTATTTAAAACCCAACTTAGCAATTGGTCCCAATGCTACACTTGTAATTTGCTTGCTTTACCCTCAGGGAGGGCCTTTTGGCTTTCCCTTTCACCAAACATTCTTATATGTTTGCATAAAATAATAAGGCTTAACATCAGCAGTTTATTGGCATGGCTGTACCTGCTAAAGCTGAGCCCAGAACCATGTATCTTTAATGAAGAGCTCCCAGTCTTTGAGGTACAGAGGCCTCCTTGCTATCACCCTTATCCTTCACTCCCGCTACAGTTTCTTGATTAGATTCTATCTGGGCCACTCTAAAATGTTAATATTACTTCCCGTCAGAAGAAACATGCTGCAAAATTTACAGAATACTTTTTACTTAAATATGCCAGGGGTATGAATAATTTTGGGTTAATCTATATGATAATGATCACTTGCTAATATTCAGGAGATCATGAACAGGATTTCATATACAGTTGAGAACAGCAGAAATTGAATTACTTCTAGAGTAGTTTGGTTACAAAACAGAATATCAGACGAATTATTCTGTCAGGACAAAAGTGCTAGAGAAAACTATTTGAGTTTCATATTACAAGTGTTTTTAGATCAAAATACCAAATCTCTTCAGACTCAAGATATTCCATACTTTTCCAACCAGCGAAGCAGTCCCAAAAATGCAGAACAGTTTCAGTCATCTGGAAAACCATTTAAGGTGTGTCCAAAAACTGCCCCAATTCGTTGGGTAGATTTGAAAACATTTCCTGTCAACCATTTCAGGATAACCGACCATTAATGCAATTAGCACCAGCTCACCTGTACTACCCCGACTGAGTGATCAGAGCAGAGTGTCCCAATGAAAGCCAGACCCACAGTCGGTCCTTCAAAGTCAATCCCGCTGAAAGACAAAATGAGACTTTCTGTCATGGTTGTATTCATTTTTTTAATTTAATTAAATATAGATATCTACAGATTTACAGGAAAGTTGATTATTATAATTATGTGGGTTTTCATTCCTGTACTCTTTTGGATATAGACAAACTTATCAGTTTCACCAGTGCATATTTTGGTTATGAAATTACATGTACATTGTTTGGCTGCCAGCAGTTTTACAGTTTCCGATTTACAGATCTTATTTACATATGATTTACATGGTTTATCCATATCTCTTCCACATAACTGCACTGAAATAGCTGTTTTTTTCTTGGAAATATCTACTGTACTCCATTGATTCTCTGTGGGGTTCAGGTCAGGCCAGTTTGGCTTTAGAATTTACAGGTAGATGGCTGCATTGACAGAACCCAGAGGACCAAGACCAGCAGATGTCATGGCAGCCAAAATCATAACTGACTGTGGAAACTTCACAATGGACATCAAAGGGGTCATGACAACAAATTTAATTTTTCTGTGGTTTTGGTGGTACAATATGATCTGTTGTGCACCGATGAGGCCGTGTGAATGTCAAGAATTTAACAAATATGGTTGTAGCCAATCAGAGTGAAGTCAACTAGGTGGAGCCACATATCATTACCGCCCTTTTAGCAAGGAGGGAAATCTGGCCTGCCAAAACAACCCCTTACAAAAAGGTGATGTTATTTTATTTTTTTTATGAAATTCTTTGAAGAATTGACATAAGCAGCAATATCAACTACATGAATAGTTTCTACAGTGATGTCACCACCCCTTTAAAACAACATGGATTCCTGGACTCTGCGACCTTGATTTCCAAATGTATTGCACAGTTTAATTCAGTTTGAGAAGAAGAATTTGGATCACCATGCAACAATCCACTCATTTTTCTCCCTAAGACTTAAGTTGCTTCTGATGCTGTCTCTGGTTCAGGAGTGACATAACACAAGGAATGTAAGAGTTGTAGCCCATGTCCTGAAACATTTGTGTGTGATGTCAAAGCACCAATTCTTGCAACAGCCCACACCTTGTGAAGCTCTCCTAAACTCTTGAATGTTTTTTTAAATTTATAATCCTCTTAAGGCTTTGGTTTTCACTTACTATTGCAAGATTTTCAAGCACACTTTTCCTTCATCTCAATTAATATGCAAGGGAACAGCTTTCTGTGAGCAACCAGCTTCTTCAGCAATGACCTGTTGAGGTCAACCAGCGAAGCAGTCCCGAAAATGTTGGAAGGCATCAAAGACTGTCCTCTAGACATGTACCAAGTCAGCAAACCCCATGTTTGTGTAGACTTCAACATGGCCATAAACATAAAATTTCAACCATCAAAATGCATAAAAATAAAAGCTAAAAAAAACAACAATCACTGTTTGTGTAATCAATATATAAAATACATGAGCTTAACTGTTTGAGGAACTGCAATAACTGAACTTTTTGATAATATTCTGGTTTGATGAGATACACCTGTCTTTGTGTCTGTTGCACAACACATGCAGAGTTAGAAAAGGATGTTACTTAATTCAAGATGACTAGAGACAGAATGACTTGTACTCATAGAGCTTAGTCAGACCTGATAAGGTGTGCGTTGTCATGTTTTGTCCTTTTCACCAGGTCAGAGTTTCTCCATTTCATGAAGGCATCCAGGTTGGCCCCAGCAGGGTTGGTCACAGAGATCAAGTCATTTTTAGACCAGACCTCCAGACCCACCAGACCAATAAAGGTCTTCAGGGGTTTGTATGCCTGCAAGAGATGATTACAAAACAAAAAAACAAAAAAACAAAAAAAAAAAAAACAAGTAAACTAGTCAATTTCTCATTCAACAAGCCCCACAGAGGTGGACCGATATAACAAAGTAAGGAAAATTATTAAAGGCAGCAGCTTGGATACCACAACAATGATGTAAGATGATTGCTAAGCCATAAAATGATTTGTTGTGGAATTTGCCCCAGAAAGCCATTAGCACTGACTCACCATGTTGATAAAGTTGACCATTTCAAATATCCTCTGTCTCATCTTGGTCAGATCTCTGTTCATCTTTATGTACTGAAACAACATATGGTTGCATAAGAGCAAAGTTACATCCTGTTTCCCAGAGGCTGATGCACAAGAAGACATAATATATATCGGGCAGCTGTAGTTCACACCACCAAAGTACAGGTGGTCAGTTCCCTGCTGTAATTCTATTCTACTTGTAATTTGCATTTCCAAGTTAAAAGATTGTATTTGTGAGACTATGGAAACTTATAGCATTTTGCCTGACAGGAAACATTGAATGCCATTGCTAATAACAGAGCTGCGATTTAAAACAATGAAGGAAGGATTGTAAAGCTCCTTTAAGAAAGTCAAAATAGGCCATAAAACGTGTACCAAAACACATTAGAAATTAGAAATGTGCAATAAAATAAACACAAAAAATAAAATTTTTGGAGAAAATTCAAGAAATCAGCTGTATAAGCCAAATATAAATTGCCATTTGTAATCCAACTTAAAAGAAAATAAGGCTGAAGAAAAGCAGTTGTAAATGGATGAATGGGGAAAGAAAACATGATATGAGCTCACAATTCTCATTCCATACATGAAACATAGGATTACTGATGTCCTTTCACAGAGCCAACAGATAGTTTGGAACTCAGTTGCACTTTAGCTTTATGATGGGAATTGAGCATAAACAAAAGGAGAGGTGATAAATTATTTGTAGTGGGGATTTTTTTTAGTTACTGATGCATAAATGTGTTTATATCTAATGCTTTTTCTCTACTTGATCTGAAAAAAGGTATGTCAGAACGTTCAACTGTCTGTACAGAACATTGTTTTATTTTTTTAAAGCCTGGATTATAAATGTAATATGTCAAGTATTATTTGAGTGAATGTGTGAATATAAAACACATTGTTATGCACTTTGTAAACTAGTTATTAAAATTCTTACCGCTCGATTATCAGCAACAAGAACGAGCTCAATGTATTTCTGCTGCTGGAGAAGAGAAATACCCTGGAACAAGGTCAAACACATTTTAGTTTTCTTGTAGAGCATTATATCACCATGGTGATTTCCATAAAGTGTCCCCACCACCCAAAGTCACATTTAACTGTGACACAAAGATGTGATGTAAAGATGTACCAACCCCAGATCTGGAGCGGCTTCGGCTTGTTGGAGGTTCCATGTCATCATCCCAGGAGGTGTTAGTAACGCCACACACCGCAGGTGGGAAGTTCTTATCATTTACAGCTGTCACAGCATGGTCGCCCTCATCACCACCAGAGAGAGGCTCAATCAGGTACCGCTGGGCAGATGTCCTGAAGTAACCCCTTAACCAGCGAGATATTGCACTGATGAGAGCAGACTAAAAATGTCCCTCCCCTTTTGAGAGCAGGTTCTAGTAAAACATTCACTACAGTTCACCACTAAGTAAATGAGATGGAGAAGCTGGCTAACCAGGCTAACTGTGTTAGCATTTTTAAGTTTTGTGTCCATCTAATTTCTGTGTTTCTATTTATAGAATGAGGTATACTATGTAACACCATGTAATTCTGCACAAAATGACAGAATTTTCTGGGTGAGATACAAAAACATTTTTCCATTTCAAACTCTTCCATGAATTAGTTTGTGTGTATGCAGCTTTTAAAGAATCAGAACAACTACAGATCATTTTAAAATAAATTTTGAATAAAAACACTAAGAAAAGCAAATCAATCATTTCAAAACATTTACTCTTTCTATATTGTTCTGTTATCTTTCGAGAGATGTTGGTCTCATTTCCTATCAGAAACAAACTTCCTGGTAGAATGAAAATAATTTCAGCTCTAAATCTGCCGGGGTTATAGCTGAGTATGAATAGATATTCTTCACACAAAATTAAATTTCCCAAGTGAAAGAACATGCCCAAAATATTTCCAAAACTACCATAATAGCTTCAGAACTTTCTAGTGACACAATTCATTCAGACTGATGGCAGTTTTGTTTCCCTTTCATTTGCGTGCTATATTATGCTTTTCAAAATTCATGAATTTTCATAGTGAAAATGTTAAGATACTGCTGGAATGAACAGAGTTTTTTCATGCTGTCCTCCAGCAAAAGACAGCTGTGAATATTTGATAATATTTTCAAAAGTCATACAAGTTTGCTGCAGATAGATTTATGATATTGCTGCTTTGATATGAGATATAACAGTTTGAAATAAGAGTTAGCATGAAATAGCTTTGCTGTTCAAGTGAAACTGCCTACACACATTTAGCATTTTATACACATGACTTGATGAATAAATGTGACGGGCTCACCTCAGTCCCTCACATGTACTGATGCTAGCAGATGACTCATGGTCATTCACAATCTTTCCATGGTAGTAGCAGTGATCCTGACCAAGACAGAATATTGTTTACAAGAGTAAATATGAATCATCAATTGCCTTTATTTTCTATTTAATTTTCCAAGTACCTATATATTTTAAATTCAAAAAACAGTAGACACTTTCCCTTAAGATGCTTTCAAACTCTCTTAAAAACACTTACGATATCATGTGGGCTTGTGGTGACCCGAGTTCCGTCTTCTTGGTAGTAGGTTTCTGTGTAGTCTCGAGTTAGTAACGCACTGATGACGAGAATAATGAAATCATACGTCATAGTTGTTCTGTTTGAGGAACTGAAAATAATTCCTTCTAAATTTTAATCTTGATTCTGAAGAGATGTAAAGCTTCTAAATATAAGAAAATTATGAAGAAAAAACTTTATTAATATAAAACTGTGGGTTGTTTTTTTATTTTTACCACAATCAACAGTTTTTGGTGCTTTAGGGATAAAAAAAAAAAAAAAAAAACAAAAAAAAAACATACACACTTTGGGGAAGTGAGAACATACTTATTTTTCTCAAGTTGCAGTTGAATGTCTTTTCCTCCAACAGTCATGCCATATTTAATTGTCTCTGGTCTGAGGTGCTGTCGGAGGTAAAGAAAGGAGAATTAGGAGGTGTGGAGTTGTATTTGAGAATGAAAAAACTAAACGAAAATGTTTAGTTTTTTCATTCTCAAATACACCTCCACACTAAGAACTTGTAAAGGTATACAAGAGAATCAGCGTCCATGAATTTGAAGTTGAAAGAGCTACCTCTGTGCTTCTTTTCCTTACTGCATGAAGTCTTACAGGTCGAACCACCTCATAGTCCTTCCCCACTTCAAAGATTGGATTGTGGCTTTCTGTGAACACGCAAAAGCAGATAAATATACAATACCTGAATCCCTGCCTACCACGGATAAGGTTAACCTCAAGTCATCAAAAGTAAATCAGAACTCCAAACCTTGTAAAAGAACATCTGGTGTGTGCGTTGCATGAACTATAAGTCTGTCACACACTGCACAGTTTCAAATATCATACAGGACTTGAACATGCAACCAGTAATCACATAGTGTAAACCCAGTTTTAGCTGTTATAATCTGTGAAGGCCATGCAATGCTCTCCAGGACCTGCACAACCTACAAGAACGTTGTCAATCAGAAAAATGTGCCTCAGGATGGAGTCAGTGCTACTATGCTCTTTGTAATTGCCAAGCAGGTTTTTCCATCTCTTTTCCATTTTTCAAAGATGCTGTCCTGCACTGGCACTTTCCCACAATGATTCCACCACATAGCTACTGTACGTTTATAAATGCACAAATTCACTGAGACCATGTCAGGTAGCGTCTTTTTGATTGCTGGAAAAAATTAACATGAAAGACACAGAACTTGTTGCATTTGTGTAGAGCATGGATTAGTTGTAGCAGCTGTGTGCTGACAGTCATAATACAAATTGTTGCAATATGAAAAATATCCCACTCTATTCTAAATAATAAATCCTTCATTGACCATGGAGTTTTTTTTATACACCCTTGAAGACCTCACCAAAACTCAGCAAGAATCCTCTGTGTTGGAGTAATTTTTCCCAATAATGCTCTTCTTCCAACATGCTAGGAGCCTTCTTTTAGAAATGCTCATACTACTTGAAACTTATGTAGCTATTCATAAACAGAAATTAGTGTAAAAAAAAAAAAATCAATGAAACTGTTGTTTCCCACAATTCCAGTCTAACAATTTGTTGAATGACCCACCCCTGTGGCCTCTTATCTCTAAGGCTTTACACAACTAAAAATGCTATCAATCACTGCCCCAGCTGTTTGAAGGTATTATGTTGTAAATGTTCCCACATGATAGTACTGAATGAGAACAAACATTGTCATTGATTTCTAGCAAACTGTTTGTGAAAGTTGCAGAGGTTGAATGGGAAAAAGAGATAAAAAGGCAGTTTGTGTTCTCTGTAGAGAATCTAACCCAGTGTCTGGCTGTAACCGTAAAAATGGTTTTCTGATACCAATAGTGATTCATAAAGAGCTTTAAGCTGAAAACTAGACATACAGTAGATGATGAACTGAAATAAGGTGCATCTCTTGGGTCTTCTGGTATGTCTTTTTTGGATTTTCTTTGCTGTTTAAAGACATGAATTATACATTTTGTTTATCTACTCTAGACAGATTTCTGTATCACTTCTTCTTTTCCCTACCACATTTTCCTAATTTTTTAAGCACACACTGCATTTTATACGGTTAGTATCACGTACAAGAACTAGACAGACCATGAGAAAAAAGCTAGCTAGCTTCAGTCTTCATATATGACATAGCAACAGATTAGTGCATGTCATGGTATCCTTGCAGCTTTGGTCTCCTTCCACAGTCACAAAACAAGTTTGTTAGGTTAAAGATAAACTACCTTTAAGACTTAATTACATTTATGTGTGATATGTGGCTGTCTGTGTCTTTCCTGTAACAGACTGGCAACCTGTCCACAGTGTACCCCACTTCATGCATATTGACCACTAGAGACAGACCTCCACTCCACACCCTGATCAACTACAGAAAATGGATAAATGCTATGCTTTTTCAAAAGATAAAAATTAAAAATTAACTTCTAATCCTGAATACATTCTACTGGACTGCCACAAATGATCTTGTTGAAGAGCATTAATATTTAATATATTCTCTGTGACTACTATAATCTTCTCTTATACTGGACCGTCCATAATTGTATGTTAACTTCTTGTTCCTTTCATGTATCTGGCACCCAGCAAATGTTATCTCTTGTTCAAGGGTTTATAGTATTAATTTTCATAACATTTGTAACCATAATATTAAGATTTATTAAGAGAATAGAAACATGTAATATTGCTTGCTCCTCACTCAACATCATGACCTAATACTGGGTTACACCACATAGCATATTTCTCTGACCACCTGAGTGCCAGCAGTGCCTCCATCCATGATATGAGTTTTGGTGTCTCCACAATCAGCACTGACCTTGATTACCATTTCTCCTCCTGTTTTGCACACTTGGCTTGCAGTGAGAGCAGGGGCAAGGGCATGAATCTTGGTTGAGTGTATAACTACACAACCAGGTAACAGCAGTACATGAAATATCTCAAATTAACGCCTAAGCCAAAATTCCAGTGTCATCTACTAACACTTAGCTTTGAATACTGTGCTAAGTCTAGCGATAACAAGACCGACCCCTAAGGACTCTGTTCTTGGATATGCAGACTACATTCCTGAGAGGGAAAATGACAAGAATATCTCCATTCCTTCTGTCTGGACTGATACTCAACCGAATCTTTGGAGTCACAAACAGACACTAACATTACAAGGCAAGGTAAGTTTATCTATATCTTGACATTTATACAAAATGCTTGGCAGGGAAATAAATCTGGACAGACTGACATAAAGGCCAATAGGCCTTTGAGACCGATACAAATGTTGATGGGTATTAGTTCCTGGTTTTCATCTGGTTCATTTAGAAATTATTAATTTTATTAAGAATTATTAACTGTCTTGTTGGACACATATTGGACACTTATAAAAAACTAAACTGGCCTATACGGTGTTTATCAAATAAAAGGTGCACATTTCCTTAAGTATGTTACGATCAACTGTTGGAAATTCAGGATTGAGATCAAGTTATAAGAAGACATAAGTTTTAGATGCATCACTGCTCTTGAGGCAGACAGTTGGAACAACTGAAACACCATGAAGTAAGTTACAACACCACATATCAAGTAGAGGGTTTGAACAGATTTGCACAAAAAGCTTCTGCTTTTTGACTTGAGCTCCAAAACTAACCTGTATGGTAATTATGGACTCTCCATTTCTCTGTTGGGCCATCAGTGACATATTACTATTATTTTATTATGTGTATAAAGGATACTCCTAAAATTAGTATATCAGATCTTGGGTAAATTACCAACGGGTTAACCTGAACCTGGTTTATGGAAAAACTGTTTTGTTTGGTTTTTTTTTACAAAATCTGGTAAAATGATATAGATATCTTTTTTTAAATTTTATTTTATATCAGGCCAGATAAAAAACTCTAATAATGGAGGCAGACATTTTTATAGATAAAATACTTAAATCTTTCTCCTGACCTTTTTTGTAGTGGGCAAGTTGTTAACCTCTAAGCCTATTCTGGTAAGAGCTTACCATATACGATCAGGAACAGTGTGTCCAGGAACTTATTCTCAAGATGTTGTAATGTTTCTATTTTTTATCTAGTTCTGTATTCTAAAAAGAAACAGTGATTAGGTTTCTCCTGTGAAGTACAAATTATGTTAATTCACAAGTCAACTGAGGCCAGAGCAAACTCTTCAGTATTACAGGTGGTGAAAGCACATTTTGCTACTGACTTCATGTACACTGAAACTAGGGAAACTCCTTGTTCAGATTCATACTTTCCACCAGTGGGAGCAGCTTTAAAGTTAGTGACTACCTTCCTCTGTGTCACGGTTACCTGAGGACCTGCTAGCACCTGAGAGGCTTTGTTGTCACACAAAGTTCACCTCCTACAGTGTTTCATCACTGTGTTTACTGTTTGGTTTAGTCATTGGATTGTAACAAGCATCCTAAAACTTAACAACTGCTGCAGTATGTGGCATGTGTCAGTATCTTACCTCAGGGCACAGAGTCTCTCTGCTTGAGTAATTGTTACTTAATCACATGTCTTAAAACTCCTTTGGGCCTGGCCTAAAAGTACATTACCCAAATGTATGGACAGACTCAGGTAATTATCAATTATTATAGTGTCTTTGATTCTTTTCAGACCTCTCAAGACCTTCACAGCACAACTTGTTCCTCAGGATCAGAAACCTGCATTCTGAAGCGCTTTGAATAAATAGTCAAGGCTTTAGTTATTAATTAGCCCTGCTGCTGAATAGAAGTAACAGTATCCAGTCACTTACCCGAGGGCTTGAGCAAAGCGTTTAGGAAGATAACCCACAATAGGAGATTTCGAGTCATTGTTGCAATCCAAACAGTTGCTGATCGGTGCTCTGATCAGGCTTTATGTGGGCTACCTGCATGTTGTATCGCTGCCCTGGCAAGGCCACGCCTTCACCCGCCCTCTTGGACCTGTCACAGCCACTGTCTTATTTACAAGAACTCTATCCCAAGCAAACCAGCCTGAACATGCCTCTGACTCGTTGAAACAATTCAGGAAGGATACAGCTGAGTGTTGCTGGCAGATTTAAACTTCCTGTCAGCTGTGTTTCAAATTTCTTAAGATTTAGTCAATATGATCTCACAAACAGATTTTCGAACATTAATCATAAATCATTTTCCCCATTTTTATGTTTCTTCCTATTTTTGGTTTCAAAGCTATAAATAAGAAGTCTGACTCACTTCTGGTGACTGACTCAAGTGCATTACTTAATATGGTCATTTCCAATCAACACATTCTAAAGTGTCTCAATGCAGGTGAGGTATACAGCAGATACTTGAAGTGAGCTCAGTCTGCAGCAGTTAAACGCTTCTTCCTTCCTTCTTTCTGTGTCGGACTCTCACCCACTAAACACATGCCTGGAGTCATACCAAAGACAAATTGTCTGAAGACAATAAGGCTAATGTGTGTCCTCGCGCTCCCTCTCTCTCTGCTGCTGACTGGGGCATTTCAGGACACAGGGTGTATTATATGTGGTACTGTAAAATCTCTGCAGCATCAAGATAAGAATTAGTGTCAGTCTGCTTTCTGATCTTTGGCGTAACATAGCAGTGGTTCAACGAGGGATCTGAGACAAACTTCCTTGTTCTTTCTGCTCGGTGACTTAATAGCTGTGTAGCTGTGTAAATGTTAGCAACATTCAGGAAATGGGACTGTTGACACTCAAGTTAAGCAAGTCACTGATGAAAATGTGATGTGTGAAATAAATATAAGATGTGACGTCTTCATCATGATATGAATGATCATCAGAAAGACTTGTTTTTTATATAGAATTTAAAGATGCTTTGACTTTTTTATAGCTCTCTGTCTACACAGGATGCAAGCTTATCAAACACTTTCCATAATGTAACAGTTGCAAATATAATAAATGTACTAATAGAACAGAATAGAGATAGCTTTTATTATCCCACAGAGTTTTTGTCCTGTGTTGCCCTGCGATGGACTGGCGACCTGTCCAGGGCGTATCCTGCCTCTCGCCCGATGACAGTTGGAGATAGGCACCAGCCCTCCTTGCAACTTTGCAAGGATAATGGATGGATGGATGGATGGATGGATGGATGGATGGATGGATGGATGGATGGATGGATAGATGTCCCAGGGGAAACTCAGGTGTAACAGCAGCATCAGATATATATGGGTTCACACAAAAAGTTCCAAAAGAGTTTAAAAAATATATGAAAAAACCAGATTAACAATGACAACAATAATAGTAATACTGTACAAGATTATAACATAAAATTACTAAGACAGAATGTAACAACCAAATTAGAACCTCACTGCAATGATCCTCAGAAATCTAAACAAATATGACACATTTAAAATAAAGTTAAAGAAATAGCTTAATGGTAATCAGAGTTGTCAACAATAACTTACAATTAGACCTGCTCTTGCTTCCCTCTGCTGTCATCTTGTCTTGCGTATGTGTTTATTATCCCTGTCTGATGTTTGTTTGATAGTTGGTCTATGTGTTTCTAATGTATATTTAAGCTTTATAGAACTTTTGAACTTAGTGTATTGTAATTGTATTGTTAATGTAAATATGTATTTTGGTCTGCCATAGCAATGCATGGAGGCACCTATTACTCTCCACCTTGAAACTGCTTTCTCCGTTCATGCGGCCTGAACTGTAGCGTGGACCCCCACAATGTATATAGCAAAAATTCTGGCTCGTTCTCGAGATGTCTGCTATTACTCAACTTTTCATCTCGAGTTACCATGGCAACGTAATTAGCGAAAAACTACCCCATACAAAGTCAATGGATCGAGGTCCTGAAGACATCCTTAAAAAAAACCACTATTTTGGAGGATTTACTGTGTCATCATGGTTTCGCCTACAAACGCCATTCAACACTTAGTTTGTAGATACGTCCGTGCTGTGTTCAGAAGTGAAGATGGTATGTTGATACCTCTGACGGTTTTTCCACAACACGCCTCACACTTTTGGCAGGCCCCTTTTAAATTTCTTCAGAAATTTTCTAGTTTTACTCTTATTCTTTTCGGGTGACATTTGCCATCTTGTCTAGGGCTTGCTGGTGAAAAATAGCTTTCTGGCTAGCTCTGGGATATTGACAGAAATGTCATTAATATGAACTGTCCCTGTAATAAATAAATAAATGTTACTCTTCAGGTAGAGGACTTTAACAAGTAGCAAGTGATTTCTTGGCCTGTCATATAAATAATGTATAATTTATAGAAAATGTTCAATGACATGAAATTGTGTTTCTCTTAAGCAGACACAGCATTTGATGCCTTAGAAGCATGAGTATCAGCATAGCTCCTTGGTCAGCAGCGTCTCTTCTAGGGGTGGAAATCTTTAGTTCACAATTCGATTCAATTATGATTTAGAACACTGAAATGTGAATGTAATTCCATCATTGACAGAACATGTATTAGTTGAAAGCAGAAGCTTACATATGCCAAATAAAAAGACACACACCTTTCCTCTTGCTATTTGGTGACATGGTATCAGGGGCAGGACTGGATGAGCCACTGCTTTTTCTTGCTTCCTTACAAAAACACCTTTTGTTTTTGTTGTGCAGATCCTGTAGTTGGAATTTCTATGTATTGTTCCCTATATCTGTTTTGTTGACATTTTAATTATTTGAAATGAATTAAAGGAAGTAAAAAAAAGGAAGAATCACAAACCCTAGAAGTAAAAATTACTATAAAATTAATTTTTAAATATTCTGCACATAGACACTGAAAAAAATAGTCGTGGACCTCTGCATATTCTAAACAAACAAACTGGACCATTTTCACATGCAATTATTTGTCAGAGATCTCACACATCTGGAACTAAAAAACATTGTTTAACTAACACTTTGTTGAAGACACTCTCATTTAGTTTCAGTCATTTAGTCATCTATTGTTAGATTCTATCTTTATTTTCCCCTTTTTCCTCCATTTTCTTCTTTGGTAGGACTCTATCAATATGCCACTTTTTGACTTGGTGATATTTCCCCACTCTGCAAAGTTCACCAGATTTAACGCGCTAGGAAATCTGTTGTTTCCAGACAACCTAAGGTTACCCCACAGATTTTGTTCTGGACTAGCAAGTTCATATATCAAAACTTAATTTTATTCAGATGAAGATTTGCTTGTTGATTGATATATTTGCTTTTATTTACTGTAAGGCTGAAAAATCAAACTGCTTTTCATCTTTAGCTTTTTTTTAAATTGACATTTGATATTCTATATAACACCCTAGAAGAACAATCCTAAATGAATTTCAAATCAAGCAAAAATTAAGAGATTGAAAAATTTAAGTGTAAATCTATGGAAGCAAATGTGTCTCAATTTTCAAATTAAAATGGATTAACTGAAATGCTTTTCCATTTTAAAAATAAAGCTACATTTTTTGACTTTGAAAATTAAAAATAGATCATCCAAACTGCATTTTCATTTTCGTCTCCAAGACTGCTCATTGTGTGACACAACTACAAAGAAAACCAAACTTGTATAGGAGTATAGGAATTTGTCCTGTAACTGGTGGGTTGCTGGTTCAAACTCCAACTCTGTCCTTCTCAGTCGTGTCCATTCCTGGTGGTGGTCAGAGGCCCCGGTGCGGGGCTGTATGGCAGCCTCGCTTCTGTCAGTCTGCCTCGGGGCAGCTGTGGTTACAACAAGTTAGCATGTGAATGTGTGCGTGAATGGGAAAAGTTACTGAATTTAGTGTAAAGCACTTTGAAGTACAGGCCATTTACCAATTACCAAAAATCCATGTCGTCAGGTAGGAACTGCTTAATGCTAAAATGATCTGAAGTTCCAAAAAGCTTCTGGAGTTCTTTTTTAGGATATATAGTTCTTAGCACATGGCATTAATTGACTCATTTGGAAATGAATGTCATGTTAACTGTGATGTAATGATTGTACAACAAGCGACTTAAATTTCCAGGAACAAAAATTTAATGCATAATTGAATTTATTATTTATTTTCTCAAATTCCACATATGATCATAATGGGACCCAGTAAAATCCTGGAAAAAAAACAACACAACTTTTCTATATTTTTGATATACAGTTGTGTGAAAAAGTGTTTGGCCCCTTTTTGAGTTCCTATTTTTTTTGCATGTTTGTCACTCTTAAGTGTTTCAGAACATCAAACCAATGTAAATATTAGTCAAAGACAACACAAGCTAACACAAAATGCTGTCTTAAAATGAAGATGTCATATGGAAGAAAAAAATCCAAACCTACTGTGTTCTATTACCCCTGTGTGAAAATGTGATTGCCCCCCCCCCTGTTAAAACATAACTTGTTTATCACACCTGAGTTCACTGTCTCTAGCCACACCCAGGCCAGGTGTGGCAGTACAGCTGTTCTCAATCAAGACATCACTTAAATAAGACCTGCCTGATAAAGGTACATCAAATGATCCTCAAAAGCTAGACATCATGAAGAGACCCAAAAAGTGAGAAAATAAATTAGAAAGAAATTGAGATCTATCAGTCTGGAAAGGGGTATTAATGTCAAAGGTCATGTCTCCACCACAAGAAAGAGACTGGGCAAAAATGGCCTGCATGGCAGAGTTGAGATGAAAACCACTGCTGAACAAAAAGAACATCAAGGCTCATTGCAATTTTTCCAGAACATGTCTTGATGATCCTCTAGACTTCTATGAAAAACATTCTGTGGACTGACGAGAGAAAATGTTGAACTCTTTAGAAGGTATGCGTCCCATTGCATGTGGTGTAAAAATAACGTCACACTTCAGAAAAAGAGCATCATACCAATAGTAAAATATGGTAGTGGTAGTGTGATGGTCTGGGGCTGTTTTGGTGTTTCAGGACCTGGAAGACTGAACCATGAACTGAACTGAACTGAACCATGAATCCTGCTGTCAACCAAAAAATCCTGAAGGAGAATATCAAGCCATCTGTTCGTGACCTCAAGCTGAAACCAACTTGGGTTCTGCAACAGGACAATGATCCAAAACACACTCAATTCCACTTCTAGATTGCTGAAGAAAAGCAAAATGAAGACTTTATAGTGGACTAGTGAAAGTCCTGAACTAAATCTTGTTGAGATGCTGTGGCATTACCGTAAAAAGGCCATTCATTCTCAAAAACTGTTCAATATGGCTGAATTAGAACAATTCTGAAAAGATGAGCGGCCAAAATTCCTTCACAGCTGTAAAAGACTCATGGCAAGCTATATCATATCTCCAATTTTTAAGCTCAGATCCATTTTAGTTTTCCATTTGCATCTTTTTCTCTAAATGTGAATGTGGGACCTCTGCTTACTGTTTGTTATACAACATTTTTATTTTGTCCTTTTTGCAGCTCTACTTTTTGGACCCTTTATCTGAATTAGTAAAGGCTGTTATTCATGCAAATTTCATTAAATTAGCCACTAATTAACAAGAACTTATCTCAGAGCACTGTACAGAAAAGTCAAACATTTAAATGCATATCATGATGTTTAGTACTTTGATTTTGTTGCTGTGATTATTTATTGTTTTGGTTATGTACTAGGTTTCATATTGGGTTCACAGTTTAGTCTAGAGACTACTAATTCTTACCCAGTTTTTTGTGTATTGGTTTCAATTATTTTTTTTGGTGTTATCTTTAGCTTTCCATTTAGTAGTTCCGTTTGTGTTCTGCTTACTTTCCCTGTATGGTTATTGTTCTGTGACGTCCCACCTCTGCAGCTGGCATGCAGTTCCGTTAATTTGCAAACCAGTTCCCCTTTTACTATCATTTCTTAGTATATAAACATAAGTTGAGCAGCTCAGTTGTTTCCATTCCTTTCTAGATTCTCAGCCTGTTTTCAGCCTTGCCTTCTCCATGTTCTGAAGTTTGATTTTTTTGTTCTATTTTATATTTTCATGTTAGTTGATTCCAGATTTTGCCACTCATCTTTTGACTTAATATTTTTAATTTGATTTTTTTTTTTTCAGGGAATTTCCAATAATTTTTTTTATTAAACCTTAGTTTTTTCCAAACCTGCCTGTCTCCACTCGTGAAATTTGGAGTAGAGTTTATAGCCGAGATGACACAATGCAACCCAGTTCAATCTAGTTTAAAATGTCTAAACGCTATTAAAACCAAGTATGGTTTTACGCTGAAGAAATAATGATGTACCTTTCTGTGCTATTTGAGATGTTAAAAGTTTAGAGTTTTGTTTAAATAAACTGAGGATTAGTTTCAAACAATATGGAGTGTCAATCTGCAGTGTTCTGTGTCCCTGGATTCCATCTTTTCCATTTATCACTACATTCCACCTTAAGCTCTCCTTTACTGTATTCTTAAGCTACAACAGAAAACAGCCATTCTAATAAAAAACAGAATGAATATACATTCTACACACTTAGATGCGTAGAAAACACTGTATTTTTAGCTAATGAAATTAAAATTTTAGCTTCCATGTTTCCAGGCTACAAGAGCTCATATTTTTGATTAGTTTTTGTGCAGTTTATGGACCTCTGATTACAGACACAGAGTATATATCTACGTGTTAAACTTCTCTGCCCTTGCTGCAGGTAAAATTTTAAGTTACAACCACAATTCAACCTGGAGAGACTCACACAAAGACAGCAGCAATTAGAAAGCTGTATTGATATAAATGAATAAAAGTTTCTTGTCCTGAATATTTCCGGTAATAACTGTTAGTGTGAACTTTTAATACTTTATCTTTTTTCCCCCTCTCTGTCCTCTGTGGTATGGGTGTGTTTTGACACAGAACTAGTAAAACTCCTTTAAGACTTTACTCATGAAAGGACAAGAAAAGAAATTGGCCACACCAACAAGGTGGAAATCTTTACAGAAACATCAAAGTATCTCAGAAAGAAGATCAAATTGATCAGCTAAATTAATAAAATATGATAGGAAAAGTAATGTAAAAAATGAAATGCTTACAAAACACCAGTTTCAATTGAAATCAATTAAAATGAAAGTGAAGCATAAAAGACAATTTATTCCCTTATACACAGTTTTCTAAGATTCATGAATATATGTTTTTTTAAATTATATGATTCAACATCTTTAGTCAGTGATTTGCACTTACTTACATAAACAGCAGAGGGCAGCCTCTATATTGTATCATATTTCAACATGTGAACTGAGATTGGCCGTGGTAGGATAGAGCCCCCCGTAGGGGGCTCTATCCTACCTACAGGAGGCTCTATCCTACCACGGCCAATCTCATATGTCAATGGGGCAGAAAGATAATCAACATTCAGCATGCCGTGTTTTTTCTCTGGTCCATCTGCTCTCCAAACAAGATGGTTTTACACTTTACAATATCTCATCCTTTTACTTGTCATGTTGGTGCTGGTGCTTGTAATGCTTCACTCTGCGGGTACAGCTGCACTGAAGGCCTTTGTGGAAACACATGCGGCTGTATTGACTACAGGGGTAGTGAGTGTGATAACAGTGTTCTGATGGGCCAGGATCCTGCCAGGGACACTGCATTCCCCTCCCTGCTGGATGGACGTAACAATCACAGCCCATAACATTTTCCATTTCCCTCAGGCTAAGATCCATATCTCATCTGTGAGGCATGAACAAGTTCCGACAACACTCAAATCTGAAAAATAATCTGCTCAGAGTAGAACCATGCATATCTAGCAGATCTTGCATCAAAAATGATTTATAATAATAATAATAATAATAATAATAATAATAATAATAATAATAATAATAATAATTATTATTATTATTATTATTATTATTATTATTATTATTATTATTATTATTATTATGTTGTCATTCTCAAGGACCTCAATAAAATTTGCATTATAAAAATAAATGACAAAGTCATAATCTTTAATAATCCCTCTGATTAAAAAATGTTTTAAACAACAGTTTGACCATCACCTTTTAGATTTTATGATTTTTTTTTTAATTAAAAGATATGATTTTTTTTTAATTAAAAGACCGTATAGACTGTATTATTTCTATCCTGTAAAATTACTTGTGCATCTGTTTTTTGTTAAGTAAACAAGTTGTTAGAAAAAGACTATTTTTTTGTTAAGGACAAAATATACCATGGGGTAATCAGAAAGTAGTTCAGGCTACGATCAATTGAAGCCGCTTTAAGTATTTCAGCACGTTGGTGAATAATCTTTGCTAGTGCTAACAGAGCCTTTTCACAATGTAACATGAGATAAAGTAATGTTATTATGGTTTATTGCTGCCACATTTGCATACAATTTGCATCAACACTGTAGCAGTTTGTTATAACATGTTTGCTACATCCAGAAATTCTGTGGCAGCCTGGTTTGCTGGTAATAAATAAGCAAATACTGAATTGGATGTGTGAGAATGTGACGTTAAATCATTATTTATCAAAGGCAGTAAATACTAGTGTGTGTTGTGGATTTGAGAACATCTCCCCAGTAGGGAGATGCAGACTTAAAGCAGCACAACAAAGTTGTACCTTGACTTTGCAACTTCCTAGTTACCTGGGATAATTTAACATTTCTGGGAACCAAAGTCCCATTTCCAGGTTCAAGACACATCAGTAAATTACCTTCATTCTTTGACCATGCCCGTATTAAACACAACATTTTGGTGGAAGAAGCAGAACCTTCTCAAACTGTATAAACTAATAAGCATAGCTTTGGCTCCCTCTAGAAAAAAAACTGTCAACTGTAAAGGCACTGCTTGACAGACATTAGGATGGCACAAGTAGCACAGATATTATGAAAACACGGGGCTGTATTAGACCCACACATGCATGGGTAATTATTTATGCCACGTGCCTAAACATGAAAAACAAGATGCCTGACTATGCATGGCTTTTGCCTCCTTTCAAAAGTTGCTACTCATGTCAGCCCATTGCAAATGATATTTTTACAATATTGGTCTCTTTGTAATAAATTCTTCTGCCTTGGGATGATTCATATCACCCAAGTTTCATTTTATATCCACCCATGGAACCCACATTGAGAACCCAATTTAAAGCAATTTTTTAACAACTACCCATAGACTACTGGATGCAGGTATGGATTTGTGATGTTAATTCTGTGACCAGTGTGTGGTGACTTACTAATTTTCTTTGTTTGGATTGGGGTCATAATCTGTCATATTTCTTGACTAACCCAAACAGGGATCAGAACTAAAATGAGTGGAAGTTGATTTTGAGATTAAAATATTTGGATAATAATATACAATGAAATACAATATTTAATTTTAAGATATATGGATGTCAAATGGAAATATAAAAGGACAACATTGCAATAAATTAATATGAAAAGGGGATAAAATGACTCAGAGTCAGTCTTAAACCACCACACTACAAAACAGTCTGACTGAAATAAACAAAGGAGATGCAAAACCAAAAAAATTACTGCACTGGCGATGATTCAGTGTACAATATAAGGGAGTCTCTTAGAAACAGCCATTGCTTCTACAAGACTACACATTGCATCCATATTCATCTTGTTTAGTTTTACTTTGTTCTGAAATATTCCTCTGTAAACCATTGTGTGACTTCAGCAAAGATTCCACATCTCAACCATCTGAGAGGCTGTGTATGAAATGTCCTCAAGCATTCTGTCAAAGCTTTATAAGAAACATTATCTTAAGAAGCATAGATGGTTTGTGTGGCTTTCTTCATCCAGTATTCTTCTAGCTGCAGAGACTTTGAGCTGACAGCCTGAAGATGAGGCTGTGTTAGCTCTACACATGGATGGGTATTTATTTATGCCACGTGCCGGAGCATGAAAAACAAGTTGCCTGGAGGATGATCCTCTCCCAGCAGTATTTCTGTAGCAAAACACACTAAGCAGTGATTTGGTTGAATCCCAAATAACTCCATTAATTCCTGATTAATGGAGTTATTAACTCCATTAATCAGTTCTATACTGCATGTATAGTGCAGTTCTATACATGCCGTATAGAACTGCACTAATCTTGACCTAATTTCTTTACCATTTCGTCTGTTGTCATGTTTTCCTTGTTTTCTCTTCTTGAATTTTTTTTTTTATGATTTTCAGATTTTCAGATTTAACTCTGACAAAAGATCCTGCTATTTCTCTCCAGCAATGCTCTGTTGTCTGCTTCCTCTGTTATTTGCCTCTGTACAGATACAGGAGACCCCTTTAGTAGAGACAGAAGTTCATTACAAGGCTGACTAATCTTCCCACAGACCGGTTTAAACCAGCCTGAAGTTGAAACTAACTGTAGCTCTCAGTTTCATATCCAGCCTTTACTCACTAAGCACTTTTAAACCTCTATGAGCTCAGAGAGTTTCCTACAAAACCAGCTGATTGCTTTCCTGTTAGTCTGATTTCAGAGAAAATTCTAATCACATGCTCGCTTTCTTTTTGTCTCTTGACTGTTGTCATAGAAAATATCCACAAAAAATAATATGGGACCCTTTTCCAGTTGTTTTATATTCTAAAAAATAATAGTAACTGTTCTTCAATCTTATATCTAATGCTGGTAAATAAAAGGTATTACAGTGCCTATAGAAAAATTGTTCACACCCTTGGATGTTTTACCCTTTTTATTCCTTGTACAAATCAATCATGATTGACAACATTTTTAAAAAAATCCCCTTTAATGTCAAATTGAAAACTAAGTTCTACAAAATAAACACAAATAAATAAAAATATTTAACATAAAATAAAGGATTGTATACATATTTACCCCCTTTAAAGGTTCCAGGATCACCTGAGTGCAGTCAATATGTCTCAAGTGATTGTTGTATAAAGACACCTGTGTGTGGGAGGTCCATTCACTGGTTAATCAGTGTTCCTGACTACCATTACAGCATGGAGACTAAGAACACTCCAAGAAAATCAGAGAAAAAATTATTGAAAAGTATAACTTGGGAAATGGAAACACAAAAAATCTCTAAGGCATTGAACATCCCTTCAGGTTCAGTTAATTCCATCATCAAGAAATGGAAGGAATATGGTGCACGTGTAAATCTGCCTAGATCAGACCATCCTTACAAACTGAGTGAGTGTGCAAGAAGGAGACAAGCTTCAGCAGCTAAGATGGGAGAGACTGTGCAGACAACTGTTGTCCAGGTTCCTCATCTGTCAAAGCTTTATAGAAGAGTGGCAATGAGAACGTCACTGTTGAAAAAAACTCATATCAAGCCTTGACCAGAGTTTGTCCAAAAAGCATGACTCCATGGTCAAGGGGAAGATAGCTAGCATAGCATTTGGTGTGAGGACCAAAAAGCTCCATTTTGGTCTCATCAAACCAAAGAACATCCTTAAAGGGGGTGAAAATTTTCACAATCATTTATTTTATTTTAACCTCCTAAGACCTGAACTCTTGTAAGACATGCATTATTGTCCACATACGTGAATGCCAGGTCCTAGAAGGTTAAACATTTTTATTGTCATTTAATTGTCATTATTTTGTAGAACTCAGTTTTTATTGTGATTTTAAAAGGTTCTTTTGTAAATTCTCTTGTAAAAAAATAAAAATAAAAAAATCCAAATTTTGTTGATCCTGATTGATCTGTAAAAAAGGGTAAAACATCCAAGGGATGAAATCCTTTTATAGGCACTGTATGTTTCTCTAAAGTTTTTCCCTTCTGTCCAACTATTACTTCCTGCACTGTTCAAACAGAGATTATTCCCATGCATCTGCCTTGGAGTATAAGGATGTGCCCTTTGGTACCAAAAAACAATTTATTTTTCTGTAAAAACAAGATCTACACAATACTATCTACAATTCAGGGTAACTTTCATTCTATTTTGTTAAGTGACATACATTTGAAAACAGCTACTATAGAAACATGCAGCTGTACTGATATAGAAATGGAAAACAAAAATTGTTACTGCTATGAATTATCTTTCAGTTCACCTAATTATTTTTTGTTCACATGCCATGTTAAACTTATTTCCAGAGAATATATATTATATTATATTATATTCATGTTATAATCAAAGTGATGTGAATTGCAATTGAAACCAGAATATTTAAAGGAAACCTAGTTTCTAAAACAACTGATTGTTTTTATGCCATGATTTTTGAATGCTGTGGGACCCAAAAACTTCATACTGAAGTGGTAAACCAGCTGTCATGTTTGGATTTGGTTTCCTGACACACATGCAGAATCACGCTTAGGGACACGAGTTATACAGGTAACAAATTTTATTTACAAAAATAGAAATAATGAACATGAAAAGTGTGGGAGAGAGTCTGCTTCTTCTCATGAGCAGGAGGCAACTTTGCCTGGAGGAGAGGTAAGTTATTATGTGTTTTTGAAGAGTGAAGATAAACTTGGATTGTTTACGAAGATGATAAATTTCCATGACTTGAGGCCGAGAACCGCATGGGAGGAGTGAATCAGGTTCTGGTGCAGATTGGACAAGGAGGTTTGTGGTCTGGCGGTGAGTATGGAGATTAATGATGAACTTGAGTTTCCAGAGAGAAAGAGCATTAGATGGTGGAGATCTTGTTGCTGGAGAGCTGGCAGGCAGGTGAGAGGCTGGGAACGTCAGAGCTGCAGAAGTAATCCAAGGAGTCTCTGTTACACAAACAGATCAAACGACGAGACTGAACCATTCTTATGTGCAGAACTGTTTTAATTCAGCAACATAGGAGGTTTTTCCCTCTTTAAAAAAAACAAAATATTTCTATTTATTGCATCTTAAGTGATTTTAAATCCAGATTGTGATTAGACCAAACCAAACCTTAATTTATGTTTTTCTTAAAGCCATTTAGAGGTGGACCTGCTTCTGCATTTCGGATCATTGCCTGGCTGTACAACTCCAGTTCTTGAGGTTCAGGTCATGAACTGGTCATACTTTTCTGCTGGAGATCCAAATTTATGGTTCCATCAATTACAAAAAGTTGCCCAGGTCCTGAAGCAGCAAAAATAATCCCTGACTATCACATGTTGTTTTCTGAAAATGTATCTGCAGATAATTTTCTTAACAATCCTGGAGATCATCCAGATGTCTTTCAGGGAAATGTGAGATAGGCCTTTGTGTTCTTTTTGGTCAGCCTTGGTCTAGCTTTGGAACTCTCCCCCTGATGCCATTTTGTTCGACCTCTTTTTAATGTTTGAATCACAAAATCTGACCTTAACTGAGACAAATAACACCTGCAGTACTGTACATAGTTTTGTGGCTTCTTTTGTGACCTCCTGGATGAGTCGCTGATAATCACTTGAGGTAATTTTGCTAGGCCAGTGGCTGCTGAGAAAGTTTATCACTGTATTTAAATGAGAGGCATCAATAGCTCTCACAGGTGGGTTGCTGTTGTCCTAAAGCCTTAGAGAAATAGTTTTGTGTCCCTTTCCACATTCAGTGAGTTTGCTTCTCAGCTATTTTAAAAATTCTTCAGATCAGGGCACTGTGTGTCTCTTTTTGAAATCTTTTATCCTGCTTCATGTTGTCAGACAGGTTATATTTTTGGCAATTTCTTTGTTCTAATAGCTTGACTATAATCGGATTTGTGAAAATAAACTCAGCTTTTCAAAAATGGGGTTTTCTGTATTATAGTTAATTCTGGATTTAACATAGGATTTGATTACTTTTTCACATAGGGCTAGACTGTTTTCTTTATGTTTTCTATTTAATAAATGGAATCTTCATTTGTAACAAGCATTTCATATTTCTTCAGGGTATCATTATCTGCTATTAAAATTTGTTTGATCTGAAATGTGAGTGTGACTGTCAGTGTTTAGAACTTCAGGAGCATGATACCTCTATGTTTAGTTTGATAGTTTTGATTAAGCCATGTCCATGGTAACAAAATCTCTCCACCATTACATGTAAAACATGAGATGCCACTTCTTTAGTTCTTAACTTTTACATAATTTTCCTTGTACTCTGTAACCCAAATCTAAGCTGTTTTCTCCCCTTTGTTTCCAGTTTGTGTGCAAGCTATTCTTAATTAACTTTTTCTGCTAGAAATAGTAAAACACAATTCAGACAGTTCATATCAAAGGGTGTGTTTTCTCAGATTTGTCTTGCAGCAGATCTTTGGTTGAGTGTCCTCCTTTCCGCAGTCTCAGACATGACCTTGCACTCCCACCACAATGAACAATAGGCCCCACTGTCAACCTGTTCCAGCACTTTCTTCTTCCTGGCACCACACCAGACACTATCTGTTCATATGGTTATTTGCTTCACTTATAACACAGTGTCAGCACAGTTATCTGCTCTGTATCCATCCATTTATGTACTTAGTGGTGAAGAGCCAGACATAGAAAGCAATGGATACTTGAAACCAGGATGCTCCCTCTAGTACTTCTTAGCTAAATAAGACAATCGGGTGTTACAGGAGGGTGGAAGCTCGGTACACTTCTTTTACTAAAGTGCAATGACCTGATATCTTTACTCTATGTTACAATTTCCAGCTGTGCATAGGAACTGAATCAAAATTTAAAACATGCAAATACCTATCCACATTCTCACATACTATTTCCAGGTTTACTGTAGGTTTATTATATGAGACTCATCCAGTTTCCACTTAGACAGTTACTACCTATAATTTTTCAAACCATTAGAGTTACTGAAATGCACTGAGTCACTGCTTGTTTGGTAGAACAATGTTATGGTGATACAGGCAGAGTCCTCCTCGTCACTCCACCCACTCACATTGTTGTTATCCCCTACTGTATCACCATGGAGACAGTTAAGCATTTGATCTACGGCTAAGCTACCAACAGCATTTTATCCTCATGTAGATGTGAAGAGCATTTTACAATGCTACCCTGCTCTGCTGACTCTTATCAGTAAACAGGAATTATTTCAGTGTAGGTGGCAATGAGCATTTCATAGTAGTTTAACTCTCTAAGATTTGAATCATCAAAAATAATAATTTTATCTAACAGTCATACAGCTGTTACAGAAACATTCAACCAAAATTCCTCAGTTTTATGAACCGTTGCTCATCATGAGGTTTTAAAATTATGGAGAAAACCCCTCAAAGCAAAACAGCATTATATGTCAACAAGCGATTAAATTTAGGTCAAAACCTCCAAAGAAATATTTTTAAAGTCTGTCCACCTTTACTGTATCAACCAGGTGCTGCTTAATCACCAGGAAGTTTGAACCTATCTCTAAAAGCAGATGATTAGTATTTTTGCATGTTGTGCAGGTGGAACTGTTTTAGAACTTTGAAAATAAGAGAGATAACCACAGTTATTTTAGAAAAGGGACTGTTGTTGACTATGAATCTTGGGAGGGCTATAAGAGCATTTTAAAACATTTGAAGTCCAGAATTCTGTAGTTGGATAGATGTTTAGCAAATGGAGAACATGAAGGACAGAAGACAACATTCTGAGCAAGTTCTTTTCAAGGCCAGAGTGTAAAATTCCTAAAGAAATTGTAAAATAAAAAAGCATAGGAGCTGTATGTTGGACTCCTTAGCTTGTGGCTTGTTTGAAAGGGTTCCCAGGAGAAAGCATCATCTCATCTCTTTTTGAAGAACCTAGCATCAGGGTTTAGGTTGCCAAGGTTCCATGTGAACTAATTAACAGACTTTTGGAAACTTCAGATAGAACCCAAGTGGAGAGATTTGTCCATTATCTTATACATGACTTTTGACCCTAAGCCAAACAAAACATAACACATACAAACCAGCTACCATCAGACACTGTGCCACAGGGCTGACAGTCTGGGCTTGTTGCACATGATCTTGTATTTAAAATATTAAAAATGATAAAGCTCATCCCAAATCCCAGATTTGGGATGCCTTAGCAGAGCAGTTTATGAAAGCATTAAAGGAATCAAGCAAAGCAGGAAAAAGAGTAGGACCAAGATTGTTCTCCAACAGTTTTAAAATGCAATGCAAGTGTTCTTTCTTTCAACAGCTGCCCTGTAGAATGATGGAATCAATCCAGTGGGGCAAGGACAGGCACAGTTCAGCATCCTGATAGGAGAGCATCTTATCGACAGATGAACCGTAGGTTTGGCCCAAGGCCCTTGTGGTGCACCCAACCGTGAAGGAGAGGTAGCCGGATTGATCCAGTTAAGAGGCGGTGCTCTGCACTGGCTGGATGTCCGCCGAGGCTCAGTGCTCAGTCATTTAATCTGCATGCACCATCCCAGCCCTTCGAGGGAGAGCACGGTGGGAGAGAGAAGAGGAAACTGTCATCACATTGTCTAATATGATCCATATTCTAATTGCAGAAAATGTTGAAATAAAACAGACCATAAAATGAACAGGCACCATTAATTTAAATAGAACATTAGAATTTAATTATTTTGTAAACATTTATTACCCTGTTGATTTCCCCCTGTTGTTTCTGTCTATTGGTTTGTGCAGAATACTTTCAGATGGAAAGACCTAATTTAAACTTTCCCTACGGTTTTAGTTAAACCTCTCTCCTATGTATTTGCTTCACGTTTTTGTGCCACCGTACTGAATTCTTCTAGAACGTAGAAGGGTTAGGGGTTAGCTGACTGCTGTTTACGTCTGGAGACATACAGAAGGGAGGAGGGGGGGAAGAGTCCTTGTAACACATACACAGACACACAAACAGTTTTCTGAGACTCCCACCTGCTACGGATGTCCATCCTTTTCTGTGCTGTGCTTACATAAGCCATGTATTTGTTGCCAGCAACAGATTCCAGTAAAATCCTTTTGTGAGATGTAAACGCAGGCCTGAATAAAGACAGGCTTTCTGCTACTGTAACCACAACATCTGCAGGGACTCATTGTTCAACGTCACTACTTTGCATGCTTCCTAAAAGCCACCCAGAAGCCACATGGGTTGCTTAACTCAACTTACCATCACTGAGGCTGAAACAGCTGCTTGTTTCTAGTAATGTATTTTTACAGTGCTCCCTCTTGTCTCTATAAGGGTTTTGTCTGTTTGATGCTGACACTTTCTGAAATATTTGGGGCTATTCGAAGAGATTACATGCAAAGACCAGCAAACAGGAAGTGACTCTCTGAAAATCCCTGCTTATCTGTTTGAAAGAAAACAAACACCCTAAATCATTAGGCATCTCTGCATTTCAGCAGATTTAGAGTGCTGTCTTCATACATCACACACTGATGGCGAAGGGCTTTTCCTAACACATTATTTTCTGCTTATATGTTAATTAAATTGGAATTGCCCCATACACATGTTGAAATGTTACATTTTGAATTACATGTTATGTTGCAATAATAATTTGGCTAGGTGGGGATGCTTAGTTTAGCTTATTTTGTACACAGAATGTAGACAAGGAAAAAAGCCATCGTCAAACTAAAATTTAGTTTTAGGATTCAATATGGTGGCATTTGATTTTAAAATAACTTAAAAATTGACTTCTAATGTTAGATACTGTATACTGGAATAATTCATTACATTTCCTTACAACAGACTGTAAGTATATTCTAGGAAATTACTATAAATCATCTGTTGTCCCCAAGGTGGGAATAAATTTTCACATGACCAGAATGAAATGTCCATGAAGACTGCAGAAGTACAAAAAAGCCAAAGAAACAAACTTACCAGCACCTGCTAATGAGTGTTCGGGTTGAACATAGCTTCTCTAATTTTCTGCATGCTAATCACGTCACATACATCCATACATACATACGTCCAACCCCCCCCATCCATCCATCCATCCATCCATCCATCCATCCATCCATCCAGGTTCCTTTCACTATGATGGAGCAACAACTCTACTTCAAGCAGTCCTTGGGTTACACTGGTGATCTGACAAATCTAATGCTTTTGTTGTTGGACATTGTCACCATAATCTAAAATACAGATTTAGAATTTGTTAGTTGTTTGCCTAAAAAAAGAGTGTGTGTGAGACAGAAAGGTGATTCTTTATTTGCAATAGGTTTTCTCTCAACTAAAAACCAGTCTTCATTTGAATTCCTTAACTCATTTAACAATGTAGTAAAGGAAAATGTTCATTAATCTATGTGCACAAGTACTTAAAGGACACCTTTAATCATTGCAAAATCAAACCCAAGAATTCATATTTTCTCAGAGATTTGCAAAGAAGCTTTTGTTTTCTGAGTTTCAGCTTAAAGCCTTTTAATGGTCTTCTCATCTGTACTGAGATTAAATTACATACAGATGGAATATAATTCACTAATTAGGTGAGGTGTTTGTGTTAGATTTTTATTTAGAATAAAATGGGGCTGAATACATATGTTTGCCACACATTTCAGATTGAAACCATGTTTCATTTTGACTTCACTTTACAACAATGCAATATATGTGTTTTCTTTCACATAAATTCCCCAATAAAACACATTGAAATTGTAAGAGTCCCTTTGCAAGGCAGACATAGTTACAGGCGCATTCATTCACAGATCAAATAACTCTTTTCACAGTTAAGCATGAGTTCCAGTACAGATTTTCCGTGTGTTAAACACATCACAATCATGAAGACTTATTATTGCTGATTTTCTAGTATGCTATGACATGCTCAGGGAAGGACTCAAATTACCTCAGTCTCAAATTGTAATTTTCTCTTCAAGTCTCTTGCATGACTTGAGCATTGGCTATGTCAATAAAATAGCTACAAGCCCTTGCATTTCATACACACTTATGCTGATATTTACCTCATTTTCTTTCATAAGAACAAGCATGATACTTCACACAATGCATACTTTAAAACAAACTTAAGACCTGTCCACACGGGAAACGGGTATTTTGAAAGCGGGTTCCAGAGTGAAAATTTTTCCCTTGTGTATTCATTCATGTGGACAGTGGAAACACTTACATATTAGCCCAACCTCTAAACTAACCCATAGACCCAAACACCTCATACGCATCATAACTAACAACAATGATGAATTACATGTTTGTGGTTGTGCTACAGTGCAGCAGCTGCAAAAATTTCAACAAAAGACTCCATTCGTTCTTTGTTGATTGCCACTATTGTTTTCTTGTTGTGCTTACCTCTAACTGAGGCTTCATGTGTCCCATACTCCATGTTTAGCACAACTTACTGGTCTGAGTGAGTGAAAACATCATTTTGGGCTGTTCTCTGTGTTTCCATGTGGATGAAAACATTTTGAAAATGTGTCTATGTGGATGCAGACGTTTATGAAAATGACAACCCGTTTTAGAAAAAAAGATTCCAGTGTGGATGGAACCTCAAACTACTTCCAGTGCATTAACCCCAACTACCCTCACTTTAAAGGCATTAAAATATGCTATTATAGAATATAAAACATACTGTAAAATATTACCTTGTGGCTACCTGTTATATAACTTACTTACAAGCTTACAGTTTGTAACATTTCAAACCTCTAAGACTTCTAACAATGAAGATAACAAGCTTGCAAATGATTCTCTGGCTGCTTCAAAAGACATGTACAGTCCTGTTGACATTTCATTGCCTCATGTACAGTTCAAGCAGCCTAAACACATATAATGAGCAGGAAGACACTGCTGCTATCTCCAGAGAGATAACACCAGTCATTGACCCTGTTACTTAATCAAGAGGCGTCAAGCTTCTGACATTTTCAACATGAAGAGTCTTATCAGTGACCTGGACTCTATTTAAGGGATATCTGAAACAATGTTTATCCTCTCTGAGCCAAAAGATAGTGGAGGCAGTGAAACCTCTCTGCAGGGAAAAAGCTGACAGATCCATATGACCTCAGTTAAATGTAATGTGTTATTTTCTGGGATGCTTTAATGCATCAGCACAATAACAGTCAGAAGCTCAAGGCTTCAGTTTCCATCCTCCCGCTAAAACCTTATTGTGAGGCATTTATTTCTGCAGCCCCAAGAGATGGTGTTGGGTTATAAATGTGCCAGTTCAGCTTTTTTTTCCCCTTGTGAAGCGGAAGACAGCAGCATTTTTGTGTATTCTGATGAAACTGCCATACCATCTTGATAGAAGGCATCTTGTGGCGACACATTCAGACAGTCCTAGCAAACAGAGCTGTCTGGCTATTGTTCCCCATAGGATCAAGTTTATTGTTCAAATTAGCAAACAAAGTTCCCTGATACATTCTTGCCATACCAAAGGAGAAAAAAAAAGACACTTCCTCTGAGTTTGTCCTTATAAGGCTCTGACTTGTGTCCCCACTTATAGAGTAGAGACACTTTTACATGAAGGAGAAAACAGTGAAGTTCAACCAATATGAGGCTGAAGACTGAAGTGGGGGAACGCCTTACGGTCTTATCAGTGCAAGTCAGCCTCACTACACAGGCCATGGGTCACCTCCAGCTGTAAACAAATTTCAAGAAGCCTTCCTTGTAAAGTCCAAAATCTAAGCCAAATATTTTTAGCCCACTGCTGACTGGAAAGGAAAGATAAAATCTTCTGAGGCCAAATTGGGAAGAGTAAAAAACAAATGGCCAACTAAAAATGGCTTTCAAATGAAGTCTTGAAAGGAAAGGTTGTTTGCAGTGTGTTTTATAGAGATAGGTGTCTGCATCACAACATAGGATGCTGTGGGAGGACCTGAACTCCCACAAAGAAAACCCACCTTTTCATTAGGAAACAGGTCTGTTTAACTTATGAATCACCTGGAGAAATAAGAATGTACAACATATTGTTGCTCAAGTTTAGTCAGAATAGATCGAGAGCATGTGTGAAAGGTCATGTTTAAATCTTGCCACAGATTATTCATTTCATTTACGATCACATTCAGTAAATTTGAATATTATTGAAAGGTTAATTTATTTTAGTAACTTAACTCACCAAGTGAAAAGTAATTAATTAATCAATCTTTTCAAGCCTGTATTTCTATCATATGATGATCACAGCTAATGAAACATTTTATTTTATATCAGAATATTACATCAGGCCAATAAAAAAAAACTTTTATAGTAAATAATATAGAAATGTGGGTTTGACGAAAATTAATACTTGCTTAAAAGTTGCTATTTTCCAATGGTGCTTTTCTTCTGACAAACAATTCTCATTGGAAGGCATATTCTAATTTATTGAATGTGACTGCATGTTGAGACTTCAAATGCGCTCTGCCCTGCTGCGCTCCTATCACACATCCCAGAAGATTTGCACCTTACTCAATCTGCTAAATATGGGAGAAGAACTGATTTTCTAAACAACCTCAAATGGTGCTCTAAAAATGAAAGCAGTAAAAGCTTTATTAGAATATGTTGGATTTTACTTTGGGGTCGGGGCTCTGATTAATTAGTCAGGTTGGATCGGGCCGGACACAATGTCTATGGGCTCAGGCAAGGTCTGATTGGATTTTTTTAGGCCAGATCTAAACTCTAATATGAGCAGAGTGCAAGGTGACAAAACACTCCCACGCCCCCCAAACCTCAAAAATAAATCTGGCACTGCTGGCAACCTCCCAGTTTTAGTTGGTGAGGCAGACACCCAATCTACTTTTAAAACTAGCTTAAAATTTTCTTTTTTGAGCAGCTTAGGTCATCCTGAACTATCTCTGTAGTTGTGCTACTATAGGCTTAGGCCCTGTTTACATGATGTTTTCTGGTGAAAATGGAAAGGTTTTGTTACGTTTGTACTATTCATTTACATGATATCAGATATGCACACCAACACAACAAAATGGCTGCCTACAATGTTAAAAACCACAGAGGAAATTATCAACAATGGCAAATGGCTTGAAATTTGGTGGTTTTATAATTCAAAGTCACCTTAAGCAACAGTTGAGCCTTGTCATCTGTCTATAGAAACACTTTGTTCTCTGCCATCTCCAACATTTATTAGTTGTGCTGGCTTTTAGGCAGAGAGTTTTCAAAGAACATAGTACTAGCTTGTGGTATGACGAGATAATTATACCATTTTCATGTCTCTACTGTTGCCGTGTAAATGGAGATTGTAATTAAAACATTGATATGTAAACAAGTTCATAGAAATGGGAAAAAAATGCCATATTCAATGGATCGTTGTCGTGTAAACAGGGTCTTAGGCTGCTGGAGGAAAAACTGAACCCTTTTCTTCACTCATTTCCATTCTCCTCCTGTCTAATTTTACATTATTTGCTGTTATTTCAGTAACTGTATCCAATCTGCTGAGTTTCCTTAAATAGAAAACTTTTTTGAGTGCCTTCTTTGATAACTATGGTTAAAATGAATGTATGATTGCATTTAGTGCTTTAAGTGGCAAAAACCAAGTGCCGGTACTCTACCAAATGTTATAGGGGCAAAAACATGGGTGAAATTTTTAGATAGATCTGGCTATCGATCTATAACTCAGTAGTTTTATTGTACAGAAATTACAAAGATCAAAGCCAGTTCTAAATCAAATCCACGAGTCAAATTCAAAGGGTCTTGGAGCCACTTTTATTTTAACTTCAAGCCTCATGTCGTGGAGATGAAAAAATAACAATGAAAAAACACAGTTTTAATTTTAAAAACACCAAACTTTGCACATAACTTCACATTTTTTGTCTGATGACATCATTTTTAAATATTAAATCAGACGTGATCAGTTACTTAGTATTTGAGTTGCCATTTTACCAAATACTTTTTTTTATTCTTATAATAATTTTTCGTATGGATTCTTTTGAAGTGCTATTCTAACTTGAGAACAATTTTAGGTACTCCCGCCTCTGCTTGTGGGTAATTCATGCTTCATAGTTTCTGCTTTATTAGTTCTTTCCTTGATGTCTATTTTCAAAGTTTATTACTGTGTTGAACTTCCTGAATACTTTTATCCTATCATGATCTACTGTGTTTTTATTTCAGTTATTTTGTTCAGTCCCCTGTATTAATTATTGATTTAAAAGTCTTGCCATATATGTTTTCCCCTTTGTATTTCATTTCTTAGTTTATTCTTGCATTTTGTTCTTTTTGCATTTCTATTTAGTTTTCTTGAGTCTTTCTTTGGTTTATTGAATTGTCCTCTTTAGCTTCTCATGTTATTAGTCTGCCTCCACTGTAATCACGCTCACCAGTATTCTTCACTCATGTCATTCACCTGCGCGCTGCCTTATCATCCTCATGTGTTTTATCCGATCTGCAATTCATGCTCTTGATTTTTCACTCTTCAGCGCCGGGTTATTTGTCTTCATGCCCTGATTCACATAGTTCTTTGCTCCTTTCTATGTACCATTTTTTTCTGTCCCTGAGTTTTGTAAGTTTTGCTTATTAAATTTCTCACTGATGCCTCTCATCAGTCTGTCTGCTTCTGTCTCTTCACTTTTGACGGGCTGTCATAGTTCCTCTGTGTGCGAGCAGAGCACGCCAGTTGCAGACCGAGACTGAGCACGCGGTTTTTTTTTTTTGTTTGTTTGTTTTGTTTTTTCTTATTTGTTTGTTTGTTTGTTTTTGCCGCTTCTGCTTGCAGATCTTTTGGGGGGCATTGATGGGGGAAACACGGACTGACGTAACACCTGACACAACACAGGAAAGTACCGGTACGCACCGAACATTGGAAATAAATTCTGGTAGGCTGAGGGTAAAATTTAGAAGTGGTGGTACTGCGTACCGGTCCTTACCGGCCCACTTAAAGCACTGATTGCATTGAATTAACCTTTTTGTGAAGTAACTTGAAATGTCATGTGTTGAGAATTGGCGCAATTTAAACAAACTAATCGAACTGAACCATCTTGCTTACTCTACTCCCACCTCCGAACTCTGATATTAACAACACATTTTCATTCACACAACTACCGCTGACTGGATATTTTCTCTTTTTCAGACTATTATCAGTAAACCCAGAACACAATTGTGTGTAATAATCTAATCATCAGTCTTTAAAATAACCCACCAGCTCCAACAAACATGCCACTTTCAAATTCACTTAACTCTTCTTTTTTCTTTCTGATGGTTTTTGTTCATTTCTGTTCCAAGACTAATCTTTAACAGGCAATGAATGGTTTCCATCGATATGTGTATGGAGGACGAATCCTGTCAAAATTGGTAATAAATATAATACTAAATAAATTGCTTCGTAAAGTAAGAACTTTCCCAACTTTATTATACAGTGTGAAAAAATATATATCTTTTTGTTTATATTGTTTAACAGTAATAATTTAACATATAACTATTATTTAATTTTCCATTTTATTTCCAGTCTTATTGTTTTATTAATTAGTTTCCTTTTTTTTTTTTCCATATTCTGTATTTATTTAATGCAATTTTATGCATATCTCAGTTACTCCAGGAAGTTGCGATGTTGTGACTGCAACTATTAAGGCAAATTCACTCATTATTCGCAATTTTTGCACAGACTTTCAATTTTCACCAGTCATCACAACTTTTCTGCAGATCTGACCAAGGTCCTCTTACAAGTCCACTTTGTGTACCGGGGACATCCGGGGGGATTTTATTTATTCATTAAAATGTCCGGGTTTTAAATTGACAGGCACAATGCATTAAATAAGACAGCCATTTTAGTTGACGTCCTCCACGAGCTACGAACGAACCGCAAAATAAATTTCCTTCACGCCGTCCGGGTCACAGCAAATGGGTGGCAGAGTTGTGGGGGGAGTGGCCAGGACACTCGTACACCATTCTCCACCCCCAATCCCCCTCCCCCACCCCTAACTCGACCCCACACCTTACTCACCTTCTCCTTCCCTAAATAAAAGTAACTTTTTCAAATACGCACAATTCATCAGGTACAATAACTTTTTAGGGTGCTATTTCAAGAAGGTACAGCAATTTCAACTTTCTTGTAAGACCATGTTATGGCAAGAATAAAGCTTAAAGAAATTCGCAATTACGGCCGCAACTTTTTGAAAAAGGTACCGCAAAATCAACAATTATAGGTCGCAACAGTCACAAAAAACACCGCAACACCCTGGAGGGACTGATATATGTGCATTAAAAAGAATAATCTTAAATAAGATAAAATGCATACACATTCTCTTGTGTGTTTTATGTGCATTTCTTTGGTAAGAAATCTTTCCAATAAAATATTTGAAACAAACACTGCCTTCAGGTCCGCAAAGACAACTAAAAACTCTGTTGTTTATTGTTTAAATACTAAAGGTAATTTACACTGACATATACACAGACTATACAAAATAAATCAGCTTTGTTTGTTTTGCTTTTTTAAACAAGCGATCGGAGTTATGCTTTGGTTTTTACCACTGGTTTTATTACGCTGCTGTCTCTTCGACATCCATGCACACCGTGGGCGGTGCCTATTCTGCTGCCAGACAGCTGTCACCTCTGGAAACGTGTCCAGCCCACTGTCGACGTATAAATACTAGAAGACTGCGCTCCTCCACACTCATTTGCTCCTGGTCTAAACCATCCACAGCCGCTCCGGCTCAAACAGAGCGCACTGAGCAGCTCATCATCGCCGAGTTGGAACGCCACGTCTGCAGCTCAGAACCACCAGGAGAAAAACAGTCGAGATGTCTTCCTACGTGTCCTCTGAGTCCCGCCGGGTCAGTCCCTGTGTCCACGGCAACAAGTTCGACACGGCGCACCGCAAGAAGGCCGTGGCGAACATCTTCGAGAACGTGAACCAGGACTCGCTGATGAGACTCTTCCAGAAAACGGGAGACATGAAGGCGGAGGAGAGGGTGCGGAGCATCTTCTCCTACACACAGGATCCGGAGGAGACGGCCCGGGCGCTGATGGCCCTCAAGCAGCGAAAGAAGGACAAGTTCCTTCGGATCGCGGGGATGCTCCGACAGCTGCTCAAACTTCGCTGACTTCCCTGCAGTCATCTTCCATCGTCTGTGTCTCCGTTTCAATCTCTCGGCTCTGGGGTGAGCCAAGTGAGAAAACATTCCCGATGTGACTGGGGGGTCTCCACCGCAGGGGGGGACTCGCCTGCCGCCTGGGAAAGCGCCGTAATGTGCGCATTCACGAGAAGGCGCCACGGGCCGCCTGGAGAACAACAAGCAGTAGCAGCTGCGGCATTATGGACGGAGGATCTGCCAGCAGCGGAGCCCTGACTGAAAGCAGGAGGGGCAGCATGTAGTACCAGGGAATTTGAAGGGAATACATGCCTTTCTTCAGACTAGAACTCCTGCTTGCATGCACACATGCATTCCCGTGGATGCGTTAAGGTGGAGCAGCATCCTGCAGGTGCACATCGTTGTGTTGAAGATGGTGCTTCACAGCTGCAGTGGGAGTTCTTATGGTGCCGAAGAACTTGCCTATAAATGAATGCCTGTCCTGAACACATGCCTTTTCTCTGAACTTCATGTTGTTGTATGAACACTACTGATTAACCGTCACTAATGTGACACCACAGTGTGATAGCACAGTGATTTATACTTATGTGACATTCCTTTGACCGTCCTTTTATAAATAAATAATTGCTTTGTACTAAAGCTGAAGTCTTGTCTGTCCTCATTAAACACCACTCAGGTGGTTTCCCTGCAGCTCTTTTGCACAACTATCAGCTTAAGATGTCATAATCTTGCCTTCAGATCAGGTTTGTTATATTGCATTAAAAACACACTGGAAACAATTCATTAAGAGTTAGTGATGCTGACCTTTAAAAGTCGATCATTAGTGAGAAATTACAGAGAAACTAGAAAATCATTATATTTTTGGTTGAATTTCAGAAGGAAAAACACAAGTCCCATCAAACTTCCATTAACCAGCATCACCTATGTGTAAACCACCAATAAGGAAATGACTTACACCAAATAATTCAAATTGCCATGGTAACTAGAAGCAGACTTAATGGATTTATCATTAACATGTTGCAACTCATATAGTGCTGAGTCATGAAATCTAAGAACTGTTTCCTTGGGAAAAGAGAGAAAAAAGAGGCTGTTAGTTCATCTCTTCATTCTGACGCAAAGGCATTCAAAGGGGACAGAGTTACTCATGTGAGGATGTGGTTAATATTTACTGGGCTTCCCCCACAGTGCCTCATGCAGTATGCCTCATCAGACCGGTGCAAACCAGTTTGGCTCAGGCAAATCTGTGAGGGTGGGGTGGAGTGGAGTGGAGTGGAGTAAAGCGTGTTTGCATTGGAGTCTCTTTAATAATCATCAGAGCTCTCCAGATAAGAGCGTGTTAAGGGGAATTATGAATTATAGGGCTTAGACGTGTGGAGGCTTTGGTTTGTCACCATCTGGTTCATCACCCTGAGTAAAGCAAAGAATTGCCCTTTAATAGCCAACAGCCAAAGCAGACAGTACAGCAACCCTGCATTAAAAAAAAACACTTTTTCTGTCTGTTTCCTACAGTGAGTTGATGTGTTGTATGGCTTAACTGCAGACGCACAGATCAGCTAAGTGGATGCCTGCTAATCTGCTTGCCTTGATAGTCCCTCTACCGGCTCAAACCAGTTTGCTGGGTTTGTGGTGCATGATGACATCTGACTGCAGGTGCTTCTCTCATGTGCGTAGAGTTACAGGAAAGCCCAGTATCAGGTGAACTAAGGTGTGGAAGTTTCAGGTGGGAGTTTAGAAAGGAGTACTCCTGTGCTTATGCAATAAACATAGCTTCTCACAGTCAAATCTAAGTGTTAGTCATGTGTTTAATGGTGATAGTTGTCTTTTGCATAGGACACATAAAAACATAATTTTAAATACTTACATAGTTCTTCAATTATTATATTAACTGCTTAAATCTACAGTTTTATGACTTTCAAATGTATCTGCGAGACTGATGTTTTACTTGGAAAGTTGGATGGAGGTTAAAAAGCTGCAAAGTTTTAATTATTGTGTTTCACAAGCGATAAAGGGGGAAAGAGGTTCAGGATGGGAAGTTTTTAACATACAATGAAATTCCTCAAGTAACTTAACTGCGAACTAAACAAAACAAAATCTAACATGTAGATCTGAAACAGAAATACTAGCAATACCGGCTATATCTTTAAAACCTGATTCTGTAGCCACCTCACAACTTTCCAGATGACTCCTCTTTCATTATTGAATAGAATAGAATAGAATAGAATAGAATAGAATAGAATAGAATAGAAGTACCCTTTATTGTCTCACACTTGGGAAATTCCAGTGCACAGCAGCAGTGACAGGCAATTGAAGAATGTAGGTTCAGGGAAAGATAACAATGTAAAATATATAAAAACAAAATAAACAACAGCATACTGTACAGTAAGGGACAAATTCAACACAAATACTGTTCAGTTATTAAGAATAGTGTGTACAGTTGAGTGTCAGGTCAAAGTTCGGATTCATCTTATCGTTTACTGTAGACTTACTGCAATCTTAGAACAACTTTGTTATTACTTTAGACGTTACAGTACAAAGTAATTACTATCTAGACAAGTCACCAATGTATTTCACTACCTCCTTACATGAATATATCTATTTAACAGAAGGAGAACTAGGAAAAACAAGTATAATAATATATGTCTTACACTGTTATTAAGAAAATTAAAAGTTAACAACACATCTATGACTCATATGGGTCTATGTTTTTACTGAAAGTTGGCTTGCATCAGACAAGTTAAAATGACACAAGACCATGTAATCTGTGGTCTATACCTTATGGGGTCTATGTTCCACCCCATTTCTCACCCAAATGCTAGCAGGGGTGTCATTGTTGTGGTTGTGCATCCAGTCAACCATTAATGCCTTCTTATCTGTTAAGAGTAATTCTCAGAGCATAAGTGTTTGCTTGTAAATGTAAATCTACAATGAAAAGATCTCAAGTATATACGATAGTGAAATGACATCCAACATTTCCTAAACACCTAAACAGTGGATGTTTAGGTGTTTAGAGTCTTAAAAAATGACAAACAATTCCATATAATATGCATAAGTCAAGTCAAATTTATTTGTGTAGCACATTTCAGCAACAAGGCAGTTCAAAGTGCTTTACACCATAAAAACATAATACAGTAACCAAATATGAAACAAGCAATAAACGTTGCATTTTGTCAAATGCCATCATCAAAATCATCAATAAAATATAGGTCAAATATTGTATATTGTCAGTGTTCCAGTTATTATGAATCAAAGGCAGCTCTAAACAGGTGAGTTTTTTGATTTCAAAAGAACTCAGTGTTTTCTGAAAGTTTGTTCCAGATTAGTGAAACACAAAAACGGAATGCTGCTTCTTCATGTTTGCTTCTGGAAGGCTGATACAATGGCAACAGGTCTTTAATGTATTTTGGTGCTAAGCCATTCAGTAATTTATAAACTAACAGAAGTATTTTAAAGTCTATTCTCTGAACTACAGGGAGCCAGTGGAAGGATTTTAGAATTGGGGTAAGATCACTAAATTAGCCCCTCCTGCACTGATTGGAATGCCACCTATATTAGATGGTCCTAAAAATAATATCTTTTCTTTGTATTCATATTCCTTGCAAGTAGCAGGGAAGTTTGTTCTTTACTCCTGCTCTACATGCTACATGCAATTTTTATTAGAGATATTGGTATTCATCTCCCATGTTTCCTTATCATTCAAGCTAATGTTTGAGGATGTTTTTTTTTTATACTACATGTTTAAAATGAGTACAAAACATATTTGGGAGACTCAATACATAAAATAAATCTGCACAAAATGGGTTATGAATGCAGGCACCTTTCTCCATTCCTACTCCTTGTACCCAGCTTAAAAACCTTTGTAAAAGAGCAATAAAACACATGATTTTAATATTATGAAGTAGTTACATTAATTCCATGGAAAAAACTGTAAAAAGCAAATATTCTGAGCAAAAACATTTCAGTCCTAATTCTTTCAGTCATCTCTGATCTCTGGCAATTACATCAAAGTTTTATAAATCTATCTAAATTATCCTTCCATGCATTAGCTGCCTATGCAGGTTTCATTTTATTCAGGCACTCATTTTACGTAGCAAGGAGTTTATTATGTAATGAAGCAGCTGCACATCCTCCCCTTCAATAGTTCTGGGTCTGTTACAGTGTTCTAAAAATTTAAAAGAATTCAATGAAGCCTAAAGAAAGAATGTAAAAAGTAAGTGTGAAGAGCTGTTCAGTAAATTTTAAAACATCAAAGCCAGACAGGTTGCTTTCTATCTTTCCACTAAGCTTCAAGGCTAATGACATGAGTCTCCTTTTGCACAGGCAAAAAAAGTCAGGGTTAAAAGTTTATTTCAGTTAGTCTCTCTTTGCTTTTTTAAACGTTACATCTGTACTTTTTGTCTTGTCTGTGCAACTCTTGCCAAAGAGTTTTTTTCACAGCTTCCTGATCCTTTTAGGGGCTATCCACTTGTTTGGGAAATGAAAGATAAATATTCTATGTTGCTGTCCTGGCCATCTTTCCCTTGCTGGCAGCAGTTTACAGCAATGGATTCAAGCCTGTCCTCTCCCACCCTTTTCCTGCCTTTCATCAGACAGAGACACGGCTTTCATGTGAACAGACACTGTGGCAGACAGACTGAGCCTTGAGGACAGTAAGCAAAAGAAGAGAGAGGAGAAGGTACAGGATGTAGCTTAGCAATGGAATTGGCCTACAAAAATAACCTTGCAAAAGAATTCATAATGCTTTCAGTTTTCCTTATTTTGCTACAATACACCCCCACTTTGATGTCCTTTATTAGGATTTTATATCATTCATACAGAGTAACACAACATTGTCAAGTGGAGGAAAAATGATAATTGATTCTATAAATAGAAATCTGAAAATGCACACAAATGTTTGCTGCAATTATAGCTTCCCTGTATTTCACTCCATCCATCATCCCATCAGGTCTGAGCAACTTTCCCTGTCCCTGTTAAAGTAAAACATTCCCACAGCATGATGCTGCCACTGTTATTTTAACCATTAACGTGTGTTTTAACGACTTTTTTCACTAGTGTTCTTGAAAAAACCTCTGAGTCTTTCACAGAACAGCTGGATTTATACTGTTCTGAAAATCCTTCAGGTATATTGTTTTCTATTTACATGATTTCTGGCAGCAATATTATTAATATTGTATATCAGATAACAAATATAAGCGGAAGTCCAAACTTCTTTCTTTAGTGGTCTCCAATCCTGTTTACACAACTGCAGGTTTTTCAGTTCAGATTCTGATGTTACACAGATACTAACCTCACTTTATTATCATCTGAGCTTTTTGCTTACAGAATCTGTCAGTTCTTTATTATCTGACTTAATTTGTATGTCCTTTTGTGAATTCATCCGGTAACAGGCTTGTTATATGGCCAAGCATGAGAACAATGACGCTAATAAAAGCCATCTGCCCCCATGAGCACAAGGCTGAAAAGAAAATATCTTCTCTGCCTTACAAAGAACCCTTGAAACAAGCTTATTTTCCCTCTTTTCTGAGAAACATTCAGATTAAAGACAGTAAAATTCTACATCGGTCAGAAAGCCTATCATTATGCCTGAGGAACAGCACACAGTTACAGTTGTTTCCCCATGTTTGGGCTGACGAGACAAGATACAGACAAAATGAGTGGTGTTGGATTAGTGATTACAGGCAGGGAGGAGTTGTTAACTCAGTTCCAGTACAGACCGGTTCATACCACCATCTGTGATGAGGAACTAAACATCTACTGCCCACATGGTTAAGATTAGTCAGCATTCAGTAGAACAACAGAACAAAAATAATTTTTAAAAGTCAACATCTCTTGATGTAAATTTGTTTAGCTGTGTGACATTTGGCTGCTCTCACATTAACAAAAGTCTTTTCCTGATTCTATGTTTAGGTTGTTTTTATCATAAATTCAGTCAGGCTGCTGGATCCTTCCTGAGAAGTTGGGTCCAGAATTGGACAGTCAAAGACCAAAACCTTACTCTGTCCATAAATTATTCACTGGAGATCCAATTTTAACTCGCATTGCTTGTTTTAAGAAGCTGTTTTAAACAACTCTTCAGGCACCCAGCACCGGCTGATAGAATTTCTTTGGAAATATGATTACAGCATCAAGATTTATTTGACTTAGTGTTTGTAATTCATCATATCAATGGATTTCAAATGATGTTTAAAAAAATGTATCTTCAAAAATAAAACAAGAGTTTTTTTTTTTTCAAGGGGTCAAAGCCCAGCCCTTTGGCTCAGAATCTAAGAAAACTTGACCTTCAGAGTTTTGTTTTGCTTTTGTTTCTTTTTGGGTTTTTTTTTTGTTATTTGTGACATGGAGAAGCAGATTAAGATAAACTGTTAGACAATGCACAAATGTTTTTTTTTTAATGTGACTCATTTCAACATTTATGGGGTGCAACTGAAACTATAGACTCGTTCCAATGATCATTGAGAGCTTTTGCAAATGATTAATGCATATTATTTATGAATATTAAATGAAATCAAATGCAATTAAATTTGATCAAATGCTAACTGGTCACTTTATTAGGTATATATGTTAAATCACTTGTTACCACAAATACTGTATCAGGCTGCAACTCAATTCATATAGAAAGAAACAAATATCTCGAGAGCAGCAGCTGTGCTGCAAGGCAAGGAGCAAAATTTTTTTTTTTTATCCCTGCACCCCCTGTCTCTGTTCATTCCTGTTCATCCCTATTTGGAGGGGTGTATGGAGGATCAAAACTGACATAATTAAGAATAAATGCAGAAATAAATAAATGCTCAATAAATAAGTAAGCGTATGATTAATTTGCTTCTCTATTTAATCACCATTCCAATAATTACCTTATTTATTTATTTATTTATTTATTTATTTATTTATTTATTTATTCACTCATTTATTCATTCATTCATTTATTTATTCATTCATTTCTGCAGCGCTATTTATTTCTGCCTGTCTTCTGTATGCATTTCTGCCTCATTATGCAAATGGGAGGGGCAGTGTCTTAAGGCTTCAACTTCTGCCTATTGGTTGTTTAGAATTTCACTGCATAGCTTGAATCTCCATGCTACAGGTCACAAAGATGGCGACCTACAATCGGTTACTCAGTGAGCTAAAGCTTAGCAACTTCATTTTAAGAAACAACGCTGCAACCCCTGACTTTATCATTTGGAGAAGAAAATGAAAATACAGTTTAGATTATTTATTTTTAATTTTATTTATCAGTCAAAAATACAGCTTTATTTTGAAAATTAAAAGCATTTCTATTAATTCCTTTTAATTTGAAAATTGAGACATATTTGCTTCCATATTATCTAACATTTCTAACAAAAGATGGTGCTCTGTTCCCCATGGGGCCTCAGCACCATGGGGAACAGAGCCTTTCCTCACTCTGCTCTCCAACTCTGGAATTCTCTACCTCAAGACATCTGCAGTATTGACTCCCTGCCTACTTTCAAATCACAATTCAAAACTCATCTGCTCAAGTTAGCCTTTTCATTGTCTCTTGGTTTTTTATTTTTCTTCTACATCTGTTTTTATTTTTAGTGTAGCTATTCTTGTATTGTGTTTTTTTTTCTTGTAAAGTGTCCTTGGGTGTCTTGAAAGGTGCTAACAAATAAAATGCATTATTATCATTATTAAAAATATAGACAAACTAGAACATGGACTATTTTATTTTATCATTATTTCAATGTACAACTGGAATGATCTGGGGAAAAAAATCCCACAAAAATTTGAATCACAGTCGTACATTTTTTTTCACTGTAGCGTGCAAAGAGTCAAACACGGTGCTTGCTAATGCTATGTTCCCTCTCGAGTCATCACTGGCCCCAGCAATGAGCTGGTCTCACTCGTACTTTAATTCAATCAGTCCATACCTGGGTAGGGCTGCTTGTCATCTAGATGAATTTGATCTTGACCTAACCCTCACATTTGCAGCTACATTGTCTAGTGCAGCTAAGACTAACACTTGCAACACTTGCACCTTCCACGGCATTCCGACTTACATCCACACTTTGTCAGCTGTTGGCAACTCTTTGCAATAGGTGGAAGTGTTGTCCAAAAGACCTTCCATGTATCTCCACTCTTTGTCCATCCCCAGTCAGCAGGACTCTGTGTTTCTGGTTATCTGACTCCATATGCAGCCTTCTTGATGGGCAGCATGCTTTACATGCAGAAGTAGTGCCGCACTAGTTGGAGGAATTGTACCACAAGGTCTCTGCTTCTGAGACAACATTTCCAGCCTGGCATCATAAACACTGCAACTGTGCAACTGTGCTGGACTTATCATATATTGTCATCAGAAACTTCTCCAGGAACTCAAGATTATCATCATCCACTTTTGGTGGGTACTGGCTGAGCTTGGCAAAGACATCAGAAGCCTCACCACACATGTACCAGGTTTGCTATGCAGACTTCTTACCTTTGTATCCATAGAAAGGCTGCAGTACTGGATTTTTCAAGAGCTTCACGAGTGACTTCATTGGAATGGGATGCTATTACACCATTAACAATACCTTCAGTCTTGGTGCGAACAGGGCAACCAGTGGGGCATTTATACTTGACACGTATGTTGGTGCCATATTCTCCAAAAATGAGCTCTCGTAGTCCAGGCAGACCTGTTCTGCAAGAGCACTTTACACATTGAAAGGTGGCGCGCGAGATCTGCACCGAGTTACAAAAATTCAGAGGTGCACGACCAAGTACCACAACAGTGTGCAAGGTCACAAACAGGGGCAGGGATGGAGCATGCCCCCTTGCACCCGGTTTAATGCGTCAACTATAAACCTAGCTTGAAGCTACACTTGCGTTTCAGAACCTTGTGGAAATCGGCAGCAACGCGGCTGCAGCTTGCTCTCTGTCCCATCTGTGAACGTACAAGAAACAGAATTTAGATCGGGCCTGAAAAATCCAGCCCAACCTGTCCCAAGCCCATGGACAATGTGTCCGAGTCAAATCCGAACAGACAGATTATTTAATTATAGGCCCAAGCCCAAAGTAGACCCGACATCTTATTTAAAGTAAGATTTTACTGCTCCTCAAATGGTCAGCTGAAGGGAAACTGCAGCAGATTCTTGTTAGAACAAACAAACTTCACACTAGTGTAACAATCAATAATTATGTTCTAAGTACACCATGTGTTCAAAGCTCCAAAAAATCAATCAAGGCTTTCCAGGGCATTTCAAATTGTGACTGGAAGCGTAATTTAGTGCGCCACAGTTAGATCCCTGGCCCTTTTCTGGTGAAAAAGTTCAATCGACTGGAATGTTCTTCATGTTTCAGTCTGGAAGCACTGCCCTTTTATAAACCATGTATGTGCCAAGCAGCTGGCAACCTGGCACTTCCGGATGGAACAAAAGTCAGAAAGTCACAGTGATGTAAGACATATCCAGGAAGAGGTTCAAATGTGTGAAAAGAAAAGTGCAGGCAAACAAATGGCACTTCTAAGAGTTTTTCTTAAAGCGCCGGCCTGTCTGACTCATTACACTTCCTGCATTGGGCTCCCATTAGCTACATCATCCAGAGTAGCCTGTGACTGGAATACTTAGGAGGCAGACCTAAAATGAAACAAAAACTGACAATGAAAGAGGGATTCCAGAAATTTGGCACATTTCTAGTTGTCTCTAAACTTGTGTCATTTGTTCGGGACAAAACTATTATGTTGACTTTGGATGAATCATCCCTAATGCATAACTTGTTGTGGACTCATATTAACATTGCCGCTGGCCTTGCGTCAGCAAGCTGCGTAAACAGTGACCCATGTCCCATGGTTGGCACCCGCAGAGTCACCGCGCAGACACCCATCCCAAAAAAAACAATAAAATCAACATGTTGGCTAGGAATCTCTCCCTGGCTTGCGACAGCCATCCTTCCTCTCACTGTGGCAGCTTGTTGATTCAACAAAGCACAGAATGAATGTTAGAGGTTACCATCTGTGTTTAACAGAAAATATGACCATGTTTGGCAAACTTGTTGATGTTCCAAGGAAACATTTTACATGTGGTGCATTTGGCAGATTTTACAACTATGTGTTGTAAACTCATCGTACTTCAGTATATCATTACTGCTTTTGATCTTTGTAAACACTTCAGTTGTTCAATCACATTCTCCACAGGTTGATCACTGTTGATTTCCCTAAATGTACAGATAAAACTTCAGGCTTCTCTTCACTCTCAGAGACAAATCAAGGCTCATGTCTTGCAGGACATAGGTCTGAGTTGCATCTGGCCTCAAAGTCACACACTCAAATACTTTGAGTTTGTTTGATGACCAAATGGAGTTTCACAGTCAGGGTAGGAGCAAATCAAAGTATCCCTAAACAATTTAAACAAACTGTTTAAGACAAAAGAAAAAGATATTGGTTTGTCTTGCAAGGTTACAAAGAACCTTGTTCTCATTTCCAGTGGTCATAGGGCAGGAGCCAAGTAGATGCTGGATATGGCACCAGAATACCTAAGGGCAATTTAGAATGACAAATTAACAGTCATGGACTGTTGGTGGAAACTGGAGTACCTGGAGAAGACTCACACATGCACTGGTAGGACATGCAAACTCCATAAAGAATGCTGGAAATTGAACCCAGGTTCTTCTTGCAACAAGAGAACAGTGTTAACAACTGGACTACTATACATAGTAGTTTATGCAAATTTCTTTCTAATCTTTATCTGGTTCTACATCTGAAAGCCAGATACAGATACATCATGGACATGATCCTGCAGCCACTCTTTGGGAAACACATAATACTCCATCTCTAATATTCTGTCTGGATGCTGGTCAGTGCTTTAAGCTTGTCCATCTTAACTGAGAGATAATTGACATCTCCCAAAACAGTCAATGTCAACAGTCAACAGGCTTCCAAAAGAAAAAAGCTGACGATCTTCAGGAGAGGAGGGTTTTGCCATCTTTAAAACTGACAAGAGGAAAAGGTCAAAGAACTGCTCTAGCTATAGCTCTAAGCTGGAGAGAAAGGGAACTATTTGTTCCATTATATGAGCTTTTGATGTCAACCAGGTGCTCCTACTTGTAAACAACTCTTGTGTTGCTATGGCTTCACATCATAGGTGGCCAAAAGGAAAAAAAATAGTAGCACAGCATCCAAAACAGGGTGAAAAATAATTCAAAAACTAATAAAAAAAAATATGACTTTGGTTCAAAAACTAACGAAGAAAAATCCTGAGAATAAATCAACTGCAACATAACAGATCTACTGCAACAAGCTGCCACTCAATGCAGACTTTAGTCAATGTGTTGTAGGGCCACTATACATTAGTTTATCCACTCAGAGAGTTTTCTGTACCATTGCAGTGTCATTAACCTTCATTTGAGGAAAAATCAAAGTGCTGAAAAAAACAAACAAAAAAACTAGGAAGGACTCTTGAAATCTTATCAATAATTCTTGAGATAAACAGAGCTGGTATAACTCTATCTGTTCGTACTATCTCACTTGTAATGCTAAACCAACAAGCTGACACTGTTTACAGGGCATAGTTGGCATTCACTGAAACCTCTTTGTTCCAGTGAATTAACTGGCAGAAGTCAACACATTTCTTTTGAGCACATCAAGTTCAGATGTTAGGTTTACAGGACAGAAAAAATATCAAAAATGTTTTTACTTAATTAATTAAGCAAAGCAAGGATCACTGTTATGACCAGCTGGACGTCATACCAGCCAATGCAGCTCATTCCATATTTTACTTAAACTTAAATAACATGGCAGAAACTATCTTTGCTGGGTTTTTATTTGCAGATCTTAAGGAGTTGATGCTGTGTAAGCAAAGAGAGGTAAATCCTTCCTAAAAGAATAGGACCTTTTTTAACCTCTGCCTCTGTAACTGTCCATGCAATAAGACAATGTGTTCTCTGAGATTGTGTGAGATGACTCCCTGGAGTTACAAGTCAAGTCCAGGGCTTTGTCGGGATGGGAGTCTCTATTGTTTGCCTGTATCAGTGTGTAACTGTATGCTGTGTAAGTATCAGAAAGGGTGTGTGTGTGTGTGTGTGTGTGTGTGTGTGTGTGTGTGTGTGTGTGTGTGTGTGTGTGTGTGTGTGTGTGTATGTCTGTTTCAGGCAGCTCTGGAGAAAGCCCTTTCCTGTGTGGCGCTGGAGGCTCCTTATAGGGCTGGGTGGCCGGCAGCCCAGTAGACTTACTGTCTCTCTCCAGTTCCACCGTAGGGCCTTACCATTGTTCTACCCTGCACTCCCTTTTGTCCTGTCCGGCCTGCCAACCCCTGTGTCTGTTCTTCAACACCTCCACCCTCTTCTCATGTCTCTTGCCCTGCAGGTGCAGCTGATCTGGGGCCAGCAGAAAGAGGAAGTGCAACTCCAGAAACAATGGCGTCCCTCAGCTCCTATTTATATGTTAAATCTTTGTTTGCTATGCATTTGACTGTCTGTTTTTGTGCTTTGACATCAGTTTGTAGAATTGTGTAAAATCCCCTGCATCATTACTTTCTTACATAGGTTCAGGTTACTTTAGATCGCTTTTTTCCCCTCAGTAAATAAAATCTTCATTTGATGATCATCCACTTTTTATTTGCTGAGTTTTTCTTTGACCTAATTTGAAGGAAAAAAAATGAATGTGACAAAAAAGAAAAGCTGGAAGAAATCTGTAAGGGAGCAAATACTTTTTCTCTGCACTTTGTCCTTTTTATAGATACAGAGGAATCATTATAGCATCCATAAGCCCCAGCACAAACTGGAGGAAAGATAGGGAACACCATAACTATGCTGGCATCTGTTTACAGGATGTGCAACACATTTACACTGTGATATAATGAAGTGACAATGTTGCACTTATGTTATCTCCCCTGGTGAAATAAAATGAGTCAATGATGTCAGCCGTATGAAAGCCCTGGGAGTCCTTGTGTGATACTATAGGTGAATAAAGCAGATTAAAGTACCTGGTCAGTATGGTAGATAAGATAACATGCCGCAGGGCATTGAGTGCATCACCTGCACGTAAGCTGCATGGCACTTCTGAAGGTTGTTACCAACTGAGTAGACTTCAGATTTAAACAACAGTCACATTATTGGACTCAAAAACCCACGCAGGAGCTGATCGGTGCTCTCTAAACACATTTTGTCAGCTAAAACTGCTGTAAGTGGCCTCCTGGTTACTATATTAATGTTTTTTGTGTGGTGTTTTTTAGATTGATTTCTTAACTTTTTCATTTCATCCTTTTTTTAAATTTGTACATGATCCAGTGCAAACACCCAGCTGATGGTGCCCAGTGGGCTGATTGTATGGTCAAAAAGCACAATATGTTCAACAGTGTGGTACAGTGCCTTGCAAAGTCATTGAAACATCTTGAACATTTTCCCACTACAAACTCATACCTCAATGTTTTTTTTTGTTTTGTTTTTTTTTGTTTGTTTTGTTTTGCTTGTTTTTGTTTGTTTTTTGAGGCAATGTACAATTATGCACAAAAAAATTTTGTGCAATTATGCACAAAATTGTGCAACATTGTAAAGCTAAAGCAAAAGGATCTACGATTTTCAAATTTTTTATCAAAGAAAACCTAAAAATCTGTGGTGTGAATAAGTAGTTAGGGTTAGGTCCAGCAGTGTGTAATTCAATCTAAGCATAAATCTAATCATTCTGTGAAGGTCTTGGAGATTTGTCAAAGAACATCAGTGACCAAATAGCATGATAAGGACCAAGGAATACAGCCGACAGGTCATGGAGAAAGTTGTAGAGCGGTTTAAAGCAGGGTTAGGTTATAAAACAACAATAAGTTTTAAACATCTCATAAAGCACAGGTGAATCTATCCTCTGAAAATGGAAAGAATATGGTACATCTGTAAACCATCAGGCCAGACAAGGAGAGCAATCAGATAAACATTGAAAAGGCCCATGGTAACTCTGGAGGAGGTGCATAGCTCCATAGCTCATGTGAGAGAATCTATAGATATAACATATCTGCATGGAAGAGTGGAAAGCTGTTTTCCACAAGCCATGCAGGGGACACACCAAACATGTTGAAGAGGGGACTCTGGTTAGATGTAACCAAACTGACAGACAGCTCTTTTCAGATAGATGAAAACATACTAAAGCTATTAGATGCATAAATATGTCTTTTTTCCCTTCTTTTTATTAAAGTGATTTTTAAATTGGTATACTGAAACTCACTGCCAAATGTGATATGGAAGACAGAAGATTTTGCTAATATTTTTGCTGTGCAGCTTACTGGACAGTATCTACAACCTGGAACCTGTATCTTCTCTCAAACAAAATGACTCTTCGTTAAACTTTGGTGCTAAATATTACCTAAGCAGGAATTATTGATCTTCTGTTACAACTGACTTGTATTATGGAATAAAAACAGTTCCCAAAAGAAAGCAAACTGCAAACTTCAATGGAATGGAGCATGTATGTATGTAATGTGAGAATGTAAAAATGTTCCAGGGAGTCAGACCATTTACAAAGAAATACATGTGAAATACTGCATATCCTTTGCTTTGCTGGAAACTCCTCACAAACAATTGTTCGGATTCACAGTTACCGTGGGTTGCACCCAACAATACCCCGATCCCAAAAGCATAAACTTGTTCGACACTCATCAGCTCAGACAGGATCTTGATAAAGCCAAAAGGAAACGGATAAGGCTGAATTGCTTGGTAGCTGATCTGTATCTGAGTGTGCAAACGTCAAGAGTTACGCGCCTAAAAGAGCGGATATGCAGTCCGTCTGCCACTGTCACGCTTCAGCACTGCTTGGTGTTTTACATCTGCAGTCTATATTGGCACATATTGTGTTGAGCAGCTGCTGCGGTCAGTTAATTAGAGAAGGACATAATGCCCTTAGTTCACAGGTTAAGCGGTGTGCATCATTTACTGCCTCAAAGTTATTTTAAAATAAGGTCAAGCAATATATGACTTCAATGGTAGACCTTTGGTGGATGCTTTTATACACACAACAGCTCTCTCTGAGGCAAGAACTTTTTGGTTTAAACCCTATGATGCTCAATAAAATTGTCAACATCTGATTGTGGGAGACATTTGAGCAAAATCCCTCTATCCGCTGAAATTGCACATTTCACAAAAAATCAGTCTTTGCAAACAAACAAGGAATGATGGAGATCATTTCAAGATTTTCACACAGCTTTTTACACTGTGGCGTGTAATTTAGAATTCTGTCTATTTAGCTATCAACAAGACAAAGAGTCTATAGCCTTGAGGCAGTAATTATTCTCAGAGGGAGCTTCCAGGATGGTTGTTTGCATCAACGTGGCAACATGCTTGATGATAATGTCAGGTTCTTGATGTTCGACAGGTACATGTTTACAAATTCAGCAGTTTTAGTATAGTCTTAGAATACAGACAACGGGATGAAACAAAGTTGAATGCAAGATTGCCTTGATAGCTGATAACATTTTAAAGTAAATCAGATTCATTATTTTGTGCTGTTTTTGGTCATCCTCTGAGACATTAAAACACATTAACACCAATAATTTCTACTCCAATGATATATTCTTTGTCTCTACCTGAAATACTCAACAATGGTGGTCAGCCTAGCCTAAAAGATTTGGATGTGGGAGTCCAGGAAATTCATCTTGGGCATCGCCTTCACTTTTTTCATGCTGATTTATTTAAGCTGTTTTCATTTTAGAATGGGGGTGAATGGAGGTGGGCCAAGACTGCTGTTGCTAGAACACTGGTATAAGCTCACATTTTCTCACACCTAAGTCCATTAAAGTCTCCTGTAAAAAGAAAGAGATGAAGCAGATGAGAAGCACAGCAGGTCATTAGCTCTCTCAATGTCATCTGGGCTCCAACCGGGCAATCCAAGTACAGATCATTTACACAGAGAGCAAACATCACAGAAGATTGATACAGCAGCTCAGGCCAAAAGGAGCAGCAAAATCAAGGCAGAGCCAGTTTTTGCAGATTCACATGAATATTAGCAGTAATCCCATCCATCTGATCTCAGTGCTCATCTATTCCAGGTAGCAAAAAGGCCTCATTTAATACGAAGGAGCTGTATTGCCAGCACCAGTCATCTCCCATCTGTTCATCACTGGCAAACTCACTCTCTCCCTTCTTGCGTCATGCCTTAGTTAAACACTCTTTGATACCACACCTGTGAGAGCTCCCTGAAGCTTGGATCAGCAAGGAGAGACCTCATTAAATAGGTCAAAATGACTGATAAGGTTTTGTCATACATAACTCCAGTAAATAAATGTTTCATAACTGTTGCCGGAAATATGTTTCGTGTTGTTAACTTATTCTGGCACCAGTACCATTTTAAGATTCTTAATCTGACTACAAATGTCTTTCTAAACTTAAAAATATTAAATTGAGGGTCTTTTTCTTTTTTCTTTCATTCTCTGTTCTCTTTAAATTCATCTTTTTCCTTTACTCCTCAGGTTGTAACCCAACCTGAGGAGTAAAGGAAAAAGATGAAGATGACAGTAAGTGAAGGATTTACAAGATCTTAACAGAAAACATAGCCCAATCAGAGCCTGCTGACGTTCTGCATAGCTTGTTGTGCGTCTCTGCTGGTGAGCTGACAGCTGATCTGCTAATAGGATTTACTGTGGGTGCCAGGCTGCCTGGATAAAGCAGTGGTTCTCTCTCTGTAACTCTCTCCAGCCCACTTTAAGGTGACCCATAGGGTTAATCTGCACAGTTTGAGACTGGTTCCTGAACAGCCTGGTCTCAGCACATGCAGACAGATGATCTGCACATCTTAATCATTGTTGTTGTTGTTGTTGTTGTTGTTGTTGTTAAGTATGCAGCCGAAAAACCTTCCCGTGACCTCTGCTTGACTCACAACTGTCACTGTTTTACCGTATAGAGGAAAAATACTGTTCATTGCTCTTGCTGTCTGGAAGCATAATTCTCTCAAGATGACAACAGCAGTTTTTAATAAACCCTTCTGAAAGGGCTTAATACACCAAAATTGTAACAACATTACACATTCTGGCACGTTTTTATATCGTACTGTATTCTTCATACAGTGTAAAGCAGGCATGGCGATGGACTGAAAATACATTTGGATGAGTCAGAAAGCTATTTTACAGATACTGTATTTCCACTGTAAAAGAAGGCTTACCTCTGTTTTAAGTCGATAAGCTATAGAACATTGTTTAATCATTTCATCTGGTGATCTTATTTTTCTTGCTGGATCTAGTTCTTGCAACAGTATTCATGGTTTTAAAGTGACTCAGAGCCGAAAAACTGGAAATCATTCAACTGAAGGGCAACATACTGCAATGTTCCTCTGACCTCCAGCCATCCATTAATTCAATTCAATTAAAAATATACTTCATTAACCCCAAAGGGAAATTAAATGTTGTTGTAACTCATATTGTACAAGTTTATTGACACAGTTGTTGTAGATGCTGATGGCTGTGGGCAGGAAGGATCTCCTGTAGCAATCAGTGTATCAGCGAAACTCCACTTGTTTTAGTTAGTGTCCCTGATGCATAGACCAAGTAATGTTAGCTGATGCGCTAGATTACAGTTTGTTTTAAGTGAGGAAACACTTTACCAGAGGCGGTTTGTGCATTTATCACTCCCAAAGGATATCCATACAATCCGTTACATACTTTCATTTATGTCAATGATAAAAATCACCATGGCATGAAATCACTGTCTTATTCAAACTTATTCAAACAGTAGCTGCATCATGGGTCGTCCAACAGGATAATGACCTAAAACACCAACTCACTCAAGTCTTTATGATTAACCTGACCAGGTGTGTGTGTGTGTATATATATATATATATATATATACAGATAGATAGATAGATAGATAGATACATACATACATACGCGTGTATGTGTGTATATGTATATGTGTGTATATATGTATATGTGTCGGTTTGAAGTTATTTCAGTGACCATTGTGGGCTTATCATTAACAGAATACCAACAATTTTTGTCCACAACTGTAATTAAGATGTTATCAAACTGGAAGTCTAAGAAAGCCACGCTTTCAACAATTTAAAGCTGCTGGAACAGAATATGCTCTCAACCATCCTATCCTTGCAGGGTCCTGAGGGGGATGGTGCCTATTTCCAGCTGTCATTGGGGGAGAGGTGGGGTATACCCTTGACAGGTTGCCAGTCCATTGCAAGGCAACACAGATACACACATCTAAGGACAGTTTAGAGACCAATTAACCTAACAGTCATGTTTTTGGAACGCATGGGAAAGCTAGAGTACCTGGAGAGAATCCATGCATGTACAAGGAGAACATGCAAACCCATGCAGAAAGACTCCAGGCTGGAATTTAAATCCAGGACCTTCTTGCTACAAGCCAACAGTGCTACCAATTGTGCAGCCCATCAACACATTTCCTGAGTTGCCCAAATTTGTGGTTGGTTCTGACTTAATTTTTCTTCCTTGTACAGGTGATCAAAATAGTTTTAGCTTGATGGAGATGGGAAAATTACATATACTTCCTGACTGTCTACAATTTAATTATTTTTTTATTTTTATTTTTTTCTCCCTTCATTATTGCTACCCATGATAAAGCAAGCACACTGTCATTTTGTGGGTTGCCATCTAAAAAGTTTGGGAACTCCTAATCTAGAGTTCACCTCCTGTCCACCCATCTCAGCCCCACTGATCAGAGTACGTGGAGTTGGTTGGGGGCTTTAAGTATGTGTTTCCAGTACAGACCCTATTTCCAGTACAGACCCTGAAGAACAAAGAATTATAGCATCCAGTGAGCTGTCTGCTTTCAGTGGATCCTGAGTATAAAGTCCTTAGTACTGTATAAAGTAATGAAATGTCCAAATAGAAAACATTTGTCCACTTGTTGAGCACATATTCCTAGCACTTACTTAGGTCTGAACATGGATTTAGTGATGTATAAAAGTTATTTAATAATAAATTTCTCTAGATCTTCACTCTAGCTCAGTCCTGTACTGGTTTCTGCAAAGTAAGCATACAGCATGCAATGGATTCATTAGGATAAATTAGAATGAATTATTTCAAAAGTACTGACAGGTAGATCTTTGAGCACCTAGCATCACTGAAACACTTTTTGTTGTGTTTTCATTGAAATGTGATCGACTGAACTTTTATTTAAAAAGGGGGATTTTACATTTACATGTAGAATTCTTAGAATTAGAATAAGAGGCACTATATTATTGACTGGAAGAAAGAAAAACGATGTAAACACACTAACAGGTCAAAAAGGCCATTTTAATCAAACATTTTTTCCTTCAAATTTACAGCTTTTTTTGTTTGTTTGTTTGGGGGGGAGTTAGGAGAGGGGAGGGATTTGATTTCCCCTGTATTATATATTAAAACAAATCATACGTATTTCATTAATACTGTCCATGTTCCTCATCTCCATTTACTGTACTGGGAAATCTAAACGCCTTTATAAATGAAATGCAGAGAGTGCCATCTGCTGGTACAAATTTACCTAACCTAACATGATTAGAATTTTCTAAACATGAAAGAATAATAGGATGAATGCTATATAGGAACGAAAAGGGTGGCGTAGTGGGTAGAGCGGGCACCCCGTATGCGGAGGCTGTAGTTGTCGTCGCGGCTGTCCCGAGTTTGACTCGGAATCTTTGCCGCATGTCTTCTACCCTCTTACTATCAACCTACTGCTTTTGGGGGGAAAGGCCACTAGCGCCCAAAACAAACATTGGAGGGGAAAAAAAGGAAAAATAAAACTCCTTGTGGCAAGATATTGAATATTATGTTATTATATAGACCCCTCTGATCAGCCAAATTCCATTATCAAAATGACAGTGTAAAACTAGTCAATATAATTTGACAATATTAAAAGCCAGCTAAAGCCTCTCATGATCAGCCCTGAAGATACAGCATCATGACAACCAACAGAGCAGATTCTGCTTAAATCAGCAAAGGGCTAGTGAAACCTTAATGCAATGCAGACATTCCTAAAAATTTGCTTAGTTCCTTTGCTGCTTTACTTGCTTGCGGTTCTTTGTAGTATACCTATGTATTTCTGAATAAAAATGCAGTCATCTCCAGGAATAAAGTTACAGATTTAAATTTTTACATTGCAGATACTTTTTATAAGGAAATTTAGCATTTTCCATTTTGGAACCTTTCATGTTGCTGTATTCACATGCTAAAAGCACTCCGACTGTTAAAGCAAATGAATGTATCTGTAGGCACAAGTCTACAGTTCTTTTTCACCGATTTCCATAATGTCTTAGAGCAAATTGTCTTTTTGTTGCCTTTGTATGGGAGATGTGAGTAGTTCCTGTGGATTAGCACTCCATCTAGTGGACAAAATGTAATTATACATTTTTGCTGCTTCTAGAATCTTTGGATTTACGTTTTCTCGTAACTTCTCTGGTGGAAGCACAGTTGGTGACCAAAAAAAGTAATTTTTGCAGCATGCATCATTAGCCAGTTACATGTGAAACAATAAACAAAAAAATTTGAATTGCGTCACTTCCCTCTGTATGTTTGTATCCAGTAGCCAAAGCTATTTCTGTCCTTTTTCATGCTGATTCTTTACATTGTGTTTTGTTTACAGCCCACTGGTTACTGTGTGTGTGTGTTTTTTTTTTTTTTTTTTTTTTTTTTTTTTTTTTTTTTGCCTGTTAATTATCCAGTTTATCATAGGCAATGGTAAACAGACTGGTGCATGACGAAACAAAAGCCCAGAACAAACAGAAGGCCTGTGAATCACTGTGTGTGCAGCTCATCAGAAAAATAGAAAAAAAATGCTTTGATGACTTTGCCTCAGTGAGACTTACACTGGGGCTATTCTCTGTAGTTCCTTGTCACATTCAGACAAACATTAGGTCTATGGTAGTGGAGTAGAACTGTAGCCCTCTACCTGTTGACAGCCAATCCAATTGTTTAACTCTCGACTACCTAATCAGAACAGGTAATTCGTACACAGGTCAACCCCCCAACTGTAGACATCCAATGGGATTGCCAGATGTAATGTATGCAACCAATCACAAGCCACATAGTAGCATGTGACCTGCAAGTGAAATCTTGTGACAAATAATTTTTAAATTCAAACTGATACTAATTTAACCTACATTAAAAATCATAAGTAATCAGTTAGCATGCGTGTCTAAACGTTTTTGTGTTGTGTGTGTGTGTGTGTGTTTGTTTTGTTTTTTTTGTTTGTTTGTTTGTTTTTCCTGCTGTAACTGCATCAAAAAGGTAAACTAGCGAACATCTAACCCCCACCCCTGAGTTCAGGTCTGTTATCTATGGGGTGCTGTTTGCAAAGTAAAAAATTAACAACAATATTTTGGTTTATTTAGCCTGTCATAGAGAAAAGACTGGGTGTTCATTTTCCAAAGTCATATTTTCACCATGTTATTTATACATTTATAAATGTGACTGGCCATGGAAAAAGCATTAACAAGTCCACCCGGGGGTATTTTGAGTTATTTACAGATTCTGAGAGTGTGTATTTTAAGCTTTCGAATGATGTCAAACACAGAAAAAGTAATTAAGAAGATATGGCCATTTGAATGTTCGCACTCAAACGAGATTCTAGAGAAATCAACTCTGAAAGTTTCTCCCCAAAACCTGGGGAAGTTAACAAAGGCTGTTCATTTACATTACTTTGCAATAATCCCACTCCCCAGCATTGACTGTCAAGTAACAGTGGGATTTGTGGCTCTTTGAAGGGAACCAAATCTTCAGGATCATTTCACTTTAAAGAGCCATTAAAAAGATCACTTTTTATATATTTAGATATAGGTGGTCCCTTGTTTTTGGTCCCTTTCTGTCTCTTTCACTTACATGTTTTTCCTTCTGGGGCTCAGTTCCAGTTTTGAGCATTTGCTATGGTTTTAGGGTTGGTTCAGGTGTGCTTCTGCTGTCAATTTTCTGGCCTGTTGGAGTGTTTTCAGTTTGATCTGTCAGATTCCTTTTTGAGCTTTTTTAGTGGCTCCATAGGAGTTGTTTCTTTGGGGTGGTTTGGAGTTCTTTTAACTCATCCTCTATTGAGATCTGATCATTGTTAGTTTTTTGATGCAAATTTAAGACAATCTGGTACATTAATTCAGTGCATTCTGTGAGGGTTTTATGTTTGTTTGGCATGATTATTAAGAGTTTTGAAATAAAGAAGAGGGCTAAATAGGTTGTTTTAAGTGTCTAGTTTTAAATAAGAGTGTGATCCTTTCCTGTTATTCAAATACACAATGCTTAGTTTATGCTAAATAAGATAAAAAGTTTATTTTAGATTAAGTTGTATTGTTTTGGTTTCCTTAAAGTGGTTTCAGTAGCTAGGGAACTGGGGATACACATGTGCATCCCCAATTCAGTTATTTACTAAACTTACAATTGTATGAATTTACAATTCACACAATTTACAAACTGAATTTACAATTCAGTTACTACTTCTAATTTTTGTGAGGTTTGTTTGAATTGCTTCAAAGCTACTCTCTTTTGGAGGCTGAGTTTGTTTGCATAGTTGGTGTAGGAGTAGTGGGACTACGTCAGTAGTAACTCGTAGCTAATGCTAAAAAAAAATTTCAGGACTTAATCATCAGTGGTGTTCACTGAGTCTACAAGCATTTCAGATGTTAAGTTGATTTCAACTTAAAAAAAGATCATTGAGTTTAATCTGTACAGTGTTCAGTTATCAATATGGGTGTTGCTTTAATAGCCACCATGCTAACAGTTCCTCTGACAGTGAGTCAAAACCTGTCAGTGATGGTAAGAAAGGCTGATAATGTTGATATTTGTCCAACTGACAGTTTGAAATCTACATTTAAGTTATAATCATTTGTGTCCTTCTCTTTGCTCAGGATGCTCATTTGTTCTTGACAATAAAGACAAAGAAACAAGATCTATGCCAGGACCATGGTTCTGGCATAGATCTTATTTCTTTGTCCCCTCCTCTGAAGTTTGGCTGGACAACAGCTGAGTGAAAAAATCCAAATGTGTGCTTTGTCAGGGAGTTGTTTTAGGTTACAGTGAAACACTGTATGTTCATCAGTTGTACTTTAATACAATTTATTGCTTTAATTTTGAGTTGTGGAGATCCGTCTGCGAGACAAGAGGAATTCATTAACTTGTGTCTGGACCTGGTTTCTGGATGGTCCATTGAAGAGAAGCGTAAGAGGTTCCTAAGAGTGAAACTCAACAGGCCTCATTTTAGCCAGATCATCTCAGAAGCCACACATTAACTATTTCTGGTTGTTTTGTGTCAGTTATTTCAGCAAATCTCTAACTTCCTCTGCAGTGTTTAATGTTCAAGAGAAAGCATGAAATGTCATCACTCGAAACAACTTTGAAAGAACAAAAAGAACAAATTGCTCTTTTGGAGAACAGGCCTTTTAGGTGTAAGAACAGACAACATAAAAATGCTTCATTTTCATGGGAATCTGTTAAAAGTTGGTTGACAACAACAATAATTCCCCATCAAAGCTGATAGCCTTAATCTAAACTTCCTACAAGTGATCCTCAGTCCTTCCTGGTGGTTCTTGATTTTTTGTGTCAGCCCCTTATGGCCTGCTGTAACATAATCAACATGTAAAAAGCAGAATGAACTTTTTTTAACTTGTTGTTTTGAAACAGTGCAAGGCAATATTAGAAATTGCAAGACAACATTAGGCAAGCTTAAAAACTTAAAAGATGATTTTTTTTTTAAAATTTATTTCACAGTTGGTGTCTTTTTAGGAAACTGAGAAAGAGCCTGTCTAGTTGTTTTTACCATCATTGTTTGCCTGTGTTGAGATAAGATTAATTTTGAGTCCCTGTCAAATATACATTTATGACTAGCAGCTACAACCTTGATCTTATGGGGTTTTTTCATTTACAGAAATGTTTATTTAAACTGAAGCTCTTCTACTGTTTACTGATTCAAAATGTTAAATTTCTCTGGTAATCCTCCCCATTAGAACAGCAAATGCATCTGTATGTGTGTCGGTGCCAATATTTGTATCCTTGTTAGCTCTACACATCACATCATTCCCTTATCCTGAGCTTTTTCCAAGTGCAGTTTTAGCAGAAATTTGGAACATGTTCTCATAAATAATACAACTCGCTTTGGCTATTCTTAGTCAGCTGAATCATGCATCTTGTGCAGGAGATAGCTTTCCCAGCTGTGTTTAATGGATTATTGTTTGTCTTGCAGCTTAAGATGAATACCCAATTGAAAAATATTTTTGTGATCAATATGATTAAAATAAAAGATTAAGTCATATCATTTTTAAAAAACAAATCTTATGCATTCTGATTTTTTTTTTCCTGTTAATTTCCTGTTCACACTCCAGTCCAGGAGTGTGGACTGGATATGTGGCGGCATATAGTTGGCCTGCAAAGCTCCATTAAACACCAGAAAGAAAGAGCATACAAGCTGCAGTCCAGGAAGAGGACGATGAAATGGCGAACAAAAATATATTTTATGTAGTTTCTGGCTCGGTATCATATCGATATTAAAGTGATATCTCGATAGAAACCCACAGAATACACCGCAGCGTCCACACAATACCAAACTCTCAGTAAGAACGTTGTTTATGTGGCAGACACAATGACGAACTTGTACTGAATATCACTGTTTGCACACCAGAGCCATCTTGAAAGTGGTCCGTCATATTCAAAAGGCTGAAATGAAGGCAAGGACAAGATTTTTAAAATAAAATATAATGTTGTGAACTCTTAAACTACCAACATCTTCTTTGGTACTTTGATGGTAACAATCAACAACAATGCTAAGGTTATCTAAGAGGAACTTTGTTGGATGTTGAATATCACTGACATGTTGACTAACTGTAACTTGCTCAACTCAATATGCAAACAGTAGTGTATAAGCTACAATTAGCTAAAATGCTAATGCTGGCTTACATGCTGTCAGTAGCATGTAGGGTATCACTAGCATGTGGACTTACATTGACTCACTCCATTTAGTATGCTAAATGTAGCTAATACATGAAAAATGAGCAAAGATGCCTATTTTAGCTGTAAGGCTAACGTTAGCATGAGCAGTGTCACTGGCATTTAGAGCAACTACCATTTTGACACTACCAGTAGGATCTAGATTATCAGTAAAATGCTTACTAACATGGACTTATTCAATTTAATGTGCAAATATGGGTGTATAAGCTAAACTTAGCTAAAATGCTAATGCTAGCTTAAATGTTATTAGTAGCATGTAGACTTACATTGACTTACTTTATTCAGTATGATAAATGTAGATAATACATCAGTAATGAGCTACAATGCTTATTTTAGCTGTAAGGCTAACGTTAGCATGAGGGCTATTACTAGCATGTGGAGCAACTAGCATGTTGACACTACCAGTAGGATCTCGGTTATCACTGTAATGCTGATTAACATAGTTTTATTCCATTTAATATGGGTGTATAAGCTAAAATTAGCTAAAATGCTAATGCTACCTAAAATGCTCTCAGTAGCATGTGGAGTGTCACCACCCTATTGACTAACATTGACTCACTCCATTTAGTATGCTAAACCTAATTATTATTTCAAAATAAGGCTAAAATGATCATTTTAGATATATGCTAATGTTAGCATGATGGCTATCACTAGCGTGTAGAGCGGCTAGCATGTTGACACTACCAGTAGAATGTGCGTTATCACAGATATGTTGACAATAATTGACTAACTTCATTTAGTAAGTAAATATGCTTAAATATTAAACTAAGCTAACATGCTAATATTAGCTTAAATGCTACCATTAGTCTGTGGGCTATGACTAGCATGTTGTCCCACTAGCATCTTGACACTACCATAAGAATGAGGGCTATCACATGCGTGGGTCCTTCATCCTAATCCAACATCCCAATGTATTCTTTTCTCAGCTTTAAACATAGTGTAGGTAAGGAAGTATGATGCTTTTATTTTGAAATTGTCAATGAGTGTCGTTTTAAAAGGCCAGACCAATCCCATGTGTAACACTGCTTGAATCAAACCTGACATATTTAGCACAAAGCTGCAGTTACCTGTTGTGTAAAACATTAAGGCTTTTATTTCACTAATGAACGCAGCACGGCCGTATCAGCACGGCGAAACCATGATGACACAGTAAATCCTCAAGAATAGTGTTTTTTTAGGATGTCTTCAGGACCTCGCTCTATTGACTTTTTATGGGGTAGTTTTTCGCTAATTACGTCGCCATGGTAACTCGAAACGAAAAGTTGAGTAATAGCACACATCTTGAGAACGAGCCGGAATTTTTGATATATATATATATTGTGGGGGTGCACGCTACGGTTAGGGTCGCATTAACGGAGAAAGCAGTTTCAAGGTGGAGAGTAATAGGTGCCTCCATGCATTGCATGGGTGGCAGTGCATTGCATTGCTCTCCTATGCATTGCTATGGCAGGCCCCAGTAAATTTAGCATTGCTACCTTAAGAAACATTAAACATGTATGAACTATTTTTATGTAAGTTTGATATATAAAAAAATAACTAGTACATTTTTAAAAGTAAATGATATACATAAGGTATGATAAGAAAGCAAAAAACTAAATATAAACTATGTAAATAAAATCCAAAAAACCAAGCAAGTACTGAACTTTAATCATAAAACATTCAAACTGTACAAATACAAACCTTATATGCACATTCCACAGCTATAATCTGTGTCTGTTTGCGGGGTCATGACACAGCCTTTGTGGTACCACCAGTTACAGCTGTCACAGGCAATCTGTAACTGATAAAATCAAAATGATCAAATTACAACATTAAGAAAGAGGTTTGCATTGTATTTAATCAGTTGTTTTCTGTTTACTGGACCTTTATGCTTCGCTTTGTATTTGTACTGTATTTAGAATTTGTGAGTTTCGAATTTAAATTTAAAATGCTGTATGAAAGAAAAAACAGTTGATTATCTCAAAATATTCCCCATTTAAGACTGTCATTTTTATTTTTATCTCAAAAATCTCCAAATGTCCCTTGTAGAAAAATGCATTCCCTCCTCCCTTGGAGGAATAGATTGCTAGAAATAATATAAAAGTTTCAATATAATCACACATGTACTGTAGACTACTGGAGTGAACTTAATATCAGTATGAGAATTTTTGGGCTGAAAAGTAAGGGGGTGTAAATATCGGGAACCACAGGGGGTAGGCGATATGGACTTAAAGTTTTATCACAATATTTTGTAGTACTATTGTAATAATGATGAAAGTGATGATAAGAACTATTTATTACTTGTTTTTTAGGTAACTGTATGGCTATGACTGCATGACACCACAATTATAGCCCCACAAACACTTCCATTAAAAACATACCCTTGTGTAATACACTTCTTTAGGACACCAGTCACATAAAGAAGTGTGATTTGTAAACTGCACACACTAACCGAATTTAATCATATTTTCCATATGAATTCATATTTATTAATGCTCTCATTGAATTACCAGTGTAAAAAGTTATGAAATTAACAACCTTGACAAAAACAAAAGTTTTGGAGTTTTCTAAACATCACTCATTGGAATTTATCATGGCAACAATATATCAGAATTTTAAACATGATAAGACATTTATCACAATAAATTATAAACCATATGATAAATGACCACCCTATCTCACAATCTCCTTTGCCAAAATATGCATCCCCTGCTAACTCAGAAATAGAGAGTTAAGAATGATATAACTTTTTCTACATAATTACATGTCCTCTGAGCTACTGTTGTGAGTTTCATAACAGTAGGACAAATTTTGGGAAAATAGACAGGGGATGCAAATATCAGCAGCATGTAAATGTGCTTTGCCAAAATATGCACCCCCTGCCACCTCAGATACAGAGAGTTAGGAATGTTATAAACTTTTCTACATAATACACACGTCCTCTGAGCAATTTTGGGAAAACGGAATTAATCCATTACATACTGTTTTGGTTAAAGATATCCCTGAAGAAACTGAAGTTAGGGTGATAGAGGACATTTTGCAGACGATTATAGCTCTTGGACGTGTTAGAGTTAGGGGCAGAATGTTTGATCCTTTGTCTCAAAGTCTGACTGTTCTTTGTGAATGTATGGAAACAGTAAATGCTAAAGCCATTCCGGCTGAGGTAACACCAGAAGGTAATGATTCTTCTTGGAGGATCATTGGATAATTGGGTTTGGAGGATGAGCATACTGCTCAAAGGGGGATAGATTCTTCGCAAATGCCAAAGCCAAACATGAGTTAAAATTCACTTTTCCAAGCATCTAGTCCAGAGGCTATTATTAGAGCAGTTGGTGACATTTTGCAGCTTACCTCAAAACCTACTGGTGACAATAGCAGCTATAGACGGCTCTGAACCTTTTCAGGAGTGCTTGCCACACCTCCGCGGGAAGAGCACTTAGAGAACTGGCTAGAACAAGCTAGACTGATTATTGAAGAGTTTGACAAGCCTGAGAGAGAAAAAAAAGATGAGAATAATGGAGAGTGTAAAAGGGAAGTAGTAAAACTGAGAAAACAAGTCTCAGTAATGTCAGTAAAGTCAACTGCAGGGCCAGAGGAAAATCCAGCCCATTCAGACACCTCTTCAAGTCATAAGATACCAAAAGCAGCTATGCACAGAGAACCCTGTGACATCTTCTGCTACTGTTGTGGCGAAGATGGGCACATTTGAACTAAATGTTTGTCACCAGAAACCTATCCCAAAGTCAGACAAAAGTTGATTCAGGCCCAGAAGAGGGGTAAAGCAGGTCATAGACACACCAGCACTCGTTTTGAGGTGAAAAATGCTAATGTGAAGAGGAGTGCTGTGAGTCTGCCAGCCCCTCATCTGCCCAAAGGACTAGAAGGACCAACCTCTACTGCTGATGTTAAAGTAGAGGGAACACCTTGCATTGCTCTCCTTGACAGTGGTTCTCAGGTGATGATCATTTTCGACAACTTTTATGTTGAATATTTATCACATGTTCCCCTACATACAGTGTCCGGCTTAGCCATCTGGGGTTTAAGTGAGTCTGAGAACAGTTACCCATATAAAGGCTACATTCAAGTAGACTTAGACTTTTCAGAGAAAACCTCACACAAAGGGAAATCAGTTCCCATTCTTGCTTTAGTATGCCCAGACCCTCAATGCTCAGACATCATTCCAGTTCTGATTGGGACCAATGTTAGCAAAGTTTGGTCGGTCCCTACCTATAAACCATAAAGCAACCATTTCAGAGACCATTTATGCTGCATGAGTGGGTGTCACAGAACCAGAGTTCCCAGCTGGTGTAGCTCTCAACCTTATAAGAACAAATCACAGTAATGTTGCATTGGCTGACATTAAATGGTTAGGCCCAGGGCCACTAATGATTCCAGCTGGTGGTGAGCATATAGCCATCTTCAAAGTCTTTAAAACGAAGAGAGTAGGAGATAGCATTCTTATTTCTGAGCATGCAGCTTCATATGCACTTCCACCAAGTCTGTTTGTGCAGCCCACAGTCTTATTCTCCAAGATATTGGATAAAGACAAGTTTCTAGTTTTCATGTGGAATGAGTCACTGAAAGAAACTGCCATCAGCTCAATAGTAGCTCATCTTTATGTAGCTGACACAGTGACTGAGATCCCAAACACCAAGACCCAAAATCCCAAAAAATTTGATTAATCATAATTTGATTTTGGAGACTCCCCTATTCTTATCAAGTGGATACCTCCTCAGGAAGATCCTCAACCTGAGAAATTTAACCAAACGTTGTTGTCCATGCTCAGGACTCTGGATCCCACTCAGAAACAGAGATGGAGTCAAAACATCAGCCAGTTGGTGCATGCATATAATTGCACCCAAATCGAGGCAATCGGCTATTCACCCTATCTCCTGGTGTTTGGAAGGGAAGCCCGTTTGCCTGTGGACATTTGTTTTGGAGAATCGGATGAAACTGGGAAAAGCTAAACTTACCATCAATATGTCTCAAAACTGAGGAAGGATCTGGAACACGCTTCACCACCTCACTACATAATCTGCTGACAAAAATCATCAAAGGAACAAGAAAGCACATGACAAATATGTGCAAGAGCAGATCTTAGAAGCAAGAGACCGTGTGCTTTTAAGGAACTTTGGTGTCACTGGTAAGAACAAGTTGAAAGAAAGATGGAGGACAATGCCATATGTTGTCATTGAGAAGATGCCTAACTTGCCAGTCTACAAGGTGAAACCTGAAAGAGGACTTGGGGTGGAAAAAAACGATGCATCACAACCACCAGCTGATGCTGAGCCAAACCAGGTACGGAAACCTGTCACTAGGAGCAGACAAAGACAGTCTAAGCCTGCCAAGCCAGTTGCTCAAGCAGATGTTGCATTCTCTTCTGATTCTGAGTATGAAGAGGTGAATAGGTCAGCCCCACTACAAGTGAATCTGAGAGAACTTTTGAAGCAATCAGAGATGAGGTCTAGGGAACAATCTCCAGTCACAATTGAAGTTCAATTGTGACATCAATAGTCCCCTCACAAGACTATTGATGATGCTGGATTAAGTTCTAACTCACCTCACATGCAAGATTCCCTGCTCTGTTCTGATCTAAATTTAGAATAGGGAGAAGGGGAGAGTGGTGATATATTATGTGAGGGAGAAAATGTCATTTTAGAACACTCTAGTTGAGAGAAGAGACCAGTCATAAGGTTAAGTTATGATGAACTTGGACAGCCATCAGACCAGCCAGTAAGTGTTCTTAGTTGTGGACTGCTAGTTGGAAGTGGAACATTTAAGGTCCCAAGACATCCTTCTTGTCCTACTCTATGGTGTCACTCTTTGGCCTTATGTCCTGATTGTGTTAGTTTAAGCTTATTTTATTTGGGTTTTTAAACTTTGTTTGATAGTGGCATCAAACCGATTTAGAGGGGGGGAGGGTATAGCCCCTGGTTAAAACCATGCACCCAAAACCTTTGAATATTTACGCAATAATTACAACAAAGTGATATTATTTATATCAAAAATATAAATGAGAGTTGTCATTAATGTGAGAAAAATGGAAAAAAGCAGAAAGACGAAGACGTGTGTATTTACATATGTGTATTCTTGTTTGTTTGACTCATTTTTTGATTAGTCTAAAGACTATGAACTGAATCTCATTGTTATTAAAGTGGTTTAAAAGAAGGAGGGACAAGTGAACTCAACGGGTAGTTGGAAAAAAAAAAAAAGGACAGTGGGATGATGGTAAGAGAAGGCCAGAGAGCGGTAGAAGACAAGGAGGAAGCAGATGGAGACTGCAGCTTATGTGTGCCGAGACTGAGGTTGGTGAAGGAATTGAACTGTTTTAAAGACTTTCTGCACACGATAACTTAAATGCTGCAATTAGGATATCTACAGGAGTCTGGCGGAGGTGAAAAGCACGGAGGAGAACCGCGGCTTATCTTAGCAAAACTGCGGCTGATCCGAGGAGGCGAGATGAACGTGTCGACATGGTGACACTGGCTCCAGTGTTACTGAGAAATTTCTCCACGACTCGTGTGGCGGAGATGTACTAAAGACAGTTGGACTCGCAAAGCTTATGTGTGTCGGCTGACCGGACACCTGTTGAGTGAGCAGGTCCGAATCGTTACAGGGTTTGAACTTAGAGAAGAGGGTTTTTGTCTGTGGCATCGCAACCCAGCTTCGACAGGCCTGCAACGAAACTTGGAATGGTACCAAACTATATGAATATAGGCCCACGTGTGGTGTTGTGTTAAAGTTTAAAACTATTTTTTGTTCGGTAAAGGTATGGAGTTCTGTTAATGAAAAAAAAAGGATTTTGGTTATAAAAAAAGAAAGCTGTTAAACTGGATGTTTTTTCTTGAAAAGTACAAAGTTATGGTGGGCAAGAAATAAGGATCTGAGAAAAAAAAATGTGCCCAAACTGCTTTTATTTTAGGTTGAGAGACATTTAAGTTTCAGAATTAAGGGCATTGCCCTGATATTTACGTTTTGGACTTTTAGGATATTGTGTAGCCTGATTTTGGGCTGAGCATGTATTTTTTCAAGTTTTTTATGTAACGAAACTATTTTCAGTAGCAGGTTGCCTGGAATTATTTGTGCTACTTCAACTATATGTATGGTAAATGGTGATCAGAAGTGTAAGTGTTGACTCAACATAAGTAAACCTGTGTGGTATCTATCAAAATTTAAGGAACCCAAATAGACACCCCACCAGTTAGTTTAAGTTCTTATCCCAGTTAATATAGGTCAGAGCAGTCAGGTGCTACAATTATATTATGAATATTTTTAAAAGTTGCCTTGTTAGTAACATTTCAATCCGTTTTCTCGTCGATATGCAGAAGTTTGAGTGAAGCACATTCCTGCGATGGGGCATGCAATTCTCTGGAGGCATGTGTTTCTCGGTATAACACCGGCTGGACTGACAAGCAGACAAACACCTGCCCCCTGCAATGAGTTACTGGAAACCTACAAGTTGCTATAAGTTTTCAAATATTTTGCCTATGGACATGTTAAAAGTTTATTATACCAGAATAAAGCCCGGGTCAAGCCTGGGCAGAGAATCACCGATCTGCTGCATGATTGTGGATAGTGTCAACATGGCAGGTAAGTCAAATATTAGATGTTTTTCGTCCAATTTGATAATGAAATATAGTCCAAATAAAGTGTTTTACCTGTATTTAGTATTTATTTAGCTGTGGGCTATGTAGGCAATTTATAGTCGATAGAAATTTATAATTGGATACAGATTTGTTTATCTATGTGATAAGGTGCAGATCTACGTATAATGGTGTGATTGTATATATTGATGAGAAGAACAGGACAATTATTTCTAGACAGTAATGCATCAATGATACTTTAATTGCACAATTACTATGAAACAGATAAATTGATTATTGTTTAAGTCATTGAAATCATTACAGTTTCATTTAGAATAAGGAAACAAAAGAACTAAAGTTTTGAAGAGGAGTGCGCCTAAATAAGTTTGTACATCTTCTTACTAGTTTTCAAATATGTTTCATTTTGTTTTCTTATTATATTTTTTTTACATGTTTGGCAAACTTAAACAACTACTACTATTTAATATTTTAATTAAGGTTTATATTTTGCAGCCTGTGGCAGCTTATTTTGGGCTGATAGATTTTAACTCCTAAGGGAGTGGCTGTGATCTGATTTCCTCTCATTAGATCCCAGTGGTAGACCATAAAGAGCAAAATGTTCTTTCAAGTCAAAAAGCAACACCTTCTCCATCTAACCCAAATTACTCTAATAATAATCATAATAATAAACCTAATAATCATTTTTAATGATTCTTTTCATATGGAGCATGGTGTGTAATTTCATTTAGTAATACATGTAATAATTAAATTATTTTCTGTGTTTCCGTCTTTCAGACAGGACAGATCCAGGCTCAGAAGACGAGGACTCAGACACTGATCTGTTGCTTAACAGAATAAAGGATGATCCTTTTTCAACAGTTGACAATGCTCATTCAAATTCAAATTCAAAAATACTTTATTGATCCCAAAGTGAAATTAAATGTTGATGTAACTCATTTAGTCAAGGAGTTATTCCAGATGGTGATGGCTGTGGGCAGGAAAGATCTCATGTAGCGGTCCGTTTTACAATCAATCTGAAGAAGCCTTTGACTGAAGAGACTGTTTTCAAATGACAGTCTCATGAAGAGAATGTCCAGGGTTGTCCATAATTTTCTTGTTTTTTATGCAAAATCTTTCTTTGCATCATCAACTCCAGAAGTTTCACAGTCATCCCCAGAACAGAACCAGCCTTCTTTATCAGGTTGTTGAGCCTTTTGAGATCCCTAGTTCTGATACTGCTGCCCCAACAGATGATGGCAGAGGAGATGACGCTCTCAACAGACTTATAGATGACATGCAACATCTTGCTGCAAACCTTGAAGGATCTTAGCTTCCTCAAGAAATACATCCTGCTCTGTTCCTTCCTGTAGATGGCTTCACTGTTGAGTCTCCAGTCAAGTCTGTTGTCGAGATGAACACCGAGGTATTTATATTCCTCAACCACCTCCACTTCTTCCATGATGGAAATAGGGTTTGATTTGACCCTGTTTCTCCTGAAATCTACAATCATTTCCTTTGTTTTCTTCACATTCAAGATGAGATGATTGTTACAACACCATGACACAAAGCAGTCCACCGGCTCTCTGTACTCAGCTTCTTGTCCATCTCTCATACAGCCGACAACTGCAGAGTCATCTGAGTATTTCTGTATATGACAGGAATCTGACTTGTGCTGGAAGTCTGAAGTGTACAGAGTGAAAAGGAATGGTGAGAGTACAGTCCCCTGTGGTGCTCCTGTGCTGCTGACCACCTGGTTAGACACCCAGTCCTTCAGTCTTACAAACTGTGGTCTGTTTATCAGGTAGTCATGGATCTAGGCGATTGTTGAGGCCTCCACTTGTGTCTTCTGGAGTTTCAGACAAAGCAGATCAGGCTGAATTGTGTTAAGTGGACTGGAGAAATCAAAGAACATGATCCTCATAGTGCTGCCTGCTTTGTCAAGATGACAGTGGGTTTGTTGAAGCAGGTATATAATGGCATCTTCAATTCCAACTCCACAGCGATAAGCAAACTATAAGGGGTCTTGATATGTGCTGGTTTGCTTATTCAGGTGGGGCAACAGGAGTCTCTACAGGACCTTCATGATGTGGGATGTCAGGGCAATGGGTCTGTAGTCGTTGATGACTGATGGGTGAATTTTCTTTGGAACCGGAACCAGACAGGATGTCTTCCACAACAGTGGTACCTTCTCTTGGGTCAAGCTAAGGTTGAAGAGGTGTTGCAGAATTCCACAGGCTTTCAGGACTCTGGGGCTGACACCATCTGGACCTGCAGATGGTGTCAGCCATCAGCCGTCAGTTCCGGTTCAGTCTCTCCAGCTGCCTCTTCACCTGACTTCTAGAAACAGAAAAGTGGGAGGGGGAGGGAGAGAGAGCAGCAGCATCTTCTGATTTGGTTGAAGACAAATTTGTGGTAGCAAAAGAGTCCATGACTGAGGTAGAGGATAAAACATCTGAGGTGTGACAGGAAAGCTGTGGGTCAAAGGAGGGTGGGTTGTCTGTTTGACTGGGGGCAGGAAGGGAGGATGATGAGCTTGTTCCTGAACCAAACCTGTTGAAGAATGTGTTCAGCTCATTTGCTCTGTCCAGACTTCCATCTATCCAATCCAGCTTCTGCTTGAAGCATGAACACTTCTGTTAGGTATAACTGCAGCCAAGATCTCAGCAGGTGCACAACTTAGCTAGAACTACTTCTGAACAGGCCAAGTCTCCTTTATAGCAACACTAGCGTGTTGGGTGTATAACCTCCAGCATCATGCGCCATGTGGGACATGCCAGGAACCCAGCCATCACCCTGCAAAATGGTTCCATTACAATTGTGTCAGCATTTCTAGAAAACTAGACTAGAAAACTAGACTGCAACAAAAATGTTGTAGTCCTGGTACGTTAAAGATTCATTTACATAAAAATAAAAGGTGCTTCAGAAAACTTTTATTTCAACATTTATTTCATTCATTTTTTTTCTCGAGATCTGTTAACTGTCTTAGAGGATAAATTTCTTCATGTTTAGCATAACACTGTGTCAGTGTTATGCTAAACATGAAGAAAATTTATCCATCGAGTCATCAACCACAGTAGTTTGTGTTGTAGTCTCTGTGTTGTCGTTTTAATCTCATCCAAGACTTTTTCTTCTTTTGGCCATCCGCAAGTATCAACTTATCTGACTGAACACTATCTGGTGTTGGAATGTATGGGACATCAAAGATGGCTGGCAAGTTGTCAGGGCCTTCAGGATCATTTGATTTTGAACCTGTAAGAAAATAAAAAACAACTAGCATATCATAGATTACGGATGTTGGTAAAATACAAACACTGCACAGGTAAAAATAAACTCCTTGCTACATAACAGGACAAATGGAAGGGCAAAAATTTTATGAAAGATATTTGTCAGTAAATTTCAGTCATTGAGCTACTGTGTTTTTAGGTTTGCCAGCCATCATAAACATGACACAAGTGATGTTTAATCTCCAAGTGTGCCACTTTAATAAATAAAGTTGAACAACCTAAAGCAAAATAAAAAGGAAAGTCTGATGCCAAATCCATTAAGATAAACAGACACTGATATTCAAATAATTATCTAGACTTCACTTTAATATAAAAAACAGTAGCCAAAAATAACGTAAATATTTCCGTCTGGAAAAGCAGAGAAAATCATAAAAGTGAGTTCTAACTTTAAAAAAAAAAAAAAAAAAAAAAAAAAAACATATTAAAGATCATTTATAAATATTGTGTGCCTGTGATGTGTTTATGTTGAAGCTGGATCAAAGAAGTAATGGTGTGGATGGTGTGGTGTGGTGTGGTGTGGATGTGCATTTATTAATAAATCAACAGGTGCAGCACGTACATGAGATAAAGTGTCCACTAAATCCGTACAAATGGTTCTTCAGGACAAACTCTCCGGATGTGTCTGATCCAAGAATCACATTGTTTGTGGTCATGAGTTGGAATCCTGTAGAACTGCATAACTGATGGGCATTTTGCTGTTTTGTACGATTGTTTTCATTACTCTGCCTAGAGCACATCATCTCGGCGAGTTGTTTGCCATACAAAAAATGGTGGCTCGCGTTTGCTCACCAGAAGTACGTTCTCGCGATTTTGTCTATTAGAGCACACCATCAAGCAAATAGCCCTCCCTCTCCTCTTCCATCCTTCCCCCAGCTGATACACCAGCTAATTTAAATGCTAAATCACGCTAGCATGTCTGGCTACTCCACTTGAGAAGAGGATGGCTACTAAAAAGCAGAGATGTTATGTCTGAGGGTGCTCAAAAACAGATGGAACTTTCCACTTACTCCCGAAGGATGAGAGAATCAGAGAAGAGTGGCTGAAACTCATTTATGGGGAAGTAACACAATAAACCCCCATTTTGAGGCCATGTTTAGCGCACTTTACTGAAGAGTTTCCCAAATATGGTTTTAACCAGTCAGAGTGAAGTCAACTAGGTAGAGCCACATACAGTGATGTGCGGTGAGGTTCATGACTGGTGAGGCACTGATCCCCCAGAATCAGGTGTACAAATCAAAAATCCAATATAGTATAATATAATATTTCCATTTTGACCTTAACTAATTAAAGCTTTTAGTTATGCCTTATTCAAATCCATATAATTCAACAATATGATAGCAAGAAAAATAAAAGAATATTTAATATAAGGTCACATTTGACTTTTTTTATTATTATTTTAATGTTTTCTTTGATTGACCTTTCTCTTTTTTGATTAAAACTGAAAATCTTGTATGGTCTTACCTTTTTATATGAAGTCTATGCATATATCCACAAATATCTCTGTCGCTCTGTTGTAAAAAAAAAAAAACAGTCCTTTTTTCTCTTTTAATTTTCCTTTTGTTTTTGAAATCTGGTAGCTTTAATGAGGATGATCACCAAGGAGGAGAGTGGCTTTGAACGATTCTATTCCGACTGTATTTTTTGTATTTTTCCAATTGTTTTCAGTCTTTTCAGCGCGTAGAAGAGCACCTGTTGCCTGTTGTGCCTATGGGGCTCAGCACTGCCCTCTATCAGTGAGGCACGGTACTTTCTTCCTCACACTGCGCATTTATGGACAATCAGAAATACTATACATGTCACTGACATTCATTAACTATATTAGACAGAGTGTGGAACATCAGCATAAGTAGAATATGTGTAACTAAACAAGTATTTTGGCGACATAAAGAGAGATAGTAATGGGCATGCACCAACTTCCTGCTTCATTCATTATGTGTGACACAGTGCCACATTACAGAACATGTAATTAGTGTAATGAACATTTGGGGTGTATGAGATCTGTGCTCTAAAACCAGTCTGCATTAAAGAAGCGCCCCCTGCTGTTCAGCATTCGTATTGACCCTGTGTGGCGTCCTTGTTCCTGACAAATCCCTGCCTTCATAGTGAAAGGCTGAAGCTTCCTGCTGGGATCAGCAGAATTTTGGGGAGATTTAAAAATAAATAAATAAATAAATAAATTTTTAAAAAATACATATTTTGCACTAGACTTTTTTTGTTGTCCATCAGGATCAGGACAGTGAAGCTGAATGTGCACCTTAATGACAAAAAGTTTGGTGCTGACCAGAGTTTCAAAGATTTATAGTTACAAGATCTAGAACATGACCGTTATTAGCATCATGGTTTTAGTAAGCTGTTTGACCTATATGCAGAGAACACTCTCGAGACTCAAAAGTTCAAGAGTTTTATTACAAGTTCAGTTATGAACAGACAGGAATCCAGGACAAAATGGTTCTGGAAACGGGCAATCACAGGAGCTTTGAGTAGTTGGGGTCTTCCGCCAGGGAGGTCTTAGTTGTGTTCTGGGAGGATTTCAGGTTTGCAGATGAATCCAGGAACTTGAGTGAGGACTGACCAGATGGCACGGTGGAAGACAGACAGGGTCTGATCATGCGCTATGGCCTGGCAGCAGGCTCCTAATATACTCCTCTGTGATGAGGCTAAACTGCCTGCAGGTGCGCACAGTCAGGTGCAGACCAGTCCAGCCCCCGTTCTCACCAACGCCATCTGGTGGAACACTGAAAGAACTGCAAAAAGAAATGAAAGTATTCCCAGACCAACAGAAGTAATTTAAGATTAAGATGAACCCAAACCGGTTTGTGATCATTTACATCATGCGCCATATTATTACAGTATAATTCTTTGTAAAAAGAGCAACCTCCATATTTTGTAATAATTGGGGCACGTAATAATTTTATAATGCAGCAGAAACTATTACAAAATGCGTTCAAGGATTTATTTATTTATTTTTTTTTAATTTTTTTTTTTTGTGTTGTTTATCACATAATCCGGTGTTATTACATTCTGAAGCTCGATTTGATTACCTTATTAGGCTGTAGCGCTGAAAGAAAGAGCCATTCCACAAACAGTTGGTTTATTATAGAGCATTGATGGTTAATGTACATTCTTACTCTCAGAACATGAAAATCAATCTCTTGATAAACACGTTGGCTCTCTGTGGAAGTCCACGAGAGTGACACAGAATGCCAGGCAGTGGCATTAAATGGTACCTTTCCAGTTATCTTGTAGTTATAAGTTGAGATCCGGATCTGATAATTATGAGATAAGGTGCCTATTTTTTTTTTTTATTTGGAGAATACAATGCGCCTCCATACTTTTAATCTGTATTTTTATAGTTTTTTAGATTTATACTTCTAATGTGACCAGTAACACCCTTCTTTGAATGCCTTCTGGTTGTTTTCACACTTATTGCTCTCCTCAGTGACCTGCTCGAAACCTCTTTAAGATATTTCTGGCCTCTTCTGTAGTACTGACCTTTACAAGGTATTCTGTATGAATTATGTACAATGTTTTTTTTCTGTTTAAATATACTTTAGTTTTTGAATGACTATTAAAAGGAAGAAAATTTTACAAATGTCATGATGCATGGTTGTTGAGGACCCACATACAGAGGCAGCAAGTGGATTTGTAGACTTAATAATGAAAATCAAAAAACACTGGAGGTCACAGGTAGCCAGAGCAAAACAAAGCATAAATCCTGTGAGCAAGGAGCACAAGGGGGAGGAAATCTGGCAGAGAAACAGGAGGCTTAACAGGGAAAACCCAGGCAGATAATGGGAGGTGATAAGAAGAGGAACCAGTGAGGAGTGGCTGAAGGAGAGGAGCTTAAATACTGAGGGAGTGAATGCTGGAACAATGGCTGGGGCCGATTACCTAAGCGTTTGCAGGTGTGGGCTATTAACCAGAGGGGAGCTGAGGAAAGAGAGAGAATGGCAACAGAGGGTGAGGGAGAGCAACAGTGAAGGAAGGAAAATAATCTAAATGTAACTGAGAATAACTAGACACAGGGAAATAACTAGAACTACTAAGAACAGACTGAAATAATCAAACTAAAAACTAGACAAACCAAAGGGATAAACTAGACTGGGGAAAACTTGGGAACCAATACAAAAAAAAAAAAAAAAAAAAAAAAAAAAAAAAAAAAAAAAAAAAAAAATGACAGAAGCAAAATCCAACAGAAACAGAGGATAACTAAGATTGTACTAAAGTTGAACCAAAACATGACTGATCTAATAAACATAAGAAATACAGGACGACAAGAAACAAGGAGAAAACTGGATGTAAGGAAATAATTGGGAAACTAAGAAAAGACTGAAATGATAACATAATCTAAAGGTAACTGGATACTCAAATTAAGAACTGAACAGAGAAACAAAACCCAAATCCTGACAACAAACTAGTCTGAATCTATTTCAAGAATTATTTATAACTCCAGTTAAATCATGAAATAAATGTCATCAACCACATTTATTTTTGATTTACTTTTACAAAGCCACACCCAGGCATTGTATTGGACTGTGGTATTATTTTGTAGTATTCAAAGGTTTAAGACCCTTGCTTTGAAAGACGCAAACGCAAAGAGATTGGGAATTGCACGCTCCCTCAAAACTTGCGACATCTGTGGCATTGTGCTGTGTAATAAAACAGTACATTTCAGAGTGGTCTTTTATTGTGGCCAGCCTAAGGCACACCGGTGCAAAAAACACATCAAGCTGTCTCATCAGCATCTTGATATGCCACACCCACGAGGTGGGCTGGATTATCTTGAAAAGGAGAAATGCTCACTATCACAGATTTGTGAACAATATTTGAGAGAAATGGTTTTTGTGTATATAGAAAATGTTTTAAATCTTTGAGTTCAGCTCATGAAAAATGGGAGCAAAAACAAAAGTGTTGCATTTATATTTTTGTTCAGTGTATATTTTATTCAAACAGCTGCAGGTTGACAATTATTTATCTAACATTTATTACTGGTTTATCTTTGTTGATGAGCTGCATGTCTGAGGGTGGAAGGCCTCCATGCCATTACCCTGCACAGAATTACAGTGGCTTTTAACAAGATTAAGGTTTTTTTTAAAAAAAAAAAAAAAAAAAAAGGTGAGAATGCCAGTACTTTGGAAGATGTGAGAGTTCAAAATAGGTGCAGACTATAAATGTATATGGAAAACAAGGAGCAAACTAGCCACATTCTTATTGGCTGTGCAGGTTGCACAGAATGTTCCACAGTCTTAATCCTGATTAAAGAGGCCCTTCCTAGAACTCAAATAACACATCTCACAACAACTGTTGGGAAGGATCTGTCAATTTGTGTTTGATTTGGGTGAGCCAGCTCAAGAAACCAGATCCATCGAATGTGCTGTGTTTGGAGACAGAGGCTGGGCAGCACAGCTGTTAGCTTATAGCTGACCTGCAGGAAACAACTATATCAGTGCTTTTTCCTATTAATGTTTGTCCCATGGATAACAGGATGAACTTTCTACACAAGTAAACAAGCAGTATGTAAGCATGCAAATAAGAAATTAGTATGCTTTTGTTTTGTGTCGCCATAGCAACATCTCTATATCCAGCAAACAGCTTACATCCTTCTGTCCAGACGTCAAAGATGTCAGTCAGCTGGGAAATATCCTGATGCAGTGGTATATTATCTGAGTGTATAACCATGGAGACTGAACAAAGACTGATCAAAAGTCATATAGCTTCATCTTAGAAGCACTAAATTCTGTTTTGTTGATATCCTCCAGACAAGAGATATTGGTGTTTTTGTTTCATAGTATAATTTGATATACACTTCTGATCAAATTCCAACTTTGTGCTGGTGGATCATAGCCAGGTCTTAAGCAGAACTTCAAAATGCCTAAAGAAATATGTGCAAGAGACACAAAAAAGTAGGACAATTTCTGACAACAGCATTAAAAATCAAAGGTTTAAATCTATATTCTTAAAAAGGTTAAATCTGATCTAAAATCTGGATTTTATGTTATTTTCTGTCAGGCTTTCACACTGTCATGGTTCACTGGTGGCAAAGCAAAAAGACATTGTCTTTGAATGCTGTAGGATTGCTGAGCTGTACAAGTAAGACCTCTTGCAATGCTCCATCACTGCAATGGTTGGATACCATAAGACAGTCATTTTAAACATCTTAAAAAGGGGGGGAACAAACAAACTAAGGGCTGCATACAAAAAAATAATAATAATAATAATAATAATAATAAGAAGAAGAAGAATAAGAATAATTGCATTGAGCTGTAGGAGCCAATGGGATCCAGTGTACCGCATTTATGCACTTCAGAAGCATCAAACTAACCTCCTGTTCTTTAATGGCATTCCTATTACAGTAAGAGAAAAGATTCTGTAGTAATGAGACCAGAGCATGCAGACAGCCTTAGGGAATTTTAAATGAGGCTGTGTTTCACCCTCAGGAAATTATGAAGCAAAAAAGTATTTTACTAATGCTGCATTAAAAATTGATTTATGTTCATTAGTTTCTCTGACTCTCATCCACTTTGTATGCAGTGAACGAATTTCATTTCCTCCAAGAAGATGAATTAGCAGTGTGATGCAAAGAGGGCTTAATATGCATTCACAGATGGCTAAATTAAGGGCAATGTTAAGAATCTGCAGATCCGGGCAAAGGGATATAATAGAGTCAATAATCAGAACTGGTCACTGTGTGCTTGGTGAGGCATTTGAATAGATGTATGCTGTGTTTTGCATTTTACATATGGGGAAGTGAGCAGTAATCAGCCTTACATTTATTTAACTCTTCTGTTGTAACACCCGGTGTCTTTATCTTGGTTGAGACCTGATCACAGTACCTCGAAACAAGAAACAGAGCAAAAGGTTGACATTAACTTAATTTTAATCACCATTTTAAAGCAGTCAATGATACATAACAATCAGTATGTTCAATTACAAACAGAGAGTCAACAAATTGTCCACAGCGCTGGGCTTCTACAGTACATGTTATGGATGGACTGAAAGAAGCAAAGAGAAATTACAGCACTTCTGTATATATCTAACTAAGCTACACCCACTTTAGGGGTGTTCCCCTGTGTGTATCAGTGTGTCTATGTGTGACTAAAACTACTCTTAACTGGTTTACAACAGTGAAGTGTGTAAGCTGTAACAATGTGCATGTATGCAGGCAACTACAATAGCCCTGTGTATGGCTGCACAAAAATGGAACTTCCTCAGAGTACATCCTATGCCCAGACATCCTGTTTCCATCACCCCAAAGTAAAACATGTGAGCTATAGGCTTCTGCTGGATTGAACCCTTCACACTTAAAACAAAGACTTCACTGATCAAAAAGTTTTGATCACAAAGACCAGCTTCAACACGTTATAACTGAAATTATGCCTCAAAATTCCATTCTGGAGGTTTACTTTGGGTAAACTTTGACATAAATTTAAACATAATAAACTTTGACATAATCACCCTTTAATAAAACAAGATTAGAAATTAAATGGAAAATTAAATAACAGGGGTAATTAGGGCGGAAACGATTAATCTGATTAATCGTGTTGAATTGACTATTGAAATAATCGTCAACTAATTTTGTAATCTATTAATTGTTAATTTGAGACTCAAAAAAAAAAAAAAAAAAAAAAAAAGATCAAATGCTAAAAGATCATACTCAGAGTACCTAGAACTCCTCAAGTGGCATAGTTTTAGCTTCACCTGGCTCAAATTATGTAAAGAAAAATCTCCTAATAAGCATCATTTGCTATCCAGTTAATCCAAAAAAAAAAATTAACACATCAGACCTGCACTGTATTGATGTTAGTCAAGCAGAAAGGACTGAGCTTTTCACATGTTGATTTTAGAAGTATTTTTTAGTAGCAGATGCATTCTTTGCTACAAATGATCAAGTTTATACTAAAGGAATGCTTTGTTATTGCATTTTAGACAATAAAATGTTTATTTTCTTATTTAAAAAAGGAATTGAATTGTTTATTTGCATCTTTTAGCATATGTCTAATATATGAAAAGGCTTAAGTGGGTAAATAAAAAATCTGCAGAATGTGTCAGTTTAAGCAATCATACAAATATTACCCATCTAATTAACCATCAGAATAATCGATAGATTAATCGCTAATGAAAATAATCGTTAGTTGCTCCTCTAGTGATAATGTTAAATTATTACTGTTAAAAATAAACATTTATATCATACTGTATAGTCAAAAATTGGAAAGTTATTTTATTATTTTTTTGGATGCACATTAATTACATTCAAGCCATTTATTTAATTCTACCTTTATTACCAGCTTTGATGGGATTCGTCCTCCATACTAGAGGGTTCGAAACCTGAAGTTTTACATAAAATATCAGAATCAAGCTGTATTTGGCAAGTACGTTCACACATACAAGGAATTTGTCCTTGATTACAGTAGCTCATAGAGTGACATTACACACAGTTGACACATGCAGCCTAGCACACTCACGCATACACAAAACCTTACATACCTGTAAACCTTTATAAAATGTAAAATATAGTTTAAAAACATAAATAAATACATTAAAATGCTAGTGAGAAAAAGTGTCCCAATGTGGATAGTAAAGCGCATTGTAATGTTCAGCTCTTCATGAGTGTAATAGCGTGTGGGAAGAAGCTTCTCTGTAGCCTGGTTGTCTTGATCCTCATTTGACAAAAGCAGCCTCACTATATCACTATCTATAGTAGCCATCTCACAGAATAAAAAGGAATGCAATAAAAGATTATGGTATCTTGTGGTATTTATTCTCCAAATTGTATTATGTAACAAGCCATGTAAGGCCAAAAACTTAAATGCTAAAAAGAATCCTTAAAAACTATTTTAACCAGTAACAAATCGAACACGAGAATCTCAACAAGATCAACATGGTAAAACGGCATTTATAAATTTTCTCTAAGTAAAAAAAAAAAAAAAAAAAAAGTAAAAAAAAATAAACATAAAAACCATGCTCTAATCTTAGCAAAATGAACATTTAAATAAATTTTTAAAAAAGGCAATGAGCAATAAAAAAAACCCTCCCTTCAGTTAGAAAACTGTAAATAAAACAAATATATTAAAATATAGATTAAAACTTGAAATAGATACAATTAAATAAAAAAAACTGTAGCAAAAAAAAAAAAAAAAAAAAAAAAAAATAAAATTGCTTTTCAAAATGTTATCAAATTGTGGGTATCCTTGTTTTGAGACCATTGTAAGGGAAACCAATATTTATCAATCCAACTGCAACTTAGCATGATTTCTTTTATCCTCAGTCTGAGCCACACTGTATGGCACACGTAGTCATCTAGGATACACAGACACACACAAGTAATATTCAATATAATGAACAAAGAATTTCTAAACACAAATATTAAAATAGTGAGTAATGGCTGAATCAATTCATAAATATACCTAAACTTCGCCAACAATATGTTTCTGTTTTTCCAAGGGAGTGCGGATGATATTTATTTTACCTTGCTTTGCATTATTGTAACTTTGCATTAGTTTAAGCAATGCACTAACTACATGCACTTTACAATTACTATGGACTTATTACATCAACCTTACTCCAGCTGTTATAGGAAGTTTGGAACAACCCCTCCCTGTATCCCTCCTCCAACACAGACATAGCATGAACAGGTGAGTGACTTACCTATCTGAGTAGCTTCTGGTTGATCCAAATTACTTATGATTAATGTTACGTATTCTGTATGATTTATTGTCACAGGCAGTGGTGCAACAGTGACTCAGTGTACATTGTGTCAGTCTTGGGGCCCTGTAGTGGCTGCTGGGCCCGAAGCAGCCACTTAATCTGCTTAAAAGCAGATTACACTGAGTTCACCCGGACCAAAGAAATTAAAATGTTTTGGGGGCGGGGAATAAAAAATTAACTGGCATTTCAATGGTCATCATGCAATAATGCTTCACGTAAGGTCCGACGTGTCATCTGTTGTGTCAGGAGTTACTTCTATAGTTTTCGACTGCAAAATTGCATCTGTCAAAACATGCATCCAAAAATATTTATTATGGTATAGTTTTTGTAAATATGTAAACAGTTTTATTGTATGAATTTAATTTAATTGACAAAATTTCCTATAACTAAATACCAGGAAACCTGCTTTTGAAGCAGTTTACAGATTGTACCTTATTTAGAAAAGTTTCACAGATTTGCACTTCATATTTCATGTCATATTTTGAGAAACTATGAGCTATGATTCATTCATTTAAAACATTAATAAATATATTAATGATAATGTCTTAATATTATTTTTATGTTGTTTTCAAGACTACACTCTGTTATAGAACAACATCTGCCCACAAATACCTCAAAATGATCTGAGTGAGAAAATTAGTCTTGGTTTACTTCTACTAAAAGCTGATTACTGATCAACTATTAAGTCTTTCAAAACTAAGTGGACCAGTATAACCAGCATTTACCTACAGATGTCTGATGTGATTTGGGAGAAACAGAAATAATCTTTGTTAACAAGCACAACCTCACAGATACTAGAATTCTTGCTCCAGCATTTCTGCAGCTGCTGCAGGAAGGAGTTGCCATTGTTGTCGCTGCTCCTCGTCAGCTTCGTTCTCTCCCCTCACCTAACTGTGCATGTGTGCGCTATGTTGGGGAAGCAAAACTGGTCTGTTGAGCTCTCATCATGTAACACATGTTTTTACGTTCAGTACAGACTGAAGAACAACTTCTTCTCCTGTTTTTTATTTTTTTTATTTTTTATTTTTTTTACAGAAAGTTTACAACACTGCGCATGCCAGTGCTCCTATTCTGAATAAAACCTGGTGCATATAAACATAGACATTAATATATATTAATATCTATGCATATAAATGCACGTCATGGTCGGATCAAGTAATTTTGTGCACATGTAAACGATACATTCGGATTATTTATTCCGAATACATTTCAATCCAATCAAGAAATTTTGTGCATGTTAACACAGCAAATGATAGATGTATGATTTTTTTTTTTTTTTTTTTTTTTCTAGAAACAGAGCTTAGTAGTAGGGTAGTAGGCTGTAAAAGGCTGCCTGTTAACATTTGATGGCTGCTGCTGAGGTCCTACGTGACCTGTGGAACAGGGTCCTCTGCCTGTTTCTGTACCTGTTCAATGCTGGTGAATAAACACCCAGTGGGCCTACACTATGCACTTTTTCTCTGCTTCAAGCCTCCTGCTTAATCCCGCTGCTGAGGGCAATTTTAACAATTGCTTTTAACAGTTAGCTGTACTAACCAGCTAATAGTTTGTCACGTGATCAAATGGGCGTAATTTTATTGGCTAATAATATATCTTTTTACTAAGTAAAATGACCAAAATAGCAACTTGTAACAATCTTCAAAGGCCAACTTGACTGCAAGCAGCTCTTGATCGCCAACATCCTAGTTTTTCTCAGAAGAAGACAGATGATGGAAAAAGGAGGCACATGGATGAAGTTTATGGTCTTTGTCTGAGATTTGAGATAATACTGCACCAATACCAGAGTCTGAGGCATCAACCTCTCCATAATTATTGTTTAGAGGAATTGGGGTGTGTGAGGATGGGTGCATGGGCAAACTTATCTTTAAGTTCAGCAAAAGCTGTCTGTGACTCAGGTGACCACAGGCAGATTTTCTTGGTGAGGGTAAGAGCAGTGTGAGTGGAGAAGCAGTTCAGCTGTAGTTCTTTATAAAACATCAGTAGAAGTTGGCAAAACCCAAGAAATTTACATGGGTTCCCCTGGAGGCGTTTTGACCTGAATCTGAGAATAGAGAGGTTTATTGGAGGACATTGGTGCATCTGGAATGAAATCATGTGGAAATGAAGGAATCTCAGTACTCGCTGGACTGCTGGCTAAGTGTTAACCTCTCCTCTCAGAGTAGGGAGTTAGGAGGGGAGGGGCTTCGCACTTCAAACAACAAAACTGTGAACAAGATTACGTGACTATGTCAATCAGTCGATTTTGATGTTTTGAATGAAGTACGGAAGAGCCTTAAGGCTTAGCAGTCACAATGAGACTGATAACCTCTGTCTACAGTAACACAGTCTGTTCATTAGAAGTAGAAGCCTGTCTTGTATTATCAAACTGGTCACGCCAATTATCTTTACAGTCTATTTTTAAATTCTCCGAATTGCTTTTTATTTTGATGTCAGCACCAAACAAATTACAACAGCTGTTCACAAGTGACACCTTAGTAGTGGAACGAAACTTGTAGGCTGGCAAGGAAATATTATAAATAAATAACATGATTACAAAATAACAAAATAAGGCAGAAGAAACGCTTTTCAAAAAAAATTTTAAACATGAAATTTGTGAAAGTAGTTCTTACAGTTACAGTAAGTGTAAACTGTATTGGTTTCATAGCTTTTATGTTGGAAAAAAATTAGAATGAACACTGTAAAGTACGAGCAGTAACAATATCCACTGTTTACTGTGTGTTCACTTGATTTACAAATGGCATATCTGGCTCAGAAGATAGAAAGTAAAATCAGAACAACAAAGCTTGTGTCAAAACTTTAACATAAACTGTAGCTGTGTGTCTGTGTCTAGTTCATTTTTAGTTCAGTGATGTTACTCGCAGAGTGTAGAACATCCAGGAATTTTACTTCAGAGTAGTGATACTTTATAATAATATTACTCAAGTAAAAGTAAAAAATATGGTGTAAAACTACTCCTTAAAGTATTTTTATTTTCAAAAACATTACACAAATAAATGTAACTGAGTAAATGTAACTAGTTACTACCCACCTCTGACCACAGGAATGTATATTTATTGCTTTTCTTGATGTTCTAAAAAATCCACCAATTTTTCCAAATGCTTCATCAAGAAAGCAGCTGAACAAATTTCTCAGAATGAATGTTGTTACAAGTGTTTTTTATTCTTTTCTCTGACACAATAGAACACATAGCTTGGAGCACAAAGGGAGAGAATCTGAGAGTCCTGGGCAACCTGTGAAGAATGGAACATAGCTGATCAACAGACTTATCATTGCTGATGAGCAATGATATTTAAGTCTCTTTTTCTGCCTTACAAGAACAAATTATATGTGCAAATCTTAATTGTCATATTAAAATCACTCCAATGAACTTTCCTGTGTTGGGGTCTCTTCCATCAGCTGGCAATTGTGACATCAGCCAGTAGTTCTTCAGGTATTCAGTCCATGACCATTACTGTTGAGTGCCCTCTCTCAAAACCAGTCCAGTTCCATGTTCAAGTGATTCCAGCAGTCAAAAAAGGGAGACAACAGTTTGTATGACAACAGTCAAAGCTACATTTTGATCAAGTCAGCAGTTGACACAGCACTGAAACTGACTGAATAAAATTACTCCTACTGTAAATAGATAGCTATAATATCCTAGTTGGACCCACAACAATAACATACTGATTATTTATAGTTTTCTTCAAATCCTCATTAATAGAATACTGGCTTTAAGGTTTATCAACATGACATTTGAGACAGAAAAGTGCTACATACATACACACATACACACACACACACACACACACACACACACACACACACACACACACACTGTTCACAATATTAAAGGGAACACTAAAATAACACATCCTTGATCTCAATTAATTAAATATTCTCACTGAAAAACTTGATTATTAACACAGTGGAAATGATTGAGAAGAAAATAACACAAAAATTATCAGTGTAAATCAAAATTATTACACCATGGAGATCTGGATTTGGATTCATGCTCAATATGAAAGTGGAAAATAACATGATAGGCTGATTCAAAGTCAGTGAAAATTCCTCAAGACAAGTCTAAATGAGACTCAGCAGTGTGTGTGGCCTCCATGTGTCTGTATAACCTCCCGACAAAGCCTGGGCATGCTCCTGAAGAGATGGCAGATGTTCTCCTGAGGGATTTCTTCCCAGACCTGGATTAGAGCATCAGTTAGCTCCTGAACAGTCTGTGGTGCGACGTGGCGTTGGTGGATCGACCGAAACATGATGTCCCAGTTGGATTCAGGTCTGGGAAATGGGCAGGCCAGTCCAGTCCATAACATCAATGCCCTCATCATGCAGGAACTGCTGACACACTTCAGTCACATGAGGCCTAGCATTGTCATGCATAAGAAGGAACCTAAGGCCCACTGCACCAGCATCTGTCACGTGCTCAGTGTGAACCTGCTTTCATACATGAAGAGCACAGGGTGCCAATGGCGAATCTGCTAATTTTGGTGTTCCCTAGCCAAAGGCCAATCGTCCTGCATGGTGTTGGGCTGTAAGCACAGGCCCTATATGTGGATGTTGGGCCCTCATACCACCCTCGTGGAGTCTATTTATGACAGTTTGAATAGAAACATGCACATTAGTGGCCTTCTGGAGTTCATTTTGTAGGACCCTAGCAGTGGGCCTCCTTTTCCTCCTTGCACAAATCACAAAGTAGCAGTCCTGCTGCTGGGTTATGGCCCTCCTATGGCCCCCTCCATGTCTCCTGGTCTACTGGCCTATATCCTGGTACCTATTCCATGCTCTGGACACTGTGCTGAGAGACTCAGCAAATCTTCTTGCCACCGCTCACATTGATTGTTCCATCTTGGATTAGCTGCACTACTTGAGCAACTTCAGTGGGCTGTAAAAAATGCCTCATGATGCCTCTATGTGTGACAGCGTTGACAAAATGAAAAAGTGACTAAAAGTTCAACCAGAAAAGACAAGAACAAAGAAATGATCTGTGGTCACCACCTGCAGAATCACTCTTTTATAGGGGTGGTCTTGCTAATTGCCTCTCATTTCCACCTGTTGTATGTTCCATTTGCACAGCAGCAGGTGAAATTGATTCACAATAAGTGTTACTACCTCACTGGTGACATTGATTCCACAAAGGTGTGACTGATTTGGAGTTACATTGTTTTGTTTAGGGGTTCCCTTTATTTTGTGTGTGTGTGTGTGTGTGTGTGTGTGTGTGTGTGTGTGTGTGTGTGTGTGTGTGTGTATAATGACTAACTTTTCCTTAAAAGAATCCATAACAACATTGTTTTACAAAACCATTACAATTATGGTTGAGTCCTGTCCACATACACGTTCTAAGCTTTAAAGGGGAAGAGATTCAGTACAAAAGTCTTTTTGATGTTTATCTCTCAGCAGCAGTATTTATTTGTCTAAAGCAACCAGGTACACCTCCCTGAGATGAACACTATATTCAGATGTAACTTTCCTACACCTGTAGCATTGACAGTGTTTGACCAGCATTATATTCTTTGCTTTAAAAAGCAAAAGAAATCCCCAGAGAAGAACATATGGCAGACATCATATGAAGTATTTTAGAAGAATTAAAAGGACTTAAAATGGCCAAAGTAATAATTTATTTTAGTTTATCTTAAGTATTAGGTATAGAGTGAATCCATCTGTTTGGGATATGACTGATGATCTGATTTTAGCATTATCAAGCTATTGGCTTTGGGCATAAGCCCAATGAAAAATTAAACTACATATATAACCAGGGCCTGTTACAGCCACCAAGGTTTTAAAAAGTTAAATTCTCATTACATAAATTTTCAATGATTTTCAATTTGACAAATGGTTGTTCAGTGGTTTAAAGTCCATACAACAAGATAATACAGAAAGTAACCAATTGAGGCTGTAATGCAGGGCGTCGAATATGGGGTTGTTGAGAAATTTCTGACTTCAGAAGTTAGAGTAATTGACCCTAAGGGACTTTCTGATTGACTTCTCTGAATTGGAACTCGGGCATTGCAACTTCATTTTATCTTTACTCTCTTCACAAAAATCTCAGTGTCACCACAGTCTTTAAAATGGCAGAAAAAGTGTTGGAGTGAAGTATTTTCTGAACCACTAAATCTGAGGTATTCTCATTTCCTGTTGCTTAATTGTAACCAAGGTATAAGTTGAGCTTCAAAAGGCAAAAAGAAATAACAGTAACATGAAACAAAGCGAACAGATAAAATTTATTAAAACTGCATGTAAATGTGTGTGTGCGTGTAGGGGGGTTGTAAAACAGGCTGTTCATCTGTTTAGGCTGATCAAAATTTTAGACTAGCACAAAAAACCCAAAACAAAGCTAAAAGCATTAAAAAAAAACACCTCAGTAGTGACAAGTGCCATCGTTGTTGTTAAGAACTTCAAAAACTTCTTTTGACATGCTTAATTTGAGTATTGTCAGAGGGGAACATTGCATTGTCATTCATAAGGGCATCTAAAGCCTGGAACTGAACACTGAGGGGCCTCAGCCAACAGGGATGCCTTCTAAAACATCTCCACAAAGCTAGCCAGGGTTTAGTTCTCTTACAGAAACTAAAGCTCTATTGTTCCATTGAAGAAAAAACACTCCCAGATCATGATGCAGCCTCCTTCACTGTGCCATGTTGAAAACATCTCCAGTATGATCTCCTTGTCATGCTTGTAAATGTTGGAAGCCATCAGCGCCATATACATAATTTCTTTCAGATCAGACAATAAAACTTTCTTCCACTTTTTGATTTTGAATGTTTGATGTTCCTTTGCAAAGTCTAAATTGACAAGTATTGTAGCATAGAGATGTGGCATGTAAAGATGTTTTTATTCTTAAAGCTATTATTTTGCTGGTGATTTTAGGACTGCAGACATCATCAATAAAGGCCTTTGTTGAGAATCTGTCTGTGCTTTCACAAAAAACCCAGCTGGATTCTCTTGTTTAATGCAGGGGAATTTTTTTTTTTTTTTTTTTTTTTTTTTTGGAGTGGGGTGGAATTGATTCCACTTGGTGGGCTCTGGACACCTCAACCCCAAGTTATCAACCCTGCGTATTTGTGTATAAGTGTGTGGGCATTTGTGAGAGTGAATAGGTGAATGTGACTCTACTGTAAAGTGCTCTGAGTGGACTGAAAAAGAGGTTTTTAAATTCTGTCTATTTACCATTTACCTTTGCCATCAAGAGGTCAGAATGATGTGAATACCTGACAGAAGCTGATACGAAAGCCAAATTTGTGCACAGACTTTGACAGCTATGGCCTTAAACCTCAGCTGGTGAAAAGCCTGTTTGAGTTTAAAGGGGGAGGTAATATTTATTTTCCAGGCATTTATACCGCAGTCAAGTACCTATGTTACCTTCAGTTGGTATGAAAATGCTGTGTATACCAAAAGCAATTTAAAAATTGACCTATGTCTCTGTAAGAACCTCCTCCCTTTCCAACACTTCCCAACACTCCCCCTTCAGCATGTCATCACAACAATGCTTCTCCATGCTGTTCACTGATGCCGTTTACAAACATTCTTAGGAGCGTTGTAGTTAATATCATAAGCTCAGCAGATGCGCAGTTCCACCAAGTGTTTGCTAATTGCTGTTGCCACAAGTCAGATAGATCTCTCTCTCTCTGTGTGTGTGTGTGTGTGTGTGTGTGTGTGTGTGTGTGTGTGTGTGTGTGTGTGTGTTTTCAGGGGGTAGGGGTGGGATTTTGGAAACCCCAAGGCGGAGCTTTGTGTCAATAGGTGCCGCATTGAATGAGCAGGTGTTAAGGCACCCCTAAATGGATTCAAGGATTTCTCAAACATGCATAAACGAGTCAAAGCAACACTCCGGGTATGTGTTTGATGTGAGAATAATATTTAGACATGCTATAAAGCGCAAAAAAAATTGATTTTGCATAATACCCCCCTTTAAACTAAAAATCTAATCATTTTCTACACTATTTGTTTTAGTCTATTGCTCATTTGTTCTTTTTGCACTTTAAAGCTCTGCTTACAACCCTATTAAGACACCAACAAAAAAGTAGACGCTTGTTTTGGTTTTGTGGTATTAGAATTTTGCTGAAGTGCTTAATATTCTCAAATTGTTCAACTTTATGTAAAAGATATAAATGCAGAAATTTTCTCCATAGCCAACATTTGTGGATTCTTGATGAAATAGATTTATCCACCAACAAACAAAAAGAGCAAAAGTAACTAATAGATGCTGGGATTTAATGTCTATATTCATACCAGTTATTTTGCAAAGAAAAACTATTTTCACTTAGTATAGAAAACAGACAGTTACACTTTACAGAATAGTAAGAGTTTGAGCAGTATTATTATTGCTATCAACCTATCTCAAGCTGCAAAAGGGTTTAGGTCTACAACAAGAAAGCACTGTGTCCAGTAAAAGATATTCTGTGAGGGAAGAGAAAAACAAGACAGTGGTGAACCCATATTCAGTATTGAATGTATAATTATAAATGATCCATTCTTTCAAGTAAAAGCAAACAAACTCATTTCCTCAGTTCAAAGTTCAGCATGAAGTATTTGACATTCTACTGACAAAAGTAGTGTTGTCCATGCATTTTAGAAAGGCTGCTGAGCATAAGATCTACCTTGATGCTTTCAGACTAAAACTATATTGAAAATAAATTTAAAAAACACAGTTTCCAATAGAATGTCAGAGTTCAACAATCAGAGAGCCTGGTAATGTGAACAAAAGCTTAGGCTCTTCTTTTATTTTGATAGTTGAGATGGAGATGCGAACGTTGTCCCAAAGAAAACACTCCTTCATACCTCCTCTTGGTCTGGGCAGCCGAAATACACCGAGCAAGAAAAAAGAGAGGAAAAAAAACAAACAAACTGAAATGAGCTGATTGAGCAGGGCAGAGGCAGAAAAAACAGGGCAAGCTGACCACAGCTTGGCTGACATCAATCCAATAGTTGGTATTTTTATCATCATCCCATGCTCACTGGACGCATATCGGATTCTTCAGACTGTTGGAGAAAAACAGACAGAGAGGAAGGCTCATTAAAAACACAGCATGAACTATGTACAAAGATTCAAGCAAAAAAAAAAAAAAAAAAAATACAAAAGTGACGTGTCCTACAGGAATGGTTTATTACATATACTACACTTTGATGGTGTTTGTTTTTTAAAAGATACATGCAGAGAAGCTTAAATTTGACTGACCATTATATAGTTCAATGAGAAACAGATGCAAAGGACACTAGGATATGTTTTCTATTCACCTGGATCATCTTTGCAGCTGTTTTAAAGCTGCTGTGATGGTGGCTGTGTAAATTAGTATATGTTTATAGACTAGCATGTACAAGCTGACTCACTGAGGATAATCAGATTCTGAAGTTTCAGACCTAATGAGAATTTGCAACACCTGGACATCAGCTTTGCTGTGAATCTGCAATTCCTGTTTTGTTTTTCAGTGACAGAAAAAGGAAAGTAAAGCCTATGAATGCAGCAACCTTAGAAGAGCCACTGTTGCTGCCCATTAATCTGGGAAGGAAAGTTATAAGGCCATTTACAGACAAAAAAAAAAAAAAAAAAAAAAAAATGTTATACCCAGCATTCATCAACCTCAAACTGACAGTTTTATGATCCTGTCTACTTTCACCTTATGTTCACCCCACTCACATTTCCTTCCCTTTTATGACATGCTTTGATCTTACATCTATGACACTGTGGCGGGGCTCTGTTATGACTTGGAAAAAGATGATAGACCAACGCCGTAGTTCGCTTAGATGGTGTTTATTGTGCTCATCCTCAGGTGGGGGAAAAAAAGGGTGGATCTGCAGTGCAACATATTTACACTGGACATCCAGGCAGGTTAAAAACAGACAAAACAGCAGTACCTTCATCGCAGCTCAAAAAGTCCATCACCTCCAGCATGACCTGATGCTAGTCTAAACTCAGACTCCCCCTTGTGGAGCAGAGCCCTCTTTTATACCCATAGGCTCCGCCCACAAGACGACAAAAAAAGAAAACCCTAAACAGTTACTTCTAACTCAGGTAAACTCAGGCAACCTCTGACAGACTTGGTTGATGGACTGTGTGCAGCATGTGATGGAGGACTGCCTGCTGCTGATCTACAACATCGGATCTTCATGCATCCATTGAGAGGAGGACATCGTCTAACCAAGGCACCCTCCACCCAAGGACTTCTTCAAGGAGTCAGCCGTCATGAGGACTGTTCCATCCGGGGTATGAACTGGAGTTGCTCCCCCCAAAAGCCTCTTCCTTTTAGATGTAAGGTGTCAGCGTTAGGGAAGAATAGTTAGATTGATTTATATATGAGTGTTTATGATGATTATGTTTGATTTCCTGCTGATGCCTAACCCTGCCAAAGCATACTAAAATAAAGAAGCATAGAAAATTCTAGAAAAGTTGTGGACATTCAAATTGATTGAGTCATTGAAGTTCTGTGATGAGTGTAAAATATACTATGGTACATGGTTTTAGTAATGTTGGGAGGTTTTTAATGGTTACCTTAGTGGAATAATAACAATACCCCTGGAACTCAGACCGAGTTACTAAAAATTATCTAGTCTGTGACAAGTGCACGTTGTTATTAGAGGAAAAGCTACCGTTAATAGGTGTGGTTTATGAGGTTGAGCTGCCGTTAGGCTACTCGGTGGGTCCCTTTGTGAACTGAAAAGGGGTGTGGCATCTGGATCTGGAGGTAGTGAGAGGCTAGACGTATTTTCCTCGTAACCAGCTTAAATAGATTATCTTAGAAATCTTAATGTAGGGTAATACCCAATAAGTTCTAAGATCTTCCGGATCCGTTAGATGGAGAGCTGGTCATAGGTCAATCTCATAGGTTGGGCAAGGAGAAGGAGGGGTTGGTTTATGCGCAACAACAGGTCCTGTTGTCTTAAAGCTAACGACAGAAAGCTAAATATGGCTATGAGCTACACATTCCTCGAGTGCCTATGAACTATAGGGGCATTAGTCTCCTTAGTTGTGTTAATAAATTTTATGTTCTTAATGATAGGTTAATTGGCTACTTGTAATCATGTAATTTATTGGCAGAGGAACAGAATGGGTTTTGAAAGAAGAGCTTGCATAGATCATACATATTCTTTAACTACAATAGTTAATGCCAGGAAACAAGAAGGAAAGTCTTGTTTTGCATGTTTTATAGATTTTCAAAAAGCCTTTCCCAGCTAACGCTAATAAATGTATTATTTACGGTGTTTCGGACTTAAATGAGATTGTTCAAACAGCAAAACAATAGATTATGTCAATTTTATAAGCCACCGTTCTTGGTATTCTCATTATTAAATTATTGATAACCGGTAAATAGATTAAAAATCCATCCATCCATTATCTAGCACACATTCAATTCGCACTGAACTATGACTTCATTGCATTGTTTTATTGATTCCATGTTTATATTTTTTTTACTGTTTATACTTCTAGTAGTCTTAGTTTCATAATTTTATCTTTTCTTCAGTAGTTTTAGGTGTGTGTGTGTGTGTGTGTGTGTGTGTGTGTGTGTGTTACTAACTTAGCAAGTGAATAAAATGTTTTACCCGTGAAGTTGAATTCATTTTACATTCTCTTATGTATTTGAGAGAAGTTGTCTGTTTATTCCATATACGTGTGTAGCATATTGCTTTTCAGATAACGGCAGTGCTAGACTTATACCTTCATATATTATTTTAAAACCTAAGCCTTATCAGACAGGTATGATAAATAACAGACAACACTCTTTGGCTATATTATATTGTTTCTCTGTAATAAGAGGTGGTGCCCCAACTTGGTAATTTTTTATCTAAATTACTAGTTTATTAATAATTGCCATAATAAATTATAATAATTATTCATAGCCAAAGTTAAAGTACATTTTTGGTTCCACCATGTGATGTTTGTACAACATGATGGAGGATGGGAGGAGCCACTAGCCTCTCAAGACTTCTTTGGGAAATATAGTGGTCCCTTCCCATATCACAGTTCACTTTTCTTGGTCTTACTGTATTGTAGATTTAAAATTGCACAGTGCATTACAGTCCAGTATGTCTAATTTCTAGTGTCTAAGTCAGAGCACTGTTGTACTCTAGTTTTATTCACAAACTGATCAGATTGCATTCCTTGTGCTGGAGACATTACAGCCAAATTTCCGCCCTACAATAAAACTCTGAGCTAATCAGATAAGAACTGGCTACAAAACTAAGACTTGAATCCTAAAGCTTCGTCTTTGGAGTCAGCCTCCGACAGGGACACAACAGCTCTGCGCATGTTTCCTTCTAACCTGCTGGCCAGGAAAAAGGACTTTTAAAACCTTTTAAGTGTTAACTGGAGAATTTTAAAGAAGCTGTCCATGTATCCAGTGTTTAAGTTTTTTAGATGTAATTAGGTGTTTAACATAAGGCTATTCGTAATTGCTTGTTTGCTTAATGCTTTGCTGGTAATATGCTGTGATTTTATATTTTGTTGCTGTGCTGATTTAAGATTGCCAGATGTTAGAGACTGTCTGGATCCAGAATAATTGAATTCAGTGCTGACGGCATTCATTGGCTTCTTCTCCCACCAATGTCTTTTCCTCCCTGCCTCTCACTTCTTGTCGCTGTTTCTCACTTCTTTTCTTGATCTCCCCATACATATCCATTTTGCGGTCGTGCAGGGCCCAAAGCCATGTGTCTTTGTCCAGCTTACAGTCAAGCCAAGACCATCAAGCGCATTTTCCACAGGCCTAACCCCATTCAATGCCAGCAAGGGCTGATTTGACAAGTTTCAGAAACACTTTGGACTTAAAAGTGTTTTTCTGCAGGGAGAAGCTCACTCTAAAGCTGGAGCTGAGGACTATATGAATACCTCCTTTAAAACAATCATAGAGAAAGAGGGGCTATAAGTTTTTAAAATGGATGAGACTGGCTCAATTTGGAAGCAAATGTTTTCTTGCACTTTTATAATGAAGGAAGAAGTCAAACCCCCTGGATTTAAAGTCCAAAATGATTGTGTAACCACAATTATGTGTGAGAATGCTACAGGATTTATGATAAAGCCAAGGTTTATCTATAAGTCAAAAAAACCCCAAGAGCCCTAAAAAACAAAAATAAGAATGCATTGCTTATGTACTGGATGCACAACCCCAAGGCCTGGATGACGAAACTTCGAATTGGTTTCACTGGTGCTTTAGGTCAAGCATTATCTGACAGGGAATGGCTTTGAATTTAAAATGCTTCTCCTCATGGACAATGCTGGAACCCATATGGTCAATCTGTCATATGCTTGTGTGCAGATAGAATTGCTGCTACCGAACACCAAATCTCTGATTCAGCCCATGGATCAAGGCTTTATTCGTACTTTTCAGGCTCTCTATATGCAAAATACCCTGTCTTGTTGAATCTGTGGACTCAGAAAAAGATTTCTTGAAGAAAGGAATAATGGAGAAGAAGAGTAAAACCTTAAATGCCTGTGTAGCAGGCTAAATAAAGCCTGCTCTCAATGATTGAGTATACCTGTTGCATCCAATTAACTGCCAGCAGGGGTGCTATGGGTATAAAGGGAGGTTCTTTCACTTGCCTCTCCCTGCTCTCTGACATGGTCACATTTTCAGCCTGAGTTGTTGCTGGTTTGGGCAGCAGTGTGCACAGGTCAACTGACTATAAACCTGCTTGGTGGCAACTTCTGGTTTTGCTGGGGTGTGGTAGGAATTTCTCCTCCCCCAGGTAATCATAGCACCACAGAAGGGAAATCACTGGAAGCTGAGCCTCCGGTTGCTGTTGGGCCAGAAAGCACTCTCCGGTTTAGGTGGAGTAATTCACGGTCTGACAGCGAAACTGCTTCGACTCGATGGAGACCCTGCTGTTTTGTTTTTCCTTTTTTTTTCTCTTTGCTTTGGATTGTTTTCTTCCTTTGGTTTTGTTTGGGGTTTTATTCAGTGTGGCCTCATGCCTTGCTGCTACTACCAGTCTTAGAGTTTTAGGTTTTTTAATTAGTGGTTTTATTTTATTTTTTTTTAATGTGTATATGTGTCTGAGGATGGGTTTATTTATCTGATTTAGGACTGTCTGGTCTACAGTAAATCTTTAATTTTCTAAATTAATCTTTTTCTTTTTTTTTTTTTTTTTTTTTTTTTTTGATAACCGGTCCCCCCCCCCCCCCTTGTGTCCAGGCTTACAGCTGAAGGTGGTGGAGGGGGACTGGTCCTTTGTGCCGTACAAGTGGTTGGTGTTGCGGTCCTGTCATGATTGAGTGCATGTCCACAAGTGCTTGGGGTGATTTTATTTGGCTTGATCCTTTTTTTAGTTTAGGAACCAGACTGCCCTCCCTGCTGGTAGGCCTCAGTCCTGCACCCTTCCCCTTCCAGTGTGGCTTTTGGTCTTACATGTCTTCATGTCTTTTAAAAACACCTAAAAATAATAAACAGATGTCACTTTTTTTTTTAAATTGTGGAACCACGTCTCTTTCATTGGTGTACAAACCTGAGCGCCTTACTGGTGCTGTATTTATTTCCTTGGGTGCAATTCCCAAGTTGGAGTTGTTGACTTTCTGGTTACCCTGCTCACAGTGAGGAGTGAATTCAAAGGGTAGAACACCAAATAAATCATCTCATACCCTTGAGTTGCCACACCTACAAGAAATATGTGTGGCCAGATGTGATCTATGATCATAAGGAGTGCTCTCCTGGTGAAATCCAGTACTCTGTGGTGGATAAAGCTGTGAATTGGGCAAAACAGCATGGAGGAGATGGCTTTAATGATATGACCCTTGATGACATTAATGTCCGCTCACAACTATTAAAAACCTGACTGTTGACAGTCAGCAATCGAAAAAGGAGAACCAGAGAAAGCAAATGTTAAAGAAGAGGTTGGACTAACACTTGATCACCTTGCAACCATGGTCAGAATAGCCAAAGAACTTCAGTGAGTCGCTCAAGAATGGGACCCGTTTATGCTAGATTTGTTTTCAAATTTCATCAAAGGTGGCAAGTTGATTTATAAAAACCCCACCTGGAAGAGAAAGCAGTGCCAGCAACTCCCTATAACTATGTTAGTGTTTGCAAAAACACATCGGACCGTTGGCCATTACCGACGTAAATTAAAATTGTCCACCGAAGGTCTTAAAATCATTGGACATGTTGACCGACTTCTAACCTTGAAAGTATATTTCAATTTAAAAAATTCTTTAACTGCAGCACTGTACAGTGACATTTCACATTTGCAATTGAAAAAAACTGACTAAGCATTGTGTTGATGTCGCACGTGTACAACAATGTTGAGACCAAAGTCTGCAGTAGTTGTGTTGGTCTTGGAGTAGAGACTTTAGGTGACAGAAGAGAGTTGATTCATTTAGGATTTAAATCTGTTTCCATGGTACAGCTTCCCTCAACAGGTCTCTCTAAGTCTGTCTGCTGCATGACTTCACATCACGGAGCAGATCGCCTGTGTCGCATCCAAGCTGATTGAATCTGCCAGCAGATGGTGGTGCACAACTGGGAAGCAAAGCAAAACAAGCTGCTGTTGCGCAAAGGGGAAAAGCAAACTGGTCCTGATCACATTAATACACTCAATGCTGTGGGCACCGCGCAGAGCAGTTTCATGGACTTCAACAATGGAGAGATTTTTTTAGCAGGAGAAAGAGTTTGAATTAACAGTAATATTTAGTAATGTGTGTCAGACCCAATGTTTTAACCTTTGAGTGAGTTTTAATTTAGCATGTCATATTCAAAATATTTAAGGTAGTAATGGTTGAATATTAAGGTTTATGTTAAATGCCTTCTTAAGAGCAGGAGTGTATCCAGGAAGTTTTTAAGGAGGGCTAAATAGGGGGCAATGATGAACTTGGGGTGTCACAACAAAATTAAAAACCCAGGCAGGAAACAGGGCTTCAATACAAAGTAAGTGACAGATATCAGACTCACAACATAAAGGTCAAAGATGATCATAAACATGAATACATAAAACACAAAAATATTTCTCATTTAAGTTCTTTATCTTCTTTTTCAAGTTATTTATTAAAAAATATAAAGAAAAGACTTTCTCATGGGGGGGCAAGTGGGGTGACCTAGACCAAGGTGGTTTAGTATATTTGTCTGAGCTGAAGGACAATCCACACCTCAGGGTAGAAAATGTTTTCTAATTATTCCAGCAGACTACTGTAGCAATACTTGTCAGTCATTGTCCCACTGAGAAGCTGTAACTTTAGTGGGAGCAGCTGTGATTTATTGTATGTATAAAATTCTTATCTATCATGTTTAAAGCACAGTGTAAAATATGCAAATATTAGAGGTCACTACAATACCCTCAGTTAAAAAGTTACGCATGATGCCTTAGATGATATGGCACCATTAGGAGTACAGTAATGTATTCACTGGTGAATAACCACATAAATTTTCATATGTTGTTAAAACTCTGTACGTTTAAGAGCGTTGAAAGTGTCTAAGAGTGTTGGGAATGTTAATAACACTGTGGGAAAAGTTTAAAGTGTGGGGCCTTAAGATGTATATAAATAGTGAAATATATATAAGGTTTATGTTCAGAAACATATTCCCTATGATAGACTGGACCACTGTATTGAAGTGAATCTCTCTTCCTCTTTTCATCAGGCTGGGAATGTGCAGTAAAAAATACAGACAGACAGCTGTTGAGCTCAGCAGACTCACAGTTCTACCAGGTGTTTGCTAATTGCTGCTGCTGCTAGTCTGGTGGGGCTGAGTAACTGTGACCCAATAGATGAAAGAGAATAAAGAAATGGAAAATGTTATTCAACAGAAAAACAATTTAAAGACTAAAAGAATCAAAAAGGGGGAAAAATGCACTAAACTATAGAAACTATAAGTCTGCTGTCATGTTTCAATACCTACACCTTGTTACTACTTAGTGTCACAATATTAATATAACTTTGCAAATAAGCTTTATTGTTCTGCCACAGAAAATGCTTTTTTTTTTTTGTTTTGTTTGTTGTTTTTTTGAGGTTGGACATTTTTCATTGAAGCTAAAGGAGCGATTTTACTTGGATTTCTTGTTTTCTGTGCTCCAGACTAAGTTGCCATTTATTAGTCTTGTCATTTAAGTATGAGTGTTGTCAAGCCTCCAGCCCCAACACAAGGGAGCTGACTATAAATGTGGAGTAAATCTCTCTTTTTTTCCAAATCATACCCTGGTTCTGATGATTTATAGTTGCCTGGCTGGCTTGCAATAAATGTTCACAGCCACAAATGTCACAAGAGCCTCTGAGGTACCAATAGTGGGACATTTGGGATGACCTTTTAGAAATCTACTTATTCTGCAGGATGAACAATTGAGCCACCTGAGTGGCTGCTCTATCAATAAGCAGCATTGTTCCATTTCTCATGGTTAGAAGGAATTAAATAAATCTTCAGACGGATATGGTTCTTCCAATAGATTCAGGTTATTTGAGTTTAGGATTATTATTCGGGTCCATTATTCTCAAAGACTCTGAAGTCAGATATACAGGAAAGAAAAATGAGGTGATAATGGGAGGGAGAAGGTTTGCTCTTCTCATCCGACCCATAAAGAGCAGACATTGCTGTGCTCTTTTCACCAGACCAGAGTTATGGAGAGATCAGGATACATTTAATGCTGCTAACCTGCTCCACTGCAGCATAATTGATGAGGAGGGGAGTGTGACTTGGTTGATTTTTTTTTTTTTTTTTTTTTTTTTTTTTTTTTTTTTTCCTGAAACTAACAACAATTTCTTTTGTTGACATTCAGGATTAGATTGTTTACATCATACCAGTCCACCAGGTGTTTCACCTCCTCTCTGAAAGTCTGTTCATAGTTGTCCCTTTTTTAACATGTCCTGTCCGTCAGTGTGGCACTCAGAATTGTCGTCTGAATGTCAAGGTAAGGCCCAACAGATTTGCTTTCACAAGCAGAGCATTACAGCTTTTGCCATGATGTTCCACTTGGTATAAATATGAAACTTTATTATTGCTTTGGGTTTGTTTCAAATGTAATGACAAAGACAAAAAGAAAAAGGAAAGAAAGAAAGATGGAGGAAAGGTTTAAAGAGAAAAAAGTTGCTAGAACTAGAGGGGAGAAAAAAGCATAGAGATAAAACAAGTCCACGCCTTTGAAGTCTGCATCAAGACGTGCGGAAAGAGAAAACAAAAGAGAATCCACAACAACAAACATAAGCATACATAATAATAACAGTTATAACTTCAATGGAAAGTGTCAAAGCAGGGGTGTCAAACTCATTTTCTTTTTGGGCCATATCAAGATTATGAATGAAGGGCCGGTTGTGGCAGAATGTTTTGATAAAACCCATTAACCAACCATTAAAATATGAATAAATAGCCATCTCTGCACTCGATGAGTACTTTTTAAAGTTAAATAATATTAAACATCTTTTCACATTGATGTAATTTGGAAGTATACAGATGAAAACTGCTTTGATTTGATTGATAAAATATTATTTAACCATACAACTGTTATCTTGAAGGTTCTATTTATGTGTCCGTCTAGAGGGGCAAGAACAGACTCTACAAATCCTTCCAAATCTTTAATTAGGCAAATATGTTACCCCGACCAGACCCATTTTTCTACTGTGGCAACAAGGCATGTGTCATGACACAAACATTCAAAACTTATTTTTTTAGTTTCATAATATACACACCTTTAAAATCAAATACTGTATGAATAAGCCCATTTTTACCTGCTAATATGTCAACCAACTTGCAAGCAATGTTTTCAGGAGATTACAACATGCTGGAAAATTACAGATAAAAGCAAAGGATAATGACATTTAGAGGAGCTATGTAATTATGACAGTTTTTATTGTATGTCAGATGTGGTTGTGAGCATGAGAAAACAGCCAGACAGACATATGAAGCCGTCACTGGACCGCAGCATCAGGATCTCAGAGTTTGTGACTCATCAACTGTGGCTGCACATACCTCAGAGCTTCTCCAGATGCTCTGCTCTCCTGAACCTGCTGTGGCAATGGTGTTTTGGAAATAAAATATACACATTGTGCCAAACATGCTGGAGTCCTCGGTGCCTCAGATAAGAATCATTTCTGTATTGACAGCACCAACAGGTCCTATTACCCCAATTTTTTGTGGCAATATCTGCTGATTTTAATCACACCTCACTCTCTGCTACACTGCCAATGTTGCACCAGTCTGTCAGCTGCTCTACCAGAGAAAACAAGACATTGGATTTGTTTTACACAAATGTCAAGGATTCAAATATTTCCAAACCAAGACCACCTATGGGTAAGTCAGATCACAACCTTGTTTTTCTCTGCTCAGAATATAAACCCCTTGTTCAGAGACTACTTGTTACAAAAAAAGACTGAGAAAATGGTCACAAGAAGCCAAAGAAGCCCAATAGGGTTGTTTTGATGCTACCGATTGGATTTCTCTTTGCAAGCCACATGGAGAGGACATTAATGCCATGACTGAGTGTGTGACCGACTATATAAACTTCTGTGTGGACAACACTATCCCCACCAGAACAGTGAGATGCTTCCCTCATAACAAACCCTGGATCACCAGTGAGCTAAAGAAACTGTTAAACAAGAAAAAAGAGCCTTGAGAGAGCAAGATAGAGAGTTATTGAGGAGTATACAGAAGCAGCTCAAAGTCAACATTAGAGACAGCAAGGAGGTGTATAGGAAGAGGCTGGAGAGTAAACTGCGGAGGAACAATATCAAAGATGTGTGGTCAGGGATGAAGAAGACCACAGGCTTCAAGCAGAAGGAGGATCGGCTAGATGGAAGTCTAGACAAAGCTGAACACATTCTTCAACAGGTCCAGTTCAGGAACAAGCTCACCATCCTCCCCTCTTGCCCCTAGCCAAACAGACATCCCACCCTCTTTTGACCCACAGCTTTGCTGTCAAACCTCAGATGTTTTATTCTCTACCTCAGTCATGGACTCTTCTGCTTCCACTAGTTTGTCTTCAACCAAACTGCCCCCTCTCCCTCCCAATTTTCTGTTTCTAGAAGTCCGGTGAAGAGGCAGCTGGAGAGACTGAACCGGAACAAGGCTGCAGGTCCAGATGGTGTCAGGCCCAGAGTCCTGAAGGCCTGTGCAGAGCAGCTCTGTGGTATTCTGCAACACTTCTTCAACCTTGGCTTGACCCAAGAGAAGGTACCACTGTTGTGGAAGACATCCTGTCTGGTTCCGGTTCCAAAGAAAATTCACCCATCAGTCATCAACGACTACAGACCCATTGCCCTGACATCCCACATCATGAAGGTCCTGGAGAGACTCCCTTGCAGTTTGCTCATTGCCGTGGAGTTGGAGTTGATGACACCATTATACACCTGGTTCAACAAACCCACTGTCATCTGGACAAAGCAGGCAGCTCTATGAGGATCATGTTCTTTGGTTTCTCCAGTGCATTTAACACCATTCAGCCTGATCTGCTTCGTCTGGAACTCAAGAAGACACGGGTGGAGGCCTCAACAATTGCCTGGATCCATGACTACCTGACAAACAGACCACAGTTGGTGAGACTGAAGGACTGTGTGTCTAACCAGGTGGTCAACAGCACAGGCGCACAACAGGGGACTGTACCCTCACCATTCCTTTTCACTCTGTACACTTCAGACTGCCAGCACAAGTCAGAGTCCTGTCATCTCCAGAAATACTCAGATGACTCTGCAGTTGTCGGCTGTATGAGAGATGGACAAGAAGCTGAGGACAGAGAGCTGGTGGACCCACTTGTGGCATGGTGTGGAAACAATCATCTCATCTTGAATGTGAACAAAACAAGGAGATAATTTTAGTTTTTAGGAGAAACAGGGTCAGATCAAACCCTATTTCCATCATGGGAGAAGAAGTGGAGGTGGTTGAGGAATATAAATACCTCAGTGTTCATCGAGACAACAGACTGGACTGGAGACTCAACAGTGAAGCCATCTACAAGACAGGACAGAGCAGATTGTACTTCTTGAGGAAGCTAAGATCCTTCAAGGTTTGCAGCAAGATGTTGCATGCCATCTATAAGTCTGTTGAGAGCGTCATCTCCTCTGCCATCGTCTGTTGGGGCAGCAGTATCAGAGCTAGGGATCTCAAAAGGCTCAACAACCTGATAAAGAAGGCTGGTTCTGTTCTGGGGATGACTGTGAAACTTCTGGAGTTGATGATGCAAAGAAGGATTTTGCATAAAATCAAGAAAATTATGGACAACCCTGAACATCCACTTCATGAGACTGTCATTGGAAAACAGAATCTCTTCAGTCAGTGTGGTTGTAAAACGGACCGCTACAGGAGATCTTTCCTGCCCACAGCCATCATCATCTATAATAACCCCTTGACTAAATGAGTTACATCAACATTTAATTTCCCTTTGGGATCAATAAAGTATTTTTGAATTGAATTGAACGAAACAGAGATCATGCATATTACTACCAGGTACAAGCTCAGTTGTTTGTGACAGAGCGAAAGTATTGTGACTTCATGGTATGGTCTGAGTCTGATTACTATATACAGAGGACTGTGCCTGATGGTGATTTCTTTCCAGAAGCAGTGAAAAATGTAGAAATGTTCTATAGGTCAGTTATTTTACCTGAGCTATTGGCCAAAAATTACATGTCCAGATAAACAACTATTAGACATCACTCAGAGCACAGAGTCAATGGAGTAAGTGAAGGAGTAGTAACACCATCTGTTAAAAAATAACTGCACTGTTCATTGCTGTTAATTAAATGTGTTTAGACACATTTTTGATTAAGATTTTTTGACAGCTGAATTTGTAATTCTGGTTTTAAGATCAGAATTAGTTTTGTTTGTACATTTTGTTTGTTTTGGGGCATTAAAATTTGGAAGAAGACAAGCTAATAGTCAAACTAAAACACGTTAAGCTTTATAAGATTTCCAAAGGTGATATTGAGATCATATTTCACAAAAACCTGCAGATTTTGCAATATGTTATTCTGATTTTACAAATAACACCAACTTTCATTTTTTTCAAAAAACTTTTATTCACATGTGTAACATTGACAGTATTCAAATATAGCTGCTTTGATATTTTCTTCAAATTGATTGATTACATATTGGTAAGTTTACAGTACAAATGTAGAGATTTAAACACACCTGTTAATCAACTGGAACAGCAGAGGGGCACAGATTTGTTAGGGCAGATGCCACTCACAATTTTGTTCAAAGTAGTGAAGTCTTCATCATCATTTGACAGAAGACTGGGCACTGGTCCATACATCTTATACTTGGAACGTGTTTGTCCAGTGACCCTCTCAACAGGTATGCGAACTGCTGTGAGTCTTTGGGTGTCTTCCAGCTCAACTGCACCCAGCTGCTTTTTGCCCCGTGTGAATGCAGGCATTTCAAACTTTGCACAGTACCATCCAACTTGGTTCTGGATGGTCAGCAAGGATTACATCTCCAGGTAGAAGGTGATCTAAAAAGCCACTGTTTGATGTAATGTGTCCATCTGTAGTGCGTCCACCCCACCCTTTTGAGATGAAGGATGTAGCACCTTGTGGCGTAATGCTGAGTAGATATTTCATGGTGTTTTAGGACTTATACTGAGAGTTTGTCTGTGCCCTTGCCTTCAGAGCTTTTAGTTTTTCCATGAATATTTCCTAAACAATCTATAACTGATATGCAATTTTTGAAGGATTTTCTGAAGCACATAGCCATAGATGTTTGTACGTGTTCCCTCTGGGGCCATAGCACACATGCTGGTACTAGGATTTCATTCAGGACATTTATCACATTTGTAAAAATTCTGGAAACAGTAGAACTATGGACACCAAAAAGATAAGATAAAAAAGAGACTGGTGAATTCACTCTAAGCCTCATTAATGTAATAAGCAGCTTTTGGACACTTGTCAAGTGTGTAGTGTCTTTGAGAGCGGGCTTTACAAGGTCAGAAATAGCCAAAACACATTACAATTGTGTAGCCCTGTAAGTGTTTTTAGTTTATCTTTATTTTCAAACTTTTTTGCTTCATTTCATTGCAAATGTCTCACTACATAGAACCTGACATTCTCTTTGAAGTAATTCAATGTGCTCTGCACTGAGGTCTGTTTGGCACATCGCACCACTATTTGAAAATGAAGATAGTATGTGTGACGCTGACTTTTTAATGTCCTCTTCAAATCCAGTCCCCTCAGTTGAGAGATTGACGAGAGCTGTTGCAGCTTCACTTCTAGATGACTGCTGCTTCTTGTTTTCAACATTTCTTGTCTCATGTCATACTTCTGAAGACTCCCAGGGCACATCTTTTGGCAGGAGATTTAGTGTGTGCAAAAACAAACAACACATAATCAGGTGACAAAGGGTCCTGACTCTTCTTCCCTGGTAAAATAAATCAGTAGTTTAAGTCAGCAAATATAATGCTTAAATGGCCATCATTTACACTGGTGCTTATCATTTTGAAACATACCAATATGCTTGACAGTATGAGATAAAATAAAATAATAATCTGGTCCAACGAGGACTAAATTCAGATAAAGTGCAAATACCAGTCTGGATATTCTATATGCCTCTTTTAATTCATCTCAAATCACATTCTCCTTTTGTCAGAGGAAATACGTTTTACTTTTACTTGAGTAATATTACAATGAGGTATCTCTCTTACTTGAGTAAAATTTCATTTAGTGAAGTTACTGTGAGTAACTTCACTAAATGAAGAACAAACGTGATTTAACCAAAAATGGACCAGATACAGACACACAGCTGCAGTGAGACCTCCTGTTTGAACACCAGCCTTGTTGATCTGATGTTAGTTTCTATCTGCTGAGACATTTGAAGGTGAAAAAGATGTAGTAAACACTATATAGTGTCACTGGAAGTATGTTACAGTGTTCTAACATATATATTCCCTTAAGTTTTATAATGAAAAAATAATAATTGGAAAACGTTTTTCTGATACCTTTATTTGTTATTTTATGTTATTTGTATTAATTTTTACCATTTTATTCTTTAAAATATCAAATTTTGAACATAACTTTAAACCTTTTTTCTGTCTGATGACATCATTTTGAAATATTAAATCAGATTGTGAATAGTTAGACATCTCAATAACTAATCTGATCTGGTATTTTTCCTAAATACTTTTTTTACTCTTTCTTAAGTAATTTCTTGGATCAATACTTCTTTTACTTAAGTAAAAATATTTTGAAGTAGTGCTACTCAAGTACAATTTTGGAGTACCCATCTCTGCTTTTCGTACTTGGCAGGCTATATGATGGTGGGGGATTTTCTCCATGGTTATTAATGATTAAACACGTACCTTCTCCATAATGCAATATTTAGTTACATCTTACAAATCTTACTTATGAAGTATATGAACGTTATTCTTCTTACCTTGTAAAAAGTGTTCGCTGCAAATCCATGAATAAATCGAGGGCTGCCAGTCTTTACGGTTGATGGCAGCTATCCATCACTGTCTTTTGTCATCAAAAGGTATGTGATAAAAGGCAGGTTTGGTTTGTTACCTTGCCTGTTTGTGCAGCTGACCTCGCAGCACCCTATGGCCATTTTTACAAACAAATCAACTGAATAAAAAGGATACTAGGCAACCAACTGTCTGTTTTTTGACTAGCTGCACAGGCTGAATGTTGTCCACCCAGGGCACCGAACAGGCTGGGACTGCCCCATTTGCACACTTTAGATTTGTTCCTGCCAGGGACGGGACTTTAATGCAATAGCTTTTATTTAATTACTAAATAGATTTTAATGATATGGCTTTTTAAAAAATAAATAAATAAATAAATAAAAATTTTAAAAAATCCTTTAAACGCATAAACATGAAAAGAGTGATTAGTTTAATAGTTATTAATTATTTGTGGTGAATTATTGTCATGACCAACAGTTAAATGGCAAACTTTTCATACAAAAATCGTTTGCATGGCTCTTCGCCAATGAGCTGCTTCCAAATGGCGCATTGTCCTGCCTCCCACCTCCGTCGCAGAGTGCAGGTCTTCCTCCTTCCTTTCGGTTGCTACTTGAGTGCAGAGCACGCTAACTGAACAAAGAAGACGGAGATTTACGGGGGGGGGAATGTACAAAAACGATGTAAAATGAATAGTTAGCTAATGTTTCTGATGCTGAGGATGATTTTATGTATGTTTACTGAAGGAACGATGCGTTAAGTTCACTAATATTAACGAGTTCAGTTCTCTCTGTATTTGTGGTTGCAGAGTGTCATGGGTTAGAGGTAGCGCCGTTTTGTGCAGTTGCGCTGTCTTCTTGTGAGATCGGTGAGCAAATTATTTTACCTGTTCATGGTTTATTTGCACTGTTGTGTTCACTGTGAGTAAAATGTTTCAAACACTGATTAAAGAAATAGTTTAAAATGTAAAGTTTTATTTTAAGAATGTGATTGAATTTGTAAATATTTAAACTGAGAGAACATTGAAGCATTTAAAACCAATGCAAAGGTTATTGCATTTTCACTATTTTAATTTATATTGTAAACATGGTTAATGTTACAAACAACACTTCTAAGTGCTAACAGATTGTGAAATGTGATTATTTGAAAACTCATTGTGTTTTATGACTCTATCATTGACAGGTCAGGTTTTTGTTGTGTACTACTTGATGTATGTTTGATCAATCTGTTATTGATGGCGAGCCAATCCCTCTGACGGACCACTCCACTTTTTCCATTGCTGCACTGCACAGTGTGGTAGGCCAGCTGCAACGAGAATTGCTTCCACATTATTCTGCACCTGCTGTCCTCTTTCACACATACACAGACACTTTTCTGGACTTTTGGATGTTTTGTTTGGAACTTTAAAGATTTCTATGGACTCTACACATCATTACAGGCAGGAAGTGGACTTGGTGTGGGCAGGTTGGAACCATCCCACCTAACTAAAGTTATGTTGTTAATGGCTGATGAGATCCATGCAATTTGATTTTGCTATTGAAATAGTTTCATTTTGGAACTGAAGTCTGATTTGTATTATTAGAAGTGTGCACCCAGGTAAGATTTGAATGTAACTACTGTGATTTTGAAACAAAATAGTTACTGAGAAACTGTTGGTACCACTTTTATTTAAAATATTGTTTTATTTTTAGAACTCTTTCAAAAAAAAAAAAAAAAAAAATACACAAGCCGGCAAACTTTCAAAACTATAATCCTTTGTCTGAGTCTCATTCACTTCACATCTTCTGTATGTAGCCGAACTTTCTGGTCCAAACCATTTAAACTTCTTTATATTACATTTTGGGAAGGTAAATCCTAGTATTAGTTCTTTTAAGTAACTTGAGTGTTACATATGTATTCGTGTATTTCTGGTACATACGTAATTCTAACACACAAGCGACATACATAAACAACAGTGATGGATGACAAAGGCGCTTCTCTTGACCCACTGAGGATTCACTTTTAATCTGATGGAACGCTGGAAAAGACTTGTTGTGTGCAAGTTGTGCAAAAAGGAGTTAACCTACTACTGAAGCTATTCAAGCCCAAAATGCCATCTCAATGCAAAACATCAGTAACAAACAGACAGCAGCAAGCACAGATGCCTCCAATGCTAATGTTAGCATCCACAGTCCACATTTCTAAAGAACTATTTTTTCAAAGAAGTTACATGAATGATCAATGATTCCTGGTTCACTTGAAAGCTGAATGGTGCAAAGTACTATTATACCCAATCTGATGGTTGAATAACCAAAATAACATATTAAAAACAATAAATATCTTTGTTGTTGAGCTCATGTTTATTTATTCAGTAACTTACCAGCAACGAGGGTTTTTGAATTGAGAATGTTGCTTATTTTGTCAATATATGGTTTTTGATTAAAATGCGATTACGGTAATTATTTACAGTCCCTGCAATTACTCGCTTAAGATTTTTAATTGAGTCCCACCAGTAGTTCCTGCTGATTAAATGGGCAGAGGTAGCCCCTCAGTGTGTCATCAATTGCTCCATTCATTTGAGTTAGGTGTGCTGAACCAGGAGACATCTAAAACATGCAGGACACTGCCCTGTGAGGAATGACCTTGTGACAACCACTACTTCAGGTGGATGGCCATGTTTTGATAGATTTGTAGTAAAACACAACTCTATTTCTGGCTAGACTGAGTAGTGCTCTGTAAGATGTTCAAAGCTTGGGATATTTCTTTATAACCTAACCGTGCTTTAAACTTCCATTGTATGGAAATAGCATAAAAGTGGAGCACATTCAAAACTACTGCAGATGTGCTGAGATGTGGATGCCCCAGCAAGTTAACGCTGAGATCAAACCCTAAGTTGCTTTAAAAAAAAAAAAAAGTCTACAAAATTAATTTCCCCAATTCCCCAAAATAAAATGTCAACAAGAGACCTACAGCAGTTGATATGAAAGTGCATGCCTGTACAGTCAGAAAGACACTGTTTTAGTCCGACTTTGATGGGATGAGTCCAGAGAGGAAACCTATGCCTTCTATATTAAAAATAAAGAAAACATAAAGGTCAAACTGTAGTTTGCTTGAGAAAATGCAGACAATGACCAGCATTTTAGAAATAAGGTTTTTAAGGTAGGTGAGTCTAAAATAAATTACTAGAACAGAACGTGTTTAGAATAAAAAAAGTAGAGCATTACAGGAAAATAACCATATATATAACCAAATAACCATATATAACTGCAAAGCAAAGAACTAGAAGTATCATCCCTTTAGGATGTTTTGATGCAGGACCATCATGGAATCCTCCATGAAGTCTGCAATGTGCCTGAGGGTGTTTAAGAAAAATATAAGACAATCTTTAAAATATTAAATGAAGCAGACCTTGCAACGTGTCCGTGATCCAAAACATAAATCCACCAAGGACTGGTTGAGAATTAAGAAATGTAAAGCCCTGGACAAGTCAAAGTTCAGATCTTTATCTCATAAAGGTGATATAAAAAAAACTGGTGGAGGGCTACACAAAGTGCTTTACAGAATTTATTTCAACCAAAGAGAATAAGACTAGGTAATAGGCGTGTCTCCTAAAATTTTACTCACAATATCCATGATCGATAGATATAGTTTAAGTACAATTAAACAAACATCAATATGTGAATTGATAAAGAACAAAATAGTTAATGGTGTCCTACTTACTATGTTGCTGTTTATGAACAGCTGAATTTGACCGTATTGCATGATAATTTGTTCTAAATTAGACTATATGTAATCTGATCAGATACTTGTTCTATTACTAGATTGGACTGGAATAAATCGGACTGATTTTAAATGAATGTGAACCGAACTGATGTCTATATGATTGAATATGAATTTGACCTGGTTGTCTTGGAATGGAATTTTCCATGAATTGGTGGTATTTTCATAAAACTGAAATCAATTAACCCATGAAAAGGCTTCTTTATTTCTGCTATGTAATAAACTAAATACAAGACGTAAGACAATAACTACAGCTTGACGTGAAAAACAAAGATTCTCACATATTAGTTACAGGCATTTTAAATTGATAAAATACTCTGACCACATTACATGTAACACTTTAAGGTCTGAATTAACATGAGTAATTTCATATGTATGGAAAAGATCTTTCAGGCTTTATTGGTTAAAGAATTCATGTTACCCTGGAAAACCTTTTTTAATGCTGGAGTCTTAAAAATCCTTGCGGTTTGTTTTCCGCTTCATTAAATTGTCAGCTCTCAGATGTGCAAGCTGACGGCAGGGCAAGCTTTTAAAAGGAGCATGGGGACAATGCACACCTTACATCCAGCCTCAAAAGCACTTCAGTATTTTGTGACAACACTTACACAGATAAAAAACAGTACATTTTATATAGCTAGCGTATCAAAAAAGCTCCAACTTGTTGCATGAAAATGATAAAACGTCTCTTAAGTTATTCACATGATGTAGATTACACAGTTGTTCAACTACCAATGGTCCAGAGCAAAGATGCAACCTGACTGTATCAGCTCCTCCAAACCCAGCGACTTATATATTCTTGTGGTGTGTAACAAATTGTGTCAGCACATTATTCTGGTAAGGCATTTTTCATGCATAATTCATCCCCAAGCCTTCATTCTTCACGGACGTCTTCAAATTCCTTTGAAGTTAATTCCCTTTTCATGATAAATGGCCTCGCCTGCTCCAGCTGTACTCAAGCTGTTTGTCGGTAATGGAAAAGTCACCTGTCCTAAACAATCTCACTATACAGCGCTGGAGTGGAGAAAAGATTTACATTAAAGAATTCACTGTGTAAAATATTAAAACAAGAAGAACAGAAGAAAAACTTGTCCCACCCTTCTTTATGAGTAATAATAATAAAAGACTGGAAAAAAACTTAAGGTATTATAGAATTTTTTTATTTTAAAGGATGATTTTAATCATGATTTTGGTGGATGAGGTGCTTTAAATTGCTAAAGTCAGCTAGAACAAATGGTGAACGTCAGACTAGGCTGTTGGCTGTGAGGGTTTGCTTACTTTCCAACAAGCTCAAGATCATATGACATCTTTTTACTACAGTATCTGCCTTGGGAAAACAATTTCCAAATTACCTGATGTTGGAGTTATGTATATACTTGTTATCCCATTTACTTTATATTCATGATATTATAAGTATGTTTGTTCTAATAAAACATGTGACTAGAACAGATCCTGATAGTAACTAATCGTGTTGTGAAACTGCACCTAGATAAAACAGGAACAGAACATGCGGTAAACAAGTTTGAGACATCTTCTTGTCACAAAGATAAACATGTGAATTGCACCTAGCAGAGCATGATATGTGACCTTGTAGTGTAATCAGCGAGTTGCAGCTTGGGAATGAATGTGTCTGTGTTTCCCACCCCATAGAAGCTGCAACTCCCATGTAACCAGGGCAACCTGAGAAAATAAAAGCGATGAGAGCCAGGACGTATCTCAGAGTGTGTCGGAGATTGTAACTGAGTACGTCTCTGGGGCACTCTCCTCGCGAGTAAAACTACATTTAACTGTCTGTGTCTTTCTTTCCATGCAGTGTTATAAAAATGTTAGGGGTTTGAACCTAACACCTGATTAGGGGTTTATTACTAAATGAGGAGCATTAACTTTAGCAGGGACCATTTGATCATTAATTATGCTGTTCATAATTGAGGAAATCATTGAAAAATGGGCAATAAAACTTGATTAAAATGACCAACTTTGTTCCATTGTTAGCAGAGGTGCAAAAAAATGTAATACAAACTGGAGCCTTACAACTATCTGTTTTCACTTTGATGCTGAGTTTATTTTAATTATTTAAAATCATTTTTATGTTAATATTTATGCAAAATTCCAGAATAATGTTGAACAAGATTCCATGATCTTTATAAAAAAAAGCACATTTTTATAATCCAGAATTGTTTAGAAATGTTGATTTCCCTGTGCTGCCTGACTGTAACAGGCACAAGCTGGATATGTTTTAAGGTAAAGTCAACAGATGAGTGCATGTAGTAGGCAGAAACTACGTAGCTTCATATCTTTGGTTGGATAACTACTACACATGAGATGGAAAAACAGTGAAAATGCTGCTGCTGTCAGACCATGTATCAGGACAGATTTAACCTCCCTGTGTCTATTTCACATTGATACTATGTTCTCCTGGCAGAGGAGAGGACAGTGTGAGTCAGGGGACAGCAACCTGCATGAAAGCATGTCACATACTGAGTCACACCATCATACTGAAATAAAAAGGCAATGAAATTCAGACATGCTGTCTTGTAGGGTATTTTTAGCCATGCTGTGTTAAAACAGATGGTAGGGTTGGTTAGTCAATCCAGGACTCTGGTTAAGAATGAAAAATCTAATTTTTGCTGGGTCCATATAAAAATTCCGGTGAAGGGATTTTTATTGTCAAAAGGAGGAATCCAAGAGAGGCTGACTTCTCTCAGCTTTGCTTCTCAAACAACAAAGTTTTGGCCTACTGAACAGTTAAAAGTAGATATTTACACACTGTATAAAAGAAGACAACCTCCTTTTTTCTTAGAATTGGCTTTTAAACTGTGTAGCTTGAATCAAAAGTTTTAGGTATCCTTTCAGGTTTCTTACAATAGTTTGCTGGAATTTTTGCCTATTTCTTCTGACTGAACTTTTGGGACTAAGTCAAGTTCGCAGGTCATCTTGCTTGCAAACACCTTTTTTTTGTCTTTGTGATGTCACATAGTATACAAAAGCGTTACAAGCATCAGCAGTGGTTAATGAGTTTCTGCTGCCTTTTAGAAATGCCCATTTTTATGCACACAGTCAGGAATTCATGCTTGGTGTACATTTGGATGAGGTGATGGCCTAATATTTAGGCTGTTTGCTTCCACACAACACAGCAAACTCCAGTGACTCCAATGTGACCACACTTATTGATACTCCTGATAAAGATGTGTGAAAAGTGCAGCACTTAGTATTGTCCTGTAATATTTCACAGTATTGGATGATTATTTTAGTGAAAGACCCATTTTTAGTTTTTTATTTTGAAAATATTTTTTTTTTAAGTCATGGTATTCCGGAGAGCTCATGATTCAGTGCACTCTAACTACGTTCTTAGGCCCAATGAAAGAGAAACAGGCCTACAGCATCACAGATCATACACAATATATACAGTAAAAGTGGGCATAAGGTATTTTTTTCTCATCTGACCAAAGAAATTGGACTGCCCCTACCATGCTGCTCAGTGTGGGTCGTAGAAAGATAAATATAGGTCCTCATTCAGTCTTGTGGCCACTGGCTTAAAGAAATATGCGCCTAAGAGTGACGTCATATTCATTCTCCAGAGAAACAGAAAGCTGTTCCAAGAAACTGTGATAAACTACAAAGCTATAAAAAGAGGCTGAAGTGACATTTTACCAGTTTTTGTGATTTAGTTGAAGTCCATTATTTGACATTTTTCAGCTGATTATATGTACTCACTGGTTGGATTTTTCAAACATTTTCAGTGTGAGATAATGCTTCCACAATAAAAGAGGAATTTATTTTAAGGCTTTTTACACATCTTTACCAGGTCTGCCAATAAATGCATGTCACACAATACGCTTAGAATACATGACAATTTTACAGTGAGAACAAAATCATTTAATTTGAAAATCATTTCAATTATAAAGTGAAATTATTTTTGTGATAATGCACTAGACCCTAAATGGAAATTCTTCTTCCCCTTGGCTTCTGGTGACTCGATATATGAATATTTGTAGGTTTAAAGAAAACATACAAATTTAACCAAGTTGCTGTGCTATGATACCTTTCACAACAGACCTTAACTTCATATCCTATGTTTTCTTTATCCAGTTAATATTTTATCAGGTTCAACTAATCAAGCATGCTAAAGAAAATAAATTGAAATTCATTACATTATCAGACTGATTGATATAAAAATAGTAACTGGTTACTTTATTTCTTTACAGGCTTATAAACTGTATAATGATGAAGTTGAATGGACTTTTAAGATTAGGTTGTTTCATTAGCATGTGTGTCCCAGTTAGGAGCTGTCAGCACTGATTTTCTTCTTTCCTCCATCTATGTGAATTATCTCATTCTAGTAAAAAAAAAAAAAAAAAAAAAAACACTCAAACTCATTTCAACTAAATTAAAAGATTTATTGAAAAACTTTGTTTCACATGACAGCAGCATTTATCTCAAGGCAGAACCACATCCAAAAACCAACATTTATTTACATTTTTAACATTTAGAATGGCCATAAAAAAATTCCTCGTGTTCTGACATCATATGATGGGTAAAATAACTCTCTCCAAAATTGATGTCTACTGATTTTTTTTGTGTCTAGATATAAAAAATCAGTTTAATTGCATTTAAACAACATAAAAACAAAACAAAACAAAGACTTTATTTATTGAGTAAACTTGGGTTTACTCAATAAACACAAAATATAAAACACCCTCCTCCTTTAACCCCTTAGGCTAAAATAACCTCTATGATACAGTCCTTGTAGCATTCTACCAGTCTCTGAGAACAGTCTAAGGAACGTTTCATTAGAAAGAAAAATACCACATTAGGTACGAGGAAGGGGAAAAAAAAAAATCATATTTCACACTTTATCCTTAGCAGGATACAGCTTGAGATTGCAAAAAACCTCAGCACAAAGAAGCAACACACATATGGGAGAATTCATGGAGGATTGAACTGACCAGGTCCTGCATGCAGCAAACTGTCCCCAAGCTATGACACTTCCACCTCTGTGTTTCACACAGGTTATGAAATGAGGCTCTTCAATATAAGTCACCTGTTTTTTGGACAAATTAGTGTTCAGTGTCCAGAAGTCTTGATCCTGTCTATGTTCTCTCTGGAAATCTTTAGTCTGGCCTTTGTGTTAATGGCATCTGGAGGGGAATCTGTTCAGTTTAGCTTCACCTCTGGTGCCTGTAGCCATTTCCAAAAGCTAAGACGCATGCAACATTAAGGGCTCTGGGTTGCGTGGCGTATTAAATGCACTCCATCATAACACACATCAACACCACATTTGAACAAGTGGAGGGAGGCTTGAGGTCTTTCAGTACCCCCATTCTCTGTTTGCCATTTGGGGTTGAAGACCAAGAGGAGAAGTGAGCTCGTCTGGGTGTACTACTCCATTTGCTGTCACACAACGGTAGTAGTATTTCTTAGAGGACATGGTGAGGCATCTTAATCCTTCAGGCTCCCCACATGATCCTCTCCCTCCATAATTTTTTAAAGAGGCCTTTCCCAGTGTTGCACAATGTGTCCATTGTAAATTGCAGTCTGTGTTCTGGTGTGGTCCCTGCTAAACTTAAACATGCAGTAGTTCAAACTCTTCTTAAGAAATCTGGTCTAGATCACTCAGTGTTTCTAAGCTTCCATTTGTCTCAAAACTTGAGAGAATATGGTCTTCTGTTAGCTATAATCTTTGGTAGCTGAATCTGATATTCTGGAGGCCTTTCAGTCTGGTTTCACAGCTTGCCCTAGTATAGAATCAGCACTATTAAGAGTTGTTAATGATATATTGTTGGCAAGTGATTCTGGTAACTATACTGTCTTGATTTTGCTTGACCTAACTGCTACCTTTGACACTGTAGACCACAGTATGTTAATATCACATCTAAATCATTTAGTGGGTCTTCAGCACTCTGCTCTTGATCAGTTTAGATCTTATCTGGCTGATCAATCCTTCTATGTCAACATTTTAGACACTGAAATCAGTCTTTGCTCCTCTATCATGCGGGGTCTCATAAAGGACCAATGTTAAAGCCTCTGCTTATTTTATTGTAACATTTGGACTCTATAGCATCCTCTATGAGCAAGGCTATATAAAACTCAATATACGGTGACAACATCTCACCCCTTTATTAGAATCTAAATGCCTGCTCTGTAATTATGAAATATGTTGGAGCTATACACATCTGTTGTGATAGGAATCGCTAAAAAGTTTGTTATGCTGCTTGAACAATTTTCAAAAAAATTTAATATTTTTTCCACATGGCTTGGTTTACAGATGTTAAGTACCAAGTTTCATACCAATACAGCCTACGATATAGGGGGAGTAATCAAAACTAAGTTTTGCTTTTGTCACATTATAGCATAAAATCTAGTTAGGTGTAAATGGGTGCCCAATGTAAAAGTAATGCAGAATCATCCAAGGACTAAGCTGATATAAAGTTTTTTTTTTAGGGGAAGGGCCTATGGTTTAGGAGTTATCATACAAAAGGCCTAGGTATTAAGGGGTAGGAATTTTTTAGTTTGAGTAGTGGTCTGGTTTTTCTACCAGATTGCCTTTTCAGATCTTTTTCCAGCCCTTTCTGGTTCTTCCTCCCAATATGTTTTATAGAGAATAATATTTTGCAAGAATGAAAAATCCATACAATTACAATATGGTTCCCTGCTCTACTGGGAGCAGGCAAGTGGCCATGCCTTGCATTAGCCGTCTGCTTGCTTCCATGGTCTTGGAACCCTTAGAATACAAGACCATCTTTTGGACACTAACCCACGTTAGGTCTGTAAGGGAATAAAGAACATCATTAACTTCAGAGGCAATTATACCAACACTCCTGCTGTGAATACTGATGGCACACTGGCAGAGAAGCTAAATAGCTTCTTTGCATGTTTTGAAACCTGCAGCTCATCTTCAACACCTCCAGAATACTGCATGAGCATACTGACAGGAACTACAGCAACATCAGGTGAGGCATGAACTCGAGGAAGGCTGCTGGACCTAGTGGAATAACACCTAAACTGCTGGTGTCATGTGCAGATAAGTTAGCAGAGATCTTCACCTAGATCTTCAATCTGTCCCTCATCCTAGCTAACGTACCTGTCTGCCTCAGATCTGGCATTTGGGGGCAATCCCAGCCCCCCATCGCCCTTGCTGATGATGAAATGCTTCAAGAAGCTGGTTGCTCATCACAAAGCCTCCCTCTTCCCCACGTTAGATCCCTGTCAGTTCGCTTATAGGAAAAATAGCTGAGGGAGCAGAGCCTGGGAACTTTGGGTCAGGCTCTCTGATCTCTTGTGCTGAGGGAGGTCACTGAGGTGGTTAAAAAGCTCCTCCATTCCACAGGAATGGATGAGATTAGCCTGGAGTTACTTAAGGCTATGGATGTTGTGGGGTTGTGTTGGTTGATGTGCCTCTGCAGCATCACATGGACATTAGGCGCAGTACCCCTGGATTGGTAGACCAGGGTGGATGTCCCCTTATTCAAATACAGGAGAATCACACTGCTTAGTCTCCCTGGTAAGGTCTATTTAGGGGTTCTGGAGAGGAGGATCCACTCAGATTTAGCCTCAGATTCAGGAGGAATAGTGTGGTTTTTGTTTGGGCAGGGGAACACTGAACTAGCTCTATGCCCTCTGCAGGGTCATAGAGGGTGCATTAGAGTTCACCGGACCAGTTCACACATGTTTTGTGGATTTGGAGAAAGTGTTCTACAGGGAGTCCTGTTGGGGAACTTCAGGAGTATCAGGTACCAGGTCCTTTAAATACTCTTTAAATAAATTGCCTCTGGATTTCCATTGGACTGTTAGGTCTCTGGCAGTAAGTTGGACTTGTTTCTGGTGAGAGTTGGACTCTACCAAGGTTGCCCTTTGTCACTGATTCTGTTCATAACCTTTCTGGACAGAATTTCTAGGCACAGCCAAGGTGTTGAGGGCAGAGTGAGGGAAAAATTAACCATTTGATCTACATTCCTACCCTCATATATGGCCACAAGTTCTGGATAATGACTGAAAGAATGAGATCGCAGATACAATCAGCCAAACTGAGTTTCCTTCACAGGGTGTCTGGGCTCTCCCTCAGAGATAGGATAAGGTGAGAAGTTCGGTCATCTGGGAGGGGCTCACAGTAGAGGCGCTGCTCCTCCACATCAAGAGGAGCCAGTTGGGGTGGCTCGGGCATCTGATTAGGATGCCTCTAGGACACCTCCCTTGCTTAGGCTTTTTTAGGCACATTCCACTGGGAGGAGATGCAGAGAAAGACCCAGGACACACTGGAGGAAGTGTGATTTTTCGGGTGGTTGGGAATAGCTTGGATTTCCCCCAGAGGAATTAGAAATTAGATTATTTTTGAAAAAGAAATCACTTAACATTATGACTGATAGAGCAAAACATCACAAGCCCACACTTGTCTTACTTTGTGACATAAGCTAATGCTGGCATGGGCAAAGGATCCAGACATACCAAGTTTTAACTTTTATTAATAACATTGGCAGTCATTACAGCAACTGGTCAGCATGCTTCACACAACACGTCCCATAATGTAATAGGATGATGTCATCAAATAACATAAAGGACCAATTGGGCTCCAACACGGAATCATTGCAATGAGCTGCATTCGGGATTAACATTAAACATTGCAGAATATTACACCCCCTTTCCTTTGAAAGAACAGAATGATAGTGAAAATGAACATGATGTACAGGACATTCTTCAACATTGTGGAATATAACAAAGTTAAGGTAAATGCTGTGTCTGGCAGAGGATGCTTTCAGTCTCTGGATGATAGCACTGGATGTGGTATTGCTTAGTTTCTCAAGTTCAATCAACAGTTACCATGTAGTTTTCATTGTTTCAAATGAACAAATTCACTTCAAACTTGGTCTCTCTAGAATTTGGTGACTAGTTATTTGGTGTTTGCAGAGCACTGCTCCAGACATGTTGTGCAGCTCTGAACCATGTTTTCATTATCTTTGTTCATTCCAGGCACCAACAGTATGTCACATGCTCCCTGCTTACATTTCCCCTTGCCTGTGTGTCTTGTGTGTACATGTGACAACATTTATGTACAAAATGAGGTTGGAATGAGGATCTTTTCTTCTTTAAACACAGTGTTAATCACTAATAAGTCATCCCTGTGATTCCAAAACTCAGCAAGTGTCTTTGGGCAATTTCTCTGTTCCTCAGGCCATTCATCATGTATGATCTTTTTCATCATAAATAGCTGTCTGTCTTTATTAAATTACTCTTTAATCTACTGAAGTATGATGTCACTAACAGGTATGCTGCTGTACAAGTATAGTATGCCTGGCAAGTATAGTATGCCTGGCAACTTGCCAGGCAAATAGTGCACTGGGGGAAACCCTGCTTCACTCAATGTTTTTTCATGAATCAAATACAGACTTTACTATTGCAACAACACATTATCAGTAGGGTAAAACTAACCTGTCTCACGACAGTGTGTCTGCCACTGATACTTCCTTTCCAGGTCTGTGTACTATGGTGAAGCTATATTTTTGGAGCTGAAGCACAGCAGTGTCTGTAAGATGGACTCAAGTGGCTTGTAGTTGCTTTCCACAATGACATGCTGACCATACATGTAGTGATAAAAACATTTGAAGCCAAATAGAATTGCATACAGTTCCTTTTTGATTTGTGCATATTTGATCTCACTATTAAACAGTGACTTTGATGCAGAACTGATGGGCTTGCCATCCTGTGGCAATACAGCATCTAAGCCATGCTTGGATGCATCAATTTACAGTTTTAGTTGTTTTCCAGGGTCAAAATATGTGAAAATAGGACCTGGTTCTTGTGTGATCAGCACTATTATTTTTCTGAAAGCCTCTTCATGTTGCACATTCCAAATAAATTCACTCGATCTTTTCAGCAGTTGCCACAGGGTCAGTTGATGTCAGAAAGACAGGATGCGAACTTAGACAAATAGATGACCATTTCCAGGATGGTCTCAAGCCCACCTTGGTCCTTAGGAGCTTCCCTCTTTTTGATGGCTCTTATCTTGTCTGGGTCTGGTGTGATTCCATCAGGTGTGAGATGATGCACTGTCAGCTACTTTGGACATCCCCGACAATCCTTCCAGGACATATCTTTTGGTGGCTGCTGCCCATTTGGTATGCACATTCTCCTCTTGCTGGTTACTGGTGCTGCCAGATGTACTCTTTAACTAAGGCCTTGCAACTTTATGTGACTGAGCAATACTGAGAGCTTTGTCTAAATTTAGTTCCAATCCAATGCTGAGTAATTTCTCTCTCATAGCAGGTGGATAAATGTCGAACACTATGCGGTCTCTAGGCATCTCGTCACTGTTAGCATAAGCGCAGTCTTTCACAAGCTGTTTAAGGTCAATAAATTGTTCAAATGGCTCACTTACTCTTTGTATTTCCTCCTGTAACTTGTCATGAGCAAATATTACATTTGCTTTTGCCATGACATGAGCTTTATATGTCATAATATGTTTTTAATAGTTTTCCATAATCTTCAGTCGATGTCATTTTGAAAAGGTCTTTTCCTTTTTCTCCAACCCAAAGGGGAAGGTAGCTGCATTTTCCTTCTTCCTCTTCAGAAAACAAACGAAAACATCAATTCCATATGTAGTTTAAAGTTATGATATGCTTCAGGGAGGCTGATCACATCCCAGCTCATGTGTGGTTAGTGAACTCCAGCAATTCCCATCTTGCAGCCTGTAGTTGAGCAGTCCTTGACCATGTCTCACTTTGTGTTATAAACTAATGCTGGTATGCACAAAGTGTGCAGACACACCAAATTTTAACTTTAATTTTTAACGCTGGCAGTCTTTACCGCAACTGGTCAGCATGAATTTAGCTTCACGCAACACATATCCCATAATGCACTGGGGTGAGATCATCAAATGACATTAAAAAAAAAAAAACAATTCGACTCCAACACTGAATCATAGCAATGAGCTACATTCATGATTAATATGTTAAACGTTGCAGAACATTACAGAACTGGCACCCCAAATACTACCAGATGCATGAACAGCAATCATATCATTCACCTTAAATTATGTAGATTTTATTAGATTATGCATACATGTAGTATTAAAATCATATTACAAGCCTTTCTTGAGAGATATTAATACCAATTATATACACAACAATATAATTTAAGGAAATCTAAATAGTATATAACAATAAACACTGTAATTCTTATGGGTGTTTTCAAGCACATTTCTGAATAGAATACTTGCATATATTTGTTGACCAACTTCACTAGATCAACAACATTTAGAGCTGTCAAACCAAAAAGAATGAAACTGAGGGGCAATATACAAAGAGTTCCTAAGTAATCCACAAGGTTATAATATCTGGTCACAGGATACATTTGTATAATTTACGATTTATTTTTTTAAATACTTGCTGTGCTGTCACACAACACCTTGGCATGTAGATCATAACATTCAGACAAGCCAGGGTGTTGCACAAACATTCATTATCAACAGAAAATGTTAAGATTTTGTCAGCAAAGAGAGTTATTGTTTCCTCTCTTTGTTCCTAAGGTAAAAGGCATGAATTCAAGTTTAAGCTCATCACTTAAAATTACTACGCCAAAATATTGCAAAATATTTTCTACAACTGTTTTTATTTTAATTGCTAAGAGAAATGACACCTTTTTAATGTACATTTATTTTGCCTTTTATTTAAAAAAGACAAACACTTTTGTGAAATAATGTCAAGCAAACTAATTAACAAAAAAGTCTCAACAGATGAGCAATTAAATTGTGAATATGTATATGAAATCCAACTGGTTAGGATGCATGTGAGAGGATGCATCATGGAGAACGGTCTAACTCTGAGCACTAACAATGTGGTGTGTGAGAGCATGCAAGTTAACCATAGTGACCCTGGATGGAGATCCAATGGGTTTGACAAAGTAGAGCAGACACCCATGGCTAAACCATGGGGCCTGTTAAATGATTGTCACATCTCCCGATGCCAGCATTTCATTGGAGGGTAGCAGCCAGAAAGTGGCCAGCCAAGAGAATTAATTTCAGGGCATGCACAATGTAATTCCAGTCAATTCATACCTGCTTCCCTGAACCAACTGAAAGTCCCCTGCAAAGTCCTCCTACTGAAACTGCTTAAAGTCAAGTGGCTGCTTCAGAGGATAATTAGATAAGAAGCTGCAAAGCAATGAGTAAAAAAAAAAAAAAAAAAAAAAAAAAAAAAAAAAAAAAAAAGGCTTATGTTTTTCAGTGTGAATTCTATGTAGGTCAACAGGTGCAAACGTGCAGCAAATGATGAAACCTGCTGCAAATTTATGAATGATGCAAACTCCAAAACACACAAGCACACAAAAAACAACAAATCCAGCAGAAAAATGCTGCAAATGAAAAATGCTGCAATCACAGAAAATAGAAGCAAAACTCACTGCGAACTCCCTCCATAAAACAGAAGTGCTGGAGACCACTAGGGGGAGGTGGCCACCAAATCATATGGGACCAGACCCTCAGTCAAGAAGGAATGTCATGATTTAACTTTCTTTTCCAGATTAAAGTTGGAGGAATAAAGAAATGGGTCATTATACTTCGTGGGTTTTTCAAACATGTAGTCTTTTATGATATTATAGAACACCAGCATATTCACAAAGGTAATATTACCTACTCCCCCTAGTGGTCTGGAGCACTTCCATTTTATGGAGCAAGTTTGCTGCATTTTATATTTGCTGTTTTTGCTATTTGTAGCATTTTCCCTTTTGCTTCTATTTCCTGTGGTTGCAGCATTTTTTTTCTGTGGTGGCACCATTTTTTTTTAAAGCGATTTTTTTTTTTTTTTTTTTTTTTTTTTTTTTGTATTTTAGAGTTTGTATCATTCATGTGTGTGCAGCACATTTTGTGGTTTGCTGTGCATTTGCACCTGTCGACCACTGTAAAATTCAGTGAAATTACATAAGCTGACTTGTAAGAAGACTTTTAGGAGTAGGTTCGGCCCTCATTTGAAGACGGATGTGACCATATTTGGACAAAAGGGGATGCTGCTGAGTTGCTCTGAAATGTATTCATCCATCCATCATCTTTTGCTTGAACTGGGTTCAGGTCAGGGGGGCAGCAGCCTAAGCAGAGAGGCCCAGACATTCTTCTTCCCAGTTACTTGGCCGGCTGAGAAAGGAAATAGTTCCTCCAGCATGTTCGGGTCTTCCTCTGGGTCTCTGAAATTTATTTAGATTTAAAAAAAACTACATAACTTAAAATGAGAAACTTCAATGCCAGATATACTTTTGAGCCAGCACCATGTGGTCATCAGTGGAGCTGTATGTGAGGACATCAGTTTCAATCGTGGCCAACGTTTTTTCAGCATGGTTATAGTTTTAAGACTTTTTAAAAATTCACACTTATAAGGAGATAATTATTATTTAGGGATTAATTATTTAGACTTCATCCTTCCTCTTAGCAGCTGAAATTAATCTTCCCAGCCTAAGTGGTGGTGACCCAGTTACATCTTGTTAGTGCTTGGGTTTATGGGCTGCTTTTTCCCCACTTCCTTTTAGAGAACTTGCCACAGATTCTCACTGGGGTTAAGATCAGGGTACTTCTTTGCCTAAAGGTCAAAATTTTCCATGTTAGGGTCCTTGAGAAACTCTTTCAGTGCTGCTATGAATGAGTGGTTTATAGAATGCAGAGAAAGCAAATTCTTAGAGGAAAAGAAACCCCTCACATGGATAGTACTAGAATAGAAGTACACATGACTCATTTTATCACCTAAGCATTTTGTTCTTAACCAGTCTTCCGTCATCCACCCTTCCTGTATTTTATGTTTCTCTAAGACAGGACGGAAGTGACTTCCTTTCTACCCTTAGAATCAAAAGCCCGTCTTCCAAAATTCCTTACCCCGCTATTTGTGTAGATGCAATCACATTCATCTGATGTCAAGGCTGTGCAAAATGTGCACTGGTTCTACAGAACACTCATCAGAAGGAGCAGTATCTTTGTCTGCTGGACACTTATGAAACACCCATAAAGCTAAATTTAAATGCATCTAATAAAAAGGATCTAAAAAAAATGTGGATTGTCAACACAAAAAATGAAGCTTCACAGTTTGCATAACAGATATCGGCCATCATTTTATCTTGGCCATCGTTTGAGCTGCATTCAGTAACTACTGGAAATATTTTAGGAGGTGGTCAGAGGAAAAACAAAAACTGAAACAATGAAATAATCAAATGTTGTCAGTTTCTCAGCCCTGACATTTGCATTTGATATTATACTCAGAAAAGCATCTTGCCAAGACCTTTACTCTGTTTTGGATTTAATAAAACAAAGTACTATCAGATAATATAGTATATGTATAGAATGTAGAGCATGCAGTATTTCATTACAGTTAATTTACCTAACTAATAGTGGTTCATTACAATATTCTCATCATTTATGCATGCACCACAGTGCGCTGCATTTGAAATGCATGGGAACCAGATGAAAGGAAGTACTGTTGATGTGGATTCAGTGCTGAAGCTTTTAGCTTTTCCTAATGTGTTAACAGTTAAGGACAGTGGCTGCATGATGTACTCACTTGTTTTGGTGCTTGGAGCCCTGCAGATGTGAGTGGTACTGTGCCACCGAGTTGAGCGTGACCCTGCACACTTCACAGGTGTAGCTTCTCTTCAGGCCTGGAACCAAACACATGAAATTAATCAATTCAGAAAACACACACTGCATTTCAGCCTTCATTATATTGGACTGACATGTCTTAAATCATATGGAAATATGATTTCCAATCTCTTGCACATTCAGCATATGGTCGACCCATCAGAAGCAGAAAACTATTCTGCAAGAAAAAAAAATAAAAAGGACGACTGATTTATGCAAATGGATTTTCCCCTTGCAGGTAAACTTGCAGTGTATTTTAAGATTGCAGGCAGCCGGTGATGAAGTGGAAAAAAATCTATTAGACTTGCACATATAGTGGACTGAAGTTGCTGGAAATTGCATTTCACAGTTTAATCTGAGAGCATGTGGTTTTGTTTCTCAGCACAGAAATAATTGAGCGTAGACTTTATGGGAACATTAAAGGGTGAATATAGGGAATTTTAAGTAAGATTCCATTGAAAGATAATAAGCTGTTAATGTCATACCTGATGTAGGTAAGGGTTCTGGTGTCTTTAGTTAAGGACTTTTTGCACTGCAGGGCCTGGTCTGGGCCAGCTTGGCCTGGCCTGGGTTCAAACAAGGGTTTGGCATCTTTACATTAGCCCTTATGGCCCTCTCCCACTTCACTCTCTGGAACCCAGAGAGCTGTGGTTCCAGCCAGGTGAGGCTGATGTGAAGTCAGCAATTGAGTGACAGTTGTATTTAATTGATATTCAACAAGATGATCAGAGAATCCACATTGTGCCATCACACATTAAGCAGATGAAAAATGCAACTTTTTCTTTGCAGTGACAACTACATATAAACAATGAAATTAAACAATTGCACTTAAATTATGATCGATTCACCTGGTGTAGGCTGAACACACTGTCTCACAACTTTCTTCATTTCAGGTTCCACATGAACCTGAAATGTGCACCTGCATATGTGTAATCAAATGTCTCAGAGTTTTGATGTTGATCTGGAGGATGAATCTGCACTCTGCTGCCACACTGGAGACTGTAATTACAATGTAATGTCACTTCAGCCAAAGTTATGAAATCAGGGAACATTTCACCAATTGATGTGATCAGAAGACTTTATGAATGAGACTCTATGAACGAGAGGTTACTGATGCAGCAATCACTCACTTCAGCAGAAAGAAATCCCACAGCAGTGATTCAGCTGCACCAAACACAAGTCCAGGTCAGAGATGATGCTCAGATGAGAATTTTTTTTAAATTATTGATTTTGTTAAAGGTGAATCTGAGGTAAATTTTTTTTCCTCAGCTTCCTTGCTGACGAGTAGGTACAGAAGGAGCTGGACGGGATAACAAGGAACAAATATTTTTTTCTTCTGGGTTAATTAAATTCAAGAAAACTTTATTGGTCTCCAAGGGGCAATTTAAAGACACACTGGAGCAGCACGAACACAGACACATTATAAACAGTCTTGGGTCTCTGAGAAGATGGCCTTGGCCGGCTTCAGCAGAAATTTGTTTTTGATATGACAATCCCCACCCACTTTTGAGGCAGCACTCTGTTCATTTCAAACACAACCAGGGCCAGGGTACAATAGGTCCAGGCCTACTGTGGCTGGACCAGCTTGGTGGTGTTTTGTAAAATAAAACAAAGGTGTGGCAAGATTTTCAGTTAAATTTGAAGAAACTGTGCATGAACAAATTAGATGGTGCATTTGAAAAATTTTCATGGGAATTATCATAATTTGTGGAGATTAAAAGGAAATTAGAAGAAATTAAAACAGTCATATCCAAATGTGAATATACATATTTTGTTTTGTCATTTGTATATACTTACAAAAATACTATAATTCAAAAACATAACATTACAATGGTTAGTTTTGTGCATTCAACTTCATCCAAGTTTTAATTATTTCAATGAACAATTACGTCTTTTACAGAACAACAAAAACATGAACAGTGAGTAAAACATGACTCATGCCCCAACACCACTCATGTAAAAATTAGGTAAAAGTCTACCCCCACTCCAAAAGAAAAAAAATTCCATTTTAAATTTTTCATGAAAAGAGGCCTCACTTTCTCTAAAAAAAAATGTCCAAGATTAAGTTGTATTTTACCCATATGATTGTTGGAATACTTCCAATATTTTAAATTCCTGGTTTATTCAATCTTATTCTGGGTGTCATACTTGATAGTACTCTCTTATTTCATTCTCATATTAATTATATCATCTGGTCTGCATACTTTAACTTACGCAACATTTACCGACTTCGTCCCTTCCTTACTCCCCATGCTGCTGCCATCCTTGTTCATAGCCTTGTCTCCTCCCGGATCAATAATTGCGACTCTCTTCTTTTTGGTCTCCCGAATAACTCTCTCCATAAACTCAAACTCCTTCTGAACTCTGCAGCTCAGGTCATAACTCGTACCCCATCTAGAGAACACATTACCCCAGTTCTGCAGCAGCTCCACTAATTGCCCATAGAAACAAGGATAAATTGCAAGATTTTAACTCTCACGTTCAACTGCATCCATAACCTTGCCCCTCCTTATTTATGTGACCTGTTTCACATCACCACTGCTTCCCGCTCCCTCAGATCCTCGCCTACCACTCATCTAATTGTTCCTTCTGCCTGTCTTGTCACCATGGGGAACAGAGCCTTCAGTCGATGTGCTCCTCGGCTCTGGACCTCCCTTCCTCCTACCATTAGGAACATAGACTCTCTTCCCTCTTTTAAATCACAGCTGAAAACACACCTGTTCAAACTGGCATATTCACTTTAACATGGATTAACTGTTGTTGCATCTTGTTTACTGACTTGCTTTATATAATTGTTGCTGACTCTGCTTATTATTTGTTGTTTTTTGTCTGTTTGTTTTTGTAAAGTGATCTTGGGTTTTTAAAAGGCGTCCTCAAATAAAATGTATTATTATTATTGTTGTTGTTGTTGCTGTTGTTGTTATTCATTCCTGCTTAGTTTAATTTCCTTGGAAAGTTTACAAACAAAAACTGCAACTCTTATCCAGACCTGTTGGAGGCCTTAGCTAAAAGATAATATAAGTGGCCCAGACCAAAGCGGACTTCTACTATCTTAAAAGTAACTCAAACTATCTTAAAATTGGTGTAATCTCATAGATGTCATAGTGGTCATCATTTTCTTTGTAAATATGACAATGAAGGTTAAAGGCGGAACACCGGCGATCGTCCTGTATGAAACTCATACTTAGAATGGAACACTTCTCATCAGAAAACTAAGCCAGTGTAAAAATCAAATTAGTGTTCATCCAAACTACTATGCAGTAAAATGTAGTCAAATTTGCTTTTCACAGCACTTTACTTTTTCAGTGGAACCTCTAAATACCAACACATCTAATTCAGAGTGCCATTTCACAACACATCATCTCAAGTCACTTTACATTTTATTTTAATCCAATCATACATCAAACATCTGAATGCAAGCTTTTTCTGAGTCTAGAAGATGCAGGAATGTTCGGAACATGAATTTTCCTGTGCACTCTTGTTAAGAAAGGCTGCAGAAAGGTACACCCCACCCTGCTGCACCACTCTCCAATTCCCTGCTCTGCTTTCAAGGAAATGTTTCACCTACATGTGTGTATATCCCATGTTGTGTATTCATTGCTTTTCCCTTGCTTCCTATGATGTCAGGAAAGAAGCCTGAGAGGGAATCTCTTCCAAAGCATTAAAGAGGCGTGTGCAATGTGGGTGATGCTTTGCACTGAACCTTTCGTCATTTTTCCAAATAAAGCTGTTGTCTCATACAGAATAACTCCATATGATAACAATGGTACACCACTTTTCCTGACCTTTCTGAGGCACAGGTAGAAGCAAATGCCTATGGATTTATTTGCTCCTTATGCAAATGCTGCCACTTAAAAGGAAGTGTAGTAACATTTATGGGCATTGTGTTGGGTCCAATACAAAATGCCCTATGATGATTCACTAAGTTATAATGGAGGCAGTTTCTTTTTCTAAAGACAAATCTCGGTTACTTCCCCACTTTTAAACTCCTCCAACAAATGAAATTTGGCTTCAAAGGTTCGACTTTTCTCTAACAAGAAACGCTCTGTAGGTTCTGTTCTCAGCATGTGTTTTATACGGAAAAATTTTTGATAATGCGCAACTTCCTTCCTCTGTTTCCTGCATAAATAATCAACAGTTTGGGTAAATAACCAGTCAATCCAAACATAACAACAGCTAAAAGGTTAATGAAATATTAAACTTAATATTAAATCTCCAGCTAAAGCTGAATTAAGATGGTAAAAGTCTGTTTTGGTGTTGACCTCTATCGTTTCAGCCATGAGCTTCCTCTGGGGAAAACAAATCTGGATTTCTGTAAAATAAAGATGCCAAGAAAGTGACCAAAAAGTTTTTTTTTTTCCCTATATAAAAGAATCTAACAATAGAAAACCCTGGACAACTATACCTTTAGCAAGTTTGGTTTATTAACACAAAAACAAAAAAGAAAATCGGTAATGTTTCCTTTACAGTCCCCTAATTACAGTGTAATTACCAAGTGAGTACACAGTAAGTTACAGTGTATTACTTTATAATTAAAACTAATTTTACAGGGTAATTACCATCAAATTACTATTTTGCAGTGCCCAAATTACCCAGTATTTACCAACAGCTTATACAGTAATTTCCCACATATTACCAAGTGAGGGCTGCTATTAAATTCAAGCAGACAAGGAAAAGCTTTAATTTTTGAGGTTTTAAACAGTTATTACCATGTAACTCTTCCTGTACAGGTCTCATTTAATCTGTTCATAAACTAGAAGCAATAAAGTCCTTACCAAGTAAAACATGACATATTACCCAATTAGTAAAGGGACACTGTACTGTAAAAGAAAGCCAGGATTGTTTGGTAGATTTTAAACAGTTATTACCATGTAACTCACATGGCAACATAAGTTTGTACTCCACCTGTTTATTCAGTAACACCAGTAAAAAAATTGGATTATTACCAATTAAAACAACAAATTACCCTGTAAGTAAAGTGAAACTGTACTGTAAAAGAAAGCCAGGCTTGTTGCTTAGATTTTAAACTATTATTACCATGTAACTCACACTGGATTATTCTAATGAATATAGATGTAAAACAGAAACTTCAACCATTCAGGTTACACAATTCAAAGCATAGTTTATTTAACAAGCCACAAATCCGTATGTGAAAAAAATGCATCTATCCATTGATAACGTTATGCCTTGAACTCTTCTATACCCCTAAAAACTAAAATGTATAGTGAATTTGCCTATTACATGACAAACTATTTTATGCACCTCAGCAGTCGCTGATCACAGAACCTCCAGGGTTGACTTTCATATTATTGAAAAAAAAAAAATTCTCTTGGATCAATTTTCCACAAATTAAAACTAAAATACATAGGTCACCGTTGGGACTTTTTGACTTCCTGAAGTCCAAAGACCCAGGAACATCTTCTCCAGGTGAGTTCACATCACAGACGTTCATACTAAAAATATAAGCAAAATGTTAGAAAAAATATTTCCTTAGAAATGAACAACTGTGAATACAACATTGATGGTTAAAGTCAATACAGACCAACTACTTTGCAGAAGTTCAATGGGGTTTACATAGCCCATGACATACATGCAACACTACAGTGTTTATGGCTTTACATTTTCATTAATGTTACATTTGTCAGCAAAACACCATGAACTATAAATAAAGCAATTAACATATATAATAAGTAAAAATTTACCTTTCTTTTGTGTCTGAATTTCATCAGTCATCATCAGTACTTTGCTGCTACCAGTCATTCCCTCCTTCAGCATGTCCACATGTCTTCTTCTCCACCCCTGACAGACTGAGGTAAAACATAAAATTAGTGATCCTGCTATTTGACAAAACAAAAACATATGTGCAGAAAGAGAGTCTGAGAGCGCATAAAGTTCATTTTACCTGTGCATTATCCAAGAGGGTAGTGGAATGGGAGCTCTTCAGAGAATTGACCCCTCTGACAGATTGACTGATGTCCCTGCCCGCGTTTTGCTTTTCTGCAGCTCCTGAAATACATAACATACTGTAACATTGAACCTTGACCAGAAAGCAGGAAAATGCTCCTTCCATGTCCCATCACAGTAGGACTTGGGGACACCATTATGTCTTCACTTATAATTTATTAACTTTATTTGCTCAGAAAGAGCTAAATAGATGCTAAACATCTTACTTTATATTAATTATATAACAATGTTTTCATTTTTTAAATTTGATCCTTAAATTGCATACTGGACAACAGTTGGCCAACAGTTTTTCTGCCTGCAGCCACCTGACCGAGTGTTTTCCCCCTTCTGCAGTCTTCTGAAGAATTGTCAGTCATTTCACTAAAGAAGAGGGTGAGATAGAACATTTGGGACATATTCAACAATTGTTACGATTATTGATTATTATCTTTGTGGCGATATGACTTATTATAATCAAACATGCTAAGAAAGAGGGAAAAACACTGACTTCTTTCAAATTAAAGATTCAGAAATGTTTTTTCTATATCTATGTTACCGAATCAAGCAGTTGGCAATGATTAAAAAGATTGTGTAGACAGACTTAAAATGAATACTTACCATCATGTCTTATTGAAAGCCGCCATTACAGGTTGGAAGACAGCTTTGCAAAATCCCACGTGAGATATGAAATCACGTCTACATGTCCATCTTTAGTAACAAACTGATGGTGCAGGTAGTAAACAGCCTGAGACCATGAGACATTAATCCAAACATTCTTCTTGTTAGCGGAGTAACTCGTAATATTTGGTGTATCACAAAAAGATATGTGACACTTGTGAATGAGCTATGTGTTATTTATGTTGGCTAATGTGAGCTAACGGTTATGACTCCCAGGGATGCAAAGAGATCAGTTTTTAGAAAACTGCATTTTTTTTAACACTGAGTTTAAGTGACTTTATAATCATCTTAGATTGGGGACAATTAGGTTTTAAAGCAGAACGGAGCTCCTCATTTGATCTGTCCTGTGTCCTATGATCTCTAGTTATATAGTTTCTGAATCAGATTGAGGACATTTTAAATCTTTGGGTATTTCAGTTTAAAGTTCACAATTTCTGGGCATAATAAATCAAATAGGCCTAAATGTTAATATGCAAAAAAGAAATTTGTTGATAACTTTCTGTAAATCCCAGCGTCAACACTCTCACTGCTGAACTCACTTCTAAGCTTCATTTGGACTGCTTTTTCCTTTTATTTTCAGTTCAGGCATTGTACCTCACCTATTGTGACTAAAATTGTGATTTATGATCAACAAGGTGATTCCAAAAAGTTATTAGCTGAAAGTTAACTTACAGTAGATGAGCAGCTTTGTGTCAGGTCTTTGCTAATTTTTTAAAAACCCCTTCTTATTGTTTCTTAAAGACAAGATTTTCACTGTAGGATATGGCATGTCTAGTGTCAATGCTTTATGTTTGGCACTTTTTTTTCTTCCAGTTTGGTTTTCAAATAAAGACTTTTTGAATTTTAACTTAAATGTGAACATTTAACTGTAAAACCAGAAGTTTAATTCCTTTTTGACCATGGATAAAAAAGAAAATGGAATTCACATATTACTTATGTTTTTTTTGTTTTTTTTTTTAGAGATGAGATTTATTTTGCAGTTTCAGTTGTATAAAAATAAAGATTATGTGAGATTAAATGTCTAATGACTTTGTTTTGTTCTGTTGTCCACAATCTACAGGATGCTGTTCTGAAAGAGTACAAGAAGCATGAACCTCAGCTGTAACACAATGAATGGGGACCGAAACACGGTTGCCTTCACTGCTGTTTTTGCTGAAGTCATAGTTCCTGCAGAGGGTGAAAACTTTGGACCACTCCAAATGTTCACTGATAAGGATACTATCAGCAGTTTTGTGAAAACTTGCAAGGCATTCAATGAAGAAAATGGACCTCTTGAGGAAAGAAATCAAAAATAAGAGCTTTAAAAAAAAATTCTTACAGCTCTATTCATCTTTTCTAAAACTGATTTGGTATTTACTTTTTAATTTATCTCTGACAGGTAAATTATACAATTTGAACTTTCATATCTGTGCTTATGTTCGTAGTAGAGCCAATGCTAAAAATAACATAATACAGAACCATACCTGCCATGACTACGAAGTGATTATATTGGTGCCAATTTTCATAAAGGTCTTGTTTCATAAATGGTGTTGTTGTCTTAGTTTTTGGGCGTACAGTTTTTGTTAGCTGACTTAATTAGACAGAAAATAAAAGAAATTGTTGTATCCTCAGGCTGGTGTGCTGTTTGTTTGGGTTCTGCTTTCTCCTCCTCCTCTTCTCAGGGTGTTATTGGCAGGTACAGCTCCCAGGTGGTGTCAATTAACCTCATCAAGGAGCAGTATTTAGAGGAGTGGATTTCCTGAGATGGTTAACGATAACTACTGGTATGACTGCTCCCTCTGAGCTGCTTAGTTTGTCTTTCCTTGAACTTACCAGTGTTTTTCTTCCTCCTGACAGCTTACCTCTCTGAAGGTTCCTCCCAGAGTTTTGGTGTTCAGCTTCCATGCTGACTTGGAAACTCTCAGGGTTTGCTTCCCCGCCGTCTCCTCGTCCTCCTCACTGCTCTAGACGCTCACCTGTAGATCCTCTCCATACTCACCTGCCTGTCTACCCTCCAACGGTACTTCCTCTCCTACAAAAGAAAACAGCAGACTGGACTAGAACACTCCTCTCCTGAGAAAGGAAACAGGCTGAACCACAAACACAAATCACCGACTCAGCCAACCACCGGTTCTGGGGATACTCTGTGCTCCCTCTCATCCAAAGTAAGAACCCAATCTCCGTCTCTGTTTGGAAATGTCTCTGGCAGTCAACACCGCCCCCCAGTATACACCCATTCTGGCTTGGTGTTTTCCCTCCAACGTACTGGCTGATCCAGAAAGCTCCTTTTCTCAATTCAATAAACTTTTAATTTCTGTGTCCGTAATTGTTGCTTGCACCAGAGTTACCTTGAAATCATGATAGAAATTGGTTTTGATCCTAACCACCAAATCAGTAGGTGCCATAGATAACTTTTTTTCCACATACTTTGGTTTTGTGGCTCATTAAACTATGCTTTAAATTGTGTAACCTGAATGGTGAAAGTTTCTGTTTTACGTCTTTGCTCATCAGAGTAATCCTGTGTGAGTTACATGATAATTTAAAATCTAAGCAACAAGCCTGGCTTTCTTTTACGGTACAGTTTCAGTTTACTTGCAGTGTAACTTTTAATTGGTAATGCAATATTTTACTGGTGTTACTGAATAAACAGGTGGAATACAAACATATGAGCCTGTGTGAGTTAGTGTTGAATGAACTGAGTTATTATGGTAAGATCATTCCAGTTTCATGCAATCTTATTGTACAATTGATGAATAAATGATTCTTTTCCACAGAGGTGAAAAGATAAATGAGCATATAGTCTGCACACTGAAATGTTTCCCCTTTTTTAAGAGTGAAGTAAGTGATTAAAATTAAGAATTTGTAACTAGTGTTGTGGTGATTGAATGATTTAATGTTGATTTTAAGCATTTATTGGTATCTACCAAGTCCGTAGATACCAAGTTATGTATGTTCAACATCTGATAAACTGCCTGATTCTGGACAACAATATGGGATCTTCACTCATCCATCGAGAGGAGGACGTCGTCTAGTAAAGGCACCCTTCCACCCAAGGACTTCAAGGGGTTATCTGTTATGACTGTCCCATCAAACTGAGTTGCTCCCCAAAAAGCTTTTCTCTTGTAGATATCAGAGTTAGGGAAAGATAGTCAATTAGGTGATTAAATGATAATGATTCTGTTTGTATTTCTGCTGATACTTAACCCTGCTAATGCATGGAAAATTCTAGAAAAGTTGTGGACATTTAAATTAACTGAGTCATCTTACAAGTGGAGTGTAAAACATGTAAAACATGCTAAGGTACATGGTTCTAGTAAAGTTGGGAGGTTTTTAATGGTTACCTTAGGTGAAATTTATAACAATGCCCCTGGAACTCAGGCAGAGTTACTAAAATTTATCTAGTCGGTGACAAGTGCACGTTGTTTTTAGAGGAAAAGCTACCATTAACAGGTGTGGTTCTTGAAGTTGGACTGCTGCTAGGCTACTCAGTTGGCCACTTTATGAACTGGAAATTGGTATGACATCTGGAACAGGAGGTAGTGAGAGGCTAGACGAGTTTTCCTCAACACCATCTTAAACAGATCATCTTTGTGCAGGGTAATACCCTACAAGGTTGGGGATTTTCCAGACCCGTTAGATGGAGAGCTGTTCATAAATCAGCCCAAAAGGTTGAGTAAGAAGAGGGAGGGGTTGGCTTATGCGCAACAACAATAGTAATAACTGTTTAAACTCTTCCAAACAAGCCTGGCTTTCTTTTACAGTACAGGTTCCCGTTACTAACTGGGTAATATATTATGTTTTAATGACTTTATTGGTGCTAGTTTTTGAACAGATTAAATTAAACCTGTACAGGAAGAGTTACATGGTAATAACTGTTAAAGCTTTTCCTTGTCTGCTTAAATTTAATAGCAGCACTTACCTGGTAATATGTGGGAATTTACTGCATAAGCCGTTGGTAAATATTGGGTAATTTAGGCACTTCAAAATAGTGATTTGATGGTAATTACCCTATAAAATTAGTTTTAATTATAAAGTAATACACTAACTTACTTGGTAATTAGGGGACTGTAAAAGGAAGCGTTACCAAAAAATCTGTGATGGAGCTTTATCTAAGCAGCAAAAGGAACTTGTCAGAATTTCTGGACACAATTCAAATGAACCTGGAGCTGTCAGCATTATTTGGCATCCAGAAATGTTAAAAAGTTGCTAATTTCCTTTTTATTTAATCACACACCAGAAGTCTTTTCACTGCGATTATAGATGCACTGAGTGAGCAGCATGTTGCTGCAAATTGTGAGCACCCCGCGTAATTGCTGTCATGTCGCACTAATCTTATTGTGGTATGAATAATGGCCCACTTGATTGCCTTGCTCTCAAAATTAAGTTAGCTTCCCCATTTGTATGGCTCAGAGCAAAAGGCCAAAAGAAAATAAATGTCACTGTGCTCTCATTGAGTCACATTTCCATATCCTCCTGCATCTGATTCCCCCCATGATAAAACGTTTACAGAATTGTGTCACCGGAGATTGAGCTGCTGAAATTTAGAAAGTAGGTTTTTCTTCTTTCTTCCTTCAGTGTTTTGGCAGGAAGTGGTGGAAATCTGCATTTAGAACCAGTTTTCTTCCGAGATGGCAATGTCAGCTGTTTTCCTTCCAACATTTTGATAAAGGGTGATATTTCCCGCGGAGAGAGCAGCAAATCTCTCCCTTTGACTTCCCCCTCTGATAACCTGCACAATAAACCCATTTCTCCATCATCCCTACACACAATCAGCAGATGACACAAACGTTATGCAGCAGGTAGCATGGGTATGCTCTTCGCCTGCTTGTCAAACTTTTAATTTTTAAAAATTGTTTTTTTTAAAGGGTGAAATATTATACAGCAGCTCCGGTATCAATCAGTGCCTTTCACCTGTAGCCGCTACCTTATGATGATGTGCTGCATGAGCAATGAAGTGCCGGCAGCCCTGGGGCCTCAGTAGGATCTCCCCTCCATCACCTTTACTTCCTGCCCTCTCAGGCACCACAGATGAGTCACTGGAAACTCATTTGTTGAGTTGTGAAAAGAGATGCACCCCAAGAGAGAATGCAGGGGAAGAAAAATGTGCTCAGTAGTGTCATTTATATGGATTAAGTTGGAAAAAATTTTTCTGTATGAAAACTGGAACAAGATTGTGGAGTTGATGAATGTGGAAACAAATTTCTTCTGATGTGTTCCATCTGTATTTAATCCTGACCTAAGTTTGGAAAGAAAGTAACCTGACGCTAACCTACAAAAACAAAAAAACTGCATTAAAACTGTACAAGATCATAATGTATCTCAAGGTCAATGTTGTGGTCATTTTGGCTAACATAGACACACACAAGTTTGTTTTTCTGACCATATTAAGACTTTTTTATCGACTTCCATTCATTTTAGTAATGATGCATAACCTTGACCGGGCCAGCTCACAGCTTTGGGTGGACCCGGGACAAGATCATCTCAGATGATCCCACCTGGAATATTCTACCACTGGTAGAAAATAATTCATATTTACCATTTAAAGACTTGACTGATAATCCACTTTGTCTGTTTCTTTCTTCTTCCATCTTCTTCATTACACTCCTCTTCCCTTCTTCCCTCTGATATGTGCTCCATAGTTGGGATTTTTTGGTTTACCTCGCTAAAACAGGTTCTAGATGATATTTCTTCAATAGAAGGCCAGTCATTAATTCATTGTTATAGATGATCATTTTAATAAAATTAAAAATATATACATATATCGAATAAACAGTTGAATACCTATCGAATAAATATTTTCAAAATAGTAATAAATTGAGAACTTTAAAGTAAATTAGGGAATCCAATATAAATTTTAATAATTTTAATAAAATAAAAGCATTTATAAAAATGTTTTATTACTTTTTTTTAATTTTTTACTCCTGTTGGCCCACCTGAGTAAGCAAACTAACACATACCAGGACCCCCTGCAGTTTGCTTATCGCTGTGGAGTTGGAATTGAAGATGCCATTTTACACCTGCTTCAACAAACCCACTGTCATCTGGACAAAGCAGGCAGCACTGTGAGGATCATGTTCTTTGATTTCTCCAGTGCATTTAACACCATTCAGCCTGATCTGCTTCGTCTGAAACTCCAGAGGACACAGGTGGAGGCCTCAACAATCGCCTGGATCCATGACTACCTGACAAACAGACCACAGTTTGTAAGACTTAAGGACTGTGTGTCTAACCAGGTGGTCAGGAGCACCACAGGGGACTGTACTCTCACCATTCCTTTTCACTCTACACTTCAGACTTCCAGCACAAGTCAGAGTCCTATCATCTACAGAAATACTCAGATGACTCTACAGTTGTCGGGTGTATCAAAGATGGAGAAGAAACTGAGGACAGAGAGCTGGTGGACTGCTTTGTGGCATGGTGTGGAAACAATCATCTCATCTTGAATGTGAACAAAACAAAGGAGATGATTGTAGATTTTAGGAGAAACAGGGTCAGATCAAACCCTATTTCCATCATGGGAGAAGAAGTGGAGGTGGTTGAGGACTATAAATACCTCGGTGTTCATCTAGACAACAGACTGGACTGAAGACTCAACAGTGACGCCATCTACAAGAAAGGACAGAGCAGACTGAACTTCTTGAGGAAGCTAAGATCCTTCAAGGTTTGCAGCAAGATGTTGCATGTCTTCTACGAGTCTGTTGTTGAGAGCGTCATCTCCTCTGTCATCATCTGTTTGGGCAGTAGCATCAGAGCCAGGGACCTAAAAAGGCTCAACAACCTGATAAAGAAGGCTGGTTCTGTTCTGGGGACGTCTGTGGAACCTCTGGAGTTGATGATGCAAAGAAGGATTTCGCATAAAATCAAAAAAATTATGGACAACCCTGAACATCCTCTTCATGAGACTGTCATTGTAAAACAGGGTCTCTTCAGTCAAAGGCTTCTTCAGATTGGTTGTAAAACGGACCGCTACAGGAGATCTTTCCTGCCCACAGCCATTTAATTTCCGTTTGGGGGTAAATAAAGTATTTTTGTATTTGAATTTGTTTCCTGTGCTAATGTACATCATAACATAATTTAAACTGCTGCTGTGTCTCACTTACTAAATCCTAACATCTGATTGGTTAACCGACACAGCAACTCAGTTAAAGACCAATCACCTTTTCCATATTAGTGTTAGACCTACTGAGCGATTTTGTTTTGTAATTTCTGAAAAAAAAATATTCAAATCAAATAATTTTACATTTATTTATTTAAGATGGAATTATTTTGCACACACAATCCCAGTTATATTACAATCTTCACATTTATAAAGAGCAATTTTAGTCCTTTTTATTGAATTGTGGTACTTTTGTTTTTATACAAATTCTGAGCAGTCTCAATCATTAATAATTTAGCCTACCACTTTTTTACATGTTTAGATCTGAGTTCCACATGCTCAGTGTGCTGAAACTCCTTTTAGCACTTGAGGTTCTACAGCAGTATTTTCATTTAATTCACAGCCACTCACTTCCAGCCCACATCCTGTGTGCAGAGGTGAGGAAATGCCTTGTAGTGACATCAATTTAGAACAAGTTATAAAAACAGTGCACCTAATGTTTACCAGCCTAAAACATAACCTACCTGATCCTTTCCATTTAAAACTTCCACTAGTAAAAACCTGTTGTATAAACAGGTCTCTGACAGAAACTGATGAATTTAATAGCACCAGTACAGTAAGGACACAGAAATTAAACAGGTCCAGTTGCAGGTGAAAGTGAAAGACTGAAAAATTGAAACCATGGATATAAGCAACCGAAATGAGTTTCCTCCGCAGGGTTTCTGGACACCCTTAGAGATAGGGTGAGAAGCTCAGTAATCCGGGGAGGGACTCAGAGTAGAGCCACTGCTTATCCACATCAAGAGGAGCCAGTTGAGGTGGCTAGGGCATCTGGTTAGGATGCCTCCCTGGTGAGGTGTCCCACAGGGAGGAGACCCAGAGGAATACACGCTGGAGGGACTATGTTTCTAGGCTGGTCTGGGAACGCCTTGGCATTCCCCTGGAGGAGCTGGCCCAAGTTGCTGGGGAGAGAGAAATATGGGTCTTCCTGCTTAGGCTGCTGCCCCCGCGACCTGACCCCAATAAGCGAAAGAAAATGAATGGGTGGATAATTCTGACCTCGATTTTTTTGTGTGTTTAATATCAGATAATAGACTACATCCTAAAATTATTGTTATCTTTAAGATTTGGACACTAAAGCTATGCAACATTGTGTCCATCAGTTTGTCCAGCAGACATTTCATAGCTTCAAAACACTGTTAAGCAGGGTTTGACTGGGACTAAAAATGGCCCTGGAACTTTTGGCCCTAATGTCCCATGATGATTATTTACACAATATGAGAAGGCACATGACATATGGTACACAGATATATGTGCACATTCTATTGTTTCAAAAGTTTAAAGCACCAGGAAGAGAGTTTAACTGTAATAATAATAATAATAATAGTTATTATTATTAAATTATATCAGTTTTTTTTTTTTTTTTTTTTTGTTCTTATCTATTATGTTGAAATGAGTAAATTCAGCTGTTTGGAAATATTTCAGATCAGGAAAAAATACACAGTCATGGTATGGAAAGTTATTCATGACGGTGATACTAAAGAACTGAGGGTTTTTTTTTAAAACTTCCAATATGTTATCGGGAGCTGCAATAAAGCAGTTTGGTTTTTTGACTAAAAAAAATATAATGATATTTGGAGGAATCTAAATCTTCAGTGACCAATCAAGCCCACATGTGAGTGCTACTTACTTGTTAACTATAAGATCACCAGACCATCAGAGATGACACATCAGCTTCTGAAAAGGATAAACAGCACTGCTGAGAGCAGATCTGGTATGATTTTTGGTCTCAGAAATATCGAATAACAGAGTTATGTCCTTTAATTAAGTCATTTGTGCATGACATCCCCTCTTTAGCTCTTTCTAGTATTCTCAACCTACAACAGAAAAATAACACAAAAATAGTCAGATAGACAACATGCTTTCAAAAATTTTAAAGGACAGGAGACTTCAGATCAGTACTAATAGAAATATTTATTTACATAGAAAATAAAGAAAATTATATTTTAATATTTTTACTTTCATGTTTTGGAGTTGCAATGGAGTTCACAAGGCAGATACAAAATCTTGGAATACATGATCAGAGCTTACTATATTTCTTTTAGTCATTCTCCCAATCTTTAAAAGATGAGGAGACAAGATATTGATTTTCAAATACAGATTTTAAAACAGACTGTTTAATTACATGTAATGATTCTGGCCAAGAACTCACCAAAAGAGTTCATCAGATTGAGGAACAAGGAAGGAAGGAAGGTGGGATAAAGCAGCTGACTGCTTTATCCCACCTTCCTATCCATAACTGAATTTGTTACCTAGCTAATACCTTGTAATACTTGTGTTGTTTGATAAAGAGGTGAACAACAAAAAAAAATACAATATTCCCCACATAGGTCTCTTTAAAAAAACTACTAGGGAAGCATATACTCTATAATTTTGCTTCTGGATATCATACATATACTATATGTATGATGTATACAGATACCATATCACACGTTATTGCAGCCCATGATGAGAACTGGATGTTTTAGCTGGGTGTTCAGTTAAGAATCCTTATTTCCCCTGAAACAGCTTGACTATCTTGTTTTCTCTCTTCTAATTGAGACCTATTAACTTAGTGGCTTGCAGAGAGCATGTTGGCAATGTGACTGATCAACAGTGCACTCCTCCATGTGGACTGTTTATAAAAGTGGTGTTGCACCAAGGTTCATGCTAAATTAACCAGCTGCCATCTGGTCTATTCACAAGCTAGAAGCTGAACTCATTCCTGCCATAGCTGCAGCAGGGTATCTCGGCTGAAAGAACATACGCTAAATCTGAATTTGGGTGAAACAATTTGTTTAGCTGAATCAAAAGAGTGAGATATTTTAAAGTAGACTGTATCATGAAATGGACTTCCATAATGAAAGCATTGCTCTAAAGTGTTTTCATCCCCATGAAGAAATAAAATGGTTGCACTCACCAAATGCCAGATAACACTGGTCTCTGAAATTGGACAGAGATAGAAATTGTGCAGAAAGCAAAGATTGAATATGTTGGTCAGAGATGCTGGAAGCATCTCTGAATTGAACGACAGATTGACCAAAGGTCAAAGACTGACCAGACTTTGACCTTTGTTTCTTTATAAAGAGGACCATGATAAGCTCAGTGCAATTCTCCCATCTCAGTCTACCATGAAGGCTGTAATAGATCTATTTTTATTGTCACATGGAGCACTAAATATAAAGCACAGCTGTGAGCAACAGCTTGATATCTGCAACCCGTGAGCTTCAAAGGAAGGTCTGAAAAGGTGAAAAACAAAGCACTAAATCATGTCTGTCAGAACTGCGTCTCCAATTAACAGCCATAATGGGCTCAGAAGAAACAGTATATCTGTTGGGATGTTTGACAGGCCAGACTTGAGGTCTAACCATTGCTGTCTCAAGTGAGCATGAACAAAATGAGGAAACACTGTCTTCTTCTCAAAACTACCTGAGAAACCATGAAACACCGAGGGATGGTATAGTTGCAAGGACACTGTCTGCAATTTGATCCATGAGGACATGGCTGATAAAGTTCAGAGTGTGTAACTTTGGTCTTTAATGTTATCAAGAGGGCAGTTTAGATTTATGAGCCAGGGTGAATTATGGTAATTGGCCTGTACTTGTATAGCCTGGCCACTGACTTCCAGCGCAATTCCACTCAATTCAAAGCTCACTTCACAGCACAGTCTGGGCTTTCTCCCATTGACTTGATTCCTCCAGTAGATTTTCAACCGGGCCAATCAATAAACAGAAGGATAAGTTCTGAACTATGACTATGGGGTGCCACCATGGACATTAATCAGAATTAACTTCCATATACACATATGAAATTAAACTCTTCCACATACTATACTGAAAACCTTGCACAAACACGAGTAAAAAGCTCTCACACAAACGAGTGAAAACATTTACCTCTTTTATAACCTACATTAGTGAAAAGCATTCATACACAGTACTGAAAAGTGTTCACACTAGTAAGTGCTCAGGCGGTCGCAAGGCCAGAGTGGCGCTGAGCTGCAAGGGCCACCCAATGCTGCTTGCAGCTTTAATTATGTTTTGAAATCCCACAGCCAGCTAGTTGCACAAACCTAATACATCATCACTAAATTTCTCCCTTGACCCCACCTTTTTCTTGTCAATACAGAGTTGTAACAGGGGGAAGCTTACATCAACCCCCTTCGCCATGTTGACACTTTCACAAAACACACTGATACATTAATAAGGCATGTTAATCCTGTTTTTTTTTTTTCTTTACATGTTCTGTCCAGCAGTATGGCACTCAGAATTGTCATCTGAATGTCAAGGTAAGGCCCAACAGATTTGCTTTCACAAGCGATGCATTAGGGCTTTCGCCATGATGTTCCCCTTGGTATATATATATAAAACTTTATTAAAAATTGATTTGGGTTTGTTTCAGATGTAATGGACACAAAGACAAAAAGAAAAAAAAGGGGGTGGGGGTGGAGGAAAGGTTTAATGAGAACAAAGGAGATAGAAGTAGAGGAGAAAAAAAAACAGAGATAAAACAAGTCAACACCTTTGAAGTCTGCCTCGAGACCTGCGGAAGGAGAAAATAGAACAGAGAATCTACAACAACAAACAACATATGCATATGTAATAATAACAGTTATAACTTCAATGGGAAGTACACACTACAAAGTAGTATAAGATATATTTTGTGGCAACCGCAGCCCAACTGAGAGTGTATCTAACAAACACCTGAATCTAGACACCTGTGTGTGTGTGTGTGTGTGTGTGTGTGTGTGTGTGTGTGTGTGTGTGTGTGTGTGTGTGGTTGTGTCAAAAAGGTTTCTCCCTAAGAATATTTGATAGTAGATGTGGGGGCCCACAGATCCACATCCCCCAGGACATGCGGACAACACGAGGAAGACCAGAGCCACCGACACCCAGTGGCCCCCCAAGCACGGAGCCCCAGGAGCCCCCTGCAGGAACAACCAGACCCCACTCCCCAGAGAGCAGCAGAGGCAAGCCCCAGGTGACCCCCAACAGTCACGATGCAGAAGCCCCAGGGGGCTGTATTCCTATCTTTAGTCATTAATTTATTTTTTTCAGTTAAGTTTAGAAAGAGTGAGCGAGAAAATTATAAGTTGGGAGATTGTGTCAAGGTGGAAGAGATGTGGGGTTGGGGGGCACAGGCAGCATGTTTTCCAGTTGGTGTCCTGGGAGACTGCTGATTATCTGGTTGTTGTGGAACAGTGTGCACTTGGTGTATAGTTAGTTACATTCTTATTGGCCGTTGTGAAGCTGTAGGGCTCTTTGGCTCACTTGTCCTTGATGTTTTTATGTTATCTCTACCAGGATAGTGCTCAGTGTATTCTGTTAGTCAAGGTTGTCTTGTAGCCTGTTTTTGCTAGAGGCTGCTTGATTATTGAAGTTGAGGTTTCTCTCACAGATTCCTGTTGAAGTCCAACAAACCTGTTTGTTAGTGGATTTCCAGTTTGATAGCTAATGTTGCTTGCTATGTTGTTTTCTTCTTGGTGTTGGGGTCGAAGAAGAGACATCTCTGCTCAGTGCTGGCCAAGCTTTTAAACGTTTCCTCAGATTTAAAGTATGTGATTTTTTTTTTTTTTTTTTGGTTTTGCCCCAAGACAGTTCTGGGGTTGGGGTGGGGGACTGTTGGTCATGGTGCCAGGTCTGCCAGTCCCTTCATTATTTTGAATCATCGGTAAGGTTGCCTCATCCCCAAATTCAGCATTTGCCTCCACATTCACCCCAAGTCGAAGTGAATGTGGATGTGAACGCATGGGTATGTATGTATGAATAAGTATGTGTATGAATGAGTCAGATTCATCTGTATATGAGGGAAGGCTTTTATTTTGTAAAGTATGTTTAGGTGGTATTTTGTGGTATGTTTGGAGGTGCATATTCGATGTTTGTGCACTGGTTGGGGGTGGCCCTTTGGGGGTTCCTCAGGTCTTGTGGGGGAGGACGGGTTCATGGGGTTGAGATTGGGGCTTGCTAGGGGTAGGGCTGTTTGCTCTGGGACTGCTCTGGTCGGCTGGCTCGTTGGGACTATGTGGACTTTTCCTGGCCCGTCTCTGGATGAGGTCGGGGCCGGTGTCTGGGCCCGGGTTTTTCGGGTGGTGCCTGGTTCTTGTCCAGGCTGATGGGCTACTCTACTGCTGCTGCAGAGGGTCGGGCTATCTGCTCTTCTCCACCCGAGAGAGTGAAGGGGACTATCTCCTTGGTCCGGGGACAGGTTGCCCCTTGGGGGGGTGTTACCTGGACCTGGAAGTATAGTGTGTGTATGGGGAGTGAAAGTGGGTGTACGACGACCCCTTTTTTTATTTTTTTATATTGGGCGAGTGGATGTGAATGTGGATGGGAATGTGTGATCGTGTTTGTGTTTGGCTGTTTTTCTGTCAGGATGGGTTTTGGGCTGCCCTCTCTCCTGGATCACCTGGGCTCCCCGCTAAAAATGTGGGGCCTATTTCCCCCCATCACACTCCCCTCCGATGGCTGGCACTTTTACACGCCGGTGCGTTGGTGGTTCTTGGTGTCTGGGGCTGGGTCCCAAGGTATGTGCTGGCTCACTCTGGTGGCTGCTTTCTGGGCCCTGGGTGCCCTGGCTCAGTCAGGCCTCTGCTGGAGGGTGGTGTGCCCTGGGGGCTCAGGTCTCTTTGTCCATGGCATAGCAGGATTCCGGCAGGGCCTGCAGCCCCTAGGGCATTCCGGCAGGGCCTGTGGCCCCTGGGGCTTCTGCATCTGCATTGTGGCTGCCGGGAAATCACGAATCACCAGCCTGTGCTGTTTCCCTTTGTGTGTAGCTCCGGTCTTCCGCGTGTCGTCCACATGTCCTGGGGGGTGGATCTGTGGGCCCTTCCTCCTCCCCACGCACAGGTGTCTAGACTCAGGTCAGATATACTCTCAGTCGTGCTGCAATTGCCACTAAATACATCTTGTATTGCTTTGTACTTTGTACTTTCCATTGAAATTATAACTGTTGTTGTTATATACATATATATTGTTGTTGTTGTAGATTCTCTGTTTCGTTTTGTTTTGTTTTCTCGTTCCGCAGGTCTCAAGGCAGACTCCAGGGGTGTTGACTTGTTTTATCTCTGCTTTTTTCTCTCCTGTACTTCTATATCCTTTTTTCTCTTTAAACTTTTCCCTCATCTTTCTCTCTTTCCTTTCCTCTTTTTTTGTCTATGTGTCCATTACATCTGAAATAAACCCAAAGCTATTTTTAATAAAGTCTAATATATATACCAAGGGGTATCATGGCGAAAGCCGTAATAATGCTCCGCTTGTGAAAGCAAATCTGTTGGACCTTACCTTGACATTCAGACAACAATTCTGAGTGCCACACTGCCGGACAGGACGCATTAAAAAAAAAAAAAAAAAAAGACAGAGGAAAGAAGTGTAGTTTATACGTGGAGAATTCTTGGTGCCTCCATCCACTGCTATGGCAGGATCTATTTTTTTTTAAGTTTTGCTACTTATTTCTACTTCTTAAATTTTTCAATATTGCTGAAAATTACTTTAAATATCCATAATTCTAAATATGTTTAAAGAAATACACAGGTTGTTGTAGAATGTCCATTTTTTTACATGAATGTAACAGAGGCTAAAAGGTCTGAGACAAACCGGCTTTGAAAACATTAGGAATTTATGATAGTCAGCTCAATTTCTACACACCTTTCTAATATTCATTATTCAAGAAACAGTATAATAGGACCTCTTCTGACATAAAATAAGACTATCACCAACTGTATCCTATGTAAGGCAAACAATCAAGCACTGCCTCAGTAATCAGTGCTAAATATCAGAAAAGCAACCTAAAACTACTAAATATGATCATGTGTTATGATGATGTAAGTTATGGAAGTCAGTCTTTTGTAGTGTGCTGGCTGATATCCCCCCTTTTCCGCTGGCTCGACTTAGCCCAGCTCAGGAGCAGGGACCATCAGAGGTACAATTGAAAAGTTTTTTTTACCGATGTAGCAGAGGGCAAATTAATAAAACTGATGAGTGACTATGTTAATATTTAGAACCACAATGGAAGGAGTAGATAAAACCAAAGCATAATTTTATTATTTACAACTGAGCTTTTTGAATTACAGTGGCGAGGCTTTAAGTCAGAACTTCAGCCCTCAGTCTGTTGCGTTTCAATGGAAACATAACAGGTTCCATACGGAGTAGAGTGGGTTCAAGTTGAGTAGAGCTGTGCTAAGCGACTGGAGCGAGTGGAAAAGGGTCAGTAGGTAGGTGAAATGAACAGTCTTTCTGGTCCTTTCTTTACACAGAGCTCCATACAAAGGCCACAACTCATATTTTGTTAGCTGCTGCATGGACCATTGTTTGAAAAATGACAGAGTCAACAGTGTAATTTTCAGCCTTCTGTATTTTGCTGCAATATATTCATGTGCCACAGAGAGAATATTTCTCTACAGTAGGTTTATGGCAAAGGCATTTATCCACTAATCATTATCAAAGCATTTTGACACTGCAGCTCTAATCTGATTATAGTAATTATCAGATTAGAGCTCTGTCCCTGTTTTTCAATCTTTTGTTTTTTGATAATATCTGTATTCCTGCCAACCAAAATTACAGTCTTTCTCAAGTGAAATCAAACATTTATTATGACATTATACCAAGTAAAACTTTTATTTCAAGATCTCCCTAATTGAAATAACATTGGTAACTGTTGAATGTTCAATGACGAGATTGGATATGTGCTACAAGTTGAGGCAGGCAATATGATTGTATTAAATTGTAAAGGATAACAAGAACCAGCCCAAGCATAAAGATCATCCATTCCTCGGATTTTGTCCATCAGTATTCTAAGATTTTGTGCAGACACTGCCTTCCTCTTCATTTAGCTTCACAAACCACCTTTTATGTGGCAGGAGTGCACTTTACCTCAGTGTTGTTTCACTTTTTAATTGCAATGGGCTTTCTAAGTTTGAAAGTTCTATGTTCAAGTGAACTCTCAGCCTTAACATATTAAACTTCAACAGCATTTGACACATGTTGGCAAAATTTCATCAACTGATCTGTTAAAAAAATTTTGGATATGTAAAACAAACCATACAATTAATAACAAAGGGACTGTAGATATCTTCATTTGCCTTTAAAGGTATTTGTACATATCAGAAGATATCCTAACATATTTTGAGGTTTTAAAAAACATATTTAACAGCATAAATGAAATAATAATATTCCCACTGAGTTATGAGGCCTGTGCATGGAGGTATATTTGGTGCAGAAGTATTTTAACTATAAAGTTAAATTCACAGAGAAAAGTCCTATAGGAATTTTGTAAATGTAGATTTTTTTTCGGTCTTGGACAAATACAAAGCAATTACACCTCTTTAAATTCTTAAGTACAAGTACACAAATTGTATTTGAGTCACACTTTTAAAAAATCATACATTTACAGTTTTCCCCTAATGGATCCAAAACAAATGGTGCAAAACATGTCCAAATGCCTGTGTAGGAAAAAACTGTGTATATTTCTGTCACTCAGACACCAAATTACACCTTCACAAATTATTCAGTGCAGGTATACAGATTCCATTCTACAAGTCATAAAATATAAAGTTCCTGCTCTAATATTTTGCCTTAAAGTTAAAACCCATGTCAGCCAATCAGATTGCTTCAAAACAACCACGACTAGGAATTAAACATGCGCCAGGAGGCTCATTTGTGTGCACAGATATATAGACTGAACTACTTTTAAAGAGTGTATTAGAACAAAAAGTTATTAAAACACAAGATTGGAAATCATGTCAAGCAAGTATGTGGATATATTGGCGTATTATTTGTCACACACTAACGCATAGGTCCCTTAATCTTTGTTTTCCAATGTACACACGCAAACACAAATACGTAGTTTTCGAAAACTCCACTTGGTCTGAGTTTTTGATGATATTAAAGTTTTCGTGTGGATGAAAAGCCAAAAAAAATTTATTTGTTTTCACAGATATCCAGCTACGTGTGGACTAGGCCTCAGTCCAATGCATTCAGAGGAAAAATAAATCACACACTTGTATTAACATCTTTACACAGACACAGTTATTTTTTTTTCTTTAATACAGACAGTCTGTGCAGTTGTATTCACTGAGTGAATACAACTGCACAGACTGTTGTATTCACAGTCACAACCACTGATTCAAGTCACAAATGCTGCTTTACAAGCCACACCTTCTTTTTTTGCGTGCTCCTGTTTTGCTTCATTTGTCATGTCAATAGTGGAGCCAAACCATCTATGACTTATAAGTAATTTGTATGCTTGTACAGCAGGGTGCACTGCCAGAATCACCATTAACAAACCGGAAATACCACCATGCTTAGGACTGAGAAGCCTCAGTGTTGAGAACTTGCTTTACATTGGCTCTTCAGCACATATTAAATTGCCAAAACATTCCACAAAGTCCTTAAGACACATTTAAAGGTGTCTGTGATAAATTTATATTTACTGTCTATTTAATAGAAATGCAAGGCCTCACATAATCGCATAAATAGGTTGATGCAAAGCTGAAGTTGGTTTTCAATTCAGAAAATGGCTAAACGGCGATAATAGCAGAATCATTCAAGCACAGTTTGTGATTTCTGAAACCTTTATTTGATTTCCAAAATCTTTATTATAAAGCCAAGAAAATTTCACTCTGTGTTTGGCATCAAGGTACTTTGTTCAGCACTATAAGTTGATGTTGAGAGCACTGAGTGATCAGTTATCAAGTATCAATGAACATTTTGTAAATTTTTGTTTCATTGGGATAAAAATGTCATGATCCTGGCCAATGTTAGCTTGGTAAAAACCAGCCCCTTGATCAATGTTTTGTTTCGCACAGAGGGTCTAGACCCTTGGCTATTGATAAACAATTGCTTGCTGGAGGACTTTATTGAAGTTTAAAACCATTGGATCTGACTTTACCCAATCGTTAACATTTAGCTGTGATGTATGTAATACGGTAGATTGATCGTGAAGGAAGCTACGCTATGAAGCTTATCAGAAAATTGCGTCTACTGTAAACAACCCCATAGGGAGTAGGGCCACACCATCTTTGCCAGCAATAAAATGTCTTAAACATTTCTCGTGCTCAGATTTTAACTGCTCAATATTTGGAAGCATGGGCAACATGACTTCATTCACTTCCCCCACTGCCATTGCCAAACTACAACCATAGGCAGACTACAATTCTAAAACAATGCAGAAATTCAATGTCATCATTCACAATTTCTGTTTGCTGATTGGCCTAGATCAGGGGTGCTCACACTTTTTCAGCATGCGAGCTACTTATAAAACAACCAAGTCAAAATGATCTACCTACCCCCTATAAAAATGCAAAACATATAACTGTTTTCAAATTTATTAAAGATTATTTGTATGTACAATGTATGTTGATGTACCTTGCATAACTGAATAAGCCAATATTGCACAACACACATAATAAATAATTATTTACATTTTTTTGATCACCATATGTTTTAATGTCAATATGGCTTAAAATCTGAGGTAATTCGCTAACTAGCTTGTAAGTTTTGCTGCGCTAGCGCCGTCGTTTATGCATGAGTGGTGACCTAAAGGTCAAAATTCAGTTGTCATCTGATTGGTTGCCCTGTATGTCAAATTAAGCAACAGGATGTTTGATAGGCTGAAAAATATTTTTTTTTTAACGTCACACTGCGATCAACCAGTACTGCCTCCGCGATCGACCAGTAGATCGCGATCGACCAGTAGATCGCGATCGACGTAATGAGCACCTCTGGCCTAGATGAAGTGCATCCAAAAAAATCGAGCTCAATGGAACAAATCCTAGATGGAGCACTGAAGGAAGAGGAGAATCAAGTGGAAATGCGTAGGAAGGCAATATCCAGGCTTGGCCTATGTATGTGTTTTGTGTGCTTACGAGACTGTTCCTGAACAGAGTATCCCTGCTGGAGGGTGTGGTTAACCTGCTGCACACTCCCCTTCTGTTTGCAATAACCTCTTCAATTGCTGAGGATTTAGGGAGATAAGAGATCTTTCTTCGCCTGATGATCAGCCTTTCTGAGTAGAATCAAGCCACAAGTTACGTCTCAGTTTTGCCTCCTTGTTATTTTATATAGTCTATGTTTCTAGTAATCATGCTCCAGTTCACCTCTGGTGATTTTTGTACCTCCTAGGTTGAAGATGCCTTGTTGGTGTCCACTCCTCCAGGTGCACCTCTACTCCACTGTTGTTTGCTACAGCTCCACTCTCCTCAGATTCATTTGCCTGCCTGCTCTCCAATGTTCTGTTCAACACATCCAGATTTTACAAACCATTATCTTCACTTCCAGAAGACACTTCTAAGCTTCACTGGATTCACCACCGCCTGCCAGGATTTTCCCTTTCCCCTCAATGCAAAGCCACCACCTCAAAACAATCAGACATTCTTGTCAAGAATCAAGAATCATTTCCACAATATCTCCACCCTCTCTATCTGTTCCTCTCTTCCTCCAGACACCACCAAAGCCCTGATCAAAACCTTCATCAATGTATGTATTATCTGCACTATTGAAAATAAATGTATTTAGAAAATATCACTCCACTGAAGTGCTATATGCTTTTTCCTGGTAAACATAAAATCAAAGTTGGATACAACTTTGATTTGTCAGGAGAGCAGTGTGGACAAAAGCCACACTGCTCTCCTGAATTCAAGCTTTGACTATCAGTCAGAGCCTCCTCTTCAAAATCCCAGAGTAATTTTTCCCAAGGAGGCCAAAGAGTGTAATCCCAGCAGCAGGTTCCTCTCAATAGCTTTAAAGCACTGATGTCACATGGTCTCAAACTTGAATCTAGTTGTAGCCCTGGCCATTGGCATGTTTTGGCTTTAGCATTGTAGCCCTAGATATTTATGATTTATCCAGATCTAAGTACAGAAGCAATAAGAAAAATCCAGAATTATGAAAATCATTCATTAAGCCTGTATAATAATCCTAAAGTAAAAATGTTTTTGAAAAACCATAAATAGGATTAAGTGATTGCTTTTTGTATTTTATAAATGCACTATGAATAAAAAAATACGGCAATACAGAAATATAAAAGATCATTTTTAAATTACACAAGATAAAATTGTCTTGTTTTGAAATGTCTGTTTTGCAAATTTTAAATATTTTGTGAACAGCTTCCAAGAAGCCAGCATATTTTGTCATCTTCTCATGCAGCATTGTCTTTTCGAGCATTTTCTGGGAAATGAAAAAGTAATGTCGAAGGTTTCACAAATCACAAACTGAGTTTCAATGATTCTGCTATTAGTGTCGAACAATCTGATCAAGGTTTGAAGAGTACAGTAAGTATTAGTTCCTGAGCTGTTCTTGAGCTGGACCATTGTCCATCTGCTGCCCTCTGGGCCGCAGGTGTACAGTGAATAGTCAGACTGGGCCAGACTGATCATTTGCATACTAAGGAGAGATACAAGTGTCCCTCCCATTTTGAAAAAGAAAGGAAGAAAGAGGAGCTGCTTAAATTAGCGAACATGCTAAAAAGAAAGAAGAAAAAGATGGGTGAGGATGAAAAACTAACAGACAAAGAAAAAGTTAGTGCATGCTGCAGACGAATGCACCAAATTAACAGTGTTTCCATGGTGATGTCATCAAAGTAGATCACAATGGTGTGTTAGTTCCATAGTTATTTCCTGTCCTAAATAGATACATTGCATATAATCTATAGTATGACATATGTTCTGAATAGATACTCCATTAATGCACTTCTAACAGCTTTTATCAACCTAAATTTTCTAGACACTGTTCTGAAGAATATGCACTGAGAGAATCATCTTCTCTGTATGCATGCCTGTGTGTGGGCTACAGTTGCCACTAAATCCATCTTGTATTACCTTGTACCATGTACTTTTCATTGATGTCATAACTGTTATTATTATATATGCATATGTTGTTTGTTGTTGTAAATTCTCAGTTTTGTTTTTTTTCTCTTTCTGCAGGTCTAGAGGCAGACTTCAAGAGTGTTGACTTGTGTTACCTCTATGCTTTTTTCTCTCCTTTACTTCTGTCTCCTTTTTTCCCTTTAAAACTTTTCCACACCATTCTCTTTCCTTTCTCCTTTTTTTGTTTTTGTCCATTACATTTGAAATAAACCCAAAGCAATCTCTAATACAGTTTCACACACACACACACACACACACACACACACACACACACACATATATATATATATATATGGAACATCATGGCGAAAGCCGTAATGCTCCACTTGTTAAAGTAAATCTGTTTGGCGTTACCTTGACACTCAGACAACAATTTTGAGTGCCACAATTGAGTGTGTGTGTGTGTGTCCTGTCTGCCAGACAGGACACACAAAGATGTTTTTCCCATGTTTTAAGTGAAAAAAATCTGTCAATTGAACTTTTGATAAATATTCAAGAATTATTGACTTAAGATAAGTTCCTATATCTTGCAAAAAAGTTACTTGTAAGTTAGTGCACTTGAAATAAGACCAAACAAAGATATTTGCACTAGACACTAGATAAAAATACTTGGTAAGATTTTGTGTTTTTGCAATGTACTGATTAGAAATTCAAGGATTCAAGAATACTTTTATTAGTCCCCCAGGGGGGAAAATGACATTTCAGCACAGCCCATCCAAGAGAACAAACAAACAACATAAGACATGGGGAGACAGGTGCCTGAGGCTGCAGCCATGGGGAGACGCTGCCCTTTCATAGGAGGAGAAAAAAGAACATTAGAAAAGAAGAGGGGGAAAAAAAATCATACTTCCCACTGAGTCCCTAACATGACATAGTGTGAGATTGCAAAAAAAAAAAAAAAAAAAAAAAACACCTCAGCACAAAAAAGCAACATACAGACGACATCATAACATTAAACATGTGGAATGGGTGAGGGTGGAGTGAGGGGTCCCAGCACAGCCCGCCCAGGTGAGCGATACAGCCACCTGGCGCATCGCACCAGACCTAGGTTGCCATACCAGGGGGCAAGATGAGGGGGGCCAGCGGAGGCGTTGAGTTGAGTGGCGGGGGTGTTTAAAGCTATGTGCATGTGTGTGTTTGTAAGTAAGACTGTGAACACTGTCCCAGATAGCATCCCTAGCCATGATTCTTTGATAAGTGATGGAGCATTTATCAGCCGGCCTCAGGAGAGTTCTGATTCAGGTCCACAGATGTCATGGAGGAGAGGGAGCGGGAGCAGAGTAAGGTCTTCACCTTACTCTTCTGTTTAAATGTATTCACATGCACAATACTGGTGGGATGCGATTGAGCCACAAATGACCCAGCAAGCATTTTGTGAGGAACTTGGGGTGTCCAGTGGACTCATTTAACTATATTTGTCAAAATCTTTCCACCCCTTCTCCAGAAGACAAACAAAGACTACCATTTTTGTTTACCTGTGGATAAACAGGTTTCTGTTGCATTATGGAACAACAAACAGTGAATACAGAACTTTGAGTCATCTTCTTGGTGTTGGTATTCCCCCTGTTTGACATCGTCTCCCGACTCAAGAATCTTTGTCTCCCTTGAGAGAAATTCTTCCTGGACAGGGAAAGTCGCGACAACAACAATCACATAATGCAGCCAACTTAAGAAATGATAAAATAAATGAATAGTATAAAAAAAAAAAAAAAAAAAAAAAAAAAAAAAAAAAAAAAAAATCAAACAATTATCCCATAAACATTTATCAGTTATCTTCCCAAACATGCTACTGAGTCAACCTTTTGTACAGGACTTCTGTAATGCTGTTCCAAAATTAATGCTTATATTACAAGCTGTTGTTGATGGAGATATATATGTAGCTTTGAAGTGTCAGGAACCCCGAGTTTCAGGAACCCCTGATCACTCATGCAACTTCTTTGAAAAAATATTTCTTGGAAATGTGGACTGTGGATAATCACATTAACATGTCATTAACATGTCATTAACATTTATGTCTGTGCTAGAGGTTGCACGACTTCATATTTTTTAAAGTCTAGGTCAACATGATAAAAGTGGAGTCAATTTCAATAAGTTGCTGTGATGTCATAGAAATACAGGAGAAAATGCTTCACGACAACTTCAAAGGTTTTATTAGCTATATTCACGGCAAACAGGAACAAAAGACATCTTGGACAGAAGTCTATTAAGCAGAATAAAAATAACAAAAACATTACATTATGCCAGACTCCTTGCCAGCATCGGAGTGGGTATATTCCATCACTGTGGTCCGAAAAGTTCTGGGGAAAACCCGGTCTGATCTGGAAAGATGGCATCCATCTCACTAGGAAAATGGCCAAATTTATTAGTCCTCAAAAACACTGACAGCCCTAGGTCCAGACCAGGAAGCATAGTTGCAGTTTAACACACCTCTCTGCAGCTTCTGTACTGTTACCCACCCACCAATAAGACAGTGCCCATGGCCAAAATGAAATAGAGTAAAAAATAACCTAAAAAGAACTAATCATGAAAATTTCAAAGATAAATACAACTCTGACTGAACAGAAAAATAAAACAATTAAATATGGTTTACTGAACATAAGTTCTCTCTCTTCAAAGGCTTTGCAAGGTAATGACTTGATTTGTGATTCAAATTCAATTCAAAAATACTTTATTTATCCCAAAGTGAAATTAAATGTTGATGTAACTCTTTTAGTCAAGGAGTTATTATAGATGGTGATGGCTGTGGGCAGGATAGATCTCATGTAGCGGTCCGTTTTACAATGGCTTCTTCAGTTTGAAGAAGCCTTAATAATAATAATAACAACAACAACAACAACAATAATAATAATAATAATAATAATCTCCCAGAGAGAGAGAGACTTTTGGCCAAAGAAAATGTGAAACGAGAGTTAAGTTAAAGTGTTTTTGCATGTTTTGCATTTGTGCGCTTTTAACTGTGCTTAACACCAGAACAGCCATGGTGGTCATTCTGACCATTTTGCAATTTACATGTTTAATCACTTAATCAAATCAAAGGCATAAAGCCTTCTGGGTTTCTAACTTTTCCTGAAACTGTAAATTTTTATAAAAAAATAGAATTCATATTTAGTGTGCTAAGACTAAGGACAAGGAATGATGCCAACTGGGAGGCTAGCCCACTGGTGTCCTCTCCTACAGTGGCGGTGGAAAATGAAAAGGATTAATGGGACTTTGTGGATAGCTATTGAAACTGGTGAACATCCAGGGAGACAGAGTCAAAATGTCTTCAGTGAAACAGCTGGCCCCACACCCTACGCAAAGTGTAACATCCATGGTGTGCTCACAGCTTTCCTGTGCGTTACTGACCAAGGGAAGCATATCAGGGAGTGCACTATGGCTGAGATGCATCATCATCACCATGGCAAATAAACCCAATAAACAGGAAAGCATAATTTCTGCGATTTGCATCATAACATAAGATTTCCATTATTCAAATCTGAGAGGGATCATTTATGTGACGGCGATCAGGACAGTAAATGAATAGGCAACTAAATGACCAAAGTTTCAAAGATTTAAATGTGTAGGATTTACAACATGATAGTTATTAGAATTATATTATTTGGGATGCACACAAACACTGGTTGCATAATGCGCCATATGATTACATTATTGTTTTTTAAAAAGAGTGACTGCCGCATTTTGTAATAATCATCGCAACAAGTAATAACGTTATTGCTACATAATGCAGCAGAAACTATTACAAAATGCATTCAAGGATTTTAGGCTATTACATTTTGCATAATGCGGATTTAGAGCATATTATTTGAGTTTGAGCCCCTGCTTTTTGAGGAGCCGAATTAAGAGTCTCTTGCTAAGAATTACTCCTTACCTAACCACAACAAACTGAAGAATATGATTCTAGTTCATCCCTAGATTGAAATAAAACCAAATAAGATCAGACTTGTCCATGTTTGCAAGAGGCTGACACAACACCTGCCAGTCAATGAACAGGAATTCACTTTTAAAATTATCTCCTTCCCACTAATTAAACAAGTCGTTCCCACGAATTATTCAGTCGTTCCCACAAATTAAACAATTCGTTCCCACAAGTTACTAAGTCATTTCCATGAGTTATATTTTTTCCTCTCATGTCACCAGACAGGCTCCACAGTATCCTACGTTTAGTTTTTTTTTTTTTTTTTTTTTTTTTGGGGGGGGGGGGGGGGTTTCTGAACTGTGGACAAACAAAACCCTCTATGGAGCACAGTACAAGTGGCTGTATGTATACCGTTTGTATTATGCATTATATGTATGATGTGCATGATGTGATTTGCACTGGAAATTTTGAATAAAAGCAAGTAAAAAAATTAAATAAATTGTTGCCAACCTCCTGAACATGATTACTTCTTCCTCAGAAAGTGAGGCAGCACTAAATGTAACTATATACTATGATATGTGTTTGGACTGTTTTGAGTCAGTTGAGCTTTCTGAGTTATTAAAAATATTGGCTTCTTCCAAACCTTCATGTATGCAGTTCTAATCTGGTCCAGATGCAAGAAAAAGTACTGAAATCGTTCGTCATAGAACTTTAACAAATCAAATAAAGGATTCACAAATCACAAACTAGATTTGACTGATTCTGCAATTAGTGTAGAACAATGTAGTCAAGATTTGTAGAGTAAGTATTGTAGTTTTTAAACTAGAGCAGATTACTTCAATCAGAAGCCAACTCTAGCTTCATATCACCCTATTTATGCAGTTCCGTGGCCTTGCTGTTCTGTTAAACAGAAAAATATTTGTCAAAGATGGCTTTAATTTATGCTTCTTAAGGAGCTTGTGGAACGTTTTGGCAATTTAATATGTGATGAATGGCTGACGTACACCACTCTCAGGCTCCATAGTCCTACGCATGGTGGTATTTATGGTTTGTTAACACTGGATCTGGCAGTGCTAACTACTCAGAAGTCAGATATTTTTTTTCTCCATTATTGGCGTGACAAATGAAGCAAAATAGGAGCAAGTGAATAAAGTTGTGGCTTGTAAAGTAGTATTTATGACTCGCATCAGCTTTTTTGCGCAGTTAACACTGAATTGTGTCTATGTTAAGGAATAAAATATTCTTTTAAAAAATGTGTCTGTGGGAAGATGTTAATACATAGGTGGGAATTAGTTTTGCTCCAAATGTATAGGACAAAGTGGAGCTAAACTGTTATACCAGGAATTTTATATTTTGTGACTCATAAAATGAAATCTGTGTACCTGCACTTAAGAATTTGTGAAGGCATAACAGTAGTTTTGTGTCTGTGAGTGATGAAAAATATGAATACACTTTTTTCATACACAGGTATGTGGATGTGTTTTGCACCATTTCTTTTTAATTGGGGCAAAACTTTAAATGTAAGATTTAAAGTTTTGGGCAAAACTTTAAATGTGAGATTGTTTTGCTGTGTGACTCAAAGAATACAATTTGTGTACTCGTATGTAAGAATTTGAAAAGGTGAAATGTAATTGTGAAAGACTGAAAAAAAAAATAATAATAATCAACAATTACAAAACTCCTACAGGATTTTTCTCTCTGATTTTAACTTCACTGTAACAAGGCACAAATACTTTTGCAGCATACATACCTCCATAGTTATATTCTGTAAATAAGTGTAGTCTAGTTCAGCCTTATGTCATACCTTTCATTTCTCCCATATCCAGGGTCTGGCCTAGCTGCTCCAGTAGATCTGCTCTGGTGGCATTCTTCTTGTGTTTCTTTCCATCATAATGCTGCTGAGCCATGCCAGGGTTGTTGAACCAAGCGTTGCATAGCTGGCAGTAACGATCTGAGTCGCGACGCTGTCGCGGTGACATTATGGGAGACATTTCTGGGAAGTTCTTTACAGGACTGTGGGATGCCTCTGACAGAAAAACAAGAAAAAACAAGCTTGATACATTCACCTGATGTCTGCAACTTTGTTAGCAAAAATTTAAAGAACTGGCTTTGTTTCCTATCTTGTCATACATGCTGGTGTTTTCTAGAACACCTGTTATAGGGCTTTAATCAAGAGGGAGTTAAGGTGAATTTCATTGAACATCAAGTCATTTCATGAATCCCATTCTGAAAAGTGCCTGTGTATTGGGATCAGTGGTGTGGAATTTAGTGTTCTGCTGCAACAGGTGCATTACTTTTGTGTAATAACAGTGTGCTGTTCATTTGTCCCCTTAATATGATCATCAGACCATCTCGTCATTCCAATCCTCTATGAGTACCCCCAGGTGGTCAGATAATTATTAGCCAAATTAATCAGACAGCTAGATAAGCCCAAGTTCCCTGTTTAGTTTCATGCATTATGTATCATGCAGTAAATGAAGAGTCTGTATAGCATAGCTTAGAATAAAGTAATATTATTGTGTCATTACTGTGATCTTTGATATTGAAGTTGATATGATTTTGTATCAGTGGCACACATTGGAGGTGTACATGGTGTATGAGATCAGCTACGCTTATGCAGCAGAATGTTTCAACATCCTAAAAAAATCCATGGCTGCCTGGCTTAATTGGTCATTAAATTATGTATGCTACAATGTCCGATGTGTGTAAAGTGATGTAAGAGCATACTTTTTTTTTAAATGAAAAATGAAATACACATACACAATAGGCTGACAGGGAACCTTAGAGTTAAAATTAAAAAACTCATAGGTTTCACAAGAAAATCCAAAAAATAAAAAACTCCATTCGATTCAGTTTGAATGAATTTCATCCTTTTTCAGGTGTGATTTCACAGAAATGACATCATTGTTCAAGAAAAAAAATCTCTTTATGTTATTGCTAAAAACAGAGAATAGTGGTAAATCTGAAAATATATTCACACATCTGTGACACAATGGCAGATGGAAAGATGAATTTTTATCTAAAATGTTAAACATTCCAGCTTCACAGGCTGACACCAACATATATTAACAGAGATGAAGGTAAGTTTTTTTTCATGACAATAAACTGTCAGAAATTGTACAGAACCACAACTGAACACTTACTGTAACTGAGTTGCTGTTAACACAAGGATAAGTCGAAAAGGTTTTTTTTGTTTTGTTTTTTTTTAAGTAAGACATTTTATAGCACCTATAATAAAATCTAATACACATGACTAATGACCCTTGACTAATACACATGAAAAGTCCTGGATACATATATTAACTGTGTAATATGTCAACATATGGATGGATAAAAATGAAATTTAAATGTAAAAAAAATGCCAATCATTGTTTAGACTATATACCAGTTTAAACTTTGACATCCATGGACCATTTAGACATTTAGATGGATTCTCGGGGGAAAAAATGCTTACTGGGATGCAAAAAGGTTTGAGTAAAAGTCCTCTGTAGTGCTCCTCTGTTTCTGATCACCCTTAAGTCACAGCATCAGTAGTATGTCTGTCAGCTCTTCAATAACTGGTGATAACTGGTTTGCAAATCATCTTATCAATTAACATTTGCAAGTCACAACACTGGGCAAAATAATAGAACTGTACCTGTGAAAAAACAGACAGCTAATTTGACCACGCGGGATATAGAGAGGAGTAGAACACAGGAAGCTCTACAACAGGGGTCCTCGAGTGCTGGTGTCCTGCAACTTTTAGATGCGTTTCTGCTTCAACGCAACCAGGGCAAATAATCATGTTATTAGCAGGCCTCTGAAGAACTTGACTGGATGCTGAGGAAGTAATTTAGTTATATGATTCAGGTGTGTTGGATCTGGGACTAATCTAAAAGTTGCAGGACACCAGTCCTCAAGGTCTGGATTTGAGGACACCTGCTCTAAAATAATTGCCAAAACACTAAATAAGGAGCTTAGTTACAAGCTGCCTTATGTTAGCAAGTTTTATAAAAATACAAGAATGCAGACTGCCATTAGGGGTGAAAACACAAGTTTGCCACAGCAAACAGAAAGAGAACAACGCAAAGGGTTTAATGAGCTCTGATCTGCAACAATGAAACAGCAGCCTCGGCCCTGTGATTGTAGCCCTCAGAATAACAAGCTGTTATCTTCATTAAATGCCTGAAGAGGAAAAGTTAAATTCTTCTTGGCAAATGGAAGAAATAGCTTGTTCTTCTCAAGGCTGCCCAGTTGTGCTTTCACGCTTTGATGACGATATTAACCCCAAACACTGCCCTGAGCTACCGATTTAAAATGGCACTATGAGCTTAATCAGTTTTAACACTCCAGTGCCCAGCTTACCCTAAGTCAACATTTAGTGCTGTCCCATTACATTCCATTACACCAGTCAACATTTCAAAATGGAAAATCCAGTGAAAAAACAGGGAAGAGAGACTGTAAGGAACCTTTACTGTCAGCATTTGTCTGAAGCTTCTCTACACCGCAGCGAGCTGTTCTGCACAGCTTAAATCTGGGACTCAGTGGTTGTATGATGACCTGTTACTAATACAACGTCAAATCTTGACCTTGCAGTTGGCTTCGTGAGCAACTTTAATGCCTTGCTCAAACAACATGGCAATTTAGTAAATATAAAGAGAGTCCATACTCCATAGTCATAGCAAAACTCTTCAAACATCTCTCATACATAAGATATATCCTGAAAGCAACATGCAAGCAATTATCTGGCAGCCTGGAATGACAGATGAAAACAATTCACAGGATACTCTAAACTGAGGTGAAATATGTACTAAATCCATCACAGAACAAAAACAGTTATTGCTTTCAACAAAGTGATATGTAAACATGCATTATTTATTGAATATGTATGATACTGATAGCTTCTTATTTCATAAGCTGAATTTGTTTACAGCATCATCAACACCAACTAATTTTAGTTCAGTGGATGTAAAAATGCACTTATTCTACAACTAAAGCCTCGTGTGCCACCAGGCTCAAGCTAGGTTAAGCTAGGTTTATAGTTAAACATGAACTGGGTGCAAGGGGTGCGCACTAATCGTGCCCCTGTGCCTTGACCCCACATGCTGTCGCGGTGCCTGGATGTGCACCTCCAAATTGTAACTCGGCACAAATCGCGCACACCACCTTAAACTCAAAATGGTCAATTTGGAAGTTGTTCTTGCAAAACAGGTTTGTTTATATGATCAGAATTTATATGATCGCTGTATGAAGGCTCATTTTTGGAGAATACTGTACAAATATTTAAAAAAAAAAACAAAAAAACCCACACCTCTTGCTCAGTTCATGCGCGCTGAATGTGAACTTTTAAAAGTCCAACTATAACTCAGTCTTTAAAGCTGCAGTAGGTAACCTTTAAAAAAATGTTTTTTTTTTTTACATATTTCTTAAAACTGTCAGTATGTGCTAACAGTAGAATACGAGACAGGTAATCTATATTTAAAAACAAATCTAGTTCCCCTGGCTCCTACTATAGAAGCCCATTTAAGCCACTCTGATGGAAAAAAAACCAAAAACTTATAGCTCATGTTTATGACTTAGTTATCTCATAATTATGAGATACTATTTTGTAATTATGACTTAGTTATCTCATAATAATGAGATACTATCTCATAATTATGACAACTATGATATTAACTATCATTGAAATGACAACTATTTTTCGTTAAAACACCATGAAATCAAAATACATGGAAATTTGTTCTTTTTTTTTCCAGAGATACACAGTCATCAGAGAATATTTGGGGATATTTATGATTAACTGTAGATTTTTATATGAATTTTTGAATTTAGGTCTGTATTAGAAAAAATGTAGAAATTATGATTTACAGTTTTTTAATGGAAAGATCATATGATCTAAAGGCCCTGGAAAAGGTCTGTATTTTTTGAGAAATAGACATTGTTCCCATAATAAAAATATTATGTGAACTTTTTGAGCAAGTATGGATTTTTAATGATCTTTTAAAATGTGTTACAGTACCAACCATAAACAACATAAAATGTAACGGCAACAACTTTCAAGAGTGAGTGCTGTGCTATAAATTCCCATTGGTCTCACTCCCATTTCTTCTTTTTACATTTTGAAGCTCTACTTAGAACCTTTCTAAGTTCCAACACAGCAAAATGTGAATTCTTTTCATGTTTCATCTGATCTTAAAATTTTGATCAGGATTATGTAGACACACACTCCATAAATATGCGTAGGTCATAAACAGACCCAGCTTTCACATTGTTGATGATATGGGCAGCATCAGTTATGATCTTCACAGTAGAAACATACAGTTAGCTGTTATGTCAACTACATTTGTATTGATTTAGTGTATTTAGGCGTACCTGCACATTGATGCTATGTGTAACAACACAGGTTTCCCCAAATGGGCATGTTAGTGTATAGGAATTGGGGATTCCAGAAGCACCCAGACCGAGCTGTACCCATCCAAAATAACAGTTAATAACCCGCAGGGTTAAAGTGGAATTGAGTTTGTGCTCTTTGAGTAAGTACAAGAAAAAAACCAACAAGAATAAAACATGGTGGCAGCAGCAAGGACACCGTCTGGATTACGGTAGTGTAGCACTAGAGTGTATGTCATTTAGCATTAGCATCAGCTAATGGAGAGAGAGCCCGCTATGCTACGTCATGACATGGACGGACTGAAGCTGCCACAGACATTATGTCTGGATTCCAGCAACATTGCAGAGATATGGAAGAGCTGGAGAGGCGAGTTTCTGCTGTATGTGGATCTAATGATGTTCTGCTAGAACCAGGCGATCAGTAGTAAAAGCTCCACTTACAGTAAAGCAGGTGCGACTGCTGAAGGAGATATATGGAAGGAAACTGAGGCACCTCTCAAGGTTTGGATATCTTGCCTTATAGTTCTCAAATTCAAAGTCTCTGAGGCAGGAGCATTGTGCGCTCAGAGCCATCATCGAGTAGAGCACATGTCTTGAGGCTTTGGTTCTTATAATGTAAAGTGTCTTGGACTACCTTTAGCAAGACTGCTGACCTCCAGTGGCCTGTCAAGGTAAAGCATGTTGGTTGTGGTACTGATGAGGCAACTCTCCTCTTTGGTGGTTCCTTTGTTTTCTCTTGTATTTACATCATGGAGGACCAGAAGCTGTTTCCCCTGACAAAGGCTACATGGTTTCCAGAGATAGCACTGAGCTGCATGATGAGATCTTGCACAGTCCACATATCTATTGTGGTCAACTGAGACAGTTGGTCCATTGACAACTTCTGAATGTTTGAACATCGGCTGATAGTCCTGAGTACTTTTGCTGAAGAGGCAATAATGTTTTGCATTGGTGCTCTTCTTCCCTGAGTAACTGGGAATGGGACTGTCCTTGAATTCATGCAGTATAGTGGTGACCCTCTTTTTTTGGTTGCCTGATTTGTCTTTAGCTCCTGCTCCACAATCATGAACATCATAACTTATGACACCAGGTTTCATACTGCAGCCATTCAGCAAAATCTACCAATGTGTAGACTGTTGGGATTGCGGAACATAGCTTGTCTGAAGTCTGCTTGCTGATCTGCAGGTAATTTAACCAGCAGGCAGGCTACATATGATGCACATTTTAGCTCAGCATTGCCATCTGGGTCCAAAGTCCTGAGTAAGCCTACCAGAGACTGGACTTGGAGAGAAAACTTCTCAAATGCTACTGAGTCACCTTGGCAAACATCTGGAGAATCCATTACACAGGCAATCCAATTAAATGCCATCTGCCACAAACCTCTCACGTAGAGCCTCCATAGTATCTGAGTATGGTGTAGCAGAATTCAAATAAGAATCTGCAATGAGTTTGGCTTCTTCAAGTTTGCGGTGGTCTACCAGAATCTGGTATTTGAACAACTCTGTCCCATCAGGGGATAACAGATTAGTTAAAGCAATCTTCAGCCGAGCAAAGTCACTGTGGTTGTATCTGATGAAATCTGGAATGTTTGGTTTGTTCAGTTAGAGCTGGAAAGCTATAAGGTGGTTGCAAAACGGCTGTCGGTTCCAGGCATTCCAGCACTAGTGACCTCTGAACATCTGCCAGCATACCCTCTTGTGTGGTGGTGGGTGCATGGAACTGTGCTCTTTCTACTCCAGTATGAGGGGAGTGGGATGGGAGCTGATATCTGGTATCGCTGTACCTCATCTTCTCTTGTTGCGATTGCACCCTCAAATTACTGCTACTAATATGAGCTGTGTGGTGTGATGTGAGTGGAGGCTTGCTCTGACGAACTGTCCTCTGATTCCAGATTCTTTATGAGTTGTACAGTAAATTACTCATCAGCTTCTCCAGCATAGTCAGAACTGGCTGGGTTGGTGGATAAGGCTCAGCTACTTCTTTGATTTCAGACCAAGGCAGAGGATCAGGCCATTCCTCCTCATCACTCTCCAGCTGTGTCAGAGGAGGTGGTGGTCCATATGCTGGTGGTGGGGCTCTAAGCCTCTGCTGCAGAGCTGCTCTGCTCTGCTGGGCAGGTCCGTTCATCCTCTTCATTTCTTACTTTCTCTGAGCTCAGATAGCTCAACATGCACTTCTTCTTTAGAATGTTCAAATTCAGCTCTCTGTCTTTTTAGCAGATCCAGCTCTGAACAGTATAATAAGGAAGTCTGCAATGACTCTCTGGGATGTGAAGATACAGCAGAATGATCTCTGAAGCACTCTTCTGGAAATCTCTTCTACCGCTGTGGTTCAGTAACTGTCTGTTCTGGGGAACCAACTCACTCATCCACTGAATTTCCCATTGACCTTTGGGGCATCTTGGTCTGCTAGATGAGGGGGTGAGGGGTGTCATCTTGACAGTTCCCTCTGCTGATGAATACAAGCTGTCATCATATCCAGAAGTAGTTTATGCACTTTTATAATCAAATGAAGGCTGATGTTGCCGGCCCACATAACTGGTATTATAATCCTGTAAATATTGTTGGCGAGTTTGGCGCTTTGGTCTAACTGTTGGTTCTTGGTTAGACTGCATGGTGATACAGCAGTGTATCCTGACCCAGCTCGAAGAACCAAAATTGTAGATGAGCATCCACAGAATAATGCAAAGCTGGTGGATATATTACACTTGCCACCAGGTGTCGATCAGGACATAAACTGAAGATGGAATTTCCTTTTAATCTTTATTGAGCTGCTAGATCAGTTGTTCAAGCACGTAGAAGATGGAGGGATTTGGAGATGGAGATGTGTTCTAAATCACAACAGACCACCATTCATTAGGTAAACACCATATTAGTTTACCTAATGAATACTTATCAGATACAGATTACAGCAGTGACACCTGCTGGCCATAAACTCACTTCACGTGCTTATTAACTTCCAAACAGATAATGAGAAGTCTTTACAATCAGGTTAAACGACTTAGGGGTCATATTAAACAGGCATACCAAAGCAAAAATGGTTACTAATAAGAGCACATGAAAACAGTAGTAAAATAACCAAAACACTTCACTAATGACACTGCATGTGCTCATGGGTGGAAAGGTAGCAAGGTGAAGCATGCTAATAACAACAGTCTAATAAATATTATCACCACACAACACAAGATGGAACTACCTTTACATACTGAACAAATAAAGAATTACTGATAAATCAGTAATGCACATCAGCTACAAAAGAAACCGTTGGCACCAGCTGCACACATCCACTCACAGAGATACGTTCTTCTGCAGCTTTCTAAAGTGCCAAAAATCTCACCACTAGGTGGCACCCTTACTCTACTTAGGCTGAAACCAATAAAACAAACAGTTCTCAACACAATGTAGCACTATGAAATGTCCAGCAACAAGCATCAGCCTTTATAACAAATGATGACAGACGTAAACTACACACAGAAGGTAAAGCTGTTCAGCTATCTAGTCGGCGACAGTGGCAGATACCTTTTGGACACATTAATAGCAGATACTACTAATGATGCTTGGAAGCTTGAGGATATTATCAAGAAGTTTGATGATCATTGCAACCCCAACGTGAATGAAACCGTTGAACTACACTGTTTCTTTACCAGAAATACAGGTGCCAGCAAGAGCATCGACAGCTATGTCACTGAGCTAAGACTTCGAACAAAAATGTGCAACTTTGGAACATTGAGGGATGTGAGTCATTCGGGACAGAATTGTGTGTGCAGGTAGCAATATAGTCATGAGAGAATAGCTCCTTTGTGAGAAAAACCTCACACTTGTCTGCAGCTGTGCAGAGCTGTTCAACTGTCCCAGGAGAATGGGAAACAATCAAATGCTTGATTATAGAAGAGTTGTACGCTGTGCAAGGAGAATAATACCAGTTTATAGACAGCAAAACAGTGCAGTGTAAATTTTGTGGGAAAATATATGGGAAGAGGAAAAAAAAAATGTCTGCCGTTAGGGAGAAAGTGTGCAATGTGTGGCACCAAGAACTATTTTGAAGCAAGATGCAAAACAAAAATGGACCAGAAAAGACACAAATATGTGAGTAAAATAAATACAACATTTGTGAGCAATGAATATGAGGATATCTCCTGTGTCACCATAGCAGAGATGGAGAAAATGGATACTGTGAAGACAGGAATAAAAGAAGGAAAAGAGACAGACTATCCAATTCTGAATGTGGAGCTAACGCTAACTGCAACATTGTCCCAATCAACCTGCTAAATCCAGACATTGAGCTGGAACATAAAAGTGTGATAATCATGTACAACACAAGGAAAATGAGACCTATAGGGAAGTGTAAAGTTAAAATAAGAAATCTAAGAAACAACAAACTATAGCACCTGAGTTTCAAGATGCAGATGGTGCAGTACTTTTGATTGGCAAGAAAGCCAGTGAGGCAATGAATCTGATTAAAGTGCACTATGAAAACAACATGACAATTGATAGCATAGTCATGACCAAAGAAAAAGCTGCAACAGAACCTTACACTATGGAACAAATTAAAGCCAGATATGGTGATGTGTTCACTGAAGATGGTTGCTTAGAGGGAAAATATAAAATGGAGGTAGACAGCACAGTAAAGCCAGTGCAGCTACCAAAGAGATGTGTTTCAGTGGCTTTAATGAAACCAGTTAAAGAACTACAAGATCGATAACGCAGGTGTGATTATGCAGAGGCCTAATCACACCTGTGAAACGTTGTACAGATTAGATCAGTGTTACAGTAGTCATACAAAAACAAAAAGAGAGTATGTATCAATACGAAACCCTTAAGCAAAGCATTAAAGCACTGTCATTTTCTGTTGACAATTATTGAAGACATTTTACCAGACTTGTCAAAAGATAAGGTATTCACAGTGTGCAACATCAAGAGTGGATTTTGGCACGTACAGCTGGAGGAGGAGTCCAGCTATTTGACAACATTTGCTACTCCATTCAGTCAGTATAGCCCCAGAAATCTTTCAGAGAAAATAAATTCAAACATTGCCTTCTACTGTATATAATAGCTGATGACATTCTGATCACAGGGCAGGGAGAGACAGAAGAGACAGAGTGAGATCATGACAGAAAACTGAAGCAGTTTTCGGACTGATGCAGAGAAAAGAATATAAAACTGATACAGACAAATTCAGATTAAAACAGAAGTTGACTACATACATCGGACATCACCTGACTGCAGATCAACTCAAACCAGAATCAGAAAAAGTGCTTGCCATTGAGCAGATGCTGGCGCAGACAGATGTAAAAACTGTGCAAAGACTGATAGGTATGGTTAATTACTTAACCAAGTTTTACCTTCAGCTGTCAGATCACTGTAAAGTGTTGAGAGACCTGACACACAAAGATAGCGAGTGGACCTGGAATGTCGAACAAGAGGAGGCATTCCTCAATATGAAAAAGACAGTATCAAATGTGTGAAAAAAATTATAACCCAGAGGAAGAGCTGACATTACAGAGTGATGCATCATACACAGGTTTAGCAGCAGCACTGGTGCAAATGGGCAAGCCAGTTGCTTTTGCTAGTAGAAGACTAGTAAAAGCAGAATGTGGAGACAGAAAAAGAGTTTCTACCAAAGGTTTTTGGCTTGGACTAATTTCATCATTCCACATATGGCCACAAAGTGACTGTTCAGAGTAATCACAAGCCATTAGAAACCATAGCGTGAAACCCATTACTGAGCACTCCCAAAAGGCTGCAGGGTATGATGCTGCGGATACAGAAATATGATGTAAAAGTCTTGTATGTGCCTGGAAGGGATTTAGTGCTTGCAGGACACCCTTAGCAGAGCCTATCCTCTGGAGGATACACTTGTTGAGGCTGAGCTAGAAACGGTTAACATGGTGCAACATTTGCCGATCTCAGCAGACAGCCTACAGCAGATAAGGACAGCAACAGAAAAGGACAGAACACTCCAACTTCTCATCAACACAATGACACAGGGATGGCTAAAAAACAAGCTGCACCTACTGAGCGAATTCAGACCTTATTTTTCATTGCAAGAGGAACTGACTCACCAGCATAGTATAGTCTCAAGAAGCAAGCATGCAAAAATGTAACCCTAATATTGTCCAAGGTTAAAGGCTGGTTAGTGCTGTAGATTCATCACAAGAACATCTCTGGGTTGAATGCCAGCTTTATATGTGGAATTGGCATGTTTTTTAAGTATGAGTGAGTTTTCTACTGGCACACTAGCTACCTCTCAGAGTCCTAGAAAGATCCATCTAAGGTCATTTGTTTAATGTGACCTTAGATAAAAGCCCATGTAGCCCTGCATCAACCTGGAGCAGAATAAAACAGTCAAAAAAGGAATGAATAAATGCAGAGATGGCAACTTGAGTTTGAAACTCCAACTTGACGTGCATTTAAGTTGCAAAAATCATAATACTTGATTTAGACTTGACCATAAGTGACTTGAGACTTGACTTGGAAAAAAATACTTGTGAAAATCTCAAAATAAATGACACAATTTTTAATGAGATTTAGTCCCCATCTACTCATCTACTTTGACATTCCCCCAGATGAAACAATACTTCACACTATTTTCTACAGTCGGAGGAAGCTTATTTCAAGCACTTGTTTTCAGGAGCTCATGGGACCAGGCCTCATGTCCTAGACTCATGAGTGAATCCAAGTGAGGGTCTGAACACAGAGGGGCCTAAATCGAGACCTTGGCTTAGCTCTTCTTTCACCACGCCAGACCAGGGCAGCATCCACAAGAAGAGGCCCTGATCCATCTATCAGTCTCCTTATCCATCCTATCATCACTTGTTAATACACCACAAAAGTACATATTTGGAGAATATAATCACAGTCAACTTCAATATCCTTGCCATTATATTTATTGTGATAGCTTGTTTCACAGCCCACTAGTGTAACCTGCAGTTTCTCACATTTGGTCTGAAGATGAAGGCTCTTAATTTATGCACGGAGATGTTATTGTAAGATGACTGTCTTGTGTCATAGATAAACCTGTTGGCCCATAAAAAAATGAAAATCTTTGCTTGTCATTTATTGCATCATTAGAGCCATGCTGTTTCAACGACCCTCTGAGCCCTGAGGGAGGGTTCAGCTTCATTCAGAATGCAGGACTACTCCCCATCCCAGAAGCAGATGGTTTTAGCTCAACACTGAACCAGCTGCATTAAAGACTCTTGATGAAAGGTTCCTTGCTTCCCCATATTAAATGTTTAAATATCAGCAAGGGTAAACTGCGGTTTATTACACTGCCAGATAGGAGGGCAACTCAGATGAACACAGATTAACATAGTTCTTTATAGTTTATATTGTATATTTTATATATATGTGAACAATCACATGCAATACGATTGTGCAGTCATTAGCAATAATAACATTGTATTTTTTTGGAGATGATGGGACGCACCTGCGCTCTGATCCCTGTTTTTAATTCACATTGTTGTGCGTCTGCAGGTGAAGATAAAAGTCAGTTAAGTTTCGTAATTTTGACAAAAACTATTGAGTCTCAAACTAGTCTTGACCCAATTTGTCGAACAAGACAACATTTCATCAAAGGCAAGGGCCAAATACTTTGTGGTTTTTGATTTCGATAGATGAGTTGTAAGTGTAGTATTGTAGAAGCAGTTTATTACAGATTTAATAGACAAAAGTGTTTATCAGACATTTTTTTTGCTAATAAAGATATAAACAACCACTAAAACACACAACTAATATTTAATTTTAATACTTTAATACTTCTGTTTGTGTACAGGTGTCAAATCTGATGACTCTTGTCGTCTGACTGGGTTCCTTTCATTTTTCCCCACATACCAGCTACAAAAAAAGAGAAAGAGGAGGACATGCAGAGATGAGCATCACAGCAGGCTGCAGAAAAAGAGGATGAAGACGGCAATCATGTCGGACTTCAAAGATGTAAACGCTGACTCAGCTGTGGCACAGTGTCCACTTGTTCTGGATGATAAGCAGTGTGACAACAAAAAGTGCAAAGACACAATTACAAGTTTGCAAAACGAATGTAATGGGCTGAGAGAAGAGAACGCCAAACTGAAAGAAATTATTGCATCTGGAATATTTGATGAGTGATTTTCAAAATGATGATGATAAAATCTAAGTAATGACTGGTTTTCCCACAGGTTCCAAATTGGAAGTAGTTTTAACATTTGTCATACCATTTCTGCAAACTGAAACAACCTTGTCTCCTTTTTCAGAAAGTATTACGAAAACTAATGTGATTTAAAATAAATCTTCTATGCCTCTAGGGTGGATATTGTAAAAGCATAAAGTTATGTTATTAAACACTGATAAAACATTTCCATTGCTCTTATGATTGACAACAATTAAACATCAGTTGTGTAAACAGTCTTTATTATGATGCTTTTCTGAATAAAATGGTTAAGTGTATAGTTGGCAAATTGCAATATTTTGTTCTTGCACTTTTTAAAACGTTCACACTGTATTGGTATTGTCGCCAGGAACAACAATTGTTTTTTTGTTGTTGTTGTTGTTTTTTTCAGTGCTCTAGGACAAACGGTGTAAACAGTTCCTGTGGCTTCCTGACTGGGTTCACTCCAAACACACGGACAGACTTTTGTCTATCCGTGTCCAAGCTGTGCCACTCTGTTTACTGCAGAAAGAAGAGTGTAGAGTATGGCACCAACATGAGAATACACCTCAGCTAACCCAGCTTTATAGGCGCAGCAGTCAAACCTTACCAGTCCTTGCTTCTCCACAGCAACCCAGGCTGTGAGTGGTGGGTCATTCAGACTGAAGGAATGGTTTACCTACCAATGTAAATAAATGTTTGTTCAACATTACTATCATGGAATTACATTAATGTGACAAATTCACCATGCTGTAAAAGCCTATGTCAACTAACCTAATATTAACAGTACATATTAAATTGTCTTCACTAACACTAAACTTTTGGATTTGGTTTATTTAGTAAAATATTGCATTTACATATAAGCATAGTACATTCACATTCACTATAAGTACATGGATAACACAAGAAAGTGAAAACACTTATTTGCTCCAAAATGTTAAACTGGTAGAAAAATATTGGACACGAAGGCGACTGGCCTACGTACCTTTGCTTCAATGATGAACATTTTTTTCCTCTTCATCTCCTACACAACAGTGTTAACCCATCCAGGTTGTAAATAACGGTAGCTGTCTGTTCTTTTAAAGGCTCTCATCTTGGCGGCAGAGTAAGGTGAGTCCTCGAAATGGAGCTCCTGGAGGGATGTCGCTGCCTTCAGCAAAGTGAAAAAAAAAACTATTGTCTCAGAACAAGAGTCACAAGTCCTCAGCGTGCTGAATTTATGCTATCTGTTTTTCTCCGCTAAAGAAAGGTGGTCAAAGTAGTCCTGACTGCTAACAGCAGGAAAAACCAACTGAATCTTTTGGCTGTGCTACTGCTTGTCCACTGTTGGTCACTATGGCGAAGCAATGTTTTGCCTGTGTGCAGGTCACGTGACTGAAACTATCCATCAGAAGCCAACTTCAGCTTCTTCTAAACAAGAGGAGTTCATTGTAAGCCCTGCCCTTAGCCCCGCCCCTCGACTTTGGTAGGTGAGTGACATAAAATAAATTCAAGTCTCGAACAACGAAATAATTAGATGCATATTTAATGAATTATCTGCATCAGCTGTTATACGTTTGCATTTTAATGATTTAATGCCATTTAAAAAAAATAATTATCTAATAAATAAATTATTTAAACATTTAATTAACCATATCATGATACAGTTAATGATTTAATGACTTATTTAACTGAGTCACTTTTAACCCTCCTTAAATAATGTTTCGTGATACTTTTGTTTAGGCCAGAATGTATTATCATGAAACTAAGATGTCTCACTGCCAACACAGCAGTTGTAGCCTGATGTACGTTTTTCAATAAAACCAAGTGTTTGAAATAAATAAAATGCATTTCCATTTTTTCAGTATAAGCCTTATAAGCCTTCACCAGCCCCAGACAATGGCTATTTGGCGTCTGTTTTTAATGAACCCAAAGCAGAAAGACGGTACCACTACAGACCACTAAGCATTGATTTATCACATGCTATTGTTATTGCAACATTTAACAACGTTTTATATTGCATGTTTTCCTGATATCGGCAGTCCGATATACATGAAACATGCTTATAAAACTGAGGTTTAGAAACAGCAGTGAGTCAGAAAGCAATCCAAACATAAATTTTACACTTTTTAATAGTACTTTTATCTTGAGGGTTTTGAGGTATGATCTAAATGAAAACAAATGGAAATCACATAGTTGTAGAGCATGCATGACAGATTTCTCCCAATGACCCTTAAGTAAACCACTACAGGGAAATACTATATCCCCACCACAGTTGCAGATGTTAGAGGAAGTGACATTCCCAGTAGTTATTTTTCTTACAACCCAGACAACTTGAAACACAGAACCACGGGAAAGGGAATGAAAACAAAAAAGATCCAAAAGGGAGCCTGTATAGGAACTGCAACATGTTGCAACAGCAAACCTGATGCAGCTGAGAATGCATCAGAATGAGAATGCATGTGTTATGCAGGTCAGTGGGTATATCCCACTCAGCACAACCATGGCTGTGTAAAGAAAGTAAAAAGGTTAGCTGGTCCCCTACAGTGGATTAAATTATAAATAAAAGTGAAAATAAACACTTTTATAAATTCATGTGGCTGCCGTTTTGTAGAAAACTTGTTTGAGGACATGGAGCTGTTTTTCTCTCTTTGGCATCCAGCAAGGTTTTTATAAAATTACCTTCAATGGTTGGTAGTGTCCATTATCAGTGTATTTTAAATGTGTGGGATTGTGTGATTAGTGCCCGCTAGCAGGAACAACCGTTAGACCCAAGACACCAGATCAACAGAACTATCCACTGACATTGCTTATGTAGTAATCAATATCACAGAGCTACGGGTGTCCTGGATTTATCCTCCACTCTCTTTATGGCAAATCTGGGTGCCTGAACAACAGCGGTGCTTTAATTTACAGTTTCAGAGCATAAAACCAACTCTGTCCAAAGGCTGCAGTTCTTTTAGTTTCCTTCAGCAAAGTGCAACACATTTAACATTTTATTGATAGTACCTTAAAGCTTTTTGTTTCTGATGGTAAAAGTTAAGTGTGCATATGGATTCGTAATGGAGTAGGGTAAAATAATTAAATACAAATTAAACTTTGTGTTTAATGGTGCCAGTGGGTCTTTGAGTACTGCAGATGTGTTTAAGGTTGCAGAACCTTGGCAAGAAAAAGTGAAAAAAAGCTGTAAACTCTAAAGTTTTTCACTCATTTTTCATATAATGCGTTTGTTGGGGGAGAGACTCATCCGTGTTGTCCCGGTAGCATGATGTCAGCTCAATTGATGGTTTTACCAGCTCTTTTTTGGCTGAGATGGTGCTTCTTCTGTTCTGAACCATTGACCACAGATGGCAATCCTTAATGACTGTGTCTGTCACTGACACGTGGCAGGGAGAGCAAAGAGCATAGTTTGCTGTCAGAGCACTATATCATCAGATAGCATTCTGCGCCACTCTAACACTAGGAAACACAACAATATACTGTAGATCTGAATGTTTCTAATACTAAAATGAGAGAATCCTTGTGTGTCTCTGGTGTACTTAATCAGTGAGAAGAGGGAAACTTAAAAGGACATTAGCCTTAGACTCTACATCACCATCTCTATAACTGAATATATCTCAGCAGGCAATTTTTTTTTGCTTTCTGTAAATATATATTGCAGCAGACCCCCGCATATTTTTCGCAGAATACCTGTCTATTCGCCTTTTTTCATAGAGCATATCTAAAATAGCTTGGAAAGCTGAAATACCCATGCAGAATGCGATTGGCTGGCATTTGAAAAGCAGCCAGTCCATCCATTTATTTTCTTTGGTGTTGATTGTCTGTACCTTTAAGGGCGGAGATTAGGAAAACTGTCCATATAATCTTCTGTTGTAGTGCTAAAATAGTTTCCACTGTCCGTATTAATGCACATTAAGGTACATTTGCTGTTTGAACTACTATAAATAGGCAGTTATAATAATGTTTCATTTCTGATATATAATATTATTTTTATAGGGGTTCTCAAGTATTCCCGATTTTTTGCCATTCACGGGTGGCTGTGGTCGCTAAGTCCCGCGAATACCGGGGATCCACTGTAAACACAATCTCAAAGCAAGATAAAGCAATAAAAAGGGAAAACAATGAGCAACAAACTGTGTTAGTATTAAAAAATATTGAAAGATGTTTTGCAACTCAGTACCCCACACTTTATGAAAGTATGTTTTTGTTTTTTTTTTTTTTAAAAGAGACATAAAGTAAGTTTGGGTCAGTGGACCTGAAACAAACAGAGTTTAAAAGAGGCATAAAATAATTTAATCTTTGTTATATTTTTGCTACTTTGCTCTCATGTGTAAAATGTAGGTTTTACGGGGTGGTACATGTTATTCAGCTTTAGGTGCCCCCCACCCTGCCCGAGACTCAAATGTCTGCCAGCTCCGATGTACACTGTGAACAAGCTGGAATCAAATACACTACTTATGAAACTGCTATTTAAATGATGGGTTGTTTTTCTTCATGACTTCAACTACGTAATCAGCAAAAAAACGAAAATCACCATTTTCTCAAAAATTGATGGTTTTTAATTTTTTTTCCTCTGTGCTCCGGTGACTTGTTGTTTTGTCATATATACTTATGTTTACTTCTGTGAGTAATCTAGATATGGTGCAATGAAGATGGAATACAATATTTGGAGTTATTTGTCACTGTGTGGATTTACTTTTATGTACAAATTAAAGCATACATGTCTGTCAGTCATGATTTCTTTTTTCTACGCATGCTGATAATGTATTTAAATTTGTTCAGGGCTTCTTTGATGCTCATGTAATCTAGCATTGTCAGTCACGCTGATTAGTATTTGTCAACTCTGTCAAGGCAAGGCAATAATTACTTCCTTTCTGTCATTAGAATAAGAGTCTCAAACAAATGTAGTTTTACCGAAAGGAGTTATGCTAGTAAAATTTAACAGTAATTCCTAAAGCAAACATCAGTTTGACAAGAACTGTCGTGGTTAATTAATTTTGTATCACAGCATCTCCTTATACTCACAAAACTATCAGTGTGTCTCTCATTCAGCTTCTCCAGTTCTGAAAGTTTGACACTGCTGCCACCTTTGGGATCTTTAATGTCAGGTTTTTAATCTTTTAGCTGGTATGAGGGTGTCATGGTTCCACACTTCTCTCCAGAGAGACCAGTTTGAAAGTATAAATCAAAGTTTCAAACTGCTGTTTCATTCCAGTTTTCTCAATCCCCTCAATATGCATAGGACGATGAAAGATAAGGGACAGATTTGCCCTAAAGTACAGAATTAATTAATTTAACACAAGCTCTGCAAAGAAAATAAACAGCAAACCCCCTTTTTCTGCAACAACTTCTGGTTCAATCACTGGCTGAGAGCATAAATATTTGAAGCTACTGGGTATATTTAAAGAGAAGCAGAGAAATCAATGCAGAGCCCCAGGATAAAAATGAACAAAGCCCACAGGTGAATGTGAGGTTGTGAATGCAGCACATAGAGCAGCAGGACTGAACCAGCACAGAGGTGACCCAAGAGAAGAAGGGCTAGAGATTTCTGTATTGTTTGTTTTGGAATGTCTCTTTTCATTTTCATTTTTTCTTAACAGAAAAAAAAGGAACTGTACTTTAGCCTCTGCTGGTCTGAAGATGCAGAGGTTTTTTTGTTGCTTCACTTTGAAGTGAAAATTCTGTAGCAATAAGAGGAAAACTTCAGTTCCTCCTTTTTAACCAAGACTTTGGTGCTCCAAAAAATAGATACAGTCTTACCACAGTAATAAATGAATACATTTAGGATAGTTAAACAATGCATGAGCCTAGATAAATACTCTACCAAAATGCACCACCTTATCAGCCCACAGAGCACCTCAGCTGCGCCAAGAGCAAAAAGTAGAACACGAAGCTGTGGAGTGCATATAAATGACCTGGTCAAGCAGAGTGTCAGGAAGCACTGGTAAACAAACAAAGCTCAGGGCCAAACTCTGCACATACCCACCACTCTATGTGTGCTCAGTGACTGCCTTTCACACCAATATGACAGTAAAATGTTTGCAGAGTTTCTGGCTCCATGCTACCCCCCTCGCCCCAGGACCTTTCCTCATTATTTCCACTGCTGATTTGTAAGAAGATAAAAAGGTAAGCAGCTGGCTAGTGGATCACATTTATGCCAGACTTCAGTTACCCCAAGGTAAGAATGGAATAGAAATAGCCTTTGTTGTCCCTCAGTGGGGAAATTCGGGTGTACCAGGAGCAAGTGACAGGCAAGTTGAAGCATGTAGATTTACACAAAAATGAAAAAATATAAAAACAGAACTAATAACATACTACACACTAAGGGCAAATTTACAACATAATAAAACACTGTGCAGGAGCAGTGTGTGATTAAAATGGAATGATGCACTCAGTGATTAAAAAAAAAAAAGGATCTTTAGCCAGATGTTAGGGAGATATTAATGTTTCCCCATAATTTCAGGAGTTAAGTGATGAACTTATAGACTGACAACATGAGAGTCAGAGAGCACATTCCCACAGCACCAGCAACAATTTAGCCTATAAATGTCACAATTCGGGGTGTTTGAGTTTTGGGGTTGCACCATGAAACGGTTTCATGGTGAAAAGACATAGCCAATACATAGATAGTCAGTGTTTAGAGGCATTATAGAGAAATTTAATAGACAAAACGTACAAAACTCAGGAACAGGAAAACCAGGACATGGAACAGAGCAAGGAACGAGATGTGAACCAGGGCATGAAAACAGAGAATCTGGCACTGAACAGAAAAAGATCAACTTATATGAATGGCAGGACAGATGAAACACATGGGATGATGAGGCAGCACAGGTGAATGGTATGAGTTAAGATTACTGGTGAGTGTGAATACAATAGGAATGGGAGGCAGAATAATAACAGAGAAACAAAGGACATAACGATAAACCAAATAAAGGGCAAGGAAACTAAATAGTTATGCACAAAGAACAACATGCAAGAATAAACTAAGATACAAAAGAATAAACTGATATGGCAAGACCTGAAATGAAATAAAAGCACAATGGATCATGATGGGAAAAATCTAAACTTGCTAAGCCTGGTGGCAGAGGCACTAGGTAACTAAATAAACTTGGGGTACAAAATTCAGTTATTTCTTGTATTAGGTTTTCTTTGTTTAGTAATATCTCCTGCTTGGTGCAGTATTTTGATTTGCTTTTGTGATCGCTTGCTATTTATCCAAGCGATTGCAATAATTGCAAGAAATTCTCTGGATGAAAAAGACCTAGCTGACTGGTGTTGTGGTTCATTTACATTAACTTTATTAAGTTGCAAAAGCAGTCAGAACCAAGCACTTCCAGAACACGTATTGAGCGAGCGTATGTCAGATGTAAACGCATACGCCACACATTGTTCTTTGTTCACAAAGATTATATGCTCACATTCTCACTGCGGACTTAACGCAAACCTCTAAAAGCATGACTATATGTTAATTTATTTTTGGGGTTTGCATTGAGCTTGTGCAAGCCAAGCAAGCATTGTGGTTTTTATACTTGGCACCTACCTTGCAGTGCAAGTATTCTCCAAGAATGAGCTCTCATAGAAGGTTCATATAAAGGCTGCTAGAGGTGAACCTGCTCTGCAAGAGCACCTTCCAAATCATCCCGTTTGAGTGAAAGGTGATGTGCGCGATCCGTGCTGAGGTGCAAAACTTCAGAGCTGTAAAACTTCAAAACTGCATGACCAGACACAGGGACAGTGCGGGAGAGTGCAGGGGCGCAAATGGTGCCCGCTTCAGGCGTCTCCTCCAATTCAATGCATCAGCTACAAACCCATCTTTTCCATCACTGTCACTGGTGTATAAAAAACCGTATTTAAAATAAAGAACAAGGGATGTTTAGCCTGATGGGGGTGGGCAAGCAAAGCCAGGTGGTCCGCCATGCTTATAAAACACTGGGGAAAACCCTGAATACCTGAATAGACCTTAAGAAAAGAACAAAAATGGCAGAAACTATTAACCATAAATTACCCACAAGAAACAAACAAAAAGTCAAAAATCCAAACACCCAAGAATTGTGACAGTGTGTGATTTATTTCTTTATTATTTACTTTGGCTTAGATCTGGCTTTTTCAGTTTATTCCTTTATATTTAGTTTCTTTGTTTGCTATATTCTTTGAGTTTTGATTAGTGATTTATATCAGTCATGTGTGATGGAATATTTTATTATGGGAGAAATACAGCTGGTAAAATAAGTATTGAACACATTACAGTTTTTCATGGTAAACATATTTCTAAAGGTGCTATTGACATGAAATTTTCACCAGGTGTTGGTAACAACCAAAGTAATCCATGTATAGAAAGAAACCAAAACGAATAAGTTCAGAAATTAAGTTATCTGTAATAACGTAAAATAACAGATGGAAAAAGTATTAAACATGCTTACTGATATTTATTTAATACTTTGCACAAAAGCTTTTGTTGGTAATGACAGCTTCAAGATGCCTCCTACACAGAGAAACTAGTTGCATGAATTGCTGAGGTGAGATTTTTGCCCATTCTTGTAATGACTGGTTCAGAAGACCCAAAAAGACAACTGAACTCAGAAGGCAACTTACAGTTTTTATTAAGAAACTGCATGTCTATGGGGATATGAACTGCTGGATTAGACACTCAGGAATGACTCCGTGAAGGCTTTAGCTGTGTTTAATTCCTGAAAGGGTGGAATCCCTTCATGTGTGAGAACCAGCTGGAGAGAGCATCAGGGAATCCCCTCTTGTGGATGAAGTCACAACAGGTGGGACAAGCCTGTCACCTTATATGGGTGACAGACCAGGTGCAGCAAATGGAAATAATGAGGCAGCACAGGTGACTGGCATTAAGTAATAATTGGTGATCGTGAATAATCATAGAAGAAGGAAAACAAGCTGGCCCATCATAATTTTTCCAAAACAAACAGTCTTTAAATCTTGAAGGTTCCGTGGGCCTCTTCTATGAACTCTGATTTTCAGTTCTTTCCAAAGTTTTTCAATTAGATTCAAGACAAGTGATTGGCTGGGCCATACTAGCAGATTTATTTTCCTTCTCTGAAGCCTGTTGAGTGTTTCCTTGGGTCTGTGTTTGGGATCGTCTTGCTAAAATGTCCATCCTCGTTTCATCTTCATCATTCTGGTAGGCAGCAGCAGATTTTTCTCAAGAATGTTTCAATACATTTTTCCATTCATTCTCCTGTCAATTACATGAAGTTTGCCAGTATCATATGCAGAAAAACAGCCCCACACCATGATGTTCCCACCTCCAAACTTCACTGTCGGTATGGTGTTTTTGTAGTGATGTATGATTTATGGTTGAATGATGTTCTTTCCACTTCCAGATTATGGGCCCAACAGTGCTAACTGGAATTCAGAAATTTAAAAATCCTTCTGTAACCAAAGCCATCAGAATGTTTTGCAACAATAAGGTTGCAAAGGTCTTGAGTGAGTTCTTCGTTTTTACCCATACTGACACCTTGGTAATGACACCTTTTTATCGGCGATCAGTTTGGACTGAACCAGCTGATATTCATTTGCACTGACAAAGGGCAGGATGGCTTTCTGATCACTGATAGATTTCAGCTGATATCTTGGCTTTCCATGCCTTTTCCCACCTCCCTTTCTGCATGTGTTCAATACTTTTTCCTTCTGTTATTTTACATTATTGCACATAACTTAATTTCTAAACTTATTTGTTTTGGTTTCTTTCTATATATGGATTACTTTGGTTGTTACCGACACCTGGTGAAAATTTCATGTCAATAGCACCTTTAGAAATATGTTTACCATGAAAAACTGTGATGTGTTCAATACTTATTTTACCTGCCATATATTATGACTTTATTGGTCTGATGGACATGTCTTTTATTTAATGTTTATAAACTTTTCCAGAGGGAATATGTCTGAGCCAGCACACTGCAGGTTTTTCCAGACATTCTCACATTCTTTTCAGTGTTGTGATTTTTTTTCCTTTTACCTGTCCCTATAAAACTGATGCCTCCTGGCAGACCTTTTACTCTGACCTGTTCCTGAGTGTCTGATTTTGTAAGCACTCTTATCATGTGCATGGTATTAATAAACCTGACCTAAACCTGTGATTTTTACCTTAACAGTGCTTGTAAAAGTTTTTTTCTACAACATATGTGAGCCCTTATGTTCTATATTTACTTTTCTCCTTCCATTCATCTCAGCTGCTCCTCTTCCCCTTGATTACCTCTGTGTGTATATATATTCTCACCTGTGCCTTAGTTTTTGGCTTTATCTTCCGCTATACTGCTCATGTCATTCTGGCTCAGAATCAGAATAACTTTGTTCGTCCCCCAGGGGGGAAAATTACATTTCAGTACAGCCCATCCAAGAGAACAAAAAACAAACAAACATTATAAGACATGGGTAGACAGGTGCCTGAGGCTGCAACTATCACAGGAGGTGCTGCCCTTTTATTAGATATGAAAAATTAACACAAGGAAAGAGAAGGGGGAAAGAATTATTTCACTTGTTTCACTTGCAAAAAACACCTCAGCACAAAAAAGCAACATACAGGGTGGAGTGGGGTCCCAGCACAGGCCACCCAGATGAGCAATGCAGCCACCTGGCGCATCACATCTGACCTAGGTTACCACACTGGGGGGAAAGATGAGGGAGGCCAGTGGTGATGTTGAGTTGAAGGGGTTGGGGGGGTGCTTATAGCTGTGTTCATGTGTTTGTGCGTTTGCAAGTAGGACCATGAACACTGTCCCAGACACTTCCCCCCAGGCCTTAGTCCTTGATAAGTGATAAGTGATGGAGCGTTTATCTGCCGGCCTCAGTAATATTCTGATTCAGGTCCACAGGTGTCATGGGGAAGAGGGAGCAGGTAACGAGAACAAAGCATCTTGTTCACATAACATCCAGGAGAAATTGAGATAGCCAGCCTTCCAAGGCCGACACAGGGGAGCCAGATTCAGATAACTGTAAATTTTCTGTTTGCCTTAAAGTCTCACTGGTACATCTCAATGATGACTCCAAACAGCCAAATTTGTGGTCAATTCTGCCAAAGCCGAGCTCGCAACTTCTCCACGGTCTATCCCCTCTCACTAGCTAGTTCAGGAACCGCAAATAATAGAATAGGGAAGGTGCGGGAGAAGAAAAAAAGCATCCACCTTCACCAAGCGCAAGAAGAGAATCCTTTGGGTTTTCCCAGAGTTTTGTATGTATTTCAGATCTTTATTAACTCTCCATTATTTCATGTCTACCTCATCCTGTTACACTTTAATTTGTTCTCAAAAAGTCGGAAGCTGAAAATCTTTTTGTTGTTTTTTTTCCAGCTCAGTGAAGCGTTACCAGGTTGTGCTGACAACACTCCTCTGTGTGGAAGTTAAAGAAATGCTGAGATATTTTTTAAGAATCAGAGGTGTTTAACAAATTAGAGGAAGCACTAAATGAACTTCTAGGAAAGAAGCTGCTTTCTCTACTGAGCCATGTTTGCAGTTCTATCACTTTGCAACGCTTAAATAAAGACTGAAATGTCAGTAGATACAGCCAAAGTAGCTCTGATTTATTTTTTTTGGAGAGTCCATATCTATCTGTCATGGAACATGTTGGACTAGGGATGGTGAGTGCTTTAAAAGATTAAAGTAAAGATATACAAACTCTACAAGAAATGCACTCAGAAACTGATGTTTGAAGTTACCAATGCTAGCAGGATGATTTGTCTATCTCTAGCAATCACTGGCCAAAAAGTGTGTCACAGCTGTGACATGTTGCCAGTCCTACACAGAACATCAGAATCACAAAAGACCTTCAACCATGCACACAAACACTAACTCCTAAGAGCAATATAGTGGAAACGATTAACTTAACACACCTTTTTGGACTGTGGGAGGAGGTGAGAACTCAAGCTTGAAAGGGGAAAATATGTAAATTCCATGCAGACAGCCCTGGTTGTGATTTGACCCTGGGAACTTCTTGTTGCAAGAAATTAGTGCTAACCCCT